>PUFA01000025.1:11332500-12695536 GCA_003508835.1 Eonycteris spelaea
ATTTGCCAGATTTTTTATTTTTAGGTTCTCAGGTCTATGCCCACTGAATTCTTCTGAGTATTTATTTTCACGTTACTGAACAACTAAGTTGACAGTAAACAAAGGTTCTTTTGTCCCAAGTGTTTACCCCACCAAGTAGCAGTGACAGCGACACACACTTGTTGCACACCCACTACTATGCCAAGATGCTGTGTTGCTAGGTGCTTTGCAAGACACAAAAGAGAGGGGTGACCTGTCTTCAAGGGACATCTATGGAGAGAAGCTTAAAAGGAGTCTCTTGTGGTCTAGTGATTTTGTAATACATCAAAGGAGCTGCAAGGTTGGAAAAAATTGTGAACAGAAAAGAAAGTCTGGATTTGGGATGTATTAAGTATTTTTAGGATAGTATATGGAAATAAAAATTGCAGTCCTTAACAAGAGAGACAAAGTTTAAACTTAGAAGTGCCCCGACCCAGACATAGGGGTTCATTAGCGTTAACCCCACAGCATGTCTCGCTGGACAATTTTAGGGTATAGTTCCCTCTTGATTTGTTTTGAATTTAATTGTTTCCAGAACAATGGACTGTAGTTGCTTGATCGCCAACCCCAGTTAGTTAGGAGGTTGTCCTTGAACAAGTCACTTGACCTCTCTGGCCACAATTTCCTTATTTGTAAAGAAGAGGGAATCCAGATATCTCTGAAGTGTGTTAAAATCTGAGGAACTTAATAGGTTTTTGGTTCTTTCTCTGTTTTCTAAACATCTGTCTGAACTCTATAGCCCCAGAGGAAGAGGAAGTCCCTGCTCTGTGGCTTTTTTTTTTTTTTTTTTTTTTGGCTATCATCCCAAGCGGCACTTATTTTTCTAAAGAGACATTAGCAGATGCTCCATGAAGTGATCTGGAAATGACTTAAAATTCAATAGTTCTTAGCACTGGGAGCTTTGCCATTTGCCATTGTAAGGCAAGCAAGAATGTTGAAGTAATGTTAAAATGCTTTAATGCTGATGAGAATGTATGGCATACTCTCTGGCCATAAGGTTTCAGCAGTAAACAATAGCCAGTTGCTGACACTTGGGAGAACCAGAATTAAGGTGAATGAATACATTATCTATAACCAAAAGCGAGCATACGGTGAATCATGCACAAGTAACTGGGAAGACAGTTTCTCCTAATGAAAAACCATCCTCTCAGCTCCTGGGCTCCTTCTGGAAAGTGCACAGTGTCTCCTCCTCAAGTCTTAGGGGGATGGGGAAGCAGCCTCACAGTTTATCCCACAGTAATGACATCCAACTCCTTATGTGCCTTCTTCACAGCTGCAGTGCACACGGTGGTTCCTATGAAGCTTATGAAATAGCTTTAATTGCCAATGCCATGCCAATACATTTTAATTACTGTTTCAACAATATAATTAAGTTTTGAATTTATGTACTCTTATAACCAGAGTAGTTTGCTGAGCTGAAGAAATGAATACCAATGTTAATGAACCTACTAATTGAAGCAATATGCAGAGTAAAGATGCCGTTACTCAAATAATACCATTGTCACTTGTCCAATAATTTTAAAATATTAATTGCAATAAAATTAAGAAGCTTATGTATTCAAAAGAAAGAGTTTTTTATTTTTTTTATTTTATTTAAACAGACCGTAAAACCTGGCATCCACTCACCCTTGATATTCTGGTGTTTGCGCTCTGGTCAGTGAGCTCACCACTTTCCTCTTTAGAATGCAGCTTTAACTTGGTCTTGTTTCGGTATTTTATCCTTCACATTATACGAGAACAAGTAATCTAATTTTCTTTGGCAAAAAGGAAAACCGTCTAAACAGCAGTGATTCCGCCTGTTCTGCAGAGATATTTTAGGTTCTTCCCAGGTTTCTGAGTGGCTTGGGGAATGTGTGGATGGAGGAATATTAAATAATGATATAATGCTGTACTGTAAGACACTGGCTTTTCATAATGCAATAGACCCCCTGTTGCCTGGATGTAGATATTTCAGCTTGAAACTCCTAATGCCTGCTTAAAGATAGCCAGTGTGATAGCAATGTCAGCATCAGAAAGTCTGGCGGAAAGGTTAGTATATGACCTGCACCAATGATCTTCTGAAGCTGCTATCCCCAATTGATACTGATCTTTACTAAAGTGACAGAGAAAAGGACAAATGTGCTTAGAATCTGTGTCAAAACTTGCATATAAAAGAGTAGCGTTATGTTGAAATGCAAAGGTTCATTTTGGGTTTATGTTTATATATGCCAGGCTTTTACTGGAATTGAAGATATAAAATAATGATCATACTGAAGATCTTTAATTAAGAAACTTTTTTTTTTTATGGCTGAGAATAGATATTGATATGCATCAAAGAGAAGAAGATCTGTTTATCTCTTAAAGGAGTTCTATTTGAATGCATAATAAGACCATTGGGTTTGAATTTTAAACTTATAGTTTCAGTCAAAGGTTTTCTTGATTTTTTTTTTGCCAGATGCCAATTTAAAAATATGTTTATTTTTAAGAAGAAAAACCTAGATTACAAAATGTAAGCAGACATTATATCTGGATATTTGGTCTGTTTAAATTTGTGTGTTCATGATGTACATAATTTTTTTTGAGTTAAATACCCCTGAAAAATTAATTATATAAAATATCAACCACAGACCAAAAACACTGACATATGTACTTGTATCAAGTAATTGTAGCTGTAATTTTTATACAGTTTTCTGTAGTTTATCCCATTGACGTTTAATTTTATAAATTCAGTTCAGCCAATGATTTTTAAGCATCTATCTTGTGAGAGCATTAGCCTAAATGAAATAATAGGTTCTATTTTTCCTCTTTAAAAGGACATAAAACAATATACCTCAAAACATAAATTCAAAAGCCTCTTTATAGGGAAAGATGATTATGAGATTAACTTTTTCATTTCTATTTCACTAACTTTGAATGTAAGCTACTAAGGTGGTAACAGAAAGTCATTTTACTTCTTAGCTTATAGGTGCAGAATAACCAAGTTCATGGATTCAAGCTATGATGGTAGGAAGTAAATGTGGTTGACACATCTATTCGACCAGGATTTTCTTTGGGAATCACCTCCAAAATATATTTATCAGTTTTATGAAGTAGAAGCAGAAATGGATTCAAAGTGTAAAGAAGATGAATGTAGTTGAGAGTATGGTCCCCATGACAATGCACCTGTGCCTCACAGGAAGTTATTTTCTGTTTCACTACAATTCTGTTGGCAAGTTTCCATTCTATGCACATCACCTCCACTTCCCCCAAGACTCAGAGAGAGAGGAAAGGCAGTGAGAAGGGGTGATAAGAAGAACAAACTCAATAAAGAAGAACTGGTTTATAAAAGGTCCTGTTGTTGAGTAGGGATATGTAGTAGATTGTAGTGATTGGGGGAGGATGCTCTTAATAAAAATAGAAAGAAGACAGAAAATGTAGGGCTCTGGGTCACGAAGAGCTTATAGAGAAACAGACAAAATAAGGAAGGGAAAACTACTGAATGTTATACTTTACTGATGACAAAAATAAAGCAATATAAAGGCTTGGTTAGGGTCATGTGTAAAGGATACTTTTGACCTGTGTAACTGTGAGAACTTCTGGATGCTGCTGACATGTGTTTTATCCCATTGGCTTTGATCAAATCAGTGTGATAAATAATTTAGTTGCTCATTAATATTTTCTTGCCTATTGTCAGTCATCAGTGTCACTGCCTAGACAGAGCAGAGAAATGGGAGATATGAAAACTTGTTTCTCTGTTGTCCTCTGCTGCTTGGGTTGCTCTACTGTCCCTAATGTCACCCAACAGGTGTGGGACCTAGAGCAGAAGAATGGAACAATGAGCCGACGTAAGATTTCTTGTTTATTGTTAGAGGGTATATCACCTCAGGGTAGTCATTTATTAAATGGGCATTCTATTGTAGTATTAATTTGATGAGAAATGCACCTCCAAAGATGAGACACTTAATTTTAAATTTGATATTTAAAACAATATCTTCTTAATTATTTAGAGCGTGGTCTCTCATGTTGGTTCTATTGACATTTTGGGGTAATTTTTGGTTGTGAGGCATTGTCCTTTATATGGTAGGATGTTTAACAGCATCCCTGGACTCTACCTGCTTGATACCAGTAGCATGCTCCATCCTCAGTGATGACAACCAAAACATGTTTCCAGAACATTGACAAATATTCACTTGGGGACAAAAATCTCTCCTAGTGAGAACTACTAATTTAGAGTACTAAAGTATCAAAGGACAATATCACCATACATACTGTCAATGTATTATTTTCTGAGGTTAAGACATATGGAAAGGGAACTTTGGTCATTATTTAAAATAGTTTAGTATTTGGTCAAAATTTGGAAAACAAGCTGGGATTTGGTTATGGTACTCTACATAGGTACGGAGAAAAATTCATTGCATGTTGAATGCATAACTACCCACATGTGAGAGCACACATTATTCGGGTGGACTCTGTCTGCCTTCTGAATCTTTTAAGACCTTTCTGGCCTTGGTTATTTTCCCAAGCTTTCTCTATAATTATGCCAGGGAAAGAGTTAGGTGGCATTAATCAAAACCAGACAGCGGACAAGACAAAGAGCTAGTATGAAGAAATATTTCCCTTAGAAATTCCTGGAGGGGAAACAAAAATTGATTAGGAAAAAGTTCACTGAGTTCTGTTGAAAGATGAAAAAGATTGAAAATGAATAAGGGACATACAAAAGCAATTATTTTTTTTACATGGTTTATCTAAGGATATCAAATGTTAAAACCAACAGAAAGACAAAATAGCTGTGTCTCTAATTTAGCATCAAAGATATTTAGAAAATATACTGAAAAGTATAAAAATCCTTTGAAGAATTGTACAGAATGGAGTGGTTAAATATAGTTATCTCAGAAAATAAAACCTAAACCGAATCACCAATAGTACCATAAAGATTTTATGCCTCCAGACTCTGTGAGTAATTTTTCCTTTCATAGTTATCTCTAGAATTCTGTTAGTTCTCTAATATTTTAATATATATATTTTATAAAAAATTTTAAAGTACTTTTCGTTATTCTTGAGTGCTTTACAATCTTCTTTTATTCCAGCATTTCTTATTTGCTACAATAACCCTGAGCTAACTTTTTTCTATTTTGCTTAACCAAATATACCAGGGGTTAAATATTTGAACATTTTACTGTTCCTGTTGAAACAGTTTAGATTTATTATCTGAGCTATTGATTTTATCATAATATAATTCAATGGAAATGGGCAAATAACCATTTTATCTTGCTTGAAATACTGGCAAAGATAGATTAATATAAAAGTTATTTTATTATTTTTTAACAGTACCTTTATAAATAGTTAGAAGATATTCACTCACAGAGTGACTTTTATGTAGGAGAATTTGACAGAACAGAACACCAGGCAAAACTAAACTAACACTTTAAAGTTCTTAATCTGTGTTTGCCTCTAGAGCATAGAGGTCAGTCTGAGACTGACTTAGATCTGTTGTCATGAGTTCAGTAGTTTTCAAACTTACCTTGCAATCACAAAGAGTACACAACTGACTCCCAAGCAGGCTAAGAGCACATACATCCAAATGTCAGGAGACAGGGGATTGAGAAAGGAGAAGACTCCTGGATTGGTACCATTGGGCTTCCGGTAGAGAATGCTGATGCCCAGGGTCATGAAGGGCTTGGAGAAGTCAATGACTTTCTCCCGCACGTAGGTGATGGTAAGAGGAGCCACTGCCAGGTCAGCTCTCTGCAAAAGCAAGGTCAAAATCATTGTCTTAGTTGTTTAGCTTCCTGGCAAGTGTCTGGACTTTTCTTGGGTACTTCTACTCCTGATTCCCAACTCCAAATATTTCTCATGCAAGAAGCTTTTGTGATAACTGGGTCTAATATAATAACAGTTGATTTATACAGTTATGTTTACAAAAGTGTTGTGACAACATGGATGGATATTGAGATAACCGAGCTAAGTGAAATAAGTCAGACAGAAAAAGTTGAAACCCATACGAATTCTCTCATATGTGGGATATGAAACTGAAAGCAATAAACAAACATGACAAACAGGGAGGAGGGAGGTATATTATATAAAAGGAGTCAAATATTTGGTGACAGAAGGAAATCTAACTTTGGTGAACACACAATGCAATATATATATATATATATATATATATATATGTAAGTATGTATGTATATATATATATATGACATTGTAAAATTTTACACTTGAAACCAACATTATTAAACAATGTCACCCCAATAATTTTAATACAAACAAAAACAAAACAAAACATACATAAAGTATATTTATTAGGAAAGGGAAACCAGAAGATATGAAATACACACAGACAGGCAAGCAGACAGATTATATACATTCTGGAACTAAATGAGGGAAGACTGTAGAAAGATGCCTTTTAAAAAAGCATGCAAGAAAAGCAAGGAGTAGCAACTTGGTCATAAAATTTGTTGACGAGACAAGATTTTTCTCTGAGCTGCAAACTTCAGAATTCTTTATCTCATTTAAGAATAACTCAGGTTTATTCTTCAGTATGAAAGATGGTCCATACATTTTTATCTTCAATGTTTATTCTTATTTGACCTTCCAACTAAGCAAACTCCATTTCCAGGTTGTTTTCTCCTACTTTTAAAATCATTTTTATGATTCAAAAAAGTGAAATATTTCTTCTGACTTGACTCAACAATTTTTTTCTTTTTTCTTTTACTTTCCCAATGCATTTTTTCAGACATTTAAAATCTATATAAGGAAGATGTATTTTTGCTTACGTGATCTATAAGTTCTTTGACCATTCCATTCCACTCTCCTTTGTCATTTTGGGCTCCATATTTTCCATCAGGGACAAGTTTAACATCATAAATAAAACCCAAAATGTTTGACAATTCCTTCAAAAGGTCCAGGCAATATCCTTCAAATCTGTCATTTCCATATAGGGGCTTGTCAGATTTCCTGTACATCACATAGGGTTCTTCCTATACAAAGCAAAACAAATATGAACACTCTGTTATAATGGAAAGCAGAATTTACTTCCACAAGCTTCATCAACAATTAGAAATTATAAAATATTTGAAAATAATTTCTAAGATTTGAGAGTGCTGAAATCAATCACTTGCCTTCCTCCCTTTGCTAAACTCATCCATCTTATACCCTCTATAAATACAGACAACTTCATGTATTACTCTCTCTTCCTCTCTCTTTGAGAATTTTTTTCTTCCACTGCTGAGGGCAGAGGTGTGAGTAAATGGTGTGACAGAGACTCAGTCACGTTTAAATTTTAGATCTGGCAGAGAGGACAATGGGGGACCAGATGTCTAGATGTCTGGCCTCCAGCTGTACCCACAGCCAAACTTCCTTTGCATGACCCGCCCTTTCTCCTAGCTTTTATATAAGTGCTTCATCTACTAACAGAAAGGAAATCTAAGTCAGCAAGTATATCCTCTTGTTCTTCAAACTTCCTATCTACTAAATATTCTTATTTCCTTATCGCTCAGGTAAATGTCATATCAATTTCATTATCATTATCTACATATTTTTTGTTGGTTTCCTTCAGGTATCTTATTTGAAGACTGTTTCTATGCCTTTTTTTTATCCCTAGCTCCATTTTCTTATTTGAACTCACTTCAGTTACCTACATCTGGTAATTCTTTGTTTATACACTTACATGATAAACGCCATATTCTTTGAATAATGGGCATTTCCTTACTACCATATATCTATAACCTTAGTCCTCATTGACTAGTTAAAAATTTATAAAATTCTGTTAGTTACTATACTATGTCATTTTATTTCTTTTCATTATATATTTGTTCAGCCATTTAAGACCCATTTAGGCTTATCTTCAAACAAACTGATAGAAATTTAAAAAACTATGTTTCTATGAGATAGTTGCAGAGAAAATATTCACCAAAAAACAAAACATTTTTGATTTTCGATGAACAATTCTCAGAAATTAACCCTCTTAGAAATAAATAGATCTGACATTATAGATTGAATCAAATAAAGCAAGTACATCTGAAAGTGAAGATTTTAGACACGGCCACTCCTACCCTTTATCCTTTGGGTTAGGTTTGGGAAAGAGGGAGAATAAATAACCTGTGGATGACCAGTGGCTAGATGAGTTTATGACTAAGGTTCCAATAGGAAGCAGGAAGTGCCCTTACCTACACTTGAAGAGCAGTTAAAAAATGGGCTATTTACAGAGGAGTGAGCAGGGCAAAGGGAGATAAGAAGAATGGATGTGAGAGAAAGGGTAGGGTGTAGATACCCAGGGACCAACATTATCTGGAAGCCTGTACCACTTAGGGCTGAGGCAGGCTGGAACAAAGAAGTCTAGTACAGCTGGAGTCAGAAAACAGGATTATTATATAGATAGAAGCTTCCAGATTGCAAAGGACAGAGTTTCTGACAAAGCCGTAGGGAGGCAGGGAAAGACATTTTCTTACATCTTTCTCCCACTTTCCTGGTCTCTTGCCAGAGTCTCCCCTTGATTGACACCAACCAGCACCAGAGAGCGAGGCACAAAACTGGGTGGGGCTAGAGAGCAGGGCAGAGCAGAGGTGAGAGTGGATTGGAAGTGAGAGATCTTTAGAATGTTGTTGGAAGCTTATAATTCAGTCCAATTATTGGTATATACAAACACATGTTTTTAGTGTCCCAAATTAAAAACAGACATTTGCAGACAGAGTTGCTGGCATCAAAAGAGGTAGTTATAGAATATTTCAAGGTCGAAGGTAGGAGTCTGGATAAGAGGAATCTGGATAAGATGTCCCGAATTTCACACCGTCACTTACCAGAATGGTGGTGACGATGAGTGTTCGGTTAGCCAGTGAATCAGTGATGTTGTTGGACCTTTCTCTGTTACCATCCGTCATGTTAAGCCCACTGTTGGAGTTCCAAATCCCAATCTACACAGAACACAGCGCATTAGAGGCCGCCGGCTGTCGGCGATGGCATTTACGCTAAGAGAGGCCCCTTCTACACCGGGAATAGATATACACGAGCTCATGGTCTGGGAAGGGGACACCAGAGCATCACAGTGGCAACTACTGATTGTGGGAAAGTGAAACAAGGGAGGAAACGGTCTGTAGATGGAGCAGGAAAAACATGTGCTTTCAGGTGAAGGGGGGAGGTCTTTTGTTTTGAATTTATTGAGCTCATTCTTTTTCAATTAGAAATTCTTAAATGAGCATCCATTTTTTCTTCCAATATGTATTGGTCAAGCACCTACTCATGGACCAGGCACTGTTCTAGGCGTTGGAGGACATAGCAAGGAACAAGACAGACAAGAGTTTCTGCCCTTGTGGAGCTTGCAGTCCATCGATACAAACCTTACGTTGCCCAAAAGAACCATCAGTGCCTTTAAAATTTATAAGCAATAACATAGAGGGAGCAAAGTGGATGATGGAGAGACTGGGCATCTGGAAAAGAAAGGTAAGTGGAAGAAAAGGTGCGGACGAGCAGCAGACTCAGTTCTGGGCTTCTCCATGAGGAGCCAGTGCTGGGAGGAGTGTGGTGCATCTTGTGGACAAGCGTAGGACTCTGTTTGTGCCTCTGTTCTGGGCTTATCTTCTGTTATTCATCTGTTTACCTGTCTTGTCATTCCACTTGACTCTGAACTCCTTCACTGAGGGTATACACTTTGATTGCTCATAGATCTTTGTATCGCGTAACTCCTACTGGCGATCGGCAGTCAGTGAAACCCACAGCTCTTTTAAAAACTAATGACCCACAATTTTCTTCAGTGTTAAACCCTGTAGAAGTGGATCGATGCATTTAGCCTCTGGAGGAGCCCAGGGAAAGAGCCTGAAGAGGTTGCACTATTTGTCTATTTGTCTGAAGCCTTCTATGGGCATTTTTGCCAGCTTGGTGAGAGGAGATGTACATATGCTTCCGAGCCAGCCAAACCTAACTGCTTTGTGACCTTGAACAAAATGCTAACCTTCCTGAGCTCTGGTTATTTAACTTTAAAAGACATTATGGGGATATTGAGAAGATCAAATGAGAAGATGCATGTGGATGTGCTGGTATATATTAAGCAACACTAATTGATAACGAAGGACATCTAATGACTGCGCCAGTCATTTCCTCAAGCTTGTCCTGTTGTGAAAGAACTTGGAATCGTTAGTAAAATTCTTTTTTTTTTTTTTTTTTAATTTGGAAGCAGGTAAAGTAAAGGGGCTATGAAAGACAGGGACAGTGTGAGAACACTAACATTTGGACAAACACTGGGGTAGACAAGGTTGACTGATGCTTGATCCCTAAATAGATTCCCCCAGTGGGAGGCCATTAGGTCGGAGGGATAGAGTATGAGCTTCACAGACAGACTTCTGTCCAGATCTTAGTTTTGCCCATTACCAGCCGTGTGACCCTGGGCTAGTTAATTAACCCTGCCATGCCTCAACTTCTTCACCAGCAAAATGGAGATAAGAGGCTTTTCTGGTGATTAAATAAAATATCACCTATGGAAATGTTAGGTCTCTTCTTTCCTATTTCTTTACTTTGACTTACTGCCTAAATATAACAGCTGGAAATTCATTTAGCTCGACAAATATCCTTTTGAGAAACATAAATACTTTAGGAAGTATTTATGTTTTTCAGTATTTATGTTTCTCAAAACGTAAATACTTAATGGGGGCTCAAGGTAGTTTTTGCATTTGAAAGTATTTTGATGCTGTCTGTAAAGAAGTTGCTAGAAGCAGGTATTGGAACGTAGGACTTTTAATAACCATCGGTCTTTCTAGGATCAAGCATGATGGCTCTCACTAACACAGAATGCACACAATGTCTATTAAAGATGCTTCAGTTTTCTTTGGCTGGCTTATACTCCCAAAAGGGGGACAACTTTTTTTCCTTCTCTTTATCTCTGTCTTCTCTCCACCTTCTCTCACTTTTTTGGAGGCAGAGGCTCTTTCCAGAAACATAACTCAGGCTAAACACACCTGGAGTCTATTGGTTTTGATCCAAAGCTAAGTTTTAAGTTGTGGACAACTGATGTTTAATTCTATAAAGACTGTAAATTGGGCCCTGGTTGTACTTGTAATTAAACCTTGACTTAGGCACTGGGGAGAATGAAACCTAATTTTTAATTAAGTATTGAAAGTTGGAGAAAATAACTCTGTTTGTAGCCAATTCATTAAGTAGTGGAATGTATTCTTTTTACTTCTTATTTTCATTAATGTCAAGTGTGTGTTTAAAAAAATTATGCTAATATTTGAAAATGGCAATGTTGAACAGGCTCACAATATCATGCTATTTTAAAACACAAACTTGAAATTGTAGACAAGTACACCCCACAGCTTAAACTCTAGCTGTTATTTCTTTTCCCAGCCCTACTGAAAGTGCAGAGGGTTAGATGTCATTGCAGCTGTGTTTCCAATCTACTGAGTCCCAAAGTCTCATTCAGCGTGAACTTTCCTCCATAAAATGAGGAAAAGGAGAACGTGTTTTTTGATTACTCATGGAACAGAATTTTCTTCAAATCTGGACTAAAATAGCATCAAAATATGGTCAAGGTCAGGCTATTCCTGGGAGGGAGATGGCAGACATATGCAGTTCAATGACCTCAACCTTCCATTTTTAAATCTATTAATCAGAAAAACAAAATGTGTGTGTGTGTGTGTGTGAAACCTTAGTCATCACCTATCTTTACCTGTTAATTGAAGTAAATGAAGACATCGGCAAATGCATGTCTCTTTCTGAAGAAGCAAGGTCTCATGAGCCATGTGTGGTGGGGCAGGGACGGAGTCTCAGATGCCTAGACATTTAGCATTTCACTCCCGTTCTCTGACCTCAAATTTCAAAATGTTTAGCAAAAGCAGACAGCAGTAATTTACCAGTGAGAAGTAGCGCAGGGTGGATCAGTTATTTGTGGAGAAACACTCAAAAGCTAAATTGCCTGTTCCTGCCTACTTTCACTTTGTAAACGGGCATGTGGGAGTCGCCATTTATCATCTAGGACAACTGTGGGAAGTGTTTTCAGCGTGTGGCCAAATGATGTTAAGCAAACTTTTATTTTAATTTTATTTAAAGATAATGCACAAAAGTATGTTCAGAGAATTACTAGTATCTATCTTCCAAACCTAGAGAGTGGCTCTCATAGACTCAAAATCCAAAATTACTAAGAGAAATAAACATCTGGAAAAAAAATTATCTGTTTCATGTATCATGAGTTGTATGGACACTTATTTTAGTGATGGGCTTTGTAAAGATTGCTATATTCCTCTTTTGGAAAGAATTTCAGGTGGACTATTCTATACCATAAAAGGTCAGAGTGTGGAGGAGAACTTTTAAAATTGGATTGCGAACGGGATGAATCCTTTTTTAAGCCGGAGTCTTGTTGGCAAGGGACATGTGTTTGTGATGGATAGGTCTTGTGTGCTAGCATTTGAGTTACTGTATATTGTTGATGGGCAGTCATAACATAAATGGCGCACCGCAGTATATACAGCTTACAACGTGGGTGATGATGGGTCAGCAGGAAGGCAGGGACACAAGGGCATGAAGGAAGAGCAAAGCCAAGAGGTTACATCTGGGATGTGGGGCTGTTTATTGCAGTTTAGTGACAAATAAAGGACATTCCCTCCCCTGTGTATAATTTAAGAGTTTGAATTCCATCCCTTAGGATATTTAGTTTGAATTGATTCAATATTGCATAAAGTGCCTGGAGTCTCAAGCTGGATTAGCATAATAAGCTTCTTTCTGGGGCCAGGTGGGTTCATCTATTTATTAGCAGTGAGGAAACAGATTGCTTTCTATGTGCCTTTGGTAGACTGATTCTTCGAAGATTAAAACAAGGTTGTTAAACCTGTGTTTGTTTTGTTTTGTTTTGTTTAAACTTAAAAGGAGGACATTTTTGAGCTTGTCTAGTGAGTCCTACCAAGAGGGAGACAAACTTTTTGATATAGGAGAAACTGTGTACACTTTCTGTGATCTAACTGATAATTCAACAGATGAAAATGAACCTAACAAAACTGTTCAAATTGAACAACCTGAAGGAATTTAAGGTCCACCTGTCAATCAACAGATATGTTACAAGTAGTTTTGGAGAGAGGGAATGAAAAACCTGGTTTGCATATCACTGGGACATTTTCCTGATCCAAATGATTTTAATGTCTAACATTGGCTTATATAATAAATCTGTGCACATTCATTGACAAAATGATACTATAAAATAAACTATGAAATAGTAGGTATTATCATTTATAAGCTAATCTAATTTCCCTTCCAAAGTCTCTAATATCTTTGACCTTTGGAAACTGTTGTTCTAAAACAAATTGTGAGACAATATGCACTGACAAGATACTACACAAAACAAAGATAACTCACTAGAGAAGGAAATTTATGAAAATGGCTCATATTTGGTTGTGATGACTTTGAAGGTGATGTCCTAGCCTTCTGAGCTGTAACCTATTTGACTAGTCTGATGGATCAAATCTATTGTTGTTTTCACATCCCTTAGGGAAAATACTCAGCGATTTGAGAAGGAATTTGAGCCCAGTGTCTCCCTCCTTCTGTCGCAGTTACCTGCTTTTGGTCCTAACAGAGACTGATCCTGCCTGGGAGAAACAAAAATAATCTTGGGGAAAATATTTAATCCATCATTATTTAATCCATCGCTAGCCCGTTTTCAATTCGCAGGTAATGTTGTTGAGAGACAACATATTCAATCACCCCAGTTCTCCTTTTACAAAGAACATCGCCTCTAAACTGCAATTGGAGAGCTACTGGTCTGGAAGAACCAGGAGGAGGCCGGCTTTGCCTTTGACGTTCCCCACCCCACCCCCAGATCCTGCAGTTTTTGTCAGAGTACGAACCTTCTTCCACACTTTATATAAGTGTTTAGACACTTCTCCAGCAGCCTTGGTTTTCAGAGGGAAAAATAAAAATAGCACTTAATTAAAACAGAACATGGAACCCAAAACGTGTGAGTGCTCAGAGTATTATGTTCCCCACCCCCTGTCTGAAATCCTGCATCATAAATCAGCGTAAAGCCTGAGAACAGGTACTGGTAAAGAGATGATCAAGGATTTGGGTCTCACAGCAGTTACTTCTTGGCAGGACCATGACCTGATTTTCACTTCTTCTTTCACATGCTGAAAAAAGATTTTTAGTTCTTTTGACTATGTTCAGCTATGCCGCAGAGCGAAAGGGTCTTCATTATCCCTTAAGAAGACCTGCTCAAGGCATTCAGAACTAAAACCATTCAATCAGTCAATCAATCAACACACACACACACACACACACACACACACACACACACACACACTAAAGTGAGAAAAAACATGCTCGATGACTTATTCTTTGACTATGGACTTCCAAGCAGTAGAAACTTGAATGAAAGTGAGCAAATGAGCTGCTTCTAACAGTTTTCCCTGTGGACCTCGGGAGAGGCTGATGAGAAAAGATTGGACATTTCCTCCCTTGGCTCCCAAGGGAGATGGGTCGTCTTCCCCCATTGCCTTGAAGGCCCAATCGGCCTTCTCAGGAATTGAGCCCAAGTCACCTGAAGAAAGAAAAGTTATTGCAAACAATAAAGAGATAAGAAACAAATTGAGAAAACACTTCCATCTAATTTGATTTTGCCTTCGATGGAAAAATACCACTAGAGAATGTGCATAATATCGCAGTGTATAACTAGCTGTGCAAGTACAACAAAAGCTTCATCTATTTCATCACCCATCTGAGCCCAAAAGATATTTCCTTAACAGTTTTTCTTCCCCATTTAGTCCTGTGTACTACGGGAAGTGGAGAGGGAGAGAAAGAGGCATGCAAGAGAAGCAGACATTTTCTTAAAGAAAAAAAAAATTCTAGGAATTTAGTCCATAACGGGTATTCTGTTTTTCTTTTGTTCCCTTCAGTTTATATCTCATATTTTGTTATGGGCTAGGTGATGCCTTGTGTTTTGCCAGAGCATGCTCTGCTAACAGATGAGCAAATCAGAGTGAAGAAGCACCAGAAGCAGGCAGGGAGCGAGAGAGGGGAGAGAGGACAAGAGAGAGGGCATTTCACAAAAGGGAAACCTGAATATCTAATGTGTAACCTCAAAGCTGCAAACTAATTATGCTCCTCAAACATTTCAACACCAGTGGTCGCCTGCCTTCTATTACATTCAGCCTAATTACTTCTTGTTTGTTTTAATTAAGCTATTTAAGGGGTGGAGCATAGTTAGGCCCTAAAAACAAATGTGTCCCAGTTAAAATCAACAAAACAGAAATGGATATCTCATTTAAAATGTAACCCAAATATTTCAATTAATAAGTAACTGTTTCCCAATCTTTTACCTCCTTGTCCTCAACAAAAAAAGTTAGATTATAGAGTTTTGTTGTCCAGATAATTATTTTGAGGGTTTCAAATTTTTTTCTTTAAGGGTCTAATGGGCAAAATCTTCACAGTATAAGTGTTAATTAATTCCAAATTATAGTTGTGAATACTAAAATTGTATAATAAAATATACCGAGAAGCCAAATTCTATTGCTATTATTATTTAACTAATAGTTTACATTTGAATTGCTCTAACTAGTAACTAAAATGGAACTTTAAACTGTGAGAGATTGAGAATTACATCAAAAGTAAATCATAAAATCAGAACCCAATATTAAAATACATTTTTTAGCATATTTCCTGTTAAAATTAAGGATGCAGTTAGTTTGCTCCAGTAAGCCTTTTCTATCATGGCTTATTCTGTCCCTCTATCAGAAATCTCAAAATGGAGTAAAATTAAAATGAATTTCTGAGTAACCCTTGGATACCATTCTGAGGATAAATTGTTGACAACCTCTGATTTTTTAAGTCTAAACCTACTTTTTTCAGATCTTTGAGAAATGGGGCTAATGACACCCATCCATTGGGTTATATATATGAACCAACATAATCATATTTGCTATATAAACCAAGTCCTATATAAATGTTCAGCAGCATTGCTATTAATAACACATATAATTTAAGAATCTAGCATGTCAACGTCTATCTACAGATCTGGGGGAGAGATCTCAAAAGCTGGGCATAAATGAACATGTTGAGAGACTCATTTTATCATTCCTCTACTTGTATTTGCAATTAAAATGCTTGAGCAGCACTCTTTATGTTGTTTTTAAATTTCTTGTTGAGGAGGTTACCTTTTCAGTTCCATCCTCTTTGAGACTAATAATGTCCAGATCAAAATCCTTCCTCAAGCCATCCGTTTTATTGAAGGTGATACGCCCAGTCAAGCCATCCCACCGAGCCTGTGTACAAAAGGAACATGGCGTTACTGTTTAGCACTTCTAATCCTAACACCATCAAAACGGCAATTCTCAAATTCATCACAGGATCCAATTATTCCGTTTCATCGCGGTGTTATAAACCATTGCCTTGGTTCAGTAACTCGATAGCAGAACACTCCACTGTTTTATTAGCACTCATTTATTTTGTCAGTTCTAACATCTTAACATCAGTCAAATCTGCGCTAGTGCCAATCTGAATGGGCAGTATGGAAACAATGACTGTAGAATAGTCTGCACGGGGAGTAAACAAAGTCTGGGAAGCCATACTATTCTGTTTTCCAAGGTCAACCCAAGGCCCTGTCAAAGCACTTCTCAGGGGAAGTGCCCCCTCCTTCCATTTTTTTTCTGTGAAAAGGATATTAATTCAAGTGCATTATTGAATTTTAAGGGTGTTTTTCTAGGTTGATTTAGGCCTTCCAACTCATCTGACCACTATATTTTCTTGTGGCTGCTGTATTCATTATTCTAAACTTGGTAGTGTGTTCTCACACATTACAGAGAGAACACCAGAAATGTGTTCTCTCACAGTTTTGGAGGCCAGAAGCAGAAGTCCAAAATCAGTGGGCAAAATCAGCCTCAGCAGACTGTGCTCCCTCTGGAGGCTCAAGGGAGACCGTCCCATTCCTGCCTCTTCCAGTTTCTGGTGGCTGCCAGCACTCTTCTGTGGCTGCATCATCCAATCTCTGCCTCTGTGGTCACGTTGCCTTCTCTTCGTGGAATCTCCTTCTGCCTCTCTCCTATAAAGACACTTGGGCTTGCATCTAGGACCCACTCAGATAATCTGGGATAATTTCCCCATCTCAAAAATCCTTCATTTAGAAAAAGGGACCCTCATACACTACTGGTGGGACTGCAAATGGGTACATCCACTATGGAAAACAGTATAGAGGTTCCTCAAAAAACTAAGAATTGATCTACCATATGATCCAGCAATTCCTCTACTGGGTATTTACCACCAAAGGCTTGAAAACCTGTATCTGAAAAGATATTTGCACACTGCAGCATTATTCACAGTGGCCAAGACATGGAAGCAACCAAAGTGTCCTACGAAAGATGATTGGCTAAAAAGCTATGGTACATGTAGACAATGGAATATTACTCAGCCATAAGAAATGATGAAACATTGCCATTTATGACAATGATTGGACTTGAGATAATCATGCTAAGCGAAATAAGCCAGACAGAAAAAGTTGAAAATCACATATCATTTATATGTGGGATATAAACCTAAAAGCAGCAAATGAACAGGACAATCAGAGACTCATGGATGTGGACAATAGACTAGTGGTTACCAGAGTTGGAGGTGGAGGGAGAAGGAAAGCAGACAGGTTAAAGGGGGCCAAATATGTGGTGATAGAAAGAAATCTAACTGTGGGAAGTGAACATACAGAGTAAATATATATATGTCTTACAGTTAAGGTGTACAGCTGAAATAATGGATTTCGTTAACCAATGTTATCATAAAAAATTCTTCATTTAATCATCAAAGCCCCGCCCCCTTTTTTTTGCCATGTAAGGTAACATTCACAGATTTCAGGGATTAGGATCTATACCTTTGGGAGAGCCACAATTCAGCCTATCACGTGTATCAACATCATTTCAGGAACTAAAAATAACAGTAGTCTGCCCTTTACAGAACTCACACTGGACACTTTGGTGTTTTCAATAAATAAAGATGAATGGCCCTGGGGGTCCTGAACTTCAGCCTTTAAGCTATTTTTGTAAACCTTGTCTAATTTGACATGACTTACAAATGAGGGTAAAAGAGAACACAGGCCTTTGCATACACTTAGCTGTTTTTCTTTTTTCCTTCCTAACTTTACCCAGTCTTTCAGACATGTGTAAAATGTGAAGAAGATCTTAAAGAGTTATACTTTATCTACAGTATTTCCCATTTGGCCAAGAGGCACAGTAATGCAAAGGAAAGTAAAAATTGTCACAGAGCTAGGTTTGAACCTATGAAGTATGACTTTGGGCAAATTATTTAACCTGAGCCTGAGTTATCTCAGATTTCAGTGTTTGATTTCTGCAGGATTTTTGAGAGATTTAAATGGCACTTAACGCAATTCTCAACACACTGAAAGCATTTAAATTTTTTAACGATGATTCTTTTTAATACTACCTCTTATTTTCTTTCCCCACATTCGTAACTGTAGAGTTTGGCTTTAATTACCCCACATGTCAGGACTCACATATGTAGCCTTTTCTGGACTCTTTTGAATTTTACTTTACAAATCAATATTAGACTCATTGTCTCAAAATACAATTTTTATATACACGCAATTTCCCCCAACACATAATGTACATAACGAACTCATGCCACCTACAAATTAGTCTAAATCTTGACTTTACATTTGAGGTTGTAATGGTTAATTTTATGTGTCGATTTGACTGGGCCATGAGGATGCTCAGATATCTGGTTAAATATTACCTTTGTGTGTGTCTGTTAGGGTGTTTCCATTTGAATCTGTAGACTGAATAAAGCAAATTGCCCTCCCCATTAGATAATGTGAGTGGGCATTATCTAATCAATTGAGAACCTAAACAGAACAAAAAGGCAGAAAAAGGGAAATTTTGCTCTCTCTGCCTGAACTGAGACATGGTTCTTTTCCTGTCCCTGGACTAGAATTTATACCATTAGCAAAATTCTCCTCTTAGTTCTCATCTTCTCTAGGACAGAAACTATCTGGGAATATAGCAACTAGCAGTTTACAGTTTAGTAAGAACAAACACACTAATGTGTTTCAGTGAAGCCTCATGAGTGTGAAGATAAAGATTTGCATATAGTAATTGAAGAAAGTAGTATAGAGAAGATGTACTTATCCCAACTGCAGGGGAAGAAAAGTTAGGCAAAAATTCTTTTCTTTTCTGGAGGAAAGGGGGCCTGAGCTCTCAAAGGATGAGAAGTTAGCCAAGCAAAAATTCATAGCCTGAGAAAAAGCAAGAAAATGGAATAGACTGTTTGCTATGGATCCACAATGCAAAGTCAAGAACGGTGAGAAATGAGCCTGTGAAGGCAAGTGAGAGCCTGTTCATAAAGGTGTTATGAATCATGATGGTTTGCTCAGACTTTGCTCTGTAGACATTTGGGGATCCCTGGAGTGTTTTAAAGCTAGGGTGTCTTGGGAAATATGCATTATAGGAAGATGGTTTTAGCAGAATTGGGGAAGATGACTCAGAGGATGTCAAGACTGTAAGCAGGGGGTTAGTTAGCAGATAATTTCCATAGAACAAAATTTATAAAAACATTCACAATCCCACATATAGACATAGAGACAGTGCAATTCCTTCACCTCCTGTTCCAACCTGCACACCATTAAATACTATGGCTGTAGTTCCACAGTAGAATGGACAGAGCTTCAGGAAGAAAGCATTGCCATTGAAATTCTTATATAGAGAGTATTTATCATATCAACTTAATTGTCAGGAATCAACACAATTAGCCAAAACTTATTTTCTGGCTACCATTCAGATGGAATGATTATCATGATAGAAGTACACGTTATCACTTGTGATCCTGGACGTTAAATCACAGTAATTTCAGGAAATGATATGTGGACAGGGAAAGTCTAATTTTTTATCTAAGCCATCTATATGACCACACGAGGTATGAGTTGCTTAAGTGTCATACCACATAAAGAGAAATGCTTCTTCGGATCCTAGGACTTCTCTTTCAGAGTTTGTTACCAAGGGACATCATAATGCCAAACACTAGCTCCAGCTTTAAGAAAGAGATGGCATGAGTTTCTGTTTGTCCTTGTTCATTTGTTGCTTTCCCTTTTATATTTCACATATGAGTGAGATGGTCCTCTAATTTTTTCTCTCTGACTTATTTCACTTAGCAGATATTCTCAGGATCCATCCATATTGTTGCAAATGACATCTTTTCTTCTTTTCTTATGGGAGTGATATTCCGTTGTATATATGTATCACATCTTCTTTACCTAGTCATCTATCAAAGGTCACTTCCGTTGTTTCCATGTCTTGTATAGAATTGTGCACTTGAAACCTATTTAATTTTATTAACCAATGTCACTCTAATAAATTTAATAAAGAAGAAAAAATGAAATTCAAAAAGTAAAAGCAAGAGAAAAAAGAGATGGCATATTTTTATGGTCAGTAGTAACACCTGTTGTTATACTTGCTGAAATACAAGAGATCACATTCTCTGCATCAATATCGAATGCAAGTAAGAAACATCCTCCTGTGTATATTTACGTACACCTTTTGGCATCGCAGTATCCTTTTCCTCCCCATCATATACTCCTCCCACTTTTGGTGCTCCGCTCACTTCTTATTTTGCAAGTCAAGGCTGATTTTGTAGGTTGATGGGTTAAATGAGAGTCACGAAATAAGCTACTGCATTAGAGTTACAGCATCTGCCTGAGAGTGGAAACAGTTTGTCTAAGACGGGGTCAGTGGAACTCTATTGTGTTAGGGGTTTGCACTAAGTCAGTCTTCGGGCTCCTTCTTCATGCTTTTAAAAGTGTGCTGTCCTAACCTTCCTCCTGATCTGTTTGGAAGGAGGTTGTTATCTTCATTAAATTCTACAGGATTTTCAGAAAGCTTCTTCCTAAAGGAAACTTCTTCTTCATGGGGGTCATGCTGTGAGTCAATTGGATACTTGTCCAGAGTTTATGGAGCTGTCTGAAAATGTGCAGAATAGGTAGCATTTATCTCTTGATGTAGCATATAGCTCATAGCAGGGTCTTAAAACTCTGTTCAGAAATCCAATTTTATTTCCACTAAGTGTGTCCATTATGTTCCTTTGTTTGGATTCCGTTGCGTTGGTTTTATTCTTTAATTTAGTGTTCCAATCACTGGTGCAGAGTAATTCCTACTTTTTCTCACTTTTCCTCCCTGTTCATCCAAGTGGCAAAAAAGTTCTTATTTCATGCGCTAACAATGCTTCCTTTCCTGCCTCAAATATCTACAAAGACTCCCTGCCTTTATTGAACTAAAATATATTCGACCTTCAAATTCACATTTCCCTTACTGCCACAATTACCTGTGTCTTCCTGCTTCCCATCCCTAGATGAAAATTTCTGTGTATGTCGCCCCTCCTTTTTTTTTTGGCAAACTGATTGTTGATAAGCATTTATTAATCACCTATGCATTATTGATTAGGGTGAAGAGAGAATGACTATTTCTTGGATATGGTGAATAAGAGCCATAAAGAATTAATTTTCTGGGACAAAGTTGAAGCATACATAATTTAGATAATAATATATAATTATATTAGTCATAATTACAATTTGCTTGCCTTATGTAGCAGTATTTGCACAGGGGACAATTATAGTATACTTAACTGAAAACAATACTTAAACTATTGTCCCTATTTTAGGAAATAGCTTTAATTTCTACCCTATGTTAGACCTCTTGACAACAGCTGCTTAATGGCAATGAATCAAATGGTGTGACTTCTACTTTTTTCTTATTAGATACATTATCTGATGGTCAAGAGACAGAAATCAAGAGACAAAAGAAGAAAAAAGTTTTCATTAATAGATTATTTGTATGATCTTTTTCAAGATGATGCTTATTTTCTAAGTAAATATATATATATTTACTTAGAAAATATAAGTAAAAATATAAGTAAAATATATATATTTACTTATGTATATATAGTGTTGAAGAAATAAGTAGCTAGCACTTAACTTCAACTTTTAAGTTCATTTAGCTAAAATGATTGCTTGTCTTTATATTTTAATTGAAGGAGACAAATATGCAAGAGAATATATAACACCTGTTTCCTGACACAGCCATTCTCATTTGTTATAGGCTATAAATGGTTTCTTATTGAAAGACAGGTTTCTTTTTTGAGATTCAGAGAGAATGTGCTTTTCTAGTAGACATGGTCTTTTAAAAATAAGAGTTTCTAACATTTCGTCATTTCTGTATTAGAAACTATGTAAATAGAAGATGCATGGCAAACACAAAGGTGAGGTTCCTTTGGAATTAGAGTAAGGTGAGGGAAAAAATCATGTTTAGATGACTATTCGATGTATTATGAAAACTTATCAAAACTTGAAAATAAAGGAAAAAAAATTAAAAGACTGCATAGCCACTGTCTAGCAGGCTCATACAAGATGATTGACCCGCTAGGGATCTAATGGGTTGTGAATGAGACTTGCTTAAAGCAATATCATGATATTTTAGAAGAATTGCTAAGTCCTTTAGTTACGTTTTTCTAACATCACGTTAAGCAATACTATTTCAACCCAAACACTTTCCAGCATTCATTTCCTCAAGATAAGGATTCTGGGGTTAGGATTCACCCAACCTCTCACGTAAACTTTTAGTCAAATGAAGAAAAGAGTCAGATAAATCCCATGGCACTTCATAAAACGGCCTCAACTACAAAAGACTTAATTAGACTTTGGTTATTTAACTTAATGTTATAAAACAATATTCACAAATTGCGGGTGAGAAAAAGATCACTAGGTGCCATACTTCAAAGATGTCGCTTTAAGTGGGGAGCAACATACGTTCCTCTGCCTATTGTAGAATAATTAAGTTGAAATGGTAAAAAGTCAATTGTTTTGATACCATTAGAGTTCAATTGAATCATGTTAATTAGAATAGGTTGGGCTTGTTCTCATTTAGATCAGCTGTTTCATTCCTCTCTGTCTTGGTATGAAGCAAAATTTACTATCAGTCATCACTGAATAAAACCTTTTATAAAAGATGGGCTTTCCAGATCTCTAATTAGCAAATTACTTTGAAAGTACACCTCCGGTTTTAATTTTTAATAATGTTATTACTGCTGCATTAAAAATACATAAAACATCTTTCTAAGAAGGGGAAGACAGCAACACGGGAACGATGAACGTATCACTGCTGCTTAGCCTGTGATGAATGCAGAAAATGAACTCGATTCTTTCACACACTCTGTTAAGCCTCATCCTTCAATGATACAGTTGCCGAAGCCAGTTTCTTCGTCTTGTCAGCGATGCTGACACTGATATCAGCGTCCTTAAATTCTTGCCAGATTATACCCCAAGGCATGTTTGAGCAACTAAATCTGACTGATTTTGTAAGAGGCGTGAAAGGAATTACACAATCAAATGGTTAATAAGAAGATGTTCATAAAAGATGGAGGCCAGGTGCTGATGCCCTCACCCCTGCATGGCTTCCATCTAACCACTACCCATCACATAGTTATCTGGGGGCAATGGCCTTTCAAGCTCCTGGACAGGCATGTTGCCAGAAGCTGCTTCGAAGGGGGTCACATTTCCATGACAAGATAGGCTACTTATTTCCATTTAAATTCACTGAGCATAGTGAATAAGATCACCTTACAACTGCCATCAATCTTTTGCTTTGTATTTAAAAAATTATGTATTGACTAAGGTTTGGAGCGTGGTATCAGATTAACATATTTTCCCCTTTATCTGTCATGTGCTTCAGGCCAAAGTGCCTTCGAGGAGACTTTGGGGCTGGTACTATATTAGCCCAGGGCTTGAGAAACTTACTTGTTTTAGAATATGTTTATTCAAAGTCTGTTTCTTCTTTATCGCTGCATGCTCATTTACATTTGCACTTCATTTTCATTGTACTATGGCCGTTGGCTTGAATCCACATGTATTCATTAACGTCTCAGTTCTAGTTTATCATATTTAGCCTGTCTGAAAGGGTTAGGGTAACCTAGAATCCCAGTGTTATCTTGATAATCTCTAACTATCCTTCAGGTTTTCCAGGAAGCCCAAAACCTCAAAGACTGGGTTAGGTATGCTTCCTAAGGTTTCCATAGTATCCTGTAATTTTCCTCATGAAAGCAAACATTACTCTGTATTGGACTGATTGCTTACTTGTCCGCCTTTCCTATTTCTCTTGATTCATCGAGGGCTGGCTATTAGTATTTCAGAAAATGTGTATTCCATGTTCTTACTGTGCCACTTGTGAGTCTGTCAATTAAACATACCAAACAAAAATTCCTTTAATAGAGGCAGTTCGGGTATAAAAGGAGCAGCAAAGATTTTGGCATCACATAACCTCAGAGTCAAATTCTCTCTCTTAAGGGTTGATCAAGCCAACTGGATTTCATTTTCCTCATTTGTCAAATAGGAATATACACATCTACCTTGCAGGAATGTTGTGAGGAGGAGAGCTAAAATATTCTTCATATCTAAGCATCAAAGGATGAGTATTGATGACCACGGTGCTCTTGACTTCACAGAGATTTCCATTAAGTGTAGGCATTAAGTTCAATCTCTGTCCTTAGAGACATTGTGTTATCTGTAAAGGAAATCTTCTCAAGACGTGGTATATGAAGCATGTATAAAGCATGTAAAGTTAATAAGTTATTTGCCCATTAATTCATAATGGGACCACCTCTAAACATGCTAGCTCGGATGTTGATAGTGACCCCGACAATACTGAGTAGGGTGGCAGGTAAAAGCAAGCATCATGTGTTGGGTATTTCTGTTCTGAGTGGACTTTTTCTCACAGTAGTCAGCAAAGTGATCTCATGCAAGGTTTACAGCAGTTTTGATGGGAAGAGGACATCACATGGGAAAGTATTACAAGGCAAGAATAAAATCGAAATTGGAGCTCAATCAAGCAATTTGTTGAAAAAGATGTCTTACTCCTACCTTGACCCTCCTTTAAACACCCTTGAAATAGGGGCATGCTCTTCATTGGAGGGCAAGCGAACTGTCAGACTCACTGTAGAAAGATCATCACCTGTTTTCCTTCTGTCGGAGATAGTCTGGCCTTTTCTGAACTTAAATCTTTCTTGTGCTTTACTCTGAGCTCAGAGGGTTGCCAGCAGTTGTCACTGATTGGAAAAAGTTGTGAAACAGAAACCTCACAGCATGATCCAGGCCAGAGGCTGGGGCCAGAAATTTAAATGTTCTGGGGAAAGACGCTGAAGTCGAGATAAAACAAGGATGTGTTTACTTCCTTCTGAGTCTAAGAAAGTTACCTAAATGGCATGAAAGTTAACAAATCATTTAAAATCCTAAATATTTTCTCTTGGCTCCACATGACCACAACTTTGAGTACACTGACTAATTCAACTGTGAATTGATTTAGGAAACGTGCTTTCCTAAATTAGTAGAAAACCTGCTTTCACATTTGAGAGATGAAAAAATTCTAGCCTCCCAATGGCCAGAAACAGAAACAGGAATAAATAAATCATTTCTGAATCAAGAGAAAGCTTTGCTCAGATACCTGCCGAGCAAAACCAGGGATGACCTATTGAAACTGGCTAGAAATTTCAGTTTCTTCCTAAAAACAGTCAAGTATGACACCTGACAGAAATCCTGTCATGTAATCAGGAATTTTATATAAAATTAACTTTTCAAGGATTTGGCACAGGGTGGGGTGAGAGGTGGTGAAGAGCATCTAAAATCTACTACTGTTTGTTTTGTTCTCAATTTAAAAATGTAGAAGAGGCAAATGATATATCTATATAATTCAAAGCTAAAGATCCAAATACACTAATTTCTTAATTTCTAGATACAAAGAACTTTCTTGCTATAAATTCCAGGTAGGGGGGCCAATCGGTCTCGATTTACTCAGAATTGTCAGTTATTGTTTTTTTTTTCAATTAAAGTTGACATTGAATATTATTTCATATTAGCTTCAGGTGTACAGTATAGTGATTAGACATTTATATTATTTAAGAAATGATCCCCCCAATTAGTTAGTAGTACCCACCTGACATATATGTAGTTATTATGATATTATTGACTATATTCCCTATGCTGTATTTCACATATCTGTGACAATTTCAAAACCACCAATTTATGCTTCTTAATCTCTTCACCTTCTACACCCTGCCACCAATCCTCTACCCCTTGTTTTGGCAGCCATCAGCTTGTTCCCTGCATCTATGAGTCTGTTTCTATTTTGCTCATTTGTTTATTTTGTTCTTTAGATTCCATATATAAGTGAGATCATCGGGTATTTGTCTTTTTCGGTCTGACTTATTTCAGTTAGAATAATACTGTCCAGGTCCTCTATGTTGTCACAAAAGGTAAAATTTAATTCTTTTTATGGTTGATTATTATTTCATGTGTATATGTACCACCTTTTCTTTATCCAATTGTCTATTGATGGACACAGGTTGCTTCCATATTTTGGCTATTGTAAATAATACTGCAATGAACCTGGAGGTACATGCATCTTTTTGAATTAGTGTTTTGGATTTCTTCAGATAAATACCCAGAAGTGGAATTTCTGGGTCATAAGATCTATTGTTCATTTTTTGAGAAATCTTCAGGCTGTTTTCCATAGTGGCTGCACCAATTTGCAATCCCACCAACAGTGTATGAGAGCTCTCTTTTCTTCACATCCTCTCTAATACTTGTTATTTGTTGATTTATTGACGATGGCCTTTCTGACAGGTGCAAAGTAATATCTCATTGTGGTTTTAATTTGTAGTTCTCTGATGATTGGTGATGTTGAGTGTCTTTTCGTACATCTATTGGCCATCTGTATGTCCTCTTTGGCAAAACGTCTATTCAGGTCCTCCCCTCATTTTTTAATTAAATTGTTAGTTTTCTTAGTGTTAAGTTGTGTGAGTTCTTCATAAATTTTCTATGTTAACCCCTTATCAAATGTTTCATTGGCAGATACTCCTCCCATCAGTAGGTTGTCTTTCTGTTTTATTGATGGTTTCCTTTGCCATAGTCCTATTTGTTTATTTTTTTTCTTTTGTTTCCCTTGCCCAAGGTGACATATCAGAAAAAAGATTACTAAGAGCAGTGTCAGAGAGTTTGGTACCTATGTTTGCTTCTAGGAATTTTATGGTTTTGGGTCTTATAATTAAGTCTTTAATCCATTTTGAGTTTAGTTTTGCATAACAAGGTCTAATATTTTCTTATAAGCTTTTGTATTTCTGTGGTGTCAGGAATTGCTGCTTCATTTTCATTTCTAATTTTATTTACTTGGGTAGTCTCTTTTTTTATTGAATATCATTAAAGGTTTGTCAATTTTTTTATCTTTTCAAAGAACCAGCCCTCGGTTTCATTGATCTTTTGTATTGCTTTTTTAGACTCTGTTTCCACTCTGATCTTTATTATTTCCTTCCTTCTACTCATTTTGGGCTTTGTTTGCTGTTGTTTTTTTAGTTCCTTTAAGTGTAAAGTTGGATTGATTATTTGAGATATTTTTTTGTTTGTTTTTTTGAGGTAAACTTGCATTGCTGTAAATTTTCCTCTTAGAAATGCTTTTACCATGTCCATAGATTTTGGGTCATTGTGTTTTCATTTTTACTTGTCTCAAGGTATATTTTAATTTTTTTTTGATCTAATTGTTAACCCTGTCCATTGCTTAATAGCATGTTCTTTACCCTCCATGTGTTTGTGTGTTTTACAGTTTTCTTGCAATTGATTTCTAGTTTCATACCACTGTGGTTGGAAAAGATCCTTGATATTTCAATCTTCTTAAATTTATTGAGACTTGTTTTGTGGTCTACCAAGTGGTTTATTTTAGAAAATGTTCCATGTGCTCTTGAAAAGGATGTATATTCTGCTACTTTGGAGTAAAATGCTCTAAAAGTATCAATTAAATCAGTCTGGTCTAGTGTGTTATTTAAGCTGATGTTTCCTTCTTGGTTTTATGTTTGTAAAATCTGTCAGTCAGTGCCAATTGGGTGTTAAAGTCCCTTCCTATGACTATATCACTGTTGCTCTCTCCCTTTATGTTAGTCAGTATTTGATTTATATATTTAGGTGCTCCTATATTGAGTACATAAATGTGTACAAGGGTTATGTCCTCTTGTTATATTGATCCCTTTTTCATTATGTAATGTCTTTCTTTGCCCATTATAATGGCTTTTGTTTTAAAGTCTACTTTGTCTTATTTATAAGTTTTGCTACCCACGCTTTTTATCGTTTCCAGTTCCATGAAGTATCTTTTTCTGTCTCTTTACTTTCATTATTGTGTTTTTTAATCTGAAGTGAGTTTCTTGTAGATAGTGTATGTGTGGGTCTGATTTTCTTATCTATTAAATAATCTCATGACTTTTGATTGAAACATTTAATCCATTTACATTTAAGTGATTATTGATAGGTACATACTTACTGCCATTTTATTATTCATATATACATTCCCTATTTCTCCCCCTTCTTCTTAATGAAGACCCTTCAGCATTTCTTGTAATACCAATTTGGCAGTGATGAACTCCTTTAAATCTTCTTGTCTGGGAAGCTCTTTATTTCTCCTTCAATTTTAAGTGACAGCCTTGCTGGGTAGTGTAGTCTTGGTAATGAATCCTTGCTTTTCATCGCTTTGAATATCTTGTGCCAATTCTTTCTTGCCTGCAAAGTTTCTGTTGAGAAATGAACTGATAGTCTTATGGGAGCTTCCTTTTAAGTAATAGGCTGCCATGCTCTTGCTGCTTTTAAAATTCTTTGTCTTCAACTTTTGGCATTTTAATTATGACGTGTCCCTGTGTGAGCCTTTTTGGGTTCATCTTCTTTGGGCCTCTCTGTGTTCACCAGGTTAGGTAAGTTTCCTATCATTATTTCTTCAAATAGGTTCTCAGTTCCTCATTCTCTCTCTTTTCCTTTTCGTACCCCTGTGATGAAATGTTGGTATGCTTGATGTTGTCCCAGAGTCCCCTAAACTATTTTCATTTTTTTTCTTTTCTTTTTGCTGTTTTGATTGGGTGTTTTCTGCTACCTTGTCTTCCAGATAACCGATTAGATCCTCTGCTTCATCTAAGCTGCTGGTGATTCCTTCTAGTGCATTATTCATTTTAGTTATTGTAGTCTTTATTTCTGACTGGTTCTTTTTTATGTTTACCATCTCTTTGTTGAAGTTATCACTAAGTTCCTAGAGCATCTTTATAATTATTGTTTCGAACTCTGTATTTGGTAGGTTGTTTGTCTTCATTTCATTTAGTTCTTGTTCTGGAGTTTTCTTCTGTTATTTTATTTGAGACATTTCTTTGTTTTCTCATTTTAGCTGTTTTTCTGTTTGTTTCTATGCATTAGGTAGATCTGTTATGTCTCTCGGTCTGTGTAGCCTTATGTAGTAGGTGCCCTGTGGGTTCCAGTGGCACTCCGGGAGCATACCTTGTGTGTGCCCACCTTCTGTAGTTGAGCCTTGATTGCTGTTGGCATCTTGGTGGGTCAGATCAGTCCTCAGGCTGACTGGCTGTGAGAGTTGGCCATGCCCACAGCACATGAACTGCTCTGTGTGGCCTGACTCCGAGGAATGACATTTGTCCCAGTGGGCTCTGGTGCCTACCAGGACGGCATTTGGAGTATGCCCTTTTTGGGGTAATCAGGTGGTGCTCTGTCATGGTCTGAAGCTGGCCAACAGGTGTGTTGGGTCTGGAGCCCCTTAGGAGGGGCTCCCATGCAGGCCAGGTCAGCTGCTGCCTGTGAGCAATCACCTGGTAGAAGCCACAAAGTGTTCTGTGGTTAGTCACTTGCCTGTACTGAACCTAGAGGTGCGTGGGAGAGGACACACTGTGAAACGAGGCTGGCAGCCACCTGTACAGGGCCTGGAGCAGCTCAGCAAAAGGCCCAGAGCACCCAAGGCCTGTCGCTGCCTTCTGGCTGCTCATGTCTTAGCTGACACAAGAGCCTCGGCAGCATGTGAGATGGGTGAGGTGGGGTCTCAGGGAGTCACCAGGATATGGCAAGTGGTGTTTACCAGGTTAATGCAGATTTAGGTTTGGTGTCAGTATTGAGCCTGGAGCTTTTCAGAGCACACCGAGGCTAGCTGCCGCCAGCCGGGGGCTTGCAGAACCCCAAGAGTTTTCCAAGAAAAACTGCAGCCAGGGCCTCCAGGGGTGCTTCAGCCGAGGTGGGCTATTTGCTGCGGTTCATGAGATAAGGCTGGCTGTCTTCACAAAAGTGCCTCTGGCTGTGCAGTAGAGTTGGGTGGGGCGGAGGGGGTGGTCCCAGGGATCACCCTGGTGGAGAGAGCGGAGCTCACCAGGCCAATGAAAATTCAGATTTAGCTGCGTGGGGGGAGGGCTCAACACAGGCAAGATGGTGCCCACCGCAGCTGCCCCTGCAGGAGGGCTCAGCACAGGGACCGGGTGGCTGGTCCTCCAGTCCTTGCCAGAAGCTGCACAGCTCAGTCTCTCTGCACGTCTCTGGCACCTCCCAAGCTTCTGACCCTCCGCTAGGATGAGCGCCAGCAAGCGAGTGAGTCTGTGCGCGGGCCCTTTAAGACGATGCCTGGGTTTCCGGGGAGCCTTCTGTCCCACCCAGGCTGACTGAATCCCCACTGCTTTTCATAGCCAGATGTTGTGGCATGCTCCTTTCCTCGTGCCAGTGCTTTGGCCTGGGAAGCCGGGTGGGTGGCGAAGGTCCCTCGTGAGGACCTCTGCAGCTGAGCTGTCCCTCCCGATTCTCAACCGCCACACGAGGTTGGGAGGCCAGTCTGTTTTGCATCTCTGCCCCTCCAACCAGTCCCCACGTGGTTTCTGTATATTTTTAGTGATAGTACTTGCGTTCAGCTAGCCTTCCGATGGTTCTCCAGGCTGATCATTCTATCATTTAGTAGTGATTTTAATGTGGTCACGGGAGGAGACAAGCATTTACCTACGTTGCCATCTTGCCCTGGGGCCGTCTGTCTGAAAGTCTTGTGTCCAGGGGACACCTTCAGTCACAAGTGAACCAGGACAGTTGGTCATCCTAATTTCCAGACAATTCTAATACTGAATTGTCCTTTATTCAAGTAAGTAGGCGCACAGTATCAGTCAAGGTGTCATTTCTGTCTTCGAAAATCACAAAATGTTCTTTACGTCCGTAACGCAACTAAAAAAGGTCTTTCTGGGTCATGCGTTTCAGTATATTTTGTTAATTTTTAAAGCTTTATTCAGGTATAATGACAATTAAGAATTGTATGTATTTAAGGTATTCAACGTGATGATTTAATACACGACATATGAAGTGTTCTAATTTCCGAATCGGTAAAATACAACATCCCACAGCATAGGAGCAACATCCACTCTGTGCACTCGGTGGGTTCAGCAGCTCACAGTGCTGGAGAAGACGTCGTGGATGATCTAATTCCTAAATTTTGTAGGCAAACCAAATACACTAAGTCACATTGATGCGAGATGTTCTAAGAATAGTTCCTGTTCAAAAAATCCTATAATAAACCTTTCCTAAATGGTAGTAACTGGTCTTAAAAGACTGACTTGTCATCCTGGCCTGGTTTAAGTTGTCTGTGCTGGCGCGCGTACGTTAGAAAAAAATCTGTCTTTTTCTTCATGTGCACCCACGCAGGGAGTGTCTGCCGGCTGCCCTTGGCCTACAGAAGCTTGAAAGCTGAGTGAAGCTATGCCCCAATCTCCCTGTGGTTTATAGTCAATGAATGAGCAATATGGGGATGTGTTAGCCTCATAGGGGAACCACACGTCCTGGGGTGAAACGCATGTTATAAAAATCTCCTGGTGGAATAAATTCGAAGCTAGATTTTTCCTAGCGTCTTTCTCTCCCCCACCCAACTTCCCTCACTAGTTTCTTCTGGGAGCATTCCCCAATAAATCACTTGCACAAGAGTCCCCATCTCCAGCTGTACTCCTATACTATATCTTATGATATATAAAGAAATAACTTACTCAAAGTTATTCCAAACTGGCATTTGCTATTGTTTGGCTATTTAGGTTAATAATGACAGTATCTTCAACAATGTAAAACTTTCCATAAGGCAAGAAGATTGAAATCAGCATATTGACTGCCTATCACGTTATACCTAATCTAATTTAATTAGGATCAAGACCCTGCAAAGTAGGCATTTTTATCTCCTTTTTTTTTTTTTTTTTTTTTTTTTTAATCCATAAGAAACTGCGTCTCATGTAGGTCAAGAGAGAATCGTTACTTAATGGGGAATCCAGCTTAACTTAGGTTTTGTCTCATTGCAAAGACTTTGTTAATACTGACTATTTTTTGTTATTTTGCTCTTCTGTCTTCCTTTACTTCTCCCTCCTTTTATCTTCATTCCTCAATTTATAATCCCAGTTGAAATGTGATGAAAATATCTTTATTTCACTGCTAATGAAGAATCTCATAGTCGACGTGAAAATTTGGGGGCTTGAATTTTTTATAAGCTGTCATTAATTTACAAAATTCATACCTGAAATAATGGAAATAGAATGAATAAGAGCACTCATATAATTTAGTTGGGAAGTTTGATCCTATGTTAGAGTCAACATATTATGTACTAAAGTCTGAAATGTGAATTCTATCAAGCTAAACATACGCAGAATAATTGTCTAAAGCTCAGCTAACCTTTTATAAAGAGCATTTTATTTATTGTCTTTGTTTTCAAAATGTTTTGTTGGCAAACCTTGTTGATAAATGCGAGGACTGTGAGGGCAATTGCAATCCTCCGCTAAACGCTAAATGTGTGCTTTGTGTAAAGATATTCTGTTTCAATTTCTAATAATAGCAAGATGAAAAGAAAATCTGTAACTCATTGAATGGAGCAAACTTAATCCAGGTTCAAACCTGGGTCAACAGTTTGTCACATTTACAAATTTTCATTATTCTTTAAAGTCCCTTGCAATCGTTGGAATTGTCTTTTAAAATATTTGACAGGACCACACTCATCACCCATATTGATCCAGAAAATTGTTACTTTTCGATTCCTGGCTAAGAAGAATTTTTATCACAGATACTGTTCACTCCTCTACCACTACCTCCTTGATTTTTTTTTTTTTTGTCAGATAATGTTGTTACCAGCCTGCTTGGCACTGGTTCAGAATACTTATTTTTAAAAGGCATAGAATATTAGAATATATAGAATGGATAAAAGAAAGAGGCTCTCATACAAGACAATGCCTTTACTCTTCTTTTCATGCCACATAAATTTAAAGCTGTATTTTCCATAGACTCAATGAAAAAAATGAGTCAAAAACTTCTAACATTTTTACCTAAAAGATCAGCTCAAGTTGTTAGTATCAAGGCCTGACTTGCCAAGGCAAACCATTGATTTACATAGAAAAGCCAACAATGAACATTTTCATCCTTTTCTCTTAGTGTTCCTTCACGGGCAGCACAGAGAGGAAGTCAGTATTCAAATATAATTTTCAAGTGATAATTAGCCTGATGTTCAAATCACTGGTTTCGTAAGTTCAGTAATATAGACAACTAAAGCCCTAGTGATGGGCTGAACTTGTCGTTTGGTCCATGTAGGACCAAGAAGGGAAGGTGAAGGATGATGAAGAAACTCGCCCTCCTCCTCGGCAACACCCACTCTCCTCATATCCCCAACTCTCCTGCTGTTCTGAAAATTAGGGGAAAAGGAGGTTCACTTGCCTTTCTTCTTTCCTTCCTACCACTTTCCATTCCACAGCATGAGTTCATCGCCGCCGCGTTGCTTTGTTAGATTTTCGCTTAGATCTGACATCTCAAGGGCAAGAGGCCATGCTTATTCTGGCTTAGGTCTATTAATGTCTCTGTCAGTATTTTTCCTCTCGTGAACGCTAGTGAAAGTTTCCATAGGAATAATGGCACAAAATAAAGCATCGATATACCTCACTTCATTGGTTAGCGAGGAATTATAAATACACAGGGCGTAGAGGGTGGGCAACATGATTGAACTTCCTCTTCATACTTAAAATGCAATCTTTCTCTAACTGGCATAAGAGATTATTGAGTCTCTGGAGGTTGAAATATATCAAACCCTTTTTGAAAATCTCTGACCTGCAGAATTGGTCGGAATCATGAGCACATTCTTTACGAACGGCCTCTGCTCATCAGCTACTTTTACCTTCTACCGTGATTCATTCTCAGTCACCAACCAGTCTCCAAGTATGGAGCACCCATCCCCACCATGCTGCATGCCACACTCCAACTCATTGTCTCACACTGAGGCCAACCCTTACATCCTCTGGGAAGGCTTTTGGAGAAACTCAGGCGGAAGAATGCTACTCTCCTTATGACCCGCTCTGTACCTTAAAGATACATCTAACCTCTAAGTCCCTCGAAGGTATGGCACATATTTGCTTTCATGTCTATCTTCTTTGAATCTGCTTTCCTTGAAGTCAGGGCCCATGTCTCCCCTGTCTTATGAGCATAGATCTAGTCACAATTCCCAACACATAGTATATCTTGCTCAATATTGATTGTAGAATAAACATTTCAGAGAAACCGTGGTCAATGATATGCACGAGTATTTGTTCCTTCATTAAATGGGTCTACTCTGAAAATTTCAAAATATAGGTGATGTGGCTGACATTCACTTGTTTTCTTGCTATAATGGAATCTCGACTCTTAGTTCTTCCTAACTCTCCGCTAATGGTGTTGTTACCTTACTGAGAAAGCAGAGGTGATGAGTTACTACCATCATGTCTACGATCTCATCACCAGCATCCATGCTTATATTCTCTCGTTTCCCTCCTGTCATTGCAAATGAACCATCCACGCTTGTATTCAGGCGTGTATCAGACTCCCTGCCCCCTTACCTATACAGAGCCATTGCTCGAACAGTTCCTCTCTCTCTCTCTCTCATTATCAACTTGTCCTTCGCTGACTGGATCATTCCAGTCAGCATGCGGATGTTGCTACAAACTATTTCACCTTTGGAAAACTCAAATGCACAGCCCCATATGCTGAATGTTTTCACAAATGCTATTCGCTTTCATTCTTGCAACTTGTGTGTAGCTGAAAGCATTGCCTTGTCTCATGACACAAAGGTGTGAGGTACATAGGGCTGATAAAAAATGAGGCATGGATTTAGACCCATATTTTCTGACGCCAAAGACAGTGTTCAGCTGAGAAGATGACCAGATGTATTAGGATAGGAGCCAAAGAAGAACATGCACTGTCACATGAGTGTCCACAAGGATGTCTCTGATCTGTTTTTGACGCTCAGAGGCTGTTCGGCCTACTCCTCCGTCACAGTTTCCTCCACAGCAATGTGAGGAAATTGGGAAATTTGCCATATTCCCATTAAACTTTAACATCCTATCATTCTGTGATACCACTTAGGAAGTAAAATTTAATTCTGCCAAATGGGGAAGTTGCTGAATAACTGAATATCAGAGAAGTTATAGGTCATTATATTTTCAGTCTAAAGCTATTCAATTCTTTTAATATTCTGTAAATGCAATGAAAGTAACAGAGAAGCATGGAAAACACAATCGTATTTCGCATCAAAGAAGTCTGACTACTCACTGGGCAGAGAGAGCCAAACGTAGCAAAACCCCTGATCATTTCATTCTTCAGGGCAGAGCAAAACTCTGGGCCATTGGCATCTGTGCCTTTTCAGGCTTCCATGGGAGTAGGAGGCGCAGCTATGCCATAGACTCTGAGGAGTTTTGATGAATGTTCTGAATTTCACAAGGTTATAGAAATATCTTTTAAAATAAATAAAAACACATACATAAACAAAGAAGCATTGGTAAGTGCTTTGGGGTATGCTGCTTACATCACTGAGTGGAGATGAAAGCTCTACCCTAGCCATCTTCAGGTTTTGGAAACTTGGATTTGAGAGGCGTGGAGCACGGCAATGGGGACCGTTGGCTTTATGGTGTAACAGCTATGGTTGCGTCATGTTCTAGCTTATAACCGTGGGCCAGTCATCCAGCCTTTCTAAACGTCAGTCAGTTTTGTCACATAAAATGGAGGTACAACTCGTCAGGCTGTTGTGAGGATCAAGTGAGCAAAATAGATTTAAAGCATTTAAAACATTGTGTGTTTCTAATTATTGTTGCCCCCCAAATTATAATTTCCTCCTAAAGCCTCTGAAGTTCTCCTAACAACTTGTCTTCAAAGTAACTGAAAATGATGTGCGCCTTAATGCAACACTAAGCTTTGGCTTTAGTTGTTTTTTTGTATGTTTGTTTGTTTGTCTGTTTTGCCGAGTGCATGAGCTCTCTTAGAAGTCAGCCTTTGGCATCTGGAAGGATGCCACATCCCACTTGCGTTTTAGGTGAGTAGTTAAGTGAGGAAGATTCTTTATCAGCGGGCACTAAAAATACCCCTGGTCATGTCAGGATCCATCCACCAGTCACCACTGATGCAGATTCCTTCTTCCTTCTTCATATTTCCCTCTAATTGCACTTCTGTAATTTTTGTTTCTCCTTAATAACATCTATTTCACATAGTTTAGGTGGACAAAGAGCTCCCAATGTAATTGGCTTTTATTTTCAAATATGTCTTTACTTTGCTCCTGTCTTAGGCACTCTTAAACGTTCAGGGTGGTGCTCCTGGCTGTATACCCCTCACCATCAGGAATCACAATAATCTTTGCATCCCCCACAAGACAAATATGTGAACCAGTCACTTAATAAAGAAGAGGAACTTTATAGTTTGTACTCCAAACTGTGGACTGAGCAATTGGGCAATTCTTGCAAAGATGAGGGTCAATACTCGGGGGTAAATCTGACCAGCAAGCTTATATAGACTTTTTATTCCAGTGGGCTGCCCACGGGGGTGAGCTTATCTCTTTACATGATATTCCTGGGTTGTCCGACATGAGGTACAGAAAATGTAAGATTATTAGGGTGGAACCGTAGTTGGACAGTCTCCTGTCCACTTTTGAGAACATTTACGGTAAGGACACAGACTCAGAGAATTTTGAGATCACTGAGACAAAGAGTTGATGTGGCTAGCCACAGTCACATAGCTCATAAGTGATTGGATCAAGACGAGACGGGCCTTTTTCTTGAAGTCTAAGATTTTAGTATATGGGAGTGAGTGTGTGAGTGAGTGTGTGTCTGTGTATGTGCGTGTGTGTGTGCGTGCATGCACACAGACATGTATTAGAACACAGCACCTAACCCATTATGAGAAATAGTTAATGGAAAGTTGTTACAGGCATATACTAACACGCATTATTAAGCTTTCCTTCTTTAAATGGATTGGTTTGTCCCCAAGTCATGGAAAGCACTTGAGTGGCGGAGCCAAACACACAAATCTAACAAAGAAATGAGTTCTCTGGACTTCTAATGATGTTTGTTTAAAAAGATCTGAATTTAATTTTTACTGTAAGGATCTTTCAGCTTTAAACTATGGCTGATTTAGACTGGTTGCAAGTTGTAGGTGTCGGTACATTCCAGGCCTGAACACTACTGGGAAGGATCACCTCTCCTTTTATTTGTATTTCATTAAGATTTTTATTAGTGGGCAGTCTTTGGCAATTCCTGCTCTAGTTTTTGCTAATCGATTCATATAATCGGATCATAATTTTATTGCTAAATATCAGTGTTTAGAACCATCACTTTTTAAGATAACCAATTGAGCACACTACTTCTAGTCTGGAGATTCTCAAGAGCAATTAGTTATATGGAAAGAATCACCAAGGACATTTTCACGTGATCCCTTAGCAAGGAGTCTCCCTTTTTGCTGAAAGAATGGATCCATTAGCAGTGCAGTATTTGAAAACAGATGCTGAGTACTAAAACGGCTATTGAGTGCCATTTCAGAATTTTTGAAGACATTAGAGGGGTTATTCCAAAAGTCACTGCTCAATGGAGAGGGAAAAAATTGGGGTTATAAAATGCACGTATTTTAAGAGAAGAAAATATGGTTATGGTCCCTATGTTTTTGTAGGGGCTGCTTGTTAACTCTGTGGCATACTTCACTAGATCTTGTATCATGTTAACTAAGTTAACTATTAACTATTTATTATGTCAGCTATGTATTTATTGTGTACTTATACATAACAATTATATATGTTATCTGTGTTAGCTGTCTCTTCTCCAATTGATGTTAATTTCTTGATGGCAGGAAATGTTTTTCTTATTTTTGAATTCCACCATCTACATTTGATTGATATCAAAAAATGTTTGTAGAAATGTGATGAATAAAGTAGCACTTCTAAGAGTTACATATTTCTAAGTAGTGGAAGGAAAAGTAGAGAGGGGTAGCGAGACCTGGGTATTGGATATTCTGCCTACTGGCCATGATACTTAGTGAAGGCTATAGGATCACATGACAAGAAACAAATATCTGTGTCCCACCCTATTTTCCTGTACCTTTTCCTCTCCTTCTGAAAAGATCTGGACAAGCAGATTGTACAACCTGCAGATCAAAGAGGTAAAATAATTTGACCTCCACAAGGTCCCGCTGGTGAAATTGGAGGTTTACGCAGAGCACATGGCACAGCTGTAGTTAAAAGTGGAGATTTAGTTCATTTGTAGCTCCAAAATTAGCTCTTACTCCTCAGTCCAACTCTAAAGAAATTTTTGCATTTTGAAGGCTTTCCAAGTTTAGAAATTCTTTTTTGTGTGTGCTGTGAATGTGCATGAAATGAATGACACCTTTGAGCACTTATTGATTCCCTAATTGATATAACCATTCATTTATTTAGAAAATTTTTGTTTTGCTAACACTTTATCATGGAATTACTAGCAGTAAGATCAAGAGATGAAGGTACTTTGGGGGAGATGGTGCAAAGAAAAGAGAACAAAGACTTTTATAGATTTCAAAAATTTGTCTACACTTTGCCCTGTATCCTGAATAGAAGAGTTAACAACCATAATTCATTGTGGTGCTATTTCATTTGTTTTTAATTAAAAGAGGCTCATTCTGTATCTATCGTATAGATAGACTGATGGACTAACTATACTATTACTGTCTTAGTCAGGTTCCCAGAGTATGGTACAATGACAAATATCTGAAATTCACTGTCAATCTAAGCATGTAATCTCTGTCCAGTCATCCTCAATTTTAAGCCAGTTCTCAAAAAGCTATTTAAAAACAAATCTAAAGTATACATAATAATGGTGATGAAAATAAACATTAAGCAAAGGAAGAAATGATAAACATAACCTTTAGACCGCATAACTTCCTTGGATGTCAGCTATTTCAGGAACTGAAATGATGCATTTATCATATTCTCAACTGTTCAATATATAATTATTTTAACTATTATGTGTGTTGTTTATAACCCATTATCTTGCAATAACAGCTTGCATGGATCACTGCCTAATTTAAAAATATAATAGCTCTTCTTGCCAATATTTGATTTCCAACTCTAAATCTGCTGACTTTAACTATATCTATGCCATGCACTCTGTGTAAGCTTATTTTTATTTCCTAAGATATCCACATGGCTTTTCTTTTTTGATAAACTAGTTTCCTTTGACACTGATTCATTTGGTGACATCTGTGTCAAAATGTAATAAATTGGCGTCTGTACTTGCAAGACAACTGAACGGGCAAGAACACACATCTGAGAACTAGTAGGTGTGAAGTAAGTGGGAATAGGGTATGTGTCTAATTATGTAGATAATGTGATCAATTTAACCTGGAAATCAAATCGCTCAGTCTTGACTTACTCAAATTACTTTGTTCATATTAGTCAGATTATTGTCTTTGTTTAGTAGATAATAATTCTTAGTTAATCAATATGTTCTTTGTCTGTGAGGATAAAAAATTAGATCCTATGTGGCTTTAATTTATATCTGTCTCTGGTTAGCCTGGTTGGATGAGATATTGTATTAAGAAGACATTTATTTATTTAGTCACCAAGATGTACTGAGCATTTGAACTGTGGTGAGTTCAAACTGAGTGCTATAAGCTTAAAATACAAACTCGATTTAAAAGAGCTGTTATAAAAATAAAATAATAATTTTATATTGATTAAATGTTAAAATAATATTTTTGGTCTGTTGGGTTAAGTAAAATATGTTATTAAAATTAATTTCACCTGATTGATTTTATTTTTTCATATGGCTACTAGAAAAATCTAATACCTATCTGACTCACATTTTTCTATTGGACAGTACTGAGATATTTTCTATTTTATATAAAATAAGAATGCCTGTTTCTTTCTTCAAGAACCCCTGCATACCCTACCCTATTATGAGCTTCTTTTTTTTTTTTTGATAATCATTGTCATCATCTGGTATATTTCTTTTTATGTACGTCTGATTCCCCCACTAGAATATCAGCTCCATGAGAATGAGGACTTTGTTCTGTTTAGTGAGCATTGTTGGTGTCTAGAATAGGGTCTGCCACATACAAGATATTCAGTAAATATTTTTTAACTAAATGAATGATGGAATACTAGATTTCAATGAAAATGAATGAACCAGATAAATAAATACGCATCAACTTAGATATATTTCAAAACTTAAGATCGATTGGAAAGGCAAATTTCTGAATGAAAAACACACACACAAATACATATGCCCGCATAAATACACACACATATATATGCACATACATATGCATGTTTATGTATGTAAGCATTATAAAATGACATTAAGTAAGTTAAACACATCTCTGTGCATGTGCACACATACACATGAACACACAAACATAACAGACTGCAGTAGAGAAAGTAAATTCTTCAATCAGTGTGATAAGGAGCAGGGATGTGGGTAGCTAAACGGGAGAAGGAGGATGACGGACATGAGCCTCTGAAGACTGTCTTATAAATACAAATGTTATTTAGAATCATAGAAACTGAAGAGAATTTGGCAGAACCTATGCTGACACCTACTTTCAGCATTTCGGACAGGTCACCCAGCCACTGAGTAACAACTACAGGGACAGGTATCTTAGCATCTTAGTATATATGACAATGCATGCAATTGGTAAAAACAGTAAACTGCGAACATTGAGAAACGGACCTCGCTTCTCTATCCAGAATTATACAGGGAATTGAGAGAAGAACCTGAAAAATCCACTCTTTCTGTAGGTCTAAGTGTCTTAACGTGAGAGGATGCTGAGATGAATGGTTTTCATTTACACAGTGCAAATGAGGCGGCGATGCTGAAGAATGAGGAGGCAGAATACAGGCACTTTTCGGTAGGTACAGAAGGAGAAGTAGAAAATGTAAACATTTCCAAAGAGTAGATAGAAGTTGGACCGAGTATCCTGCCAGATCCAGTGTCATCTAATTAATCCAAGGGACAGCTCATCCCAGCAATCAGAATCAAATGGCATGTGCTAATGGGAAGTGTTGATCAGAGGAGACACAGTTGGATACAAACATGTCAGAGCTTATGTTTCTCCAGGGGTTTAAATTTTTTTTCAACTCTGTAATTTGTCACATGGATCCCATATAGTAAAAGCAAAACAAAATGAAAAAAAAAAACCCACAGAAAATTAAATACTGGACTACTAAGTAAAAGTCTAAATAAATATTAAGGCAAATAGAAGTGCCCAAGTGGAGAATTTTATCTTTTCCTTTTTGATTTTTAAGAGCTTGAATTTTAAATATCTTATTTACATATTCAAATTTATAATCTTCATTCCATAAAAATCAAACTAATAAATTACATTTTTATAGCAAAATATAACAATGGCAGAAATTTGCCCATATTTTATATAAGTCTCAGTGAAATCCCATATACATTGGTATCTGGAGATAATTTTTCACTAGTATATAGTAAATTTGTTTTGGACAAGATCAATTAGGAACTAGATGTATAGTTTAAAATCAAGTATTAGTTCAGCAAAATTTATTACCAGTTTGCTAAATTTTAGTTTCCTGGGTCCAGCACAACAAGCATCTTTTATTTTTCATTTTTTTATTTTTTAATTTATTGCCTGTGTGCATATCATTTTTTTTAAATAAGCATCTTTTAAATGTCTACAATGTACAGACACAGTGCTCTGAGGACACAAAGATAAACTGATTTTCTTCTTATCCAAGGGAAAGATATTACAGTATCTGAATGAAGCATGTTACGTACTAATATAGAGACATACAGGAGCTATGTGGTCCAGTAAAGGACCGATCTCCAATTCTGGATAGGAGATGCTCACTAGAGACAATGAATTCTAAGTCAGAGAGCCCAAGTGGAACATGGGAGGCAGTGCTTTCCAGGCTGAAAGGAGTGTGACAGAGAGGTGTTATAATATACGTTTTAATCAGAAAAAGAAAAAACCACGTATCTCCACTATTTGAGAATAGCGGGGTGGACGTAGGAAGCTACAAGCAAATTTGTGTTTCTAGAGGGTAGCATATTTACTATGCATTTAATGTACGCCACTTTGCTTATATGTGAAGTAGGTTGGCTGCTGTTAGAGATTCAGAAGACCAACGACTGACCCAAACATGAGAAAGTTAGGGTGGACTAAGGACTGTGGTGTGACTCCCAGTGACAAACAAGGGCGACAGGAGAGCTGGCCAATCGAGGTGGTGGGCCAAGCAGGGGAAGTCTGCTGCATCACAATTAGAGGCATTCTCAGAATTTCCAAGGAAGGAATGAGTGTTTCCCATGGACCAGAGTTGGATTCAGAGTTTGCTGGTGGGATTGTCCTGGGTTATATAGCCAACAGGCCTGTCAAGAGGGGTGAGGAGACTTCAGCAGGAAGCGCAGGAAGCATACTACTGGAGGTCATCAGGCTGAGGAAGCAATGCACGCTTCCATCTGAAACACATCTATTACTTAGGTCATAGAAACATCAGGAGAGACTGGCCAACAGGAAATCAAACAGTTAAAGAAAGTGCTTTGAGAACGAGAGTTAGCTTTAAAGATCTCCCAGGCCCAATGAGGGTACCAGCTTATATTATCTGCTGATTTCAGAGAGCACAGAGTAGCCCCAACAAGCAAAACGTGTCCACTTGTAATAGAGAGTCTGTAACCCAGAAAACAGTTAGGACCACTGACATCACCTGAAATGTGTAATTCGCTTCATCGAACTCGCAGCTCGCTGCCCTTCCCAGCACCTGTCATCATAGACCCTCTTCTCTCCAATTGCCCAGGGAGCTCGTTCCTTCTGCAGCTGCTGCCACTGCTTTCCCCACAGCCAGGGACTCTGATCTCAGGCGGGAAGTAATTCAGCTTCCCTAGCACTCAACTTTCAGCTGTCGTTTCCCAGACTGACCTGAGGTGTGGTTTGCCAGGGTTTCTTGCCAGTTCAGCCCAGCTGATGATTACCCAGGGTCTTGGGGCCTTTCCTGGACAGCCGTGTGTGCGCTCCATGATCAAAAGTTCCCTTCTTCCCTAGCCTGGTTACAGTTGGCCTGCCGTAGGCTACATGCCCATCTCCATGGAACTCCTGATTTTCCACTGCTAGTTCCTATCCTCCTTTCTGCAAACTCTGCTACTTCATCTTGGCCTTCAATAATAATAATGATGATGCTAATAATAACAATAGCAAGCACACGGTGCTAACATATGCTGGGCAAGTACTAAATGTTCTATGTGCTCTGCCTCATTTCTTCCTGACAACCGCTTTCCATGATAAACATTTTTAGCAGAACCTTCCATTTAATGAGAGCTATGCTTTATTGAGCAACCGCTGCATGCCAGCCATTTGCTCGGCTGTGCTATAATTTATGCAACTGCCACAAACATATAGGGTGGGTATTTTTATGCCCATTTTATAAAAGAGGCCTCCGAGAAAGACGCTAAGTGGCTAAGTTTATGCAGATGGTAATCTGTGATTAAATCTCAGGGTGTAGACTTCTGTTGCTAGAGTTATGAAGGCCGGCCTGTTCTAGAGACTCCTGCCCCACACCCCTATCAGAACGAGGAGTCCGGTGCTGTCTTATTGGACTGTTACTACATGAGATATTCATGTGCTGAGTGTGCCTTGCGGTACTTGTGTATAGATTGTATGTGAACTAGGGACTCAAGACTGGAAAAGCACAGCTTGGAGACAGACGTGCAAATCATTATGGTGGTGTAACAACAATCATAATAGGTGAGGAGCCAACATCGGTGGGTCAGGGCCGGCAGGTAGGAGCTAGTGCTTACCTTGAGACATAAAGGGTGACCTGAAGGAGGCATCCAGTCAGAGGTGAGAGAATTTGGTAGGAGCATATGGCAAGTTCAGGGGCTACAAGAAGTTATGGGGTGGGGCAGGGGATCAGGAACCAGATCTCTAGAGACTCTGATCATCCTGCCGAGTGTGGGTTTCATACTGAGGCATAGGCAAGCTTCTACTGAAGCCCACCTTTCCTCCACTATGTGGAATTGATAGTAGTAGGTAGAAACCACATCTAATTTTGGGGGAAGGGGATTTTCTCCTAGAGAATCAAGTTCACATTATATAAAGGAGTTCCAGTATTGCTTGTTGAGTAGGAATCTATAATATCCTAATATGCATTTGTTTAGCAGATGCCCCAAGAGATGACATTATAACAGACTCTATCCTGTTTAAAATATTCTTTAATTCTTTTCCTCTTTCTAATCAGACTACAACACTGACAGGCAGTTAGCCTGAGAGACTCGTCAGAAAGGCCTACTGATTCTCAGTGACGAGTGGTGTTAGGGATTAGTGTACATACAACTACTTCTCTGCTGGGGAAGTTTACCTCCTGTGACAATGCGATCTTCACCCCATAAATTCAGTCTGCTGACCTGTTCCTTTACATTGCTTCTGATCGTAGTTTTGGGAATTGTTTAGAAAGTGATAGTTACGAAAAGAAAGGAAGTTTTAAGACTAAGTACTTCCGTTATGTTCCTAATAAAGCCTGATGCCTGCAAGGTTTTGTTGAATTATGTATTCCTTGACTGAAACATCTGCCTCGTGTCACTTTGGCACATTTCAGTTTGCCTCAGAAGCCCCTCAGTGCCAATCCTTCCACAGGCTGGGGCACCGCACCTGGGGGCATTGCACCGCGCCCCCCGCCCTCCCCGCCCCCCATCTTCTCTGCAGGTACCTACACCCTGACTAAGGCAGCATATGGCATCCTGACTCAGAGACAAAAGAGAGGATGAGAACAACGGTGATAAAGGTTTCTAATGCATCCTGCCCTTTTCCTTTCTACCTCCAACTGTGGAGTCTGAGAATGGAGAATTCGCTTTCTGGAGTAAATATATGTAAAATGCTTTCTTGCTTTCAATGTGGTCCCTCATCTCAGAGCTCATTATTTTTTAAAACATATCTATATGTGGTTTGGTAATTTCACCTTCTTATGCAACTTAAGTACAAGCAAAAAGGACATGGGGTGCTCCAAGTGTTTGATCCCCAGCTTTCATGTGGCTTCATGCCTCTCCTTACACTGGTGTGAGATAAAAGAAAACCAGCTGTTTTCTTGTTAAAGATCAAGGTGATTACGGTGGTGATTCAGGACATAACCATGATCACTGCAGAGCAGAGGCTGTGTAATGTTTCTCTATTAGGCACAGTATGTCAGATGTATGAGCTGTCAGAAAGGGTATTTCGTTTCATGCCTATTTGTGATTTTTTTTGTGTGTCGTCGTTTTTGATGTTGCCAGTTTTAAATTTCTGGCATTTTCTTCAGAAAACTGAATGAGGTGTTATTAGCGGTTCATTCCAGTAGTAAGAGAACAGCGAACATTACAGATCCTTACTGTGTCGTGGCATTGTTCTTTGTGAGCATCACCTCACTCTTTATCCTCACAATAATGCTGTGAGCCAGAAGGCGTCATCCCCATTTTACAGATGAGAAAACAGACACAAAGAGTTTAAGTACCTTGTCCCGGTGACGTCGCTCACAAACTTAGTGGTGCTGAGATTCAAACCCTAGGAACCTGGCCAGGACTAGGATCAGTAAGGGGGGCCCAAAGCACAAACTTTAAGAACATGCTCCCTCTTAGTCTCCTTTAGTGCGGAGTTCCAACCTGAGCGGAAGTGCCTCCTTAAATCACGTGTTCAGGACACTGCTGCTTTCTGCATCCTAGCTTCAGCCTTGCAGATAACCTTGCTTTGGAGCCTGCAGGGTGTTGATGCTCATCCATCCTGCCTCTCTGGTCCTCACCCTTACAGACTAGAGTCATCGTCCAATGGAGAAGGAGACTGAACAGCCTGAGAGAGAATCTGTAGGTGCTGAAGAGACCAGCAGAGATAGAGGCCAAAGCAGGGTTTTTCCTCAGCATGTCCCCCTTGTTCTTAGGGGTTTTTTTTCCTTACTATTTGTTTCCTCCCATTCTTCTCTTTCATGGCATTGTCTCACCCCAACCTTTCCAGTACAAAGAGGAAAAAAGGTGTAACTCTCCGCATCCCAGAGAGAAAGCATTGGAGCAGTGTCAGGGTATGGTACATATTCAGTCAGGCCTGGCTGCTTGCAAGCCTTATTTGCCTTGTCAAGTCCAGACACACCCTCAAGTATATGTTGGGGTCAAGGATACTTCAAGGTACATATCCATTAGGAGTTTTGAGATCTTAGAACAGGATCTTGTGAAGGAAAGTCAATTTATCTTACAGAAAAGGAAAGGGGAAGGGCTAGTCCTGGATCTCAGAGCCATAGTGAAGAACTCTCCTCCCCCAAATATCCTGGCCTCTCAGTAAATAGCTGCCGCACTGGGCGTTCTGAATGGAACTGGACTTTGCCAGGCAGTTGATAAATGGCACAAAGGGTTCCTTGTGCTCGGTCCTATGTAAACCAAGATGTAGAAGACCGCTGACAGTGCTTGTTCAGTGGGAATTTATATGAGCTGACAATGTAGGAACTTTCTCTGGTACCTTCAGTGATGGACCACCCACTTCATGCCTCAACAGGCCCTGGAATAGCACCTATGAACTCTATCAACATTTGCGAAGGACCAGCGCATGTGAGGCCATCGTTGAAATGGAGGAGGATCAAGATTATGATTGATAGCTTCTTTAAACTTCTCAGCATCACAGTGGAAATTTACTGGTAGTTCCAGACCATCTTTTACCAATCAACTGGTTGAAGATGGCTTCTCCTCCCTGGTAGACATCATGCCAACAGAGCCATAGGGAAAGGACCACACATGATTGACAAGTCAAGCAGCGCTAAGCTGAAGAAAGAACTGGCCGACAGGTGAACAGTACTTACCTCTTTAATCAGGTTCATGAACCTGGGTCCAAGGCGCCATGGCTTGTGGCGGATGGCACTGTAGGGAGCTGACGGTCAGCTGGGAAGCCCGGTGGGAGGCGATGGCCACCATATACACGGCATCGTACATCAGAGCGCGTCAGTCTGCGGAGGAAAACACACACAGTTTCAATTCCACCTTTACTTACCTTCCTTTACTTGTGTAATCACTCTGCCTGCTTCCTTATCCCTTATTCGTCTGATCTCAACAGACATTTATTCTTCAGCTGAATGGTTTTCATTCTCCAGTAGCTATTTCTCTTCTAAAATAATACTCATGCTCCAGAGTAAATTGGAATCATAGCTCTGCTTTGTTTTTAGATCTTAAACACACACACACACACACACACACACACACACACACATATCTCAGATCAGCTACAAGTGACTTGATTCAGGGAACAAATATTTTTGGAGCATCTTCTATGTTAAGCAGGGTGTTAACTCAATTATATTGAGTGAAAAGCTACTAAAGCTTCATATTTCAATATCAGATTTCGCTTCCAGTATTCAATCTACATCTATTTATCAATCTTTTTATTTGTCTAGGTTTGATAGAAAGATACTGCCGGAAGTAAAACTAACAGCTGATTTCCAGAAAAGTGTATTTATATTGGTCACTTCCCTTTACCAGGGTCAAGAAGATTATAGTCATGGGATTAAATTCAACAGCACATTTGGGGAAGCCCTCTGCAGAACAGACATGTGCACCTTCCTCAGAATATGCATGCTCTTGCCATCATTTGCTTTCCTGATAGGGATTTCAGTAGCCATTCCATTTGGAGGCTGAGCATCTCATTCTTCCCTTCCTCCTGAAATTTCTCTCATTCGTAAGATTTCACAAAATACTTCTAGCGTTTTATAAACTATACTGCCCTGTGGTTTTCTTTCCGAATAAAATCTCATAATACCTTCACATTTTACTTGAGGGTTTTTATAGCAACTTCAAATATATTAGCTCATTTGAAATTCTCAGCAACCCCATAAAATAAGCAGAACAGATGGATAAAACTGTTTGTTATGTAGGAAAACTGACCTCTGCACAGTATATTGATTCGGTGTAAGTTATGTCGCCTGTAGAGCAGAAACGAGGGGTCCATCCCAGGATGAAAACAGTTCAGAGCTCATCCCCTTAGCTGCTACCCTAGGGGGATCTGGACCTTTGTGGAATATACTTTTTAAATACATTTGGATGTATATTTACTAAGTGGCCGAGTGACTGATTCGATAGATAAGTGTGAGGAGAGGAATTCCAATGAACTAATTTTTTTTAAATTTAAATTAGAAAGGGTTTTGAGTTCCTTTGTCAAAGCTGCTTCTGCCCTGGGCTGAGTAAAAACATGGTTTAAAACTGTAGGCCTGATCAGTGCTTTTCAAAATCAAAGAGGAAAACCATTTATTCTGAAAGCATCCTTCCCCTTGTCATACTATGTTTTCTTAGAGGAGACGTTTACTGTTTTATAGCACTATAAACTATCATTGAATTTCCTCCCCTTTTCAGTCTTGTGCTGGAGGCCTGCTTCCGGAATAGCAACTCTCACGTCATTGTAGGTAAATGTAAAAGAAATTGGCTTGTGTTTCAAATTTCATTTTTCCAAATGTGTGTATATTCACATTTTATTTACATTGAAAGCCTGGATGAAACCACACTGTTCAATGCCCCTAAGAGAATCTTTTTACCACAGTGTGGATCACGAAGCAAGTGTATTAAAAGCGGGCTTCTCTCTGATCCACAGCGTTTTGGTTATTACAATAATGTGCAAACAAGGCTAACTCAGAGAGCGTGAGATATTCAAACCCTGAACATGCCAAAGAAAGGACTGGCCTTTGACTGGCTCCTGGGGAATAATCTCTAACCCTTGGACCATTCTGCCTGATCAGAGAGTCTTCATATCTCTGGGGTCTTGGGTAATGCCAGATAGTTGATGCTAACAATGTGATTTATAGTGACATCATGATTTATAGTGAATGCCTTATTTTTGTTCACCGGGGCCTTGGGCTATGCTGTATCAGTTTGACCTATGGAATGACTGGAGACTGAGTAGCTAAGGTTAGCCTATATGGGTACTCGATGCCTGTGTGACTGACCCCCAGTAAAATCCCTGGACCCCTAGGCTTGGGTGAGCTTCCCTGGTTGGCACCACCTTTTACATGTCGCTGAGAAAATGAAGCACTTTCATCTCAGCTCCCCTGGGGAAGGACGACTATATAAGCATGGTTTTTCCTGGACTTTGCCCTTGGTGACATTTTCTGTTGGTAATTTTAATATGTATCCTTTTACTGTAATAAACTGTACCTGTGAGTGTCACAGCTTTTCTGACTTCTGTGAGTCCCTCTAGCAAATCACGAAACCTGAATGCAGCCTTGGAGACTCCCAACAGAGACCGATAAGATGCTGTGTCACCTTAAGAATGAGGGGTAACAACACAATATGGCTGTATAGAGTCCCCATGTTTTGCTGCCTGCCCGGTATGTAATTGTTGTTGCAAAAAGCTAGAGACGGAGGTGTTGGAGGGAGACATAGTCTTTGGAGAGCAAATGGGAAATTGCATAGATTTCTCATCTTTTCTCCAAATTCGGGAACGTTCACTAACCTGTTGCAGAGGGACAAGTTAGTTTTCTAGAAGGAAGTGCTTCCAAATTACACCCCCCCCCCACATCCTGAACCTCCTCTCAGGCTTGGTGTTAGTTAACAGGTTCCTTTATTAAACTCCAAATGTGTCACCTCTAGCATAGAGCTAACAGTAATGCGCCACTTAGTACGAATTAGCTAGTTTCCCTCTTTCTGAGTTATGCCTCATTAAAGCGATGAGGGTTTTAATAAGGGTGGGAGGACTGGCGTGTTGCCTAGGGGAGCCCCTCCAGGGAGCACAGGCTTGTGGGGCTGGCTGCTGCTGAAGGAGCCAAAGTGGAGGGAGAGCTGGGGAGTCCCCTGAGCACTCTGGAAGGAGGGAAGAACAACCCTCAAGCAAACTGCAGTCTGGAAACGGGGAAGGTGGCAAATACATTGCCATGTACTCGTAAAATTCCGTGATTAGAATGGCAGCTCCCCCAGGTTTTGTGAAGCCTGTCACAGAAGCTGGTGTGTTGTGAGTCTCAATGAATATTTGTCGGCTTTTGAGAGAGACAAGGAATTGGGAAAAGATGATTATAGGTGGAGTTGGAAAATACACCCGGGTGATCCCACTGGTCATATAAAGTCTCATAGGTCTCAAGGAAGGGACCATCTTGATCTATATGTTCACAAGGAATGTGCCTCTTGTAAACAAATGCATTCTGCCTCACGATTTCAGAATGTCTTTTTTTTTCCCTTTAATTGACTACAATTTAGCAAAACAGCAGGTACAATTAAGTAAACTCAATTCTATGTCCTGGAGGCTTACCTAATTTAATCTGTAGAGTAACACTGTAAAGCATTATTACACAAATTTACAGACGAGCAAGCAGGATCAGAGAGGCTAAATAACTTACTCAGGTCATTTAGTCATTCGGGGGATATAGCCAGGACTTAAAACTAGGTTTTGGTCATCCTGAAAGATCTTGCTTTTGCCACTGAATTCTACTGACTATTGTCTTTCATCTCGGGAATAGCAGTGGACACTCGAGGAGGACACTCAAAGGTGTCTTCTCTGTGGATCAGGATTATAGGAAGTGCTCACTTGTAAGATAAAGCTACTGACAGCTTCATATTTGAATGCATTTGAAGAACTGAGAAGGCGGATGACAGATTAATGTGTTGTTTTGCTGACTCAGTATTGAATCGTACACAATTTTCGTTCACAATTTGAGACCAGGCCACTTCATTACTCTAGCCTTTCCAAAAACCAATAGATTGAATCAGCTCAAGTGCTGGGAAAAATTTAAATGTAGTGAAAAGGAATGAAGTCGATTTTATAAAATCACTCCAAACTTCTATAGAGTTAATGAACACTTTGCTTGATAAAATAATCTTTCTTTACTAATCACAAGATGTTTTTTAAAAAAATTTCACTATTTTTGAACTCTATTGACTCAGTAACAGGGTTCTTAACTCATTTTTAACCCTGGTATTAAAGTCAATATTTTTTCTTTAATTAAACCTATGGTTCTTAGGTCTGGAGACAAAATTTTTGCACTTGGATATGACTTCTTTTTAGATTTGGATGTTATGACATATATAATAATGTTCTTTGAAGATATTTTTAGTGCATGGAGTTTTAATAAGTGCTTAATAGTTAACCATATTAAAGAGGAAGATAGATAAGTGGATGAGAAGTAAAACATATGGGTTTTCAATTTTGCAAAATCCTAAATTATATATTCATATGAGCATCTGTATATTTATGTGGGCCACACAAAAATATGACTATAAAAGGCTACAGGGAAATTCCCTTCGGAGACAGTGAGATAATGTGTTTAATTTGGGAAAGTGCAATTCTATTACAGTCAATGGAGTAACTTAAATTTTAATAATGATTAGTCTATGGAAAATTTTTGAAATAATTATATTACTTTAGACTAATCTCTGTCTTCATAATCATGCCTATTTTTTATTTATAGGGGATTGCTTTAAACATATAGGGACCAATTTCAGGATTGTATGAATATTTTTTATTTAACATTCGAGTCTTAGCAGAAACTCAATTTGTATTCACTTAGTTTAAGTAATTCCTTTATGAAATACATATTTATTGAAAGCTTGCTTTATGCCAAGCCTTTTCTAGTGCTGGGGATAAAACAGGAACAGAAAGACAAAGCCGCTATCGTTATGGATTTTATATTCATGTAGGGGGAGACACTGAACAAATAAAAATATAAGATATTGGGTCATAAAGGGCTGAGAGGAAAAGTAAAATAGGTTAGGGGAGAGGCTATTGTATTATGTAACAGGTTCACAGAAGACCTCTTGGTGAAGTGGCATTTGAGCCAATTTACGTAGAGAAAGATTCTAGGCCATGGGGGGGACAACAAATGCTAGAGATGCAGGAATGAATGAAATGCTGTACCTAGGCTTCTTCTATACCTTGGTTATTGTAAACAAGCTTCAATGAACATAGGAGTGCTGTAACTTTTGGAAATAGTGTTTTTATTCTCTTCAGATAAATACCTAGAAGTGAAATTACTGGGTCATATGGAAGTTCTATTTTTTAATGTTTTGAAGAATCTCCTTGCTGTTTTCTATAGTGGCTGTACTAGTTCACCATCTTAATAACAGTGCACAAGAGAGTTCCTTTTTCCACATTCTCATCAGTGTTTGTTGATTTATTGGTGATAACTATTCTGACAGGTGTGAGGTAATATCTCTTGTGGTTTTGATTTTCATTCATAGTGATTTTGAGCATTTTTTGATTTTCATTCATAGCGATTTTGAGCATTTTTTTCAAGTGTCTATTGGCCATCTGCGTGTCTTCTTTGGAGGAACGTTTGTTCAGGTCCTCTGCCCATTTTTTAATTGGATGTTTATTTTTTTACTGTTGAGTTGTATGAGTTTTTAAATATATTTTGAATATATTATTAGCAAATATCTTCTCCCATTCAGTAGGCTGCCTTTTTTTTGTTGTTGATGGATTCTTTTGCTATGCAAAATACTTGTAGTTTGATGAAGTCCCATTTTTGTTGTTGTTGTTTTGGTTTATTTTTGCTTTTGTTGCTTTCGCCCAAGGAGACAAGTGCAATATGTGTGTGTGTGTGTGTGTGTGTGTGTGTGTGTATACACACACACACATATACATACATACATGCATGCATGCATGCACGTGTGTGTGTGTGTGTGTGTGTGTGTGTGTATAAATGCCTATGAGTGATGTCAAAGTGTTTACTACCTGTATTGTCTTCAAGGAGTTTTATGGTTTCAGGTTTTACATTTAAGTCTTTAATCCATTTTGAGTTTGTTTTTATATATGGTGTAAGAAGGTGCTCTAGTTTCATTTTTTGCATGTAACTGTCCAGCTTTCCCAACACCATTTATCGAAGACTGTCTTTCCCCCATCATATGTTCTTGCCTCCTTGGTCATAGATTAACTGACCATATAGCAGGGGTTTATTTCTGGATGCTTTATTCTATTCCATTGATCTGTGTGTTTATTTTTATGCCAGTACCATACTATTGTATACTTGTGGTATAGTTTGAAATCAGGTAGTATGATACTTCCAACTTTGTTACTATTTCTCAAGGTTACTGTGGCTATTCAGGATCTTTTGTAGTTCCAAATAAAATTTAGGAAGGGATTGCATTGCATCTGTAGATTGCTTTGGGTAGTATGGACTTTTTAATGATATTATTTATTCCTATCCATGAGCATGGTATATTCTTCCAGTTATTTATGTCAACTTTCTTTTTTTAATCAATGTCATATAGTTTTCAGAGTATCAGTCTTTTACCTCCTTGGTTCAATTTATCCCTAGATATTTTATTCCTTTTATGGAATTGTTTTCCTCATTTCTTTTTTTAATAGTCTGTTATTAGTTTATAGAAATGTAATAGATTTCTGAATATTAATTTTATATCCTACAACTTTACTGAATTTATTTATTCTCATAGCTTTTTAATGGAATCTTTAGGGTTTTACAGATATAGTACTATGTCATCTGCAAATAATGACAGTTTTTCTTCTTCCATTCTAATTGGGATACCTTGTATTCTTTTTCTTGTCTGATTGCTGTGGCTAGAACTTCCAATACTATATTAAATAAGAGCAGTGAGAGTGGGCATCCTTGACTTATTCTTAGTGAAAAAGAATTTAGCCTTTCACTGTTGATTATGATTTAAGCTGTGGGGTTGTCATTATAGCCTTTATTATGTTGAGGTATTTTCCCTCTATACCCACTTAGTTGAGAGTTTTTATCATAAATGGATGTTAAAATTCATCAAATTCTTTTTCTTCATCTATTGAGATGGTCATGTAGTTTTTAGTTTTCATTTTGTTTATGTGGTCTATCATGTTGGGTTGACTTACAGGTACTGCTCCATCCTTGCATCCCTGGAATAAATCCCACCTGATCATGATGTATGGTATATTTAATGTATTGCTGAATTTGGTTTAATAATATTTTGTACAGCAGTTTTTACATCTATGTTCAACAGGGAATTGGCCTATAATTTTTTTTTAATAGTGTCTTTGCCTGGTTTTGGTATCAGGGTAATAATGGTGGCCTCATAGAATGAGCTTAGAAGCATTCCTTCCTCTTCAATTTTTTGGAATAGTTTAACAAGAATAGATATTAATTCTTCTTTGAATGTTTGGTAGAATTTGCCTGTGAAGCCATTTGCTCCTAGACTTTTTTTTGTTGGAAGATTTTTGATTACTGATTCAATTTTGTTACTTTAAATTGGTCTGTTTTAGAGATTTTTCCATTTTTTTTTCCTGATGTAGTCTTGGAAGACTGTGTTTCTAAAAATTTAACCATTTCTTCTAGGTTGTCCAGTTTGTTGGCATATAAGTGTTCCTAGTATTTTCTTATAATCCTTTGTATTTCTCTGGCACATGTTGTCACCTCTCCTCTTCCATTTCTGATTTTATTTATTTGGACATTCTCTCTTTTGTTCTTGTTGAGCCTGGGTGAAGGTTTATCAATTTTATCTTTTCCAAGAACCAGTTTCATTGATCTTTCTATTGTTCTTTGTTTGTTTATTTTTATTTCATTTATTTCTGCTCTGATTTTAAGTATTTCCTCCCTTCAGCTCACTTTGGGCTTTATTTGTTCTTTTTTCAGTTCCTTTAGGTATAAGGTTAGACTGTTTCTTTAACATTTTTTTTTTTTATTTCTTGAGGTAGGCCTATATCACTATGAATTTCCCTGTTAGAACTGCTTTTGCTGTGTTCCATAGATTCTGAGTCATTGTGTTTCTGTTTTCATTAGTCTCAAGAAATTTTTAGATTTTTTTCCCTTTGATTTCTTTATTAAGCCATTGATCGTTTATTAACCTGGTGTTTTGCTTCCACTTGTTTGTGTTTTATTCCAGTTTTCTTGTAATTAACTTCTGGTTTCATACTGCTATCTATGATCAGAGAAAATGTTTGATATGATTTCAGTTTTTTTAAGTTTGCTAAGACATGTTTTGTGGTCTAACATGTGATCTATCCTGGAAAATATTTTTTGTGCACTCGAATGTTCATTCTGCTGTTTAAGAGTGAAATATTGGGATATGCTCTCTTGACTGAGCAATTAGTCCATTGGATGCCCTTACAATTGCCCTTCACCTGTCCCGTGAATTTTTTTATACATCCCCAAATTAACTACTTCTACTAGGAGCAGGAAAGAAAAACCGAACTGCAAAAATGTCTTCTTTGGATAAAAAAGAGGTCAATGTTATGCTTCACAGAATCATTTTCTAAGCTATATCTAACGGACTACAAGATCCAAAGTCTAGTGGATGCCACATTCTACCACTTTTTTGGACTAGTATTGACATGACCTGATATAGCTACTGTACCCACTTTTATGGAACCCTGATGAGCCACCTTCTTCTGTTTGATAAATCCCCATTTCCCTTTTCCTAGTTCATAATAATAACGAAAACAAGAATAACAGAGCCAAAAAAAAAAAAAAAAACCTTTTTAGGTAAGATGAGAGTAATAAACTCTAGGTAGAATGGAATCTCTTTTATCCACTGCAACTTGGCTCTGCCATGCTTCCTGCCCACAGGACTGCCATTCTCCCAGGACACTGTCAGAAGTCTTGGGGGAGCAGTAGCATCTCATGCCCAACCTGATTCCTGTTTGAATTGTACAGCTCCATCTCTCTCGTTTAGTGGTTTTCCTCATCTCAGTCAATATATACAAACTGTTCTGTCAGTTCAGTACAATTGAATACAATATGTTTTATTTTAGTAAATTAAGCCATGCTTGTGATGAATATTTAATTTTTGGCATAAATCACCATCTGCATTAACATAGCTCTAAACAATTCTTTTAGTGCTCTATACCAAGTGCAGGTAAAAATAATTTTAGGTCTCATTCTGTGACAGAAATCTTGCAGGTAGTTGGGGGGTGGGCAGAGGATTTTGAAACATACTTGAACTCATTGTATTACAAATCCATGAGAAGAGAAACCAACAACCAAGAAGAGAAAAACAACCAACATTCATTCTCTCTCTCTCTCTCTCTCTCTCTCTCTCCCCCCCCCTCTCTCTCTCTCTCTCGCCGCTTCCCTCCATTCCTCCCTCTTTTTCAGTGTCAGAAGTCTAGGATTTCCCTGGATATTCTCTACTTGTTCTTATTCAAAAACATTTTCAAATCACCCCCAGGATCATTTGTAGCAAAACGATTTCCATTATTCTCTCTCAGATCACTTTTTACATTTTAAGAGTTATTTTAGGTTTGAAAAATAGTAGGGGACCTCGACCATGGGATCATCCAGAATCACTTAATTTATTCATTTATTTCTTCTTTTAATTTACTTCTCATTTAAAAAAGTAGAAAAAGAAGAAAAAAAATCCCAAGTCCATTTCTCTGAGATGATACCTTTCGGTTATTGGTAAATTACATGTTAAAAGCAAGAGCAATTGGAACAGAATAAAATACTTTGCCAATTTAAAACACTATTACCGACCTGCATTCCAAATACCTTTTTCCTTAGATGACACTGCTCCTACATAGAAAGCTTTTACAAAAAATTCCCTGCTATTTTCTTTTTCGCACCGGGTGTCTCATTAGAGAAATTCACGAAGGTGCATTTGACAACAAAAGACAAATGACGTTAGTTGAGAAGCTCTTGATGGGGCAGTGTGCAGTTTATCTGTTCAGAAGAGAATCTCTCCCTTGTCAGGAGGCGGGCTTGGCATTTGCTCCAGGAGCGACATATGGCTGATGTGAAGCACTGTCAATATCTGCAAAGGTGTGCCTCTACATATTCAGGACAGGAAGAATGTGTACGCAGCAACTCTATGTAAATCTGGCATTTCCCCCCTGTATGCTTCCTCTTGCTGAGATGTGGCAGAGCGGGGAAGGTATATGGTTCGCATAACTTTCATAGGCAGCTTGCTCTCCTCTTCCCCTCCTGCCTTCTCAAGGCTACAGTCCCACAGGTAAAACTCTCCACTTGCCCTTGCTCTGTCTCTGCTTTGCCTCTGTTTTGTCGAGAGCGGTGGCTACTCTTTTAACTGTTTTTATCTGAGACAGGTGCAGTCAGAAAGCTGGAAATAGCCATGCGCAGGCTTTCAAAATACCTAAAAAGCATACTCCTTCCTCTCTCTCATGTAAGTTAAGGCACGGGTTGTGATACTTTCTCACACTGTAGAAGGCATATAAGATTCTTAATCTAATCCCTAAGGAATGGAAACATTTTTCTCAAATATGTATTTCTTAAAGTACTTACTGTCATCATGCCATCCAAAAGGCCAGTCTCAGGCCTGGGTGGGGCCTGCAGTCTCTCCATGGACCACTTCTCAATGATGGATGACACGTGGGGGTTGTCAATATTTAGCAGCCGAAACCCAGTCATGTTTACGCCGCTGTACCTATACAGTTCCAGATCTAAGCAAATAAGTCCTGTGTGGTAGTAAAAATGATGAAAGTACAAAGAGTTAATGCTTTTAATGCTTTATATGCAAAAGACATTAATGATTGCAGAAGCAACAAATAGATTAAAGCAAAAATGACCATCATTATCATATTGCTCTATAAGCATCGATTTTGATTTGCCTGGTGCCTGAGAAACTCTAAGGCAGTAAGCAGTTTTCATGTTTTGTAATACTATTAGAGTTTGGATAGACCAGGAAGAATTTGGCTGCCAATAATTAGCATGCTTTTGGGCACAGGATTGACATTCTGAGAAGCTAGAGAATTCTGTTTCTAGGATAAGTTATTGGGAAATGGGAAGGGATCTTTGTGTCATTTGGTTCAACGCTTTTATTTTCTATAAGAGGTTCTGAGTGGTGATGGACCAGCCCCCAAATGGTCCGCTTGCCAGTGACAATGCCACCCTTCTTCATCACATTTTGCCATCCCAGGCTGCCCCAGGTTTTTCAAAGGAGGTGGAATTTGGACAATTGTATACGCATTTGACAGAAAGATCACTCCTAGCAGGAAATAATACCATCCCCGGCTCACTGACAGTAACCCATACAATGAGGCATGACGAATGCTCCCTGAACACAGCTCAGAATAAGAACCAAAAGGTTCTCTGCAAACACACTGGAGTGTTTTAACAGTAGAACTTGTTCCCTTTCTGGCAGTGTTTCAGGAAAAAGAGTTTAACCCACTGCAGTGTTTTCCATTACAGAGAGGCTGAGTAGAAACCAGAAGTTTGTAAGTTGATTCATATTATGTGATAACTTAAAATTTTTTTTATTATATAAAAATGTTAGACCCTAAAATATATAACATTAAAATATATAACAGTTAAGTATAAACCAAACTTACAAAATAACATTTAACAGGAAAAAAAAAACTTTCATAAATATGTCCCAACAATGTATGTAACTGTTTACAAAAGTGCATCACAAGCTAGTACATTATCTTGGACATGTAATGGTTACAAAAGAGAAGTAGCTTCAGAAGAACTCCAGGATTTGTATTTGCAGAAGATGCATGCAAATGTATTCTTTTGAACACTTTCCTCTAGATCACTGCCCTTTCCCAAGATAGCTTCGGATTAAATGGTAGAGCTCAGCTCTGTGCTCTTAGCTCAGTATCAAAAAAACTGTACTGTCTTTTAAAGTGTTATGTTTTTTTCCCTTGTACTAAGTAATTTTCTTTTTTTAAGTTTTGTTAATACTCGTGGGCAAGACTGGTAAGAATATAAAAGCAAAGCAGGGCAGAATTCAGATAAAAACAAGAAAAATGCTTAAGGAGACTTAAAGACTGAAACACAAGAATGATTCCTTTAGCACACTCAATGAATAGAAAAAAAGTTACTCAAGCCACAGGATCTAGAAACTTCTAGAATGCCTGTTAAATCCCTTACTCACCAGCCTTCTTTGCTGGTCTTACTTAGTAAATGATAGTCTTATGGAATCTGTGAGGGATTCAACAGTACATAAATGCAATATGCTAAAATAAATGCACTGAATGTGTCAAAATAGGTTGACTTACAAATTGAGGTTTCTGTACAATAGAGAATGAAGAAAGTCCAAAGTCTGATTTTCAATATCCTCTTGTGACAGAAGAATGAGGAAACCCAGAGTGTAAGGGCAACTTCTTTATTCCTTAAGGGCCTCTATTAACCCTTCTTAGGGTTCATTGTTTGTATTCTTTCTGATTTCAACAAAATTGGCTCTTAAGGGTGTGGACAGCTGGGGATGATAGAAAGTCCTGAGGCATAAGGTCATTTCCCCTCCAGTAAAACCCAGGTGTTCAGGATTATGGGGGAGGGCTGTGTTTGTACCGGGTAGGACACTTTCCAGTTCTCTAGATTTTCCTAGACTGTTCTGACTGAGGACCTGATCTAAGAGGGAGGGAAGATCATGGAAAGAGAAACTTTATTTCAGGAACTTCTACCCTGCACCACACCCCCTTGGTCCCCAAATCAGCAGCAGCAATGATTTTGGCAACTGTCCCCGAGCATTTGTCTTATGATGTCCTCTGCACCCCTCACGCTCTCAGACATATTTGAGTCAGGAGTGGAATTTACTACTCTCAGTAGTATGTATATGATGCTGTCTGGTCCTTGTTCCAAATTCTTTAATTTCCCTTACTCGCCATCCTACTCTGCTAGTCTTATTTAGAAAATGGTACTCTTACTGAATCTCCTAGAATCTGGGTAGAATTTAGTCAGCACATCTTTATATATTAGAAAAAAGGTTGGTTCTGTGTTTCCTTATCATGTAAGAAAGTGAAGTATGTGTGTGTGGGGGGGTGTTTGGGGGAAGTGGCTGTGTGCGGTTGAGCTTTGAAATTGAGTGACAGCTATCAGATCATTTTGATGCATTAACTATCCTAAGTCCTTCTCCCTTGATCTGATAATCTCAGAATTTAAGGTGTTCCATTTCTTTTGAATTTCTCAGGCTTAGAGCCATGTTTTATCATGGTGCAAAATGTTCAATGTGCAAAGCATCTCCCAAATTGCTCTTCTTGACAGTCTTCAAAACACCTGACAGATGGCCCATGCCTAACCCAGTTATCTACTAGACACAGGCGAGTCAGCCAAATCAGATCCCAGAATGCCACAATACACTTCAGTGCGTCTTCTAATGTATATAGAAAACGTAGATGTAGATGATGCTTCTTTATGAATAGTTTGCACTTTGCCAGTTTCTGTACAATGGAAGTTTCATTTAAATCCCTTTCTGGATACACATGCACTGGTGCCAGTTTTAAAAAAAAAAAAGAGAAAAAGAAATCTGCTTTTCAGCATTTCTTTCTCAATTTAGAGGAGTTTTAGAAAAAAAAAATCCAATTTCCATGACAATATCCTGCCTTTGACACTGGTGAGGATGACTTTAAAATAACTGGAGCTATTTCCTGTCACACGGAATGTGTTTCTACTGGGCGTGCTTACCAGGGTTGTGAAAAAGTAGTGGTAGTACTCAGTCATCATGCCCATGGACAGAACCTGCAAAAGAGAAGTTGGAGGAAAGCGTCAGAAATAGGAAGCAGGACCGCAGTAGCCTGGGAACATCGGACAGGAGGGGACTCCGTAGATGAGAACCCTGGGAGGAATCGGTGGCCGATGGGGAGCTAGGATCCAAGCCATGGACATTCATCCAGTGCTGTTTCATTGCACTGCATTTGACTTAGAACGAAGTAATCGGACCGATGATCAAATTCGCAAACAGCTTGTACGCAATGAATTTTACGTTTGGAGTTGTCCCTGACAGCATTGGGTTTTGCACTCCCCACTGCCTAGGTTTCTGGGTAATCTCATGCTTGGATATATATTTCATTGATTTCCTTAGCTTTGGTACTTAGCAGAATGCCTCAGAGTAGAACTCATAAAATGTTGAATTGGCAATGCTGGTATGTAGATGTTCTTAAATGAGGATTTATAAATAAGTATAAAGTATAAGTATCTCTGAAACCTTTCTCCCTACCCCTTTTCCATCTTATGTTACAGAATGAGTAGGAAAAAAGAGGATTTGTTTGTAGACGGAAGGATGGAGACTATTTTTATACAAATTTCACACTGCCTCTTAATTTTGGTTCTCAATCGCCTACTTGGGCATTTGTTAGTTTTAGACATTCTGTGTGCATTGTTTTATTTGGTGAGGAACAGAGAAAAAGGAGGTGGATAGAACGGGACAAGGGTTCTCAGTAGATAACCTGTTTAGTAAACTGTTATCTTACTTTGGGATTTCTGGAAATGGTGTCCACTGAGAAGGAAAAGTTAAATTTTCTGGAGGTAAACTATTGTTTCTAAATCTTCTAAATCAAGACTATCGACTTCCTCAGGGCAGGTCACCAAGAGGCCTTGGGTACTGTCCTTTGGTCTTTGTATAAAAATGAATGGAGAAGATTCTGAAAACAAACTTCCAAGACATTTTCCCCTATAACTCTGATAAATTCTGGATGCAAATGAGAATCCTTTCTGGAAGCTTTGCAGTCAGATATCTTTAGGGTTTATCACAGAGACATCCTGAATTGGAATTTCTGAGAGTAAGCCTACATTTTTGTTTTTCAAAGCAACGATTGAGAATCACTGGTCTATGGAAAACACATCTATTTGCATTAAAGAACAAAAACTTTCATTACTTCAAGTGAAAAGGTGGATTGAAAAGATCTGGAAAGAGACAACACTAGTAATAAGAGATCCCGGAAGGTGCCTAAAATATGTAAACTAAAGTGACTTTACATGAAAGGGGATAAAGAACAAAGAGGGTAGTCCATGATAACGCACACCTGCCAATCACAGATCCGACACTGCTTATGCCCTCTCTGCTAACATGGAAATCAGAGGAATATTTACTGAAATCGTAATGTCACAAAGATGAGACAAATGACAGGGGACTCTCTGTATGACTCATGAGCCCACAGCATGTAAGTCACTCCTATGGTGATAACAAGAGTAGGTGCACAAAAGGATTTTCAAAAGAGTAGAATTGCTTTAGGGTCATCAATAACATTTAAAGCCACGCATGGTGAGGTCTTGTTAGCTAGTCTCTTGCATCACTGGAGCATAAAGGGCTAACCTGCCGGGGTCAGTCAGAAATCCAATTTTTCACTTTAATCATTAGATAGTGTAATTGCAGCCAAGGCCACCTCTTGAAAGGGAACTGGGCAAGTTTGTGTCAAGGTATAGACCTGGATATTGATATTTGAAATATAATTTCTGGAACTGAAAAAGAAACACTAAGTCACCTGAGTTTGCAGCTTTTCACTTGGGCTGACATTTCTTTTTAAATTTTGTTATGAAGGTGTTTGATCACCAATGGAGGGCAAAGGCTTTTTTTTTTTTAATTTTGATATGAATGATACACAAAATAGAAAGATCTAAAATAGGACATCAAAACCATAAAGTGTGGAGGGAGGAGTAAAAATCTAGTCCTTTCAGAATATATTTGAAAATAAATGCATATCAGCTCAAAATGGACTGCTATAGCTATAGAATGTCATACATAAACCTCAGAGTAACTGTGAACCAAAAATCTACAAAGGATAAATTATACAGACCGAAAATTAAGAATAAAATAATGGCCTTAAATGTCACATTAGACATATCTAAAATATTTTAACCAAAAACTTGCTAAAATTTTAGTTCAAGCATACATGGAAAATTCTCCCAAATAGACCACTTATCACACCACAAAACAAGCCTTAATAAATTCAAGATGATTGAAATCATATCAAGCATCTTTTCCAACAACATGACCTGAAACTAGAAAGCAACGACAAGAAGAAATCTAAAAACACTCACATGTGTAGAGACTAATGAACATACTACTAAACAACTAGTGGATCAAAGAGGAAATCAGACAGGAAACCAAAAACTACCTTGAGACAAATGAAAATGAAAACACAACTTTCCAAAATTTCTGGGTTACAGCAAAAACATTTCTAAGAGGGAAGTTCGTAGGTATATAGGCCCACCTTAAGAAACAATAAAAGTTCCAGACTGACTACCTAACTTTACACCTAAAGAAGCTAGAAAAAGAAGAACAAACAAAACCCAAAGTAAACAGAAGGAAATAATAAAGATTGGCATGGAAATATTTGAAATAGAGATTTTTAAAAACAATAGAAAAGATCAATGAAACGAAGTGCTGTTTCTTTAAAAAGATAAAATTAGTATACCTTTAGCCAAACTCATCTAGAAAGAAAGAGAGCCCAAATAAATAAAATCAAAAATGAAAGAGAAGTCACAACCCACACCACAGAAATTAAAAAAAAATTAATAATACAAGCAATTATATGCCAACAAGTTGGACAACCTAGAAGAAATGGATTAATTCCTAGAAGCATGCAACCTTCTAAGATTGAACTGGGAAGAAATCGAAAATCTAAACAGACTGATTACTAGCAATGAAATTGAAGCAGTAATCAAAAAAACTCTCAGCAAACCAAAGTCCAGGACTAGATGTCTTCACAGGTGAATTAAGCATGTAATCCTTTTTTTTAAGAAAGCAACCATTCAACTAATTATTTTTATTATTATTTTGTTGTAATAAGTGGATTCAAATAGTCATTTGATATGTCTCTCTTTTAATGGTAGAAGAGTGTTATGGAGATGCAGTGAGTAAACAGCTAACAGGCCTACTTTTCATGCAGAAAGAACTCTTCAGTCTTCCAGTTACACTTGTTATTTGGTGTTAAAAAAAAAAAAATCCTTGTTCCTGACTTTCCTACCTCATGCCTAGGTCAGTGCCTTCTGATTCCTCCCTTGAATTTCTTGGACATGGAAATTAAGAAACAAGGGTAGTCACGGATCATTGACCTGTCAACTTTGATTACTCTCTAGGACCCAGGTGCATGAGAAACTTCCAGATAAGAATAAAGCCAATGGCAGCAAAGGTGGTGTTTTTTAAACAATTGGCTTTGTAATGGTCTGTAGACTGTTTGGGACTGAAGCTCTGCCTTCTAACAGTAGTACACTTTATAAATGAAAGTATTGCATTCACACAATGATTTTTTTTTCTGTACGTTGGTATTTCAACTAAAAGTTATTGAGGGATTAAGGAAATGTCACAAGAAGATAAATGTCAGTTTTTCAAACAAAAAGTATAATCATTATGTAGGAAGCTTTCTAACAGTTCTTTGCAAAACTTTTTCCTAAGAAACATTACCTTCTTTGGATTTTGATACTGTACATGTCTGCTGAATTGATAAGGTGCTACTAACCTACACAGTATTGTTAGGAACTAGTTCTGGCACTATGGCACTATTTAAATCATTTTTAATGGCAAAAAATAGATCACATCACATACACACACTAATCTGTAATAATGTGGCTATCAATACTATTTGTACTAATAGCATATTCCTCTTAATAGCTTCCATTAATATAATTTTTTAAAAATAATGTTATTATTCCTAACAATCTTATTAAATAATCCTTTGACAGCATATTATTGACTTAGATTGATAAACAGTAAAAAACCCAGCCCTTTCAAAAATATTAGGTATCTCTAATGGGGATGGTATTGAGTGCCTACTACTGTTATTGATTTTGCAAGACCCATAATGTGGACATCATTAGTACCATTGCCACTTTTCAAACTTGAAGGACACACGATAGGACTGCATTTCCTGGCCCTTTAAACTTTGATGGGGCTATGTGCTTGTCTTGGCCACGGAGATGGGAAAGATTCTGGCATATGTTATTCTCTGGAGATCTTACTTCCCACGACAGGTAATTAGCATGGTTATCAGAGCCAAAACCAGCAGTTTTAATTCTGAATAAACAGAATTTTCTGTTTTCCACATACTGGGAGTTATGTAAGTGCACTTGTTTATGACTTTGTTTTGATTGCTAGGGTCGAAATTCTGGGTCTTCCATTAGCAACTAAACAAGAATGTATGGTATATATTCTATGCATGAATGTATGGTATATATTCTATTTATGTTTTTCTAATCCAATTTCCCCGTTTAGACCAACTCCTTTCCCTTTTTAGCAAATATGTATCGCCCTGTTTCAAAATGTATTTTTTGAGGCTGCTTCAAGTCTTTATATAATAAAGATATAATAAATAAATAAATTATCATGGCTTGGAGAAGCTGAATAATTTTCTTCCAGAGAGAGAGATAAGCCATCCAGATCTGATGTAGCTGGATTGGATTAGAGTAACTGCGAAGGCCTTCAACAAAATTCCATTCATAGTTAATCACACTCTATGTCCCTGAAGTATCAATTGTAAGAACTCAAAAGAGACTGTGAGGGTTAATTTTATGTGTCAGCTGACTGGCCATAGGGTGCCCAGATTAAACATTATTTTTGGGTGTGTCTCTGAGGGCGTTTCAGGATGAGATAAGCTTTTGAACTCAGTGAAACCAGTGGTCCTGGACAATGTGGTGGCATCATTTAATCCACTGAGGGCCTGGACAGAACACAAGAAGGAATTCACTCCTTTTGTTTCCTGCCTGACCTGACTGACTGTGCTGAGGTATCATTTTTTCTTGACATTTGACTGAGATTTTCATCATTGGCTCTTTTGGTTCTCAGACCTTCAGACCTGAACTGGAATTATGCCACCAGCTTTCCCAGGTCTCTGGTTTTCAGATGGCAGATTGTTGGCCTTCTCAGCTTCCATGGGCACATAAACCAATTCTTCATAATAAATCTTTCTCTCTATATAAATACATATACATCAATAACCACTATTCCTATTGGTTCTGTTTCTCTGGAGAGTCCTTGCAAATTCAAAGACCACTACCCAAAGACTCAAAGTCCTGCCTACTTATGACATTCCATTCTGTCTAGATAGCATAATCTTTAAACCAGCAAGAGAAAGGTTGCTGATATGTATTTGAAGGCTTTCTCTGTATCGTTCTATTTATAGAAATGCCACATGACTATTCTTTTGTTTCAGTGGCTAGGAAATAATTACTGTAATCTTTGGTAGAGAAATAAATCATCGCAAGGCAGAATTAAAACTCAATGCCAGTTAGCTCTTGAAAGGATAATCATCATGGTCCCATTGTTATCAATATACACTGGGACACAGTTATTAACAATGGTGACCCTACCTTGGCCCAGCTATTTTCTGAGGTCTTTGTAGCAGAACTCTAATGACCTTGTTCACAGTAGTATCGACTATCCTGGGTCTAGCTCTACTACTCTTGGCAAAGACTATCCCCTGCATTTAGACAGATGAAATTACCACATACAGCCTAGCCACTTCAAGGCTACATTTTAGTTTGTCTTGGGAGTCTTCATTTAAGGCTAAATGAAGATGACCATAACAGTTTTGAGGATCTACTGCCTACAGTTGGTGACAGAGTTGGCCTATAGGAGATCTGGAGAGTCTCCAGGTGAAAGTCTTCCAACACATCCTGGTGTCATATTCCAACCTGATCATTTCCCAGAAGGCAATGCAGTGCTGTGGAGACAGCAGCAGAAATACCTCCACAGATTCTCACATCCATTGCTAAGGGCAATCCATACATCGCAAATAATTGCCATAATGCTGCTATTGTGGGAGCGGAGTCATAAATTGCTGCTAAGCAATTTGGAGATATTCTTGTAATATTTCTAAGGGTTTTGTTACTGCTTATTTCCACTGAAAAATAAGTACCTTAGAAGTTTATATTGACTAACTTGAAGTGTATGTCGCCTTTTATAGCCTCCTCAATATCAGGATATGTTCTAACCATCAGACACCGTTTCTAGTCAATAATTTCAAGTGAACAACTTCCAAATGTGTAAATTGCATTGTAGCTAAAATAATAGTTCTACCTCACAATATTGAAAAGTTGTTTCAGCATGGGAAAAATTTGAAACCAGTTGGAAAATATCAAGCCTTGGAACAGCAGTTTTAAGAAGGTTCTAGCCTCAGGTGCCGCTCTGTCTCACATGCCGACTGTGTGTGGTATTTTAGGCTACATCTGTACCATTCTCTGAGCAGGATGCTCCTTTGGCCAGGAATATTTAACGTTATCCATCAGTAAAACAAGCTAGGCGTAAGTAGGCCTTTGGATCAGTCTTCGTTATTGTGAAAGAAAAAAAGACTTAGGCTATATTGAATGATTAAAATTCACATCTATAAAGGAAAGTATGGAAAGTGTAGAAAATAGCATTGGATCCCAGAAGACCCTGACATATTAAAAAAAAAAAACTATCTCCCTATGAAGTAGGCTGAATAATGGCTTCCTAAAAATGTCCACATCCTAACTTTCAGAATCTATTAATATGTTACTTTACATGGAAAAAGAAACTTTTCAGATATGATTAAGTTAAGAATATTGATATTGGAAGATTACTCTAGATTTTCCAGGTGGGTCCACTCTAATTCTAAGGGTTCTTATAAGATAGAAGCAGAAGGGTCAGAAGGCAGAGAAACTGTTGTAAAAATGAAAGCAGAGGGGGAAAAAGGCCATGTGATGTGGGGCCACAGCCAAGGAATAAGAACAGCCTATAGAAGTTGGATATGAGCTACCCATAAAATGAGTCTAGGGTTTGCCCTTTCACTGAAGGATGGTGCTATATCATTTATAAAACCCAGGCACTCTCCTCCTGCCTCCAAGTGAAATCAAAGAAAAGCAAAGGATATTCACAAAGCCTTGGTAAATGCAATAGCTGTATTACTTGGGAGTGTCTTTTAGTCTTAATTCCTTTATAACCTTCTCTCTCCAGAGGTGTGGCCAGGAGGAGAAGGGAAGCTGATGCTAATAGGGATTAATAAATGGAGTGGAAACCAATGGGGTTTAGTTTAGCTTCAGAAGATAATCTCTCTAGAAGAGGCAGATTGCATCTCCCAGGTGCACAACAGAGGAGATTACGCTACTTAAGGAGTACAGCCTGCTGACAAGAGAGCAGGGTGAAAAAACATTTCCCCTGGCAGAAGAAATAGGCAACCTGGCAGACAGAGAGAGTGGCGCTTTAGGTGGATTACATGAACCTAAAGAATAAATTATCTGCAACATCCAAGGAAACCTGGTGGAAAGATGATACGTAAGAAAGACTATGGCGAAAAAAAAAGGTTTAACAACAAAGTACTCAGAAAATCTAGAAGCTGGAAAGTTAACATATGTTAAATATATTACAATCTCTCTCTCTCTCTCTCTCTCTCTCTCTCTCTCTCTCTCTCTCTCTCTCTCTCTCTCTCTTTCTCTCTGCTTCCTTTATAATGGTGGTATTATAAACTCTACCTCAAATTTGTCTGAAGGTAACCTTTTGAGGGAGAGATAGTCATGCAGCCATTAAATTGTGGTCTTGCTGGTCTCGTGAGATTTCCATAGCCTAGCAAAGTCATCTTGATACTGGGTCCTATTCCTCAGCTTTTTTGGCTTTTTAGATGACTTTATTATGCCAACTTATCTGATAACCATCAGGCTCAGAAAATAATTATTTGTTTCTCGGTGCATTAGAACCTCCAAAGCACTTTTAAAACACACCAATGTGCCATTCTAAATATTCTGACCTATACGTTCTAGACATTGGTATCTGTTAAACGCTCCCCAGGTGATACTGACATGCAGCCATGACTGAGAACCACTGATTTATATTAACCAAAGTCATATTTTTAAGCCATAACAATAATGACTGTAGCTACCTTTTCTGAGCACTACAACATGTGTGTGCACTGCTATAATAGGCTCTTTACATACTATTGGGAAGAAAGTGTTATTCTAATTTGTAGATTTGAAAAATAGAGCATAGTTATGGTATTTGAAACCAGGTTTGATTTCAGTCCTGGGCTCTTTGTGTTATATTAATTTATTAGTTCATAATAAGAGGTGTACATGTTAGGAATGGCAATAATTTTCACAAAGTCCTTCTGGACTTTGAAAACCCAAATAAAAGCACATGGCGTTTGGTGAGAGCAAAGTGAGAACCACAGGAGCTGTAGCTTTATCTTAAAACATGAAGATGCCAAGCCAAGAGAGCTTGCCCATACTATTTTTGAAAGAGCCTCTTGTCCAAAGAGCAGGACCCAGGTGTGCAAGATTGTACCTTCAATGATGGCGCAGGTACTATGAGGAGCCTCACTCACTCTTCCTCCTTCTGGAGGAAATTCAGACTTTTTTTATTTTTAATTTTATTTATTTATTTATGCCTATAGCACTTGGTCTTCCTAGGTGGTCTCCCATCCAAGTACTACCCAGGCCTGACCCTGCTTAGCTTTATGAGATCAGACATTGGGCTTGTTCAGGGAGGCATGGCCGTAGACCATGGTGGGTGGCTCCACTGGAGCATGAATCCAGGACCTTCTGCATGTAAAGCAGATGTGCTAACCACTACACAATGGAACCATGTCCAGAAATTCAAATTTTCATTGCTCTTCTACTCAGCATCTCTTTAGATATTAAATTTAATTAGATCCTAACTTTAAATCCCTTTGGTGATGTTTGGGAAGGATTTGATCTCAATAAAGTCACCTTTCATCAAGAAAGGCAGTTTGTAAAAGAAAAATAGTAATTTTTTTTTTGTTAAAATTATGTAATAGACATAATCATATTTTTGTGTAGTAATGTTATAATGGCAATAGGCACAAGATGTGGCAGACTTTTCATGGCATATTCAACAACGTGTCCTTTATACTTAATCAATGAGGGCGTGGGGAAGACACTCAGGAATTTCAAACATGAAAGGGATAAAGTCAGATATTTCATTCAGAATGAACAGCTATGTGGAGGCTGAGTGGGGAAGAGGAGAGGGAGGGGACTGGTGGCAGAGAGATCAATTATCCTGGTGTAGGAGGGAGACGATGAGAGGGGTGGAGAAAAAGAGGCTGAATCTGAAACATTCAGAAGGCGGGATAGAGCATTTGGTAACTCCTAAATAGGACAGAGGAGAAAGTCAAGTAGGTTCTTCAGTTTCTGGCTTGAGTAATTGGATGGTATTTCTAGACACCTTCAGGGGATGGGAGGAGAAAGTGGTTGGCTGGAGGAAGGATGAGGAGGGAGTGTGTTAAAGTTCAGCATGGAGGTTAAGAGTTCTTCATAAGGTCGGGAGACTTGGTAGGTCGAGCTGAGAGGAGGTTTGGGAACTCTGCTGTGATAGAGTGTCGGAGGTGCGGCAGTGATAGGATTAGGAAGCACAATACCACTAATGATGATGATCATAATAATTTTTAATATGGAAAATTTCACGCCCCGGTGGTGGGCTTAATGCCTTATAAACATTGTCACATTGAACTTTTCGCAGATCAGCGTGAGGTATATACTGTGATATTCCAATTTTATGGATTTAGCAAATAAACCACTAGTACTCTAGTAAACCATCTCATTTAATACATTAGAGTTTTTCGTAGTATTTTATTCCCCCTTGACCTTGGCACATAGAAAACATCTGGTATGTGTTAGCTGAATAAATGGTGAAATCTACATCTTACAGGATCACCCTTATGATGGAAACGATTTGGCTCACAGTTATGTGAAAAGGAGTCCAGAGGAATCCTTTGGGTAAAATCTTGCATGTTTGAAGGATTGAAGAAGCAGATATGGTTAATATAGCAAAGTGGTTTTTAACCTACTTTAGTCTTCAGGCTTCTTTAGAGAATCTGATAGAAGTTATGAATCTTTTCCCCTGAAAAAGCACACTAAGGGGCATGAACATCCCCAAAATGTTAAATAAAGCTGAGGTTCATTGATCCTGCTGTAAGCCTAAGACATGCTTTGATATACACATCTTCGAATTCTTTACATGAGTTCTTCTAAATTTCCTCCACTTTTATTGCAAGAATAATTTCTCTTATCGCCTATTACAGCCAAATTTTGATGTAGCTGGAATTAAGCATTAGAGCAATTCTGAGGCATATATGTAATTTTGATTTTTATTACCAATTCAGATTGAAACAAATCTAAATTCTTTTGCAAACCTACTTTTTGGAGGTTTTTGAGAATCCTCAAATAAGCACATTCTGTACACTAAAAATATGGGCAAGTTGTAAATTCCTTCAGTTAATTGTTTGCTAGCCATTGAGGCCAATAAATTCTTGTGTGTATTTAATAACATACTCATATCTATGAACCACTCCTTACAACCAAACTATGTTCTCAGGAAATGTAAATCAATTTTAATATCAGCCTGAGAGGAATCTAATTAGGATGAGAATGTGCTGCCAAAATAATTATATAATATACTACAAATTATCATCCAGTTAGTATAAATAGAGATTCATCATTATTACATTCTCAGGATTTATCCAAAATGAATGAGCTTATCATTAGTTAACCGTTTTAAAGACTACCAAAGGATTCTAGAAACTTTCAAAAAGAATGAACTGCTTAATTATTTCTCTATTTATTGAAGAACTTACTGAGTATAAGGCACTGTGTAAATTCTTTATGTCTAGATTAGAAAGGGAATTCTTGGTCACTTGCATGCATGGAAGCTCAGAGCTGAAGGGACCTTTAGCAAGGTTGGAATCCAACAACATTTTTACAGGTGAGGTTAAAGAGCAATCAACAGACTTGCTCAAAGTAGCATATTTAGAGGGTCTAAGAAACTCAGGTTATAGGCACATCAGAATTCAGTTTGAAATTTTAGCTTTGTCATGGAGTGCATGACGTGGAACCTCATTTTTTTCATGTGTAAGAAGGGCTATTTTGAGAGGATAAAAAGATATCATTTTAGTCATTTGCACAGCATACGTTTGCACCTAGTGAGAATCAAATAAGTGGCAATTATTTCATTGGGAAAAGCAAAATTTGCAACTGGATCTCCCAACTTTCCAAGACTCTAGCCATGTTCTCTTACTGCGTTAGAAATTAGCTTTCCACTCACCAACTAATTTGTGGGCACTGGATAGCTATACTCTTAACACATTCGTTTCTAAGGTCTCCTTTTGCCTTAAGAAAGCAGAGATTTAATTTTTCCCCACTTGTATTTTTATCACCTGCAATCACTGCTCAACAAATATGTGTTTAATGAAAGAATGAATTTCTCTATTGTGTCCCTACCACACTCTCTACTCGACTGTGAGACTTTTCTACATAATCAACATTTCTTGAGGACTTATTAAATTAGAAATTATTGGGCATTTGAAAATAAAATGAGACATCTGCATTCAAGAAGTGCGAAAGTTAACTAAAATGTGTTCCTGGTTCCATGACTGTGAGATTCAGTTGCCATCTTAGTTTAGGTAACAGTAGCAGGATAGGATACTTTTTTCCCCTCTTAAATCCTGACGTAAGTTTTGCCACTTGCCGGCTCTGTGACCTTGGGGAAGTTACAAAATCTCTCTGAGCTCTCTCTGTTTCTTGTACACAGCCTTTTCTCGTAAAAATTAAACGAGTGATGCATTTCACCTGCTGAGCACAGTGCCGAGAATATGTAAGTGTTCATTAAAAGGTGGCTCCTGAGGTCTTCGGCCTATTCTGTGTGTTTATGATTAGAAATGATGAGCTTGAAAATCCAACTTAGTGGGTGCAGGTTCCAAACACAGGTTTGCAGCCTCTTAGCATATCGCAGCCCTACTGCTTGGCTTGATGTTTTCTGTCCTGGGAGATGAAGACTGATGGTTCTTCTATCCCGTAATAACAGGACATGAAACCCATCTAACTGCCTCTGCTTGCTCTAGTCACAGCCATTAGGCACAACTTATACGAAGAAGGAATCAATGCACAAAATGATTTGATTAATCAACATCGCCATTGCACTTCCCAGCAGAGGGAAGCCAGGCATTAAAAAATACATTTTCTCCCTGGCCTTGTTTTTATGTTAATTGAAAGAAAAGAAATAAAATAAAGAGCACACAAATGTTGACAGGAGAAAATGCAATATAATTCTAAAGAATATTTGGTACTAAAATGTTTGATGGAGACTAATGGTTCAATTATAGCTTAATACTCATTGCCACAAATATTGTGTGTATGTGGGAGGCAGGGCGGGGAGGAAGGGGTTGGTGATTCCACTCTCCCGCTCAGGGTATTGGCCCAGTCCTGATGCAATGTTCCTGATGGGTGGAACAGTGTCCCTCCCTCCCCATCAGAAAACCACGAGGATTCTGTCTACTGTGCTTGAAATAGTGACCTGCTTCCTCAATCCTATTACAGGATTTGAAAGTGACTATGGAGTGCTCAGGCAGATTTATTTTCAGGAAGCGGAATCGTGGGCTCAAACATATTACTCTTCTTAATAATACAAAACTTTAGGGGTTGAATAAAACCTTCATTTTGAGGAAACTGAAGCACGAGAAGAGTGACTTGCTCAAATGTGCTTGGTAGAGTTGAGAGAACAACATACCGAGTAAGGTAGAAGGAAGGTGATTTTCGAGATTACTTATTGAGAACGCGTAGTATAGTTCTGGGACCATTCATTCATTCATTCATTTAATTATTCTACGGAGCTGTATTGAGCCTGCACTATATGTCAAATAATATAGGAGGTGCTGGGGAGTAGGGAGAACAAGACAAATAAAACTCTGTCTTCTCGGAGGCTGCAGTATAGTAGGGGATATAGATAACAAAGGAGTCAACATCCCGAATTAATTATGGATTTTTATTGAGCTTATAGAACAACTAAGTAGAGTGCAAGGTCATAGAAAATGAGAAAGGAGCTCATGCTACTTTGTCTCTTAGAAGATATTCGTGAAGGCTTAGGTCAGGCTGACTTTGAGAGTCAGTGGCAACGGCAAGTACAGAGACAGCGAAGTGAGGAGAGATGTTGTTCTGCGTGATGCGGGGGGGGGGGAGAGCCTCTGAATTAGAATGAAGGAGGCCAGAGGCCGGCAAGGAGGCTGGAGAGAGAGGCTGGGTCAGATCATGTAGGGCACAGATTTCTGAATTAAAAGCATGCTCAGCACATGGCAGATGAAATGATTACTATCTCTGAGCTCCAATTTTCATTTGCAAAAGAAGGATAATACGAATCATATCAATGTGATTGTGTCAATTAAAGGAAATGGTTGCTTATTACACAGCATGGTGTCAGTCATTTCACATGTAGAGTTTTTCCTACCCTGTGCCTCATCTTTAAATTTATCCCCCAACAGCCATTCCCCTGGTAGAATCACACTCAGGATGGGAGAGAGAGAGAGAGAGAGAGAGAGAGAGAGAGAGAGAGAGAGAGAGAGAGCAAGCAAGTGTGCTGGGCAATGAAGAACAGGCGGAAGCATAGTGGGACTCTGGAGAAGTGGGAGTGAGAAGGAGCTGGAGCTTGCACTGAAGTAGGTTAGAAAGAGGGCAGCATTCTTGCAAAGCAGCAGGGTTCCTGCTGGGAGGTGGTGGCCGGACAGGGAGAGACCAGAACTCCAAGTGACTTAATGGGTCCCAAGTGCGTGCTGCTGGTTGTTGGGGCCATTCTCAGACTGTGGAAATTCACAAAGGCAGTTTGTTCCTATGTAGGACCTGGAACTCTGTAGCTTAATCAAGTCTTGACATTTGAATTTCTAACTAATTTGGGGGAAATAACTTTTCAGATTCTCATCATATAGTACTTGTTCAATATGAAAAGAAATAATTACTTTGCTGGAGTGATTAGCATGCCCAAGAATAACTATAGACTTTTCCCCAATTTTTACTTTTAGATAAATGTCAAATATCTTCCTTCCTTAAAGTGCATTTGATTTTCTTTTTTTCTTAAGAATCATTAAAAAGTGGTAAAATATGATGAAAGTGTGGGGAAATGCAGGGAAATAATGAAAAATGTGCATGAAAAGAAAGCCAAGTTAACCTGGCAGAGAAAATTATCTCAGCAGTGATTTTCGTCATCAAAGAAATAAAAGCTATTAACACTAATTTTATCTAGAGGAGACCGGCAGCAAGTAGTGGTGTTTTTCCCAGAAATTTCTGGAAGCCTACTTTGAAATGAAGTGGTTATCCATTCAGAACGGAGGCCCTTCCCAGTTATGTGGGCACACAGGCTCTGAGAGGTGGTCTGGGGACCACATGGCAGCCTGGCTGTTCAGAGAGTGACATTGTGTGAGGCACATAACCCATCTGAGCTTCAGTTTCCTCAGCATCGAAGTGGGAATATTAAATTTATCCCAGGTAAATTTGAGATTGCGTGAGATGACATGGAGGATGCCGGGCAGTGTCATGTCGTTGGCACCGGGTAGGACCCTCAGTAAAGGAGATGAATCTCCTTCCCCTTTTCTCTTTTCTTTTCCTTTCTCAGGTAAAGAGAACTTGGCTGAGTGATGGCTGGAAACTCCTGACTCCTTAGCCTCTTAGAGAAGCACTCAGCAGACAGCTGCAGGGAGGGTCCCTGCCACAGCGTCTACGGTTATTGATTAGGGCTAAGGGAACAGATTAAACTGGATCACAAAGAGTACTTGGACCCCATTTTGACTATAATAGAAAGTTCTGAGGTCTTTAATATCACTTTTCAATCATCATACCCTCTTAGAGGACCAAATAAAGCCCTGTTAAGCCAACCCGAGTCCTCTGCTGTGATTTCAAAAAGTGATTTCCTACCTCTGCAGTAAGGTAGGACTTTTGCGTTGAAACCTTTTAAGGGGTTTTCCTCCCCTCCTGACATGTGCAGATCATTAGAACAAAAAGTGGGTGAACAGTCTCTCTTCCCCCCAAGCCTCACAGCCAGTCTTACCACTAACATAATTAAGAAAAGTAAACACAAGATAAACCGCGATAACAGGAGGGTACAGGAAAAGGGTTTGTGACAACAATGGCTAGTGCAAAGTTTAGCTAATCCCACACTCCCTTACCCTGCAGCGTTTCCTGGTAGAGCTATTCTCTGATGGATTTGGTGGTTTTTTTTTTTAAATGCTCTTTGAATGATGTAATGTCTATGCTACCAGGAAAGAGCCAGTTAAATCAAAGGCACACTATGTCCACATTTATAGAAATAGAGGGAAAACTCTAGCAGCCCTTGCCCATGGCCACCAGGTACTTCTCTTGTCTGTTTTAAGGCTGCCCTGTGGGGAGGGAGGGGAGAGATCGCCAATTATGTGAGCGAAATGGATACTAGCCAAGAGAAGCCTCATCAGCAAATCCTTCTCCTAAATGTGACGGGAAGTCCTCAGCCTCTAACAGGCTCTGGTGAAGGGATGTTTCCTTGCGTTTTGGGTGCTACCCAGAAAATCTGGGTGTTTTTCTCAGTTCTGGTCCATACGTTAATGAACTATTAAAATTCTTCAAAGAAGCCTTAAGATAAAGGGCTGCGGATTGTATTTACTTACTTTTAAAGTTCTTTAGCTGTTGACATCACTGCAACATACTTGCTTTCTTTACTGAGAGATACTGATACTATCTAAAGATTTACCGAAGCAACTACAGTCCAAAAGTGACGGATATTTTCTGCCGAACTGGAAGAGAAACTGTTCATAGTGAAAAAAGCACCCGATGGGATACAGGAGGCCAAGCCCCAGTTTCCAGCTGTGTGACTCTGGAAAAGTTATTTTACCTCATCCTCAGTGAGAGGATTAGCCTTGCTGGTGTCTGGGATTGTTTTCAATGAGAACTTTAAATAGATCTTTTGTTGTTGTTGTTGTTGTTGTTGTTGTAATCATTCAGGAGGTGATAGAGACATCTAGTTGGCGTGCCTGATTGTCTACTGTTAGGGCAATTAAAAACTTAACTCTGAACTCAAGAGAGATGATCTTTAAGTACACGACACAGCACTGGAGAGACAAGGCAAAGGACTGCGCTAAAAAAGCTCCTGCCAATGATTCGGAAATTCAAAGTTCCGCATTTGTGTGGAGGGGTTGTTCTTCTTATGAAAATGACCCATTCCCAGTCAATCACATAGCAGCCCCAGACCATTTAAACGAAGGAGTGCAATAACGGCTTGTGTCATTTTAGATGAGGACATTGCCTTATGCCACAGTAACCACTGAAATTAAATATGAAGAGATACCTATTTGGCCACAAAAATAGAACGTGGCTCTTTTTTCTTATTTCTCTCGAATTCAGTCCCCTGATTTTTAATTAATGCTCCTGTTTTAAACATCTAGTAGCTTTTCCTGTTGTCTTTGGCTATGCCAGAATTTCTCAACCCCAGTGCTATTGACATTTTAGGCTACATAGTTCTTTGTCATGGGGATGTCCTATGTGTTATAAGATGTTTAGCATCATCCCTGGCCTCTGACTGCTAGTTGCCAGTAGAGTGTCATTGTCCCCAATATGGCAATCAAAAATGTCTCTAGACATTGCAAAAAGTTCCTGAGGGGGCAAAATACTCTAGGTTAATAACCACTAGGCTATGCTTTATCTTTTTCTGAATTTCGACTTTTATTTCTTAAGCACAAGACCAATGCTATATCCCGAAGTGCTCAGAAATTATTGCCCTGTTGTTATTTTCCTCAACATTACCAACTTCTTTTATATATATAAGATTTCACAATTTATCAAGCATTTCCACCCACATTGTCCTGGGAGATTAATGCGTGACAGCTCATTGTCTATATCACATTAGAAAAGAGAAGCATCTTTTCTGTGACTGTCCCAAATCCCTCTTCACTCTGCTTGGAATCCTGCATATTTGACAAAAGAGGTCTTACAATGAGGTAGATGTATTTAGGACAAGTCAGGCGTCGTGCAGATGAAATCTGGCTCAGTCTTTTCATATATATAGATGCTTAATCACCTTGAAACAATATCCTCTTTGCCCCTCAGCCAGCGGGCTCTCCACACCTCCCAGTGTGTACAAGGTCCTCACGTCTACAACTATGCATTGATAGGTGGCTTTAACATGACCACCCAAATTCCTTGAACCCTTTGACTCTTTAAAGGCGTTCTGAACACAGCAGTCTTTAGCCTAAACTGGACTGCTGCAATTTAATCACGCCAAACTAAGTGAGACCAGATGGCGTTTTTGAGATAGAGAAACGAACATTTCCCCTCACACTCCACCTCCTCCCGACCCCTCTTACCTGCTTAAGGATTTCGGCAGCCGTTTCATGTGAACAATCAAATATCACATAGAACTCCTTGCCCTTCTTCATCTCCTTGAGTAAAGGCTTAGCGTCTTTGTTCCCAGAGGGCAGCTGGCGAATTTTGATTTTAATGTTATATCTGGAGGGAGCTTTGATGAGCTCTTGCAGGCGAATTAGACCTAGAAAATGACATCCAATCATGCAACAGACTGCTCTGTCAAGAGAATATTTGTTTATTGCCATTTATAATCACACTCATATCATTCCCAAGATGTATCAAGAGGCCACCCAACCTAAAGGTTACACCATTGACTTCTCATTTGTCATTCCTCTTTCTGTGGCAGATTATACTGTATTTTCCTTTTGTGGGTAATGCATGGCTGGGAAGCACAATTTTCCCCAGTGTATTTTGAATTTATTTGGAATGCTATTGTCCTCTCCAGCTTGTAGCCAACATCTCAAACTTTTAACAAATTAAGTCTGTAACTGTAAAACTTTTAAAATAAAATGTTGCTGATGCTTCCAAAGGTGCATAATGCAACAGATACACTTGTTCGCTTAAAAAGCCAGCAGAAAACTAGAATTCCTTGGGGGCTATAAGCCCTGTAAGTCTTTCATCAAGTATTTATATATAAAATACTCTTTACCAGTTAATTAGTCGTGTCGCTCCACATAATCTCCCAGTTCCTGCCATATAAACTACTTACAAATGGCTCATTATAGTCTCTTTCTAATATGATTACATGCTGAATTGGGAAATCCTTTCTTGATTCAAAAAAAAAAAAAGATGTAGAATTTTTAGAGATCACAATAAAAGCAGAAACAAATTCTTTAAAAACCCACCAAGGATCATTGTAGGAAAATGTGTACTAACTTGGTGGAGGAAGTTTGATTTGCCACAAGTATGAATCTACCGAGCTGCACCGGTTTTTAGCAGAAGTGCTTTACTAGGGCGAGAGAGACAGCTATATAAAGCCTCCATCTCATTTTCCCTGGTGTTAACTGGTGCTTGCCACACTGCGTGATGTCGGCTCTCAGTCAGCAACTCCCATTACGTTGGAGAATTGACTTTTTTTTTTTTTTTTTTTTTACTACACAGTTCTGTGCCTTCAGGATTAGTCAGCTTCAAGTAATCAATAGAAAATATTAAGCTCTATCAGTATTCAGATGGAAATGGTGATATGTATTAAGCGAGATACAGCGTGGCTATACCAGCTACTTCTGGACTTCATGCATTTCTTTCATTTTCTTTATTTATTTAGTTATTTTTCCCCAGAAGCCACTTTTTTTTTTATGGCTCACATGTTAAAAGTTTCCTCTAATATTATGTATAGGTTTGGTTCTGATGGACAGTAACTTTGTAATGAAGCTACTTTTCAGAGTCAAATAGGAAGGGGCAATGGAGGGGGGAGTTAGAGAACCATATGGAGATTTAGAGCTCATTATTCTTTTTTAATTTTTTAGCATAAAAATAGAAATTGTTAGAATGATAGCTTCCCTGGACTCTCGCTTCTTTTCAAACCAGTCAACACGGGCCGAAGGCTCTCAAGTGCCAATAATGAGCCACTTGCCCTCCTCCAGAGTCACTTGTCCTGAGCCGCTGATGAGTACTAAAAATGGATGAAACATGAGCACATGGACTCGCACAGTTGCTAATCCTCACAATAAGCCCACGAAGCAAGCATTGGCATCTTCAAATAAGGAAACCGAGGCTCAGAGCAAATAAATAGCCAACCGAGGGTCACAGAGATTGGAGGGGCCGAAGATTCATGTTGCTGTCTGTGAGTCCAGCTCGCAGCCTTGCCCCGTCACCGCCCTGCCTTACAAATAGAAATTGTTGGTGCTGAGGGAATAGAGTTTTGGATTACTTGCTACGATAGGGAAACATTAGAAACAGGGACCCACTCTCCTTTCTTCTTTACTCCACACTGTGTCTCACTCCTGTTTTTCTCTATCACTCTCCTTTGCAGCCACATACTTAAAAAAAAACAAAAAACAAAAACAAAAAACTTGGGCATGACCACAAGAGAGGTCAACGTGGCCTTTAAATAAAATGGGGGGAAAACACTTAAGAGGCGCACTTCATATGCTTCCATGGGCTGCTCTTCTGTTCTTTGTGGAATGGAGCGTCAGTCTTGAAGTGAAGTACGTCTTCCTTATCATGATGACTTACACGTGTATGGCATTTAAAGTTGAATACGTGTTCTCTGTCTATTCGTTCATGTTTACAGAATAACATTTCCTGGATGCTCATTAGATGCCAAGCCCTGTGCCAAACGCTGGGGACAGGACACACACCCAATTTCACTTTGAGGCACTCACAGTCCCATAGAAAAATGTTAGCCCATCAGCTCATGATGTGTCTGTGGCATCAATGACTCCTTAATTTTATCGATTACAACGAGCTGAGGCTGATGGAGGCTGGAGCAACTTGCTCCAGGTCACATTAAGGTTGTTGGGTGGCACATAGGGCTTCAAGCCAGGTCGACCTTTTGACTCTCAATCTAGGGCTCTTTTCACCAAATCAGTGGGCCCTTCTGCATTTTACATTTCAGATCAACTAAGCAACTGACTGAATCATGAGATAACGAGCTATAAATAAATAACTGCAGAAATAAATAGAGAAAGAAAACTTTGGATCAGCATAAAGCCTTCACCCTTTATTTGGCTAATGAGGTCATTAATAAACACTGCTCTCTCAACCTCAAAACAAGTGACCATGCACTTTCATGACGGTTTTATGAAAGAAAGTTATTTTAATACCAATAGAGTAGAAAGGAGAACAACTTAGTACAAAAGGCCCGTTTTCTAATTGGACAAAATTTGTGTTTGGGAAAGCTCACTCTTAAGCCCCTAATGTTCTCATTTTGTCTGCATGCAGGTGAATGGCCTCAGGATAGGAGAAGGTCAGGAAATGGAAAGATTACTGACCCAAGTTTGGGAAAGAGCCATGAGCAAGGAACAGCAAGGTTTGCATTTTTCTTCCCCTAGCAATTGATTGCAAAAAAAAAAAAGACTTTCTGCCTTCATTAGCAAAAGTTATAGAATTTACAATTCAAAAAGCTTTCTTTTTTAGCTCACCTGGATACAAAATCTAGAGACAGCTTCCTTTTCTTTTTTCCTTTTTTGCATTTCGCATTTTGCTGTGATCCATCACCCCATTGTAAAGGATAGTTAAAAACTATTTCCTAAAGGAGTAAGATTTTCAGGGAAAGGACACTGATTTGGGCACAGCTCCTCACTATGCTTATGGTCCTTTCTGGGTTTGGAAGCCAGCTCCGGCCAAGGGAGTGTGTGCTCCCAGGATCAGACACCAGTCGGAGAGCCAGAGAGCAGTGAGAGAACTTACAGAGCTGAACATGGGGATGTGAGGGTGGCTTTCTAGTCCTCTGTGGTGGAGGGACTTTAAAAATAAAATGCAGATCAGGAGTCACCAACAAACCCAAGTGAAGGATATTCTGCAGTGAAATTGAACTAGACTCTCCTTAAATAAAAAAATGTCAAGGTCATGGAAGACAAAGGAAGGCTGAAGCATTTTAGGCCTAAAGAGAGAATGAAAGGACGGGACAATTAAATACAACGGGCGACTCTGGATTTCAAACAATGCCGTGGGGATAATTTTTGATGTCATTAGAGAAAATGGAAATGCAGAGTGTGCCTGTGGGGGTGGGGTGGTCAGGTCTCACTGATTCTAGAAGCGTATTGTCAGGACCAGCTCCAGAACATATGTTGTCTGTGTTTTGATCGAGGCTGAGCCAGCAGTCTCAATCAGCCTTTTCTCGTGGTGGGAGAGTGTGAGGACGACCTGGGCACAGGTGGCTCTCCCAGAAGGGTCGGGGTGGGGTCAGCTGGCTCTGGGTCCCTCTGGACAGGTGAAAAATGCCAGAGGGCTTAAAACACCTCTGGCCACAAGCACCCCAAGCTGGCTCTGCCTGTGCCTGGGACCAAAACCGTACGCTAGAGGGACGTGGCCACTAGGAAGCATCCCCACGGCTAAGCCTAACCTGCCATGCGGCTTTTTGGCCAGCAAGCGCCAGCTTCCCCTAGCCCCAGTCATCTCTGCAGAGCTTCCTGTTTTTAAAAAAACTATTATTATATTCATATGTGCTAATAGTGTAAGTTCCCTGTATTTGATTATTGTAGTGTGATTATTTCAAGGAAGGTCCTTGTTCTTAGGAGGTACACTAATATATTTAGGGGTGAAAAGCACATAATGTCTGCCGCTTATTTTCAAATGCTTCAACAATACTGCCACTTATTATTATGGTTGTTGGGGTTGTTTTTATACGGAGAGAATCATCGCGCATTGAAACAAAACGTAGCCAAGTGATAACCGTTGAACCTAGATGAAGGGCATATAGGAGGTCATTGTACCCTTCTTGCAGCTTTTCTCTAAGTTCAAAGCTTTCTAAATAAAAAGGTAAAAACGTGCAGTTGTAAAATAATACAAGAACCTCCTTCCTCCACTCCCACCTCCGGAAATGCAATTGGAAACTGCTCCTTTGCTTGGGAAAGTACTTTATAGCGAAGAGCCTGTTTATTGCATGTGAGTTTGAGCTGGGCTCTGCATATAGAGATAACTTTTGAAAATGTCAAAATGGCCAATTCTAAACACTTGCCCTGGCCACCTACCTACTCCGCACTCAGGTATGACAGAAAAATGCTGATTTGCAGGCACATCGAGTGGGAAACTGTGGAGCATGTGGAGGAGAAAAAAAGAACCCGCCGTTTTCAGTAGGTGGTTAAAATTTTCCATAACTTCTCCTTAAATAATAATAAACTTTGCTGTTTACATTGCCCCTTTTTATGGAGGATGCTCCACACCTTATAGATAGTTCAGTAAACCTCAGACTATACCTCTGAGGTAGATAGGTGTCTGTGCTATTTTACAGTAAGGAAAGGGATGCACAGTGAGGTTAATTGTTTGGATTGGCCCTGAAAATGAGTCGCAGATTCTAGGAATTGAGGGGACCTTAAAGGTCAAACCCCAAATTGTCACATGAATCCCCTCTAGGCAATTGCTGCTGAAACTTCTCCATTTGAGAAATTCTCTACATCACGCCGCAGTCCAATTCATTTCTGGGCAGCTTTAGTTATATTAATGAGCATCAGTTCAAAAGAAAAGTACCTGGGTTTTCTTGAGTCTTAATCCAATTCCCTGTTCATTAAACCACACCAGTGGGTCTGATGCCATGAAAATGAATGTAACAAGCCGAAGATAAGATCGCACATTTTAAATGTTAATTTCTTCTTCATTTGAACTTAGAAACATGCAAAATGGCATTCCACAAACTTGTTGGTATATTAATATACCCAAATCTAATAGGATTTTTAAAGGGATCTATGTACCCTCCACAGAGGAGGAAAAATTAGAACTGAGAAATGGAAATGGGTGAGTGAGTGAATTACCTGGGGAAATACAGCCCTTTAAAGTGTGAATCTTCATACATAAGCTTTTTAAAAAAGTGCATCAAAGAGAGACTATGCTTCCCAAAAGAAAAATTTTGTCACTTGTTTGCAAAGTACCTCACGGAAGAATCTAGTCAAAATATTTGATATTACCTGTGTTGTAGTTAGCTCCACCAGCACATTTTGCCCCCAAATTCTGGCTAATATCAGTGGTAACTAAAATAAATATACCTGGCATGCAATATCTGAAGATTCATTCCCTGAGCAAAATTCTGAAAATTTGGGTAGGATTCTGATCAGGAATGTAAGATTAGGGCTGTGTAAATATGAAGGGAAGAAAAGAGTGAGAGGAGAGAAAAGGAGAAATTTCTAATCTTGTTGGTACTAAGTGTCAAAGATTTTCTAGTCCCCAATTCTTTCAGGTGGAATTGTGAAAAGGCATATAGCAGAAGTTTTTTGGCTAATAGTAGTTAAAACAACCCAGTAGGCTGAGTTACTGATGGTGAAAAGATTCACTTTTTATTTATTTATTTATTTATTTGGTATTGATCATCTTTCATTTTGGCTTAGTCATCTATGCCAAAGTGTTAATTTTCTTCAAGTCCAAATCTTAGACCTCTGTCAAGAGTTTTGGTTCTGGACAATATATTCTAGCTGTTTTCTGTGGGAAAATAGGAAAAAATATAATAAACGTAACAAATCTAAGTCTCTATTTAAATATAGCCATAAGAGCAGCTGTTTCATTTATTTACAGAATGGTTGAGCATATTAAATGGTTTCATTTTGCAAAGTAGTTAGAAAAGTGCAAGGCACATAGTGCTCAAGAATTTGGTTATTGTGATTTTTGTGTTTGCCATTTCCCTTGGGCTTCTCCCTGTTTCTTTCAACCACTGCATTTTTATTATCTCATTTCCAATTAGTCCTCCCTGTAAAGCTTTGAGACTATGTTTCAAGCGAGAGCTAACAGCTCTTTATTGTAACCTGTATGATAGAAATCTCAGGGCTCTGATGTGTTGAGAAAAATGACTTAAGACAACCATGGATGAAAAATATCTTAAGGACTATGTGTTATGAATTCCGGACTAGAGGCAACTGGCTAGAACTTATTTCTTTTGTGCCCTCATGTAGTCCCATCAGTATGCTTAGGGACTCTCAACTTCATATCTCCAGACCATACCACATTCCTTCAGACTCGTATATCAACTACCTACTCATCACCTCCATTTAGATGTTCAGTAGATACTGCAAACTCAGACTTAACATGGGAAAACTGTTAACACCATCCTTCATCTTCCAAACTAGCTCTCTGCTTGGGATCAGGCCAGAAAGCTCAGAGGCATCTTTGATGCCTTTTTTTCTCTCTTGCCCAGCTTCTACTCCTTCAGGGGGTTATGTCAGTTCAACATTCAAAACATTTCTAGAGTCTGACCTTTTATTACTCCCCTATTGCTACCATCACTTTCATCTCGCTTTGATTTCTCTAGGAGCCACTTGTTTTTACCCATGCCTCCTTATACTATCAATATAACAGCCAGAGTGGTCTTTTTATAATGTGAATCTAATCATTTTGCTCCTCTGCTGAAAACTCCAATGGCTTCTCAATTCATGGGATGCAGAAGCTCTTCCAGTGGTCTGCAAAGCCCTCCGTGATCTATAAGGCTTTCCTCTCTGACCTACTCTCCCATCATGCTTCCCCTCACTCTGATCCAACCACACTGGCCTTCCCGTTTGTTGTAAATAAAGTTTTATTGAAACACATCACACTTATTCACTTATGTATTGCCTATGGCTGTTTCTTGCTACCTCAGCAGAGCAGAGTAGTTGTGACTGAGCCCATAAAGCTTAAGCTATATACCATCTAGTCTCCAGAGGAAGAAAAAATTGCTGGGCCCTGTTTTACAGAAATGGCTGTGGGTAAATTTCACTAAGTTTGGCCTTGAAAAAGCAGAAACTGCTGAGTATCCTCCACACTCCATTCAGCGCTCAGCTTCCCAGCTCTTTTGATGTGTGTGAAGGAATCGAAGCCAGGCTTCCACCAGGGGTCTAATGAGGCAGAGGGGACGACCAATGAGCAGCAACTTCTCATTGCCTAGGGTCATCTCTGAATGAGAAATTCAAGAAAAGTAGGTAACCTATGGGAAGAACATCTAGGCAACAGAGAGAGAGATGAAGCAAGAGCAAACTCGACTCCCCCTAACAGTGCTCAAGGATCGTTCTACATTTGTGCTTCTAGAGGACAGAGTTCTGCCTGCCAGTGTTTAGTGAATTGAATTTCATCCTTAGAGACATGCACAATGCTTCCATTGACTTCAATGGGAGTCATGGGCCATTTGGTCCCACAGACATCTGTGCTGGTTTCAGGCTGTTTAACAAACTCCTAAACAAATCCCAACAAAGCGCTCTTTAGTGGATACTTAATTCTGGTGTAAGGGTGGCAGCTGAGCACACCTAAGTCCTTTCCTTTCCTTCAGGTTTACTGTTTTCTCCTTTTTATGGCTTACTAATTACTGCAACCAAAACCCTGAGTCAAGCAATACTAAATCTACTCAAAGTCAAAGATGTCACTTTTATTGATCTCAGTTGACCTGTTTACTCTCTGGGCTCCAATTTAATGGCTCAATTGATTATTCATTTACATTTTTAATGTCTTTGTGGGCAAAATCATTTTAACATGAATTATCTCTAACTTAATGGGCAACATGCAGTCTCATTTTGGATTTTCAATTTCAGCAAGTATTTATTGAGCTCAGGTGACTTAGCAGGGATAAAATGGGGATTTCAGTTTCTTGTAAGAGATGGTAGAAATGATAGTATGATTTTTCTCCTGTGAAAAATGGCCATCACTTATGGGTGCTCACCTGAAATCAGAATGGTGATTAGGATATCAACTTTTGAGTCATGTTTTTTACAAATTATATTTTGTAAGTATGTTTTGAAATTTACACAGTTGTGCTCTGAGCTTTAGTTAATTCTTACGTGAAACTCAAAAGTTCAATATAATTTTTGATTTGTCTTCCTTTTAGATGGTCCTGCTTTGCTAGGGATGGTAGAAATAGTATGAGGGAGTTATATCATAGTGTATAAACCATAATGAGGCATAGTATGATTTTATCAGCTCATGGAATTCCCTGTTTACAAAGGTAGGCAACACAGAGGGTCTGCCTACACTTGCGTTTACAGTATAATATTCTATCTCAAAGCTCTCTGTATGCGCTTGTGGAGTTCATTTGATATGTTCTTCCTTCACAGCAAGCTGGTGAAGCTCTAAAAATATGACTGCCTTTGGCTTATCCTTCCCAGTAGAACTGTTCTGAATATAATCTTTATAAATTATATACCCAATCACCTACCTTCACTTCTCCCTAAAAGAAGATGAAGTGTAATAAGAAAATACATAAATGCAAACTTCCAGCCACTTTTATCTGACAGTTTAAAGTGGAACCAGAGTTCAATGCCAAGTAGAGGAGGCTCACTATTCTTCCTCTCGGGAATGGTAAGGCTAGCGCTTGGCGACAGGGGCAGTGAAAAATGAAATACTATTAGACGGTTTAACAGTGTTTTGCTTTATTAATTTTTGCTGATAATTTTATTAATATTACTACTAAATGTGTATGTCAGAAAAGAAGCCAATTTCAATTCTTGGAGAAAAACATATTCCTAAAGTAAATACAGTCGTCCCTCGGTATCCGTGCAGAATTGGATCCAGGACCTCCCAGATACCAACATCTGATAATGCTTGAGTTCCTTAAATAAAGTGGTGTGGAACGATGCATATAGTCAGCCTTCCACATCCGCAGGTTCCCAGTAGCAGATCAAAAATACTGTTTTTGATCCATAGTTGGTTGAATCCATGGTTGCAAAACCTGGGATATAGATGGACAACTGTATATTTATGAAAAAAAATTGCATCTGAGTGGACTCAGGTAGTTCAAACGTGTTGTTCAGGGTTAGCTGTAATATTATTTCTTTCACATGTAATTATTAAGTACTTTCCTATGAGCCAGGAGTGTGTTAGGTATTAGATTAAAAAACTAAATAAGATTAACTTCCATTTTTAAGGAATCCCTAACCTCATAGACATGGAAACAGATAATTGAAACATATGATATAACAATTAGATTTACAAAGTGACATGGAACCCTATGGTGGTCTCAGAGAGCTTGAAGGAAGAAGTGATATTTGAATGTAGTCAGAGGAAGGAGGGAGCTCACCACCTCGGGGGAATGGAGGATCATCTCAAGTGCGGGGCCACCCTCCGAAAAGAAGAGTGGGGGTGAACTTGGGGGCTGTGAGGCTAGAGGGAACGTAGAGGGCTACTTCCTGGGTTAATGAAGATGAAAAGGCCTGGGTGGCGAAGAGCTCTGTACTTAGAAAAACTTGCACTTTACTATGTGGACAAGGGAGAGTCACCAGCAGAGTTTACACTGAATAAAGGGGGCCGAACTCCAACAAACCTCAAAATGTAACCCGAAGGCAAAGGGGGACGATACCATTAAAAGAAACTTTCAAACAGGATAAGGTCAGAGACAGTGTCTAGGGAAAGCAAAGCGCAAACATTTCTGTCCTTCACTCTACAATAAGCAGGTGGGACAATACCAGCTTTCTTAAGGTCTTATCCCCGGAGGGTCGACGTCCATCCTCCATGAAATGGTCAGCTTTCCCGACCCAGCCTCTAACTGGATCCCTCTTTGTTAACCCACTTAGAAACTTTCGTAGACATTTATGCTGCTAGTTATCAAGTTGCAATCAGCTAGTTATCAAGTTGCAATCAGACCTTGTGCTCATTTTCAAACTTCTCTGCGTTTTTTAAGGAAAGGAGTCCAGGGCCAGTCTTAATAGGATTGGATGAATGAAAAATATTTTTAATATTCTGATTAGATTATAACACAAAACAAAACTCCTAAATTCGATGATAAGAAGATCAACTGGCCAAAAGGAATTGGAATTAGCTATATATGGCATTCCTAAATTAGAGTACTCCATCGGCTTAAATAAAAGCGTTTCCATGCACTCCACTTGGTGAGTTAATGCCTACAGGACACTCTGGTTCCCTCTGTTTAGACCAAACATGGCCAGGAGGTCTGGTGAGCATCCCATACCTGTGCTGTCTTCATACACCACAGTCACTGTCTTCCAGTTGTAGTAAAGGACCAGATCGAGGATGGCCCTGCTGATAGCCGCATAATCCGGGTAGAGGTTGATGTAAAACAAGTCTTTGTTGTCCACCGAGGGGTGTTTCCAGCGGGTCTGGATGTGTGGAACTTCGAGAGCATTGCAAATAGACTGCACAGCACTGACCGAGGAACTGTGGGAAGGACCAAAGAGAGCAGCCACACCAAGAGCCAGCTGGTCACACGCTGATGCCCAAAGATGAGAAGGGGTTGGGAAGAGAGGGCAGCAGAGGAAAGAGAAGGAGAGAGAGTTCCATGAATTTAATGTTTCCTTCCATGAATCCTCTTTTTTCGTTTCACTATTGGAAACTTTCCTCCACTCTTTATCTGCATGCTTAATCCAACTTCCGGAATTCCTCGGACATTAAAACACCGAGAGATGTAAGTGTAGAACTGATTAGTAAGGTATCACAGGACCACCTCCCTGCAAATGAAAGTGAGAGGCTGGTCTCGCTTCATTACCTTTAATCAGACAGAGTTAAAATTCCTTGTTGGGTGTGCTGTTACTCAGGAGCACTCAGAGCTAGCCTACAAGCCACTTCCTAAGTGAACGCCACGTGAATGGAGTTGTGTCGTATGCCGGGGTGACAGTGAAGATGTTAATGTGGTCATAGGGCTGAGAAGACTCTCTGGGTGACTGCAAAGTGCTTTAGATCCCATCTTCCCACAACTCACATAGGTGTCCCGGGGTTACTGAAAAACTGCTAAAGAATGTTAAGTGATACTGATACCTAATTAATTAAAGAATAATAGACTAGCATAGCTTCAAGGGATCTTAGAAGACATTTTGTCCAACCCAGTAATATCATAGACAGTGGAGTACATCAGGGCCACTGGATAATAGAGCTGTACCAGAGCCCAGGGACTCAGCTCCAGGTCAGGCCTTTCTTTAACTCAATAGCAGCCATCTCGTAACCTTACAAAACCAAGGCAACATGTATTTAAAATTAATTTATAACATTTTTTTCTCATTGTAAGGTTATGCACACTTATTGAGAGAATTCAGAATATTTGAAAATGGAAGTAAGTGAAAAAGGCCATGCAATTCTATCGTCTTGGATAGCATCTATTTACATTTTGGTGATATATAAATATAAATATTTTATATATATAAAAGAATCATATAGATGCAGTTTGATGCATTACTTGCTTTATTTAAAAATACATTTAACACTAAAGAATGCCTTTTCCTGAATCAGTACAAATTCTTCAAAATTATATTTTTATTGTTTTTAGAATAGCCCATTACGTATGAATATGTCAGCATTTAACTATTCCTATGATATTGATTATTTAAGCTGCTTCTAATTTTATGCTGTTTAAGTAATATTATAGTAGTTATTTTAGTTCTTATATTTTTCTCTGAATTTACATTGTAGTCTTAGAGTACATGTTCAGCTGTAATTAAAGGTTGTCGATATTTTTAAGTTACTCGATACAGTTAATCAAATTCCCTTCTAGAGAGGTCGGGACATATTTAATTCTACAACCATGCAAAATTGTGTCTCCTTATTATATGCTAGCATAAATTTATGCTGGCATGGAATCTAAATTTAATAGCATTTCAAATTTATATTTTAATGCTTGTTTAAAGGAATTCGAAACTCCTGAGAGATAATTGAATATTTGAATAAAAAGATAGCATATTTTATAAATGAAATTGTGTTAATATTCATAATGATGTCATTCTAGAAATAAAAGTAAGTAGAAAAACGATTTGACTGAGAATCATCCAACTTGATTTAGAGAGAAAAATTAATAAAATTTTGAGAGCCAAATTCCAAATATCTATGGGGCAGCAAATGCTGACAGTCGTCCATTCACAAGGAAAGCTTTTGGCTCTTGGCACTGACTTAGCCCAGGAGATGTGAAGATATATAACTTTCTGCATTAAGTCGTGTAAGTTTAAGTTGCTATTATCCTCAGAAGCTCATCTGATGAATGTGTTTTGAATGGTTAGCAAGATAAAATGAGAGCATAAGAATATACGAACTGTTGTTTTGTCTAACACGGGCAATGGATGGAGATTCCTGCTAATATTTAGCTCTGGGATGCTAATAGTACTTGACAGAAAATCAATCCTTTTGAATTCTGTTTGCCAGCAAATTACTAGTTTTAAGAAGCTTTGGGGGCGTTTAATTTACAAGTACTGGCAGGTACTTCAGATCACAAAAAAAGCTTTCGGTTTTATGTAGGTTGAAGTATAATGGTTACATGTGGTTGGCTTTCTGAGGTATTTACTCAATGCTCTTGGGTGTGTGTGTGTGTGTGTGTGTGTGTGTGTGTGACAGAGAGAGAGAGAGAGAGAGAGAGAGAGAGTCAGTCAGTCAGAGAGAGTCAGTCACACAGAGAGAGAGAGAGAGAGAAGAAGTTAGAGATCTAACCCATAGAGATAATCTATGTGATGATGCCTTGTAAACTTTGAAATACTATATACATTTTGTATTTGTTCATAGAGAGTTCTGACCTATGTAGTAGCTGCAGCTCCATACATTTTTAAAAGAAAATATTCTCGTTACTAAGATCATGCCCTAGATAGAAAAAAAAAAATCATTTTGCTATTTACTTTTTGTCCGTGTTCCCAAGAAAATGAGTTTTATATTTTGTTGTAAAGAAAACAAAAAAGAATTTTACAGAAGAGTGTATTAGGTGAACACATTCTACAATCCTAACTGGGTTGATTCTGTGTAGAAACAACCAGTGTTTAGTTACTTGGAAATCAGCAAGAACATGGCGTTCATTATATTTCATTTATTTGGGGTTTTGTTGGATGAAGCTTTTCTTTATGAGAGAAAGAGCCCCCCTCTTCTGGGGTGACAAGCACCCTTGTTTTCACACAAACATCTCAACTTCTTGTTAGAGGCCAAGCTTCAAGCATATCAAATGTGACAGTGCTTCGTGAAGTCCCCTTGGAAGGGCCTGGGGGTGACTCAGGGAGTCCCACAATTCCAACAACTCTCCCATGAGAAAACCTTGCAGCCTACACATAAATTGGATGACTTTTTAGAAACTTCTATGGTCAGAAGCAAAAGAGAATCAAATGATCAAATGCAAAGGTTATTCTCATAGGTTAAATCTTGTTTTAATTGTTTTCCTCCAGTGGATATCTCTTTCCACCTGGAGCATACGCAGAGCTCAATGAACTTCTTTGACTCCAAGTTTCCTGTTTTATTTGTTTGTTGTGTTAATTGTATAATTCTATTTTTTTCTTATTTTTAAACTTTTTTTAATCGAGGTGTAATTGACATAGAACATTATATCAGTTTCAGGTGTACAACTTAATGATTCAGTATTTGTAATCTTTATAGTTTTATGATCTTGTATAAGCGAGTTAAAAAAAAAAGAGAAAATGCTAGGTAAACCAGTAGCTTACAACCCTTTAAAATTCAGGGTGTGAGTTATATGTGCCATGGGCATTTCCACACGCTCGGTGGATATGACCTTCCACAAAGTTTTATTTGACTGCACTGCACAATTTCATGGTAGTATCTCAGCCTTGGGAAGGAAAAACAGATCAAGCTTGACATTTTCCATTCACAGCTGAACCAGTTAATCACAGAGTACAGGGCACTGAAGGGTAAGCTAATCAGAAAGGCCCACAACACAGAGCTGGGCCACATCCATTAGGACAGTTGAGATTGCTCTGGACAGTGACATCTGGTACCAACCCTGATTCCCTGCAACCCATTGCACAAAGATGCCCACTTTGAAAAAGGGCAGCAAAAAGAAGGTGACTCGTAGAGCAGACATATCACCCAAGGAAGCTTTTAAAAATGTGAAAATAGTTACCTCTCCGGGAGGCTTCAAAACTATCAAAAAGGTTAATTCTCTGGATGTCGTAGGTTAATGTGGTGTTGGGCATCAGGGTTCGGTTTCTGTTAATGCTGGTCACTGCGAACTTGAACGCTAATTCCTCAACATTAACAGGTTCGTTTTCCACAGTTTCAAAAATCCCTCCTGCAGAAGCAAAAGAGATGCATGAGAAGCATTAGTCACATTGTTCACACTTTTTTTTTTTTTACAAAGAATAATATAAATGATTCAAACAAAAGGTCCAAAAGAATAAATGTAAGAAATGTAGGCATGGTCAGAACAGATCGAAAACCGAGTGTTAAAAGTTAAGTTCATCAGCAAGTGTGACTGCAGATAAATAGACTTAATTTCATAAATATGCACTGTATATTACCTCCAAGATGGCAAATGTATTCCCAATATTTAGTACCAAGGAAAGTAGAACTGATGAAATATGGTGAGGAGGGATTTTCTATAGTTTGAAGATGAATCCTGCTCTGGTTGACTTAAATATAATTTGAACTGTGTCCTGCTACAACCATCCTTTCTTAGAATGAAGCTCTTTCTATTCAGAAACAGACATTCTAGACTCTAGAGGGATCACAGAGTTGAGTGGGGTCAAAATGAGACCCACATACACTGAGAGTTTTCTGAATAAAAACAGCTCTTCTGTTCTTGATGGCTCAGAATCCTGGGGTCATATTCTAGTACTTTCCAAAGTTCATGGGCTGATTTAAAGAAGTGCTTTTTATTTTTTATTTTTTTTTTGAGAAACTATTTTTGTCCTGCTCAAAAGCAACCCTTCCTTCTATCTCTGAAGATACGTTCTTCCTCTGTACAAGAACACCTGCACTACGTCTGTGATGTCTTAGCCATGAGGATCTCATCAAAAGCCAAATACCAGCACTTAAAGCCTAATCAGGGAATCCAGCTCTGAATTTGCTTGAAACATTGATGTTGAAGGAACCATTTAAATATTATTAACTACACATTCTTAATGTTCTTTAAGAGCTGTCTTGGATTATAAATAGACACAGGGCATACAGTAGAGACTCTTAATTGGCCTTCATTTAACTTACTCCTTGATAGACCAATATTCCCAATTTCCTTTGAAAAACACATTAATTGGTGCCCATGGGATGCTGATACTTGCAACTAGCAGATAGCTATTCCTATACTCTCACCATTGAGTGATGCCTTGCATAGGTCAGTTGTAGGTTTTTAGCAGACTTTTTTAGGCTAGATTGATTGGCATGTGCCTTAAGTTTTCTACACACTCATATATATGTATAAAAGAAAAATTTGAAACTGAAAATCAAAAATAAACATCTATAGGCACAGGTATGATTTAGGTCCATCCTTTCTTAGAAAGAGAACTCCAATAGGCAGAGTCTAATTCAAAGAAATTACATTCTACTTTGAAAGAATAATAAACAAATAGTAAACATATTTACAATTTTTAAGTTAAAATTATTATTACTATTATTATTTGCAATGCCCTGCTCTACTGACTTTATTAAATAACCAATTACAACTGTCAGGTTGGGGAAACTAAAGCAGGTTTATATTGAACTATTTTGGCTCCTTTGGGAAATATCTCTGGTTTTCATAGACCGATGATAGATGTTCATAAGGAGATCATTTTCATGTTCTCTGAGAAACTAGAGTTGAATGCCATGTGACCATGATACATGACCATGTTAACCTTTACCTGTGAATCCATATTGAACGTTTATTGTGAAATCACTGTTAGGAAAATTTTTACTCTTAAGTGACTTTGTCTTTTTCCTTTGTCACGCAAGTGTAAGCAGGTCCTTGGTGGGTGGCAGAGGGGATCTTTCTGTTTCTCTCAGAACTGTTAGTGGATGCTGAACAGCAAGGTCATAAGTTCACATCATAGACACTTGGTCACCAGAGGAAGAGGTGTAGGCTGGGTTTACCACTACAATAAAGCTGACATAACTGGAATAGCCCCGACTCAAGATCAGAACCTGGTGTTAGGGCTTCCATAGTAATTATCTGCACTTATTTGTTTACTCATTGTCTCCTGAGCACATTTGAGAGACCTCAGGAAGACGACTATGTCTTATTCAGAGTTGCCACCCTTATGGAGACCAAAGTATCTTAAGATGTTCAGCCTCCAACTGTTTAGGGGAACAGTCAATTACTGGCTTAGAAGTGCACATCATTAACTTGTGTGAGGCAGGCTTGTGGGACAGAACAGATACCTGAATAAGAATCAATAGTTTCCGAATTTTGGACCTTGGTCCACCTACTTACTCTTTGAGAAGGATTTTTAAGTTCTAGGAAGAAAGTTACTATCAAATACCTCTTTCACTGTAAATATTTCATTTAAGCCTTATTAAATACCAAGTAGGAGGTAGTGGTCCTGTTTTTATAAATGAAAGATCATACATTTTGCCCAGCTTATTCAAAGTCTGTCTCTGTCTGTCTCTGTCTCTCTCTCTCTCTCTCTCTCTCTCTCTCTCTCTCTCTCTCTCACACACACACACACACACACACACATTTCATCAACTTATTTCTCATATCCTTCATCTCTACATGTGGGCTAATATTGCCTCCTTGCTTGCTTTGGAGAATTGTTCTATAAAGGGAACAATGTAATGTAGTGTAAGTGCCCCGAAAACTCAATCGCTCTCCAGAAATAAATTATTATTACCATGGATAATGAGGATAAAAAGAGGAAATGGCATTTGTAGAACTGCCTGCTCATGTCATATTATTCTTTTGTTAAATAGTTGTTTTTTCCATAAAGCAGAATGTACCTGGGTTTAAGAGAATTTTAAGTCTTTTAATTATATCCTTTGGCAGTATGTAGGTGAACTCTGCTCTGTTATTTTGGGGGCATTTTCTTTCATTCTTTCACCAAGCAAGCATTATAAATGATGGCATTTACTCAATATCCCTCCACATTCTCCTTTTTTTTCTCTCAGAGAAAGCTGCTGATAAATACCCCAAACCTGCAGTGAAGTGGAGTGTAGAGAGGGCTGGGAAGGTACCATTAAAGTGAAATCTCAGAAATAGGAGAAAGTTGCTGATAGGAGTACAGGTCACACAGCAGCCCTTGTAGACTGGATATGAGTGATCCTGTGATTTAGAATAAGAAATATGTATTTGGTCTTTGACCCAGTTTCTGGCACAGAGCTCTTAAAACTTGAACTTTGCTGAGTGATAAGAGCAATAAAGGGTGTCTTTTGTTATGTTAGTAAGGTGGCTTTTGGAAACAGGGGAAGAGGGTGGGGTGGAAAAAAACGAACTTTTAGCCCCACCCCCTTAACTTCTAGGGAGGGAAGGAAAGAGGGGCTGGAGGTTGGATCAATCAGCCAATGGCTGATGAGTTATCAATCATGCCTGGGTAATGAAGCCTTCATAAACACCCAAAAGGATGGGGTTCTGGAACTTCCACGTTGGTGAACATCATCTTCGTATTATGAGGGTGATGCACCCCAATTCCAGGGAAACAGAAGTTCCCGTGCTCAGGGCCCACCCAGACCTAACCCTGTCTGTCTCTTCATCTGGCTGTTCATCTGTGTCTTTAATCATATTCTTTCAAAAACCGGTAAACATAAACGAGTGTTTCCCTGAGTTCTCTGAGCCGCTCAAGCAAATAATTGAATGCAAGGGGAAGGAGGTCACGGGAACCCCCAATTTGTAGTCAGATCGTACAGAGCCGTGGGTAACCTGGGGCTCTACTACCTGCGGCTGGATCTGAATTGGGGAGAGCACAGACTTATGAGACTGAGTCCTTACCCTGTGGAATCTGATGCTATCTCTACGTGGAGAGTCAGAACCGAGTTGAATTGTAAGACACCTGGCCTGCAGTATCACGGAGAATCGCTTGGTGTGGAAAACTCCCACACGTGTGGTGACCAGAAGAGCTGTGAGTGTGGCAGTCGTACTGTGAGAGTAAAGGAGAAACACAGAGGGGGATTGGTTTTCTCCAGCTCACCTGGTTTCTGTGTTAAGAATGAACAGAAGGGAGGAGAGGGGCAAGAAGGAGAGCAGAGACCTGCCACAGAGGCCCTTGCCATAACAAGCTGTCTTGATAAGAGACAACTGAGGCAATCCAGGTGAGGGAAGATGGCCAGGTACAGACTAGTGATGTTGGGTTACGGCAAAAAGTGGCTAAATTCTATATAAAACTTGAAGGCAGAGGAACTAACTATAAGTAGAAAGAGAGTTTCAAGGATGACATCAAAGGTGAAGAGAAGCACAGGCGTCTGGTTTGGAGCACGATTAATCTCACGGTGCCTATTAAAATCCAAGTGGAGACGCCGACCAGGAAGTTAGATGCATTGTGGATCTCATGAGAGAGGTGTAATCTGGAGATAGCAATTTGAGTCATGGTATTTAAAGCCATAAGACTGGTTGACATCACCCAGGCGCAAGTGTAGACAGGAAGGCAGAGATTGAAGTGACACAGTTGCAAACCGAGGGATGCCTAGAACCACCAGAAGCTGGAGGAAGCAGGGACTTGGATCTCCCCTAGAGCGTTTGGACGAAGCAGGACCGTGCTGACATCTGGATTGCTCAAACTTCTTGCCTCCAGGGATCGTGAGAACAACTTTTCCTTCCTTTAAGCCACCCGGTTGTGGTGATTCCTTACAGCAGCCACAGAAAACAAACCACTATCCCAGTTGTCTTAAGTCTCATGGTGGCTGCTTTTAATTACTGTATCTTTTCCTCTTTGTAAAATGTCACTTTGTTCAGCACTTCAAATAACAACCTCTAGCTCTCTAACTTGATTTTGCAGATCAAGCAAGTAGTTGCACCATGCAGCACATTGAAAGTCTTCATTTATTACATCTTCCTGTTTTGTCCTGAATGTGGCAGGACTAAGATGTAATTGTTTGCCTTCTAATAAACCTCACTAACTCTCTTAACGAGCTGCTGTGCGTTCATTGCGACAAACGGTGAGATTGCTCAGGAAGGGAGAGTAAGACTATTAGCTGACAATCAAGAAATGAAAAAGCTTCAGTAGTGTTAACTCTGGTTTGTATATCTGCGGAATATCGACTATTCTAGAAGCTATCCGCAGAAAACGAGACGGCAATTCGATCAATTCCTTTGCTTATAAGAAATATATACCTTAAATATACATTATATTGTCTCTGTTTATTGCCATGTCCATAATTCTAATTTGTTACATCATTACTGTATGTTATTATAGGCTGGCCTATGCTTTGTCCTTAATTTCAAGGCTACAAATTTAAATTCTAAGATTCCCTTAGGTAAATGTTCTCTTCCCACTCAGCTTACCTCTTTTTGTTTGACTTTTGTAGATCAACATAGTCTTAGTAAAGATTTTATGCTATATGAATTTGGATGGAAAGCAGGCATTCCTTGACCTAAGGGAGCATGAAAGGACAAGGGTTACCTGTATTTTTACCTTTCAGGAAGTCCCAGATAAGAACAGACCTGTGAGTAAGGAAAACTACCACATCAGTGGTCTGGCTTTTGCTTAAACCTTCTAGAAGTGTCTTTAAATACTGGTGTCTTTTGAAGAGGAAATGTGGGATTTGATGTCACACCTTAATAACCACATCCAAGCTCTCTCCTTGATGTCTCTACGAGAGCTAATTTAGTAGCAATGGCGTTTAAGGAGGAAGAAAACATTTCTGTGGAGTGAGGGATTCTTAATGGGCTTCAGAGGGTAGCAGTTGTGGGAAATGCCAGAGAAGGGAAAGGCTGTGGGTTATATGTCGTTCAGCAGATGCTGCCAGTAATTTTTCTTAATAGAGTTGCATGTTAAAAAAAAATTCAAAGCCAAAGGTATTTTTGTTCCAGTGATATTCACTATTCAATTCATCAAATATTATTGGCCGTCTATTAACATCTAGGACTGTGCCGACAGCGGTGGGACATATAAAGAGGAAAAGGACTTGGCTCTTGCCCTCGGCAGAATTTCCAGTCTGTTGGGAAAGGTCGAACTGGTGGTGGTAGATTACAGAACAGGAAATTGTGTACAGCAGCCAGTCATTCCATCATCAAAACGAGAAGCCCGCTCTATGTCCCCTCCAATGTGATCTTTCCTGTTCCAGCCAGAGGTGAACTCTCCCTGTCTTTTGATAACATGAAATCTAGCTCATATTTGCAGACTTAATTTGGGTGTAAAATCTTCAACTGGGAAGTCTAACCTTTCCTGGAGGGTAGGGACAATGTTTAGTTTGCCCTCTCTGCCAGGACTATACATGATTTCAACATAGTATATTGTCGCCAACAAATGATCATTCAGTCGAGGTGAGTCCCTTCTTTGTGCCTTATCGTGGTGCGTGATAAAGCAGCACATTTTGCCAAGGCAAGTAGGCTTCTGAGAGAGGTGGGAAGGAAGGAGGGTGGCTGGTGGAGTCGTATTAGTGGACTGGCTGACTTTCCCATTACTGCCTTTGCAGCGATAATCACTAGCTCTCCCAACCTTTATGGCCCATTGTCCCCAAGCACTTACCAAGCTCTGATTCTCTCTAAACGCTCACTTCTCATCAGACTGCTCGCACCTTAACATCATGGAGAAAGGCCTCATCTCTCATTCATTTATAGATTTCAGGCGAGATCCAGGAATACTGCTGAATGATTCTTGCCAAACTCTTATTCTTCTGAAAGTCTGTGATTGTTCTAATGTCTCATGAGATCGGTTGCATCTTTAGCTTTTAACATCTCATTTAAACGAGACATATTCTATACATACTAAAGGGCTCAAATCCCATTTATTTACTTGTTCATTAAAAAGAAATGGAATATGTCAACTCTATGACCTGTCTTTCTAGGGAAGCTGTGTTATGCATTTCACCACTATTTTCTAGTTTTCTTCCCCCTTATTTCTGCTGCTTCTCGAGATGAAATGTCTTCTTGCTGAGAAGGAGCTATTGTTGTTAAAGATGGGAACCGATGTCTGAAACCAGAACGAGTGAGTGGAAGCTCATAGCTCCGACAGAGCAGTATTTACTGAAGTGTGTGCAGAAGTCGCCCGTGAGATGCACACAAAGGGAGCTCAGTGGTCAAATGTGTTTGGGAAGCGTCGCTTCCTATCATCCCTTCTGGGAATGTCACACTGCGCAGAAATGTATAAAGGTCGCTCAGAAGTCCTGCAGCAAAAAAAGCAATTTGCCTCTGTTAAACCCAGCGTTTCTCCAATTCATTTGATTATAGGACAGTTTTTCTTGTAACTCGGGCCTGCGGTGGGATTGCTGTCCTGAGAAACATACTTCGAAAACATCTGACCCAGTGAACTGCTTTCTTTGGGACTGAGTGAAATAATTTGTAGGCTTAAATACTCTTTTGTGCTCATTTTAATGAAAAGTAAGACATTAGGTTTTTGATCAGAAACATAAACCTTCTAACGATGACATTGCTTTAAAAAATTAATATTAGATTTATATCATCATTTTCCCTCTTTTTTCATTTGCAGAAATAACCTAACCATGAGATGGTCTGTATTTCCGTGAAAAAGTTTTCATCAGTCATCTCATAGATATGTTGTGAGAAGGATACAAGTCCTTGACATTTAATATAAATATTTAAAAATGCAAAGTCCTTTGTTGCACTTTCTTCCCATCTTTCTTTATTATTTTCCATTAGTTTTTTTTTTTGTAGCTCTGTATATTTTATTTGAAAAATTAAAAAAACACTTTTTAAAGAATTTTTTATTTGAAGTAATTAAGATAATATCCTATTATCTCTTGCCATTTTTCATATGGCACTGTACCACAGGCATCTGCTCCCCCTGATACCCCTGCTTTGTGATACTTGTCTATATATCCTAACTACTTTTTGGATATATCATGGTTTACTTAATCAATCTCACTTTTTTGATAAGTTGTTGCAATTCTTAAGTTATAAATCCTATTACGATTAACAATCGGTGCTATGCATAATTTTGCTGGAGGAAAGAAAAATGCCCTGAAATGTAGTTGGTAGGTTATAAGTCATAAGCAGTTTAAGATTTTGTTCTATAATGCTAAACTGCCATGCAGAAGTGAAGGCTAACCAATCTGTACCTGTATCCACCGTATAGAAATGCCCAATTAAATTGCAACCTTGCTGAGAATTTGTAAGTTTTTCGTTGTTGTTGTTAGACAGTATTATGATTGCTTTAATTTGCATTCCTTTGAATACGGATGAGTTTAATTTTTAATACGGATTTACTCCCTATTTGTATGTCTGTAATTTAGATTACTTGTTCCTTTCCTTTGCCTTTTAATATTTTGAGATAGCATTGTTTTTGGTACAGAAGCTACATATGTCACCTCCTGGATGGAGACTTAACTGCCAGAGAGAGAACTCCCAGAGCTCTCTTTTGTTTTCCTCTTTCATGGTGACTGGGACAATATAAGTGACAGTTGCCTCATCAGTCCGGGATCCATGGGAGGGCATATGGAGCCGAGCCTGCAACAGATTCTCTCTAGTCATTTCAGCGAGACAACATCTTTGGTTATTTAAAGTTTCTGTTTGGGGGTCAGGCATTTATTACAGTAACTGTCTAGCCTTGTGAGACTGTGGGAATATTTACAATTAAAATTTCCTCCTCTATCCACCAGATTGCTAAATATTCACATGCATAATTACTATTAGGATTTTAAAAAGATTTTGTTTTTTATAATTGAGTTATGGAAACCATTTGAAATGTATTCTGGTGTATGGCATTAGGGGGAAGCTAATATAATTATATATGCTACATATAATTATGTATATATAATTACCTCCTGATGTGTTAGAGCACCTTTGTCATATATTGAATTATTATCTAATTTAAATTCTGAACTATTCTGTTGTGTCGACCTTTCTGTCTATGTATATGCTAGCATTGTATTATGTTAATACCAGTTTTAATGTTTGCTAGGTAAAGGACTTTCCTGCAAAATTACTCTTCTTATACAATATTTTCTTGAAAAATGTTGCCCCTATTCATTGCAATTCTTTTGAGAATATCATTAAATGTATAAATTATTTTTTGGAAATATTAAATCCTATCCTATGTAAGAACATAGGCATTTATTTATATCAAGATACATATATTTATTAGTTTTATTTTATAGTTTTTAAAGAAGTTACACATTAATATTTTTATAGCTATTTTAGAGTTTTTTTAATGGTTCAGTTTGATGTTTTATAATATTTCATTTTTTTGTAATTGATTTTATTTTATTCCTCGACTTTATTGAATGACAAATATAATCGTAATTGCTTCTATTTGTGTATGTGTGTATATCTACATCTAGTTAATTTCTTACACTATCATTAAACACTTTAATTTTCAGTTTATTGTGCTGAGTTTTCTAGTATTTTCCATAATGGCTTTAACTGTACTTGAATTAAATACTTAAGCTCTTAAACAATTATGTCACTGTTCTTTTGAACTCAAAAGTTCTTAAAATATGAGGTTGGATATCAAGTACATTACTATTTATATTATCTTGTCAGGCAAAATTTTGATAATATCTGGAGTAGGAAGAGTAACTCTTCCTCTCAGGATAAATGCTAAAGAATCAGTTTGTTCACCTTTTTGAAATATTAAAAAATAGCTCTCCCCTGACATGTAAACTATACTTTGTCATTTTTAGCTGCTGAAAATTTATAACTGAAAAAATTTATAAATACGTCTACACTTTCTTCTTTATTAAAGCGTTTGGGTTTGCACATTTACGTCTCCATATAGCTTTGCCTGTTGTTTCACACATTTGAACATGTGTTTTTACGTTCTTGTTACTTTATAGATATTTTAAAAATACATTATTTCCTCATTGACTCGTTAGTCATTTTTATTTTTAAATTTCAAAGTTTGAAGTTTCTTTAAATATTTCTTTTTCCTAATTAAAAATAAAGCAGCTTAAGTACAGTATTGAAAATATGCAATATGTGGGGAAAAGGAGAAAAATAATAGTTTAAAATTCTACCACTCAGAGAGTTAATAATATCAAGATTTAGGCGTATTTTTTCTAATATAATATTTTTGGCAATATGTAAATGTATACAAAATCATATTGCATAAAAATACAATTTTGTGCTTTCTCTCTCAGTGGTATTTTCTATGTTAATATTTGCTAAAACATAATTTTAGTGACGTATCATTCTATATCAAAAATAAGTTTGTTTAGATAACTTTATTGTTAGACATATTTTTGTTTCCTATTCTTTGTTATCAAAAATAATGCTTCAACAAATATATTTGTGAAAAAATATTTGCCCATCACACTATTTCCTCAATTCTTTTATATGGAATTTGAAGTTTAATAATATGCTCATTTTAAAAATTCTTGATACATATTACCTAATCAAGCTCAAGAAAGATTACATTAATTTACATGCCACAAGTATATAGAAGTGTACATTTCTCTGAATTTTTGACATTGTTAATAAAATCAATTTCTTAGGCATAACTTTGAAATTAATGCTTATTTAAATTCACATTTTATTGACTATTAGTAAAGTTGAACATTTTCCCTACAATGTCCTGTTATTTCATTGCATTTGTTCTCTTGGCCATTCTTAAGTCTTGGTCCTTGCCCATTTTGAGTGGTGTGTCCATATTTATCTTATGCATTTATGTATTGAAGAAAGAAATGATCTTTCCATAATTATTTCAGATATTTTTTCGAGTTTTCTATGCCTTTAAATTTTATTTAACCTTTTTTTTTCAATTATAAAAGTTTTATATTTTTATGTAATTCAGTCTATCTTTTTATAGTGAAAATATTTGTTCCTTCTCTCTTTTTGGAAACTGCTTCCCACTCACGCTTCTGCATCCTTCCTGTGGTGAGGCAGGCGTGGCCATATTATGCGATGCTGACAGCTGAGTATTTCAACATATGTGAATGTCTCTCTTGCTGGAGTTTTGTACCAGGACCAAGAGAAAGTGAGTCCATCTTTCTTCAGGTATTCAAGACATAATGTTGAAACCTCAGCATCTGCCTTTTACCATATTAATTAGAGAAATGGAGGGGGCCACGTGTAGTGATGAGAATGAAGAAGGTGTGTAGAGGAGAGCAGAGATGAAAAAAATCTTAATGGGGTTCAGGTCTCTCCTTCTAGTTATTTCTGGGTACAGGCACATTCTTTCTCTTGCATCTCAATATATGTATAACAAATTCCCCCTTTTAGCTTACGCTAATGTCATATGGGTTTTTGTTAAATGCAACCAAAGTTCTGATATTTTATGTAATAAAGTTTGTTTCATTTTTGTAATGCTTAGAAAATTCTCTTCGTGGTAAGATTGGGAAAATACTGTCTAACATTTTTTCTGTTGACTTTTAAATATTTAGTGCTCTAACGCATTTAGAATTTATTTTGTGTATGCCATGAGGTAACCATCTTTTAAAATATGTATATAATCAACCATAAATATATTAATAAATATGCTATACTAAAATCAGCTACAATTGTTGTGGACTTTTAGACAAATGAATAGTAAATATTGATCAGGTGTTAGGATATACTTCCTAAGCTTTTTAGTTTCGTTATGAAGGATGTGTGGAATTTTGAAATGTACAGAAATAGAGGGAGTATATCATAGCAGAGCATTAGAAAATATGTTGAAATTTGGAAAATATTGGCCAATTTGGAACAGTAGTTCCTGGAAATACATTTTAAAATTTCCCCTGCCTTTCTGTTTTATCCAGCTATAGATATAGAGACTTCAGCCATGGAGACTCTTAATCTATATTATACCAATTTATTTTAGTAGTTTCCCTTTCTGAACTATTAGCCTGGACTACCTTATTTGTCTTATGGTCTCTACAACTGTACAGTGCATTGCACAGAAGAGATGGTTAATGAATATTTGTGAACTGGATGAATAAATGAGTGTGACTTTTAACTGTCAAGAGAGGCAATGGAGAGATAATCCAGAGATTTGTCTGAAATATTAACATGGGCTAACCATTTTTAAGCAGCTTGTTTTATAGTTGTATTTCCATAATGTGTATTTGGAATATCTAACTTTTTGCTCCATTATTTTTTGTGGTTGTTTTCAGATAAGCGAGGTACAATTTGCTTTTTTCCATACTTCTTCCTGTGGTGGGTTTAGTATTTCAAAGACCCATCTTTTATCATAAGTTCAAAGTATTAGCTAAGAGTAATGACATTTCTTATTATCAAGTGTTGAAATTAAACACATGTATTTTGTGTGAATCGTTTTAAAAGTAAAATAACAAAGAAGAACAATAAGAAAAGAAAATCAATGTGCATTTGCAATGTGCAAGATATTTCTGGTTAACAACTAGAGTAACCAACCATCCTACTTTGTCTGGGTTGTCGGACACTAGGTCACCCTGTAAGATAACCAATATGAACATCTTTGACATTATTAAGAGTAGGTGAAAATCTATGCGCAAGACTGGGTGTGTAACCCATGCCATGTGAAGGCATCCTGATGCCTTTTATTCTTCCTAAAAGATGGAAATTGGAGAGCACCTCAGGCAATGTAATTGTAAGGGCATGGGGAAATAGACTAAAAAACTCCGATGTAAAAGATACCTCTAGCAGTAAGTAAATGTTTTTTATAGCTTTGACTCCAAATTTCCACTGGGATTCTTTATAAATAAATATCTCTGTCCCTCAATCTTTTTTTTTAACTTATCACACGGGGCTGAGAACACAATGTGATGGCAATCAGAGTAATAATAATGTGGAATGATTGAAAGCATTCTGTAAATATTGTGTCAGTTTTCTTCCAATGCCTAATCTTTTCTGAGGATGAAATTTAGTTAGATATTTTATTTTATTTATTTTATTTTATTTTATTTTATTTTATTTTATTTTATTTTATTTTATTTATTTTATTTTATTTTATTTTATTTTTTTGTTAGAATTCAGAGTGTAGCTCATCGTAGAATAAGGGACAGTGAATTGTAACTTGCTATTGGATACATTCTTAAATGTTCTGGGGATTCGAAGATCACTCACTAGCTTATCTCTCATAAATGTTCTATAAAGTTGGATGGAGTTCTTTCTTATTGTCATGTAACTCAATAGAGTTCGGGAGCGTGTGCACAGGTAGAGACACTGGCTCACACTGAGAACATAATTTTAGCTAAAATTGCACTCAGTTTCATAGCACAAGAGGATTCGCTAGTGACTGCCGATGGGGGTTGTCTAACAAGTCAGCAAAGATGCCAGGTTGCTATCGTCATCAACTGATTGAAGTCCGCTTGAGAGAAAAAGGGGCCCTGTCATTCTAAATTTGCTCGGATGGGGAGAGGGGATAATAAGACTCGGGGGCCAGGATTGGGACTACGGCGAGGCCATTAAGGCATTTGCTTAAGATATATAATTTAAGGGAGGTACCCCCAAAAAACCAAGAATCGAGATAAATAATAATTTAATATTTAAAAAAATCTAAAATTAATGGGAAAAAAATCTATGATGAACAAAGTATTTAAATTATGAATAAAGTTAGGATCCTGCACTGGCACATCTCAGCTCACTTGCCTCCTCCTAACCCTGGTCCTACCAAGGTCTCTATAGAGAAAGTTGTGGGCCACAGTTACATCACAGTCACCTTCTCACCAATGTGCAGAGGGGGGTGTGGATTCAACCATCTGGGAGGTAGTACATCTACTTCAGTGGTGAAATAGAAAAGTTAACCCCAATGCTCCTTCTTTCTCCTTGAGAGTAACTTAGGTACTAAAAATAGATTTTAATCTGAATTGAAGATTCTTCAAGTGTTAGCACTATGCTACATGTTTTATCTACATTATTATCTTATTGTAATCTCTCCAGTTAGTGTCTTGTGAGATTGATGCTATCATCCCTATTTTCTAGAGGAGCAAACTGAGGCTGGCAGATGTGAAGCAGTATTCCAACTGTCACATAGCTGGTAAATTTTGGAGTTTGCTTTGGAATTGAGCCAGTGGGTAATAAAACTCTTGCTGTTATTTATTACTCATCCATTGACTCCAAGAAAGTACAGAAGTAAATAAAGTAACCAAGTCCACAAGCACGTGGCCATGTGTATCTAAATTGTGAATACCTGAATAACAAAAGTAACACACACAAACATGGTTTCCTGGGAAATGTATTCTGAGAATTTATTGAACAGCAAGAATCAGAATTATTTGGCCCGACAAAGCTTCCTGGCACATTTAGTCTCCACAGAGATTGCCCTCACACAAGTCCTCTTGTTCAAGACCAAGAGAGGTAGCTGTTTTGCCTAATTCATAGAAACAAATATAGAAAGCCAAACAAAATGAGGAAAGAGATGAGCATTTTTCAAATGAAAAAAGAAAACAAGATAAAACTCCAGAAAAAAAAGAAAACCCAATGAAACAAAAGTAATTTACCTGATAAAATGTTCAAAGTAATGGTCATCAAGATGCTCACCAAACGCAGGAGAAGAATGGAAGAACACAGTGAAAACTTCGACAAAGAGTTAGAAAATATAAGAAAAAACAAATCAGAGCTAAATTATACAATAGTGGAAATAAAAAAAAAATATACTAGAGGGAATCAATAACAAATTAGATAATACAGAAGAATGCACCAACAATCTGATAAACAGACTAGTGGAAACGATCCAATCAGAACGGCAAAAAATGTTTAAAAATGAGGATAGTTTAAGAGACCACTGGGACAATATTAAGCATAGTGGCATTTCCATTATATCCCAGAATGATAAGAGAGAGAGGGGGGGGGACATAAAATTTATATGAAGAAATAATGTCTGAAAACTTTTTTAACTTGAAAAGGAAACAAGCATCCAGGTCTTATAAGCAGAGGGAGTCCCAAACAAGATGAACCCAAAGGAATCCACACTAAAATGTGATCATTAAGTTGGCAAAAATTAAAAGATAAAGAGAGAATCTAAAGGGCAGCAAGAGAAAAACAACTAATCACTTTCAAGGAACATCCCACAAGAATATCCACTGAGTTTTCAGCAGAAACTTTGCAGGCTAGCAGAAAGTATTTAAAGTGCTGAAAGAAAAAAACAAAACAAAACAAAACAAAACAAAAACTTACAACCAAGAATAATCTGTTCATTCAGAATAGAGATTATCATTCAGAATTTAAGGAGAGATAAGAATTTCCCAGACAAGAACAAACTAAAGGAGTTTCTTATCACTAAACTGGCTTCATAAAAATATGTTAAAAGGTCTTTTCTTAAGTGGAAAAAAAGGCCATAGCTACAAATAAGAAAAGATATGAAAGTAGTAAATCTTGCTGATAAAGACAAATATGTAGTAAAGGCAATGGATTGGCCAATTAAAAAGCTAGTATAAAGAATAAAAGACAAAAGCAGTAAAATCAACTATAACTACAATAAGTAATTAGGGGAGACACAAAATAAAGTGATGTAAAATATGACATTGAAGATAAAATATGGGGAAGTAAAAGTGCAGTGCTTTTAGAATGCATTCAAACTAAATGACTATAGCTTAAAAGAGACATATAATATATATACATTATATATATTATAAGCATCACATGGTAACCACAAACCAAAAACCTACAATAGATGCATAAAATTAAAGAAAAGGAATCATTAAAGAAAAGGAATCACATACATAATACTAAAGAAAAACATTAAACCATAAGAGAATAGAAGAAAAAAAAACTACTATAACGACCCCCCCTCCAAATTAACAAAATGGCAATTAGTATATACCTATTAACAATCATTTTAAATATAAATGGACTCAATACTCCAATCAAAAGACATAGGGTGGCTGAATGGATAAAAAAAAAAAAAAAAAAAATGGATAAAAAAAAAACAAAAAAACAAAACAAAACAAAACAAAAAACAGAGAAAACTAAGACCCATCTACATGCTGCCTATAAGAGACTCGCTTCAGATTGAAAGAGACACACAGACTGAAAGTGAAGAGGTAGAAAACCACATTCTATGCAAATGGAGATGAAAAGAAAGCTGAAGTAGCAATACTCATCAGAAAAAAAAAAAAAGACAAAAACAAACCTGTAAATAAAGACAAAGAAGAGCATTACAGAATGATAAAGGGATCAATCCAACAAGAGAGTATAACATTGAGAAACATATGTTATCCGACATGGGAGCACCTAAATATATAAAGAAAATATTAACAGACATAAAGGGAAAAAATGACAATATACAATGATAGTAGGAGACTTGAATACTTCACCCACATCAATGGCTAGTTCATCTTGAGGATAAGTAATATTGGTGTTAAATAACACATTAGATTAAGTTAATAGATAAGATACAGAACATTTTATCTGAAAACTATAGAATATACATTCTTTTCAAGTGCACATGGAACATTATCCAGGATAGATTATATATTAGGCCACCATATGAGTCTCAATGAATTTAAGAAGATTGAAACCATATCAAGCATCTTTTCTGACTGAAATGGTGTAAAACTAGAAATCAATTACAAGAAAAATTGGAAACACGTGGAGACTAAACATCATGCTGCCAAACAACTAATGGGTTAATGAAGAAATCAAAAAGAAAGTTTAAAAAACATATACCTTGAGACAAATGAAAATGAAAATATAACTTTCAAAAATCTATTGAATGCAACAAAAGTACTTCTAAGAGGGAAGGAAGTTCATAGCAATATAGGCCTACCTAAAGAAAAAAGAAAAATCTCAAATAATCAAGTTATACCTAAAGGAACTAGAAAAACAAGAGCAAACAAAGCCCAATTTTAGGAGAAACAAGGAGATAATAAAGATTAGAGTGAAAATAAAATAGAAACTAAAAACCAATAGGAAAGATCAATAAAACTGAAAGCTGGTTTCTTAAGAAGATCAATGAATAAAGATGTGTTATGTGTGTGTGTGTGTGTGTGTGTGTGTGCGCGCGCGCACGCGCGGGGGCGCATATTACATGTATATAACATACATTATATATGTAATGTAATATTAGTTATCCATAAAGGAGAATAAAATCTTGCCATTTGAGACACCATGGATGGATGGACAGAGAGGGTATTATGCTAAGTGAAATAAGTCGGAAACAAAATGACAAATATGTAATTTCACTTACATGTAAAATCTGAAAAACAAAACAGATGTATAGATAAAGGAAGCAAACTGGTCATTACTAGAAGGGGAGGAGTTGGGAGGTGGATTAAATAGGTGAAGGGGATTAAGAAGTACAAACTTCCAGTTATAAAATAAATAAGTCATGAAAGTGTGATGTACAGCATAAGTCATATAGTCCATAGTATTGTAATAACTTTGTACGTGACAAATGTAACTAGACCTATCATGAGAATCATTTGGTAATGTAGATAAATGTTGAGTTACTAAATAAAATGAACGAATAATAAGGGAACTTTCTGATGCGATGAAAATATTTGGCATCTTTCAGGAGATAGGATAGCGTATAGAACTTTCAAAACTCATACAAATAAGCACTTCATATCCATGCTTTAAAATAGTCAGTTGATAAGGCAAGATTCTGAAGCTTCTGGGATTTTCCATCACTAAAGTTAGAGTAGAATTTGTAGGTTCATATTCATCGGTTTTTACATTTCTTTGTTAAAGTATAATTTTTGTTAAAGCAGGACTGTGTCCTTTCAAAAGAATTTAAAATATATAGATTTCAAATATTCAACTAAATCTTGAAGAAGATAAATAACCTGGGTCCACAGATTTTTTTCTCTCTCCAGTCAGCATGGTCTTTATTCCCTGTCAGAAATCTTAGCTTTAAAAGCTGTGCATCATGTCCATATACCCTTTGACGACAGCTTCTGCACAATATAAAAATCCCATTATGCTTTTTAAACAGTGAGATTCACTGTTTCCCAAGGGGATCAGTTTGTATTAAGACAGATGTTTCCCAAAGGACCAGTTGGCATTACGCACACTTCGAGACTTCTAAGTAATTTGTCCCTCTCTCCTTTCTTTAAAGAAAAAAAATTATTTATCTTTATTTGCTTACATAATATATCATATAGACCATAGCCAATTTCAGAAATACAGATTAAAAGTTAATTCTATGAGAAAGTCATTGCTGAATTTTTCTCTCTTTCATTTAACAAATACTTTTAAACAGGAAAGAAACCTGAGCTGCTTAAGACTTTATTAAAATTTGGGCACTCTGATTTCTAATTAGATTTCTTCTAATCATGTTCCTACATTTAAAGGAAAAAATTATTCATCCAGATAATGAATAGACCCCCTACTACTTCTCGATTCCCAAGCTCCATTAATCACAATTGTTATGTCATTAAAGGCATGCATGATTTGTGTTTTTTGAAACAGCGTGTACATATTTCTTAGATAATTATTTTACTTTATTGTTTTACTTCCTCTATTAAACACAGCTTCTTTAACTTTGAGTGATATAGGGCCAATGGACATATTTTCTTATTTGCAAATTAGTGTTGGTTATGGCACACTGACCTATCTCTGATGCAGAAAAGTCCTTCTACTCTAGTGTTTGTGCTAGTTAGAATGTTTTAGATATACAGTTCCTTCCCATCGGACACTGAATTTGGCTTGTTCGTTTGAAGTTGATAGAGCAACCAGGGACAAGAAAGCAGCGATGGCCTATGGAGCTCATCCTACTTAGAGTAAACTGAAGATCCCAGGCAGATTCTGGAGCAGCTGGTGAGCTCATGAAATGTCAGGGATGCTTCTGAAGGATGAGAACTTTGTACCCACCTGCACGATGGATTTCCAGATAGCTGCCCTATTATCACCCTCTGCCAGAACATTATTATTTGGCTCAGGGCATCTCTAGAAGAGATTACTGCCTTCTAAATTATACACAAGCCTTCCAGAACCATTGTTCGAATTCGTGTCTCATGGGTATTACAAGGATATCAACTATCTAATTATAATTAAGATTCTATGACTAAAAAGAGTCTAGAAATATATTCAATGAAATGTTAATAGCAGTTAATTTTAGGAAATTGGATTATAGATGATTTTTAATTTATTCTTTATTTGTATCTCAATTTTAATTTTTTCAAGAACATCAGTAATAAGATATTTTTAAGTGTTTACTTATTAATATACAAAATTTGGATATTTTCCACTTTAAATGAGAATTAAATTCTATTTATTTAACTAATTTTGAGATTTAAAAATGCTAAGGTAGTCTTCAACAGATAAGCTGAATCTTATCTACTGGAATTACATCCTCATTATAAAAGAGTCTAATATTGAATTTTAACCATAAAATTTATTACAATTATGTATATTTCTTCTAATTTATCATCTAATGTTTCATTGTGTTTTACAGATTTGGTAAGCTATTGCCCTTTATTTGCTTTATCAATAGTTTTAGAATAAATTTTCTCAAATTTCTGAGATGATGCACATCATGGGGCACAGGGAAAGAGAAGCTTATTGAAACCCCAAACCAGAGAAACAGATTCCCAGAATTGCCAGGCGAGCAACACAGAAGTTTACTATTTTTTAATAACCTACCCAGTTAATTCTTATTAGAGAAGTTGGGAAATACTATTTTAGTATACAAGTTTTCTAATACTATATAATTTTGTAAGCATATTCATAATTAATGCAAATGGAACAATGGACCAGCCTTTATAAATATTTCTGGTGATGGATAGTGAATGATTACATTCCTGATATTTTCACCTTTTTTTTTTTAACTACAATACTGTTTTTACTCTGTCTATACTTTCTAAAGCTTATTCAAACAACTCTAAGCAAAGAAACTCCCCTTTCTTTCTTAGCATTAGCCTTATAGTTTTACTGGTGCGTAGATTCAAGTAGATGTTAAAATAACAGTTTGATTCACAGTTTTATCCTTCAATGTCCATGTATGAACCAATATAATGAATAAAAATAACTGCCCAGAAATATTTGAAATGCTGTGCCCTCTTTTAGTGATATACATAAGTAATTTTCTTCAGATTCACTTGGGTTATATATACAGTAGAAGATAGCTTTCATATGAATATAACCTCAACCACCAAATAAATGCTGATGGCCAACCAATTAACCAGATAATTCCTCTAGCACAAAATCGTCGAAATGGTTGTTTCAAGGTCCAAAATTTTACAACTGATTCCTTTTAATGGTCTGGAAAATTATAATGCAGTATTTCCCTGTGAAAAAAGCCTACATCACTGGTACTTCCTGTGTTGTAAGAATTAGGTGAGGTGTCTGAGATTTGAGTCTTGCCGGGCAATAATCAATCTGGCAGGATCCATGTCTTCATGCACTGAGAGCTGCTTATGTATTTGGAATTCCTCATTCTTGGCTTCATCAGTGAATGCTAAAGCATTGAGTGAAAACAGACTGCAACCCCCCCCACCCCCACCCTTATTTACAGCTTTATGGAAGTGTTAAATTATGCAAGAACTGGGAGTCCTTCAGCAGCCAAACAGATTCTATAACCAAATATGGGTGAGATGTTTTTATGATACCATTAACTTCTTTGTAAAGAATACATTATATTTTTTTAGAAGGCTCCATTTTCTCAGTAATGATTTAAAAATGCTTAGATTACATTGATGAAATAAATACTTTCCCAGTGGTGTGGAACAATTTGATAGAAGACCATATGGGCTCTAATTCCTATGCACAGGGTCTGAATTAAGGGGATACAGGAGCCCTAAGTAAGTGCTTCTTCTCACATTCTTGCTTTGTGGGAGGGAGTGCATATGTCTTTTTAGTGCATTGTTTTTCTCAATTGGATTTTCTTCATTTTTTTTGAAGGTCATTTAAAGTAGAAATTTGGCATTTAGAATTTCATTCCATTTTCCTACTGTTATGTGATTCTTCATTGAATTTAATGGAATTCCTTTACAAAGCTACTGAAACCTTGACCACTATGCTACTTATAATAAAACTCTACTACCACATGGGATGTTTAAAATTATTAATTGCTCCTTATCCAAGAGTATAGTCAGCCAACAGCCCAGCTGGAAAAAAAAAAAAAAAGCTCTCATTGAAAGCTCAACTGCAGGAGATTGTGAATAAGGTGACCATCTCCAATAGCCTTTCAATAAGAAATAAGAAACCGGAAGCATGGTAAATACCACGAATCCTGTGAAAAATGGCCCTGGCACGTGCTAACAGCTCATTTCTAAAAGGTGAACGCTGGAGAAGAGCAAGCACCGCTGAGTCAATGCGACATCCCCCATAACCAGATAAGGATGAGTGACTCACTATGCTTTATGTTTTCAAGCTTTCAGGTGTCTTCCTTGGCAAATAGAACCTGAAAGCACCACGGTGATTTTTCTCTCTGGTGGTTTCGTGACTCGGTGAGGAAAACGTAGCTAAGTTTTTAAAATACAAATAGATTGATAAAGCCACATGGCGTGCCGGAGCGTAGTGTGAGGCTCGCAGATGCCGCTGAGGTTCCCAGCCCCGCGGTCCTCCCCAGGATGGTGTGTAACAGAAAACCAGAGAGACTGCGAATCACCAGGTGTAGCCATACTGTCGTACTGTTAAAGCCTAGTTTCATTGTCAGAAACTTCATTTAAATGTCCATAAAACCATCCTGATACGAAGAATGAGCTGTAATAGCTTATAATTATGATAGTGCATAAAGGATGCCTCACAGCCCATTACAAAGCCATAATTTTAGCATAAAAACCATAAACCAGGAGAACAAAACTTGAGAACTTCAAAATAAAATTATAGCTTTTGTAACAGCCCAATAGAGCATACCTTTTTTTGCTCCACAATAAATGATTATCTTGTCTGCCTCCCACATGCAAAACAAAGGTGGATTTCTGATTTTTCAGACATACTATAGCACTTTTTCCTAAGGTATGTTACATACATAAAAAATGGTGTATTGATACATTTTCAAAAGAGATTTTAATATTCATTAGAAGGTGATCTGGTTTGTGAGTGGATAGATGGTTATTATTTACTCATGTCAAAATGGAGAAATTAAGGAGCTTTTGTGCTTGGTCTCCTTAAAATGCCCCCTCCTGTCCTGAGAAAGAAGAAATGCTTATTTTGATGGTCAAACCAATGCAGTTAAGACTGAATGAGATTTACAGTCTTTATGTGAACAGAGGAAAGTGAACATTTAGAATTGCATTTTATGGAAAAAAAAAAAAAGACAAGGTCTCAATGCCAGAATATTTAACTCCTTGTCAGCTTTCTGGATCCATTTTTAGGGTTTCTTAAAGCACTCTACTTTTTTCTCGTAGTTACAGATAATATACAACTTATCTGATATTAACAAGCCATAGTGATCTTTATACCAAATCATATATATTACAAACACACATATATATCTTCTAAATGGAGAGTCAAAATATGTATGCTTTAAAATGCATTTTTAAAGTATAGCATTTATTATTATTATTCTTGGTGAAGTAATATTGCACATAAACAGTAAAATTGAAATTATCAAGATGTAACCTTGCTTAATATTTTGGAGTATTTCTTTTAGATATGTATTTTCAAAACATTAAATTCTATATATAGTTTTATGTAATTTATTTTTCAAAAAACAGTACATTGTGATCATTTTCATATCATTAAAATTCTTCTCATAATATAATTTAATGGTTGTATAAAAACTATATATATGTAAGTTTATTATAGTTTGGTTATTTCTTATGAACAAATATTTAGCTCATTTACAAATTTCTGATATTATTTTTGTATATGTATATATTACATGAATCTACTTCTGTAATTATTATTTTGGGATCCATTTTTAGAAGTGGAGCAAAGGATAAGAACATAATTGGAGGTCTTAGTATAAGTTACTAAATTAAAATGACAGCTTTGGAGGTTATTATTTATCACATTGGTTCTTTTGATGATGACGTTTCAGACATAGAGAAGATTAGAATCTTCTCAAATTATAAAACATGATATAGTGGGCAATGGCTTTAGAATCCTCTCTGCTCTGTGCTTGTTGGAGTAAAAACTACTATGGTGGCTCTAGTGCTTTGAGACCCAGTATCTGAAGAGAGAACCAGGCCAATGTGGGAGTGCAAAGGTCACAGAGTGGGGGGAGAGACATTTATAAGCAGAATAGGTACATGTTAAGGGAATTCACATCTACAGTTTCCATTTTCTCTTTCGACTACAAATACATGATTAGGCCTTTTCTTAAGGAAAATTGAAGAGAGTCATTGAAAAGTGGGAGGCTTAAGCGCAAATGTAAAAGAGCAGAGAACAGGACAGAGAACACATCATTGGCAACCCTGCCAAGCAGCGCTGAGGTCTCAGATGAAGTTCAATGCCACGCTATTGTAATAGCACCCACATAGTCATATTTTATCCCAAGGTGATTGGCCACTGAGAATATAGAACAGATTCAATAATGTAGGTTCGGGAAAATGCAGGACACATATGAGAGGAGGTCTGGATTAGCAAGGTTAGTGAACTGGAGGGTGGAAATTTGACATTAAGGAGAGTAGGGTCCAGGTTGAATATGAAAGACAGTGAGAGTATAATGGACTATTAACTTGAAGATGAGAGAAGGGCCAAGGGATGTGGATCGCTGGAGAAGGTCCATGAGCAAGTGCTATGAGAGTGAAGAAGTGAGAGGTAGGTAGCCCTGTCAGTCATATTTCATGCTGTGAATTATTATACTGCAGTGCCAACGGAGAGGACTATCATATTAGCTCACGAAGAATGTAATGTTGTCAATTAGATTGTTCAGTCCTCAGTCAACAACGAGTTATTGAACATTCACCATGTGTCAGGCACTGTTCTAGATCCTGGGGTAACAAAACAGATAAACAGATCCTTAGCTTCATGGAGCTAATGTTCTAGTGGAATAGGGGAGATAAACAATCAACACAATAAATGCATAAAATACACATCTGATGTTAAATACTCAGATGGCGTTCAGGATGCAGGAGAGGAGAATAGGAAGTATCGAGATAAGAGATGGTTTATAATTTTAAGTAGCGCTTCTTGACAACGTGGCTTTCCAAATCCTCGTCTTTATTTCGAGGAGTTGGAACTTGGAGTTACTTATTCCAAAGAATTGAGATGGTTGATTATGATTGAGGACCCAGGCAATCCTGACTCCTTTACTCTTCCCAAACCTTTTTTGACTCATAATATGTGAGAAATACCACTCTTTGAAGCCCCGAGCTTCAAGTCCTTTCCATACTTTCTGGCACTCAAGTCTAGATTTTGTTTTTGTTTTTGTTTTTTGTTTTTTGTTTTTTTTTTGAGTGCTAAGTCAAAAGAGACTCTGGTGAGTGATGTAAGCTGGGAATTTCTCATTACAGTACATCTGGGGGAAGGAGAGAAGTCAAAAGAGAGAAGGTAGAGGTAACTCCATTGCCTGGAGCCCCGGTTGAGGTCCTGGATGGATATTATGAAGGATGGAGGGAAGCTCATAGCTCTGGCAACAACTCCCTGAGGGCATCTCATGAAGAGTTGCTGGGCACAGAAGGGACGCCAGAGAGAACATGGGCAGCAGTGGCTCCCTTTGGAAGCTTGGTGTTCAGAAAGTGGTATACCTGCCTTTGATGGTTCCCTCTGAAGCTCATTGCTCAGGACTTTTACATAGAAGGGACACAAGCCTGACCCAATCAAGCTAGACTGTCTGTTTTTATAGCCAGTATCATTTATGCAACAGCTATATTGAGACCTGCAGGCACCTCTTGGAGTAATCAGTGAACAACACTCATGATTTTGTCATGTGAGCTTACATTCTAGCAGGGTAAATAGGGCAATAGACAATCAATAGAATGAATATGTAAGTTATAATAGGCTATGTAAAAACTGTGGGCTAAGTAATAACAAGACAGCGAAGAGGGTCTGAGACTCTCACCTATGGAATGAAGTACCTGGGCTTCTTCAGTTTTTACCACTTGGAGGTATTTTTCATGCCTATAACTGTAGTAGAGAGGATGAGGTTTCTGGAAGTGTTACTTTAGATTGAGTTTTTATTACAAGTTAAAAAAAAATACTTTGAGCTTCTAAAAATTCTGGAGAGTAGTTTTGGCTATTTTTAAATGCTTGTGGAAGCTATGAAAAAATTCAGGGTGTTTTAATAACCCATTTTTTTCCTCCTTAGTCATCCTCTGCAATGAGAGGAAAAGGTAAATGCCAAGATGCATGGTTTTAAGGTTATTATACAAGTATGTGTGATATTCACTCTATTTCCCCAATGCTTTATTACATTATTTTAAGTACAGTCTCCTTTTCCAGGGAAGTAGAACTTGTAAGAGTTGTGGTAATACATCAGTAATTTGTAAACATCGCTTAAGCCCCTAGTTAGCCAGTCTAATATAAAGGAACTGTTCAGTTTCATAAAAAATACCTTTCCTGTTCATAAATCCTGGGCAATCTCATTTACTGTCACGACTTTACAGCCACCGTATCCCAGCCTCCCACTTTCTTTTATATAATCTGTACTTCATTTTGGATCTCCACTTCGAGTACAGTGACCAGTGATCCCAGTGTACCAGGAATGTTTACTAGGGAGCGTCCCAGTTTTAACACTGAAAGTCTGGCATCCTGGGAAAATGCCCCTCCCTGATATGAAGTGTTCAGCTTTCGGAGGATGTTGAGGGACAAGGTGCCAAACTCATGCAACACTGCCAAAGATCGGACTGAAAGCAACACTATTTTTAGTGTCAAGTGGGCATGGCATAGATTATCTGCTTTCTGTCGGTGCTGTCACTGTTTTTTCCTCAATCACTGAAGTTGGTAACCACGATTTGTGGCTTACAGTAACGGATCAATTATTGCTTCTCTTCCAGAGATGTGTCTTAAATGGGCAACCTAAGTGGATTGCCATCATGACTATTAATAATCTGTTTTTGACTTTGCCAGTGGATTAACCACTGAGTTTTGTATCGAAGCTTTCATTTGTTAAATGTCAAATACCTAAAACATCATCATTAGAGGGATATACCATTGACTTTACCCCATAGATATCAGAAATATTTTTAAACTAGGATAAGTTCTCATCCACTGGAAAATTCTTTGTGGGGTGGTAATAGAGAATAGGGCATACGGAAAGGTGAGCTAGTACATTCGCCTCACTCAGTATTGGATCGAAACAAAATGTGAATTGATTCACCCCGAGATTAATATATTTCTTTAAAATGTGTTCTAGTTCTGTGTGATTGCAGGTCACAGAAGCTCAAAATGATATCAATTTAATAGGCAATACTTGTGGGGGATTTTCTTGGTGAACAAGGCATGTGTAAAAAATCACGGGTAATGGCACTGTATGAATATATTCCGTGGTTTAGCTTGAGAAGGATTTCCACTTAAGACACATGTGGTGTTGAACTTAAACTGTGTGGAAGAGATGAGTGAAGCTGACGTGTGATTCCTACAGCAGGTTCCATTTGGCTGAGGACAGGACACTTTCTCAGTGTCATTCCTGGAATGCAGCTGGACATTTGCCCCACCTGTTGAGATTTTTCTGAATTTTTATTTACCATGTAGAGTTTGCATGCTCAGTTTTCAAACTCTAAATGCCAACGTAGGAGAGCTGCATTCAGGGGCTGGTTGGTACAACCAGCTCTCAAAAAGATATGTGTGTATACATAAGCTTATTATAAATAATTTTTACTGACATAGGAATGTGTAGCAAAGAATTTACAAATAATAATAAAATATGCGATACCATTTATTTTAAGTTCCATATAGCCAATTGATTATTATAGAACAGTTGTGCTAATTTGGCTAAGCTCTCACATCTGTAGCCAACCTAGAATTGAAATTTAAGTCTGATTTTGCAAAGGGACTTACATCTCAGTCCACTAAGTTTTCTCCAAAAAATTATTTGTCATTAAAACTGTGATTTATTGTTAAACTATTTATCACCCTTACACAATTTTTTTCAACATCAGCACTTGACATGGCGCACTTTTAAGTTAAATCTGCATTATTAGCAGTTCATCACCTTCTTAAGTCTAGACAGTCAGCAAGACAATCCATCACGTTCCGATCGTTATTGTTTACAGATCAGTAGTCCCCATTATTTGCAGTTTTTCTTTCTGAGGTTTCAGTTATCTGCGTCAACTGTAGTCCAAAAATATTAAATTTCCTCAACCATTACCATCGACTGCCCCTGTTATCCAACCACCATCATTGCCATGGCTCCAAGATTCAAGATCACCTGAAGCTGATAATCTTCCTTCTGATGTATCATCAGAAAGTCAATAGTAGCAAATGCTGTGTCACAATGCCTACATCATTCATCTCCCTTCACCTCATTTATATAGTCATTTTATCATGTCACATCATCACAAGGAGAAGGGTGAGTAAAACACAACAAGATTTTGAGATAGAGACCACATCCACATAAGTTTTATTACTGTATATTTTTATAATTGTTCTATTTTATTATTACTTATTAATCTCTTATTGTGCCCTATTTATAAGTCAAACACATAGTATAGATAAGGCTCGGTATTATCTGTGGTTTCAGGCATCCACCAGGGGTCTTGGAATGTATCTCCCGTGGATAAGGGAGACCACTGTATAGATTTACAGTGGGTAAATACTTCCATCATGGCCAATTATTTAAAATCACTTTATTAACATACAAAAGCTGTAACATTTAATACATACAACTTGATGAGTTTGGAGATAAGTGTACACCCAAGAAATCATCACCAAAACCTATGCCATAATCATATCCATTACGTTCGAAAATGTTTCTCATCCTCTTTATTAATTGTAACTGTTATTATTTCATGTAATAACAACTTAGCATAGGATCTACCCTCTTGGCAACCTTTTAAGTGTATAATAGAGTATCGTTAATGGTATAGTAGATCTCTAGGACTTAATTCACCTTGTGTAATTGAAACTTTGTACCTCTCTGCTTCTCCCTCCCTACAGCCCTTGGTAATCACTATTTTACTCTCTGCTTCTTTGAGTTTGACAATTTTAAATTTCTTATATATAAGAGGTCTTATACAGTATTCATCCTTCCGGGCTGGCTTGTTTCACTTAGCATAATATGCTTCAGGTTGATCTGTATTGTCACAAATGGCAGGACTTCCTTCTTTTTTACAACTGAATAATATTCCCTTGCATGTAAATACCACATTTTCTTTATCACCATGGCTAATTTTACCCTACTGCCATGATGGCACTCAACATAAAGTTTGGAAGAGATGGGCAGTAGAATATCACTATGAGGTATTTTCCCTATATGGATACAATAAATGTCAAAAAAATACCCTAAAGACATAGGTAACAGTAAATACAGTGAAATAACTAGGGTATGATATAATTTTAACAGTTATTACCTTTTTAAATATGATTTATTGAATTATAAGGTCATGTAATTTTCTCATGATGGCTGTGTTTAACAGTAGGCCTGAAAGTTTAACAATTCCTGAAAATATAACAGTTGGCCCTGTGTGCCAGTACAATCTAGCTTCATCATATCGATGGCCTAATCTGAAGAGACTTTCTTGTGATGAGACAAGCAACGTAGGCCATTTCTAAGCACATCCACCACTGCCACGCCTTCTAAATGACTGGCACGCCTTCCAGGGGCACTGCGTGGTCTCCACCTTGTCCTCCCCACTGCCCTCACACCCCATCAGCCCTTCACCATGCTGCAGCCAGAGTGACCCTTTACATGGCCATGTGAGATCACAGACTCCATCTTTCCAGAGTCCTCCAACGGCTTCCTGCTCACTTGGAATTTCACCCAACGTTCTAGCCACCACTGCATCTTTGACTTAGCTCTGTCTTTTTTCCTACTGATGCTGCCATTTTGACTCCACCTCCTTGGTCTCCTTGCAATTCTTCCCACAAACACAAGGCTCTTGCCTCACCCTTTGGTTCCTTGGCCTGACGTCCAGAGACCCCCATCCTGAACACTTCCTAAGTTTTCTCATCTCCAAGCCACTCTACCTTCTCAAAGAAACTCTCCTGACCATCTTATAAGAAATAGTAAATTCCTAGACTCTCTGTTTTCTCTTTCCCTATCCTGCACATTGTTATTTTTTATACCATGGGTCAGAACCTACCAACTAATACTTTTTTATTTTTCATCTCCCTTACAAGATGGGTGCTTCATGAAAGAAGACTTTGCTTTATCCACTGTTACATCCCTAGAGCCTAGAAAACTACCTGTCACATGATAGACACTAACAAATATTAGTTGAAAAAAATATATAAATCCTAATGGTTTACTTTAGAATTTATTCATTTTGGGTGAAATCCACAACCATTTCTCCCAGATAAGGTATTCAATGGGTTGAGGGGGCAAGAAAGGGCCAAGTTCCACTAGTTATCTGAGGCTGTGTCCCCTCAGAGAGGAGTCTGTTTCTAATTCTCACAAAGGTGCCATGTGGACTGATGGTATCCCTGGTTTCACATCATTGAAAATTATGTGTTTCTCTTTTTAATAGACTTAAAAAATATTTTGTAACCAAAAATGTTTTCTTTATCATTGTACCCCAAATCATCTAATACTTAGGGCATTTTTATTTGCTCTCCACCTTTCTAGGAGACAAAAGGATATATGAATATGACTAAGCCACTGGTATGTCACACTTTTAGGGTAGCTCTGTGAGTAATTAAAATTTTGAAACATCTTCGAAGAGATAGATATATGGCCAGCCAGTTCCACAATAAAGGGGATAAAGAAAAGGAGTTAAGAAAAGGTCATAATTGCTTGCAATATTTCAGGAATGTTGAGTTAAACATGTAAAGAAAGCCTATTCTTTTCCTCCTTATTATGACCTAGCAATGAAATTAAGTCTAAGGACTTAGAAAGAAATTAAAAGTCATGGTGGTGATTGCTCTCATAAAATACTGGTAAACAGCCTATTCAGATAATTACAATTTATACTCTTAAGTTTTAGAAAAACAAAATTATTGTCAATGTGATCTCATTAAAAAACAAACAAACAAAAACAAAAACAACAAAAAAACATGACCTTACTTTACTTACTTTATCAATGGCCAGGAAATAAAATAGGGAGGTGGAAAGAGACCAAAATAAGAGGTACCCCATCCCCAGGTTATTTCTATAATGGCCACAATGTCAAGAGGTAGCCTTATCCAGAGTTTAAACTATAAATTGCTGACTATATATTTAGACCTTGGTTTGTTTTTTTTTTAATCTGTGAAATGGGCATAGTGGTATTTCTCTCCTCAGAAAAAGACATAAAAATCTAACAATATCTGAAAACCGGTATTGTTAGCCTTTAGGATACATTGTATGAATTAGTTTAAATATTTAGTTGGCATTTATATGAAAGAAAAAGTTTCCTTAAGACTTTAACGCCACTTGTGTTGGTCACAAACTATGTGTCATCCACTTAAGGAGATGTGAGTTCTTTCAATGAATATGTATGTTCAGACTTTCAGATGTATTCTCTGTTTCTGATTTATATGTACATAAAGGTCACTGATGCTTAACGATTTCAGAAGGCAGTTTCATCTTTCCAAGAAGTCCCCTTTTAAATGTGGCCTTCCAGACCTTTCCCAGGTGGCTTATCTGACAGTCTTGGCAAGACTCTGGCCTGGGTGATAATTCTGGCTCCAGCATTTCTGCCTGAAGCACAAAGAAACTGGAGGCTCATTTCCCAGAGGATGGGGGAAGTTGTAGCTCTGTTTAAAATTGGATTTTACTGGGTAATGCTTCAAAGCCCTCACTTTGCATTTCTGCTAACAAAGCTGAACATTTAGCCAAAATATTGGAAAGGAAATACTCAGGCAGTATGAAATGACAGAGGAGGCTTGGGAAGGGGGAACCAAGCCAAGAGCGACAAAATAAAAGGGGCACAATTCAGAAGAAGTGTGAAAGAGAAAACTGTTTTTAGCACTTCAGCTAGTCCCCTTGTCCCACAGCCATGCCCAGATCTCTGAAATAACCAATTCGTCAGTCAATTTTTCAGCTGTTTTGGTCAAATACTCATTTAAAACCCTGTTATTACATTATAGAAGACTTTAGTAGCTCTTCTGAAAAATCCAAACTTTTAATACAAATTAGTGTTTACTATTTTAATGGTTGTACACTTCTTGTCCCTTTCAAAAGCTGTTTTTCATGATTTTGGAAACTGACTCTCCGAGGTATTAAATAAATATTTCTGGTCCTAGTTTGAAAATAGAAATGGGATTTGTATTAGGTTGATACAAAGGTTTATGATATTCAGTGTTTGACAGGTTAATGTATATTTTATTGGAGTATTGATTCATTTTTTTGTATCAATCACTCCAATAAACATTACAGAATTGATCCATTTTGGATCAATGTCCCTGTTAGACATTAACGCAACAGTTTTAAGATGTTGTAGAGGTGAGTAAATGTGGATTATGGTCTGGAGCAGCACTGAAGTATTGTGGATGCAGCTGCTGATGATGAGATGATGAGTATCATCTCAGCCAAGAAATATGTTTTTTAAAAATTACCGCAAGGGAGAAAGTCTTTCCTATTACCATCCTTGGAATTCTATAATGATTTGAAAGTCATATTCATTAAAAAAATGAGTTATTTAAATTTAAACAGGCTATCGATCTCCTAGACACATTTTTCTTAAAGGATACACAATCCTTTTTTGATATATTAATTTTATACTAGAACTTTTCAGAGCTTGCTGGTTGAATGATCTGTTGGAACATGACCATTTTTATTAAACTGTCATATTTTAACTTATCCAACAGTTACTTTTTTAGTGCAAAATCTCATTAAGGATTTTACATGTTTCCACAGGTAGAGTGGTGGAAAACTGATTGTTGTTGTTTCATTTGACAAATTCTTGGATCCTTACATATTTTCTTACATTTGCCCATAACCAGAAAATGGACCATGATCACTTTCCAAGCCTTTGCTGTAGGAAGTAAACAGAATTCTTTAGAAAACTCTGGGTGATGTTTGTGAATATTTAATCACAAGGTGGTACAATGGCCTCATTTACAGCAATATGTCAAAATTAATTTCATGGTATTCTGTCAAGGAAAGAATCTTACCATATGCCCTCAAATGAAAATAAATGAGTTAGGAAACTTTGACAAGGAGTTTATCTAATTCTGTAAAATCTTTGGATGCAAGATTCCCTTAAATGAAAATGGAATCATTTGTGCAAACATAATTGAGATTAATTTATTTTTGTTTTTAAAAAGCAATTTTACAAAAGCAGGTTTTCATCGTTTTATGCTTTCAAATTCACATTGACTATCTTTAGTACACAGCCCCACATTTTTATTAGAAATGCATTAAACATAAATTAAGTATGAAGAGAGAGGTAGAACAAGAACCTGACAGACATATTTAGAAGGATGTTAGATACTCATGTCGGAGCTACAATGAGCAGATTCTTCAAGTGCAACATCTGTTCCCTGGGACCAGGACAACATTGCATGTTGTTGAGTCACCCAACACATGTGTGGTAACAGTCTCAGAGAAGAGAGCCTAGTTCTGCCTGAACACATGGGACTTTAGTCACCACCGAATAATAAACCCCACTGCTCGGTTCGATAAACATATGGAAGATAAGTGGGTTTGTTGATGAATTTCTTAAGCTAAATTTTACTTTTTGTCCTGTAATGTTCTAAAAATTTTCGATCTAGTCCAATTTATTAGTTTTTGAAATCATACCCGGATTTTCTTACACTTAGGTTATAAAGAAACTCATGCATGTTTTCTTTTAGTATTTCCATAGTTTCATTTTTTTTTTTTTGCATATGATATCGAATCAATTTGGGGTTTCTTTTTATATGTGAAAGGAATCCAGGTTTACATTTTTCCAAATAGCTATCCAATTTTCCCCACACTACTTATTTGAAAATATACATATCTTTTCCTCGTTATTTGGAGTTTCTACTTCCTTGCTTCTAAATTTTCATGTGAGTTGAGTTTCTGGGTCCTCTACTCTGTTTCATGTCTGTCTAGTCGTGTTGTGGTATCACAGGGTTTAATTATAGAGGCTTTATTGTGTGATTCAATACCGGGTAGGGCTAGACCCCTCCCACCCTTCTTACTACTCTTCTTTCCCAAGGTGTTCCTAGCTAGTTCTGCATATTTCTTTAGGAGGACTTAAGGGCAAAATGTTTTGATTTCTGTAACTAACTCTCAAATGAACATAGGCATACAGAAAGAGAGAAGGAGATAAAGCAAATATGGGGAAATGTTATCAAGTGGTGAATCATTCTTTGTAGTATTATTGTAACTTTTCTGTGGTCTAAAATTTTCAAAATATAATGTGAGAAAAATCAAAAAAATAAGCTGGGGAATGAAATCAAAATGATTGTCATTAACACTTTGGGGGAGGGTGGACAGACGTAGGGGTGAAAGCAAGGCTCCTCAGTGTATATTTTGAAATATTCTTCTATTGAACAATCTAAAGAGATTAGCTATTGAGGATAAAACAAATACAATCCAAATCAAATAATTCCCTCCAAATATAGGAGCTGTGTATTGGATTTCAAATTCATTTGTGTTTAGCGTGAGAAATTTAAGCAGTATCGTGAAATTCTTAAGATGGACCAGGCAAAGAAGCTCCTCATAGTGATCTAGGTCTCACAGGTTCACGAGACCACTGCTTGAGAGGGTCCAGGAGCAGGATGGCCCCTCACTTCCGGAGGAAGTGTCCCCAATAATTTTGGTTCTTTTATCTATAGATAGCAATTATAACCTCTCTTCCTATCTTCTTTCTCTCTTTTCAGAGGTTTCTTTATTTCTTCAAGGTCATGTGCAAGGATGTCACTCTGTTGGAGTTTGATGGTGCATGTGCACACGTATTTGCATATTCCTGATATCAATTTTTCCTTCTCTGTGTCCCATCTTTTGAGCAGGAATGCCACCAAAGAGCAGAGGAGCAATGAATCCTTGTACAGTTCCACTTCCTGCGTTCTCAGTCTCGCTGGCACCACTGCTCTCTCTTGGCTTTTATGTTTTCTTTCTGCATTGAATCCCACTGTCTTCTTGTCCTTCTTCTGGCTACTGCTATCCTTAAACCAAGCCTCAATATAGACCTTCCTGGTTCTGAAAAGTTGCTCTATGTCTTTCAAGATGATATGAGGTGCTTCTTCCATGTGCTCTAATAGTCCTTTGAATAACCTGAACAAAGAACATTTCATGGTGTGTTGTATTTACCTAATACTAACGAACATCTGTGAAGACCTCACTGTATAATGAGGGCTTAAATGTATTATTTGATTTCACATCAATCCTATGAGGCAGGTAATGTTTTGACCTCTGTTTTAGATAAAAGGGACGTAGGCTTAGAGAAATGTAGTTATTTCCTATAATAGGCAGATTTAAGACAGCCTCCAATGAACCCCCTCTTGGTATCCCTTGTGGAATCCCTTCCCCTTGAATATGAGCTGGACATAATAAGTGTTTCTGAAAAACAATACAAAAAAAGTAATGAACAATGTCACTTCTGTGATTTGATTATAAAAGACTGTGAAGTCCATCTTGCTAGCAATTCTGTTTTTGCCTTCTTGGCTTGTACCATTTGATGAAGGAAGGAAGATAGCATGTTGGAGAGGTCCACATGACAAGGAACTGAAGGTGACCTCCAGTTAACTGCAGCTGTGATCCTCAGTCCAACAACCCTCGAGGACCTGAATCCTGCCATAACTGCATTAGTAAACTTAGAAGCTGATTCCTCCACTGTCAAACTGCAAATGAGACCAGAGTCGTGGATGTGACTATAACCGTGTGAAAGACCCTGACACTGAGGTTCCACTTAAGCTATGTCCAGATTCTGACTCACAGAAACTGTGACATAATAAATTTACATTTACTAAACTTTTATGTTTTTGGGTAAAAATAGATAACTATATGTAGTTAACTAACACACTTAGCGATAGATAGTTATCAATAGGGAATCAATACATTTGACTTAAGTCTCACAGGTAGAAATAGTACAGGGTTAAAATCCAGGGGTTCTGATCCTCTCTAATAAATTTTTTTGTCATGCTGTCTGGCTACTTATCAACTTTTCTTTCTTCATTTAAACATAGTGTACCTTTCATTCCTAACATTTAGCCCTGAGTCAGGTATTTTGTTTGTGCTTTATAATCAGGGAGTGAAAATTGGGTTTGTGAAAAATGAAACCTTCATGGTGAATGAGCCAGTCAAAGCAAAATTTTTTCAACTTTGTCTATCTTAAAACAGGGTAAAGAGAAAAAAAATACACATAACGTATTGCTTTGAAAGTATTATGTACCTCTTCATGCTCATGGTAACATCAGCACAATCAATTGAACATCTTTCTCTCCTAAAATATGGATCAGGGAGCACCCGAGCCCTGATTTGAGGTTAACTTTTGAGTCAAACACTTGTAAAGCAGCTTCTGAATTTCTGCCTCAGAGCCAAGCCCTTGGAATATAAAGTTGGATAGAACAGTGTAGAGGGCAAGACCAAATGCAAATAGTGACATTATTGAATGACCTCATCAGTGATTCAATTGAGGTTTGAACAAAGAACTGTAGGAACAGAGGATAAGTCAAGTGGGATGACCTTCCATTCGTGGTCTCTCTTCTCTCTCTGTTTACACATGTGCATGCATGTGCATGTGTGCGCACATGCTGTAGAGGTTTTTTGTTATTTTGTTTTTGGTTTTTTTTTTTTTTTTTTTTTTTTTTTTTTTTTTTTTGCTAATCCAGTAAACCATAAATGTTCATTCAGGAGATTTAGAACTTTACTCAATAATTTTAATTGTGAAGTGGTTATGAGAAAAAGTTGAAAGGAAACTACTTGACTGACCTGAAGTAGGGCATTATCGATTTTATGGAGCAAAAGAGGTTAGAGACTTGACATTAAAGAAGGTGACATGCAAAGAAACACCAGAGAATTACCGACTGAGATTGAATGACTGAAGAAGCCATTTAAATGCTGTTATTTTCATGTTTAAAGTGACTTCTAGTGGTTTTTACAAACACGCAAGAGTCTTTTTCTGTACCAAGATACTGCCAAACAAAACAATTAAAAAGAAAAGGTGTCGTTTGCAGTTAGCCATTTTCTATACTCCATTAAGGTTGAAAATTAATTTTCCCAGGTTTATTAATAAACGGCTTTATGATGGTACTTCCTGTTAGCCTATGTAGGATACCACAAGAATGTGGGCAATGCCATTTAAAAACTCTACTAGCCAATGAGCAAGGCTATCTTTTTAAGTTAGATGTATCCATCTTTTTTATATTGGATCAATAGCTCAAATTTTTGCTATTCAATTCTTGCTACTCAAATTCTTTCATGTTCAATAAGGACATTTTCCATTGCTTTTTGACTTCCTATATGGGTCAAGGTGAGTGAGACAGACCTGAGAAGTAAAAGAAGCAATGCATTGTCAGATAGTTGGGGAAAGAGTGGAAATTGTGAACAGTGGTTTTAGACAATTTCAGTAGCCCTCAGAGAAAATAGTCTTTGACTTATTGCCGGTCTTTTTAACTTGGTGCTTTTGACCAATTCTTTCCTCCATTAGAATTTAAATATGCTTAATCGCCTCTCATCTTAAATAACAAAATAAACTAAACACATAACCATCACTTTTCCAACCATAACCTCCTCCCTGAATCCCAGATAATACTGTGAAAGCCAGCTCTCTGTTTATTAACTCTATTCATTTAACTTGGGTTTATTTGCCTATTGTTTCTCCCTCACACTGAGAAAACCTTGTTGAATTTCCTACTAGTATTTCAGGTTTGCCATGCAGAGCCAGGAAAAGGGTTACGTGTCCAAGCTCGGCCCATTCAGAGTTAAGAGGATGCCCTCCACAAGGTCACCAAGGTGGAGGCCAAATCTCTGGGCCTTCAGAGGAAGGAAGATCGGAGGGGTGGGGACGGTCCCACAGAGTCAGCTACCCCTTGTTATTAGGCCTTCTCCTTCCTCCACCACCTTTGCCAGTCTGAACCACTCCTCTCAGATGTCAGAGTTTGGGACCTTCCTGAACAGCTTAAGAAAGCATAAAACCTAAAGTTCCTAAACTGTAGAAATAACCCAAATACATAACTCCTTTAATTTTCTTTCATAAATTTGCTCAGACATGTCACCCTGGCCAACTCTGTGCAATGTTTTCATTTAGTGATTTTTAAGACCCAAACTCTACTAAGCAGAGTGGTATCTGCAGTTGCAATCAATACCAGAGAGTCCACCTGGTATAAAAATCCCAATTTCAACAATCAGAGAAGATTGCGCATTCTGGGCTTACTAAGATACTTGCACGCGTAAGAATTCAAAACACTGAAGCCGCCAGTAGAAACAATTGCTCTTTTCCCTGCTGTGAACATGAAAGTGAGAAGCAGCAAAGAACAATCAACAAACGAACACTCCTTTCGTGTTTCTTGTGACAGCTACCTGGAATGGGCAGGGAAGAAAAATGCAGATAAGAAAATTAAAACCACAGGCTTCTGGGGGCCAATGGCAGCTTCTGATCCTGATGTGATCTTGGGCAACAAGCGCAGGGAAGTTCTGTAATGGTTTCCTCTGCATGGCGGAGTGCTCCGACTTTTCCAGCATCAGCGACCCTTTTGAAAGCGACACAAAGTCTCCTTTGATTGCCTGTGATCAAAGCCACAAAGGCACTCCCACAATGTCTTAGCTTCAGAAAGCCAGGAAAATCAGAAAGCCCAGAGTACATTAATAATTGCTAAGCACATTTTTTTTTTTTGAAGGTGAGTGGTACTTCTGAGAGAACTTTATCATTACTACAAGTGATATTTTTCTGTCCTTCATGCTGCACACCAGGGGGAAAAGGTAACCTTAACTCTCCAATTAGTAAGTTGCATGTTGTGGTGGATTTTGAGCAGTATGTGTAGTGGTTCTTCTCAGAATTTGTGTTGCTGATTATATAGAGCCAGATAAAACTGGGTGATAGGAGGCTCTCTGGACTGAGTTGAGGGACTCGGCTTTGTCGTTGATTGGAGGAGACAGCAGAGTGGATACGTCAGATAGCCTTGGCGGCCTCAGTGTCCCCATCCGGGAAACGAGTGAGGAGCTGGAGCTCCATGCTCTCTGTGACTCTTTTGGGATGTCCTCTTGAAAGAGGTTCCTATTTGATCGATGCCATACACCTTCACTTACAGCCATGGCTGACTCTTGGCAGGACTGGCAAGTCTTGAGCTTTCGCCTTGGTTTCTTTCTTCTATCTGTACATTTCCCATCAGGTTTGGTGTCTCCATCAGCAGGAGAGGTGCAGGTATCTTACTGTGAATTAATATGCAGCGCCTGACCAAGAGGGATAGGATTTGTATTTTTAAAAAGGCAACAAACAAAAAAGGGAGTGAAGCATTTTTTAAAGTCAGAAAAACTGCTTATGTATTTTAAGTGTGCAACTTATTATTTGTGTGATTTCATTAAGTCGTTTAACTTGTCTGAGTCTCAATTCCTTATCTGTATAACAAACCTAGTCTGGAAAGTTAAAATAAAGTCAAAAAGGTGAAGTGTGCATGAGAAGTGTAAATTTCTATTTACTATATCAAGTACGTAATCTAAATTGTGAAGTTTGTATTATTTTTACTCTTCGTTTACATTTATTTACATATCTCATGAATTCTCGTGGTAGTAGTAGAGGAGTATTAGCAGGAGTGGTTATCGTGATGTGTTACCAAGTTATTTTTAAACAAAGATATTTCATGTACAGTGAGAAATCAGGGTAGAAGAGTTAATTGAGGAGAAGAAAGGGTTTTTCTGGTGCAATTAAAAGATGACTATTCTTAATATAATGGAAAAGTAGTCCCAGGAGTATTTATTTCTCCTCCCTCCCTCCCTTTATCTTTCTTTTCTTTCTTTTCTTCTTTCTTTCTTTTTTCTTTCTTTCTTTCTTTCTTTCTTTCTTTCTTTCTTTCTTTCTTTCTTTCTTTCTTTTCTTCTTTCTTTCTTCTTTCTTCTTCTTTCTTTCTTCTTTCTTCTTCTTTTTTTCTTTCTTTTTCTTTCTTCTCTTTCTTTTCTTCTCTTCTTTTCTCCCTTCCTTCCCTTCCTTTCCTTCCTTTCCTTTCTTTTCCTTCTTTCTTTCTACACACATCCACTCTGCATTGACAAACACCACCCCTTCATGCAGTCCAGAGAAAAAGCTGGCTAGCCACAAGGTAAAAACACCACCCTAGACCAGAGCTCTGTGTCAACAGAGACGACAGGAGGTATCTGCTGGAGATGAAGGAAGGAGCTATTTCATCTGGAAAGATGAAGACTTGAGGTCAGAATGACAGCTGCCATTTGGGGACCTGCAGGCACATAGACAAAATGTGCCACCATACTTGTCCTGAACTTTTGCTTGCTGAGGCCAATTTTTTTCTAAATGCAGGACTCTAGGCAAGATGTCCCAAAGTCCCCCTGATTTTCTAACCAGAGTCAATAGTGAGAGAACATGGAATAGAATGAGAAAAAACTGGAGAGTGTGGCATAGTCAGGCTTTCTTATAGAAGCTCAGAAGGAAAAGGAGAACCTTGTGAGAGTGACAGATTTCAAATAAGATCATTTGACAAAACACTTTCTCCCACCGTCCCACCCAGCTTCAGCCTTTCGCACATCACCAGACCTGACCACTTCCCTCGTGTTCGGTGATCAGAACCAGCATTTCTTCCCGCTCACCTCCCTTCAGCCGCCTCTCAGTGCTACCTTCCCCTTTGAGGTTGCTGCTGATACTGAAGGTTTACGGTAACTTCACCCCTGTTAAGTGGGGTCAGTAGCGAGCATATGTTATCACACAGCCATTTCTTCGTGATAGTCCCGGGCCCCCCTGAGAACTCTTGACTCTGTGCTCCGGAAGCCTTTCTCTGTTCCTTCCAGACTCTCAGCAGCTCTGCTGGTGCCTCTCAGCCTAATGTGCCCTGTCCATCTGTTATGTGTGAACAGGTTGTTACTACAATAGGAAGCAATCTGTGCACATAAACTGATGTGTACTTAAGAGCATCCTGATTTTTACATAGGTTGCACCCAATCTGACCAGTTTATTTAATGACCTTTTAATGAGCATTTGCCTTATAACAGTTCCCATTATTTTCCATTCCGATTCCACCAAGGGGGTTTCCACTAGAGGAACTAGCCGCCTTCCTTACCTGCTGGTAGCGCATTCAAAAAGTTAATGAGCTCATGTGCACATGGCAGTAGATGTAACCACTTTATTTGCTTCCAAATACGGCCGACATATGTAGTTTCAGTTATAGAAAAGCTGAATTAAAATGATAACTCTTCATAGTACTGGCAAGAGATAATAGCCACTACAGCACAGGCTCTTCTGAGAAATCCGTAATATCTCCAAGGCCTCTTTAGAGTTTAACAAGATGCCAGTTTCTGTCAGTCATCTCATCTTGTTAGGTGGCCCCCATTTGCCTCAACCTAAATCAAGTTCTATTAATATAATACTTATTTCTCTTCAAATATTTTTTTAAATATTTTTTTTTCTGGCTTTGCTTTTAGGAAGAATTTTTAAAAACTTTTCTTCTCATGCATTGATATCACAATTGGATTTCAATCACCCAGGATCCTGGCCCAGAAATGCCAAGTTCTTCCCTAATAAATTGGATAAACTCATTGTAGCAGAACTTTTCTCGCAGGACGTTTGGCTTTTTCCTCCTCTGGATCTCTCTGGGCTTTCGGTTGTGATCTGATCTGGTGACTTCCATCAGTGAGGTTGGGGCTACAGTGGGTTGTAATTTTGCTTTCTTTAGCACGTATCTGAACATTTGACGCCAGAATCATAACCTTTCCACTAGCTGTTCCCATTCAGTCATTCCTCCCCCTAATTTAACACTTGGTTCTTACTAAGAACTTTATTCTGTTGTGGTGGATAATCAGGATATTGTACTTTTTCTTTGGCTAGATGCTGTGAGCAAAAGAACATGTGAAAATTTATAAAAGGAAGTCTGTTCCTTGTGTTTGAGAAGTGTACCGTTTTTTGAAGATCACATATTCAGAAAAGAAGGAAGGGGCTTAAAAATATTCTACAAAACAAACTCAAGGAAAAAGTGAGTGTGTGTAATGCATTCGTTGCTGAGCAGTAACAGGAAAGGTGGTTAGTTAAATGATTGGAGAAGGTGGAGGAGAGGACTCTACATTAGACGGCCAGAGAAGTTCAGATTTGATACAACAGGCTGCTTTAGTTCTTATTTGGAGAAGTTGAAAAATAATGTGTAAGACACTATATTCTTTTTAGAGAATGACAAGCCAGAGGCAAGAGCTTTTCTCTGGTGAGTGTGTGTGTGTGTGTGTGTGTGTGTGTGTGTATTTTTTTATGAGTTTGCATCCTATCTTCTTTTATCCATTCTTAATGGAAAAGAATATTGGCCTTGTGTATGAGCTAATACAGTTTCATAATATAAATTGTCTAGTGCAAAGTGGATATCTTTTTCTCCATTAACGACAAATATACTTTGATTAAAACAAACAAACAAATCCTTCATCTGCATTACACAAATAGGTAAGAAGTAATTAATGAGAAGATTTTGTTTCCTTCCTATGAAAATTAATCATAAACTTGGTTTGCTTGGCTTCCTGTCAAGAAAATATCTTAACTCTCCATGCACTGAAATGTCTTAGAGGCAAACAGTCAAGACATGAAGACTATACTAGAATTAATGCTGGAGCCTCCATGGACAGTGGGCCAGCTCAGCAAAGGCCCCTGGTATAGATGAGCTTCTCATGACTGCCAATTACCATGAAACCACAGAGTATTCTACCAAGTCCCAAATAGCTTCAGGGTAAGAAAGAGAAGTGGGAATAAAAAATAGAAAACAAATTACTCTGTTCCAGAGTCTAAAACCATGTTGGCAGGATGTTTTTTAAACAAGTACCTTTATAAACTTCTTTGTTTTACTAAGCAAAAGAGAATCCTTGCTTTCATGTACAGGTGTATGGAATTTTTTAGGTGAACACCATGAACACCTGGGGAAATACTTTATACCCCTCAGAAGAGGTAATGGTGTACGTGATTGAATAGTTGGATAATCTGTGTGCTTGTGATTAGATACATATAGTATCATATGTACATTGAGTAAAATCCACAGGGACCTAGACATATTAAAATCTAAATGAACCAGAGACAGGTCTTTGGATCTTTTTTCTCGAGAGGGAAAATTCTTCAAAGTCAAGTATACTTTGCCGGGTAAGCTGATTTATTACCACAGCCGTAGTATCCAGATGAGTCTTAGGTGCTCAGAGGCTGGCCTTGTTATGGGGACATCTCTGTGTGTAAAGTTGTCTGTAAAGTAAGATATTCTGAATTAACCATCTCTCCTGCAAAGTAAGATACCAATCAGATACACAAACAGATTAAAGCTCACACGAATAAACTATGTTCCCATGGATTACCCTGTACTCATGAATTTAAACAGAGAAGTGGATAGTGCAAAATGATAGAAAAGTCCAAGTAATTTGCGTGTGGCTTGTAATGTGTCTGGAGAGAGATAAATAGATGTCGGCCCACTGAAAGAGCCCGAGGTCCCTGGAAGGAGGCCACGTGGAAAAGAAAGCTAAACTTCCCACAGAAAACATACGTAAGATGGATTTTAGAGCCAAGGAGGCAAGGGTTCAAATCCTGGTTCCTACCATTTAGTCTAGTTACACAACATCTCTGATCATGGAACCATAGCTCTCTCAGCTGTGAAACACGGGCAATCCCCACCGTGTGGGATTTCTGTGAGGAGATAATAGAAAAAAACACGTGAAGAGTCATATGATGGCCATTTTCATGTCACCTTGGCTATATTATATACTCATTATTTAATGATACTAACTTAGGTGTTGCTGTGAAGGCATTTTGAAGACAGGATTAGCATCTATAATCAGTTGACTTTAAGAGATTATCCTCTGTAATTTGAGTGAGTCTGATCCAACCAGGTGAAAAGATTTAAGGGCAGAACTGAGGTTTGCTTGAGGAAAAGATAAATTCGCCTGTGGACAGTAGTGATAGCCCTGCCTGAGTTTCCAACTTTCTCTCTCTCTCTCTCTTTCTCAGTCTCCCTCTCTTTCTCTCTCTCCCTCCCTCCCATCTATCATCTATCTGATTGGTAGGCAATATGCCAGTTTAGGAACCATGTCTTGGTCTTTTCTGGATCTCTAGAATTAAACTCAGTGCCTAGGAGGTAATAGTACAGGCTCAAAATACCTGCCATGAATTGAATAGAAAGGTCAGAACACCCTTTTACCAAGAGCTGACCTGGATATTATGATTGGAAAAGAGATGCAAAGCATACCCTCCCAGCCATCTGTGTGATTGAGGCCGTGGTGATCCAGGGTCGTCTGATTTGTAAAAACCTCTTGATGATCTCAACATGTCGGAGTTAAAGAGATGTCTCAAAAGACACTTAAAGAGGATCTTATTACAAAGATATATGAGATATTTGAAATAAATGAGATTTGATCACATTGTTGCTCTGCAGTTTGCCACTTGGAATCCAACCCAGTGACTCAAATGGATGCCCAGACACAGTTCTATCACGTTTGAAAGGCGTTAGTCGTCTCAGTCTAACTCCCATCCTAGAAATGGCTTTCATGGATAAATCTCTGCAGAAACAGCAGGAACTCAAAGTCAGGGTGGAAGCCTCCCTTTAATTTCTCAGGTTAACTATTTTGGCAAATAGTATTAACTCTTCAGACACAGTGCTAATTTTATGATGGCTAAACTTAAGATTTGAGTGTATCAGTTAACCAAATTGCCCTGCTTCTGTGAATAAAAGATTCCCCCCCCCCCCAAATCTGCCTGTTTGAGTAACCAACACAATTTCTTAAATATGGAGCATTTGAAACACAAGCAGCAACTACCTCGATGACACTGAAGTTTGTCCCAAGTAGATTCTTGTTTAAAAGATTGCTGCCGTTAGGTAGCATCAGCGTTTTCTTTCTCAAAAGTTCTTGCTCCAAGGAGTCAGTCAATCAATAAAAACGTATTGAGTATCTGCTAGATAATCTTTCTTTCCGAGGGCTTAACTTTCACCAGTTTTTCAACCTCGGTTCTACTGATATTTTGGGGCTGGATAATTCCTTTTGTGCGGGTGATGCTGTGTTTTGGGGTGTTTAGCAGCATTCCTGACCTCTGCTTAATGCCCACGATCACCTCTCCTCCAGTTATGAGCATCGAAAAATTCTCCAGACGTTGCCATATATCCCCAAGTGGGGAAAATCACTTTCAATTGAGAGACACTGCTTTACATTCATGAAATAGATTATATTAGGGGTGTAGACTATCTGTGACAAACACTCTCCAGATCTTAGTGGCTTGAGACAATACAAATTTATTTTTTGCTCAAATCAGCGTACAGTGAAGGTTATTATGGTGGGAAGGGGAAGAAGTATGTTTCATTAAGGAACTCTTTATCTTTCAGTAGCTGGCAACACTTTCTACTGGTCAGAATTTAATCATGTGGACCCATCTAAATACATCAAAGGCTGGGAAATATAGTCTAGTTGCATGCCAAAACAGAAAAGGGGAGAGGTTTAGGTGAATAATAGCAAGTCTCTACCACGTGGAGCATAATAAAATAAGGCCACAGATTAAAATAAGCTAAACAGATTAATGCAAATGGCTTTGAAAGGGATTCTCACAAAACTTCATTAGAATAATGTACCTCCAATCAAGGAATCCGATATTTGCTGATCTGGCTCTCAAACACATTAAAAATAAATAAATAAATGGGGGATCCCACAGCCAGGGCGTCTGCTCAGGTCATTCGTGGGCATTTTGTGGGATGCTGGAGTCTCTCCTCGTCCAACAGTCTCGTCGGACCTTTCAAGCCCATCTCAGATCTACTAGAGTTACACCAAGAGTGCTGCCTCTGACCTGCTATCTCTGGATTTACATAAAGGTCAGAAAAATTGTCAAGAAATAGAACACAATGAACAGCTGGCTCTAATTTAGAGATGTCTGCTAAGATGGTCCTTCCACGCCATCATTGGGAACATGGTAGATGGGCCTGCATTCAGATTCTGACTTCAGAAGCGATTCTCTATGAAACCTTCAGGAATATTCTTCATTTACAAAAGTACCCACAGGATTTTTATTTGTAAAAGGAGAATGCTATGCTTTCAAGATTATTGCTAAGATTAGTCGAACTGACATATATAAATCACCAAGTGAATATAGTGCCTGGCACACCGGTACTCAGTTTTTAATTTACCTCTTGATGTTCTGGAATCATAGCTTATACTGCAGGCTGACCGACAGATACACAGATATGATCAAAACAGAAGAGAAAGAAGAGGAAGTGGAGGAAGCCTGAAGTCAGAGACCAGAGCAAAGAAACGAATAGAAACAAAAACAGTTCATTGAAGCTGTGGTGAAGAGTTATGAAATATTAGGCCTAATTGTTAGTAAGGTTTATTCTTAAAGCCAGAGAAGGAATAATTTCATTAGCTTCATCTGGTTTGTCTGTGTTTTATTTATTTTTTCCCCACTGTGATTACCAGCTCTTATTCCATTTTTTATCTACCCCTCATCCCTCCCCCACCCCCAACACATAGAGGACAGGCAGTGACAAATGCTAAAACTGGTTTGTTCCGGACAATCTCTATAAGCACTTTTCTCTAAAGAATTTTTAAAATTCTAAACAACCCCAAACCAACATTGTTAGCAATTATTCAAACCTTCTCATAATGCTAATACTAGAATGCTACCACCTATTGGCTGTCTAATAATCTTTGTTATGCTTCAGTTCCGGTTCTTATAGCTCCCTGTGCGAAAGGGATTCGTCTGTTCACAGGTGTGAAACCTGAGATTACTTGATTGGCCCAAGGCCAAGGTCCCGATATGCGGGTCCTGGTTTTCTGACTTCAAAGCTTGCCTTGTTCTCTAACATGTTTCCTGCGTGATAGGCACATGCGGAGTTGCGAAGGTCTGGCCTTGTCCCAGAACATTTTTTTTTTTTTTTTCACCTCCAATGTGCTCGTGTTCAGGGCCCGGTTGTCAGATTACAAACCCTGAAAAATCCTCACTGTTGCAGATGAAGTAGCAGGTGAGTAAGGGTGGCAGTTCCAATGGGAAGCTTGACTGTGACTATATCCCCCTAAAATATAAACAATGAGAGCGCCAGGTCTTTACATAAAAGATGACTGAGTGTTTTCTGTAACTTAAATACAAGTGAACTTGGGAGATAGAAAGAGAAGTTGTTTTGAGTCTGACAGTGTTTTGAAACCTTCCCATTTTACTGATAACAGTGGCATATAATCAAATTAGCCTTTAAGAGCAATCAGCACTCCGTGGGGTGGCACCATGGTGCATGAGATGCTTCAGACATTTTAATTCTCTCTAACAGCTCCCCACAATAAAAGTTGCTCAATTTGAAAGTCGTTGGGAGTAAGTCTTGTTTCTATACTATCTTGTGGCAGCTTCTCAAAAATTAGTGGCTATAGATTGAGTCTATATGCAATCAATATTTTTTCACATCAAGAGTTTTAAAATGTGGGGTATGTATGTTGTATGTATGTATGTATGTATGTATGTATGTATTCATGGCTTCCTCCAAGTGATGTTCTATCCCAGGAAATGGGACGTGGTTTCTCCAGTTACCAGACAGTTTGTCTTTGGAAATTTCAATCATAATATCTTTCCAAGAGGCCATATCCATTGCAAGGTACCGCTGTGCATTACATTCTGAGATCACCTGAAAGGCTAATTTAAAAGAAAGATCAGATAGGAACTAGAGTTTGTCTTAAAATCCACAGCTTTTCTTTAATTTTTAAATGATTATCATAAAAGAAACAATGAGTGCACTGTTTTATTCTGCAAATCGCTTTTAAAAGAAGGAGGTCACTTATAAGTTTTCCGTCCTAGCCTTCATTTTTATAGCTATTTAAGTAATAATTGCTATTCTAATTCCACTAGAACTCCAGCTATATGATTGGAAAAGAGATGAATAACTTTTCAAGGGCACTTACTCACATTTCTGTGATTATAAAGGCAATGGTCCCCAACTTTTTTGGCACCAGGACCAGTGCTCTTATGAGGATCTAATACCTGGTAATCTTAGGTGGAGCTATGAGGCGTGATGCGGCGCTGAGGGATGCGGCTGCATTATTCAGATGAAGCTTCGCTCGTTTGCCGGCCACTCACCTCCTGCTGTGTGGCCCGGTTCCTAACAGGTCCTTGTGTAGCCCAGGGGTTGAGGACCCCTGATACAAAAGATGAGAGGACGACACGTGAGTCTGCCTTCGCTTACTTTCCACAACTTCTGTGTGCGCACTAAGAATGCTGATACTGGACCAGGAGACGGGGCCAGCCCTGCATTTAAATTTGGAGCCTCTGCACAGCCATGCGTCTCTCACAGACCAGCCCTGATTTTCTGTGCGATTTGATTTCATTTAAAGATTAATAAATCCCTGTCAGCACATCTAGTGTAGCACTTGGAGTGTGAGTACTTGATGTATCACACGGATAGCTGAGATTATCCACTGAAGTTCCAAGATTCTGATTTACAAGGAAAAGAGAAGAAAGCCAGATTCCTCTCCCACTTCCCCGGGACCTAGCTCAAACTTTCACGTCTGAAGATAAGCTAATTTTTCTCCTCCGAATTAGTACCAGGTCCTATCTGTTAAGGAGCTCGAATAGTAACTGAGAACATAAAGTCTTCAGGGTATTGGAGCTCTCTGTCCAGTAACGGTCAAATTATTTGCAGGGAGGGGGTGGGCTTGGGGTTAGTATTTAAACACATTCATCACCTATGTTGTATTCTTGTTTTGCCTTTTCTCCAGCCCTAGAAGTGTTAGAAACCAAGAAGGGTAAAATGAGTCTGATGGTGGAATAGGAACCAAATTCCTGCTGCTTTGGTAAAAGCAGCATGATTGGAATTCCAAGCCCCCAAGCTAAGGCACCATAGATAGATGCTGGACTCATGTCTCCATGACAGTTAAAGCATTGCCCTAAAATGGCCATCACTAATACGACTGAGTAAATAGAACTTATCATTTTATGACTTAGGTATGCACCACTTGATTTAAATTTAATTTCTGGCAGTTGTTAGGTTTCAGTTTGGAAGAGTCCCTCACCATGGAAGCTGCCAATGTAGAAAGGAATGTTCCAGAACTTATGTGTTTCCTGAACACATTGTAGGTGCCAAATAAAATGTTGGTTAAATGAATAAATGAGTTAGTTTTTTCAAGAACCATGCCAGTTACTTTTAGAGTCTTCTGCTGTCTTAAACAGAGGTGCACACATTCAGGAACATAATTGGGAGGGAGAGGAAAAAAATGGAGAGAGATTTAGAACTCCTGGGGGCTGAGCCAGGGGCCGAAAGTGATATTAAGGACTAGGTTAAGAAGACCACATTGGGTATTTGGAGAATGAGACACTGAGCTTCCTATCTTGTTCAGATTGGCAGGGAAAAAAAATACAGATAGTGAAAATATTATGTAAGATTAAGTGCCAGTTTCGAGTTTAATAGTTCCAGAGAAAATATTATTTTTTTTCACGGAAGTTCAGAAAGCTTTATTTCCTCCCTTCCCTACCAGTGTGACTAGAGCACAGGGACTTCGTGGGATGGCACCACGCTAATTTCGTACAGCTGCTGGGACTCTCTCTAGGCAGAGTTAATTAATATTATTTAACAGCATTACTGTTCCCACATCTATAAAAAAGTAATTTCCCTGTTGCGAAGTCATCTAGAATTTTGTGGCAGCTCAGACTCTCCTTTTCCCTGAATGTCATTCAAAGGCAACACCACCAAAAAAAAAAAAAAAAAAAAAAAAGTGAATTAACTTTTGTAAAGATGGTTTCTAAATTCAAAATTTGATGTCCACATTTCCTAAACAGACCAATATTGAAGCCCCCCACCCCCCAACAACACTGATACACTATACCCTCCTGAGCAAGTGACCTTATCATAATGTCATAGGTTATTGGTTTCTAGATTTTCTCACCATCACTCAAACAGGACCGTATCTGCCCTCTAGGAAAGCATCAGAACTGTAGGCATTATAAATTCACTTTTTGGTAGTTTGGACACAAAAGTTAAAATCATTGTGTACTTGAATAAATGTCATTTTATCTGTCTTCATGGATTAAATAATGGAATTTAGAGATATTAATCTCGTGGATTCAGAAAATATGAGGATTTCAGTCTTCAACTCCCAGATTATTTATAAAAGGTTCTAAGAACTTTTAGACATTTTGTACTTTATTACTGGCTTTAAGACATAAATCTAATAGGTTGAAATAAAACATTTTCCAATGGAGAAAGAAGTGCTGAAATTATATCCCTTTGAGAAGACCATGACTTCTTCGCACTCGGTCTCCGTTCTGCTGACCCCTGCCTCTGGGACAGGTGCAGGCTCTTAAACAAGCAGAGAAATATGCTGATGGAGTGCCAAGAAGCCAAAGACCTCTATTTATTTTTATGTTATTTGAACACCTCGCAGGTACTATACTAGAGTCTGTAGTATTTTCTGCCTCTACCTTTACCTTATAATAAATCTAGTATGTATTTGTGCTTGTTTGAGGGAGTAGAGATTACATGTTCAGGTAATAGGGAAATCTTGCTCTCTATTGTGCAATATCCTTTCAATCTTTCTCTTCTTATTTTCTCACCTTGAAAGGTCTCCTCGCTGTCTCATATCCTAATAGATTACTCAGGGTGCCGTTGACATAGCCACAGATTTAAGCTACCTTTCTTTTGCCTTCTATCACTCAGCTTCAAACTCTTTTAAAATCCCTCCTTTTAGCCCCAAATTGGCTATTTAAGATCACTTCCTCCCAATTGTCACTGAGAGACCCTTCAGAGAAAAAGATGCTTTCACCTATACCCTGGACTGCCATCTGCCTGGAATCAGTAAATTGTACCTTGAATGAGAACCAGGAGACGGAAGGGACAGCAGGGTAGGAATTCTGTAGACATATGCAGCAAATTTGTGATATTGTGATATAATAAGAAATACATAGATTTGGTCTTCCTCCCCAGTTCCTAGCACAGAGCTCCTAAAACCCTTTTAATTTCCTGAGTAATAGAAGCAATGGGGATGATCTTCTGTTATAATATTTGGTCTCAACTCTGGTTTCTGTTACAAGAGTTTCTAAGTGAATCTCTGGAGAAATAAGAATGTCTTTTTGTATGCTAGTGAGATGATTTGTCCCTGGAGTTTTCCTCTATAGCTTCGGAATGGTGGCCAGAAAGACCAACCACATGATTAGAGTGTGAGAACTTTCAGCTCTGCTCTGGAAGAGGAAGATTGCAGGAAGATTTTTTTTTTTTAATAATGCAAAAACAGATTTATTGGTATATACAACAATGAGGATTAGGATATTAAATAAGGAAATGGTCTTCTGTCAAAAGGAGAAGATAAAGATTCTTTAAGTAACTGACTTCAGGATCTGCTACAATGGGAAGACTTGCTATGTTACCTTCAGGTGTTAAGTTTCTTTATCAATCACCAATGGCCAATGATTTAATCAATCCTATGCAGTGGATTCTCTGTTAAAAACAAAACAAAGCAAAGCAAAGCAAAGCAAAGCAAAACAAAACAAAAAACAAAAACCCCTAAATGAAGGGATTCAAAGAGCTTCTGGGTTGGTGAACACATGGAGGTGCTGGGAGGGTGGGGCCCCTCGAGAGGGCATGAAAGCTCTGTGCCCCTTCCCATACACCTGGCTCTCTGCATCACTTCCACCTGGCTGTTCCTGAGGTGTGTCCTTTATAATAAACTAGTAATAGTAAGTAAAGCATTTTCTTTAGTGTCATGAGCCTTTCTAGCAAATTATCAAATCCAAGGAGGGGATTGTGGGAACCTCCAACTTATAGCCAGCCGGTCAGGAGTATGAGAATCCTGGACTCGTGGGGAGTGTCTTAGGTGGGAGCAGTCTTATGGAACCGAGCCCTCAACCCTTGGGATCTGCATTAACTCTGAGTAGTTAATGTCAGAGTAGAACTGAGTCATAGGAAACCCAGCTGGTAGCCAGATAGTTGGAGAATAGGTTGGTGGAGGAAACCTGCCCCCAACCCCCTGCAAAATATATGGTGTGAGTTAAAAACACTAAGACTTGTATACATGTGTGAGCCAGGAGCCATGCTTCTCTGCCTCCCTTCAATATGCCTTTGCTCTGTTCTTATAGTTTCTAAATTTTGTCTAAGAAAATTGTTCTTTGTAGAACTCAGTATGTCATGGCATATCTCATACCTAGACACAGGCCTTAATGCAAAATCCTTCTAAGAAGGATGCTATTAACATAAAGCAATGGCTCTCAATTTCGTCTCCTAGAAGGTGTTTGGCAATGTCTGGAGGTATTTTTGACTGGGCCGGTGCTACCAGCATCTAGTGGGTAAGAGCTAGGAGTGCTGCTCGACATGGTGCAATGCAAGACCACAAGGAATGATCTGGCCCCAATGCCAGTGGTACCGAGGTTGAGAAACCAGGGTACAGAGGTCTGACTCTCATCTCTTGAAGCTACAAATTACATAAGATCTGATCGAGAGGCATGCAAAGTTTTTGAAAACACCAAGTTTTAGATTTTTTTTTTTTTTTACTAAATAAAACTAGCAGTTCATCAAGGACCCGAAAGTACATACCAGCATTGCTGCAGTACCTAGCTACCCATTTCTACATTTTCTTTCTCATACACAAAGACAGGTGTCCATGAGCACGCTACAATATGCTTCATCATAGGACTCCTCTGAAAACTTGTGTTAGAAATGAGGTTTCTTTTATCCCCAAGGGAGGCTGTGCTTTGAAAATAGGCTCTTTGAAAATAGCTTTTCCCCCTTCTAAATCTTCTTGAGGCAATGGCAGAGTACTTTCTTCGAAGTTGCTTCTATCTGTCACTTTTTATGAAACAAGCTCCCCAGATGTGTGAAAGGCCGTATTACCGCATTGTTTCCCAAAGACAGGCTTCTGAGGTCTTAACTGGTTTAACAGCAAAATCAGAGTACACTTCACAGCGTCAGCCTTCCCATAGCTCTTTCTTGGGTCTGCCTGATTATAGAAATGTCCTGGATAGCAGGACAGTACCTTTCTCAGAGAGGATGGGTGACTCTCATATACATCATCCAAAGATGGGAAAGAAAGAATGTAGCCCGGAAAAAGGAGAAGGAAAATTAGAATATTATAAAGTGTATTAGACTCAACTCTATTGAGTATTAATGGATCAGAAAATCATGGTGAATGGTCAAATAAAAGAATTGGATAGTACTTTTTAAAATATATCCTATAATTTTGTCTTGTTTTAGATATTTTGCAGATGTATATGGAAATCGATTATGGTCAAACAGGATTATTATCTATATATTACAGCATCTTAATGGAATAAGCGATGATAATGGAATTCCTTTGAACATCTACTATAATTAATCTAGATAACAATTTATTCATATATATGTAGCTTTTAGTGCCATTAAGAGCATGAAGCCTTCCTGCATTATGGAACTTGGGCTGACCTTCACAGAAAGAGTGTTCAGGAGAAAGGTACAAAAACAGAAGAATTTCAAAACAAAAACCCTCTAAAAATGATAATCTTTTAAAAATGCACAGCTCTGGACATTGGGAGGAAGAACCTCATTAATATATTTATTTCTCTAAAGTAGAAAAGTCTCCAACCATAATCAGAGAACAATTTTAAAGGTCTCAAAAGGCTTCCATGCTTCAGCTTTTAACGGGGTGTTGGCAAAGGCAATTCAAGCAGGCTTGCCTTTGAGTCAGACATCTCTCTACTTCTTCCGTTTCTTTTTGTCTTTTTTGTTCTAGGTAATTTTTCCTTGGTTGAAATTCTTGTGGTTTTTTTTTTTTTTTTTTTTTTTTTTGCTGTTGTTGTTGTTTGTTTGTTTTTGGTTTTATATAATGAGAAGACCCTAAGAGACGGAACATTTGCATTTTAGTCCCATGACTCGCTTTTTTTAGTTTCACTTCGGGTAAAATTATTTTTAAGCTTCTCTTAGAGAAAATTATTCCGTGGTTCCATGGGTGGCAGTATAGCAAGGATCAGAATCACTTCCTGCATGAAAGGTACTTTAAAGTACTTCTATCTAGAAAGTAGTGAGTGAGAGAGTTCTGATTGGATGATCTCTTTTATGGGGAAGATCTTCACGAACCTAAGAGACAGATGCTCATTCTGGGTATACCTAAAGGTGCGTGGGTTTAAAAAAAACAAAGTCATTCATAAATCAGTTCTGTCCATCTCTGAATCGGGGTAATAAAATTTGACACCAACTGTCTTAGACTGGGTTCCCCTGTATATATTAGGGCCTGAGGTCAAAACGTGCATGCAGGTAGTTTAGTAGGTATTGTGATTTGGGGGAGCAGTAGTATAGAATGAGAGAGTAAAATAGGGAAGAAGGGAAAGACGATGAGATACATTATGGAGTTGGCCACCACTATGTTTAACTGGTGCTCGGACCTTCTGAGAACTTTATGAATGGGTGTCTCAGAACTGTCCACCAGCAGATGAAAGTGGATGGCATGTTTATTGGTTTCTAACACCCATCAGTTTAAGAATTGCAGTGGGCTTGATTCCTTCCTCTCCGCATTGCCTCCTTTTATGGCGTGAGAGGCAAGGTAATGCCCTTAAATTCCCGTGCTGTAGATCACAGGATCCCGGGCAGGAAGTGGGAGCACATGGCACAGACCAAGCTGAAGAATCGTCTGGTTGCCCTCTTTGTCCCATAAAGCCAAGTTAAAAACTCTCTGTTTCCTATGCACTTCTTTCTACCCTCATCTCTGCAAATTCACTCCATGAAGTTTTCCTAATGCGCTTTCTCCTCATACTGAAGAATACCTAACCTATTACTCAAGCCTAAGTCAAACAGAACCTGTTAATGAAATCGTTTCTAAATGTAGTAAATAAAAACCATTCTTACCTGATAGTGTTGCTGTTAGGATTAAATAAGGAAACGCTTTAAAGTATTTAGAACAGCCTCAGGCATAGAGGTAGTAATTAATCAATTATTATTGCTCTTTTAAAATTTTATTTTAATCTCAATGATTGTTATGTTTGCTAGATTATTAAACACAAGGAGGGGAGAAACTGTGTCCTAACCATCTGTCAATGCCCCACATCGCACCTCATACATAGCTGGTTAGATGTTTGTTATGTTGCAGGTTGAGTTGTATCACTCATGAAAAGACATGTTGAAGTCTTAACCTCCAGTACTTGCAAATGTAACCTTATTGGGAAATAAAAATTTTATATAGAGGTCATCAAGTTAGAATGAGGTCAGTAGGGTAAGCCCAAATCCAATATGACCGGTATCTTTATAGAAAGAGGAAATTTGGAAGGGGAGGCAGACAGACAGAGAAAAGATCATGTGCAGACGCAAGGACAATGCCATCAACAAGGCAAGGAACAGCTGAGGTTCCAGAAGCTAGGAGAGAGGCCCGGAGCAGATTCTCTGTCACAACCCTCGGAAGGAACCAACCCTGCCAGCGTCTTGACGTCAGTCTTCTAGGCTTCAGAACTGAGCAATAATACATTTCTATTATTCTAAGCCACCAGTCTGTGGCACAGAAACCCTAGGAAACAAATACAGCACTCGAAGAATATTTGAACTAAGTTGAATTGGTAGGCAAATGACTAAAGTCTGGGTATAATTTCATTTTATAGTGGTTCAACCTACAATCTTTTAAGGTCTGGATACATTCTGTAGTCCTTCCCTGACCTTTTGATTGCAGAAGGATCTTTCCTACCAGCAAGTACATTATTAGTCCTTCCTCTTTTACTTGATGCAAACACTGCTTTGTGACTTTTCTTGAACAACGAAATCATTTCTCTTTTAAAATTTATGTTCTAAGTATATATGTAAGTCTTAGTCCTGAATTGAAAACATGCTGTGTTACCCACAGTATTCAGCTTCATTTGAACTTTAATGGCCAAATTTGTTTCTCAACTGGTGTCCATGTCTGAGTATGAGGTTTCCGCCTGTAGCAAGCTAACTGGTGTCATATAATGAGAGGGTTCCAGGCTACGTTTGTTGACAGCTCCAACGATGCCCTTGTTAGCGCTTGTAGTATTGGAACAAAAATTCTAAATATTTATTTATATATTATTACCCAAAACATGCACATGCAGCCATTACTAAGTCTAGGCAGGTACCTGACCATAGGGGCAGCTGTCCAGCAGAGAAACACACCCGTTTCTTAGACACACAGACCCATAACTTATAACAGTATTTTTAAGAACATATGATTCAAAAATATCTAATTCATTGCTGTTGTGCAAACAGGTTAGTATCTGCATGACCATCTCTTGTCCTAACTTGCCTCCTTATGAACAACTGATAGAAATCACTTATTTTAATATATGTTTGTGGTTTTGTACAGAAATGTGTTTGAAACAATCATCTCAAAATGCCTTCATGAGAAATTCATGAAGGCAAAATACTTCTATGCTTAAGTTCTAAGTAGTGGTTGATGCAAAACTGAACAATTAACACCAATTTATTCCAGCATGAAACACAAAACGGAGGTTTTTTTTTTTTTTTTTTTTTTAATAAGCCTTCCAAATTAGTAAGTGGGATGGGTCAGGAGGGAATTACTGACACCAAGAGTAAAAATGATTTAATGAATATGAATGCATTTGAAAATTTTAATTAAATACGGTTTCATATTATAATTTGTTCTGATATTTTATTAACATGTTTCCATGTGTAACTATCAAAATATGCATCCACTGTGCCAACAGTTTTTAGTCATTTGAAGTTTACTCCAGTAAAGTGTTTAAATTAAAAACAATGCCAATGTTTTATTTTATTTGAGTTACTATAACTCCGGTAAAGTGTTTAAACAACCCAAAAGCTCCTACTGTGTCATTTCCTCAAAATATTACTCATTCAGTTTTCTCCCAGATAACTTCATATATATGTTTCATATACATAGAGCAGAGACTTCTTATTATTCATAAATACATGGACCCCAATATCTCACAGAGTGAAAGATGAAATACAAGCTTTATGGGGAAAAACGAGTCAATTAAGGGACTAATTATATTTACTTTTATTTTTATTTGATGGCGATTGACTTTTGATGCAAGACCAGCAGGGCGAGTTGTCACCATAGGCTTGTTTTAGGACCAGCCAGGTGTCTTGATTAAAGCAGAGGGCACACTGATCAGTGAAGTTTCATTCCTGGGCTTTGATCTTGTTCTATAACAAAGGAACTCTAGAGCTGATTGGCATGTGACTCACGGGAAAGGTATTTATATACCCGAAGTCACACTGATGTGAGAGTGCTTTGCTGATCTGCTTGGCCAAACAGACACAAGCCAGACATTGAGCAGTAAATGACACCCTCCCAGGTGAGAATCACACCAGGTAACATCAAACAGGAAGCACCTGTTGGCTATACAAGTCCTTAAAGTTATCAAAATACTCACACATTATTGGTAAGTAGTTGCTGTTTTAAGCCCCTGGCAGCTCCCTCCCCAACCTCCAGCTTCCCTAGTCCATCCTGAACCATCTACATTCCTTGAATTCTAGCAAATGAAAGATTAACACTTGGCAAGAAGGTAGCCTCGTACTTCAGCTCAGGACAGATTGATCCATTCTTATTAGTTGATGCAAAAGCTCCCAGTTATAAAAGTTTTAAATATAACCTCTGAAGTCTCAATATCATCCTGATAGTTTGTTAGTTGAAACTCACTTATTCTCAAAGGGTCAGTGTGACTTGCAGTAAAAATAATAATAATAATAATAATTCGTTTGGAAGACTTGCTTCTTTTAATAGACACATTTCTTTCACTCCATTGAATCTTTCTAAATGGGAATGTTTAAACATTCTGGATTTTTAAAAAATAAAATGTATGTTTCGGTCTATAAGGTAAGAAAATCAATTGAATACAATTTTGTTCATTACTGAAAAAAGCCTCAAGTTATAATTTGAAAGCGTTTGCTGCCCTTTTGCATTTAAATAGTGGAAAAAAACTAGTTAAGACTAGTTTTTGAAAGTATCTCATTTGTCCCTAACAGCATTAACACTCATAGGAATGAATTTGCCACCATCTTGGAACTTATTTATAATTTACCAATAAGCTTGTGTATATAAATTCCCACATACTATTTTGACAGAGCCAAAAATCAATGGTGAAATTTTTCCAGCTGCAGAGACATGACCTTCCATGTAATCAAGGGCAAATCTTTATCTTTTGTATATTTTTGGAGAAGAACGCAATTAACTGCTTGTCATTCCCCTTACATTTTTTTTTTTTTCTGAGTAAAAACTAATTGCAGGCATAACATTTTCCCCATTAAAAAGGGCACTGGTTAAAACCAGGTTGTAAATTTGCATATTTGAAATGCAAGGAAGAGAGATCCTTGAAAGGTTCAAGAACTAAAAGTGTGCAAAGAGCCACAAACAAATTAAGCAGAAGCAGCTCGCGCAGCAGGTGGGCCCATTTGCTTCGCCACTGTAGTGTTATGTTGGCACTGTTAATTACGCATATTATAAATATTATGTTACAGAGGGTTTTTTTCCCCAGTTTACATGGGTTTTGCCGCTATATATATATCATATATTCTCTCTGTTGACCTTTATGTCCTAAATTTAAATTTCCTGCAGACCAAAGATGATATTCCCTGCTCTTTGGTTTAAACCCACGTTTCTGCATTGAGGCGTACAGCAGCAATTAGCAAACATTGTTAATGATGACGATGCGATGATGCTGAGGAAGAGGAGGCTGCTAACGATCTAGTTCATATACAGCGTAGATGAAGGTGAACATTCAGTTAAATTTCTCATTAGGAAGTCTGGGGGACCAGTGCTTCAAACCCATTTCAGAAATAGCTTTGTGCATGAGTTGTATTGAGACAAAGCAGTAAGGAACAGGGCATCGCCCGCTCTGCGTCAGTGTAAGTTCTGCTTTCGAACATTCTGCATGTAAGAGAACTGGCAAAAGATAAATGCTCAGAGCACAGAAAACGGTTTCTCCTGGGTTTCAACTCATTCTGGCCTGTGGCAGTGTATCCTGGAAATATTTCAAAATGAGCACTGGCAAACAAATAGTCCTATGACAGGGCTGGCCTTTCTTCACCTGTTTAGGTAATTAGCATCACCTTTAGAATTCCCAAGTTTTCTTTCTTGTCTACCGGGGCGGTGCAGAAAATTCTTTTTGATATATGTCTACTTGTCGTTTGCCAAAGTGGAGTCATGAAATGTTTCTTTCTACCTGCTTTCTCACACCCGACAGAATGCACACACTCCCTCATCAAACATAAGCAGTAACTGGATAATCCCACTGGGTTCCTGTGTATCTCTACGAGCCATAGCCAGTGACTTCCCAGCTCTTAACACCACAGCTCATCTAAAAAAAAAATCATGAAAATGTGTACAGCACACATGGAGCAAAGGTCTGAGGGCAGAGGCGGAGTCAGCATCTTAGCACATTTGTAACGTTTTTGGCGGGGAGGCATGCGTGAACCTGGGGGAGTTCTGTCATTACAGCACTTTGGACTGTTTTCCTTCAGCTTGTAATAATAGTGAAGCAACATAACTTCGCAAGACTTTTTTTTTTTCCATATGAAAAATCACTTAATCGATCTAACTTTTATTGTCAGGCTATATATAGCCAGATTCTATGCCTCTTTGCTAGATTAGGCATACAAAAACAAGGATGTGCATTTTCTGCTACTTAGTGGATTTACATATTTCTGAATATAAGATGTAAGTACCAGCGGGACATTCATTTTTCTCCCCTGCTTTCCCCTCCAACCCTGTCTGTCTTCTTCGGTGAATTACCATATCCTTACACCCACTGTTTTCTTGGTTTATCAACAGAAAGTATTTTTGTCCTCTTGGCTTACTAAACAGGCAGCCTGCTTCTCTTGTCCTAAATATATTAATATAACTTTAAAAATATTATCCAACATCATCAGTGACTCAAACTCTGTTAGGAAAAATTGGACTTTATAACTTCTAAATACAGATGTTACACTGGGATATCGCAGATGGAGCGGAAGTTAAGGATATCATACATCCGCTGAGTGTAAACGTAGAGAACTGTGTGCTTGTTCTTGACCTCCCACTTTTTCAAAGCTGGACCCCTCAATTAGGGCTGCCTTCGTGGGGGTGACACCTGTGCAGTCACATGGGGCCCTGCACTTAGAAGGACTCCATGCTAAGTTTCGTGTGCTGTTACTGGCATCTTGAATACCTTAATCATTTTTGACAAGGGTCTACATTCTCACTTTGCACCACGTGTGTGAATTAATACACGCCCACCCCTGAACATATTGCTCTAGGGTCAGTTCATTCTTTGCCTTTCTGCTAAACAGTCCCTTGAAAACGAGTTTTATTGACAATAGACACTAAATCATTGAGCAGACTGAGAGTTTGGAGGACTTGCTGCCACCCCTCTGCAGGGCACCGCGCTTCCCTCCTCTTCTCCCGCCATCGACTAGCTCAGTCAACCTGACTTGTTAACAACAGCCCCAGTCTGCTCACTGGGGCTGCCTTCTGTTCTTCCTGGAAAGGTCCAGGGAGACCTTTTGTTGGAATTTCTCTTCCACCCTCATCCCTTGAACATTCCTCTTTCCAAATTAGAACAGAGGCAAAACAAAACAAGAAAACAAGAAAACAAAAACAAGGACTAAAAGGGCCAGGTCCCCTCTGCACAGCAGGGAGCCCTATCCAGCTGTGTGGCATTTCACTCCCAATAGGTCCCAAGTTTAATCCTGTTACCATGGTGATCAGTTGCTCTCTACAGAGTCATTTTTTCCCTTTCCCTTTCAATAGGAAATTTGAAGAAATTTTATAACTTCTCCTTGAAACCTGTCTTTCTTAGCATCTGGGCTCCACTTCTCTCACTGGATGAAAACTTAAATTTGAAGGGACCAGCCTTCTTTTAATAGCTTCAGATTTATTTGTACATGATTTAACTGCTTTTTCTTTACTCCTTCACATACTTTCATAAAAAACTGTACTTTAAACTTTAACATAATGTGGTCAAATACTTGGATGGTCCAAGGTGAGTGGTAACATAGTTCATATCAACAAAACTCTGCTCATGTACTTGCACTTGGCATATAATCTGACTTGTTATAAAGTTAAGAAATGCAATGAAGTGATTACGAGGGAATAGTGTTGAGGGAATAGTGTCCAAAAGAGGGGATGTTTCTTGAATTTTGTTTATGGAGTTGAAATCTAAACTTACACAGCTATGTATCACCCCAATTAAGATAAGAGAAAAAAACTGGAGAGAAACCACATCCATTTCCTAGTGTGGAACAGGTGGATGTTGTTTAAAAATAGTGGCAAAGAGGAGGCTATTTTTAATCTTTTGACTTTCTGTTGATAAAAACAGATGAACTCAAAGTTTAGAAGAGGTTATCACAGATGGCATAAATGAGGAAATTTGGCTTTTTCAATGAAATAGATGTTTTAATGCTGGTGGTTGAGGTAAAATTAGCCAGTAATAATTGGACAGGGATCTTAGGTGAACGTCCATTCAGCATTTATTATTTTCAATACAATTTAATTGAGTAGTTAGTAAGTCTGAGTTATTACACTGGGATTCTACTGAAACTGGTCAGACCCTTATAATTATTGTCTACCAGGGATGTCAGACAATAAAAGAAAAAAAATAAAGGGGTCAAGAGTCAAGATGGGGAACAAGAAGACTGGATCTAAATTAGCCTAAGGAGGAAGAGCTCATCCCTGACTCTACATTAGAATCAGGTTGGAGAACTTAAAAACAAAAGTCGAGAAAATAATCCACTTCTCAAGCCCCATTCTAGACCGAGTAAGTTAAAAGCTCTGGAGGTCAGCTTGAGGCATTAGTACCTTTATGAGTTCCCCAGGTGATTCTCATGAATCAGAGTTCACCTACAGGGCAGTGGTCTTACACTTCAATCAGCATCAGCCTCACAAAAAGTACTTGTTAAACCACACGTCCTTGCGCCCTAGGCCCAGAGGATCTGATTCAGTAGGTCTTGGGTTGGCCCAGAACGTACATTATCAACAAGCTTCCAGGTCTCACTGGGGCTGTTTGTCAAGAAACCAGATTTTCAGAACCAACATTATATAAATACCAGGACAGCTTTCCCAAGGATATGACATTTTACCGAGGACCAGAGGATGTGTGGACAAAGCAAGAGCAGGTAAGTGGGGAGGACTTTGGGGATGGAGAATGGCTTGTGAAGAGGCCCAGGTCAAGAAAGTGCATTTGAGAAATTGAAAAAGGTCTGTTCTGTTTGGAACACAGAGAGTGGTGTTGAGAGTGTTTAGAGATACAGTAGAAGTGGTGAGCAGGCAACAGATCTTGAATGGCGTTGTAAACCATGTGAAGGAGTTTGCACTTCATCCTACAGCCAATGGTAATCTACCGAAAGACTCGAAGCAGGGGGATGACACAATCTGATTCTCATTGTGGAAAGTTAATGCAAGTAACAGAGTCAGACTAGAGGCTGTTGCAATAATGCTGATGGCAGAACCCAAGGATCGAAGTAAACAGACGTGAGAACAAATCCATTGAACTTTAAGACTAAATGAGTGGTGGCTGGTAAAAGTAGGAAGGAGTCAAGGATGATTCCTACTTTGACAGACTTGGAAAACTAGGTAGAGCGTGGAGCCATTTGCCCTGATGTTATACGAGCTATGTGAACTTCAGCAGATCTAACTGCTTGAACTTCAGGCCATGGGTCAAATACTAAACATAGAAGCTAGCGCCTAAGTTCTCCTACCTCTCGCCTTCTCAATTTGATGTCTATTATTTTGTCTCAACTGAGGAAAAGCATAAATCTCTAAGCACGTAGCTTTGTATTTTTAATAATGGGCCAGCAGTGTTATTTCCCTCTCTCCCACCCCTCAAAATATATATACTCTTAATCGTAGTGAAATGACAGAAAAACCAAGGCAGTGCTACTAGCATGCTCGAGTCAAAAGACAGAGCAAAGACAATTATTTATTCTCTCATTTTGCCAATTTTTGAAAAATAAAATTAAAATTTTAAAAGTGAGTTTCGGAAAATATTTAAAGCAACATTCCAGGCCAGTTTCTTGAAGCGACTCATTGTTTCTTACTAGCAGTTTATTGTCATGTGTGTATACCGGGACCCCTTTATGAAAGATATTTGATGGACAGGACTAATGTCTGCTTCATATGCTGACTCTTATCAGGATTTTTCTGTGTGTACTTAAGCTTCAGAGGAAATTATTTGACCTAGGATAGAACAAATCCATCTCATAATCAACAGAGTTTTAGTAGGGTTTCACTCTACACATGCCCTATCAAGAATGCAATCTGTTGACCATTGCTGTGTTTTGTTTTGTTCCCCACACTTGAGGCACAAATAATGAACGGTTTTTCAGGTTAGTTGCTGGTGGGTGAACGAGACTTTTAGCTTCACAGGTAGAACTATTTGACTCAGAGTTTCAGCTGCAGTGAAAATACTTGTTGGCTTGACCACTTCTGGGGAGTCACTGGTCCTGTGCCTTATGACTTTCTCCCCTAACACCTTTATTTTTTATATTATTAAGCTAGAAGGCTTAACAGAGAGAAGGGAATTATAATTCAAAATTATTTGGGAAAATATTTTAAAGTCCTCTTTCTTGAAATATTCTGTTTTGAATTATGGAATAATACCCGCAAGAAAATGAGTCTGTTTGATCTGAGCACATGTGAGCTCACGGATTTGCCATCCGAGTGAGCACAGGGCAAGCCTGGTTTAGGATGAGTCCCTGAAAAGAAGCAGAAATGTTCCATTTTCCTAATTCATTGAGAATTACTTTTATAAAGGTGACATATTTGTTTCAATCTCCAAAACAACAGCCATTTTTATATTTATCCTCTAAAAAATATGACAGATTTCCTTCACTCCGTATGAAATGCATGTGATAAATCAGACAAAACTATTTTCACATTTGCCATGAATAAAATATTGTTAGGGCCAGTGCGTGTGTGTGTGTGTGTGTGTGTGCGCGCGCACACACACACACACACACTTGTGAGAGAAAGAGCGTGTCAGTTAAAGGATTAAATGTGTTAGGAAACATGATTTTCAGTAATATCAAGTTTATTTCTATTAGATAATAGTTCTATATTTTGCCCTTTTATGCTATGTATGAGTGTATAATCCTCGCTAAAGTGTTTTTGCTTTTGACATCATCTTTACCACCCACAAAATGTGAACTTTAAGCTGATTTAAGAGTTATGTAAGAAACTTTACAAGGGAAAACTGGATAGGCTTAAATATGAGTCTAAATGAGTATTTTCTACTCAGCATCTTTTCTCTCTATGATATTTTTTTACTGCTGTGACCACATAAAAGGCTACATATGTGTAGAATAACTTTTCCTGAAGGTATCTAGCTGACAAAGTGTAGGTATTCCAAGTTGGTGAAGGTTTATTATTTATATGGCTGTGACCTACCCAGTGGAAGTGTAAAGAAAAGAAGTCTATGCCTGGATTTTCACCTTGGAACACTAAATGCTGTGAACTAATTGAATTTGAACTTTAGCTTTGGCACTCATTAGCTCTGCAGTCTTGGTCAACATATCTAACTTCCGTGACCTCAGATTTACTCATCTGTGAAACTGGACTAATCATGCCTATCTCACAAATAGATATTACCTTTAATTAGGAGCACTCAATGTGATAGAATATGTAAATAGTTTATTAGGTGCTAGTTAGTATTTGTTGACTTTGAAATTAGTAAATGTTAGTTAGAATTTCCTGAAACTTGTGGGGAATACTATTTTTAGCAACATCACTCTTTTCAACCATACCCATGAGCTTATGAGGGACTTCCAAGATTTATATATTTTAAAATGAAACATACAGTCTTGCACACGCTTATCCATTTTATTATAATGTTATCGGTGTATTTACAAACGTGGTGATGAAAACTTCAGGGCATTAGACAATTGAAGAACATAACATGCATTCTGAAAAGAAAGTGGGTACTATTACCTGAATTGTTCAAGCTATCAGATACCCCAGCGATTGCCTTAGGCTTCATTTTACTTTGCTAGGGTACACCTGCTTGAAATAGTGGAGACTTTGCTAGGGTACCCTGCTGCAACAGTAGAAACAGAAGCAGCTCAATCAAAGCAGGTAGGAGAACTAGCAGCTTCACAGGGAAACTGGGCAAGCATCCCTAGTGGGTTCAGCATCATTCTGTTGCTTGGTTTCAGTCCAGAAAACGTGTTTCTGATGGTTAGATATTGTTTTTAATTACAGAAGAAGCAGCTTATGGATTTTCTATCCATCTTACTAGTGCATTTCAATGTTTTCTAACAAAATCATTATTGCTTCTGTTGTATCTACCTTACATTTGATACATGGGGGGTAAGGAAAAATGATTAGGGACAATGTTTTTATGAAAGTAATGTCAGGAGAGGAGATCTGCTCTCTCTGGTGCATTATTTCGTCCCACCTGAAATTATGCCACTACTTTAGATGAAAGATATAACACATCCTCATCTAAAATAGCCAAGCAATACCAAAGACATATTAAAGAAAAAAGAAAAAAAATCCAAAATCTCACTCCCAGGTGAGACATCCCAGGATGAACATTTTTGATGAGAATTCTTTCAGACAACTCTTTGTATGTTCAAATATGCATACATACACATCTATATAACATACATGCTTATAGGTATATATGAAAATTCATGTATACATGGGATCACACTATATATGCTTCTTTGCAACATGTGCGTTTTTTCCCCTCTTTTTCCCCTTTCTGTCTCCCTGCCTATCACTCTCTGGTTATTTCTTCCTCTCTTCCAGCCTCCTCCCCCTCCTCCTCCTCCCCTCCTCCCCTCCTCCCCTCCTCCCTCTCCTCCCCTTCCTCTTTCCTTCCTTCCTCCCTCCCTTCCTTCTGTCTCTTTCTTTCTTAGTGTAAGATCTGAAATGTGAAATTGCTGCAGTAACAATCATATACATTTTACTTTTTGATTTGCATTCTCAGATTTTCCTGTAAAAAGGCTATACATTTTAAACAGCTCCTCACACAATGTACGAAGGTATTGATTTCCTCCATTCTTGACAGTGCTGAATTTATCAATATCTGCTAGTCTGATATTAGTTTTTATAGTTATTCTTTGAGTAAAGATGATGACTTTAAATTACTTACTGGCCTTTCTATAATTTTTGTGTGTCCTTTGCAAATATTTTTATTAGCTATTTGTATTATTATTGTTATTTGTATGATCTCCATAAGGCTGCGCCCATGTCATTGCCCTCAGTTTCTCATTTTCTAGCAGTTAGTAGCTGCTCAATAAACAGTCGTTGAATAAACACTGATATTGTCATGTGTTTTATAATTGTTATTGTTTTAAACTTTATTTGTGCTACAGCTACATATATATCAATGCCAGTCTTTTTCTCTGTGGTTTTTCAGCTATCATGTAGTCTTAACCTCTTTATTCTCAAGATTATTAGCATATTCGATGCCTGTTTATTAAAGTGGTTTCGAGGTTTTACTTTTTAACATTAATTTTTTCCAGTTTATGTGGAATAAGCTTGGTGACATTAGTGAAATAGAGGTCTTGTTTTACATTTCGTCAACTGCTTTTATTGATTATTCTTTTACATAGAATGCCACATTTATCTTATCCTAAATTCCTATGTATATTTGGGTCCATTTACAAATTCTCTATCTGCTTTCACAAATCTGTTGCTTAGACGATCTTTTTATAACTTAAATTTTATTTACTTTGAGTTCATAATATAGTCACATGGTTCAAAATTCAGATGATACCAAAGAGTATACAGGAAAATGTTTCTCCTACCTGTTATCCTATTGATCAAGCCCTATGAGTAAACAACTGGGCCCCTGGCCATTCTTTTTAGAACATAGTGTATTATAGAGATAATTATGAATTTTACATTTTTTAAAGCTCAACAATAAATCATACTGTGACAATACCAAATGAGTTTCTTCAGTTGTTTCATTGCATGAGTGGAACGTAACATATTCAAACAGTGTCATAGTGATGGATGTTTAGGTTTTTACAAACTTTTGCTGTTACAGAAAATACTGAAATTAACCTTGTACAAACTTATTTTTGTATGTGTGAGTATGTGTGAAGCATATTTCCTAGAAATGCAATTACTAGGTCAAAGGGTAATTTATTTTTATTTCTGACAGGTATTGACAAACTGTCTTCCATAAAGGTTAGACTAATTTTAATTTCTATTAATGAATGAGAATGTCTATTCTTCATACCCTATACACATGCAGTGTGTGTGATTTGGTAGTATTGAATCTTTACTAGACTATTTTTAAATTCCATTAAATAATTAAATAGCTGTTTTTTTAATTCAAAGATTTATGGGCTATGAGACATGTCTATTTAATAAAACATGCCAGATTTAGAAAATGTCGATTTTTTTTATTTAAAAAATACACTCATTTCAGTATCTGTAGTTATTTGTTTTGTTTTTAATATAAGATTTATAAAGATTAAATTAAATATAGGCTGTCCTTTGCTTAATTAAGACTCATACATTTAATACATCATTTCTGATAATCCCTTAAATTTTGAAACTGAGTTTCAACTCTAAGACATTACAGATTTAGATATGTTTTAGTAAATTAGAACATAATGGAAAAAAAAGTTATAAATCAAGGATCTTCTCAAGTTCTCTGATTTTTATCTCAGAGTACAGCATAGCTCACAAGCAGAATGAGAAGCTTCATGTAGGGGGAAAAAAACACACAGACAAGTCCTAAAATAAATCCTGCTGAAAACAAATCGTAATTTGGCTTATGGTTTCAATAATTATCATCAAAGTTGCAACAAAACAAAACAAATGTGGGATGATAGTCAAGTCACAAACAATTCAGAAATGATTCTCATACAGTTTTTCTAGTGCATATTAGATGTGTGATTGTATTTAAGAATTTTTTCCTAACAAAATATCAGTAGCATACTTGTTTTATAAAGAGAAGCTTGCCTAAATACTGCTATCGGGAGATAATAGTATATCAAAAAGCTTAGAATAGACGTCAAGGATTAATTTTTTAAAATTACCTTATGTTATTTTACTTTGATATTGAGGTATAGCATTCTCCTAGCAAGGTACGCAAAATGCACTCCTTAAATGTTGGCTGTCTGTATCCTGAGTAGCCACCTCCCAGTCGAGGCCAGAACATTTCCTACGCTTCTTCGTGTCCTCCCGCACACCCTCCAGTTTACCGCCCCATCCCAGAGGTAACACTTTGCCTTAGTTCCCTGTGGTTTCTATAACAAATGATCCCAAAGTTGGTGTGTTCAAGTAACCGATTTGTTCTCTTACAGTTTAAGAGGCCAGAGATTCAAAATTAAGGCATCGACAGGACTGCACTCATTCTGAAGCCTCTAGGAGAGAATCTTTCCTTTCCTCTTCCATTTTCTAGTGGCTCCAGGCATTCCTTAGCTTGTGGCTGCATCACTATTCTCTGCCTCGATCTTCACAGGCCTTCTTCTGTTTCTCTCCTCTGCGTGTCTCTTATATGGACTCTTGTCATTGGATTTAGAGCCTATTTGGATAATCCGGGACAAATCTCATTTTAAGATCTTTAACTAAATTACATTGGTAAAGACTTTTCCGAAGAGGGTCACATTCAGTGGAGGTTAGGATGTGGGCATATTTGGGGCTGGGGAAACTTCCACCCCACTACGCCCCTGTTCTGAATTCTATCACCATAATTAAATATTTCCTGTTCTTGAACTTTTGTGTAAATGGAATTGTATCTATGTCCTCAGTGTCTAGGTTTGTTCACTGTTTTGATTTCAACAAGAAATCTGATCATAAAAAAGCTTCTGGAGCATCTCTAAAGTTAAAACAAAATTAATGTAAAGCGAAATCCTCCATTTGATTCAGGAATTTTAACCTGAGATCCCCCACTTCTGAGGGTCAGTGTATAGAAATTGAACCCACTCCCACTAAACCTTTAGATCAAAGTGCCTCCGAAGGAATCAACTGAGGTGTAATCTTGCGTTGAATCATAATATCCTGAAACTTGCAAGTCTAAGAGACCATTTCATAGCTCTAGATTCAGCCCTTTCACTTACTTGAGATTCATTGTAGTGCATTTGTTTCCTCTGCTTTAATGGATATGGCTTCCCTAAAATTTAAATTTCATTTTCAAATACATATTTATGATATCATTGTCTGTGCTCAAGCAGGCAAGTTTAAGATGATCTTTAAGTATAACCAGGCAAATTCACAGCTCAAATGAATTCTGCCAAGATTTTTCTCATTAATCTCGGGAACATTACCGGTGCGTTTATTAATGCAGAGGACTTTGAGTTAGAATGCCATGATCCTTGCTGACATATTAAGCCATTTTTAATTTGCTCTTATCATTGAAAGCCCTCCCTTTTAAAAAATATGTTAGATAGCTCTAGGGTGTATAGCAACATAGAGTGATTTGGGGGTTCAAGGGAGCGCGGGAAGAGTTATTAATCTTATGCAAATGCCTATCTAATTTTCAAAGGATCCAAGTACCACTGTAGATGGGAAGATCTAGGGACTATCTGTGGGAAGATAATTTCCTGTTTATTTAATTGATCCACTGTAACTTCTCTCTTGGCAGGTATAGTTCACTAATAGAATATGCACAGCGCAATCATTATTAGAAATGTCAGTGTGACATTTGATTAATCCAGTCTATTTAGATTTGGAGCACAAATTATGCATTTATTCTAACAACATAATTAATTATTCTTCTCACTTTTGCTTTTCAACATATTTAGAGATTCCCTTAACACTTTCATCTTTAGCCTATAGGTGCATTATACCTCTCTGTAGGCTGGGCCCATTCCAACGTGATATTATTGACTGATTGATAGAACATTAGGAACTTGTATCAATTTTGTTACTGCTTTCATTTTAATAAATTATTCATTTCTTTCATGATTTCTAGTGCTAGAAATTAAGTACAGGATTTTATAACCCTTTTCATTTTAGGGCTCCTCACTTTGATCCTCATTTCCCTAAGTACCTGGAGAAACTTAAACACTATTGATTCTTTCAGTTTCCTAGTCTGAGACAATATCATTAGTTTATTCATTTGCTCATTCATTCACTTAATCTTTGGTAGCTAATTCAGTCATCTAACAAATAATTGTAAGTAATAATGATACGGCAGTGAATAAAAGAGACAAAGCCCCTGGCCTCTCGAGTTTACATTTTAGTGAAGGGAGACAGACAACAAAACAAGCCAAAACCCAGACAATTGTGATAAGTGCCATGGAGTGAAATGAAACAGGATGAAGAGCTTGGAGGGGTGAGTTGTTATGAAGAAGAGTTATTGTTGTGTAAGGTGATCAAGACAGGTGAAATGATGACATTTGGGTAGACAGCTAAAGACAGTGAAGGAGGAAGCTGTGTAGATGTCTTGAAGAAGAGCATTCCAGGCAGAGGGTGAATAAGCCCAGAAGTCTTGGAGCAGAAACATGCCTAGCAGTGAGCCAGGTGAGATGAGATGGAGGTAACTCAGAAGCAGGTAGAAGTCAGATTGTGTGGAGCCTTGTAGACTGCTGAAGATACTAAATTTTACTTCGACTGAACTACAAAGCCAGTGGGTGTAACCATGTTAAACTTCATCTGAGCCCTTCCCTGTGCTACTGGAAAACAGTGATGTAAAAAAAATCCCCCCACCCTTTGTGTCCAGGTAAAGGCTTACTGAAAAGAATACCCCTTCCCCATGACTTAGATAAGGCTTAGGCATGATGTCCTTGTTTACTCAGTGCAGGAACAGAAACTGAGCCTCCACATTCTCATGCTTTGTCTTATAAATGATTAGTTGAACTGTTTGTCCCCACTGACCAGTTGGAATAAAATACCTGTTACGTTGACTTGACCAAAGTTTACTTAAGTTTTACCCTTCACACAGGATCCTAAACTTGACTTACCCCTAAGGTTAAACAAACATCAACCTCCTTAATACCTTCTCCTGGAAGTCACCCACAAGGAAGGATGTCTTCTGCTCAGCTGTCCAGTCAAGCCATCTGCTCACCCTCCTTCCCCACCCCTGTTTCTTTCTAGCTTGGCTTACTCCTCTCCATAAAAGAAAACCTCTTTTCTGCTTAAACTTTGATTTATTTGCAGACCTCATGGTCTGAGCTTTCTCCCTGTTCCAATAGCCATTTTCTCTTACAGCGATGATGTTTTTGAATAGTCTCTCCTTACTTAAGTCAAGATTTGTTTTTGTTTTTGTTTGTTTCATTTGACTGAACAAAGGACAGACATAGATGGTGGATGTTTATGAATAAAGGGTTCAACCTGGGTGCTGAGTGGAGATGAACGTGTAGAAGCATGTGGAGAAACACAGGAGGTAGTGAGGAGATTAGTATTTATTTACATGCTGAGGAACTTTGAAAGATGTTTGTAAAAATCTCTAGATAGTTTGGTAAGAATCTTTGTGAAGTTTATAGATAAATAAAGATTGCTGAGTAGAGCAGGCAAGCTGGGCAACATGCTCACATAAGTTCCCTTTTGCCATATATGAGAGCAGCATTATCAGTGGGAAGGCCCAGGAAATGATGTAAGTTAAGATGTAAGTCAGAGATTCATCTTATTCACCAATTTATTTACTCAACACATATTTAAGTGCCTTTTTTACAGATAATATTCAAGATTTTAGGATACTGCCATGAAAGAAGACCCTTCTGGGTGATTTGCATTCTACTTGGGGCTATTATTCTAAATACCTGATCAGTTAAAAAGAGATGCAGGGATATGGTAAGAAAGAAGTAAACAAGGTTATAAGATAGTGCCTGACTTTAAACTGGATGGTCTGTCACCACTCGGAGGAAGTGACACTGGAGCTGAGAAGCAGCCAGAAAGTCTTGAGGAGCCAAGAATTAGGTACCATCTAGGAACTGAAAGTAGGTCATCGTGTCTGGATCTGGAGGAGAGCGGTCAAACAGAGAAGCCGTGGGGCCTTGAAGGACATGAGCAGTCTGAAATGCCTTCTAAGTGTGATGGAAAATCAGGAAAAAAATCTGTGGGATGTTGATGCTGGGAATCTCTCCCCCTATTAGAATTTTCTTTGCCTCTGTACTCCCAGGAGCAGTGAGAAAAGAAGGAAAACAACAAATAGTGTGGAGTCTTGGTACCAGACTGGAAAAAGAACACCGTTTTACATGAGTGGAGTAATGGAGTAGATGTGTAGCCGCTTTGGCATAGTGTTCTAACCCCTACTGAATGCCAGCTTAGACCCAGCAAGTCCAGCTGTACACACCTCTGAATGAGGGAGGGACAGGAGGGAGAGGAACTCATCTAGATAACTTAGTTCAGGTAATTCAAGAGCCCAAAAGCATCAGTGCATAATGTTGAATCTTATAAAGTGTCGAGTATTTTAAAGGATTCTCAGCCTTGGCAAAAGAGGAAATTTATTCTTCAGGTGGATAGGTAATTGATTAGTGATGGCTTTGTAATAATAGTATAGTAAAAGGAGTTGTAAGCCCTAGGAAAAGATTGACTAATGAAGAGTCGAAGGCCTGATAAAACACTATACAGGAGACAAGATGATCATAAATAGAAAAACTGACAAGTTGAAATTTTAATATGTGTTGAAATGCTTTAAGCAGAAAACCCTTAAATAAATTAATTTTTTAATATAACCTCTTTCCATAGGAATATAAATTCAGAGTACTATAATATAATATTTACACATATATTAATGGACTGGATTATATATTGCAAAACCATATACCATATATTGGGACTTTCTGAGTTATTTATGATTTTTTTTTCGATTGACTATATACAATTTTGCTTTATATTCTGTTTTAAGAACATACTCCTCTTAAGTCAAAACTGCTATTTACAACATTGTTGATAGGGGAAAAAATAGGTTTCAAGTTTTAACAAAATAATTTACATATAAATTTTAGAATTGACTCATTTGTAAATTGGAAATCAACTTATATTTGTAATATATACGGTATATAATATATGAATTGGCTGGGGTGGACAGAACTTTGAGTTTCTTGGAATAAGGAACATTTTTCTCTTTGTTCCATTCATAAAGGAAGGAAAGGATTCCTATGGTTGTCATGATTATTTTACACGTGGTGAAATTATGACATCTATGTGAGATAAGTGCCGTAACCACCATCATTTGAAATTTCTTGAGAGTTAGGTGAGAAAATAACTTCCTGAAGGTCCATTTACTCTTTAAGGAAACTAGTTTGTCATTCTCCATGATTGCAAAGTAATTCTCTAAAAGCCACAGCCCTTTCAGCCCATAAAGATCCTAGAGCATCATGAAAAGCAAGTTTTGTCTTAAGTACGCAGTAGGAACTCCATAAATGTGTGCTGAAGGGATATAATTTGAGCAGCTGGTAGTGATGATGATTATTTAACTATAACTACAACATCCATTAGGGTTATTTAAATCTGCCTGCTCTGAAATATTCTCTTCGCTTTGCTCAATGCAACATGATGCATGGACTTTTGAAAGCATCAGGCAGACTCACAGCGAAGGTTGTATTGCATATTGCAAAGCATATCTATTCCTATTCATGATACGTCTTGGTATGAGAGCGACAGTACCAATGTAAACAACCTTATTGGTAGCATTTACTAAATTTAAATTTGTAGCATCAGGAGTAAGTGTTTTACTGGGGAAAGAAAGAATATGTGCTTTTTTATTTTTAATAAGTTTCTTCAGGATACGGATAAAATAATTTCCACTTTTGTCTTAGTACTCACTGCAATTAAATCTATTTAATGTCATCATTTCTTATTATTCTATGTCAGTAATGCACTGCCGTTGCATATTTGCACCTCACATGCTCCTCCTCACACTAAGGTTGCAAATGAAAGCTGGTCTATGTAAATAGTCCAGAGAAGTAACACACAGAAGCGGGATAGAGGGCGATTCTCCTTTATGTGCATGTATACCACATTATTGTACTTGGACCTAGCATGCAATGCAACATGGGAGATAAATGAAATCGAGCCAGATGACATGAACACAAAGCTATTGCTAGAGATAGCCCTGACAGGTACGTGTGTGTGTGTGTGTAATGTGAGTTACAGTTATATTACTACTGTTTAGGGCCAGAGCCTTGGACAACCCCAGAGGGTAACCCCTCACTCCCAGTAGGTACAGTTCATATAAATGGTGGCCCCTAGACTTCTTTAGTGCACAGCCTGACTGCACACGGTGGTCCTGCTGCAGATTATACTCTTGTGTATCTGCCGTGGGAATCTCTCTTTTTGCTCTCCTTTCTAATTCTTCTATTTTTCTCCTGGTCCTCCTCTTATTCTTCCTCCCTGTTTGATTGTTTTCCCCTCTCTATTCAATAAAGAAAATGGCAAAGAAGACAAATTGATGACCAAAAAAAAGCAGCCCTCTCCTAGTGTAAGAGAAATATCCTAACAATGTAGTCATTCAAGGAGTGAATAAATAATTCAGCTTAACTAGAATGAGTTAAGAGAACAAATAAAATTAGAGGCTCAGGAAATTTTGCCTGTGGCTGTCCCCAGCTGACTCGCTTTCATGATATTTGTACAATTCACATGCAATTATTTATTCAATGGGCACATTTTCCGGACATCAAAACATCTCAGGTGCTTGGTTAATCTTCACAAAATTTGTCCTCATGAGAGACACAAGGTTTCAATTTAGCATGACTCTGTCCAAATTATGACAATTATGAGAATGAAAGTTTACGTATAACATGTCTAAAAGACCTAGTAGCCCAATAGAAATGTGAAGATCAGTCTTAAATAGAATATTTATATAAATAAATTTTCATTTAAAAAAAAAAAAGACCTAATGAGAATAGAAGAACATTGTTTTGTGGAAAGGAAACAGCAACAAACCTTGTTTTTACTTTTAAAGCAACTCTGATTAATCATTTACTTTTTATAAGCATAGACTTTTGTTTGCTAAAATTGATATAATTATACCTCTTTTTCTTTTTTAACATTCCAGAAATTTTATGACTCAAATAAAATAATACATATGAAAATTATTTCTTTAAAATGGAATGCAAATCCCTATTAGAATTTGGTGTGTAGGAATAATTGCTATTATTGAATGAAACAATACTTGTGTATTTGTAAAGATCAATTTGTAAAACCTAACTCAATAGCACGTAACATTAAAATTCAGATCTGTAGACATTACTATGTGAGAATCATTATCTAACTTTTTAAAGCCAGGAAATGTTTTTGTAAATTTGAAGTACTAAGGAAGTCATTTGGGATTTAGTCTCACTATTACTGTTTCGTAATTGTCAAGCTCTAGAACATCATTATCACTGTTAAAAGTGGAACCAAAATACACCTAATTGTGGAGTCATGAGTGAAGCAATGTGAGGGGTCTGCTTTCTGGGCAGTTGGATAAAATGTCTTATGTATTAGGAACTGGTTCTTTTTGATGTCCTATGCTTTCAGAGACAGGAAAACGCAGTGGATTTACTGAGCTTTTTTATTATTATATAATGTTTTTTTCAAGACAAGTAAAAAGCTTGAGCCACAAGAAATTTGTGTCTAATATAGCTGATTAACTTGGTTATGGCTAATCATTCCCTTCAAGTAGTCTTCAAGTAGTCCAGAGAAAACTAGAGAAAGAAGGCTGCCTCTGCATTAAATCTCCTGGAAGTATGACCATATTACTAATTTATCATCCAAGCCAGAGCATTTTTGAGTCCTGGTAACAGACATAGATCAGGGCCGCCCTGGGCCAACGGGAGGTAAAGCCAGCCTGCAGCTTAGCAAGCTCCTGAGTTTCTTGATGCTTTGTTCCCCTGAACCTGGGCTACCACCGAATCACTAGGTACCAACCAGAACCTCCCCAGTGGGCCATCCTCGCTGTCCACTTCCCTAATATTGAAATTGACATCATTATTATTAGTCCAGTCCGCCATGTCTCACATCTTTGTAAGTTTTGATTCATGTGCCAGTTTTTCTCATCTTCCACACATTGGACCAATCTTATTACTCTCTTCTTTTCATATTATCCCATACCCGAATTAATGTAAGCCTGTTTATAATAGTTTCCCAGACGTTAATAATTTCAACAAAGTCTTCAAAACTACAATGATAAAATGTCTCACTCTACAACCATTGCTGCTTCACCACTTTACACATAGCAATTACCCTGCGTTCGCCCTATGATCAAACGTTATTACCCTTTAACTTTTACCCTATAATTTTTCCAATTATTCACTGTATTTCCTCTTTTTACCTACTAGCAAGATTCTTTGATATCATGAATCTTCTCATGGCCAGGGTGTCAATTTCTTCCTTTCTCCCGCCTCTAAGTCTTTGCCTAAATGTCCTCACATTTAGAGATTAAGCTCCTGATCCTGTCCAGAATCCTCCAAATAATTTTTTTCTTTAATTAATTTACCTATACCATAAAGATTGGAAATAGCCGAATTTGTAAGTTGAGTCACTCTTAAAATGAATGTCATTTGTTCATTTGTATGTATATCCAGTTCTTAGATCTGTTTCTTGAAATAAAGACCTAGTGCTTAGTTTTTGCCATTCTGTGTATTTTGTAATTGTAGTTCTATTTAAGAAATTTTATGTAAAAACATACCCACATATCTAGAAATTTCAGATATTAGGAAATAAGCATCTAATTCTCAGTGGCCTAAAGAGTCTAGAAGAATTTAACCCTGAGGATGGTCACTGCCTCCCGGTCTTCACTGTAAAGTCCTAGGGTCCACGGTGGTTCCTGGATCATTATAGACCCTGAGTAATGTCTATTTAACTGATGGAGAACCAAGTAAAATTTGGAGAAAGACTCTGTCTCCCTAATCAATTTAATGATATTGCGTAAAGATCAACTTTATTCTAATGTTTTAAGTCGTTAATTTTTATGCCATAGAAGATTAAAATATTGTATGCTATTTAAACATATATGTTCTATTATATATCATGTAGAATATAGGTTTTTTATGATTTTATGCACTCAGCAATTGATCTGATTTCTATAATGAGTACAGCTTATCTCTTTTTAGTTTGTTTTATTACTTACAATTAACGAAACTACATGTAAACCAGTATTCAGACAATTCAGTTAGTTCCTAATGTACTAGCATGTAAGTAAACATTTCAAATAGCCAGGGGAGAAGGTGGAATTTTCCTATTATTAGGGAGTCAGGTAGCCTGCCATCAAGTTGCCAGCTGGACAATGTCCTTAGCTATAAAGAAAGAAGATGAGCTGAATCCCAGAAATCCACTGACCGTTCGTGCTCTGTGGGGTAAGGCAGCAATCATTTTCTTAAGCCTGTGTGAGAGATGTGTCCGGTAGTCTTTGTGTCTTTGTCCAAGGGAGGAGGGCCGCATGGAAAGCATCACTGGCCATAAAGTAATTGTTGTCAATCAAGCATTTCTTACCAAGAGATGGAGGACTTGTCACACATACAAATGAATTTTTGATGTGACAGACTGCCATGAACGGTGATATTTGGCTTCTGTCTCCCGTTGATTATATCACAAATCTATTCCTGGAGTGTTGAGATGGAGTGACATTGAAGCCCTGTATACCAGAACGCTGTACATTATATATGCACACCTTTCATTTTTCATTCGTTGATAAATTTCTGCCTGGGAAAAGTAATTCCTTCATGTAGTTTCAGAACTCTTTTTAGTTAATCTATGACATCTACACAATTTGTTACATTTGTCAATATAATAGAGTAGATGGTTAAATTTGCAAGGCTAGTAGGCTGAATTAATCACCAATTTTTGATCAGTTTGAATAGGACAGTTCCATTTAAAAGCTGTGGAATCATAAATGAAAAGCAACACTCTACCTGAATTTATTTTATTTTTCTTTAATGATGCCTCGCCTAGTTCTCTGTTAGCAAAAAAGCATAAGGTTTTCTCCCATTAGATAAGTTTTCTTCTTTCAATGTCCAACCATCCCTTAAATAGTGTCTCCTCTGAGTAGATATAGCCTGCTGTAATCTCCGTGAAATCCAGGTCTTTCTTTAGTGTGACTCAAATAAAATCCGTTTTCCAGTTTGTTGCTTTTTAGTCCCAGTAACTAAAATGTTGTCTTCTTTTGCTTTTGTACTTCTGATTCCCCAAAATACTTTGAAACAAGTTATGTAGGGTAGATAACATCTATTTTGCCATGAGTCCTGAAAATAGACTGTAAGAAATTGAATGCATTTATTAAATATCCTATCTACTGTTGTTTTTTTTTTTTATGTTTTATTGGCTCTTTGTCTTCCTTTGATCCAACCTGATAATAAGCTTTATTAGGTCTCTCCAAGAACATTCAGGGATACGATTGCTAAAAATTCTTAGAAGAACAGAAAGATATGATTTAACTATATCCTCAATTTAGATTTTCCTGGTGACTGCATAGAAAAAGCTAATAATAGCATTGATAAAATTTAGCTCTATCGACTACCAAGGTTTTCTTTCATTCCTCCAATGTAAGTGACACTGAATAGTTTAGTGTAACTTTATACATGCCAGTTCTTCTTCTTTCAGCTTCATAGCTTAGAGCCATTAAGTGATTTTGGCGTTTGAGCCTTTTCTTCCCCCAAATTTCGTAACTTACATAAAAGAACAAGTGGTGCCGTCTTATTGTGTATCACATTACATTGAAAACAGGAAAAGCAGGACAATAATCGCAATAAATTTTAAAAATCCTTCAACCATCACTTGCATTTCTGGAAGAACGTTACAGTGATTTCAAAGAGCAAGTCACAGAAATACTTTCAAATGTCTACTTTTCTCTCAATTCTAAATCTGCACTACAACTCAGCATCTCCGAAGTGTTTTTGGTGTTGGAACAATAATAATGTCCTCAAAGTTCTAAACTATGGTGTACCATTTGTTCTAAACATTTATAGACTAAAAAATATCATCATCTAGTCTGAAGCCATCATATGATGGGTTTGCTTTGTTCGATGGCTGTTATGTTCCTTAGAAATCGTCACATTTTTATTCTCTTCTGTCTTGGATATTCTCTTCTGTCTTGGACAGGAATGTGCTATCAATCTATTAGATTTGAGAGTGTGTCTTGTATAATTTTATAAGTAAATTGTGGTAATAAACTGCAACTGTCTTAAGATATTGAATCCTGAATGGGCACTGGCCACACGTCTGGCATGATTTTATGCTATACAAACATTATCTCACTTAAGGTAAGACTAGAATGTATCTCATTTACCAAGTGGAGTGAACAATGTTTAAAGAAATTAGGTGACTTGTGTAGGGTTATAACTTCTAGTAAAGGCCTAGCTGGGATTTGAACCCAGACGCATATAATTCCAGAGTTCAAGGTCATAGTTCTATTTTTAAAACATAATGAGTATTTATATTTGGATAGAAATCCCTTTCCATGAAATTAGCGTAAAGGTCATTTTAGGGTTAAATGATTAGTTGCTCTTAAATAAAGTATGCAAGAGATTTAAGTAGAAAATAATGAATGAAACTTAATCATTAGAGGGCTCTCAGAATTTATGCAAAAGAGATTATTGTCCTAGACTGGATGGCTGGAAGAGAGTGCATCATTCTCTCGGGCCCTGGCGTGAGAATTTAGACAACTCTTGTTTATGTGGGCCTGTGAAAGCAAATCCCTGATAAGCTAGCTGGGTCACAGAAATGAAATCACCATCTGGCTTTCTTAAAGCCTGTATTGCCAAAGGCGACGGCTCTTGCTTCTCCCTCTAGACATGTAGGAATTCAATGCTAGCAGTTGTTTTTTTCTCATGTGTCAGTTTACTTCTGAGAAAACAGCAGAAAGGAATTTTACAAATAGAAAAGAAGACAATCTGTCTTCGACCTGTGGGTGCCTGCATGCACAGCCATACACTCACCTATGTAACCCGCTCCAGCTTGAAAAAATTTTGGAGACGTCACCTTTCGCATGCAAACATTCCAAGTCAGTGCTATTGTAGTCTCCTAGAGGTGACAGAATGGACAGTCTCAGAGTATGCACTAAGCTCTTCCATCTTTCAAAAGGGAATAATTCTTCTCATTTCCTAATCATTGTTTATATTTGATGATGTCTTATTTATTTATTTTTGATGATGTCTTGTTGGCATTTCTCATTAGACCAAAAGTTCTTTGAGTGAAATGAAAAAGTCTTAACTAAATAAGCAGACTTGCTCACCTGGCTTTCGCTGAATACTTGCTCTCTGCCTAGCACTACATCAGATAGTAATGGAGAGCACAGAAAATATAAGACATAATCTAGTCCACAAGGATGTTATAGGATATTGGGAGATAAAAACAATGAGAAAAGTAGTACACAAAAAAAAAATAGTAAAAAATAAAAATAAAAATACTGCACATAGACAAAGCGGGATCTGCGAGGCTGGCGGAGTTTGGAGAAGCAGGCATTGTAATGGCTGGGGTGTTGGGGAGAGCTGGCTCCGTGCAGGGAGGAGGGAGAGAAAGAACAGAGGTCTATGCTGACGGGTCAAGCAGCTCATGCGACGTGGCAAAGGACAGGAATCGCTTTGGTTTTCCTAGACTGTAACTCTCACGCCAACAACTGGTTTGCAAAAGGAGGGGCGTGACCTCACTATAAGTGAATGTAACGAGAGAGCCGACTCTAGCAATCATCACTTTTAACTCCCATTTTTCAAGTGGGGAAACTGAGGTAGACTGGTATTAAGCACCTTTTTCAAGATCACATGGCTGATTGGAGACAGAAGTGAACTTAGAAACCCAGGAATCGTGACTCTTTTATCCCTTTAAGTGTTCCATTTTCTTCACACTCCACCCCAATCCAAACACTTGTTCTTTTACTTACTTTTCCAAGTGGCACTTATCTCTTTTTGAATTCAACCTACCTGGTCTAAAGAGTAGAAAAATCACAGTCAATTCTTTTTAGTCAGACTATTGATCAGGGGCTTGGATCAAGTTCCCAAATTGAATTCAGACTTCACTAATTTGCTGAAGCTTGAAATGGAACAATCTTCTATTTAGTGGTACCTGGATCAGCTCGTCATTTTCCTTGACTACCAATATGTACTAATTGGCTGTATTTTCAATAAAGTTAATACTAACCACTTTTTATAAGACTGTATGAAGACATAGGGATGTGAAATTCTGCAACTATTTGGATGTATTTTCTATTGATTTTCATATACTATGCATATCTATAGATGTTTATAACTATTCATATATAGACAGGGACATAAACTTTTTTCAGAAATAATTCTAAACTCAGAAATTATTGGTTAAAGTAAACAAATGTTGTTCTTCTGTTAATTATAAGGAAGCAGTAATTATAAGCTAGGATTCTACCAGGCTTTATTTCACAGAGAATTTCTATCACCTGTACTTTTATTTTTTTCAGAGGTAAGTATTCCTTCAAACTTCACATTATCAGTGCTTGTGAGAGAACACAAACCATGATCGAGGCTGAATGTAGAAATCCAAAGGTACAAGGGATTACTTATATCTTGGCATTCGTTTCTCTCTGGAGCCATTTTAGAAGCTGAGATTTTTCTCAGTTGTGCTAATAACGAGTCGAAACAGCCTCCCTCAACTGCTGGACGCTTGCAACAGACTGATAGGTGCCCCAGTGAATGGCAACAACTGAATTTTCAACTGCCTCCCAATCTAAAAGCCATCGTGTTATTACTCTCCCCTCTTTACATCTCTCAGTGTTATCGAGCCCTGCTGTTTTCTTTTTAGTAAATGTCTTTATGACCTTCCCTACTCATTATGTCTCTGTCATCACCTTAACTTTAGGATTTATTACTACATGCCTTCAATAAGTACCAGGCTTGTTACTTTTCCCTCTTGACAATTTACCTGATCTTTGTCTCTCTCTCTCTCTTACAGAGTGAAATAAGTGACTATTCTTTAAAAAAAAAATACTGCTTTCATTAATTTCCAGCTAAGCAAACAGTTGTGTCAAAAGAAAATGTTTTTGCCCAGGTTTCCTCATCCTCAGCTTACTCTCCAATGTGATTTACTGTGCATGATGCTCTCTTAAGATCACCTTTGTGGTTTGGCCCAGGCTATTCACACAGCCTGAAATTCAGTTTCAACCCTCCATGCCTATACCAACTATAGAAATAGAAACTCTAAAGAATCTTTGTTTCTCTGTCCATCATCTGAGACTTATTTCAAGCCCTGGATCTTCCAAGAAATGGCTCTTGACCAATCTAGCCAACACAGTACATTGTGACTTATTCTCTCAGTTATAACTTGGAATTTAATCCATAAATTTTCCTTAGTGTTTCTATATGACTTGCAGTAAGTTAAATGTTCTTTGACAGGGGCTATATCATTCATAGTGTTCATAATCCTATAGACAGAAAGATTACTTATTAATTGATTAACTATCAAAATCTTCAGACAAACAATACGATTTTATTGCGTAATGCTACAGTTTTATTTAGACCCTAAGGCTGGATAAGATGTAAATGTTTATCATCTATGCTGGATGAATGATAACTACCCCTTAATAGACAATGTTGCAGTCTGTTAAAACAGGTTAATTCAGGAATCTGTGGCCCCTGTTTGAAAGAAAACTACAAGTCCATCCTCTAGCTTTGTGCTCCCTGATTTTCTTGTTGAGATTTGGCCCATGACTCTGATTCTATTTATTTATTTTTAAGAATGAGTTTATGAAAACCATAAAGGACATTTTGACAAGTCAGAAGATGCCATAGTTATGGTTCCTGTGGAGCTAATGTATTCATCTTTCACAAGCTAAATGTTAAGGCATAGATCTAAGTGCCCAAATAATCAGCAATTATATGCACTTCGTAAGCAAATGAACATCTCATGACTACAGTCTTTCCATTTCCTGGCCCCTGTACTCAGGGCAGAATTCAGGAAAGTGTGAACGAACTGTAGGAGAATGCTCTGTGTTGAGCTGATGGCCTTTTCTGAAACTAGGCTGCTCCATGAGCCCTGAAGGCAATGTTGGATGGAGGCTTGGTGAGGGATCCTGGTGGCTCTTCTTTGGAGCAGGCCCTTCAGGAGGTATCTGGCCCCGGTGAGGTATGTGTGTACCCAGCAGAGCTGTGGATGGTAGGTTAGCTGCTTTCCCAACTCTATGAAGATGTTTAGCTCTGCCAAAATCCACAATTGTTTCACTGCCTCAGAAAATTGGTAAAGTAGGACAAAATCTCTATCATCTTCCTACTAACAATTTCCCAGTTATGATGGCTATGATTTTCTTATATTCAGCATCCTTCTGCACTCCTTGTTCTAAGCAGTAGAGCCGTAAGGCTGTGCATATGATGGAGGCCGGTCCTAGCTACTCATTTTTTGGAATTTTCTCTATCTGGGATTGGTTAGAAAAAGAGATCGTTTCCCCTTCCATCATGGAATGCAAGGGGAGGGAGAAGAACTGAATACAGCCATGTATCCAGCATCATGTGGATAAAACTGATCAGGGAGGACAAAGCTGATTGGAAGATGGACAGAATTTATGATGGCATTGGAGCCCACGACCCCCAAAGGCCTGGTAGCTCAGCTCCTCCTTTGAGTGTGGGATCTCCCTCTTTATCTTGATAATACTCCCCAACCCATTCATTTTTCCCCTAACCTACATCCCACTCATAATTGAAGAAAACTGTCTAAAACATCAGCCGAGGCCAACGAGAAATATTTTAAGCTAATTTTCCTTGGAGAAATAAGATTTTAAAGATTTTCCACTATCCTTTCCCATCAGCATGTCTAGTTTCCATACATCACTTGAAAATGCTTGTTGCAAAGTGTGTCATGAGAAAAACGGGCTTAAAGGAGACATTTTTAATTTGTCAACAGAGCATGGATTATTTTCAACTCTGGTTTAAAACACACACACACACACACACACACACACACACATACAAAACTTCTCTCAGCAATATTATTTGAATGAAATGAATATAAAATCTGAATCTAAAGTTACCAAATGATAATATCAAGATATTGAGGTTAATATATTGAACGTTATATGATAGTAACGCAAATTACTTTAATTTTAAATTACTTTTAGTTTTATTGTGAGCTTTAAGGGAAGAAATGACACATTCTACATTATAATTTGCTACTAATAAGTTCTAAGAACATGAACTGTCAGTGATTTGGGAATTTTCCTAAGCTATCGCCCTGGCATGCAAATCCCCTTTTATATTTGTAAAAATGAAGGCATCTGAGAGCCATCAAAAATGACAATAGCTAAGAATTGCATATTATTTACTATATACCAGGTACTATTCTAAATTTTCCACTTACATAATTTCATTTCATTTTCATAAGAGTCTTTTAAACTACTACATCCCCCTTTTACAGATTAGAAAGCTGAGGTACTGCAGAAAGGGAGTTGAACTTGGCCCAGGGGAAGAGGCATTCAGGGATTCCAGCTCCAGACCTTGTGCATCTAACCACCATGTGATCTAACCTCTCAAAGGCAGATTCGTAGGTCATGGCGTAGACACCTTTGTTGGCTTACCCAGACTCTACATTATCTCACCTCTCCCCCTTGTTTTTCCTTCACAAGTTCCTAGATTTTTGCGAGGATATGTATTTCAGTCCATGTGTTTCATGGGAAGCTCAGCCTACTCCAGGCTACAAGAGTGAAACCTGGATGGTGAAAGCCATTTCCCTCAGCCCCAGCCATTAGTTTCAGAATAGTTGTGGGACCTGAATAGTTGTGCGACTCTAGGGGCGAATCCTGTGAAATTTAGTTTCATACACAGCTTTGTGTGTACTCAAAAGGTTGATACTGTACTTTTATTTAAGGAAATGAGAAAAAATGCATAATATATGTGAAAGTGGAAATATACTCATTATTAATAGGGTTGTGTGACAGACCCTGGCTGGCTGTTCACCAGCTTCATTTCCTTTTCTCGCACAGCATATAGCTATGCTACATTTCCTTCCTTCCTTTCAAGTTAGGTATGGCCATATGGTTGAGTTCTAAAAAAAATGCAGTACACCGCTTCCATCCGGGTTATTAAAATTTTCCACTCTTGATCCGCCAGCTTGATACAGACAAGCATGGCAACTTACAGAGACACACAATAAAAGGGACCTGAGTCTTGAAGTCACCATTTGGAGGAGAGGTAGATGTGAATTAGAATCACCTGCTTTGAACTTCTTGGAGCTGGAAAACACAATGCTATATTTGGCCATTAAACATTTTGGGATTTGTTATAACAGCTCGCATAACCATAATGAATATAGTTAGTTCCGATAATTATGATCGAAATCTAAAGAATCAAAGTTGAGGCAGCAGAGATTGACTTTCGAGTGGAGATGTTCCCTTTTAAAATTGTCTTTTGAAAAATAGGTTTTAAAATCTGTAATTACAATACAACAAAGCAATAAAGCAGAGAATTCAAGAACCAATTTGTTGGTACATATTTGTACACAACAAAGCAAGTAGCTCATTATTACAATATAAGTTCTTCAGATGTATCCTAGGACCAAGTCCATCTAATATTTTTCTCATGGATTTGGAATAGATGAGGGCACTAATGGTCATTTTTATTAATTTCTTGAGATGAGTCTGGAGCATTAGCACAGCAGTGAGTGTCCAGTTTAGTTATGATTTCTGATGGCCTTGTTTGTGGAAGTGGCTTTCCTTTGAAGGCTCAGCCAGTTTTCATGGTGACAAGCGCTGGGCACATCTGAGGCCTCCTTGGTGAGGTGGAAAGTGACTTTATAAAAGGAATATGTTAAAGTGCTAGGATGAGGAAAATAAAGGGTCACTGAGCACTCAGAATCAGCATCCCCACTGAACTTGATGTTGTCCTACTGGGAATGATGGATAAAAAAGTGAAAGCAGAAGGACTCCCATTCCCATGTTTAACAGAAATTTCCAGAATACAGGAAGAAAGTTTTGTTTTCAAGTCAGAGCTGAATTGATAAGATTTTTGAGGTGTTGAAGAGAGCCAGAAACGAATTACTGCCACTCTCTGACCCTTGTCATTTTGGCTCTCAGACACAAGAGCCAGACCTGTTGGTAAGTTTCAATGATATGCCCCCACACTGAATAGCTGGAAATGAACCAAATGCTGGCAACAGCTGAAAAGTGAGGGGGCATGCCTCTGGCTCACAAGAGTAATATACAGTTTTTGAATTCATACTGACGGGCAGCATCGACAGTGGAACTGGCCACTGTGGGCTAGCCTTTGTGGGAGATTATTTTAACACCGATCTGATGTGCTATATGTATTTGAATAATTGCCAGGACATTCAAAGAAAGAACCAGTTAACAGAAGATGATTTGTTTTCATATTAGCAGGAGAATAGAAGTCACATAAAGCAAAGCCAATTTCTTTTTGAAGTTCTAATAGCATTCAATGCCAGGGTTTCTCATTCATTCTTTGGCTCTTTCCAGAAGCACTAATGGGAATTGTGTGCTTGTAATACATGCCACTTATCCATAATTCCTTTTGAAACTGTGTCTCTCTGAGTTGCTGCTTTCAGAGTTAGCCAGCCCCTCCAGTGCTCCCTGTCGTTCAACCGCCGTTTACAATTTTCCTCACCACCACCTCCCCCGACCCCCATTCTCCTGCCCCCTGCAATGTGTTGGGTACATTAGAACAAAAATGTGGGAAAGCAATATGCTTGAAACACACAATTCCAAGACTCCTTCAAGTTCAAGGAGCCTTGTGTGCCCTTTTGAGCTCAATGGATTGGCTAAAAATTGCATTCTTAGCTGTGTTCTCATTTAAATAATTAGCTTTCCCCCCTCCATTTCAGACCATCTTTTTCTCCTCAATCCAAATTTTTCTTATTCTAATTTATCGTATTTTTTTCTCATTTTTTTCTCTTGCAATGCACTTTTCAGAAGCATAATGGAAAGTTGAAAGAAACACAAGGAAAAGCATTGTAATTTTACCTAATATTTAAAAGCAACAATTTTGTAAGGTAAGAGAGTATAATCAGACGTAATTAGCTAAGATAGTTCCCATTTTCCTTCTTTGAAGTCGGATGATCTTGTTCTGCTAGGCATGTCAGGCTTTAGAAACGCAAACATTTTACTCCTTTTTAAGTCCTGCTTTCCTCTTCCTTTAATTGAGTCAGGCAGAGAGAGATACGCCACTGTTAGTCATCTCAGGAATTTAACACAGTATCTGTGATAGCTGGAGAGCTTAGAGAGCAAGCGCAAGAGATAGAGAAAGAGCAACAGCTGATTCGAAATTCCGCCATGATGCTTGGTTTCAGTCCCATCAGCTTGAAATGTTTATTAAGCATCCATTACGTTCCCACACTTGAAGACACCCCGCACTGCCGGAGTTACAGGCTCAGCCAACAGCATAGGTGCTATGGCAGCTGGCTTACTCTGGGAATGGGGACACAACATGCCCCCAAAGTAATAAAAATTGTTATTAAAAGAGAAGATATCTTTAACCAACCCTTCATTTCCTCCCCTGAGACTGACAGGCAATTTTGACTGTTTATTTTTACTTAACTCCAATAAATGACTCTGTTTTATTCAGCCTCACAATCATTTGGTGCTGCACGCTGCTGCTGGCACTGAGTAGAAATGGAAGTGAAGGGCGTCATTAGAGGCACTCCAGAGCAATCTGGGTGAAATTAGATGCTTTGGAAACTAAATCAAGCCCTTAGTTTCAAGGATGGGAAGTTGGACAAGGGGAGAATAACGTGAAATTGGTTGAATTACCCTTAGCTTTCAAGGCATTAGAGAAGGTCAGGAAAGTAAAGTTTAAATTATATTTCACTCATGTGTGCATTCTGTCCATAATCACTAGTTAATGAGCATATTGATATTTATGCCATGTCTGTTTACTTTTAAAAAGCACATTTTCATTAAATTGTGCAATTGTGTGGGTATACAGATAGAGCGCTAGTTGGTGAATTGCTCTATTCTCTTTATTTGAACTATAGATTTTAAGTACAAATTTAGCAAATACTAAATGAGGACAAAGAAAAAAAGTCTACTAGATTCTTCTTTCTATTTGGAATTCGTTCAACGAAGTTTCCTAAACCTTGAGAATGTTCCTACCTTTGCTTTTCTTTCACATCCCACCTCTTAGAAATCTCTTCCCATACCCACAGATGATTCGCTTATTTCCTATATCAGGTCTCTGTTTAAATGTCACCTCCCTAGAAATGCTTTCTCAAACTGTCCCATTTAAAATCAGTCTCGAGTCATTCTTTATACCTTACCTCATTTATTTTCTACACGTCTATTATGTGAAACAACAATACATACATAATTACAATTACTTTTAAATTTTCTACTTCTCCCAACAGAAAATAAGCTCTATGGGACTTTCTCCCTTAATCACTGCTGTAATTCCAGCCTCTGGAGTAGCACCTGGCACACAGTAGGGTTCTTCATGTATTTGGTAGGTCAGTGGATAAAGGGAAAGAGAAGTGTGGTGCTAGAATGAGAAAGTTAACATGATGCTTGTCAAATTCTCAGCCAAATGCCTCTTTCACCTTCTCATACAGAAAACAAAGGAATAAGAGTGATAGCAATAGAATATCCTTGAATCCTTTGTAATTTATTTTTTTAAAAAGGAAACCTTGATCTCAAACTTAATTTTAAGTTTCACTAGTAATGATTTGCTTCCAATAGTGATAACAGCGTGCTCCAGCATCTGTCTTAAGGCTCCATAGTGTGAATGTAATTGTGACTAGATTGGGGTGACAAATTTGTATTCTCTTCCTCTGTGAACACTTTAATTACCTTTGGGTTCTCACAAATAAAATAACCAACATCTAGCATCCGACACCAGCTCATTTGTGAAGCCACTCGGAAACCACAGGTGAGTGCATGTGCTCTGATTCTGAAACATGCCCACCAGGCCAGGTCAGCTGGGAAGGGATGCTGTCAGTCAGTTTCCCCATGTCTCACTGAAGGCTCAGGCTGCCCAGATCAGCGTGCTAACAATTCTAAAGGAGAGAGACCTGCAGCAGGATTCTGGTCGATGCCTTTGACATCTCCTTTAAGCATTTCATTCTTTGTGACTGAGTACATAAACATAATGGATAAGGTTTTTAAATTCGAAGTGAAAAAAATTACGCATAAGGTGATAAGAGATTCTGGGTAGAGGATGTAGATGCCTTTTCTGTGTGTTTGTATCAGAAAAGTGAATGTAACACTATGGTCACTGGGAGAGCCTGGTCTGTAATTTCTCCAGACAGCTCTTTCAAAAGCACGCAGGATTTTCTCTTCTCACATGCCTGACACAGGCATGTAAAAGTTTTCATTATTGGAAAGGTACGTTCCCGAGGTTTGGGGACCACCGGCATTGTGGAGTTGCTGCTATCACCTACTTGAAGCATGATCAGTATGGACCTAAGAATAATTTGGGCTGAGATGCTACTAAACTGTCAGAAGCAGAGCCCTTGAAATTAATTCTTTCCATAAGCAGGGCACTTTTACTTTGCTCAAACTAATGTTGATTTGGTCATGTCTTTGCACCATCAAAACGTAAGTTAAATTACTGCCTAAATCGGTGGGTCCTCTTAGATGAGCACAAGAGAAATCTCCGGGAAAATCTAGTCATTATCACAGAAGGTGACAGAACATTTGTATGTTTTGTTGAGAAACCAGGCTTCACACGTATTTTTGTATCAGTACAGAAAATTAAACTTCTAAATCTAGTATTCTAATTATTATGGGCATTGGGATAAACATAGGTGTGTGGCCAGCCCTAAACCAATATGAAATGTGTCTTAAGCAGCTGTCTAAAAAAAAAAATAGAACATTCAGTGTAGCCTGTGTATTAATATATCCCGTATATTGCGAGGTGACAATTCCTTCCTGGAACACAGGCTCATGACTTAACGTAGAGGTTTTCCTTATATTATTTGATTTGATCTCCTCACACAATACTGTATACTGTAGCGAGACTTGATTCATGGTCATTCTTGATTCCTGATGACAAAACAGACCCAGGAGAGTGAAGTGGCTTGCCTACCCATCACATAGTGGGCACTGAGGCCACAGGTCAGACAGACCCTAAAGACCTGGTATTTAAATGGGTCATACCCCAGGAAACGATGCTGATGTTTCCACCTGGTATTGTGGTGTACTTTTTTGATATAGAGATCTACTAAGAGAAAAAAAAAGTGATTAACATATATCCCTTTGTCATGAGTAAAATTCCTTTGTCCATGTAATAATGTGAAAGGGGGTGCTCGATACAAATGGGGGGAAAGCTACATGTGATCCCCTGGTTAAGGAGAAAGAATCCCCAGGGCCAGGTTACGTTTACAGGTGTTATTTCTCTCTTTTGTTCCCCACTCTGGACTGACATACTGATTTCTGGTTTACTCGTTTCATTAAATCAGGAGAAGGGTCTGGAAGCATCCTATTTCTCCCACTTGCAGCAGTTGTGGTCCGTTCGTGATAAAGGAGAAATAGGCAGATGCGTTCCTTGTTTTTTCCTTATTTACTCAATATACTTTTTAATGTAACTTAGATGCTCCTTCTGTTCTGATTTTGGGATGCTGGGTGTTGGGAGAGCATGCATATGGATGCAAGATGCCCCACTGGGCTCCCAAGAGCCAGGAGTGCACAGAGGCAGCTGCAACGTTTACCGTCTAATTGGCAGTGTCATAGATCACGGGATGCCCAAAGTTCACCAGGAGGAGATAAAGATGTCAGAGAGGACCCCTGAAGAGATACATCAAAAGCTTCTCCCTTCTGCCTCTCTCGATAAGGATTCCGACTGTGTATTGCGTTTGTGGGTTGTTATGGTGACAGGAGGAGAAATAACTTGGGAGGCAAAGGGAGAAAATAAATTGGAAAGGAATTCATCTTTAAAAATCTTTGCATGAGAGATAGGTTGGAAATATTGAATATATGTGGGATATATTGGTATATTTGGGCTGTAGGATGAGAGCGAGCATTTTGAGGTTAATAAAGTTTCCATTTTTTTTTTTATAAGGCAATAGTGCGTGAAGCCTAAGAGTGTAAACTTTGAAACAATAGCTTGTTTCAAAACTAGCCTCTGCTACTTAACCAGCTGTGGATACGGGTCTAGTTACTTTGTCTCTCTGGACCTATAAAGTGGGGATGATGAAAACACCCATTTTATAAGCATGTTTTGAAGATTAAATGAAATAATGCATGGAAATAATGGCTTACCTGTACTAAGTGATCAGTGCATTTTGGCCGTCACAATGATTCCAATTTTCATAGGAGGCAGTATAGTATTGGGTAACATGGAAGCTCTAGAATCAACTTTCCGGGTGTCAGTTTCATTTATTCTCTTCCTAGCTGTGTGACTTTGGGCAAATCACTTAACTGCTCCAAATTTCAATTTTCTCATCCATAAAATCGAGATATTTGCAGTGAGTATTTCAAAATGTACTTTTGTTTGTTTGCTTATTTATTTATTTTGAACTTCATTCTCTTCCTTTAAAAATCTTTTTTTGTTTGTTTTTCAATTACCATTGAAAACGGTAATTGACATTCTGTATTATTTTATATTAGTTTCATGTGTACAGCATAGTGACACATTTATAGAATTTACAAAGTGATTCTCCCCAATCAGTCTAGTTCCCACCTGGCACCATACATAGTTATTACAATATTATTGACTATATTCCCTATAGTGTACTTTACATTTCTGTGACTAATTTGTAGCTACCAATTTGTAGTTGTTTTTGTTTTAATAGAAGAAAAACAAATTTAATTTTGTATGTACAGGAATCTTGCATACATGAGACCTTCAGGCAGAAAAGTCAAATGAGATATATATGCCATCTTGAGCCAAAGGTGGGATAGGGCCTCAGAGGGGAGCTGGGTCATTCACAGGATGGTGAGGAGCAGATGTCCAGTAATTAGATGTTTGCCCTGGTGTACAGACAGGTCAGAAAGATTTATTTCTGGTAATGACTCTCATTATGAGCAAGGCCCCTAATTTAAATTTAGTCTCGAGGTGGCCTCTTCTTTATGTCCTTAGTTGTAGGCATCTGTTCAGCTAGTCTTCAGACAATATTCAATGATGGTTGTTCTGTAGTTTAGTTAAAATTTCGATGGGGTTGTGAGAGGAGACAAGCACAGAGTTCATCTACTCTGCCATCTTCATTGTAAATCCCCAATTTGTACTTCGTAATCCCTTCACTTTTTTCCCCCAGCCACTCAATCCCCCTCTTATCTGGCAACCATCACTTTATTCTGTTTCTGTGAATCTGTTTCCGTTTTGTTTGTTCATTTATTTTGTTTTTTAGACTCCACATATAAGGCGATGATATGGTATTCATCTTTTTCTGTCTGACTTATTTCACTTAGCAGAATACCCTCTAGATCCATCCACGTTGTTGTAAAAGATAAGATTTCATTTTGTTTTTATGGCTGAGTAATATTCCATTGTATATATGTACCACTTCTTCTTTATCCAGTTATCTAATGATGGACACTTACGTTGCTTCCATAACTTGGCCATTGTAAATAATGCTGCAATGAATATAAGGGTGTGTATATCTTTTCAAATTAGTGTTTTGGATTTCTTCAAATAAATACCCAAAAGTAGAATTCCTTGGTTATAGGTAGTTCTATTTTTAATTTTGAGGATCCTCCATATTGTTGTCAGTAGTGGCTGCACCAATTTGTGACCCCATCAACAATGCACGAAGTTTTCCTTTATTGCTCATGGATAGGAAAAAATAACATTGTTGAAATATCCCTACTACCCAAAGCAATCTATAGATTCAATGCAATGCCTACCAAAATATCAATGGCATTTTTCACAGAACTAGAACTAATAATCCTAAAATTTATATGGCATCCCAAAAGAATATGGAACCCTGAATAGTCACAGCAGTCTTGAGAAAACTGTCACACTACGAGGCTGTGGTAATCAGAACATCATGGCAGTGGCATAAAAACAGACACATAATTCAATGGAACAGAATAGAGAGCCCAGAGAAGAGCACACACCCTTATGGCCAACGAATCTATGACAAGGGAGGCAGAAGTATCTAAAGGGGTAAAGACAGTCTATTCAATAAGTGATGTTGGGACAATTGGACGGATAGATGCGAAAAGCGAAACTACACCATTTTCTTACACCACATCCCAGAATAACCTCAAAATGGATTAAAGACTCCAGTGTGAGACCTGAAATCAAATGTATAAATGGGAAAACCCTTTTAAAATAACTGTCTACCACATTATAAGGTCTCAACTGATGTGAGCTGCTATTATACTTAAGAAAGGTGACAGGATCCTGGGACTGGGGGATGGGGAAGTTGTACTAGCCGTAACATTGTGGAGTGACATGATTCAGGGTTCAGCTTGTAGTAAATTATTTCTTCTAGAATAAGAGTTTCCACTGGCTAAAGAAATATAATCCACAAATTTCCCCTCTCTGGTATTAAAAACTTATTTTTAAAAGTACATATAAAAGAAGTTATTTATAAAAAGAATGTCCTTATCACTCTATTAGAGGAAATGTTAAATGATTACAATTATTATAGCTATGAACATAATTAAAAATACCCAACAACTGTCATTGTCTAATATTTATAGAATAACAATTAGATCGTGAAATTACAGTATAATGTCTCTTAACTCCTAATTACCACCAAAATTGAAAAGAAATTAAAATTTATGACTCTGTGGTTATCACCTAATAATAGTAAATTATTGTGTGTATATCGTATTATTGTTCCCTACTATTCACTGCCTCCAAAGAGGCAGAAACTTTCTGTTTTGATGACTTTGGGTTTGGCCATATGTCTTTTTGGATCAATGGAAGGTAGTTGGAAGCGACAGTGTCCAGGTTCTGAACAGACACATTAAGAAGCATCTTGGGTCCTGCCACTCTCTTGTACTTCTGCCCTCCGCTATGGCAGCAGCAGGCCAAGAAAATGAAGACCCATTCAAAAAGTCACATGGAGCCCAAGTGAGCCAAGCAGACCCAGCAAAATCACAGCAGACCTGCAGCCATCATGAAATGTGCACAACAGATTAAATAGTTGCTCTTGTAAATTAGGGATTTAAGAGTTGTTTGTTGTTGCAGCAAAAGCTGAATAACTAATACAGAACCAGTTACAGAGGACTTGCCATGTGCCCAATGCGTGAGTAAGCATTAAACACACTCTCATTTTATCCTCTCCCTATGCCTTTGAGCTAAGCATTATTATTTCTATTTAGCAGATGAGGAACAGAGTAAAAACTGTTGAATAATTTGCTATATAACGTATTAGAGACCAACTTGAGATTCAATTCAGGGCCATGTAACTCCAACAACTGGACTCTGAGGCAACGCGGCGTACTGCATTCTAAGGATAAAAACTATTATGAAAAACCCTATAAAATGTTTGGTTTTAAAGTGAAACATGTCTAAATTCTAGCAATTCCATACAGTTCAAGCTCAGAATTATTCATGTGTATGTCTAAAAACTGTGGGAAACAATGTACAAAATGTTTCCTGACCAGATCTAAATGTAAATAAGTATGGAGAAACAATCAAAATTTTCCAGGATCAAAACTTTTATAAATTGGATTTATTTAGATGATTCAGACACAACCCGAACCACACTGAATTGTACTTAAATGATTTAAATTCTCATGGAAAAAAAAGAAGGTGGATCTTTAGTCTAATTCTTCTAGGTTCTTAGCACAGTCACCACAGCCCTTCCTACATAAACCTGGCCTTAAGAGCCCCTGGCCTCTTGACTTTCTCTCCACTCCAGCTTTGAGGATTTCTCTCATTTGAGAAATGAATAATTCAACATTGAAACTCTATAACATGAGTCCCACTACTTCTCAGCCTCCAACTGGTCATATCCTCATTATGGGAAAAGCCATTTCAAAAGGCAAACAGCTTTTCATAATTGTTATTTAATGGATATTGCCCACTCCTGGGATTTTTTTCTGAGTATCTATTTGTAATTCAAAGGTCAGCATAACGCCACTGACATACACAAGGATTCCAAGAGATTTGTTCCTCCGATTGAAATTCAGACCCAGTAGCACAGTAGATGAATCTGGAAGCCTCTTATGTGATGTGGGTCACAGTTATGATGAGTCTGGTCTCATCTTAATTCTGGGTCTTCACCAGTCACTCAGAAAACTGACCTATGAATGTGAAATATGGCCAGGAACATTCGTTCACTAGCCTGTCATAAGGAGGAAGTCACCAAGGGGAAAGGCTTTATTATCCCTCCTCTTAACTGGCCCTAATATCACCTAAATGGGTTTCTCCTTCAGATATTTAAGCAGGAAAAGGTGGCCCCAGAGAGTAGTTTAGGCCTCATGTATGTAACATATTTGCAGGATTTATGTGGCAAGCTGTACTTGAATTAGTAATGACAGTCTCATTGCAAGATATTATATATTGAAATGTTATTCAACAAGAAAGCTATTTTCCAAGCAGGCTTGGATGATGATTATTTATTAGATTAAAATGCATCCGTTCTTCCCACCTCACCAGACACTACTTCCACTTTGAATGAGCGTGAAGCTCACACATACCACAGTTTATGCGTAAAGACTGGCTGTTTGGAAGCACTTGTGGCTTGAGCTACAGGTTAGAAAAATATCCACTTAAAGGTCACAGTATTTATGGTAGACACTTGTTTACTTCAAAGACAGAGCCAAATTAGAAATCAGAAAAGACAAATTCTAGGGCTGCCAGCATGAGTGTGTGTGTGTGTGTGTGTGTGTGTGTGTGTGTGTGTGTGTGAGAGAGAGAGAGAGAGAGAGAGAGAGAGAGAGAGAGAGAGAGAGAGAGAAGAGAGGAGAAAGAAGAGAGTTTTTCTTATTTCTGTTTTTATTGCATGGTATTTGGAGTTCACTGTTGAAGTCACTTGCAATAAAATTGCATTCAGCTCTGGAACAATGTATAGGTTGTCAGCATGGACCCTAGTGGGTTATGGACCACAGATCTTCTAGGTTTAAATGGTGTATGTAAAAGTAATGTCTGTAAAGTCAGTATAATCCCTCCTCCCCCAGAGAAAATCTGACAGTAATTTGAGGATAGAGCCTTGAAAGGAGCAGCCAATAGTACTTGAAATAAAAGCTAAGAGAAAAATAAAAACTTGCAAAGAAAGCAAACAAAATTAAGGGGTTAAGTTTTGTATGAGACCCTGACATCAAGGACAAAGACCACCCTCAACTACACCCTCTCACCCCACTGTCCGTTCACACCGTTAAACAGTCAACTGTTGGTCTTCATTCAAATAATAGCTTACACATTGAGGCTAGGATGGGCCTGAAGCAGAGGCCAGGGATTTCATTCATTAGAGACACAGGACTTTGAAACACGATGTGGCCAAAGAAAGTTGTCTTTTTCTGGAACTTTCTTTAAGGTTCAAAACAACCACAAACTGCCAGAGTAGTCACCACATGATAGATGTTATATGTGGGGCTTAAAACACATCGTTCCGGGTGTATAGAGATCGGTTAGCTGCAGAGTAATTAATGGCACGCACTAACAGAACACTGTAGAACATAAGATTTATTATTCAGTTCATTCTTCAAAAAGTTGCAATCCAATCAGATATTCGCCCCTGTCATTTCACTCCGACAACTTTTATCAAGGCCACCAGTAGCATCTGTCATAGTAAACGCAAAAGTTGTTTCTCAGTATTTATCCTTTTTGATCTATCAGACACATATAAGTACCTTTTCTTTTTTTTTTTTTGTATTGATAATGAGGAATGAAACGGGAGCACGAGAAGTGTCCTGAGAAATTCTAATTAGAATTTTCTTTCTGAGGAAAATAGAAAAGCTATGCTGGCAAAAGGAGATGGTGGAATTGGGAGAAAAGAAGGCATGACTTGGAAACCATGGCCCTGAGATGCCCTGTGGCTGAGTTAGGGCTGCAGGAAAATCACTGCAAGGCAATGATGGGTACTGTTGTTATATTAGTGTGAACCATTTGTTTGTTGGGAAAATCTAGACTTGGTAGGTTATAGTCTCCCTTTAATACTAATTAAATTAAAGCTATATATATATATATATTTCTGAGTAGGAGAAAATAATAAGATTATTCAATGTTTTTTTTTTATGCACCAAACACTGATTTAAGGTAATTGCATGTATTAATTGATTGATTTATAGACAGTTAGGATTCTTATCCGAATTTTACAGATGACGGACTGAGGCGCAGAGAGGCCAAAAACCTTATCCGAGGTCACCCAGCCAGTAAGTGAATGTGTCAGGGTTTTGAACGTTAGGAGAGTGACAGTTATCATCCCTAAACCCACAGGATTTAATTAATTGCCACCGACCTGGCCATTAGTTTGGGACACTCTGATAAACATCCTGTGAAGTTGGAACCCATGAAAATGTTAAAATATATGTTTTTTTTTCTTTTTTTTCGATGAAGCAGACAGTGCGCTATATTGGAAACAAACCAGGCATTTTTTTGAGGATTTCAAGTGTGCTACTTAACCCACATAATAACACATGAGGTATATGAATACTGTTATATTCCCCGTTTTAGAAATGAGGAAACTGAGGTCTAAGTAATTTGCCCTAGTTCTCATAGCTAGTGGAGAGTTGGATGAAAACCTAAGTACATCCTATTTTATCATTGCAGTACATGTATATAATTTAAAAAAAAATTTAAATACATGTATTGGGGCTCTCTTTGTGGGAGTTTTCTTTGTATCACCAGGGTTATATAACTAAAAAAAATTGAGTCTATTTTAAAACTCTAGCCTACTATCTAGAGCAGTGATTGGAAAACTTTTTCTGTAAATGGTCCTATAATAAATATTGTAGGGTTTGTGGACCATATGGTCTCCATTCTAACTGCTCAACTCTGCTAAGGCAGCCACAGAAAATACATAAACAAATAGGCATGGCTGTGCTTTAATAAAACTTTATTTACAAAACCTGGTGATGGGCTGAATTTGGCGCATGGGCAGTGATTGCCTAACCCCTGAATATCCTATTTAATAAGCGCCCATAGCTGTTTCATGACTCTGGTAGAGAATGCTAGTTAATCCCAATATACCCATTCTGATTTTATCTTTCGAAAATAGAATCTGTATTTTTTTTTTAGTTGGGCATATGGCTGTCCAGAATAGAAGTCACCCTATCCCCAAGCTGTGACCATGTTATAAGTTCTGGCCAATGGGAAGTGAGCGAATGTGGTACGCACAGTTCTTGGGAAATGTCTGCCAAAGGAGAGCATCTCGTATTTCTTGTGGGCTGGTATATGCAGGGAATATCTGGAGCTCCGGCAGCTATTTCGGACCAGGAAATCACCTCATGAATAAAACTATACATGATGAAGCAGAAAAATAGAAGAAACTTAAATTCTTCAAACCTTGGGGCACCAAAGCGTCCTATATCCAGACTTCTTTCTCATGAAAGAGAAATAAGCCTCTACCTTGATGAACTTGCTGCGATTTGGGTTTTCAGTCCCACTCAGCCTCATCTAATCCTTCCCGATGCAAAGGTCTTATACCTTTCTTAACTATATCGATAAAATGCACTTGTTTCATGATGCTAGAGGAATGTCAGAATGGGAAGGGACATGACTTACGAACAACTGACACTGAAGTTATAAAACCTGGCTCTGCCAGTTCCTGTGTGATTCTGGTGAGCTGCTTTAAACTCGCTGCCAGTTTCCTCATTTGGAAAATAGAGTTGGCTATGACTAATTCCCAGGCATGCTGTGATGCTAAAATGAAAGAAAATATATGAAAGCAACAGGGTACTATTTAGCCAATATGTGTGCAATATATATATATTACATATATATATGTATATAAATCTGTGTATAATTTTTGTTACCTTGAAAATATACCTGTGGAACAACACTCATATAATTGACATTTGTTACCTTAGCACAGTAAGATTAAGGATAGTGTGATATATATCTAAAAATCTGTATCTAGAGCTATCTATCTACATATTTATTGAAACTGAATAAGATAAACTGCAAAATTATATATGTATGTGTGTATATATATAATATATATATATATAATATATATTATATTATATATTTTTTGATTCACAAGTAGAGGAAATAAAGTATATATATATTATATATATATATATATATATATAATTTTTTTTTTTTGATTCACAAGTAGAGGAAATAAAGTAGAAGGAGAAAAATATTAGGGAATTTGACCAACGTCTATTCTTCCAAGCAAGGCTGACCCAAATATATGCCAGCCACGCTAAATGACTCAGCATTTCCTGAATATGCCTGGTATCTTTTATCTCTCTGTCCATTAACCTATGCCATTCTCTTCCTAACATGAGCTCATCTTTAAATTCAAATGTCTTTTTTTTTTTTAAATAAAGCCTTTCCCAGCTCTCCCAAGTAATTTTGTAATTAAGGCATTTTCCATCCACAGTTAAAGTCCGTGGATGCAGAGGGCTGACTGTAGTTATAGGTGAATTTTCAGCTACATGGGGTTGGTGCCCCTGACTCCCACTCATTCAAAGATCAACTGTATTTATATACTTTTATTTCAAAGCACAATGGGGACTTTAAGACATTGTCTACTGATAATTCATTCACCGAAAACATGTTTTGAGTGTCTCCCATACATTATGCATTGTTTATATTCAGGGGTTGCTATCATGTGCAAATAGACACATGCCCTTTCCTCATGAAGTTTACATTCACTGGGGAGACGAAAAACCTAAAAGTTAAATATCTAAAATGACAGATGACAATAAGCATGGGTAGGGCATGGGAAGTGAGCGAGGGGGTATTTTTCAAAATAGTCAGAAAAGGCTTCCCTGGTTAGATGTCACTTGTCCCTTGCTCAGAGAACTCAATAAGGAAAGGCGTGAGTTTTATGAATGAGCAAAGACCTTGAGGCAGGAGCTTGCTGATCATACTAAAAACACTGCGAGTAAGCCAGTGGGGGTGAAGCAAAGAGAATGTGGAGAGAAGTAATTGCACATCAATTCATAAGGAGAGGGGGAAGATTGCTCATAGTTCGTGACCTTTATTTTTATTTCAATGGGAAGGCTAAGGAGGGTTGTAAGAAGGCAAGTGATAACCAGTTTACTTCGCAGAATTCCACCGACTTCTCTGCAGAGACTAGATCAAATGCAGGCAAGTTCAGAAGCATATGGGGAGGAGGCTGAGGCTGTGGTTACCCAGGTGAGGGTGAAGTAGCTTCGGTGGTGATGGTGGAGATGATAAGAAGTGTTTTGATGCTAGATATATTTTGAAGTTAACAGGAAAATAGTAACTCCAATAACAGAACAAACATTTGTGAGAAGAATGACTTACTGGAATAAATATTAAAAATTAGAGCTAGAGAGTTTTATGTAAGTGATTATTAGAAATAATTTAGTTTCAATTCTTAAATGGAGAATCATCAAATAAGCAAAAACAGTGTTCTGTACTTCTTGGGTCTTTGTTAAAATGTTACAAATTTGGGTGGAAACTTCAATTTGTAGTTGCAAGAGCAAAGGCTTTAAAAAAGCAAGGAAGAAAGACTTCATGTTGTATTTCTAGGTTTTTAAATTATAGCGAATTATGATATTGAGAGTATCTCTAGAGTGATTAAGAAGTCAGTGATGTCTAGAAAGCAACTTCACACAACCAAAAACCTAAGCTTAAACTAACAAGAAACAATCAAACTTTTTTATAAAATCCCTGATATCTGTGGTTTTAGAGAGAAAAATATTCTGGACATCTGCGTATTTTTTTAAGGTAGTATATCTTTGGATATCATATGGATATGTTAATATTGTGCAAAATAACAATGATGCTTTACTGACTCTCTGGTTAAAAAGCAAAATGCAGCTTGGTTTAATTGTGATGAGCTATTCTGCTAAAGGGACTTTTATTTTTATTTTCTATCTATTATTTATTTATTTAAGTGAGGCAACCCTCAGTTGACCTCACAGATTGCAAGGACCTTGTCAGCTTATAATCCCTTAATTAATTAATTAATTTATTTTTACACCTACAGCAGCTGGTCCTCCTAGGAGGTCTCCCACCCAAGTACTAACCAGGCCCGACCCTGCCTAGCTTCCTAGATCAGATGGGATCGGGCTTGTTCAGGGTGGCATGGCTGTAGCTAGAGGGACTTTAAATTATAGTGAATCATTTTTGAAAGTCACATATAAGGAAAATATGAAAGCTGTAAAGATGACCAAAATCTTACATTATTCTTAGAGAAAAGGAATGTTGGCCTAAAGGAAAAACTTTAAGAAATGTGTTTGGGTTTTCAAAATTACATTCAATAGCAACTTTACATAAATTTTAAGTGTGAAATGCACATGCAGTCATATCCTGGGTCACGGTTATTTACATGTAAAGCTGGAAGTGTTCTGAAACATCTTATTTGAATGCTATTTTAGAGAATGATTCCCTCCCTCCCTACTCAAACCTGCATGATCTCATTTAATGAATTTCCACTTCTTCAGAATAATTATAACAAATAACTTGCAGCCTTTTCTCCGCCTTCACAGTCATCCCACAGGGAGGTAGAGGCATCAGATAGTAAGACTTGAGAAAAGCATAAAGCACATTGCTTGGATTTCCTTCTCACAGTCTGTACAGTCATCTCTCTTCCTCATATTAAGATATCTGGTTGAATATGTGTATACTAGTCACTAAGGTGGAGAGGTTTAAGTAGTAAGAATCCCATTTGGCCATTTGTCTAATCCATAACCTGTACTCAAACACCACTATTTATCTCCATCTATTCAATGCATAAGACTATCTCTCAGTTGGCTCAGATCTCAAGGTGAGTGTGATGATTAATTTTATATGTCAACTTGGCTGGATCACAGGGCCCAGCGATGTGGTCGAACATTATACTGATGTTCCTGTGAGAGTGTTCTTAGATGAGATTAACATTTAAATTTGAGTAAAAAAGATTGTCCTCCCTCATATGAATGGGTCTAATCTAATCAGTTGCAACTGATCTTAATAGAATGAAAGACCAACCTCCCTCAAGCAAGAGGAAATTCCATAGCAGAAGTCTTTTATGCTTGAACTGAAACGTTGGCTCTTCTCTAGGTCTTGAGCCTGATGGCCTTTGGACTTGAATTGTAGCATCAGCCTGCCAATCCACCCTGTAGGTATTGAACTTATAGATTCCTATATATACATCTTTATATCTATATCATCTACATATCTATATATCATCTATATATTATCTAGCATAGCTCTCTCCTATTAGTTTTATTTCTCTGGAGAACCTTGACTGATAGTGGGCTAGGGAGATAAATAATTATCACTCCTTAACCCCAATAGATATTATCTTCAAAGTATCTATAGAAGAATCAATTTCTTATATTATAACCTAAGTAATAATTTCTGAATTCTTCTACATGGTACCAACAGACTGAAATTAGACATTCTCCTGGGAATCCATGCAAACTATGTAGCCTTTTCCTTAAACCATGCAGTTGTGCTAGTGATTCAGCTGGATCATGGAGCTGAAGAATTACCCCTTTTGATAAAACTTTGGACTGTTCAAACTCATCTTCAATTAAATATTTGGCTACACTTTAGGTCATATAACAGGTTAAGTATAATCAGAAAAGCTCGATAACATAATATTATAATAAAGAAGTGAGAAAGTGAAGAGATGTACTAAAATTTATCAGTTGGAATTCTTATATTTAGGGCTTGAAATTATTATTTTAATTGTGAAAATACCACACATTCTAAACAGATTGTATCTTAGACACAAGCTCTAGGTGAAAACTGTTTGTTGCAATTCTAAAGAATATCAGAACCCAAAAGCAATAGAGATTAATAAATAATGAGGTTTTATGAACACTAATATATATTATAATATTTTATGATGCCCAAATCATGATGAGTCAACAAAGAGTTATAGCGAATGGCAAAAACATGAGAGTTTTAGGTGATTGAATGTTCATGAAGCTATTCTCACAGAAAGACTCAGCGGGAACACTTAGATGATTGAGCCTGTCTTTTCTATAATGTATCTCAGGATCTTTCTCTCTTTCCGCATTGTATCTCCAGCAAAATAACAGGATTTTTTACTTGGTGGCTTGGAGTTTTCAATAGAGCAAAAGCAGAAGCTGCCAGGATTCTTAAAGCTTGGCTCTGTACTTCCTAATTCCTTTCACTTTAAGATTAAGAGGTATGAATTGCCAGTTATAAAATAGGCACATGGATGTAAAGTACAGCATATGGAATATAGTCAGTAATATTGTAATAACTATGTATGGTGCCAGATGGGCACTAGGCTTAGTGTGGATCTCACTTAGTATGGTGTATAAATGTCTAATCAGTATGTTGTATACCCAAAACTAATACAATAATGTATGTCAACTGTAATTGAAAAGTCGATTTAAAAAAAAAAACTTAACTCTGGTACTGGCACAATGTCTTTTCTGCCACTTTCTATTGATTAAAGAAAATCTGGCACCTGCTCAGATTCATTACATAAGGGTATGACTATCAGGAGAAGCATTTCATCAGAGAAAACCAATATAACCGCCTGCTGTAAGTTCAAATCAGTTATACCTGAGAACCTTAGTAAGTGATTTGCATATTGGTGAACCTGAGCTTAAAGTGGATTTAGATATCGATAAATTATATTTAATATTATAAATATATAGATATGGTTTTAGAAATTCTGACATTATTTGATGTTTTATAAAAGCCAGGGACAGTGCAAAGTACTTCATATAATTTCTTTAGTTCTTATATCACCAATTGAGCTGGGTTTTCATTATTAGCCGCATTATATAGATGAAAATGAGCTTAATATTGTTAAAAATTTGTTTCAGTCAGATAGAGCCAGTATTCAAACCTAACCAGCCTTGCTCTAGAGCAAACCCTTTAAACCAGGTTGTATTTCTGTCATTTACTCTTAGAAGAAGTCTGGTTTTCAAAATTCCAAGGGTCCATCATATGAATTGATTGATTCTCTTTTTTTTTAGGTCTAAATTGAACTCATTTCCAATGTGACTTAAACAAGAAAGAGCAGAAACCTAAATTAAACTCCATAGCTTTGTTTAACTTTCATAGAGAGTTATTTTTTTTAGTAAAAATGAAGGCATAAGTTAGTAAATATCTCACCACATGTCTCAAAGATGCACTGATCTCTGATAAGTGATAACCCTGGCCATTCTAGTTACTAATTTTAAGAAGAACCTATTTCTGGACTGTTATGTGGTTGTATATTCTCTCTATATATTTTACTCAAATCCTTCTTGAAGTGTAGGCAAAGTATCTTGGCCAACTGGTAACAGCTTTATCATCTGGATCATAGTGAGATGTAATTATCTTATTTTTATATCTCTACAAATGGTAGTAAGCTTTATGGAGTCAGATACTGTATTGCACTTTTTTTTTTTTTTGGACCTCCAATATTGAACACCTTGCAGGAACTAAGTACGAACTCAATCACCATCTGTTGAATGCATGCATGTTTTGTAGTGACAAACACCTACATATTTTTCTATCTGTGTTAGAAAGCAGTACCACTGAATGTCATTTCACTCATTCTAAATGATCGATTCTGCCACCCAAGCAGAAACACAATGAGCTGATGCAGATGAATTTAAGAAGCTTTTGAAGACCTCTCTGCCATGGAATGTTGCCTCATAGAACTCAATACCACACACTGTCAGATATGAATTATTCATTAACACTTCACTTCTGCATCATTATATCTTTTATTCTGCTGTGTCTGCACAGATAGGGTTGATTCACACATCATACCTTACAACATTTAATCAAAAAGACTGGAAACATTTTTGCAGAGAAGAAGAACCTGTAAGAATACACTTAGGATACCATACTAGTAATTGGTTCTCCAGTGTTCTGCTATGCAAGAGGAATGCTGGAAGAAAGAAAAGTGTGTGCTTTTTCTCAAAATATTCATTGTTTAAGAAGTAGTTCTAAAATAGAAACTCTTATTTTCAAAAGGCCTAAGGAATATATATCAATTTATGAAATCTTACACCTCATGCTCCAAAATAGGGTATTTTGCTGGCAATGATTGGAAAGCCCTGGTTTAGAAAATCTACACATACAGTCATTCCAACCATGGAAATGTATGAATTAAGAACACTGCTCTGAATTAATTACCACTGTGTATGTGTGTTTTATTTAGCTCCCCATGGGAAATAAGCCATAACTGTTGCCATTAGGCTCATAAACACACACACGCACACACGCACATTCACAATGCAAAAGGAAACAAATCAAATGAGAAACATTCTGGATTAAAAAATATATATATAGACCTATTCTACTTCTTATTTTAATTTTCTTTTTATACAAATAAATGACTTTAATAAAGAACTACTATTCTTCAATACTCTACTTCAATACTCTATCCTTTAATACAACAACTATACTGAATGCTCTTTATACGTATTGTCAGGTACTGGGAATAGAGTGAACAAGATACAGTGTTTGCTCCATGAAGCTTAGAGCCTTCTTGATTACAACCTGTACTTAACCTAATATATCTCCTTATAATTTATTTTATAGAGTTCTAGAAAGTGCTACAGTCTTTCACATAATAAATGCAAAGTAAATACATATTGAATGGATAAAGGACAATTAATATAGGAAAATTAATGCTGTAGAAATAATGTTATTTCATAAAATTTAGATATATTTATAAATAGTGATATGAACATGATTCTTAATATCATTGTGTGATGTATCCATGATCATAGGCTAGTAAGAATAAAGTGTAGGAATTCAAGGGGGTGAAATAATATATCAGAGGTACAAAGATAGAATTATAATGAATTTGAAGGTAAATCACAAAAAATATACATATGTTCAATTACGAGGGGATATATTATAACACAAGCAGAAAAGCAAGCTTCCACAGGTCTGTCTATAGGGCATTTTTTTAAATTCATAAATGCTTATGACAAAAATGTGCTTCTTTAAATATTTACTATACTATTCTACACCCATTATTTTTACAAAAGATAAATATATTAGATATTCAAGTGGTTATCGATTGTGTTTAACCTATGTAAGTGAGGAGTGAGGCAGAGGCAGAAATGCTTGACTGACCCACCTGGTGCTGCCTGATGCTCTGGCTCCTCTGCTTCTCCGGCTTTGCCTCCCAGCATCCCAGCCCTTCAGCCCCACTGGCCTTTTTCCAGTCCCATGAACACTTTTGGCCTCCATCCACCAGAGGGCCCTTGCAAATGCTCTGCCCCCTTGCAGAAATGTTCTTTCTACCCTCCCGCTTTCTTCCTTCAACTGGGTACCTCCCAGTCATCCTTCAGAATTCGTGTCAAACACTATTTCTGTTGGAGGCCATTCCTTAACTGCCATGATTAAGAAAAATCTTCATTATGCACTCTTGAAACACTGTAAACTTTTCTACAGTAGTTGTGGCAGTCCTAATTTTATATGCATATAACAATCTTATATATAAAATCAACTTTATGTATAATTTTATACTAACAGAGATCTCTTCCACTACACAAGGTTTGTAGATCTGTCACATAGTAGATTTTTAATATATGTTTGTTGAATAAATTAATGAATGGGAAAAAGGAAGTGTTGCATTTTGAGGACCAAATAGTTTTGCAATTTTAATATTTTTTTAGAAGGATGATTTGATAATATTTACTACCCTGGGTTGGGCAACTATATCAATTTTTACTTGAGTCTAACTAGGTATTTAGAAGGAAATTTATGTTTTTGGAAATTATTTAACAGAAACGACAGTATTCTAAAAATATACATATATTATGATGGTCATTGAAATAATGAAAGATATTACTCCTATGTGGCATAATTTGTTACTTCTGGTGATGTGCAATGAAAACAACACTCGGAGGAATTGTGGTAGACCTGCTTTCTTTATCACCATCATCCTCCATTCCCAGGAATTGGTTCTTCACTCCTTGGTTAATTCCTGTGTTTACTTGGCCTTTCACCTTATACTTGACCTTGTAAGAGTGCTTAAGGATGTGGCTTGGGACTGTGACAGACTAGGGTTTGAATGATGGCTCTATCAGTATATTCTACCTGATAAGTTCTATAGTTCTCAGCTTCCTAATATATAAAATAGGAATAAAAAATCTGTTTCATTGATTTCTGTGAATGTTTAATGAGGTAATGTATGTGAATTGCTTATCATGTTTCTAGTCAGGATTCAATAAATAGTAGTGAGAATTTTTTTTCTTAAATATTATTATTCTTACACTTGTCTTCATTTCTGTTCCTCTGTCTAATTGCAGGTTTGGCCTTTTTGATTTCCACACTCGGCTCCCTGGGGGCAGTTTCTATGCTCTTCCGATCACAGATATGCTAGGTAACGTGCCATGCGTGCTGGCCTGCTCTGTTTAGCTTTCTTTTGGTCCTCACTTAACTCGATATATTTTTTTCCTTCCTTTCCCTCATGTTTAGCTCACTCTACTGTTGCTGTATTCTATCTTTGTAAGCCACCTACAAACCTTTCTGAAATAAGGTGGGTACTTACCCAAACTACTAACCTACAGAACCCAGAAGCTTCTGCCTATGTTGATCTGCTCATTTAGTACACTTACTGGTTGCTGTGGTCCCCTCCAGGACAAGTGATGTCTTTTTGTTTTTGTTTTCAGAGAGGTGGCCCCAGGAAGGCTGGGTGAAGGCAAAAACATGATATCCCAGGTCTTATTTCACCATCTTTCTTTCTTTTTTCGTTTTTGTTTTCCTTTTACCATATTTTCAACACTACTCTGAGATTATCTGTCAGATCCAAACATCTAATTCATCAAAACCTTGTTGAGAACACAATTATATTTCAAGAGTTCTCTAGAGCCTCTGAAGCCCATAATCAGACAACTGGATGAGGATAATGCACACATTCCAGCAATTGATCATTTGATGAAGACATTCTGGGGTGTAAAACCACCAGTGCAGAGAGGAATTTTGGGATTCAGGCCCTCCCAGGATCTTTGAAACCACATTTTATATCTGATAAATATATTCGTCCTGGGCCCTAAACATCAGTAATATTCCTCAGCCGTAGCAGTGGTCATAGGCCATTAGCTCTTAATAAGTCATATTCAGAAATAAATTGAGGTGGCAAAATGATTATTTCCTCTCTTTTTACTTCTTAACTTGTTCTTTTGTCACATTTCTACAAAGCTCATCCAGAGCTAGTGACTATCTGGTGACTCGGGTGCTGTTGGGTTATATAACAGATTCAGTAACCTGATCCTCAGCCGCAGACGTATTTCCCTCTAACCATGTGAGTGTTTGTCCCTGGCCCACTTCATGGCAGCAGGCACACTTGGTGGAAGAGACCCGTGGGGGAGTCTGTTCCTGTTGAAAGCAATAGCATGTCTCATTCCTCACGACCCTAGCAGGCTACTGCACACTGTTCTATTACCATAGACATTTATTTCAGGCAGTCAACGCGCTGTCCTTTGTAGAGCAGAGTGTAAAATTTCTTAGAAATAAAAAGGAGGAAGCAGAAATCAACCAGCAGGAAATTGAACTGAAGCACTGGAAAAGTTAAGAGAAAATTGTATTATTCCTTGGTTCTTAGTCCAAGAAAAAAAAAAAAAAAGATTCGACATAGCATTCTTTTGGGGCCAAGATGGAAAAGGATAGCTAAGTTAAAGTACTAAGTCAGGTTATCAGTCTCTAGAAATGATTCCGACACACGGAAACAGACACGTGTCCCTGGTTTATTTGCAGATGTTAATTTTAGGTCCTTTCTATGCAGTATAGCACCTTTTTTTCCTAGCCAATTTAATCTGCTTTGAAAAGTTCTTAGGAATAGTGGAACAATTATAATAATTGTAGTAAGATACATATTAAATAATAAAGTCTCTGCTAGATTCAGATTAAAAGCAAAATCTTCTCTGATTTGCCATGATTGGATGTAAATCATGTTTATAAGCATGAAAATTTGATAAGTATATGTAAATAGCTAAATAATGCATATATATGTCTATGTCTACGTAGAGATCTTTATACACATACTAGCATGCACTCAGAAATCTCACGATATGAGCCATCAGACAAATGTTATTCTGTCTCCCTAGTTGTGTGTCTGTACCTTTTTCCTAGGTTAAAGTAGTATTTTATTGATAATGCAGGAGACATGACATTTAACTGTCTTCTTTTGAAATTCACCTGGGGCAGAAAGGTCATTGGGAGAACATGAGAAGTAGGGGAAGAGAAAATGACCTTCATATATTTATTTCACAGAGCCCAGGATATTTTACTTTCAAAACTTGCCATAGTTTTAGTGATGAAGTCCAAACTCCGAGCTTAGACATAGGTTTTTCCAAGTCCAGTACCTGCTTTCTCTCAAATCACTTTGATAAATGAGAACCTTTGCTGTAAGCACACGCCAAAACGTGCAATCTTCAAAACCTGAGATGCTATCTCATACTGTTCCCACCTTTTTTCTTATGGGATACTCTTTCTCCATTTTTTGATAGCTAACCTCTAACTGGAATTCATAATTAATCTTCTGATTTTAATATCCTATGTGTGCACATCTATTATTTTTTTTCTGATATCTTTTCCCCTTACTAAACGGAGAGTTCCAGGATGGCAATGACCTAGGTCTTTCTGTGCCTGACCCAGGCCTGGCACCTAGAAAAGGCTCGATAAATGTTTGTGGAGTGGAGGAATAAATGAGTGATTGATGGTAACTTCTCTTCTTCCCTCCTGCTAGTCAGTAGTGCTTTTAACAACATCCAATGCCTGTTGAATATATATAATTATATAGATTTCTCACTATATATCTATATCTAGATATAGAGAGACCTATATAATCTCCTAGGAAGAGTTGCTTCTATACACTTACACCTCATTATAAGTAAATGAACACGTGACTACATTTAGTTAGAGACACAGGAGGAAGGGCTATGAGAAGACTAAGATACCTAATGGCAGGGCAACCAGGCCACCACTGAGGTGGGGACAGCAGTGGCATGGGGAGGTCTGAGAAAATGGGGACAATTTTCCTAAGAATTGCTGCTTTTTTTCTGAGTCAGCCTTATTCCTGGACATATAGTTCATATTTGATTCTAAATATTTTAGGATTGGTAAAAAAATAAGCAAAAAAAAAAATTCATCATGTTTATAATAAGTCAAACTTGAAAGCAGACACACTGTGGTAATAAGATTTGAAATATCAAAAACTGTGGTTTAGTAGATGGTACAACTGGTCTACATCAGTGGTTATTGGAAGAAAAACACAATAGCCCTATACAATATAGTCTCTGATGCCCTGAGTGTGGAAAACCCCCACTATTCCATTCTTTACCCCAAGGCACCTCATATTTCTAGATAAATGAAAATATACCTTTCAGTATTCTAACTAGGAAGGCAAATTTAAAACTTCATTAAGGGAATAGCTTGCATACTATTAGAGTATGGAAAGAAAGACTGTTCAAAAAGTTAAAAAGAAAGGAAAGAAGAAAAGGGGGAACTGCTTAAAGTAACAAGCACTTGTGCAAAAGACCCACTCAAACGCAGCCATTAAGAGCTCATTCTATGCATAATAGGAAGAGGAACCACATGATCCAAGGTGAGGACAGGATTACAGAAGCCATCAGGGTCCTGGAAGGTCGAAGTTCTCATTACTGTAGGATATGGAAACTGACTTAGAAATCTAAGAGGACAGTTTTGTGTTTCACGTTAAGTGGAATACAAAGCACCTGGAGGACACAGTGGTCGTGCAATAAAGATGGATGTGACAAAAAAAGAGAAAGATTCCTCAATGGTCATTTTGCTTCTCTTTTGTTTGTCTTGGAAAACAAGATCAAAGGTGAAACAGTTAAGTGGAAGTAAGTAAGTGGCAACTGAAATCCAAGATGGGTTCAGAAGTTCTCAGTGGACCCCTGCTCCCAAGACATACACCCCTCTCTGCCGTTTTCAGAGTTTCAGCTCTCAGCTTAACTGAGTTAAAGTCCAGGGTACAGCCAGACTTTAGAGACCACAGAGCTGCCATGGTCTTAAAGAAATCATGGTGAGTAACAGAGATATCAGAAGGCTCATAAAGGGCAAATCATTATCTGGTTTTCAACAATATAATGTGGATTTTACAAACTGAAACCCTGAGTTTGCTGCTGATTACAGTAAAGATTAAAACTTTATTATAGGAATGTTTATGACCTCTTAAGATAAAATAATTATTAGAAAGATCTACCATGGTTTGCCTGAGTAAAAATCATCATAATAAGGCTTATCATTTTTTTTTTTTTGCCAGAAGTCTGAGGCCCACAGATCACAGAAACAGTTAACAATACTTAGATCGTAGAAAGAAATTTGATACTATTTTACTATGTTGTGGATGAGATAGAGAAAAATGTGTTTAGGCAAGTCATTAACAAGTTAAGCCACTGTTCTTGAGAGAACACATTAATGGATCAGCATCACACTATAGGGAGTTTTCTGGTTGTGATTTGATTCTGTCCGTGAAGTTTCTAAAAATATCTGTAAAACTCGCAGATCACAAAGATGAAAGAACCTGGATACCCCCCCCCCCCCAATTTGGTAGGCTGTATCGATGGTCTATATCTGAATGTAATTTGAGTGATAATTGTGAGATCCTAATACTGGATTTGAAAAGCAAGAAGACAAAAGCAGAAGGGAGACGGTGAGGCTTGTTGGCAGCATCATAACCCTTAAGGACTTGTGTAAGTAGTAAAGTTAGTATGAATCACCAGTCACCAGCGAGATGTTCTGAAGGCTAATGCAAAGATCCCAGTCCACTCTGTGGGAAGGGACAGTCCCACTCAGTTTCACTTGCTTACACCATCTCTGAAATAAAATAACACTCTAAATCCTTCATTTCGAGAAGAATTTAGAGTAAATTTTTAGGAAAGGCAACTGGGATAATACTGCGCATTATATCTTATGAGGAATGGTTGATGAAACTAATACTATTTACTATGAAGAAAACCAGCCTCTCTGGTGACAGGGAAGGTCCATTTATGTGAAAGGTTTTTATGTGGAAGAGAAGTTAGATTATTCTGTGTACTTCCAAAAGCTCAAATTAAGACGAAATGGTGGAAACTTAAAGATGGCAGATCAGAACATTATCAAGAAGTTCTTCAATGATCAGCAATGCTCAACTATGGACTTGCTTTCCTCGAAAGTGCAGGGTTCATTTCCTGGTTATATGGAGTGGGAATCGCAGAATAGAAATGTATTGTTAGACTTTGTGAGTCAATGTCCTTTTTCCGTCTTGAGTTTAAATGCTTTTATGAATTAGATAAAAAATGTGTTTGCCTCTCTTCTATCTCTTACTATAAGTCACAGTTTAAAAGGAGAAAAGGAAAGAAAAAAATAAAGAAAATATGCAGTTAGAAGATATACCTCGCTAGCAATGCAAACATGACATTCAGGAAAGCGGACCGGAAGTCTCCAAGTGTTTAGGAATATTAATACTTATTTAGCCAGATCTTCGAAAAGAAATCACCTCTTGCCAGTTTACCTTCTAAAAAGACATGAAAAGTGATAGTTTGAATTTCATATCTATAAATAGTCCTGTCTTTTGTGTATGACTTTTTTCATATTACATCATTTTAGAATCTTCTAAGTGGATGGGAGGATAAGGCGCAACCATAGCTATTCAGCTGGAATTCCTAAAGTTTACTTTCTAAGGGGGTCCCTACAGCTGACTTGAAGAATCACTACCTAATCTATAAAAACTATCATTTCAAAATAGTCACTCAGAGGATAGTTCAGGTTTTACAAGGGGCTAAAAAGTGATGGGGCAATGACTTTGTGCGAAATAAATTCTATGATTTTCTTGGATCCAATAATTTGTTTTGCACTGTGTCTGAACACTTGATGACATTTGCTAGTATTCTCTTGCTGAAATATCAAGATAACTCTCAGTGTAGAACAAGAAAGCTCTAGGCAAAATCCAACAGTAAAATGTGCTGTAGAAAACAGCTCCCAAACACTGCTACCCTGATAGCCACAATTTTATAAAATACATACTGCAGCTGGAAAAAAATATAGACAGGAGATTTGGCCTGGCAAATAAATGGGAAGAGATTATGACTTAGCAAGTGGCTGATTATCTTGGCTGACTGAACTTAACTTTACATCTGGATGGTTTGGCATTGTTTAGCTATCCAGCAAAAGCATATACAATATTTGGCTTTTCTTGTTTTTTTTTTTTTATTTACTTGTATAAGTAAATAAGAAAGTGATATCAACTGTGTTTTAATACTTATGTAATTGTATAATACTCATACTACCACAAATCAGACAGTGAGTTATATTTAACTTGATGGCAATAATAATTTTCCACTGTCAATTGAAAATCAATATAACTTTATTGAATTCAACAAAGATAAACCACATTAACCAATGAATACTTCCAATTTTGTAAAATGTGCATCCAAATTATATGTACTTGTCCATTGCTTCTTTATGCTTGTGACATATACTAAAAATTTGGATTCCGTGGCAGACAGATTTTTAATGCTTCATAATTACTTTAATTTCCATCAGAAAATGACTCACTGCTTCTGAGTTGGAAATAATATGTCTGATATCTTCTAAGGAGTGAAGTATAGTGATAATAAGTAAATAGTGATAATAAATGTAACCTGCTCTGTTCACTCTTTTGCCCCATCTCCTTTGAAATAGAATAATGATTTCATCTATGGCAATCATAGAGGTAACAGGTCCTCATATGGCCAGGGACCACAAAGGATATAAATCATTTGCAAATTAAGCGAAAGAAGCTATTGCTGCATATATCTTACTCCTGATGTATCAGGTCTCTCTCCATGCCACTCTCTGCTCTAGGACTATGCCATCGTTACTGCAAAAAGATGGTCAAGGTATATACCTATTTCTACTTCTAGTTTCAACAAACCTCTAGGAGTTGTTATGGTTATTTCATTTGGTTAATGAAATCCAATAAGTTTGAAGTGTACGATTCAACAGTAAGGCACATGCATCTTGCATTGTGTGTTCACTGCCCATAGTTAGACTTCTTTCTGTCACCACAGATTTGACTTCTATTTTCAACAAACTTCCTATGTCTTCTACAGTTTATTTTGTGACCATTTTCTCTTGGAAGCTTTTCCTCCAAAACGCCCACCTTTATTCCTGCTACAAAATGAGCAATATTCGACTCTATATAAACACATTTGGCTGATTCTCAGGCTCAGCCTGTCTCACATGATCTTTTTTTATTATTATTTCTGGGCGAAATATTGTAGAATGTTTTAAACCTCTAGTCAGTCTCTTTTTTCTATGTGCTTTGCCTTAGCAAAGATAACAGTCCGATCTGCCAAAAACATGTAATGCGTTACAGAGCCAATTACAAGTAATCCTGATAAATCCACTGTTTCAAATCATGCAGGCCACCATTTGCTTTTCATAGTACATAGTCAAGAGATTACAAATCTTTTGGTTTCCTTTGATCAGTCAGAGAGGACATAACCAGAAACTTAATATAGTTTCCGTCCTTATTTCTGTTTATGTTCATGGTGATTTGAAAATATGTTGAGAATAAAAAATAAAATATTTGTTGCAAAATGATATTCTTCTTAGGGACATAGAGTGAAGTTACAAATGGTGAAATAAAGCAAAGGGAAGGATATAGATAGATATGGGTCAGTATACTTCAAGTTCTGATAGCTTACTAGAAATTTTCAAAAGTTTGTGTTTACATTTAAAAAAATTTTATTCATTCACTCACTCTCATTCATTCATTCATTCATTTATTATGGCAACTTTGTTAATGAAATCCAGTAAGTTTCAAGTGTATAATTTAACAGTAAGGCATATACACATTGCACTGTGTGTTCACAATGGTTAGATTTCTTTCTGTCACCACATATTTGACCTCTTTTGCACAATCTACCTCCCTTTTCCCCTTTTCCCCTCTGGCAACCACTAGTCTATTGTCCATGTCCATGAGTCTCTGTTTGTCCTGTTTGTTTATTGTTTTTAGGTTTATATCACAAATATAAGTGATATCATGTGGTGTTTAACTTTTTCTCTCTGGTTTATTTCACTTACCATGATTATCTCGAGGTCCATCCATGTTGTCACAAATGGCACTATTTCATCTCTTCTTATGGCAGAGTAATATTCCATTGTATATATGTACCACAGCTTCTTTAGCTAATCATCTATTGTAAACACTTTGATTTCATGTCCTGGCCACTGTGAATAATGCTGCTATTAACATTGGTGTGCAAATATCTTTTAGGACATATGTTTTCAAGTCTTTGGGGGTAAATACCCAGTAGAGGGATTGCTGGATCATATGGTAAATCAATTCTTAGTTTCTTGAGGAACCTCCATACTGTTTTCCATAATGGCTGTAACAATTTGTAGTGCCACCAGCAGTGTATGAGGATTCTTTTTTCTCTTCATCTTCTCCAACATTTATTACTTGTCCTATTGATTACAGCTATTCTAACAGGTGTGAGGTAGTAGCTCATTGTGGTTTTGATTTGCATTTTCTTAATAGCTAGTGATGTTGAACATCTTTTCATATATTTGTTGGCCATTTGTATAGTCTCTGTTCAGGTCCTCTGCCCATTTTTTAATTGGATTGTTTGTTTTTTGTTATTGAGTCCTATGAGTTCTTAGTATGTTTTTAATTGGATTGTTTGTTTTTTGTTATTGAGTCCTATGAGTTCTTAGTATGTTTTGGATATTAGGTCCTTATTGAAGGCGTTGCTTGCAAATGTATTTTCCCATTCAGATGGTTGTCTCTTTGCCTTGTTGATGGTTTCTTTATCTGTGCACAAGTTTTTTAGTTTGATGTAGTGTGATGTCAATTTAAGATTGTTAATTTTAGAAGATCTTATATTCAATACTCAATGTCGCAGCACTTAGATTTTAAAATACATGTGTTTTTGATCATGATAGGAGAGTCAACTCCGATGATCAAAGTTCATTTCTTCATCATTATAACCGGGAGAATGGCAAAGATTTGCAATGATATCTCAAAAGTATTGATGGACAAGTCAACATAAACCTTTTATGTCATAATTTTATTAAAAACCTTATCTTTGCAGTGCGCTTTACTACTTGGCAGGAATCAATATTTTGGCATTGAGTACAGCAGGAATGCTACTAATTTTTTTTTACTCTCTATAAAGAGCACTCTCCTAGTTTCACTCATAATTTAAGACCCACGTAGACATCTTGGGCAACAACTTTCTCTAGAATATTACATTTCATTTAATGACTGATTTCAAAATAACAGTACAGGGGTAACGTATAGCAAAAGGGACTTAGGCGTGTGTTTCATATTATATGTTTCTGACCCTACATTCCAATCTTTTGTTTACTTCCCTCCTTTTTCATCTGTATCCCTGGCTCTTGAGCCTCCTTAGTCATCAACGCAACATGTAGAGTTAGGGCCCAAACAATATCCATAGAATATAAGAATGAATCATTGAACAGGCTCTGCGGAGTACAACTCACATTGTCAAAGTATCGCATTTAAAGGATTTGTTGGATTGGTACATGAGAGGGGACATCAAAACCCACAAGGAATCGAAGATAATGATTGTTGCAGCTCAAAATGGTAGCACACACTCAGAATTCGAATCAGGACCCCTGAACCAAATTATGCTTGCATTGTAATTTGACCTTTGGAGGGCTCGTTTTTTGTTTGTTTGTTTAGTTCGTAATTTTATTTTATCAAAAATGTAGATCTAATGTCTTATCTATAGTGGAAATCAAATGGGTGTTTTGAAAACTATGAAATACATACGTAAACAAATGTTGCTTACATAACGCTAATTGTGCCAGTATTTTTACATTTGTTGGAAAACTTTTTTTTTTTTTTTACATGAAACGTGTTAGATATTTTTCTTACGTGTAAGAGATGTGAACCTGATGGTTTAAAGAATTTCTTATTTTAGAATTCTGGTTCCTGCTGAAAGCTTCAGCAGGCAGCCAGGAAAGCGAAACTTCCATTTTTACAGGAGGGGAAAATCCCAAGAGAAGATAGATGGATTTTAATTTAGCAGGAATAGCCTTACACATTAATTCATTTGCTGGGGTGAGGAAGGGTGACTGAGGGGGGTAATTTGGAACCAGCTCATTTTCCTTCAGTAACAGAGCTTTGCTTTGCTGCTGATTTAAACTATATGCTCACTCCTTCTAGAGTGATGATTCTTCCTTTTGACTAGTTCACTCCCCACAGACAGTCCTAGTTGTAAGGCAGGAAGTTGGTTCTGTCACGTCCAAGTTTTCACTCTGATAGTCTGCGCATTGGGAGTAGAGCTGATACAGGCAACTGTCATTTTCTGACAGGAGAGTGACAGTGGGAGTTGTACTCAAACCCTCATTATTCCATTTCGAAAGGCACAGTGTCTCACGAGAGAACACTCAGTGGTTTATTGGGCTTAATTTGATGTTTGCTCTAATAGATATCTCTGTCATACCATTTTTTTTTCCTTTTGCTTGTTTTTATTTTCTATAAATATGGATCTTTTAAAAAAAACTCAAGGAAACTAGATCCCTAATTTGTTTTACTTTCGAATGTAATACATTCTTGCATTTCTTAGACTATTTAGTCAATGTGACCAAAATTTCTGACATCATCTGATATCTAGTAGCTGTACAACCTGAAGGTCAAAACTAAACCTGCAGCTGGACCTGCATGCCATGGTAAGGAAACACCTCAGATCTCAAATTTGGCTAGTGACATGTCACACTCTCTTTTTCTTTTTAATTAGTCTATTAAACATAAAGTTAGAAGCACTTAAGGAAAAAAAATGCTAAAGTGAAACTAAAGGAATTGCTGACATTTAGGTAAATGTATTTTCAAAACAAGTTACTTCCTAAAGCAAATCCCTCTAGATTTAAGGAAAATGGAATGAAAAACATGCATGTTAGGATCGTTATGATTTTTTTAACTACAGATTTTCAGCTTCAGACAGTATCTCTTGACGCTATACAGAAGTATCACTAACGACAGTATCTCGTTACTAAACAGAAGCAGCACTAGTATATTTACATGTATTCTCACCTTCTTTATTTTGCCACCTGCCCCTTTCAGTGAATTATGTCATTACTTTGACATCATTGGAGTTTATAACATTTCCATGCTGTGTTGTCCAGTTACTTTTCACAGGTGGATTCATCTCTTTGCTACTATTAAAATATCTAATGTTGATGACTAGCATTTTTACTACAATGTTTCGATTTCCTAGGTCTTAGTTTGATTTACCTATATTTGGCTAGAGATTCTTATCAAGCAACTTTCCTGGGGTGAGGAAGGGTGATGAGTTCTTGCCTGTCCAGAATACCTGTCTGTGTTTGACAGTTGAAGGAGGGAGTAATGATCTTTCACATACTTTCAAAACTTTCAAGACTGCCCGCTGTTTTCAGACCAGAATGTCAGTATGGAGAAGTCAAAGGAACCTCCTGTTATTCCTTTTTTATGCTCATGTAAATATTGTCTTTGTCTTTAAAATTAAGTAACTTCACTAGAGTATTTTAAAGTTGATGGTACTGTTCTATTCCACCCCCCTACCCCCACCCCCGCCCCTCACCCCCCCCTCCCCGGCTGCAGGAGACCTGAGGCCCCTGCTTAGAGTAATTGTTATTTTATTTTATTTCAGGATTTTTTTTCCCATATATTCTTAAATTTTTTCTTCCTTTATTTGTCGTGCTGTCTTTTCCAGAAATACTAAATAAGCAAAAAAGATCCCGGATATCTTTTTTCTGTCTTCTCTATCTGCCACGATTTTTTGTGCTCATTTAAAAATCCCATTATTCTCCATTTTGTTTTGTGAGAGTTCCCATCTTGTCCACCAAGTTTCTGTGGTTCTCATTTCTGTTAGTTCTGTTTTGGTTATTCTAATATGGCTTTTTTCTCTAAAACATTCATGTTACTCTTTCATTCCTTTGTTAGTTATCTTAACTCTCTTCCCGCCTTTTTTCTTATCTCTGATTCACATGCTTTTCTCTCTCTATGTTACCCCTGACCTTTCCCTCTGAAGATCATCCTGCCTGCATGTATTAGAGAAAACGGAGGATCATCTAATATTCTTTTGGAAGGATGTGTTCTCATTTGCCTTTTGCTGCTTTGTATTTTTCTCTTTTCATTTCTCTGTACTATGTACAGCTGTGTTCCATGTCGAGTCATTTCAGATGATTCTTCCTTTTTTTCATAGCCTTGGTTTGTTGAAGAATGGTGTGAGGGGGCAGTACACTGGAAGTGAGTAGGTGGACTACAGTCTCCATCCAGGCTGGAGCCTCGTAAGCCTCTCTCTCTCTTGTCTCAGGCCACCATCTCTGCCGCCCTTCAGAAAAGTGTGGCTTAGAATAAAGTCCCTTGACTCACAGGCCCTTTTAGCTGTAATTTCATGGTGCTACTTCCCTTTCTCTCCATCAGCCTCCTTTGCCCCAGGCCCTTTCCTCTCTCTTGGCTGAAAGACCAGTTAGAAGACATGCATCTTCCTTACACATCTGTCCTCTGAGATTTTACAGAGTTGTTCTGAGATTCACTAGGACATTCCCTGTTTTGTTTTTCTGTGATTTATCTTGTATACTGTTGTTTACTCAAAACATCAAAGCATGGCTTTCTAGTACAGTGACACATATTTTTTTTTTTTAGGGGAAATCTGTGTTCCTGCTTAAAGATTGAGGGACATGTTTTTCTTATTATTATCCTTTCTCATTTTTGGTTCAAATTTCATGGTATTTAGCACTTATTCTTTATCATATCTGAATTGAGGTTATAACCATTTCCGTATATTTTCTTGTTTTTTTTTTCATAAAGAAATGTTTTCATCATCTAGTTTCCATATATGTGTATGTGTGTATATATCTATGTTTTTATAATATCTTATTTTTGAACAAAACTGTTGTATAAAAGTGTGACTTTGTTTAATTGAAGTCCTACTCTCTACACTCATCCTTTTTGATTCTACTGCCTCTTCTTCTACCTTTTTCCATTTACCTTCCCCTCTCTCTCTCTCCTTAATAAATCATCCTCTTCATAATTTTAGGATTTCTAAAGGTATAATTTTGAGCTCTGTGCTCTTCTCTTTACTCTCGTTATCCTTTTAATTATTTTTCCCATTATTTTCCTCCTCGTCCTTTCTTCCCTTCTCGTGTCATCTTCTGTTTCTTCTACACATTCTCTGCCAGCACTTCAACTATCACTTCTGTGCGGACAACAATCAAATTTCTATGTCCAGGCTTGATCTCTCTGGGGCTCTGTGACGGCATTGAGATGGCCATTACCTCAAATCAAACGTCTTCAAACATAACTTATCATCTTACCTTCTATATTTACTCTTTAGCTGGACTTTCATTTTCCCATTAGTTCCATCTAGATATTGAATAATGTCTTCAAGAACGTATCTAACCATATTGCCATGATCCTTCCTAATTACTTGGTCTTGTTTATTCAGTTCTATATTCATTCATATTCTCTCTCTCTCTCTCTCTCTCTCTCTCTCTCTCTCTCTCTCTCTCTCTCTCCCCCTCCCTCCCCTCTCTCCCTTCCTCCTCTCTCTCTTCCTCCAACCCATCCCCCCGCTCTCTCATATACATACACACTCACACACACAATTCTCTGTCACCCTACTTAGCCATAGTTAACTAAAATAGCATTAATATTCTGTCAGTCACCCAGATTAAACTTGAGTTTTCTTTGACTTTTCTTTCTATCTTGATCCTACAAAATTGGATTCCATGTTTATAGTCTTTGCCTTGGCAATGATCATCATATCTGTCCCCTGCTTCGCATTCCGCTGCCACCACCCTAAGACTCTAAAGCCTGTTCACTGACTGTGATTGTAGATTTCTAGGGACTCACTCTAAATTCTCTTCCCACCTCTTCCAATATATAGTACATGCTGCTGCCAAATTAGATTTGCTGAACTGGAATGCCAACAATATCACTCAGCAGTTAATACTGTCTGCGACTTCCCCTCATTTCTTTTAACCATTCATTTCCCCATATCCTCTGTAATGTGTTCCAGCCTGTGTTTCCAGCCTCATTGCATGTCACTCCACTGCTAGACCTCTAGCATGTTGGACTAGTTAGGGTCCAAACCATACACAAACTTCTGTGTCTAAACTCATGCAGTTGCTTTTACCCAGAAGTCCTACTTTCCACCATTCATCCTTATTCATCTTTCTCAAATAGGAACCTTCTTTATGAAGTTTTTGGTCCCTTTGGCTAGATATGCTCTTTCTTTCAGTCCCTACTACTGCGAGGCTCTCGATGACCTGGTCCTGCATACCATTTACTATGCCCCAGCCGGCCTTCTTTGGGTTCCTTTCCTGTGCCAAGCTCTTTCTCTTTTAGGATCTTCACACCAGCTGTTTAGTATATCTAGAATGTCTCACCCTTATTCTTACAGGGTACTGATCTTTCTTAAATGTCGGCTCCTATCAAACTCCTTTTTTGACTATATGAAATAGAATTTGAGAACCTTCTCCCATGCCAAAGGATTCTTTATCATAGAACTCTGTCATCTTTTTCCCAATTGACTGATGACTCTTATGAAGACAGAACCCAAATCCATTTTGCTAACCAATGTATATACAATACACATAGTATAGTTCCTGGCATATTAGGTAATACGTCATTTATTGAAAATGTGAATGAGTGAATGATTAAATATTTCATTCATAAATGTTCTTATCATGTTCTACTCTATATTATACTTTCTAATATACTTGTCTTACTACTTTTATGAGATTTTAAGTCCTTTCAAGTGAAAAAAAAATGTATTGTTCATTTGGTATCCCCTAGTACCTAGCATTTGTGAGATTAATAAACATTTGCTGTGGTAAATCGATTTGAATTAAATTTTCAGAACAATATTAAGTTCTTGCCAGGACATCACAGATGGTAAATGGCAATCTCTTTTGCTAATGGCTTCCAAGATTGATGATGAAATGAAATCAGTCAAGCACCCATCAAGATGGGAAAAAAATATGAAGTCCTCTATTTTAAAGTAATTGTAGAGTTGTGTCATTTGTCATATTAAAATTCTTTGTTTCATATTCCCATCTTTCCTTAGAGCATCAGGCATAGTTCTTAATAAGTCACTGTGGAGAAGCGAGGTACGAGGTGATAGCAGTAAAAAGAAAAGGTCATTAAAAAATAGGCTGTTTGTTTTTGACTATATTCTTCTGACCAATAACAATGTGTTTATAGAGTTCTTGCTCCCTTCCCCTTCCTTACCTTTCTGACTTCAGTTTCTCAGCCTACCTATAGTGAGAAAGTGTCCATTAAATTGGAGGTGAACACCAATGAGGATTTTTAACAGCTTGTATATTTCAAGTGCGTGTTCAGAAAGCTACCTCCGGATTCTGCAGGTGTTAATTATGGTAGAAGCTATAAAAAAGGTGGAAAATGTGGAGGGCTTCCTCCTATGGTCTCTGTGCCCTCTAGTGCCCTCTAGTGCCTGTAAGGGGGAACTACTGAACCAAAGAAAAGGTTGCCCCAACTATTATTAGAGATGCATCATTACCATGTATTTAGATGGAATAAGAGAACAACTGGCCCCAACAGAAACTTACACATTTTAGTGTGCAGAAAGCTGTGTAAATCCTAAAACAGCACATGCCCGTGAAGTTTATGCATAGTCTTTTTACTTCTTTTTCCATCACTGACCTTTAGAAGGATCACAATATTTTCCTCACTTCATTTTTTTGTTTTGCTAATAGAAAATGCTCAAAAACTGTCTCAAATCTTTGAATAATATGTTTCATAATAAGAATAATCTTTGTCATAAAGCCGAATATCCATGTGGATCTCGAGTAAGGTTTCTTAATTCCTACAGCTATAAACAGAATTCAATATTGTAAACTTTTTAGGAAAACAAATTAAACAGCTTATAAGTTTTTAAGTCTCTATTTTTTTTTTTTTTTTGATATGTGGCTATATCTGTTCAAGGTTAAAGATGCTGCTGCTGCAGTTTTAATGTTCTAATCACAGACACTCTCTGTAACTTTCGGGCATTTTCTTTCCTGACCACTTCTGTCTAAAGCAGTAATAACAACCACAACTATAACAATTACAACAACATGGAAACAGACCGAACCTAGGAACAGTAATGTAGTCACAACAGGTTCCAGGGAGTTATTGACGTAACTAATTTTGAGTCCCTCCTTTGTGCTTCTAATAACTTGTGGTTTTGCCCTCCATGTGGAATCCGACAGTTCTCCAGTCTTGCGATGTACCAGGCGCATAAATCCTCTTCTTTAAGAATCACCATTCTCATTTTGTGTAAACTCATCCATCACATCCTCAGCTCATTCCAAAGCGGGAATCACCAGTGTAGGAGGGGACCTGGTATATCTTACATGGTAACTAACAAGTGACAATATTGGTACAAAGGCCAGAGAATATCCCAAACTGAAAGTTATTATTTTAATAGAGCATAGCCTGAAAGCAAATGTTGACTTATGGTATCAATGCAAGTTAATTTAGAAGATGCCAATAATACAATCCCTACTTTTTATAACTGTCATTTTGACAAACCCTAAGCTTATTTTAGGATCAATGGAAAGATGAGTCTATCATAATGACTCAGCTGTGAATGATCATCTGAGACAGGAGAGCAGCATTCCTTTGCTGTGCCGCTTGGTTACAAACACAATAAACAACAAAAGGAAAACAAATTAATCAATGAGAACAGCCTTCCTTTCCCATAAAGTGGCATTATCTAGAATCCCATCTTCAGCCTGTTTACCTTTGCTATTTAATCATATAACATAGTGCAAAACAGAGGTGAACTGATTTTAGTTGGAGTCTTGGTTCTGCCTCTTACCAGCTCTGTGAACATGTATTCATAACCAAACACATTAATCAACGTCCCTGGGACACATTTCCCCTTCTGCAAAGCAAGGATCTCATAACCTACTGAGCTGTGAACTTAACTAAGGAAACCATAGATCCAGAACCTCATCCGAGTCAGGTTTACTAACCCATCCTGTGGCTTCGGCGATCTTAGCAACTGGAACACTTCCCTAAACAGCATCCTTAGTGCTGACCGGTCTCTCTTCTGAACTACATCATCGATCTTGATATCTTTATCTGGATGAAATGTCCTGTCTTCAAGATCAACACGTTAAAATTCAAACATGTTTTCCCTTTTCCCAAATCTTCACTGATTCCTGATATCCTGGTTTCTCTTAAAGACCCCACCATCGCTCACATTTACTTATGATGTGACATACCAGAGCCATCTTTGACCCCTCCCCCTAACTCCTGACCTGCGTGGAAGACTCGCCCAGTCCTACCATTTCTCCTTTCACAAAGTTACCTCTATCTGTTCCCACTTCTCAGTTCCCAGTGCCAGCACCCCAGTTCAGACCTCGATTACTTCTTTTCTGAGCTCTTTCATTGAGCTCCCAACTGTTCTTGCTGAGTTCAGCTTCTGTTCATATCATCTCATCTACACATTTCTTCTTGAAGGATTTTCCTTAACACCTCTTACCATGTCAGTACTTATTTCCCTTCTGTCTCGATCATTATGCCAACAGCTTGATGCAGTCTTCAAGAATCTAACCCTACTCAATTTACATAACCAGTCTCTTCTGCAGAGTACTTTTTCATCTATGTTGCACTCAAAACAAATGCGCAAAGTCAGTCACTGAATCATCCCCATAACCCGGGCAACCTCCTTCCGCTGAGGCTTTGATCACTCTGTCCCTCTTACCAGGAAAAGCCTTTACCTGTGGGGGTTCTACTTGTTCCCCATAGCTTAGACTGAAAGCCACCTGCTCTATACACACTTCCCTCATCCTGCTACATCTAGCTGAACTTCTAATGCTGCTTATCCCTTTTGCTTTGTATTTTAGTTCTCTGTACGTACATCTTACCTCTCTTACTAGACTGCAGGATACTTGAGAGCATAACTCATATTTTCTTCATAGTAGGCACTAAATAAACATGGTCTGGAAGTTAAAGTGAAACAACCACATAAATATGCAAGTCACTTAGGCAACTGGATAGTCAAAATGTTTCTCAGTTGAAGAATGCTTTACACAAAGTGTTAAATGCATTTCATTATGATATATAGGAGAATATTTTCTTATGTCAATTTCAGAACTATTTTTAAATCTTAGTACTTGTGTCAAATTACTGTATTTCAAGCAGAGATTTGAGATTGCAGTAGAAGTAAAGTTTTATTTTAGTACTTCTTAATTTATAAAGCTACTCTGATAAATATGCCATATTTATCAAGAAACTATGTAGAGCATCTAGGTAAAAACTTTTCAGGAACATAATTCATGCTGATCATGTATCTTAAAGTCTCAAGAATCACATAAAGTCATATCTTCTCACTCTTAAAGTACTATTATACGCCATTCTAAAAGTAGTAAAAAGATTTTGTTTAATATAAAAGGAATTCTAGCTGCATTAAACAGTTCAAATAAACCACTTTTTCTCATCTCTCCACTGGCAGAAGATTTTACATTATATTTAAAAACACTAACAATTCAAAGGAAATAACTAGGAAATTTGTGGCACGATGAAGCTTCCTTTCAAGTAAGTGAAAGCTCAATCCATAGAGCAAGACACGACTTAACATTTATAAGTAGTGCACTGTTCCTGCGCCTCAACACTATTGACATTGGGTCTGGATAATACTTGGTGGTGGAGGCCGTCCTATGCATTGTGGGATGTGTAACAGCGCCGTGGCCTCTACCTTCTAGATAGCAGCAGCAACCCCAGAGTGACATCTGAAAGTGTCTCTAGACATCACCAGTACCCCCTGGGGAAAACATTGTCCGCATTTGAGAACCACGGAAGTACTAGAAGCGTATATTACTTCCACTTGTGTTTTATTAATTTGTCTGTCCAACTCAGCTTTTTTGGAGAAAAAATAATAAACCCATTAGGCTTTTCCCCTTCTCAGACGAATATGATTCATGGAAATGTGTGATTCTCTTCATCTTTTGGGGTGCTGGTCACAAGTATTTAGTGAGCATTTATCGAAGAAATATATATTAAATACCTATTATGTGCCATATCCTCTTCTAGGCTCTGGAGAAATAGAACGAGACAAAAATTACTGCAACTTACATTCTAGTGGAAGAAGTGAGACAAACAAATAAATAAAATATATAGCATACCAGATGAAGATAATGTTCAGGCAAAAATTAAAGGAGAGATTAAATAAATATGGGGGCAGTGAGTACCTGGGTGTGGGGACAGGATTATAATTTTAAATATAGAGGTCAAGGTCAGCATCCTGTTGTCAGAGCCCAAGAAAGCATCCCTGGAGTACCCTACAATGGTCTTCTAATTGCTCTGAATTAGAGTGACTCTATGAGCAGCCAGGAAGACACCCTTAATGCTAGAGTTAAACAATTTAGAGTGGGGAAGTCTGCATAAACATATCTTGTTGCCTCTTTTCTGATTTATTACTTCGTTTAAATTTTTCATGAATGAACATGCAAACCTTGCTTAGATTCCTTTCTAATGAGCAAAGGCTTTTTTCATCCTGCCGATTTCTAACAAATTTATTGTTTCTTTGTCTAAAAAGTATAAAAAGATGCCCGGTTTGATCATTTCTTTGAGCCTCATTTTATGATCTGAGCATCATACGACCTCCCATGCACACATGTTAAATTGGTTTTTCTTCTGTTAATTTAGTCTTTTGCCAATTTTATTACTAGTCCAGCCATAAGTACTAAAAAAAGATAAAAGTACGTCAGAATTCTCCCCCTCCTCATCACTGTGAAGGTGACTTCTGAGCAAAGACCGGAGGAGGAAAAGGAGTGAGCCTCAGGACACTTGGCAGAGTAGCTTTCCAGGCAGAGGGAATAAGACCAGAGGTTCAAAGAAACAGCAGGCCAGAAATAATGAGGGATAACAAGAAAATTTGAGTTCTTGAGGTGGATGGAGGGAAGAGGAGAGAAGTGGAGAGTATTTCCAGAGAATAGAGGCATGCGCATAAGACCTTGTAGGTCATTGTCAAGAATGAAGGGCTTATGGTCAAGGAAGGTCATATGTAAAGTAGTAAAACAACAAAAAAGTTTTTTATGTCTCTTTAGTTACACACAGAATCCTGTTTATGATGGCTCCAGGACCCCAAAAGTGATGTTGCTCTAGTCAGCCCTCCCAGCGATGTCCCCTTCTCATCATTCCTTCCCTTTTCTTTGATCAAACTTCAGCAGTCTTTGGGATCAGTCCTGTAAGATCTTACTACGAAACTGACTCACTGAACTGATGTAGAAATGCACATGAAAGTGTTAATGATTTAATGATGCTTCACTCAGGGATATTTGCATCTTACAGGAAGGCCTTCCGAAGAACTGATTTTTTGAATTGATTTTTGGATTCAAAAAAGTAAATCGTTTGCTTGAGAACCGAAGTCACTTTAACAGCCAGGGAATGAGCTCTGTAGGGCACTGTGGGTCTTCTCAACACTTGAACTTAGGTTCTAGACCTAATGTCATAGAGAGTCACATTGTATCATCAATTAAACTAATACGAATTGAGATCTTTATGATGTGCCACTCATTGCCCTTTGGGCTGCTGAGGCCGTGGTAAGCAAGATAAGTTCCAGATCTCACCAAACTATTTTCTTATAGAGTGAAAGAGACACAAAATATGGTAAAATACAAATGGTTATTACCAGTTACTGTTAAACACTATTGAGACAAGTATAACACAGGGTTATACTGGGTGGTTTGCCTGCAATTTCAGATAGACAGCCAAGAAAAGCTTCTATAAAAAGGCGATATTTAAACTGAGATCCGAATATCAAGAAGAAGCAGGAAAAAAGAGCATTCCAGCAGAAGGAAAAAAAAATAGGTCAAAAATAGCAATAATATTGACATGGGAAAGGAGGTCAGTGTCTTAGGCCAAGTAATCAGTAGAAATATAAGTCAGAAAAGTAGGCAGAGGCCAGGCAGCCCTTCTAGTCCATGATAAAGTATTTGGCACACTTTCCCCCTCTGTCATGAGTACTTAAAGGAGGGTTTCAAAAAAGAGAAATTAGAAGCTCCTAATTTGTGTTCTTCAAAAATCATGGGTAGAGGTTGAGGCTAGATGGCCAGGGGAACAAGTGTAGGAAAGACTTGAAACTGACCACAGTATGAGATAATGATGGGAGTCAAGGCACAACGAAATGGATAGAGTGGGGATAATTTTTGGAGACAGAGTCAACAAATAGGATGGATTAGATATGAGGACTGAAAAACAAAGGGATCAAGAGCAGCTCCTAAAGTTTTGTCTTGAGCAACTGGGTGATTTGGAATACATTTAGTGAAGTGTAGAAGAGGGTGAGGAAGCACATTTGAGGAGAAAATAAAGAGTCGTTTTAGAAATGTCAAGTTTCCCAAGATTAAGAACTTAATCTTGGAAATAATTTATACGTGGACATCAAGTAGAGATATCAAGTTGGACATTTGAATCACAAGTCTGGGATTCTGCAGAGAGGTCCTGCCTGCGTTGTAGGTTGAGAGCCAGAAGCAGCGATTGGTGTTTGATATCAAGAAACTGGGAAAGTCATCGGAGAGATTAGACAGTTGGTGAGAAAAGTCTTCATGCCTACGCCTGGTCCACATCCGGGGATTACATGGAAGGGAGGAAGATGGGTCAACCAAGGAGACTGAGAAGTGCATGTAGTGACTTAGGAGGGCAATTATTAGCAGACAGTGTCAGAAAATCCAAGAGCATGGAGTAGCCAATTATGTTGAAAACTTTCAGAAATCAGGAGAAATAAGGATAGAGAAATGGCATTTTATACAACTACGTGACAGTTATATAGCCTCTCAAAGACATGCAAAATGCCACTTGTGTATTATAGATACACAATGAATGCTTGTGAAGTAAACTAAAAACCCACACACAAAATAAGATCTGATCATAGTAATGTGTTTTTCCTGGACCGAAAATCATTTATTCTAAAAATTTCTATTCTGAAATATTTACATATTCTTTGCTAAGTGCCAGACACTGTGTAAGCACTGGTGATATAGAAGTAGAGAAAACAGACATAAGACTTCCTCCTCTGGAGCTTACATTCTAGTGAGGAAGGGCAGATAACAACTAAGTGACTAATACAAAACTTATTTTCATATAACATTACACCACATGATGGGGGCAGAAAACTTAGAATAGCGGAATGCAGATTTCCTGAAGAGGGGGGAGTAGCTTACAGAACTTTCAGAACAGAGGGATAAGGCAGATATGGACCATTGTGAGGCGTGTCTGGGACAGAAGGAAGACCGAGTTTAAGGACTGAGGTTGGAATGAGTTTACTGTGTTTGAGAAACTGCCAGGTGCTTCATGTTAATGGCATGGAGAAATAGGGGGGAAACTGCTGAGAGATGAGGTCAGAGATCAGCAGGGGACAGACCATGTAAAACCAGGGGAGGGACTTTGAATTTTATCATTCAAGGTATAATTAGAAGTCATCAGAGGGTTAAACCCGGAGGTTATTGGTATATAACCTTGTTTCAATTTCCAAAATATAACACTAGTGCTGGTGTGGATAATGGATTGATTACAGGGGTGAGCAGGGATGTGGAAGCAGAAAGATCAATTAGAAAGCTACTGCAGTGGTCCAGGCAAAATAAATAAATAAGTAAATAAAAAGATGGCGACTTGAAACAGGGTGAGTGAAATGGTAAATGGCAGAGCTGGGACTCCCACAATGTGCCTGTCTGACTTCAAAAATGTGTTCTTTTCCATTATTTCCGACTGCCTCTCAAGCTCAGAGATCCAGCACAATTTGGCGAGAATTCAGGAGTCAGTTCTGTAGATGCGTGCCAAGTCACCAAGAAATTTCTCTTACAACAATACATAAATGTGGCAAACTTGGCACTTGTATAAGGAGTTTCCATGAGATCTATCTGAGAAATAGCCATGAAAACAGTGAGTTAAAACACAAATAGGAACAGCTTGAAAACATCGGTAAACATTTATGAGACCCTTTATTAGATAGTGCCTATATTCAGAAAACTTCTATCATGACACTAATTTTTTGTTGCTGTCGTTAAAAGGGTAAGCTTTGCATGAAAAAGTTAAAACAAAGAACTCATGTTTATAATAAAATGATAAATGAGATATTTCAATTATAAATTGACAAATAGTAATCCTACAATTACATATTGTGAAATATTTATTTTCTTTAACTTTAACATGGCCACTGTGGATCTAAGATCTGAGTCATTGTGTCAAAACTCTAACCCCACCCCAAACTGCTAAATGTCCATCATCCTCTAGTATCCTATAAAGGTAAAATTTCACTTCCCAGAGAAAATAAAGGCAACAGGGTAGCCTCTCCCAAGGGGCAAACATAGAGAATGACTCGCATTCTACTCAGAAAAGGCAACATCTTTAACAATGGCATCTTTTGGTCACTATACTCTTAATAGTAACACTTAGCATTTGTCCCTGTCAGCTCTGTTTCCCATACAAGTGACCTCTTAGGGGCTGCTCCTGTGGGGTCCCAGACACTCCTTATTTCTTCTCACTGCTAGAATATACCCAGGTCTCCCAGCAGTAGCTGGACAGTTCAGTTCTGAAATATCAGGTCAGTCAGAGCACTGCCCTTCAGAACTGCTGCTGGAACATCTTTCAAGAAACTCATTTAACGGGCCACAGAGCTGCAGCCACAGAGAAGCAGCCAGTTTCGGGAGAAACTGCATCAGCCAAGTCATACCTGCAGTTCTGCTCAGTGGTAGAGTCTGACCCTTGGTTGATGAAAAAGCTCATTCTTCTTAAGGCAGATTTAATACTATAGAAAACCCCATTATTATATTACCATCCTAGCAATATAAGAACTCATGTAATCAAGGGACCAAACCCCCAACTCCTTCTCTGCATAGCTCCCTATGGGATCAAAGGATCCTAGCCATGCTCTGGCAATTTCAAACTTGCTCGAGAGAGTGATACGAACTAAATCCTACCAAGGGTTTGTGAATCGTATTAGTTGAAAGAATGTGTCACAAAACACTTGTAGTCCCACTGCCCTCTCCTAGCCTCAAGGGATAGTAATAAAAAGATAGGAGACTCCGGTGGAAGGACACCCTTATCCACTCGCACTGTGAAGGTGGAATGAAAGGCTTCCCTCAAGCCCACAGCGATGTCCTTGGCCAGCTGACATTGGAGGTAGGACTTGAGACTGCAAGATGTGGCTTTGATTTGTCGCCACTTATGGGAGCATCACGGGAGGTTCCAATTGTCTGATGATGACATTCTCTCATCAGGCCTTAGAGTGCTCTTTCAAGATATTTTGGAATTTGTTATCAGACAGATCTGAGGTTGATTTCTTCTGCCTCTGCTCTTTTCTAACTGTAAGGGCTCAGGCAGGTATTGTAACTTCTAAATATCTCAGTTCTGTTTTATGTAATGTGATAATAATGATACCTAAGCCATGGGGTGTTGTCAGAAGTAAATGAGATGCCATTTATAAAGCACTCATCGTTCATACAGGCACACAGTAGGTATTCAATAAATAGCAGTGATTATTATATATGTCTCTTCATTTGCAGAGAGAGAAAGTGAGATGCATAAAGGAAACTCAGTCGATGTCTCGTGAAGGCATGCTGTCAATCAAAGAGTAAGAATCAAAGACTTTGAACACTTGCTCTGAGCCAGGGTTTGTTTAGAGACCAGGAGCATACAAGTGAGAGGTGCTGGCATCTAAGTGATCCTCCCAGCCAGTGTGGGGACTCCAGAGAAAATAAGAGGCTGTTTACTCTAAGTTCTTTGACTGCTGGCAACCTCCCAGCTGTAGCCTGAGAGCCTTGGGCAGAACTACAGGCTGCGGCTGTCACTGCCAACCTGGAGAAACAGCAGCACAATTGGATCCTTCTCTTGCTGTCCTTTGGCTCAAGGCCAGGGAGAAGCAGAATGCCCACATGCAGGGAGGGAGTAGTGTCAAGGGAACAAAGAGTTGGGCTCACAGGAAATTCCTATGCCCCTCTCACCCACTCTGCTCCCATCTTTGGTCCATGAACTACCCTTTTACCTGGGCTCCCCTCCTGAGTGACTCAAACCCCAACAGGCAAATTTTGGCAACAAATATGTCAAAGACACTGTGTCCAACACAGTAGTAGTACCTGTGGCTTTTGACATTAACATTACTCCTTGACAGAACATTAGATATTTTGATTGCTTTAAATGCAAACCTGTAGCTGAGACATGAGTGTGTTCTGGAGGTGGGGAGGTAGCTGATTATATCATCTTGAGTGCTTAAATATTTATGCCTTAGAATTTTAAAATTTTATAGTGAGAAAGGGAGTCTTAGGGGTCATCCAGACCTGAACTGCCCAGTTTGGTAGCCACTAGCCTCACGTGACTCTTAACTATTTGAAATGCAGCTAGTCCGGACTGAATGTGGTAGAGGAGGAAGAAATGAATTTTGAAGGCTTAGTACAAAAACACAGAAAAAATATTGATTTTGAACATGATTATTTATTGAAAATGATCATCTTTTGGATATATTAGGTTAATAATACATATAATAACATTTCATTTCACCGCTTTCTTTTTCCTTCTTTCAAGGTGGTACTAGAAAATTTAAAATTACAACTATGATTCACTTTGGTTCAAAGTATATTGGACAATGTTGTTTCAGACCCAGGCTTTGTTTTATAGATGAGGAAACTGAGGCTCAGTGAGGTGATACCTAGAATCATATATGATATAATGTAATATAAATGTTCCGCCAGGCTAGATGACCACTTCATGCATGTTATAAACTTTAAGTTCTTGCATCAGATATTTTAAATTATTTTTAGTTTATATTTATGTATGTGTTCTGTTGTGCTTAAAATTGTTATTTTTTTGAGAAGTATGTAAAATGCCATCCACTTCCATCTGATAATAAGTTCTAAGTTCAGACACTTGTATTGAAACTTATGCTTTACCTTTATTCATAATTTTGAACACTTATTGCGTTTTAGTTGAAAATTTTATTGAGATGATCGTAGTTTCATATGCAGTTGTAAGAAATAATGCATAGATCTTTTATACATTTTGTGCAATTCCCCACATTGGTAACATTTTGCAAAACTACAGTATAATATCGCAACCAGAATCTCAACATGGGTACATTGCACCAATCTTACTCAGGCTTCTCCCCTTGTATTTATTTGCGTGTACCCGTATGTGTGTGTGTGTTAAATTCTTTAGAGCTTCATCACCCGTGTAGTTTGTGTAGCTACTGTGACAATCAAGATGCTTGAACAGTTCCAGCACCCTTATATCACCGCACCAACCTGTCCCCTACCATCTTCTTCCCTAACACTAATTAGAGTGATTTCTCTCTATTTTTCATTGTCAAATTGTTTTACCTACTCTATGACATTCCCATATAAATTTTAGAATAGCTTGTCTATGTATAAAAATAAAAACCTTACTAAGATTTCAATAGTCACTGCATTAACCCTATAGATCAATTTAGGAAGGGTTGACATCTAGAGATTGTCTCAGCTCCACAAAGTCATCAGTCGTGGAGTGTGGATGGCATGGCTCATCCTTCTGCAGCCTTCCTCGTTTACTGTGACATCAGCTGGACATCAAATCACTTCTGTACAGGTGCTTTTGTTCTTTTGTTTAAAACACAAAGAACCGACTGTTGAAGAGGAGACAATAAGCAAACATTCAGAGGATACAAGTCTTATCATTTTAATGAACCCCTGGTTTGCTGACAGATCAGTCAAATGTCCTCACGGCAGAGAATTTATATATATGATAATAACTACATGGGGTATTAAATTGAAGACTTATATGCCATATTAAGTATAGAGTAAAAAAAAGTACCTAGCAGGTGAGTTTTTTATGACAACTTAGACTTTAACATTTGATCTACTGGCATTATTCCAATGATGGACAACTATATAAAGAGATATATTCCAAGGATGGCAGATGACTATATGTATATTGCACATGTATTAAACCATAAAATTATTTTGACATTGTTTTTGTAAATCATATCCTGGGACTTTAATACCCAAATGCCGTATATAATGATTTCCACATATTAATTTGCATAAACATCAATTGGGGAGCTTTTTAAAAGCAGATTTTGTGGCTCCATTGCTAGAAATTCTGATTCAGTAAGTCTGAGATGGAGGTCCAAAATTACACATCATGTTTCACTAATACCCCAAAGACTTTCTGTGTATGGTTGCCCAGAATTTTACAAAATCAATTTGTGTTTTATGAGATAAACAAATACTATAAGCTTATTGTACAAAAGAGAAGTCTCTTATCTACCCTTCAGACTCCTGGATGCTGATCCCTGATCATCTACTTTTAACTCCTAGAAATTTCATTTTGCAGCCATACATATTTCTAAGTATCATGTTTACACTACTACGTCTTGATTTATTCTTTGATATTTCCTATTATGAAAAAAGGAGTATACAGCTCACTTAGAAGCCACTGACATTTCTTCTTACACCCTTGTCAGTCTTCTAATGCTATATAATCACTAATTTAAAGAAGAAGTCAGTATTTTACTATTACACTTATTTAAATCTTCTCACAGCTGAAGCATCCAATAAACGACTTCATTTCTCAGCTCTTATTCTGCAGGTAATAATTTTTTTCAGTTGTTTAGTTTTACACATATAGCTATCGCATTTTTTTTTCCCATCTCGCTCACAAAATTTTTTCCCCATCTTTCTCACAAAATCTTTTTCAGAAAGGTCAAGCACACGGAATAATAGTTCTATTTCCCCCCCCCCAGACATTTTTTATTGTAATGGCTGAGTGAGGCTTGCCCCTGGCATCTGGTGTGTGGAAGCCAGGGGTGCTGCTAACCATCCTACAGTGCACAGAACAGCTCCCACAACAGAGAATTATCTAGCTCCAAATGTCAATAGTGCCAATACTGATAATGCCTTATGTAGAGTGATGAGGAGGCAAGGTCCCAGCTATTCTACTGAGTTCTCCTACACAGTAGTGTATATAGGACTTTATTTTCCTTTTACCAGTCAATTTTTACAAAGAAAAATTCTCCTGTTTACCTTAGGGGAGTTGAATAATTCTTTATAAATGCTATTATGTAGTACAACATTCAAAAAGCATACTTACATTCCATTAAAATTTTATGTACTATAATTTATTTGTAAAAAATTCAGTTTTTTACTGCAGATTTCTCTTTGCCATCCCCCGTCCCCCAAAATGAAAACAACCACACTCTGGGCCTCTATTCATCTACTACCATTCTACATTTCCTAAAAAGATTCATAAATTCATTAAATTTGACCTTTTTATGAAAATACTTTCATGCTATTTTCCAAAACAAATATGTAAAATTCTGGTTTCTATTGCTTAGTTCTATCACAGTAAATACAATGAAATGTGTAAATACAATAAAAAGAATCAGATTTCAGCAAGGACACTGTAAACTTTGAGGACCTTAACAGTAACATAAATAAGGATATGTTTGCATAAATTGTGTTGCATAAAATATATGTGCGAAAGTGTTGTTTACCCATTAGCAATGAGAATTTTAAATTAATGACATAGGACACTACTAATTTTGAAACATACTTGGCAACAGTTTTCGAAATAAAATATGCATATATCCTTTGATCCAGCCATTCCATGTTTCGATTTGTAGTGGGAACATGCCCCCCTCCCCAAATGCACCCAAAATGTGTGTATGAAGATGTTCACCATGGTTTGTGATGGCCGGCAAGAGCTGGAAACAATCAAAATGTGCCTTAGTAAGCAATGGGTGACTTAAAGCACACAAATTGTTCTTGTATGCAACGCTATCTACTGCTGTCATTTAGAAGAGTTGGGGAGGTCAGTGTCTGCTGATGGGGAGCTTATTCCATGCTTGCATAAGAGTCACAAGAGTTCCTGTATTATTAATTGCTTTTAATCGCATAGACATTTTTTGAAAAAATAAGAAAGTGCATGAAGCTGTACCTGCTTTTATCTCTGAGGCACAGGAATAGGAGTTAAGATGTGACAAAGTTTCTACTTTTCAATTTAGTCTCGTAGGTGCTATTTCAGATTTTTCTAATAAACATTACTTTTTACTATTAATGAGAAATTACTTTCTGTAAACTTGGCTAGAGCGGTGATGAGGAAAGCCTGGGGGACTTTGTGATTCTAAAATTTAGGAATGGAAACAAAATCAGTGGGGAAGACGCTTTAGATGGACAGAAAGTGTACAAAGGAATAAAGACATGAAAGACGATAGCATGCCATTAAAAAGAATATTAAAATATGAGTATACCCATTTTTGAAATATGTTTCAAAGTATTATTCTTGAGGAAAAAAAACAAGTTTGAGCTCAGTATTCAAAATCAGTTCTGACGTCTTTTATCACAAAATTCACTCAAGGGGCATCTAGACTGGAGAAAAATAACTTTCTTCAAAGGACACCTGAATATGTACTCACTTTGGTCCTTTTAACTGTTCAATGTATTCAATACATGAGCCACACATAGGTGTTTGAACCGAGCAAATAGTCAATAGATTTGCATGTTGATTTTGTATCATTAATAAATTACAAATAAAGCCTTGGAAAGCAAAGAATATAATGGCACTTTTAGCATATGCTCAATGACCTTTTAAGAAATACTCCCAGCCTCTCGTTTCTGGTGCAAAGAGTGACTTTAAATCTGTTAGAATTCAGAAGGTTTGAGGACCACTTGTTTGCTTCTTAGTGTGGAGCTGTCACAGTGAATGAGAATAAAAGATCCTTAGGGACAAAAGCCATAAAGCTGTTTCTCAAAATGAAAGAAAAAGAGGCAGAGCACTAAAGATGAGGAGGTGAAATAAAACCTACGCTTAAGAAAATAGGACAAAGTGAGGAAAAAGAAAGGAGAGGGAAGATGAGAAGGGGTGGACCAGAGACAATAGGATGGGAGAAAGAGAAAGGGATAGAAACTGCAGCGTGTGCCCAATTTCCCCTTTAAAAGTGCTGCTACAGTGTTATTGTTCAATCATGGGGACTTCACAAAACCGATGGAACAGATGATAAAGGAGGAAGAACGAAGACTTAAGGAAAAGCAGGTTTGGGCAAAGGCCGTCTAAGAGACCTGCCACGTTACATCTGCATTTCAATAGGCGTCTCACAGAGTTCTCAACATCAGGCCTGAAAAGACAGTGGTGATTTGTCTGTTCGCTGTTCATCGGTGTAACATAAGTGCGTTAAAAATGGAAAATATAGTGGAATTATAGTGGGATGAAAAGGGTACATTTATTTTAAGCAAGACACTCTGTGTGCTGCAGTAAGGATGCTGTGGGCAACAGTCGCCTTTGGAGGCAAAACACAGAAGCCTGCTCGGACAAGAAATCTGGAAGCTAGAAGATGTTTTGGAATCTTTTCTTCCAGTTTTGTTGTTTTCAGAGATCCTTACAGACTCCGAGCCCACTAAAGTTCCTCTATAAACACACCTACTTACTCATTATCTTTGCTATGTCCATTTTTATGAAGCGTGTATCATACCTTTGTACTCTGATATTGGCCAAAGTGATCCTGGGAAGGCATTAAATTATGCAGCCAGGGCCTAAACATATACCAGGTTAGGCCTAATGAGAAATGCCATCTGATATCTCTGATCTTAATTCTCTCTTTTACTTGTTTCTCTAATTTTCAACAAATATATCTTGAAGTCCTGCTAAGTGGTATGGAGAAAAAGATGCATTTTTCTCTGGTATATAGGGAAAGTGTTGGTGATTAGTGGTGGTGGTGGAGGAGATTCGAGATAAGGATGGATGGAGAAGCGGTTAAAAGTAGGATGATGCTTAAGCTGAGAATTGAACCATAGTCCTGATTTTCTTCCATAGGAGCTGCTTAAGGAAGCTTTGTGTCTGATAGTAATTTGGGAATCAGCAGATATCCTAACTTGTATCACTCATAAACATGGGCCAATGTTAAAAGAAGAAAAAGTATGCATGAACTATAAATACATATGTGCATATTTTTTCTGCTATATAAATTAATCATGCTCATTGTAGAAAAATATAATGATAAACACTAAAAACAAAAAAATCTCTCATCAAACCCCATCACAACTAATGACCATTAATTTTGTTTTATTTCCTTACAGTGTCTTTTCAAGACATATCTTTTTAGCCCCTGAATACACTACACACACACACACACACACACACACACACCTACTACACTATATATATATATTATATATATGTATATCTTACATTACTAAATACTATAAACTATGCTTTAAAACTAGGTTTGTCAGATTTAGCAAATAAAAATACAGAACACTCAATTCTATTTAAATTTTATATAAACAATGAATAACCTTTTAGTTAAGTCTATCCTATGCAATCCTTTGGACATACTTATGCTACACAAATTTTTCATTGTTTATCTAAAATTCAGATGCAACTGAAAATCCTATATTTCATCTGGCAATCCTATTTAAAAAACAGCAATCACAACTTTAAATGTCTTCAAAATATTAGATTATATCGAGATGTCATAACTGAGCAGTTATCCATTTCTTCTTTGTTGGAAATATATATTTTAATTTTTTCTCATAAGTATTGCATTTTACATTATTTCCCAAAAGAGATGCCTAGAAATGAAATTACTAGGCCCAAGGGCAAGAACAAGCTTTGTGATCCATGATCGCAATTGCCAAATTATACTTGTTTTCATCTTTCTTTTGCCAGCATTATAATTACTTTTTATAATCCTAGCCAATGTAGAAGGTGAAACAATAGCACATTTATTTCACACTAAATAGGATACATTTAATGTAATCATTTATGTTAACATAGACCGTTTCATAATTTACATTTTTAAAATAATCAGCCAAGTTCTACTTCAGCCACTCAGACCTGTGCCCCTTTCCAATCGATAACTCTGTTTTAGCAGATGGCATAATCCTATTCAGAATCTCTTCATATTTCACTCATTTTCTATAGTTCAGTTTGCTTACAATCTTTCTAAGATAACCAGAATTATATTTATGCTATAAATTTGATCATATTTCTCTCCTGCTTGAATGCTACATCGATCTACTCCCTGTCACACCATTATCAATAGGGTCATATTTAAGTGCCTTTGAGACACGTAAGATATTTCATATCTGGCCCATCTAGATTCCCAGCTCGCTTTCTTCTCATTGCATATCAGATTTCAGTCACAGAAACTAACTTCAGTTCTTCAAGTGCCCCAATCCATGTGACATATCCAGGTCTTCAACAAATGCTTCTCCCTCTGACTGCAAAGCCTTTTTACCTCTACACTGTCCTTCGGGGCTCGGCCAGACCACTGCCTTCTCTATGACCCCTCTCCTTCTCAACTGGGATACAGCTGACCTCACTCGTCTCCCTTGCTTGCACTTCTTCTCTCACCAGACACGAGCTTCCTGAGGGCAGGGACTGTGCCATAATCAGTGGGTTTCGTGGTCTAGTCAAATGCCTGGAGCATCGTAGGTGATCAAGGCCACAATAATAAAGCTAACATATTAGAGCACTTCAAAATTGTCAGGTGCTCTGAAAGCCTCCTTTCTCTGTATTATTAACTCATTTCATTGTCACACAAAGCTGATGAATTAGGTAACATTACCTCCACTCACTTTACAGGTGATGAAAGTGAGTCTTTGGGAGTTAAATAACTTGAAGAATATGGCTTGCAAGTGCGAGAGCCAGAATCTGAGTTTTGAACGAATGTTTTCCTATAAAAGTGGGTCAGGAACAAAGAAAGTTTGGTCTCTGTCATGGAGAATCTTTTCGTATAGATCAGGAAAGAGACATACATATGGTGATATTGCTGGTGTTCCAGGCCAATGCATGTTGTTGGGGGGAAATGACCATGGACACAGAATTTTGAATTGTGGCTCTTGGTGCTTACTTAAGATGTGCACACAAGAAGAAGTGAGGGAGTATGACCACTTGCAAAAACCAGTTCTTAACATGTCAATTGGAACGTGTCTCTTGTGTGTGTCAGTCTACTCAAGGTTCCCTTGGCCCAGTGCCACAGAAAAACTGAGGAAGACTAAACCCAATGTATTCGTCGGCAGTCAGAAAAAGGCTTCAGAAAGGAGATGAGATTTAAGGGCTGTTAAGGGCAACAAAGAGTCAGATAAGAGTAATGTGAAGGCCGTTCTAGGGGCAAAGAATGAGGTGGGACCTGAAGCATATTTCGGGACTCATAGCTAAATGGTTTAAATAAAGTGAAAGACATTGAGTAGAGAATTAGAAGGCAAGTCCTGGAAAAAAATATTTGAGTGAGAAAGGGTATTAGAGATCACTTCATTCAACATTTCCTAAAAAGAGCTACTGGAAACCTGGTTTTATGAGGATGTTAAAAGGCATTTCATAAAATGTATTTCCTAAAGTAAAGTAAATTTGTCTGGTTTAAACAAATCCATAGAGTTTTACATGTCAGGACTCCTCAGAGATTATAATGTGCTAAAATCTCCTGAGGCCCACAGGAAAGGGATTCAGAATCCCTATGTTTGAGGGCTCAGGGCTCAGAGTCTGATGTACCAGGGTTCAAATCCCTGCTCTGATACTTACCAAGTATGTAACCTTGGAAATAATTCTTACCTTTCTAAGTCTTGGTTGGTTTTCTTGTCTATTAGTCAACTATGTAGACTTATGAAGACTGAGTAATACAAAACATTTATATTGCTCTTTGTGTCTGATACGAAGGAAATCCCTAACAACTGTTAGTGACTTTATTTATTATTTATCAATTCTTAATATACTTGGTCAGAAACCCTTTTTAACCGTGAAGTATCTAACAGGACAAAATTCTCTAAAATATCACTGGAAAATATTGCTCTAGCTCAATATTGTTCATGAGAAATTTTGGAACCGGTTTTGAAGAGCATTGAATGTCAGAGCAAGGAGTTTGATTTTATTTTATAAAAAGTGGAATTGCTCAGAGGAAAAAATACATTGAAAGCTCTGTTTTAGGAAACTGTATAGCATGGATGAGGTGGGAGGAAATGGAATATGGGCAACCAAATCGGCAGGTAAATGCAATAGTGTTTTATGTGGACAGAAGTGTCAGAACTGAGGTGATAGAAAATGGATAAATATGCCAGACACCGCAGAGTTACAGGTGGAGAGAACTTGGCAACTGATTATCAATGGATTATCTGGCTTCTATACTTTATAAACCTCAACAAATACATTGATTTATGACTATATTGTAAAAGCCTATTATTTCAAAGAGTCAAATAGGATTTCCAAAACTACAGTTTATTAAGAGCAGTCATGGTATTGATTTTGGTATTTTCCTATCAGAGTTTATATAGAATAGTTCCAGTTTTTAAAATAAACTGAATGTGTTTAATTGGTCGATTTGTTCTTTTCATGTCCTTCAAAATAATTAACCTGCAAAGAATAGATGTATTTTTATCTCAGCGCCATTTTATCAATACTCCTTTCTAATTATAGCCTGTTTTTCTGGACATTCGAGGACCAGGTTACTGTTTAGTGCCTCTGAAACTGGCTCAAGAAAGCACTTTGAATTTGGGGGCCTTCATTTCCACCAGATTTTCTGGTACACATTATTAGTCTCTTTCCGCGTTTAGTGATACACTGAAATCAATAATCACTACACATTTCCCAGATGTCAAGAGAATCACCCTAGGGTCAGGGAAGAGCTGGCTTTGGCTCCAGTGTGGCTTTGGTTTGAATCTCTCTGCTGCTCTCAGTGGTACCATTTTCTATTAGTTCTCACCCCTATTGGTAGATCTCAAATTCCTTTTGGACTCAGATGGAATGACAACCCGATTACATACTGGGCCCTTCATAGATTTATCGGAGTTTAATCTGCTTATAACCTTTGCAAACAGGAATTACTGTGTCCATTTTGAAGATAAGAAAAAAAAAATATCTCAACTATCCAGTGGGGTGATGGACCTGGCTGATTCTAAAGCTAATGCTCTGACTCTGGAAAGCAGTGGTGGCATTTCTTCATAGTGGAGGTTCCCTGTCATCGTACATAATGGCCTTCCCCATGAAGCTTTTCGATAGTCTCTGCTGAAAAACTGGAATGTCTGTCTGGTCTCTCAGTCATTTAGAGAGCACAGAGTTGTCCTGGACAGCCCCACTCAGTGCAGGCTCCTACCTGAGCTGCTTCTGTTCATGAAATGGTGATTCCTTCAATTGACCCCCTTGTCAGTTAGCACAGGGTCACCTTTGGGGGTTTTTGATTTTGTTTTCATTGCACAGTTCTAAAGAGATGGATGCAGGGAGGCATGCATGCACACACACACACACACACACACACACACACATAGTTGTCAGGTTCTCCACAGAAACAAACAGAATCCATTAGATACATGTGTGTGTGTGTATGTATGTATGTATGTAGGGAGAGAGAGAGAGAGGAGAGAGAGAGAGGAGAGAGAGAGAGAGATTGATTGATTTATAATAGAAATTGTGGTTATGGAGCCAGAGAAGCCCACAGTCAGCCTTCTCAGAGCTGGAGAACCAGGAAAGCCAGTGGCATGATTCATTCTGAGGCCTGAAACTTGAGAATCTGGGAGCTACCAGTGTAAGTCCCTGAGTCCAAACACCCAGGAACCAGAAGCTTCAATGTCCAAGGGCAGGAAAAAAACAGATGTCCCAGTCAAGAAGAGAGAAGAGGATTTGCCCTTCTCCACCTTTGGTTCTATTCGGGCCCCCACATGGACTGGGGGATGCCCCCACACTGGTGAGGGCAGGCCTTCTTCACTCAGTCTACTGAATCAAATGTTCATCTTTTCCAGAAAAACCTTTATAGACAAACACGGCAATATTATTTTGCCAGCTATCCGGGCAGTCAAGTTGACACATAAAATTAACCATTATACATATTATGTATATATATACGCACACATAATATATATACATATCACAATGATGAAATCATATATATATATATATATAAGATTATATACATATATAGGAGATTATATACATACATATATATATAATGATACGTTTATGGTTTGATGGTTTGTGTGTGCGTGATATATCCTGACAGATGTTAACCACTAGGTACATGGGTGCTTCTACAGACATTTGGACTTAATGTTTTATACATAAAAATATTGTTCATAATACTTACCTCATAGGACTAGTGAGTCATTTCATATGACGGCTTATAGAAAGTGCTTAGTGTGATACCTGGCAAGCACTGAGTAATCAGTAGCTGGCAATACTTTCTCTTTCCCTTTCCTTTTTCTTTACATCGAATACATTACTTCCCAACAAAATAGCAATATATTTCAGTCTCATTGTCTCAAGTCCTGAGCGGTAGATTATCTTGATTCCACATATGCTTTGATGATATCAGAATCTACCCCCTACAGTGTGCATTTTTCATCAATATAGTCTTTTTTTTTTTTGTAAATTATATTCAGCTTGTGTGCTTTTTATGCTGCTTTCTCTGTATATTCTTTGGTATTCACATCTCGTGATGCTCACATTGCCCTGGAAAGGGTTATCTGTTGGAATTACACTAATGTTATCCCAGTACTATTAAATCATATAGTTGTGCTTCTCTGTAATTTACCTAATATCTTCTTTAGGGTTCATTTGGAATCAGAGTCAAAAACTCATGTGAGCATGCTCTGTTTCTTAAGGAATCTATACATTTTAGAAAAGCGTTCACTTTAACCACGTACATGAATTGAATAACTAAAGTTTGATCATTCTTTTAGCTTTTGGAAAATAATTATGGTTCATCAATTCTACTTCCTAGAGGAATCACTGAACCAAGAATATGCTATACATGATAAATTCCAATCTATTTAATAACTTGCAAATTAAAAAGAATTAGCTCCAAGGAATGCAAATAAATAGGCTCTGAAAATAAAGCTTAGTTAACACAAAATGAGACCTTCTCAAAAAGGTACATGTAAAAGGTGTACTTTGAATTACATTTAGAAGAAAAACTTGCTAAATTATTCCTAAAGTGTATCTCTTAGAAATCTATATCTCTATATGCCATGACAAAGATCAATGTTTTTTATGCATTTACAATGAAAGGAGTGTTCCTTTCTCCTCTGAAGCCTGCAGAAATAAAATGCTTTATAGCTCCTTTATATTTTATAACTTTAAAATTTCATTGAAGTTAGCTGAGGAATAATGCAGAGATGTGGTCTTCTTTGTGAAGAAATTTTAATCCTTAATTAATCGTTTCTACAGATCTATTGCAGAAGGATCTTTTGAGGATTAATGAGAAAATATTTCAAAGCATATTCTCATTAATTTTCAGAATCTTAGATAACAGGCATTAGATAAAAGGAGAAGGATTATATTACTATTATTCACAACAAGAAAGCTAGAATATCAAGTAATTCCTTAACTAAATTTTATAGGTTGAAATATATAAATCACTAAGAGTTGGATTATTAAAACTAGGTGGCACCCAGTCCAAAAAGTGATATCTCATACTATATTGCAGATGGTGAATTAGATCTTCTCACAGCCTTACAATGAATCACACTAGCAATATTTGGTGGTAGATATATCTCCTATTTTTATTTTATGTGGTCAGTGTTGTCTTGTATGTCACGTTTTATTCTTAACATGATTATTGAAATAAGATGCAACCCAACTTAAAGGTTGTTATCCTGTGGTTGTGTCTAAATTAGTTGAGAATCATTAAACTTAAGAGTAGTTTAAGTGAACACAAACACTTTGTACATGGGAAGTACAAGGAGACATAAAGATAAGGCAGTCACCTTTTGTAACTTCCACAACCCAGTAAAATCAAGCCTGGCAAAATATCTTGAACAACAACAACAGCAAAAACAATTAAGGGTATAATAAAAGAAGTAAGAAAAATGATTTTGAATATAGGTAGAATGTTGTGAGATTACTTATGTCCAGGACATACCCTGGGAAAGCTTTTTGACATAAACATATGAACCAGATTTTTAAGCATAGAAGGCATTGCTGTAAGAAAGTGTGAAAGTAAGCATATTTATCCTTGGAATAGGTAAAAGCAGAGAGGTAGAGAAGTACAACTTAGAAAATGAAATGAGTACAAGAATGAGGAAAGTGGTCCAACTAGCAATTGAATATCCATGTTTGCTTAGATCATGGTAAGACCCAGTAGGCAAGAGAGGTCAACTATAGCCTCAACAGGAACTGATAGTGGTGGGAAGGTTCGCTCAACTGGCACATACTGAGCATCTCTCGTATGCTAGGAGACGTGCACAGGAAGGGGAAGAAGGTTATTGCAATGGGAATGAGGCTAAGCATAGGTACTATGGAAATGCTTGGGAGGAGCACCTCTTTTGGAAGGGGGATGGGCAGAGCAGTCAAAGTGAAATGGAAGATATCAGGGAAAGGAAGGGAGTTAAAAGACTACAACGGTGAAGCAACAGATTCAGCCACTGAGTAGTTGAAGGAAGAGTTAAAGATCAATCTGAAGTTCCCCATCTGACACAGGAGGGTCTAAGCCCACTAATGCCATAAAGAGAATGAGGGAACAAAGAAGAAGAAACAGCTTTGAATAGAAGACAGAGGGCTCAGCTGTGGACATGTCTTGTTTGAAAAAATTGAGGATAACCTATCCGGAAGTTCCCCAAACAGAAATGGAATTGGAATTCCAGACCTGGAGTTTCCAGGGGAAGTCAGAAAAAGAGGCATCTCTATGAGTCATTGGCATAGAGAAAGGCATCCAGGAGAAGCTTAAGAGTAAAGCAAGCTGTCACAGAGGAAGAAGAGCCAGTGAAACAGATTCAGAAGGCACTTTACAATAGGCACAAAGTTAGACAAGTCACGTCCTGTAAGACTACCACATAGCTCAGTATTTGTCTGGATATACCTAAGCATATCTGACAACTTTAAGAGAGTATTTTCTTCTCTATTTTTTTTTAATTGGTGTATTTAGAATTGATTCCAGAGTTTTCTTCATCTTCTTAGAAACTTATGATTGTCACATTGATTCGCGGTTCCTGTACTAGTGTTTTTCTTTTCCTCTAAAGTTAAAACTAGTACAACAATTAGCCCTCCCAACCTTCTATCTAAAGACATCTTAAGAACAGTAGCTCATTAAAGAGTTATTTTATTCCAAAGAAACAAGATAATAACGCCAAGCAATTTTGCAACTGTCTTCAACTTATTCCCCTTAGATGCAAGGTAATAACAACCTCTTTACACAGCCCCTGTTCTCGGAATATTTTTAAAATAAATGCTCGAAGTCAAACAAGAGATAAAGGAAAACTCAAGCAAACGATCTCAAAAGCCTATTCGCATTTAACCTCTTAATATTTTTTGGTGAAAAGAGTTTATGTGCAATTGTTACAATAATAATTTCCTAAAGCCTTCAGGGAACCTTAATATTATAGTGGAGCTGCAGATTTTCAAAATACAATTTTTATTATAACCCTAATCAGGAAACAAAATTACTCATGCTTTTCTGTATTTTAAACATAGCAATACTTCACCTCTAATGTAATCAAGTATTGAGGTATTAAATACAATTAAAAACTTTACATTTATATTATTAAATGTACCATTTATATTCCTTCCACATTGACAAGAAGTGAATATTTACCCTTTATTTCTCAAGGGAAAAAAAAAGAAAAGAAAAACAGAACAACCCCATTGTTAGAAAAATCTTTACCAAGTAATTTCGTGTTACATTGAATCACGACGATTGTATTTCTCTGCCAAGAAAATGTTGCCAACTTTAACTGTGTATTAAGAATAATGGTCTTGCAAGATAGCGAATTCCAATTTCCTATGATCAGAGAATCTTATTACCTTCATCCTCTCCCTTCCTTCCTGTTCACATAGGAAGTTAAAAGACTTTTATTTCCTCCCCCCCAGTTTGAATTTGCTTAGCTCTACATTCTCCTAAGTGGAAGGTGATATTCTGGGGACTGGCCAAATACTAACTACATCTAAAAACACACAGTTCCAAAGTCCAACTTTATTTCTGGTTGCTGTTGAATTTTCCCATTTGTTGTTAAATGTGCAGATTGCAAAGTAGCATATTGTTCGTGACAACTTTGCACAATGGTGGAGCGCTGCAGATGGCGTGTCTTTTCAAATATGATAAGTGCCTAATTTAATGCTGATTTGTGGCAATCAGAACAATGCTGCAAGCTCTTCAGGCTCACGGATGTCTTTAGAGTGAATCCGGGGGCAGCGGATGGGCTCAGGCCACACATGAGTGTGTGACACAACACGGCAAATGTTACCTATCGAAACTCTTAAAGAACTCAAGCCAGAAGAGACTACTATTATAAGTAAGCATGCGAAATTCCAGGAAGGTTAGGTGATAAGGTCTTCAAGGCCTTTGGGGCTAGTAGCGCCCTGAGCAGAGGCCACTGGACAATACCAATGTGATTTATTTTGAGATTGTGGTGGACCATAATCTCAATACTGAACTTTTGTGGAAAAATCTGAGCCTGATTTGTCATTATGACTAGCATAAATCCTGACACCCTGTAAATATCACAAATATTTATAGAATGGAAATGAATTAAAATGAATCAAAATACTCTGAACTATCTGTACCTTTTGCTAGTATTCTCCTCCTTGTAATGGCTTGGTCTTATTTCTTCTCTAATTAGTGCCCAGTCTATGTGCCCTGAGTGCTAGATATCTTCCTACTGGTCTTAGAATTCTGTTCGGGTGTATGTTTAGTTGTGATTATTAAAAAGATTAAGATAATTGGATTAAAAATAGTACTTTATTTTCTTAGGGATTCAACCATAAGGCAGAATTGATTAAAAAAAAAATGTTGGCTCTAGAGTCTAGAAATCCTGTATTCATAGGAAGAATTAAGAATCAGAGAAGCTAAGTGGCTCGTTCTGGACCACACTGCAGATGAGTGTCTTATTCTTTGTGAGGATTAGATTTGTCTAACGCCTGTGTCTGAAACTTTGTTGGAAACATTACACAAAAATATCTTTCTTAACAATTACTAGGTTTCTCATTTTACCGACTAGGAAGCCAGTATCCATAGAGCTTAAGGCACAAGTAGAAGGCTGCCTGGTTGGCAGGAAGTGAAAATAGAATATAAATCAAGATCACCTGATTTCCTCTCCTTTTTCTTTCTACTACACCATGACTCCTTTGGGTAGAGTGGCAACTCATTCTTCTTACATGAGTTTGAGTCAAAGCAGATATCTATATACTTTGTTAGTAAAGGGTTTCCTAACAGGTATTTAAAAAAAACAAAATAAAACAAAAAACAATGCAATTCTTAATTCAGAAAAAAAAAAAAGCAACAACACTATGACTTCTTAAGTGGTATATTTTCTATTTTCTTTGGACCACCATTCATTAATCTAGTTCTTTCATTTGTTTTTGAACCCCCATGGTGAGGTACATCTGACATGTTAGATCATGGGAATTCAAAAATTAATAAATCTTAGTCCTTAGGGTCATGGAATTTGTAGAATAAAAGGAGAGCACATGGTTAGGATAAGGATGTTTGGGGGAAAGGCTTTGGAGATGAGAATAGAGGTAAATAAACAACAATAACGATAAAAATGAAATTAGAAAGAGTCTCTACCAGGCGTCTTTAGGTCATTTAGGAAGAGCTGGGAAATTTAGGTGGTTTTACTGCCTGGAAAAGGATTTTTCATACCTCATGTATGATAAATATTTGGAAGATATTTTACAAAATATCTTCAAGAGGATAGGTTGACTGTCATACAAATGGCATGATTTTCGCTTTCTTGGTTTAATTCCTGCCTTTCACATACAATTAATTCCATGGTTCTCTGATTAATTAGTACCATGTTATTTCTAGTACCTTTTTTTTTCTTTTTTCAGCTTTTGAAAGAGATTGGTCCACCCTTAATGTATTTCCAGTACTCATTAACTTCAAAGCTTTTAGCTATTTCCTGCTTTGTCCATCCTCCTTCCCCTCTATCACTGAGGATGTGCTTTTTGCTTAGACATGTTTCATAATCAGAGAATATTGAAAGAGAAAGGGCTGCCATGTGGGAATTGCTCACGATGTCTTCCTCCCAAGTCTGTGCTCTTATAATCACACTATGATTTATGGTTTGGCTCCTGAGAGAAAAACGACATGATGGAGAAGCTCCTCCCCCCTCAAAAAAATAATAATAACACTCAATCATCCTGTCATCTCATCGATAAACTCACTTCATAGACTTCATAGACTTGTTTGACCACCATAGGAAGCAATTTACTCCAGTGTACTCCTCACTCAAGTTTGTTGGAGCATCCGAAATGTCCTCTGACCATCAAGGTCTTGCTCAAGACTTGAAGGTCCAGGTCAGATCCCACTTCCTATAGGAAAGTTTGCTCTCATTGCCAGTCAGAACCAATTGACCTTTCACTTTTATCCACAGAATATGACAAGGGTGTGTAATTAGTATTTATGATGATTTTACAAATTGTGATGCATCTTAAATTTTCATTCAAGATACATAATTTGATTCATTCTTATCATATCTCTCAAAGTATTCATCAAATACTTAATAAGTACCTATGGTGTGGGAAGTGTTGCTCTTAGCTCTAAAGATAGTGTGATCAATGATGCAGAGAAGAGTTCCATTATATGTAACTTGATAATAACACAGTACGATGCGTTACGATTAATAAGCCAAAAAGTCAGAGAAAATTCGTTTGGTGATGGTGGGGAGAGGATGACTATGTAGAGTGCAGAGCTAAGAGATTTCAAAGAGATAGCATTTATGAGATGAAGGGGCCAGCTATGTAGAGAGCCACACAAAAAGCCCTTTAGGCAGCGTGATTGATTAAAGATGGCCGTGAATTCTTCGCTTCTCCTCCCTTTAGCGCTCTTAGCTTGGCCTGTGATTTGCTTTGACCAATAGAAGATAGTGAATGACTTCATGCGACTTCTGAACCTGGACCGTGGGAGATCTGTATCTTCCTCAGTCATGCAGTTTGACGCTCCCTTTGAAACCCAGGCCTTATACTGTGAAAAGCCCAAGCTACGTGGAGTGGTCACAGTGAGGAGGTGACCGAGGCATTCTGGCTGACAGCCTTAGATAGCTCCCAGCTGACATCCAGTATCAAATGCCAGCCATGTGAATAGCCATCTTGAGCTTCAGATGACTGCAGTCCCACCAGTACCAAATGAAGCAGAACCGCCCAGCTGAGCTCAGCAAACCCACAGAATCAGGAGAGAGAATGCATGAGTGTGTGTTTAAGCCACTGAGTAGTGGGATGGTTTGCTCTGCAGTGGTGACTGAAACAGGCAGGTGGGGAAGCACGTGGACCGAGATTGTGAAGGAAGAACTCGTCACGCTCACAGAACAAAAATGAAGACAGGATTTTCTTAAATGCATATCCTCTGGACAGTTGTAGGTACTAAATAAATGTGCGTAAGTAATTGAAGGAACCTGGAAAGTTTCTTTCCATTCCCTCCACCCATGAAATTCTTATTCATCTTTAAGACTTACTTAAGTGAAATTTGGCCTCTCCATAAAGTATTTTCTGTCTACTGCAATTTATATACACGTTTCTTATCCTCAATCATTACATTATCTTCTTTTGGCCCTAACATAGATCTGGGCTCATTAAATCACTGTGTTTCTGTGGCTAATACCCAAGGGACTCAATTCGATACTAATTCAACAATGTTATGCCCACATGGAAGCAATACTCAATATATTTGGGAGGTAGCTTGATCTATTTAGTGGTTTTCAAATATTGAGGAGGTAGAAAAATGTGTTTGCATATTCTGGAAGTGGTTCCAGTTACCTAACTTTTAGCAACCATTTCAGTTTACCTGTGAATTCCTGAGGTTCCACAAAACAATACAAGAAGGCATAATAAGTGAAATAGAAGCCTGGAGAGTCAAATAAAAATAATAGGTTCACACTTGACCTTTAGCAAATAAAGAATTCTCAAGCAGGTGAACTTGCGGTGGTTCCACTTCATTAAGTTACTCAGCAATGCATCAACTCATGTTTGTTTCAAGAAAGAAAGTCATAACTAACTAATTGAAGATCTCAACACTGGCCTCTAAGGTCCCAACCTTGCCCCAAAGGCCAGCAGTGCAGTTTTTTCTTCAAATGAGAGGGGGAAAAATAAAGATAAAAGCTCCTTTGACCATCTAAATTCAGATCTTGTTTAGATACACAAAAGATACTCAAAAAAGCATGAGCATAAGTAGTTATTAGGTTATAAAGAAATCAAGGTATAATCCTGTGAGATTATACTGAATGAAATTACAATGGTTTGGTTTATGATAATTTAAACATTTATTAACATTTGCGCATTTCTTCTCAAAGCTCACTTTCTTTTTTCCTCATTACAAAACATTAGAACCGTCACATTTCAAAGGCTCTCAAGTTAGGATAGCTACGTTCTGCAGTGAAAACCAGGGAAACCATAGAATAAATACACACAAAATATTTAACCCAAAGCCAATCAAAACACCTCCCGCCATGGGCTTTACCAGGCTTCCTTCAGGCGTGACTCTCCCTAAACAAGGGGACTGCCTTATACAATCTATTGATAAGAACCTCGAGACAGACAAAAATCCTATTGACTCTCATATATTGTTCCATTTTAGACAGAGAAACGCAGCGTCTACTATTAAATAGGAAATTTTCTTTGTAGTGTGGTTCAATTATCTGTCAATATCACTGCTCTATAAGCTGCTATGAATAAAACATATTATTTATATTGAAAGTTGGAAGAGCAGGCAGATGAACGAGTTTTCAAACATTCATGCTCTCAAAGATTCCAACACATGATGTCATCTTCTAAACATATACATTTGTCCATTATAAACCCTTTCTTTCCAGAATGCCACTGAAAAGAAATCTCATTTTACTGTCCCATTGTAAAAATGTTTTTAGATTAAGCAGGGTCTACTTATACCACTTAGCATTTCTCTTAGTATGAGAGAGAGGTAGAATATATTGGGTTTTTTTTTTTTTCATACCAGGTGCTCATTTTGACACCCCACCCCCCTCCTCAAGCACTTATTATAGCCAGAGAAGCAGGAGGGAAACGGATGATAAAATCAGGGACAGGGTTACCTGAAGGCCACTCTCCTCTCAGTCTGTTATTTGGTGACAGAATAAGTATAAGAAAAGATGAGAGTAGGGGTCAGTTTTTCTAACCTAGCTGATAAAGTTGACATACTCCTCAGCCATTTGTTAGGGTCTCCCAAGACAAGCTGCATTAGTAGTAACAGCCGTAAACATAGTATATTGAGTGTCAGATATTGTGTGACTTATGAAATAAATGACAGCAAAGCCTATTTCAAAGACAAGTGTGCATAGCCAGTGTAGGTGCAGCTGGAGCAGTTAGTTAGGGGAAGGAAAGTAGTAATCCCCATCTTAAAGGTAAGACAACTGGGACTTAGAAATTAAGTAATTTAGCCACTTAAAACCGGCACTAAACCACTTGCTTTAAACCACTACCCGTTGCTGTATCCTTAAGTTATGACTCTTGATTGCTGGTAGGAAACCTTAACTGAATACTCAGGTTTCACTCATGGAGGATTATGAAAGAGCTCTTGTCACAGAAAGTCCTGGTTCACATAACATTAGTACTCTTCAAAATTATTCCAAAAAATATGGTGCTCTTGACTAAAGAATTTCAACATCATTTAAACTATTGAAAAAGTCCCCATATTCTGGGTTACACTGAGGGAGCGTGAGCTGCATTTGGACCATGGATTTGCTTTGATGGAATCCTACATTTGTGACAGAACGGTCATCATCTGGTTAAAACAGAGACTTCGACTTCTTATTCTAAGCATTTGCTGGATGGATGATAACTAAACACAGTTCTATTACGTTTGTTTCTCATCCCACAACACTGATCAAGCTACAGTTACTCTAGAGTGGGACTTAGGTGGGTGGGATTATTTTAAATAAATGTCTTTCTAGATATCTATAAAAATTTTTGAGATATAGGATGGTGAGGGGTGGGGGATGCAGAAATGTAGAATTTAGTACTGGATTAGATACACTACCTATTTTCCATTTAGAATTTTAATGAATACTTTGTCTTATGCAACTTATTTCAAAGTAGATAGTAATGAAAAAGTAGGATGAAGTACAAATATTGCCAAAATTTCTACCTTGGTGTCAGTAAGTAACTGACCTAATGTACTGATGGTGGCCTATTGTAAATGCTCTATCATTGTCAGCAACCTATCTTCGGCCGGTAGGACCACTGTGCTATCTCATATTAAGCAATAAAACTTCGAAGGTGAATGAACTGCCATAATCCATCCATCAAGAGCGTTAAAAGCTGTCATCAGTTCAAATACCACCAATTACTTAAATTTATAACTGATATAAACAGGAAAACCTGAATTAAACCTTTAAATTATTGCCTTTTCACCATTTGGTCTTCTTTATCTTCCCCATTAGAGCCATTGTTAGTCTAGCAATCTTAACTAATTCAGAGAAAACGTCGGTAGAAGATCAATGTATGAATCCCCATGGCCTATTTGATGTTAAAATGTTCCTTTTATGAAACAATTTCCTATAGATTTAGAATGTGTTACTGCCACAGTTTTAGACTGACCTACAAAATGCCCAGTAAACAAAGCAATTCCTTCCCTAATGACACAGAGTCAGATGCCGGATACAATTATTTTTAAGACTTCAATTATCACGTGAGATTAGTGGAACATAAGTTCAAATAGGAAATGTTTGCAAGTTTCAAGGGATCTAACTATAAATGCATTTTTCTTTTATCCAGAAATAAAAACATGACTGTCTCACCCCTTCATCTCTTTCTCAGGTTGACTTTTTTCTGTGTGTTTTCACACATTTGCAATGAAGAACACTACTGGTCTAGTTTTGGAGACATAGCATCGGTCTGATACCCCAGTATGTTCAGTTTGTTCATTGCATAGGCTGACAGTGGGAGTCCTTTCAGGAAGAGAAGCATTGCAGTGCACTGAACATAAAGATGGAGGAGTGAGGCAGGTGATTGTTTCCTATTGAATGCCTGCTATGTACCAGACACTGCAGGGAAATACGACTTACCTACTTACAATGGGTCCTCTCAACCCTTTTTTATTGACTTACTATCTCCTCCCTTATCACTCGGTTAACAGAATTCTAGGCACTATTGACAACCAAATAAAGGAGTGTATGGATAAACATATATTTCTATATGTGCACATATATTCAGAAACAAAGTGAAAGAATTGCAACTTGTGAGATAATGGATAACAAAGCCTATTTCAAAGATAAGTGCATGTACCTGAATGTAGGTACAGCTGGAGCAGTTAGGGGAAGGAAAACATCAAATGAAAATTAGATATATCTTATTAGATTTATTTCAAGGCAGAGCTTATTAAAATTCCTTTACTCTGTCTTCTCATTTCTTTTTTCATCATAGGCATGTGAACTTATACCAGTTGTGTGGTGGTTTTATAACTATTGAGGAAGATTCTCTGGCTAAATAGTCAAAAGTACTTTGATTATAAATTGGACAACTTAGAAGGTTGCATGAGCTCTTTCATGACACTAGAAGAGCCATCGGAGGACTATGAGTTTTGAGAACATTACACATTCATTTTGTTGCGTCCGAAAAATTTCAAGTGTTTTCCAATTTACTTCCCAAGAAGTGACTTTCAACTGATTTACTTCTTGGGAAGAGTTTGGGCATTTGGAGTTTCTAACTCAGTAACCCAAGTCATTCACAAGCCTATAAATCTGATATTCCACTTTACTTTTAGTTATCTAGAATAGACAGTAAGCTTTACCATGGGGCCTCATCAGGTCTTCACTTTCATGATAGTAAACAATCAAATTAGCACAGCTCTTTCTGCCATACCAGGAATTATCACTGGGGACTGCGAGGATACCAATAACAAAATATTTAACCCACAGTGACTTAAACACATTTAGGGGGAAGTTTTCTCATATTACAAGAACTTACAGGTCAGGGGTTGCTTACATGATTTCATTTGCTCGCTCATGCCAGCCTGGACCCAAGTTCTTATTATTCCTCCTTTACTTCCTTCCTTAGCATGTTTACATTTTTTCTTATACTACTTATCTCATGTGTTGTAAGCTTAAGCAGCTCCAGACATCTCATCCATTATTATAGCAGCAGGGAAAAGCAGAAAAGATCCCCAGTGAATGTCTGCTTATATCACATTGTCCAGATATATATATATATATATATATATGATGGTCAATCCAAAGAAGACTGAGAAAATGAATGTCTACCAAGGGCTAGATATAGAGCTTTCCTAAACAAAATCGGGGTTTTGTCTGCAGGGAAGAAGAGAATGGCATTGGGTTGGCAACTAGAAGTGTTAGGTGAGCTATGGTAAAAACCAACTCCTCAAGTGAGGCGCCCCAAAGGATTGAGGAACTGATAAGGAACACCCCCTCTGTTTCTCCATTTAACAGTCCCTCCCTTCTTAAGGTTTTATTACAGACTAGTTCTGTGTTTCTGAAACTGGCTTACTAACTAAGAAGCACCCCAAATATTCCTAAATCCACAAACAGAACTATTCAATAATTGACAACTGATGTGCATTGAGTAGCCCTGCACCTTTTTATATATACTTCCAAGTACAGTGAAGCAGGAATCTGTACTCACCAAAGACATCCACCATCTGGTCACCACTGTGGTGATATTTCAGATTAAAGGAGTTTATTTTCCTGTATTCTTTGAAGAACAGGTGGTTGTTTTGATCTTCCATCATTGAGAGGTTTCTCTTTTATAAATGGCAACTCAAATAATTCCACCTTATTTTTTTTTTGTAACTCTCTCCTAAAGGCTTCACAAAAGTGCCCCAAATCTGTTAAAGTTTTCACTTCTCAAAATAGCCATGAGAAAGTTGACTTCTCAAGAGCAGGATATTTGCAAAGACCTCTACGAATGAGGCAACCAGGAATGTAACATCTTTTCACTTAAATTGAAAGTAAAACAACTTTTAAAAAATATATTAGAGTTTTTTTTAACTACTGAATATAAAATAAACTTTAGATAATGATTGAACTGAGCATGTATATGTGGCAGGATAATACAAAATGGAAATATTATACAATGAGAGTAATATATTTTTTCTTTGCAATATTTTTATTTAAAAATGTGTTTATATACATTTTTAACTCTAAAAAGGTACAAGAAGTATTTACTCTTTTTTTCTTATTAAAAAAAAACTCCTTTATTTCTAAATCACGAATGAGTACTAACTCCTGCTGTGGCACACTCCAATTAGGATAAATCCAAAATCACAAATAAGTCTGCATCATTCCATAGAATTTCCTTAATTCCTGAAATCTTTGCTTTTCTTTGCTTTTTCTCTTTCTCCTTTTCCTCCTCCTCTTATTTTTTCTCTTATTCCAGTAACTGTTCTGGTATATAATAGACATTTAACAGCGGGCTATCAAATGACATTGTACTCTATAAATCTTTTATTCATTTAACAGAGATTTTATTAACACACATAATCTAAATTACTAGTAAATAAGAAAAATCATCCTCTATTTTAGAAAACTTTTTAAATTTCCATGGCTCATGCAATCCCCCACCCTTGTCAATTTAAAATAGTTTGTTTCATCAAAGAGCAAATAAAAGAAGTGAGTTAAATACTGATTTATTTTGTATGTTGATGTCTCATTTTTAGGTAATTTTGAATGCACTTAAATGGAATTATCACCAAAAAAAAAAATAAAAATAAAAAGATAAAAACTCAATGTAAGTCCATAATACATGCAAATCATAACTGTAAAAATTAATAACATATTTTGAAGAACTGTCCATTTTAGAGGTTTTTCTTTGAAATGCAAACACAAATTTTACCTTATCTGTAAAAGTTGCTACACCTCAATATTTATCTTTCATCGACAGTTAATCATGTGACACCTCTTATTTAAATTATATCTGGTATCAAGATGTATTTATCTATTTCTTATCTTTCCAAATAGAATGCAAAATTTACAAATATTCTGATTTTCCTTAGTGCCTTTCACCCAGTGGGCTCTCAATTGGTTACAAACTGGTTATCTAAATTATCTTCTTTATAAATGACCATCCTGTTTAGTGCATTTGGAAATTACCTAATATAGGAAATCAATATGTAAAGTACATTCGTCTTTGACTCACTTCCTAAAGGATTTTCACCATAAACTCCCTTTCAAGTTCTTGAGTTTTACTTTCTGCTGAAATTTCAAGTTTTTGAATTTTCTCCACAGAACTCGTTGTGTATTTCTTCATCAATACTCAGTCTCAAGGATTCAAGGAGCCAGCCAATAATTACTATCCCAACTAGCGGAAATCAGGCCTACATTTCTTTATGTCTATGTAATTATAAGTACAGCTGTAGATCTGTGTTTCCTCCAGAAAGTATGATAATACATATTGTGTGATGCTAGGATAATTGTAGTCCAAGATGAAATGTTTCAGAGTTAAGAAAGATGTCAGTATTCTAACAGGATGTAGCCCTGATTTTGCCAATCTGGTCTGAGTTGTCAGCTTCTCCAGATATCTGTAGCCGAGACTATAATTGGTAGGCACACAGTATAAATGCCACACATACACACACAATCATAAAAATATAAAACTGTAAGAAGATGACTTTACTGCATAAACTAGCAGGAAAGGTTTGAAGATAAAGAGAGCTTATTTCATATACTCAACGATTGAAAAAATATAACAAAAAAGTAACCAGCTACTCTGTTCCTTTCTTCCAATCTGTAGCTCATATGTCATCATCCTCTGTAAAGTCTCTATTTTTATCAAGAAACTATTCATTAGCATTGAGTGTCTAGAATATCTTAAACTAATCCACACAAAGTTTCTGATATAACATCTCTTTTGACATTTAATTCTAAAATTAGCTAAAAATTCATGCCTCAGTGGACTGTGTGATACATTAATAACTTCTGTCAGAATGAAACTAATCATTTTTAGATCATTTTGATAAGAATGGTCCTTCTTTCATTCTCTTCAATCATCCCTTTTGTGAAGAAAAAAAAACAAAAGAAAATGTCAAGCACTTAAATCAGTCATAAAAAGTAAAATATCTCTGGAATGAATCAAATTATCAGTGTCATCAAGAGTTTCACACAAATATCATACATAAAATATTTTCATTTTAAGAGTCAAACATGGAAAGGGAATGAGTCTACACTCTATATAGGAAGGCGGCCAAGAGCTTTATCAACATCTTTTAAAATTTGAATTTCATTCTGTTATAATCACAATGGTAGCATGTGTGGTATGCACGATGCAGTGCATCCAGAAAATGGTTATGTCTAAAAATTCCATCTCTCCTTTTTCTGTGATAAAGATTTGTTTTCAACATCATCAATAGCTGAAGCGACGCTCATCTGTGACCATCTGTTCTTATTATAAAACAGTAGATTTTGGCAGAATTTTCAATCATGGAGCTTGTTCAAACATTAGAACACCTGTTTGATCTTTACCAAATGAGACCCTTCAGATGCTGAGTGTGGGTGGGAGGTCGGGCATAGGGAAGGAAGGGTTTCACCATTTCCTTTAAATTGGGAAACATTAAATAAATCAATTTATTGATTATCTTTTACTGTTAGAAAAAGTTATGGTACTAAGTGTTGAACACTATGACTAATATTGAAACATTTATAGTTAAATGGGGAAAATACAAAAATATATTTTGATCACTAACACCTGAAGATATTTTAATTATCATTTACTGAATAAGTATTCATAGAGTAGTATCAGCATGTAGTGGGTACTAAATATGCATGTGCTTAATAAATAAAAATGTGTTTAATCTTCATAAGAGTAGGATTTGTATTAATATTTCCATTTTCCAGATGAATAAGACTGAGGCTAAAATAATTTGCAGAGCTGTGACTAAGAACCTTTTCTTCATGTGGTTTTCCATTAGACATTGTGAGTAACTTGGCCTTAAATTGTTTCCTCTATCAGTAACTTGTCAATAGATGCTAGAAAGACTAGAAATACCAAAGCCAGGGAGTATGGGGTTGGAAAAGCTATCCAGAGGATGCGACTTTTGAATAGTTTTGAGCGCAGAAGTGACATGTGTGATAATCCAGGAGTAAGCAAAGGAGGCACCATGAATTCTTGGAAAAAGTGTGTTCGCTACAGTAGCTCTACGAGCAGGCAGTGAGGAGAGATGTTTCTGTTTACATAAAAGGAGGGAAAATTGATAGAGAGATTTGAAACCTGTAATTGGGAACTTGAATTTGACACAAAGCAAAATTGGGAAAGTGATTGACATGATTAAAACAACAGTAGTGAATGGGCGCTGCTGATGGGTGAAGAATAGATTGGCAGGCCGGGACACCTGGCTGCCTGGAACGCTGGCACAACGGTACCCAGACCAGATCTGTCGCCGATGGCACTGGATTAAGCCAAGACTGAGAAACGCTATTAAGACAGAATCCACAAGTTTGAGTGTGATCTCCAGGCTCTGCTGTGCCCTTTAGAAAGTCCTGATGAATGATGAAGCTTCCCATTTTGTCTTTTTCCTTAAAACATAATCTTTTTAGTGTGATCGTAGTATATTGAATTTATACGTGGACTAAAATAAAATATTTGTTTCTGTTTTGTCATTGAAACACCTTCAAAACAAACAAGCAAGCAAACAAAACATAGTCTGAGGGTGATTTTAAAAATAGAAGTAATTGTTGAAATTAGAGGGAATTTTAAAGATTGTCTTGCCTCGCCGTTTTATTTTTTATTTCAGACAAGAACATTGGGGCTTAGAAAGTGATTTTATCCATTCATTCATTTAGTACAGGTTCTGGAGTCAGATTCATCATAAATTTTAATTCTAGCCTTTCATTTATTATCTGGGTAAGTTTAGAAAAGCCATTTGATGTTCTCAGCTTCTTCATCTACAAAATACATATATAGGGAGAGTACAATAATGATTATAATCAGAATAAAACATTATTCTTCAAGGCACTATAGCATGGCAGTGAATGATATATATTGTGGAGCCAGACTGCTTGGTTTTAATCCCCAACTCAACCACTTGCAGGCAAGGAAAATTTATACCAGCTGCCTATCTTCCTGTGACTCAGTTCTCTACTCTGTGAAATGGGATATGTTTATCTATATTTATATAGCATTAAATGAAATATATGCGTGTGTGTGTATACATACATACATACATGTATGTATCACCAGACTTTAGGTCAATAGCATTTGACAAATCCGAGCTATAACTGATGGCTATTGTTACCATTTTCATTGCTTTGCTTGACACCCGCTATGTGCTGGGCACTGCATCGGATGTAGAATATATAAAGAAGGAAGACACAGCTCCTTCTCTCAAGTTGCTCAGAGACTAGGCAGGTAACATAAAATGACCACAACTATGATCCAACACAAGTGTTTCCACGGAGGTTTTCTCTCTGTCTTTCTAGAGCTTATAAGGCCTGGGTGAGTCATTTGAGTTGAATTTTGAAAGATGAGTAGGTGTCGACAGACCTTGGAATGAGGTGAAGGAAGAGTTTGTGTGTGTTGGGAGCCTGGGGAACAGAGAATAGGTCATTTAGAAAGTCCATGCTTAGAGTTAGAGAAAATCCAAGGGTTGGTGACAACTGTATAGGGTCGTTGGTAGGTGGCACATGCGGAGAAGTGAGAGGTGGAGATGTATAGTTACATAGCGACTGCATAAATAAGGGATTTGTTAAATACACTACTAAGTTATGCACTTTTTATCTGGAAGGTAATGAGGTACAATGAAAGTATGTCAATTAGAGGGATGGCTTGATTAGATTCTCCTTATTAAATATTGATGGATGCCCCCTATCCCACTTATGAATATATGGATACTCATTGCCATTACCTGTTGACTGGGCTGTTTTTTCTCCTCCTGCCATATAGTAAATTTCTTGAGGACAATAACCTGTCTTCTGTTCCCAACATCTCTCATGATACTTGAAAGAAGTAGGTACTTCATAAGAATAGAATGAATGAATGAATAGAAAATAAGCAAAAATTTCATTAAGAGTCTTTTTTTCTCCTTAATTCACATGGCTTAATAAGGACTAACAGTGTCAGGGGCAGGAGACACCAAAAGGGGGCAGGTTCAAGAGATATTAAGTAAGAAAATTGGCAAATATTGAAGTTGGAGATGGATTGAATTGGAGGCAAGAAGAACTTGTCTAGAATGACCTACAGATTTAGAGTTTGTCAATTCAGTGGATGAATATCTTGGTTAACAGGTAAAGATAATGAGTTTGTTTCTGGGCAGGTCTAATCTAAGGGACCTGGGATCAAATGAAGAGATCTCTAGAGGCAGGTGGGTGGAGAGATCTTCATGCCTTTTAACTCAGAGTCCGCTGCGCTTTCCCCTATGTGATGATTTTTAAAAAATCCAAACAAACTAGAATGTTAAAATAATTTGTACATATGATCTTTTTTGGATGGTTATGAAATCAAAAAGGTTATTTTCTTGACATCTGTCTAGAATGCCTTTAAACCCATCTTTATTACGAAAATGATACCCACCCATGAGGGCCCAGGTTGAATAACAAATCTTTAAAGAAGGCTTGTCACCTCCTTCCAGATAAAATCATCACACACACAGCATTTGATTATATTTTGTCTTTAGCACTTGTGCCAGTGTATTCAAACATTTGTATTCATCTTCCTTGAATAGATGCAAGATAGTGTCATGATTGCTATCCTGGGCCTTGGAACGGACAGATAAGGTTTTAAAATCTCTGCTTTGTCACTTCGTTGAGTAATCCGAGGGAAGCTGTTCGTCCTCTTTTAGCCTCAGTTTTTCTCATCTGTTAAACTCAAAGGACAACACCTACCTCGCCATCAAGGGTTAAAGTCCTCCACCCTTCATCACACTCAGCGTGGTGCCCTCATCTTACCTTGTTCCCTCTGTCCCAGCCACACTGACCTCCTCACTGTCCCTGGAGTAACTCAGACACACTCTTTCCCCCTAGAGTATTCTTCTCCCAACTCTCTGCATGCCTAGCCCCCTCACTCTTTTTCAAACATTTTCAAAAAGTCATCTGCTGTTACACGGCTATGTTAGAGAAAACACTGCTGAGTCTAATACAACACATGCAAGCATATCGACAAAGGCTGGAAGGAAATTCACTCCAAAGGGAATTGTTTCAGGGAGGAGAATTACATGTAAAATGTTCCCCTTGTACATTTCCGCCTTTGATATAGTTTTAGCATTTGAAACACATCTCAGTTTCTCAGTGAGGTCTTCCCTAGGTCTTCTATGTAAAATTTCAGTATTACACCATAACACTTTATATTAACTTTCTCTGCCTTGTTTTTTTTTTCCCTCCTAGTATTTATTGCAATCTAATATGTAATCTATTTTACTTATTTTTATTCATATGCCAAACTAGAAAGTAAGTTTCTTTAGGATGGAGATTTTTGTCTGTCTTATTCATTGCTGTATCCCCAGTTCCTAGAATATTAAATTACCTGGCACATAGTAAGCACTCAAAAAAATCTTTAAGTGAATAAATGACTTACGTAAATTGCTTAGCATAGCATCTGGCAGGTGCCGGGTACTCACGAAGCAGTAGCGGTTATTGTTACAAATTCCAAGACCTTTAGAAGTCACGAAATACACTGCGCTCATTATCTTATTACTACAGGAGAGACTTAATGGATGACTGAATGAGCAAACTGATTAATGAAATGTAAAGGTTAGCTGCTTGGGTCGCTATTGGTGACGTGGTGTTGCCTCTGGATCAACATTCCAGAGCTTGAGAGACGCTGGGAAGTGGAATGAAGTCAGCAGAGCGATTGCTGTGAACCTGAGCAACTCCCCACCTCTCCCCGCCTGGACTCCCCTCATTTTGAATGAGTAGGTTATTGTCAAGGGCCCTTTGCCGCTCTCATAGCCTCTGAGTCCGTGGGTCCCAAAAGCTGAGGCAAAAGGTAAAATCTGTGACCTCCTTAACTTCCTTTGAAAATCAAATGGCCTCACAGTGAATGAAAAATAAATGTAAAGGGATCAGATTATACAACGCTTTTTTTTTTATGAAGATGCACACATGAAACACACACACACAATCTTGACCTAATAATTAAAAATTTTTTTTCACGCCTTTGTCTCAGTGATTTGTGACAAGTGTGAAGATGTTTCCAACATGTTATTAATGACTTATACAGTGGAAAGTGTGTCTGTCAAAACTAAGCTCAGCTAGTCTGGTGGCGGGCAGTGCCAAGAGGCAGCATGAACTCCAAGTTTAAAATGCAAAGAGCTATTGATCCTGACAGTAAAGAATGCCTAGAAGATGAAATTGATGTGGAGTGAATCTGATATTGAAGTATTATCTTAAAATCTTGAAAGCGTGATAGGAAATTCAATTGTGTAACCAAAGGGAATTAGAGAAAAGAACAATTTGGTAGTGATTGTTCCTTCAAACATGTATTTTCCCATGTAGGTCGAGCTCACTTTGCACATAATGAGTTACCCTGGTTTCTCGCTTCTTCGTTTAATCAATTTCCATAATGATTTAGCTTAATGATTAGAAAGTTTTGAATTCATGTGAAATCCAAAACAAATCAAAAAAGCTGTGGAAGTAATGTGAGTCTAGGTTACAAAAAAGACCTTTGTTCCAGGACTTGGAGAGAGTTAGTGTGACAACTTTAAAGCTCTGAGTGAGAATCCAGACACTGCACCGAGAAGCCATGACCCATGGGCAAGCAGTTTAATCTCTGCCTTTTAGGTCCTTTTGCTGTAACACGTGAGCGGGATAATTCTCAGCCCATGATTGTTGTTCCGAAGCATAAATAAGATATGCGATTGAGTCAGGCACGTATAAGAAGACAGAGAAAATTCATTTCGACATCTGTTTGAATAAAACTGTCATATAGCTCACAGGATGGAACAATTGTGCAAAGCCAGGAGGAGAAATGTCTGCAGTTATATTTTAGAGATGAAGAGACATTCTTAGGAGGGTTAGGTTACTTGCCCTAGACACCAAGAAGCAGTTAAAATTCACATCTGCTGATTTCTGGCCTAGCGTTCCTCTTAATTTAACCACTCCTAGGTTTTCTGATAGTCTATTCATGGGCGAAGATATTTTTTCCCCTTTTCTTTCCCAAAGGCCTGACTACACATTCAGTGACCTATTTAGGCAGCAGCTCCTATGAGCTAGGCTCTCTTCTGCCAGCAGCAAGCTGTAGAACAAGAGTCTCTGCCTCCCAAAGCTTGTACTGTAGTGGAACGGATGCATTTTGTCAACATTCGTGAGTGCCATTGCATCCCAGGCGCAGTCTAGGAACTAGAGATTTAACAAGTCCTTGTGGGTGAGGAGACTACCAGGGAAGGCCTGACCTTGTGGGTGAGGAGACTACCAGGGAAGGTCCAGCAAAGATGTGGCAGGTTAAGGATTTGCAGGCTCGGGAGTGTGAAGGACGAAGTGGGTTATCTCAGCCGTAATGTGTTGAGAGCATCTTCCCAAAGATTCAGACCAATGCGCTTGGTCTCTGAGTGTTAGAGGATAATCCAGTTCCCTGAAACCCATGAGAAAGATTCCACCTGAAGGAGGAGCTTCTCCTTGCTTTGAAAATCAGTGTGTTCTGTTTACTAGCTAGAAAACAGCACACCTGCCGGATTATTAAACCATGGGTGTTCTCTGAAATTATTGGGCTTCTTAATGAAAAGGAAACTAACGTACTTCTACACAGTGTGCTTTTTAATATATTCAGAAATCACGTAGGTGGATTTGTGCATGACTTATGGGCTGGACATGTGTGTCTCTCCAAAATTTATATAGGAAAGCTTTCATCTCTAATGTGATGATATTTGGAGGTGTAGTCTTTGGAAGATAATTAGCTTTTGATTAGGATGGGGCTCTCATTACAGGATTAGTGCCTTTATAAGAATAGGAAGACAGAGAGCTCTCTCTCTCCAAGACCATAAACCAAGGAAAGGCCACGTGAGCACATAGCAAGAAGGCAGCTAGCTATCTATAAGCCACACAGTAGCTGCTTACCAGAAACAGAATCCGCTGCCGTCTTCATCTTGGATGTCCAACCTCCAAAACTATGAGAGATAAATGTTTGTTCTTTAATTCCCACAGTCTATGGTATTTTACTGTAGCAGCCTGAGTAGACTAAAATAATGATATACCTTTTTTTTTATGGGATTCTTACAAGAAAAAAAAATGCATGTAAAGTTACACATTAGCAGGCAAAAGTGATGGGGACACAGAGATATTCAGAAATAGGTCTTATATACTTAAATTAATATGAAAATTGGCAATGGGAAAAATTCTTTTCAGATACAGTGAAAACATGTATTCATACAATCTAATGTCTTCTGCATACTCTTACTGTACTATACCATATTTGGGCCCTCTCTAATGCAATTTCTAGCTGGTCCTCTTTAGAATGATTTATCAAATTGAAATGTAAATTAAATTTTGAAATTAGCTGAATATACATATTATTGCTCAAAGTGTCTTAAAATTACTCCAAAGGACTAAGCATTAACAATACCTAAAATTGTGGTTAAGTCTGGGGTAAATCAAATCATAGCTGTTAGTTTTTTTTTTTTTAAGGCCTACTAAAGTTTAACTATGAGTAAGTCTATAGTCCTGCAGTACCTAAGGCTTCCTGATATGATTTTGTATAATAATCCTCTCTAAGCCCTCTCTAGGCTATTAGAGTAGCTTTCTATACTTATGCAGGTTTGTCTGACTGCCCTAATTTATTTTTTTTTAATCTAGTCCTCAAAGTTTTCCATCTATCTTTTTATTCTTGTCCTGCCATCCTGATACACAATCATGTATTTGAGAAAGTGTCTGTAAAAGAGGCACGTTACTTAATTTTTTTTTGTTTTTATTTTGTACATATTATTTTACATAGTCAACATATTTATATGCCGTCCCCTGAGTAGGTAAGCCTAGTGCAGTTTTTAATCTCTTAGGACAAAATTTGAGGGAGAACCTCAATGGACTGATCATAGATATGTCATATTCAGGCATAATCAAGGTGAATATTTGGGGAAATCTGGGTGGCATATACTACAGTCTCCTTGTGCCAGATCTGACGCAGCCTAAAGTGGAAGGAAATGACACAGACTTGCTCAGTTGAGCTGATGCTGAAGAGAGATTAGCAGGGCATGTTAAGGAAGAACTGACTCCGCTCATGTGCAAATCACATACCTGTTTAAATGCTTATCATGTGCAGGTACAGGAACATATGGATGCATATACTTAGCAAATATTCCTGAACTACTACTATGTATTAGGCACTCTGATGGGTGCTGGCGACACAAAGGTTAATATCACATGTTCTCTCCCTAAGACCGCTCAGCCCTGGGGACATTCCTTTTGCTAAAAGTAAATAAAGTAAAATAAAATAAAAATCCAACTTTTTTTTTTTAACTGAAATTGAAACTGTTTTGAGCGCTCAGGAGGTGAGTGAATACTCTGCAGAATCAGCAAGAGCAGGTACCGAGAGTCTCTTGCTCACCTTTCTGTTCTCAGTTTAACCCAATCCCGCACAGAGGAATGAGCGGCTGAGTGTTTATGAAGCAAACTGATAGACTGATTGATCCGTATGCTCCTTAACTATTCAGTCCACATTGATCCACACTTCTTAGAACTACTACCATCCGCTTATGTGGAGTTGCATTATTTCATATGTGCTATTCTCCGTGCATCGATTAGATTCACCAATTAAATCATAACACTTCTTGTGCAGAGACCTGGAAGGGCCCGTCTAAACTCCTTGCAAAGCACCAAACACATAACATAGCGGCGAGAAGCAATCTATCCAAAGCTCAGACCGGGAAAAGTGGACCTGAGCCTGGACACTGTGATGTCCCAAGACTTGTTGTAACTGACAAAAGTTTCTCACTTCAGCCCTGTGTTAGGACCTCCGCCTCTTAAGCCTCTTCTCTGGGAACTGCCTACAAGACTCCTTCTGCCCTCTGTAGCATTCCCTGGGCCACCCCCTGGCTTAACTGACAGGTAGTGGTGACTCTGGAGTTTCAAAGGGTCACTGTGGAGCAACTGCTGCTGCAATTGTGGGGCTCCTGGGGGTCCCCTCCCAGCAGTCTCATGATCCCAGGAAGTGAGACACAAAAAACACCAAATCCCAGGAAAGTGAGACAGCGTGCTATGTTTTAAACCCACTCGCTTTAAACCTGATCTACGCCAGTGGACCAGACAATTTGGGACATGGTTTTTTGCTTACTGAGTGGGACTAAATTTTGGCTCTTTTCTTACTTAATCAGGGCAAAACGCTTGGGAACTCAAACCTGAAATCATCTGTTATCACACACCAGCGTTTCCATTTATGGATTAAAGAGCGACTTAAGTTAAATTACACTCTCTTGTTCCAGATTCACTAAGAATGAGAAGGACAGGGTCGCTGCAGAGCTATAAAATGCAGAGATGGCAAGATGGCTTAAACAAAGGACTTTTCAAAATGAACTTTAAAGAAATATACTTTTCTTATATAGTAGTGTGCATGCATACACTCGTGAGCATCTTTCTGGGATTAAAAAAAATGAATTCTCTAGAAATAAAGCAATTTAGAGGAATATCAACTGAAAAATATACTCGATAGGAAATAAAGCCAATTATTTTTCATCAACGCTATGGAGTATCATTGGAAAGATGTAAAAAAGGAAGATAATTTCAGTTTGTGCTATGTATTTCAGGTTCTTCTCATTCTACAACTTATTGCTGAGTGCTATGTCAGGCTTTGTCCTGATGAAATATAGTCCTCAGACAGCAGTGAAACTATCTGAGAAAACGATATATTTTATATTGAATATATGTACAAATCCAGTTAGATGATAGAAAATAACTTTTTAAATTATTTTAAGGTGCAACCGTAATTTAATGTTTCAAAAAATAACAATAACATATTTTATTTAAAATTTTTTCATAAGTTGTTTTGTTTTCAGTATGGGCAGTATTTAATATCTTTTTTTTTTTTTTTTAGGTAGAATGACACTTGTTATTTTTTCTTTTGACTAAGTTGTATTCAATTTCTTGTTTACCTTTATTTTATCTTGATGTTACATTATATATTTACTCACATAGGCTCCAAAGTATACTCACATTATATATTTACTCACATAGGCTTACAAAGTATAAAAATGATTATAGGTAAAAGACAAGACAAAGATGATTTAAGAGGGAAAATAAAAAGACAGGGTTAATATAGTTCAGACAAAAGGTTAAATAATATTTAGGGAAAATTATTCTGTACAAATTAATTTATCTCTAGATGTTGTGTTTGATAAGCTTATAGTCTGGAATTATCTAAAGAATGTTCTGTCTTTCTCCCAGATATTCCACTAGAATACTTGTTATTTCTGATGTAAAACTTCCTCAGGACTGGCTCACTAGTCCATATGAAATGTAAAAGTTTTGACCGAAACATATTTAGTATTATATGGTGCTTACTACAATTAAAATAGAGCAAAGAATAAGATTTGGTGTATTCCTAATAAGTGACTTATTAGAAACCTAAAAATCCTTTGCTTCTCCTTTAGAAAAGAAGCAAGAATGAAAATAATAATTATGAAATAAAAGCAGAGCAAAATAAATGAGATCTTGAATTTCTGCAAAGCACACAGCGTGCCCATTTTAACAATCTACTTGCTATAAGTTTGCATTACTGAAATTTGATAATTCCTGAAATTTTTTACTACTTTTATATAAAAAAGTGATTCAATAAAGGAACAAGAATTAAAAATAAAATCCAAAGTTCTGTAAAATTTTCATTGCTCTATTTATCTTTTTGGTTTAATTACATAAATCTTGAAAACTCAAGTGAGTACCACTCCAAGAAAGTACCAGTTAAAATTTCTAGATTTTTATAACAGAATCTACTATGTTCTAGATTATACAAGAGTATTCAACTCATTACGTGATAATTGACTGCATATCATATTAAAGGAAGTAACAGATAGGTTCTATAAATCATAATCCAAGGCAGACTCTTTCAATGTATTTTATAATTATTACTTTTAGTAGCTCAGACTATATAATTTATATATTTAAAAATTTTGCAATGAAAAACAATTGAGAATTTAAATTCAGCTACTGCATTTTAAATCAATGAAACAGTCACTATGAATCTTAACATTTTTTAAATTCATTATTTGTAAAAAGAAATAATCAAAATGCATTGTATACGAATGAAAATGTGAGCTAAACCTCACAAAACAGGAAGCTGAAGTTGAAAATCCATCCCCATGGCTACTACATAGTGTCAAAGACTTCCACTCTGTCCAGGATCTGTTATTGAATTCGAGAATACAGCTCCAAAAGGGAATAGGAAATTAACATCCAATAGTAGTAATTTTAAAATTCTTACTTCGGTGTTAGAGATCAAAAACCAATAAGATATAACTAAATGGATGCACAATTATATTTAGGTTTTATTAGTCTATTCATTTAAATAAATATCTCTCAGTGATGTAGAATCTTTATCTATAAATGAAACAAGTTCAAGCAATGATCTCTTTGGCCTCATTAAATATAATAATAGTTAACATTTACTGGCACTTACAATACAGCAGACACTATTCTAAGCGTTTTACAAATATTAAGAAAAGTATTAACATTTGCTAATCAAGTTTATATACAAAAAAAGAGGAAAAAGAACTGTTTCCATTTTTCTGTTTCATGAATTTATGCAGATTTTATTCACTCATAATTTTATTGAAATAAAAAATGTAATCAAAATAATCAATTTTATTATTTCCTTAAATCCCAAATAATTACATTTCCTAGATACCAATCTGCCTTTCCACCATCTTCCATTTTCTGCTGTGACTTATTTCTTTTCCCATTTCTCCTCCTCAATCACCAGTTTCTATCTCCTCCTGTGTCGTGTTGGCGAAATCTGCCCAAGTCTAAATTCCTGCTGGTGTCCTCCTCAGAGTTTACTAAGATTTGCAATATTGCAGGAAGGAAACTGAACGGAAAGATGAGCTTCAGGAACTTTCTACCTGCTCTTCCCACATAAGGCAAATTAGAAACCAAAGTATAGTCCTCAAAATAAGCTTCCAAAATGTGTTTTTAACATCACATTACTTCATGAATTGAGCTGTTACCTATGAGACATCTGTATTTTATAGTGTCTATTCAATGTGTTTCTTTAAGATATATAATTAAATTATATTTTTCTAGAATGTTATAAGTAACCAGGATTATTTATCCATTTATTTAATAAGGACAAACAATTACAATTTGATTTTTTGCTTGCTCAGATAATATGGAACCTTAAGCAATGAATAAAATTTCTCTGTTAACAGTGACATTTTATTTCATTTGACTAATGCAGATGTGACCTCTGCTCATAAATTATTCAATGAAGTGGCAAAAGCTTTTCAAGATATTTCTCTATAGAATGCCTTTGGTAGATGGATTTTTTTCCTAAATGCACAAATTACATAAGCTTTTAATTTTAAGTACAGAAAATCTTTATAAGCATGCTTTAAAAACACATAGTTTTAAATAAAATTAAGCTTCCTTTAAAAAACCCTTATCTGACTTCATTTCACATTGCATACACATTTTCAGAGAAATGCTTCTTTAATAAATAATTTGACTTTAATAAATTATTTCTATAGTAATAAACAGCTACCAATTTTTAAATCAAATTTTCTTAAACATTTAGTAATGATCTTTAAAAGTTACAAAGATATTTAAAGACTTCAAAATGATACATAATTTTATTGGCTGCTTCATCTCTTTTTTATTACTTTATAAATATTTAATCAAATTTTTGGCTATTTTGTGAGATTTTATAATCGTTAGTGCAACAGAAATAAAAGTAAATTTTCTGAGAGAACTTGATAATTATTAACACATTTATGTTATTAAAATATGACTACAAATTAGATGAAACTATATTCGAGATTGACTTTTTTTTTGTAATTGTCAAAATCAACACAGTCTAACACATTGAAATTAAAATAGCTTTCATTTAGTTTATTGAAATTTAAGCTAAGCAGTTATATTTAGAAAAAAATTAACTAACAGTTACTTTGTTAAATTTAGAGGTAGTCTAGTTCTCTAAGCCTCAAAATTCTGAGGAGTTGGCAAAATGCTCAAGAAATTGTTTCCTGAAAAATCACATAGGCATTTATTATTCTATTAAGGGATCTGTAGAAAAATGGGGAGACCCCAAGTGATTGCGAAATAGCAATATGGAGCCAGCTTTTAAATATTTTTATTGAAATAATTGGAGATTACAGACCTACTAGATAACTTTTATCCCTCAAAAGATTCAGAAATTAATCATTAAAAAAAAGACATTTAATTTCCAGGCACTTAGAGAAAATAATACTATAAAGTAGCAGGTTGAACACCTGTTCAAAAATACCCCAGAGATACATACTGGCCTTGAACAGACTTTTTTTTTAAATAAAAGATGACTTTTCAGACCCACTGCTTAAACTTTAGAGAGGGACTTTTGAGAACTATAATAAACTTTTGTGACATGTGGCAAACCTGGTTTTTCCCTTTAGATTTTTCTAAGCATGTGGGCAATCTCTCTATCTAGTTTTTCCACTGACATCTCTGTGGAAGTCAACCTCCCTGAAGTGGAAATAATCTTAAATTGACTTCTGTCATTTTGGGGTGTCTGAAGAGGGCAGAAATGACCCCTGTACAAATTTCCCTAAACTGAAAGTGAATGATGGCTGATACTCTCCCCTCATCAAACAAAGTGCTGGCAGATTTCTCTTTGACCTTGTGATACTCTATAATACAGAAAATTGAATTGGGATTAGAGGAAGTCCGTGTCTGAGAGCTAGAAGAAACAAAGATTTATTACTGCAAAATATCAGTTCAGTGGGAATTATTAGCCTATCTTTTTTTTTGATGTGTAAATGCCTGGCATATAGTAGGCTCTTTGCAACTAATTATTGCAAGACAGCTTGTATTATATCTCATACTCAGGTTCACGTGAAGCTTTTCATCTGGGTATAGTCATTTTAGGTATAGCTCCATTTATCCTGACAGTGTGTGGCTATAACCTATTGTAGAATACTGCTTTTCTCTTAGCTCTGAGAAAGCATGAATAAAAAGCCATCTAGTTTTCTTGTTGTAAAAGTGATTTCATTGTTTGGGAATAGATTATCAGAGGTCTATATTGGCAGAACAGTAAACTCCATATCCCAATATGGATGGCTTTCACAGTATTTCAGTTATCATGTAGAAACTCCATATCAAGTGAACGCAAAGCACCAATAACAACAATAATGAACACAGATAGGACTTTCTGTGTCAATATTGTTCTAAGGGCTTGGCACATCCTAACTCATTAAATCCTTCCTGTAATCCTATGGAAGTTGCTGTGATTGTTACTGCTATTTTACATGTGAGAAAAATCTAAACCATAGGGAGATTGAGTAACTTGCCCAAGTTTATGAAGCTAAGATGTGAAAAAGCCAGGATTCAGATCAGGCAATAGGATTTCAGAATCTATGTCATTAACTACTATTTATCTAAAAATGTAGACTCAACATACTTATCATATCTAAATAGAAGAATATTCACAAAATAGCTGATATATAGTCTTCAAAATTATTATTGTGGTTAATGGTAAAGAAGCCTGAGGAACTGTTTCAGATTTAAGAAGTCTAAAGGACATGGTGACCCTCTGCAGCGAGGAGTCCTCTGTGACATCATGCACAGGAAAATAACACTAAAAAATCTTAATGGGATAATTAGAGAAATTAGAATAAAATCTGTAAATTGATATCATTTCTACAGTGTTAAATTATTTGATTTTTTAATAAATATGATTATTTAAGTGAATAACCTTTTCTTTAATAAATAACACTAAATTATTTAGAATTAAATGGGCATCATGTCCCTCAGCACCATACACACACACAGATGAAGGGTGTGTAAATAATAAAGCAAATGTGACAAAATGTTAACTACTGGTGAACCTGATAAAAGGTATGTAGCGATGCATACTTTTGTCTATAAATTAAGTTATATAATATTTAGTCTAAAGCCCTGGATACTGAGAGGGTCATAAAAATGATTTACTTGGGATTTTAATACCTTGCAAATATTTTTACATTGTGACTATCAGGCAAAGTTATTCCAGAAGTTAAGAATTGTCTGAAAAACCATTAGCAAAAAGTAAAAATGTCGATGACACATCGTCCTTAAGAAAGAATGTGTAAGGTCCCCCAAAGTTTTATTTAAAGCAAAATCAAGTATTACCCACTAGTCTATGCTAATGAAATTGTATCAAGTATCTTAAACAAGTAAATGTATTAGTATACAAAACTACTAAAACACATTTACTTGTTTAAGATACTTGATTCAGTATCAAAAAATAACACTTTTGTTTGCATGTAATTACAGACGTATGTGTTTAATAAATATTTTTATGCCAGAAAGCCACCATATCTGGAGATTACTTTACAAGATTGAATTTTCCTGTTCTTCCCACTTAGAACTCCAGTCCGAGGTGCCTATGTAGCACTGGCAGTTTGGTGAGAGCACCGGCTTCAGCGGACTTGGTTCAAGCTCTGCCTCTGCCACCAACTTGCTATGTGACTATGAAAACTGACTTCACATTTGAATTTTCATGACGTCATATATGAGTTGGAGTAAAGAAAATCTACCTTGCTGTGCTGTTGAAATTCAAAATGGATAACTCTGTAAAGTACTTGGTACATATTAAGGGCATTATACATTTTAAGTTTTTAAAAATGTACATGTGTTCTCAGAAGTTAGAAGAGAAAGAGTTTTGAGAGAGTATGATAGACAAAATATCCACAATTCATGGTTTGCTAGCATTAGCCCCTGTGTTTAATAACGCTTAACAATATTTAAATTAAAATATATTTTTCGTGCTTAAGCATGACATGAGAGAGTTTTTAGAAGATCTGAAATAAGAAGTAAATGTCCTCATGACAACCTAGAAAAGGTGAATATATAGAATGCACACTGTCATAAGATTTAAATTAATGAAACACAGAAATGCTTTTCGTAGGTGTAATTGCCTTGGCTTCCAATGAAGGCATTATTGAACACAGTTAAATCTTTTGGTAGCCTGAATATTAGAATATCGGTTATGATTTTTTCATCATTCTCTTTCTTTGTTTTAAACTTATACATATACATAGAACTTACAAATTATAGCTGTCATTCAAATGAAAATATATATTCTATACTCATAAGTACTAACAGGCACTATTGATAGTACCGTTTGCCATTTCTACTTTCTCTCTTGCTGAAATAACTCAAATTGTGTTCTGGCACTGAGTGTCCAGGCTAAAGAGATGAATGTTGCTTGATTTAAGGAAGGATTTCTCAACCTCGGATACTGACATTTTAGATAGGATAATTCTTTATTGTTGGAAGTGTGTTACAGGGCATTTAGTAGCACCCCTGGCTTCTATTCAATAAACACTCACCCCCCTGTTGTGGCACTCAAAAAAAGTCACCAAATTTCCCCTGGGGAGGCATGGGGTTGCAAAAATTCATCCCCATTGGAGAACCACTGTTTTAAGCCAACCATGGACAAGATAATCTTAGAAATGTTACCTTCAAGTTCAGACTTCACTGATCTGCTGTTCCAACTCTGTACTAATAACCACCATACTTATTGACCTTTTACACAAAAACTCTAGGTCTCTTCCTTCTGGGAACACGATAGCATTACATTTTCCTGCTCCCAGGTCCCTGGAAGTTAGATGTGCTTATGTGACTTGCTTTGTCCAGTGCTATGTGCACCACTTTGGGCTAGAATTCTTTGAGAGCAAATTCCTCCCATGTTGAGATAGTGTCTAAAACCTTCTTGGGTCCTTAAGCACCCCACCCCCGCATAAGAATCTCTGACAATCATCATGGAGTATGTTGCATATACAAAGCTAAACCTTTGTGGTTTTAAGCTACTGAGATCTGAGGGTTGTTTGTTACAGCAGCATTACTAAACCCAGTCAGACTGATACATCTAACTCTACATTGCTTGCCAAATAAATAAATATCTGTGTTTAAAGTTATTTTTGATTATTTTTTAAAAATTAGGATTCTAAACAAACCTAAATAATACATTTGTTTATTTTTTTAAATTTCTTAAAGAAATATAGGTGATGCACCCAGAATGGTATCAAAAGTTGACTATCAATTAAACAATGAAGATGTTAGAGAAATACAAAATTGTGCATGCATATGTGCTCATTTTCAATCCATATATTCTGTGAACCCTTTTCCATGCCATATACATGCATTTAGAAGCACATACACACACACACACACACACAATACCTTCCTCCGGTGGAAAGATAAAATAATAATGTGCAAATATTTAGGTAGAATCTCTTTCTCTTATCTATCAACAGATAGTTGATAGAACACACTAGGACTGGAATTTTTATATCCAACCAGAGCTCTCTCTATTTAAATATTAGAGCATAAGTCATTTGTTTATAAATAAGATGCACAGTTGTTGTAAATGTATATGCACGAATCATTTAGTGGTTAAATTTAAACTTTATGTAACTAAATCATTCATTCATGTGGTCATTTGACAATTATTTATTGAATGCTTACTATGTAATAAGTACATTTTTATATATACTGTCCAGTTAGTCTAGGTTTAAGTATTAACTCTTCCTCCCACAGAAAGTTAACATATTCATTCACTGGAGACGAAGATGCCTAGGTCAGTGTCTCAGCACTGCCATTGTTGGTATTTACTGCTAGAACACCAGCACCTTGTGGTGTAACTTTACACCTTGTGGTATAAAGTTAACAATAATAGCAATAAAAAGAAATGCCACCCCCATAGGCTTTGGAGCTAGACCTGCATGAGCTTAAATCATGGTTCTGTCTTATATAAGCAAGTTATTAACCTTTCTGAATTGCAATGTTTTCTCTGGAGGGTCTGTGGCAATTAAATGAAATGATGTCTCTAAAACACGCAGCCCAAAACCTAGCAGGAAACGGAGGCTTAGTCAAAGTTTCCCTCTTCTGTGGATCCCCAAAATCATCTTTCAACTTTCTATCATTTTTTCACTCTTTCCTTAGAGAAAGAAAACACTCACTAAGAGTTTATAATATACTCTAAATCTGTACTTTTATACTCTAAAACTGAAAAATCAATTTGATCAAGTTAAAAATTACTGTCACATCTGTAAAAGGCCCAGGTGAACTATGAATGAGTTCATGTAGGCTTCTTTCTATTTCATGTTTATTTTTGCTATTTTTAAAAAAATCAGTTATCTAGATTCCTCTCTTTAAAACGTGGATATAAATGCAGTACATAGGAAGTTATTCAGAAGTAGAAAAGCTCGAAACTAATATCTCCACAGAAAAGCAATGTTCAGGATAGGAAATAAAGATGTTTCAAGGTATTAGTATCCATATTATAGTGTTATAAGAATTAAATGAGATTAAACATGCAATGCAGTACAGTCCTGGGCACAGAATAGACGCTAAGTAAATGGGAGCCTGTTATTTTTTTCCCATTAACAACTCAAAGTGAGAGACAGAAGAAAGCATGTTTCTGGGGGGAAAAAAAGCTATAAATAGGACAACTTAATAACCTAAATTAGTTCATTAGGTAACACACATTACAAGACTATTAATATCTTCCTATTTAAAAATAGAAGCCAACATCCTCCTAAACTTTTATCCATGACCATTGAGAGAGAGAGAGAGAGAGAATCTATAAGAAAAAGACTATTTAACAAACGCAATGGAATAGCAGTAGCAACTGAGTAAGAGACCAGGAACGAACAGTTCTCTTGATAGTAATTCATTTTGTTGTGACGAAATCACTGCGTGCACATCACAATAAGAAAGTCAAAGTCGATTAAGATTTCAAGCTTTAAATATCATTGCGTTTAATGTATGTAAACCCAATGTTCCTGGTTTGCAGCCTTGTAAAATAAATTGGCGTGATTGCAGTCAGTGGCATAATAAAAAGAGGGTTACACATATATTCACAAAGATTGGTTTACTTATAACACAAAACGTGTGCTTGTGTGTGTAAACTCTACAAAATAAGGTGGCATTGTACATCTCAATCTCAGTTCTCCCCAGGAAAAGCGATGCTGTGTGTTTGCCTGCCAACCAACATGAGTCTGACATTTTCTCATTATATTCAACCTAATTAAGATTTTAGACGTTTTGTTTTAGTTGTATCATTTAGCACGTTTTTGTTTATTCACCTAAACACTTCAAAACGTAGATTGAATTTTAACATAGGATGGAAAAATATGTTCTGTTTTGCAGGCAGGAATTTCATCTGCCTTTCCACTTGGGTATTCCCAGGGCCTGTCTCAGTGTCTGGATCCCACAAGCTAAACACCTCAATGAAAAGCCCTCAAAGCATAAAAAATGCAAAAACAATAAGAATGAACTCTTTATTGGTTGAAAATATAAAGCTTCTCTGGTACTGTCATATTTTCATTTTATTAGACAGGTGTTTACTGTGTACTGGGTTTGAAACATAGCCCAGAATTATCTGAGGTATATTTAGATATATAACCAAACTCCATAAGAGTGTACAAAATCAGTCTTTAACTGTTAGAGAAGGTTTACTGTATATAAATATTTAAACATATTTATTCAAATTCTGAGAATGGTATAGTGTTGAGAGGGTATTTAATCATCAGACCAAACAGAAGTAAAAGCAGAAAAGACTGAGATGATGAGATAAAAGAAAACAAAAACAAACATATGATAAAAGCTTGGTAGAACACAACTAAAAATCACTAGAAGATGTTTACAATATACATAGAAAACATTTAAAACACTGTAGTGTTTTTAATATATTAAGCAGAAATCTGAATAGTATACAACCCATCTAAAATAATTATCAGAAATAGAACATTAGAGAAAAAGAGTAAGAAATAAGCCAAGAATAATAAATTTGTTGTTGTTATTTTAAAGAAACTCTCACCAAAATGATTGAAAAAAATAATTGAAGTACTTATCAGTAGAAAAAGTTATTGAAATTGGAAACTAATTGACAATGGAAATAGCTTTATGTAAATTTAATATATGTTATGCAGTTATATCCTCTTAATGGTGTAGGGAATTTTATTATGTCTTATGAATATGAAAAGTGAAGCAATGCATTTAATGATTTAAACTCAGTTCTTAATTTTGGATTTCTCGGGTTGATCCAAGTGAAACATTTTTTTTTAATTTATAAAAATATGTTGGCTTATTCTGTTGAGATAGTCCTTTTTGGTTGATTAGTATCGTCCTGAACTTTCTCTGGCCCAGAAAAGTCAATATTCTTCCCAGAGAATCTATAACAGCCTGTGGCTGCCACAGAGCAGAGGCACAATGTGTATTTCCTGACCATGTGAGTGATGTAAGAAGTAAAATTTAAAAAGTAATTTACAACTCAAAAGCTTCTTGACTGATTAAATAAGCAGCAACTATCCCTTGTATTTTTTATTATAATGTACCATGTCAGTAGAAATTCTAAATAGCTAAGATTAAACCACCTTATTCAAAGTGATTTTATTTCCAAATGGCTTCACAACTTTCTGAATTAGTTTTTGTAAAAATAAAACACCTTCTAAAATGGAAGTCACATTTCTGAGCTGTAGAGAACTTCTTTAGGTTACAGAAAACAAAAAGCGTGAACTTACAGTAAATTTAATTTAACGAATGGAATCTCTCTGACAGAAATTTAATACCTATTTCAAATGAACCGTATCTTTCTTGATGTACCTTCACATTTTTAGGCATGATTTTATTGGTTATTACAAGAATTTTTAATAAATTTATTGCCACAGGAGGGATTTAATGAAGCCAGGTCAAGTCTCTGAGTTTCTGATGCTCAGGAATATAAATATTTTTTCCCTGAGCATCAGAAATTTAGAGTCTGTAGCCCTATATGTGAATGACTTTCCAAGAATTCACAGCATTTATATTTATTCTGTGACTTCTTTTGAGGCAATGAGTGTATTCAAATATGAAAACTGCCAAAAAATTCAGCAATCTTGGTTTATCACTGACTAATTGACACCGTGCAGTTTGCCCAACTTGCCAAAGTGTGAGCTATGGAACGGAGATTTAAATGTACAAAATATTAATAACCACCATCTTCTATTTCTTCATATTCACCAATATATATTATATCTCTTCTATTTAAGTTGAAAGACTGAAGGCAAAAACTAATTTCTACATTTTATTCATAGTATGCAATCATGCAGGGAGGGGTGTCAGTGTTTATTTATCAGATACATTCATTAAATTGCACCTGTCTTGCTAACTGACTGAAAAATAAGCAAATGAATAAATAAATGTCAAGAAACAATACATATATTACTAAAATGGCATTTTAAAGAAACCCGAGCCGGAATGAGTCTATGTAAATGCGAAACATCTGATATACATATTAAGTGGCACAATTATTTAATCTTTATAGTTTTATTGTCCTATCAAGAGATGTTTCAGCCCAGTTGTATCAAACTGTCTAGGTCGGTGTCCTCACAGAAAGCAGATGGTACACTCACAGGAGGTAACAGAAGACTGTTTAATGAAGGTGCTTCATAAATGTGTGATAGGTGAAATGAAAGATAAGGGATAGTAAGGCACCTCTTAAGTTTAACACGAGCTGTAGACCACCACCAACCTACCTACCCCAGGACTGAAGGGGTAAGGGGAGGGAACACTGAGACACTTAGAACTTTAGGAGAAAGGTACTCGAAACCAGCTAAGACCTGTGGAGAAGGAACTCAGGCACAGACAACTTAAGGGGAATCAGCAGGGAGGGAGTCAAGGAGACAACTAACTGAGCCACATTCTGTTCCTGTCTCCCCATCCGATGCTGTTTTATAATGACCAAAAGCAACCCAAAGCCAGGAGTCAAGCGATACTTTCGATACAACTTCTAAAGGTCAAAGGAGGTTAGAGAATGGATTTGGAGAGGCAAACGGAGCACACCCATCATAGCCATTGGAGAACAGAAGCTCCTGTTGGAGAAAGCATGGCTCCAGTGATCATGGAAGATTAGTACATATGCACGCAGAGGATATATTCCAGGCTTTCTACAAGATGTACTACAGCAATCTGTAAAAGGGGGTAAATCCCAGTATGTTCCATAAATTCAGGATGTGCTATGCTCTCTCAGTAATATGAGATACATATTGTGAGCCTTTTTGTGTTAATTCTTCATGGAGCAAAGGCAGTACTCCCTGTACAATTTATAGGAGAATCAAGAGTTTGCAAGAACATAGTGCTTGTTGTCTACCTAATGTCACTGAGTAAATTTAAGAAAGTCTCATTTGACTTGTTCTTAAATTATATCCTTAAATGCTTATGCATTCTTATAAAGCATAGGTTGCGTAAACCTACGTAGTGTTTTGAAAGGTTCATATATGAAAAACAGTCAACCTTCAGCAGGACGGTACTTATTTTGACAGTAGATAATGAGTAGTAAGGATCTCAGTTGGCTTAATTTGTGAAAAAATAAAGTCATGAGTCCTTACTGGATCTGACCCTCTGATTCCCTGTGTTCTCTGACCAAGGATGGCAGTGGAGTGTGGGACAAAATATTACAAGAAGAGAGAACGCTCCCACATGCATAAAAGGATGAGAGTCAACAAAGATTTAGGCAAAGAGAAATATTTTTTTAAATTTTTTTTTTTTGGTGGGGGAAAGAATTCCATATCCTGTTCCTTTATTTATAGATCCTCTGGGGATGATCAGAACATTCTGTTTCATTCTCTATGCTTTCAAAGAGAAAATTTTAATTGTATTTGGTGACAATAGCTCTTGGTTACATAACTGGTCATGTTTTGTAATTTTAATCTAAGAAATAATATTATTTTCCCCATCGCCTAGAAAGGGTTATGAGAAAAAGGATTATCGCACACAAATACGCACACACACACAAATACAAGTCAAACCAAAAGTGTTGGTAAAAGACCTAAATCGTCAGTGAAGGCACACTCTTTTCCAACGCTCGAGTCCGCGTATGCTGTTCTGCTCAGAGTCCTCTGCCTTGTTTCTAGTCAATGTGCACTTCTCTTACAGACCTTAGTTCGATTGTTTTACTCTGGGAAAATTTCTTGGACTTTCTTAAACCTTGCCAGTTCTTCCCATAAAGGGAGCTCATAGCACCGTGACCCTCTCATTCACAATATGTTTCACGGTTTACATTTAAATATTTATTGTAGACTCATTGACTCAAGTCTCGAGGCCTTTGTTACACTGTGAGCTCCACGAAGACAGGCTGTCATCAGCATGCATGCTTAGTGGCCCACGCACAGTAGACAGCTCGAAAGATAGGAGAACCATCGAGTGAGGTGCATTCTTATGCACAGTTTGGTACCTTACAGCAGTGTCTGCTTACGTTTCAGATGGACGTGTTCGTGGAAGAGCTAGCACAGGTGCGGACAGGGGAAGCGTTATCAGAAGCTACGTCGCTGGCTCGCGTACCACAGTATGTTGCTCTGTCTGTACCATCTGGGAATATGTGATTGACTGTTTGACTTATTTCTTTCTTTCTGGAGCAAGATTTCTAAAGCATCTGCACAAAATCCATGAGATGCTGGGCTGGTTAATTTTTGGTTGTGGGGGCTGTCCTGTGCATTTGGGGGTGTTTAGCAGCACTCCTGACCTCTGCACACTAGATACCAACAGCAGCTTTCCCACCCCAAGTTGAAACAGATGAAAATGTCCTAGACATTGCCAAGTGTCCCCTGGGGGACAAAAATCATTCCTGGTTGAACATCAGTCTCCTAGAGGGGAAAAAAATGACAGATTCAAATAAATATATACAGGTAATGGAAAAGTGCTTTGAAATCCTAGCTCAAAAATCCTAGTTTTTCTGATATACTTCACAGTAAAATGAACGGTTAGCATGGTAGTCTCCACTTCATGGCCCACCAAGAGCATTATTAATTCAAATTGCTGCCATTCTTAATGGTCTTATTTTACAGTTTTTAAAATATCTTAATCTGTAATAATTCCCTAGGGGTATTCAAGTAAAAGTTGAGTCTTCGTTAATCAAATAAATTAAGAAATAATAGTCTAGCATAGGTCAAACTTCTAATATCTAAAATTTCATTCAGGTTCCTTGTACTTTTAATAAAGACTTGAATTTGGTTATGTTTCTCAGCATATGATCTCACCTTAATATAGCCATGCAAATCAATGTGCACCGAAAGCCTGGAAAATAGAATTAGGCAAAGTTCTAAAAGAAATCTAATTGTAGTAAGTTGAGAATTTTAATTTAAACGCTGCTAATCACAATACTGTTCTTGTATTTTTCAGGTACCAGATGCTTACTGCCCTAAGGTAGGCCGGGACTGATTTTGAAGGTAAGTAGATTTATCTTTTCTTCTGATAATAACACTAAAATAGTCCTGATGGGCGATACTAGTGTTCTGTACACAAAAGAGAATGATGGAAAGTTCGGCAATTATACAAATATAGACTATCCTGGCAATTAAATTGCACAGTGTAGTCATAAAATGTGTTGTCTCTGCTGAGTTAAATACAAGCCCATTCTCTGTGGACTTGATTTTGTGCATGAAATCTGGCCTCAATTTCCACATCACTAAAATGGTTATATTAGAGGTAACTACCTTCTACTTGAGAGTAACAATGAAGATATGACATATATACATGAATATCATATGATACATGTCCAACACATAATATTTGAATTTTAAAGTGAACTGATAAAAACACTAACGTATTTTAATTTTGAAATGTTTCCTATCTATCTGTTTATTTCTTTAACAAATTCCAAACCTGTGGAAAAAGTAGTTTCCATGGATTGAATAAAACTGATTTCACAATTATCTTACAGATGTATATCTTTCTATTGCTCTTCACATGCTTGAATAATTTAATATACATGTACGTTTTCATTATAGAGATGGTTATGGCTTTAACAATGTTATATGGATACTATGAATCTCCTAGAGAAAAAAAAATCCACAATAAGTATTAGGAGAAACCCAAATATACTTATTTTCATTTTCTTTCCTCTCTAATCAATGTGATTCATGCCTACATGTTAAAAATCACATTTACCTAAGTTATTCTTTAAAAATAAGTGGAAACAGCTCTTTGATTAAAAACAACTAAGGTACAAACCCATTCCCTCTGCTGCTGTATTCCTCACTTCTGTTTTTACCTTTCTTTTAATTATTGGGTCCTGCATTTGCCTGTCCCCAAGTAAATCCCTTTCTTGAGCAGACTTTTGGGACAGTATGTAGAAAAGATTGTGGATTTTTTTTTTGACCAAAAAAGATTTTAAATATTAATGTTCAGTACATAAGATCAGACTGCATGGCATATGATGGTTTTCTCAAATATACACTTGCCAGAAAGATCACTTTTTGGACTTCTGTGCTCCTGATTTGTATGATTCTGTGCCATTTTGGTGTGTTTACGTGTGTGTGTAAATGGGTCTGTCTACAAGAAATTTTATAATTTTTTGCCCATGATTTTTTGATATATGCTGTTTATAGATGATAAAATATAAGTGCTAATTTGGATGATCATGAATTGATTTGGAATGTGACATTTTCTCTCTTTCAAAAGCTCTGAAGAAATTGCTTTTTGCCCTCTGTCTTGCATATTCATTTTCGGTGGCAATGCTGGTTTTAAGTGTTTCACAGGCAGTAAGTGATATAGGGAAGTTCTACTTCTGCATAATTTTGTATGTACTAAAGTCACATTAATGTTCTATAGAGAGGAAAATGGTAATGATTGTAAAAAAATATTTGCAGTGATAAATATGCGAAATAGAAGAAAGCTATCAAGAACTCAATTTGTAGCTCACCTTGTTATTGCACAGATGTGACAGGAATCTTTAGCTTTATCAAATTATTTTTATCTCAAATTATAAAGAGTGGGTTTGGAAATGAAATATATTGTGGACTTTTAATGAGTATTTTCTTTCTCCCAGAAAAGAGACAAAAAGTTCTATAAAATGTACAGTTGTTATGCAGGATCCACAGAGAAAGCCCAAAATCCAAGACTAAAACACACCATGTTTTGGGTTTTGTTTGCTTATTTTGAAATCTGAAAACCACTGTAGAACTCCAAAATACAAAATCTAAAGATTTTTGGACAAATTTGACTTTCAGGACACAGACTAAAAAATCAAATTTAAAGTTGCTCTCCTTTACTCTATATAGGCAATGGTCTTGTTTAATGAAATAGCCTCTTACAAAGGTGTGTTTGAAAGGCTAAGTGAAGAAAGAAAATATTGAAGCTTTCTTACTGGCTAGGATATGTTAAACAGGTTCCAAATAAAAACCAATATAGCAAATGGCACATTTAAGCAAATATAAAATCTAAGGAAACAAGTTAGTATAAAAATAGCAAAAATTATTTTCTGAACTATATATAGATGTATAGTTGAAACATTGACTTCATGAGACAACACGTTTTATTCTATGTTTACTGTAAGAAAGAAGAGCTTAAAATTGACTGCTCTGAAACCCAAATCAACAGGGGGGTGGGTGGACTATTCCGGACATGTCATGGGTTTATAGATGATCCCATAGGGGATCAGTGTGAATATAGTTACCAACTTATCTTAGAAATTAACTGAAAGATACACTACTAAATTTGATGTCTCAAAGAACTTTCTTTTTCTTTTTTTCTCCTATATTTTCCTTTTAATGGTTCTGGTTAATATTTGAAGATATTCACAGCCTTGTTTTCCAGTGTAGACAAATTTATATCACCCCTGTGCATTTTAATGTGATAAAATCTAAAGGATTTTCTAGCAAAATTTTAGCCCTATTTCTAAGTGTTTCATCCACACAGAAGTGAGGTGGTCTATTAAGTAGGTATCTTGTTTAGTAGGTTTCTTAATTTCATAGGAGAACTTCATCCTTACCTTTTAAGGTTTATGATCTGCCTTTAATCAGAAACACACACTTCAACACAATCCCCTAACTCCTTAACTTTCTTCTACTTACCTTTCAATAAAACTCAGATTCAAGGATCAATACTGATGCATGATTGTGAAGTGATATATAGATTCCCCTACATATTATAGATTCTAGTTTGGGATCAAACCCAACTACTTGAGAGTTCCATACGAAAATGTTTAGCAAAATTGTTGTAGAGTTATATTGAGCACTTAATAGGCAACGAAGGTATAGAACATATTACTTATTTGATCAGAGGGATGTTATCTTCAATATCACATTATTTCCTTTATCAAGATCACAGAATGAATTTCCTTCATGTTTTTTTTTAACCTAAAAATCCTGTAATTTTCTAAGCTACCAGACTCTCTGAAGTTTATGATTTGTCCCATTTCCCGTCTTACTTCAGCTGCTAGAAAGTTCATAAAAAGTCTCTGGCCCACTTTCGATATCTTTTCTAGGACATCATACTTGGCTTTATCTTATTTCACCTTTACTTCTTTTTCATTGTTGTATTTGTATCAGTTCACAATATAGGTATTTATGTAAGCCTTTGGAATATTTTTATAATAATACAAGCTATAGATATGAGAATGGATAAATGAATAAAATAAAAGAAAGTATGTGAAAACAAAACTTTATCCTATGAAGGAAAAAAAAAGGCCAAATATTACTCTCAAAATCCAAAAGTTAATTAAAAAGATTATGTGAACGAAAGGCAGTATAGAATTCAGAACCAGGACAGCAAATTTACATTACTGTGCTCTACAGAAATTGTTTACTGATTTGTTTTTTATAAGCATCACATTAATCATTCATCCCATCTCACTTTTCTATATCTGTATGAGGTGGGAAGGTGAATCAAAGTCCCACAGTATGGACTGCCTTTCTGATTTTTTTAATGACATTCTCAAAGAGCAAATGATAGGTGTTACTCCTTACTGCTCCTCCCTTGCATGCACGTGCATTTAGCCTAACCCAAGGCTAACACTCACTCGAATTATTCCAATTAAATTAGGGTAATAAAAAATATAATGCCAGTACCCACTAATTATTCTAAATTGTTAGGTTATATCTCACTCATTTGTAATTGCTTTTTTAAATTATTTTCTAAGAGTGCTTTCAGTTATGAAGACATTTCTGAACACTCAGGTAATTGTAAAGCAAGTTGGCAAGAAATGCCCAGGTAACGCAAAGTTCAAAACAATCTAAAGTTATATACAGTTTAATACATTTTTGTTAATTTCTTTACTGATATTTTTTCTAGATGTCAGAAATCCCCTGGATTTTAATCTCAATAATTTTCACCACCTAAACCATGCTTCATGTTCATTTTTCCATGTTTACTCTCTCCTCAACTTCTCTACAAAGAGTAGATTTAAATAAACCATGCTGATTAGTCTGTGATCTTATATCCTGGAACTTTTTGTATTTTATTGGTTGATTACAATTTCTCACTCATTCGAATATAGACTTTTAACTATTCTCAACAAAGTGTATAAAAAAACGTTGCAAGAGAATAACATCGAGGTGCAGCTTAGGATTGTGGCTTGGCCACTACAGTATCCTCATCAGCTTGGTTTCTGTCAGTTTTCTCATCTGTCAATGAGAGTAGGATGTGAAGGTCTTTGAAGGCCCTGCTTGTCTTAAGAACTATTATTTTTAATTTATTTATATGATATTTGTATATATTATATGTAATTTTTTGTTTGTGCATTTACATGCTTTCTATAGCTTATTTAAAGGGACTTCTGGGTCTGATTTCTCTCTGTTTATCATTCATAATACATGATTATGTAAAACCATTTTGTTATATTTTCTATTAAAATACTATTTTTTCCCCTAAGATATTTACTGTATAGTTTAATATTGATGATTTTCAGACAAATTCTCCGCAGATGTAGCAAAAACAGTCACAACCCTTTCTTATTAATGAGGCCCTGGGTAACCTGTTGTTCAGTATGACCAGCAGGAATGTTCTCATGGGCCACAAACCAGGTGTTGCGAAGCACCTGTGGCCTTAGAACAGTGTGGAGACATAGCACATTGTCCCTATATCTCTCCTCTCTGCCTTTCCTCCATCTCCCATGACCACCAGGTTCAAACAGGGTGTTTTCCCCCGTTGCCCTTGCCTAGTTATTCAAAATGCAATGACAGTTTTATATATGATTTTTCCCCAGGTAGAATAAATAAAGCACAGAGCAAAATACAAATTGGAATTTTAATATATATGTATTCATATATAAATATTATATTTATAGAATATTATGAAATATAGATTTAGTAATATAAACCATAATATGTATAAATATGTAATAATATGTTTGTGTAATACATATAATAGATACTAATTATATAACATATAATTATGACATGTAATATGTCATAATTCTGTGTTACATATATATGCACAGAGAGACAGAGAGAGAGAGACAGAGAGAGAGAGAGAGACTAGTCTTAAAAACCTAAGATTTCTGTTGCAAAAGCCAGAAACTGCAATTTAAAATGTTTTATTGTTGCTTCTGTGGTTTTTGTCTTAATTTCAAAAGCATTACTTTAAATACCACAACAGTGTTTACAGCCTGAGCCTCAGAGTTCAGATAAACGTGCTATACTGGAAAGTTCCAGTACCTGTTTCCCCTTCTTACAATTCAGAAATGGAGGTAGGAGTTCAACAGAACCCCCAGACTTGGGAAGGGCCAGTGGCCACATGCAGTTGGATGTTCTGGCACTGAACAGCACACTAGTGTCTGCTTGGCCTCTCAAGGTGCATGAAGGAGTCAGGGCATCGTGTGCCTGCAGAGAAAGGGTGTGAGGTGACAACCAGGGCTGAAGGTAGCGTAAGGTCAAGTGCAGTCGTGTGAATCATGGATTCCTCTTGAGGAGGTGCTGGATAAACAGCTCTCTGGAGAGACCAGATGGAGAATGTGCCAAGTCTCAAAGAGTCAGCAGCCCCCAGGTGAGTGGAGGTGACTTCCCCATCAGCAGATGCCACAGACTGAGAGGCCAATACCCAGGATGAGACAGGACAAGCTACACCACGAATGTGGATGTCCTGCAGGAATGACAGCAAATGTCTCTCCCTTAAACACAGGAGGAGTCTTTGGTCACTGTAGGGAGGAAAGAGATTCCTAAAAATTTTCATTTTAAACTAAAAGTGAGTACCTTAATGTGGCCTCAGGGGGAGTAGGGGCTTGTGTGGCTAGTTAAGTTTAATTTCAGTGAAATGAACAAAGTTCCATTTCCACACAAGTGATATTGTGGATAACAGTCGCATGTCTGTATGCAGCATCCCAGTTCAAACCAATGGCAATCAAGCAAAGACAGCACTGTAGGGGGAACCCCAGGTCTGTAAGGATTAACTGGTGCGCCATGCACCTGTTCAGCAAGGATGACATGTTTGTATCCCAGTCCAAAGTATGAAAATCATATAGTATGGCCTCTACTATTTTCTAAGCGTTTTCTATTTTAACACATAAATTTCATCATATGGATTCTATTTAATAGATCCTTCTTTCTGAGTCTATACTATTCTTTTCTCCTGGGGAACATTTAGATGATTCACAATTGTTAATAACAGTTCTTGCAATTCAGTGGATGTGTATAGTAACAGCCTTAGGGTACAAATATATCCTGAGAACAAAAGAAACACACACTGCCCAGAATTGAAAAGGCACATATTGCCTTTAGACTTGAAAGATGCCTCTATCCGACTAATCCATTATTAGAAGATGAAGTACAATAATATCTTTTACAATATAAACATAGACAGATCATCCGAATGCAACTTCTGTTTATGGATTGCCAAAGCATGCAATCCAACGTTTTATAAGCTTAAAATTAAAAAAAAAAAAAAGAAAGAAAAGAAAAGTAAAAAGAAAGGAAAAGAAAAAGAAGAAAAGGAAACCCTTAAAAGTTGTAATTGGATCCTCACAATACAAGAAAACTTGATTTTCACTATTCTTTCCCCATTTTGAATTATATAGTACTTTTCGGCTCTGGGAATTAAGTATTGACTTTTTAAAGGCATATTTAGACACTTTTACTAAGAAAAGGAATCCGTGCAAATAGTCTGCTATGAGTATTTATTCAAAGACATCAGCACTTCATGACTAACAGAGTATGTTGATGCTTGAATCAATATTCAGAGTTAAATTATATTTAATTAAGTACAAAAAGCATATAATAGTTGAAAACCTAGATGCTAATGAATAGAAAGAGCTAATGTCTGATTTTCTACAACTCATTCTAAACTCATTACAGAATTCTAAAGAAGACACACAACCATCACATTTTATCAATAGCAATTTTTATATAAAGTTTATTTCCTTAATGATTTTTCTGACTTGTATGCTGTTGTCTCTATTTTAATGATACTCTTAGAAAACTCTTTGTGTAGCGCATAGTATGGAATGGACAATAGCTTTTTTGTTTCCCGTGATGCAATTCGTTACAGATCTTTATGCACTACAGCTTAGGCAAGAATAGTGATAGCAGAAGAAAGCTTGATATGGGTTGTTTTTCTTTTAATAGGCTTTATTTCTTTATTTTTAGAACAGTGTAACATTTAGATAAAGGTTGGGGAGGTAGTAAAGGGAGTTCTCATATACTCCACGTCTAGTTTTGTCTGTTATTAACACCTTTTATATGAGTATGAAGCATTTGTTAAAATTAATGAACCAATATTGATACACTGTTATTAATATCCATATTTATTCAATGTCCTTAGCTTTTACCAAATGTCCTTTTTCTGTTGCAAGATCTCATTCAAAACACATTACATTTATTCATCATGTCTGTTTAGGCTCCTCTTGGATGTGAGTTTCTCAGACTTTCCTTGTGCTCTTTTCTTTTTTTAATTACCTCGTTGGCGTTGGTGAGTATTGGCAGATATTTTGTAGAATGCCAGTCTATCAGTGCTTGATGTTTTTCTTGTGATTAGAGTGGGGATCTGAATTCAGGGGAGGGAAACCAAGTGGATAAAGTGTCATTTGCATCCCATCGCGTCAAAGGTGAATACTGTCAAAGTGAATACTGTCAACGTGATTTATCACTGGCTCTTCTGCTTGGGAGATTAGTCTCTTCCCCCTTATCTTTCTTTCCTTTTATCTATCTACCTAATCTATCTATCTATCATCTATCTATATTGGTATGGACTCATGGGCAATTTTTTTTAAAATTTTACTGCTCAAATTATTCCAGCTTTGGCCGTTGAGGGTGAGTACTTGGTACCTTTGTCTCTTTAACATATTCCCATCAATGATTTTTTTTTTTGAGCTCTTCCTTACTTTTCTGACACAATAGGATGCTCCAGGATCACCTTGTATATTTCCTCCTTCAGTCCCCAAATTGTCCATTTCTCTAAGACTGCCTGAGTTCCAGCTGTGTGCTCACTGCTACTGCTATTGTTTCTGGGCCCTTTCAGCTGACAGAGCTAGGAAATAATCGTAGGTGTAGACCAACCCATTTATGGCTTGAGTTTTAGTCGAATAAAATAGATGTTTTGCCTTAACATAGTCTATAATCATGAACATGCTCAATTTAATAAACAATTAATTTTAATATATTCCTTTTTTTGCCTTTTGAAGGAAGATTATAAGTAGTAATAAACTGTCAGTCTCTAAATTAATGACTGATGACAGTAACAGTTAATCATTGAATGCCTATTAAGTAAAAACAAACATATACATTTCTAGTATGAAAATTACATTGTTGAGCTCCTTTTGACACATTATTCGATAGAAATTTTAAAGACTATTGATAGACTTTTTTGTATTGTTTATTTTGTGTTTTGCTTTCCCCAGTCTGAATAGCAGTAAACCAGTACTTCATCAAAAGATATAAGAAGGCCTAATGTCTTAAATTCATTTATTAGCAACACACCAAATAATATATTAAAGAATTTAGAGAGTTAAAGGAAGCATTTTAACTATTGAATTGTGTTTCTGTGTGGTTGATTTGTGGTCAGTAGGAGTTTACTCTTCATGTAGTCAACACATTGTTTCTTAATTCCACTTTGAAACTAATTTTACCTTGTATTTAATAAATATAAATATGGTAACCTAGCATTATACAAAATTACGTGCTTAAAAAAAACCCCTTAATACTCAATAAGAACAAAAAAGTGAAATATTGTCCAAGTGACTTGGGAAAGTTACCTTAAAGATTTTTATTTTTTTAATAGTTCATAAATAACATAAATACAAATTCAAATGTTTTTTGTCTCTTTTTGTTTTTCCTCTAGAATGAACCATTTTTCAATTGACTTATTATTACTGATATTATAGTGTTGATGTAATAAGATGGTTGGTTTTTGTAATTTATTATGACAACTTGATCTAGTAGTAAATCAAGGCAAGGAATTCTTGAAGTTCATGTAGCTGATATACATTTCTTTTAAATCTTTCCATTACCGTATGAACATTTATCATTGAGAAAATCAGCTATGTATTTAAAAATAAGTAAATAGGTTTAACTTTAAAATATAGATAGAACTTTAATTACTACAAATTATATTCCTGAAAAATATATTATAAATAAAACATAATTTTTCTTTAAAACAATATAGATGGTCTTGAGATTATCCTACTAAGCAAAATACGTCAGACAGAAAAAGTTGAGAACCATATGATTTCACTTATATATAGAATATAAAGACTAAAAGCAACAAATGAACAAAACAAATAAACAAAAACTCATGGACACAACAACAATTTAGTTGTTACCAGAGGGAAAGAGGGGAGGGGCGATAGATAAGGATAAAGGGGTCAAATATATGGTGGCAGAGGGACAACTGACTTTGTGGCGAGCTCACAATGCGATATACATATGGTGTATTATTGAATTACATATGGTAATTTTATTAAACCAATGTTACCCCAATAAATTTAATTAAAAAGGAAACTTCAAATTAAAATAAGTACATAAATAGTCAAAAATAATGTTAAAAAATTAGCCTAGTGAAAAAAATCAGGAAAATGTCCTGATATAACATTTTAAGCTAGTAAAAATTATATACCCTCAGAATAGTTATATGATTTTAGAAATGTTTTTCTACATATAGGGAACAAAAAATATCTAAACATTTATATCTACTCTTGAAGCTTTAAGGAAAAGCTTGGACAGATTTTTAGTTAGACTGGAGAAGCAGTAGGATGTGTGACCATGTAAATTTTGATGTATGTATTAAAATTTCAATGGTTTTATTGACGAGTGTTTTCTTAAATATATTCCAAGGAACATGGATTTAGTGGGACCTTAATACTTGTAATTCAAGTCAGAGCCTTCTGATTATTAAAATGTGGGGAAAACATATGGGAGATAATGGATTAAATGAAAGAAATAGTTTTTTTTTTTTAAATGCAGAATTACAAAAAGCCTTTAATATACAAACCTGCCTAATGAATCTTTAAGGGAAAACATTTCCCCACACTTACTTGACCAGTGAAATAAACTAGTCTCTAAGGCCAACAACACAGTGTGTGTGTGTGTACACACATACATGCACAATTAGTGATCTCAAGTTCAGTCAATTAGAAAGAGGCACTTAAAATGTGAATGCCCTTTTACCTGCATTCTCTGTCACTCTTTTTTTCAAGTCAAAAGTAACTTCTGAAAAAATGTAGGATGTAGATCATATTTTCTACATTATATGAATCATTGTCAGTGAAACAATAAAAGAGGGTTGAGAAGCTATGGGACTCATCACCACCACTACTATATCAACCGATTCTCCCTCAAAACAATTCCTATTAAATATACAATCTAATTAAATAAAAACAGTGTTTGTAACAAGGCTTCCCCTCAAAGTTGATTCCCTTCCTTAACCCCTTCTTAAGGAAAAATTCTGGAGATTCCAAAGAAAATACCAACTGTCCTTTTTGCTAATTGCCTAATATATACTTTAATGTAAATCACACTGACTTTAATATATGTAGTTATCTCTGAATAACTAAGCAACAGTTCTTTTCTCTTATATTTGATTTCGGGTAGGTGCATATACAAGTTCATGCATTATACAGCATAATTTTATGCAAGGAATGTGAAACTTGAGATGAGAATAGCTAGCTTCAAGTTCCAGCATTTCTATTAAGCACTTGAACTTAGGCAAAGCCACCAAGTCATGGTCTCCTTAATGAAAACTACAGATTACAAATCATATAGGAAAAGTAGCTACTGCCTAGGTCTACATAGTATAAACATTAGGCCTGTAAAATGACTGATAAAGAAAAAAGTCAATCACACAAATAAAACAGTAAGGCAAGAAAATCTACCCATTTGGAGAAATATGTTAACATTAGCCAGGCATTCCCTTTTCATCTTGCCATCAGAGCTTCTCTCCCAGACTTTTCACGGGCCAGTTAAAGTTAGCACCAATGTGGCCTCTCAGGATGAATTTACCTCAGGTTAGACAGATATTTGTAACTAAGGCAGGAGTTGGCTCCAGATTTGGCAGCATGAACCCATTATCAACTATGCATTTGAAGACTCGAACCCATTCTTTTTTGACCATGACATTGATATAATAAGTCAATAGCAGAAGATTAGCTGCAAACTCTCCAAGCATGATATCAAAAATAAAAGAATAGTTGTCTACATTAAAGACCTGTTATAAAATGTGAGTAGTAACATATATTATAAACCACCAGAATATAAGTTTCAAGGGGGCAGACATGTTTGTCCATTTTGGACACCCTTGTATGTCCTTCATCTAGAAGTGTCTCTGGCTCATGTTTCGGAGTAAGCACTTAAAAAATATTTGTAAAGTGAAGAACAAACATTGAAATTATGATAAAATTTCATGATTAAAGATTAAAGTGGTGAGTTTTGGTACATTCAAGCAAAAATATAAACAAATATGGAGTAAGCATGACTTGGAAGTTTGAGGGTCCTTAGGGTTGAAGATCCAAAAATGATACTACAGCCAGCCTCATAATTGAAATAAAATACATTTGAACCTCTTTTAAGGGAATAAAAGCATTTGGACAATTACATTGTCATTTAACTTTCACACATATATTTATATGAATTTCCACAATATTTATCTTTATATGCTATATTTATTTATGTATATTATATATCTATTTATTATTATTATGTTTTTTACAATTACAAAAATTAGTTTGATCCTCTGCTGTGAACTAGGAAGGCAGAAATCATTACGACTATTTTACAAGTGAAGAGATTTGGGCTCAGAAATATTAAATGTCTCCTGAAAATATATCACAGCAACTATTAAGTCCCTGTTCACAAAAAGATGTCAATAGTTATAAAAAGTAAGAACAAAACAGTAGAAAACAATTATGGTGCCCCTTGAATAACACGGGTTTGCTGGTGATGACTAAAGTACACTCGAAAATCCACGTATTACTCTTGACTCCCCAAAACTTAATTGTCCCTCAGTACTGGGGAGGGATTCTTTCTCAGAACCCCCACAGATACCAAAGCCCATGTATGCTCTAGTCCCCTATACAAAATGGTGTAGATCAATGCATACAGTTAGTGCTCCACCTCCACGGTATTCCCAGGGCAGATCAAAAACAATACAGGTATTTATCGAAAAAAAAGTCTGCATGTAAGTAGACCCATGCAGTTTAAGTCCTGTGTTCAAGGAGCAAAAACAAAGTCCTGGTGAGATTGAATAACTGTCACTGAGATACAAATCTAGTAAGACATGGAGATGGGACACACACCTGTGTTTTATGACAACAAATCATGTTGTTTGAAATCTACCCACTTACTAACTCTTAAAGACTATGCTTTAACCAGCACCTCTGTGATTGTGTATGCTGACATGATGCATAATGACATACTATGTGAATTAGAAATATAACACATCTGTCCCAGAAACTGCATATGCACATAGAATTTTTTCAACTAATGGTGGCGGGCCACCATTTACTCAGGTCACTCTGCTCCTCTCTAATCATTAGATCATAGGTATCAATTGGCTCACCATGTGAGAAGGTCTTTCCCTTAAAATTCAGAGGGAGTGTGTGTGTATGTGTGTGTGTGCGCGTGCGCGTGTGCGTGACGTTAACTGGTTGTTACCATACACTGGAGTACACAGAGAGGCAGGAATGACCTCCATATCCGAAGAGAACTCCCAGGAGCAGGCCATTTTTCTCTTCTCTGCAGGCTGCTGGGAAGCCTTTGGAGTGTAGCAGTAATGTTGAGTGTGCCTCCATCTTCTCATATCTCTAAACTGTAAAGCTTCTAAACTTTTCAACAAATATTCACAGCATGTGCAACAACCATGCAGATGCACATGTTCAATGGCCTTTCTAATAGTTAGTATGCAGGAAATTTATTTTAAATGTTATACTTTTCACTCACTTTTCTCAATTAACAAAATTTAAGCAGACACACTGGGAAGAAACGTAGACAAGTAATTAATCCATTCAAGCATTTAAGTGCCTTCTCTATATAAGCATATCACAAAGTGCTTGGCGTTCAGGATATTTTAAGTTACTAAAAAATGTTGAAGTTAATAATCAAGAGCCTCTTTTGGGGAGGTTGGTTAGCTAGTTAGTTGGATAGTTGGTGGTTTTTTTTTGAAAGATAAGTAAATGAGAGTTAAAAAATGCATTTTAATTCTTCTCTTTCCTTCCCTTTCTCTCTCTCTCTCTCTCTCTCTCTCTCTCTCTCTCTCTCTCTCTCTCTCTCTCACACACACACACACACACACACACACACACACTTGATTCCCCAACTCCAACTCCTTTGATATTTTGTGTTCAGTGTTGAACTTAATTGATGTAAGAAACTTGCTATAGAGAGGCAGGTTTCCACGGAGCTAAAGCCGTTTTCCATGGTGCTGAAATGTTCATTTAAAAGTAAGGGTGGTCTGTAGGTATGTTCAGAATGAAGGTCACCGTGCCAACCACAGGTCACTAATTTTACTTTTAGCTTCCACTTAGAAAAAGGATCTTTTTCACTTTGAAAACTACTTTTGAATAAATGAAGGTGATTGCTTGGAGTTTGGATAAATTCTCAGATCTGCGAACAGATACATCTCAAAACATCCTTTTCCACCACCTCCTGGATTCCTTTAGATTTAGGGATGTAGGGGAGGAAAATGGTACTTTAAATTTGTTGTACAGGGAGTGGGGCTACTGGCTGGCATCCCTGCATCTAGTATGTCTAGATTTGTCTCTTTAAAAATGTTTAAGATGTAAGCAAAACATCAATTAAGTTAATAGGCACTCATCATTTTTTTCTGTATTGTTCACAGGAATTTTGTTACTGCAGTCTGTAGGGTTGATTGCATTAAAAAAAAATGGGCCATTAAGGCTAGAATATATTTACGGTGAAAGATATTTTAGTTATGAGCGGGACCTTTTTTTGTAAAAAGAATAATTTGGGACTCTTAATAAACAGTCTAAATTATCCAATAAAATGCACATTATCATCACCTATAGTCTAGAAAAAATGTCTATAGTAAAATTAGTACTCAGGATCTTTCCTTGAAAATTAGATCCCATATGCTTAGATAAAATAATTTTCAAAGTAATAAACTTCCACATTTTTCGAAAAGTGAGCATATTCAGTGGCAAGAACGAGGTTCTGAATCTTTGGAAAGATGGTCGCTAATTGCAGGTCAAACCTAGTACAGATAGGTATTGAGAGATTTCAGCCTCTCAGGGGCAACCCTAGGGGAGCGCCCAGCATGGTTCCTTGCACATTCCATCAGTTCCTGGAAAAGGTGTGAGTTAGAACTCCTCAGATCTCAGGACTTCACACTTGCTGCCCAAAGTGGGAGACTAGAGAAGCTGAGAGACCCGTGGGCTGTCACCACAACACCTGTGGCTCTCTGCAGTTCTCTAAGAAGCACAGTTGGCTGGAGAAGGAGGAGGGCACACTGAGACCAAGGGGATAGAAACTGGGTTTAGTTTGGAAGGGAGAACATTAAAGAAGGCGAAGAGCTGTTTCAACCCATAAAAGCAGCCCAGAAATCGCTCAGGGCCGCAGACCAAGCGTGGTGGTTTGTGCTGTGCATTTAGGTCCAGGAATCCACATACTAGAACCACTCCCCCTCCTCCCCCCCCCCCACACACAAACTCTTTGCCTGGCCTTGCCGAGGCTGACCCAGGATTCCTGCATTCAGCTTTCCAGACTCTTTTTACCCTCCCTGAGATAGAAGTCCAGAGTCTCCCAGGGAGTTCCATTGACCGTGGACTGGAGCACGCTCAGTGGCATGCAGCTGGCTGATCAGGGAGCAAATGGGAAACTTAGGTTCCGGCTCATGGAGCTGACTGATCATCCTCCCCAGTCCCTGAACCCTCAGTCAGAAGTCAGATCCAGATTCTGCCCTATAGTGGAACCCTCCAGACTTTAGAACTCCATGTGGAAAAACCCGACTTAGCGATGAAAACTTGGAAGCTTGGGGCTAGCAAGCTCTGGGAAATGCCCACGTCCCTAATTCTATTGAGATTTGGGCATGTCTGTGAGAACCTGGAACCCGGGTTGCCAGGGACTAGGGCTGCGCATCTGGACCACCTGATACCCACCCAAACGCCCAGGAGAGCGCATCTCCGCATCCAAACCAAATGGCCGCGGCCGCTCCGCGACCCCACGCCCAAGTAGGGTACCAGCCCGGGCGAGCCTGGACCCCTGTACTCTTGCCCGCGTTCCTGGTGCCCAGATTGAAAAACCCGCCAACCGTACCTAGCGGGGAAGCCCAGCACTCGCCAGGAGGGAAGCAGTGACGCGGCTTCCCCTTTCCCGGAGCCTCCGGTGCACGCTGACCTCCACCACCCCCAGCTCCTGTCCCCGCGCCGGCGCGCGCTGCCTTGCCCGGGACCCGTCGCGCCCGCGCTGGCCACGGGGAACGACCATGTCCACCCGAGCCCGCAGCCTGGAGCGCTCCCCGGGGCTCACTCACCGATCCTGAGTACTTGCGGGGCGGTCTGGGGGAGGACGTAGCAGAGGAAATAGAGGAGTGCCCAGCTGGTGTCCCTGGACCAGAGCCCGGGCTGGATGAGGAGTGTGCGGCGCTCCATCTTCCTAGCTTCTTAATTCATGCCATGACCCAGCCACTGCCGCACGCCCGCGAGACGCTGCGCGCTCCGGCCGGGTCCCGCCTCATCCTCCTGGGATGCTCGGCGGCTGCACCCCGAGCGGTCCCTTCGGAGAGAGATGAGAGAACGGGCGTGGGAACGCGGAGCTGGCTGGCTTTGCGGGGCTCGCTGGGGGCTCCTGGCTTCAGCCGCTAGCCCATCACTGCTCCTCGCCCTCCTCCTCCATGGGCCGCAGACCGCGGAGGGGCCGCGCGCACCTGCTCCCGCAGCCAAGAGACCTGCCGAGGAAAGTTGCTGCCCCAATTTGCGGGAATGGCTTCCTCATTCGTCCTCTGGTCGGACTCGAAAGTGAAGGGGTAGGTGGAGCGTGCAGTGAGAAAAGGAGGGGAAAGGGGGAAAGAAGGTGAAGGAGGAAGGAGAGAGGGTCCTGGGCGAGTCGGTGCAGGGGCTCCCGCGAGCAGGATGAGCTCCAGCAGGTTAACTGGCATCGGAGCCACGCTCTGGCTTCTCGCAGCCCTTGCTTTCCTCCTCCCCTCGCTGGCCCCACCCTTTATTTACTGCCCTCCCCAACACCCAACAGCGCTGATCACACACGCTCACACACGCACACACACGAACGGACGCACATTCTCGCTCTCCCTCAACTTTGCGCTGTGCTGCTGGAAAGTCGATTGAGAGCTGCATCCTCAAAGCAGAGAAAATTTAACCTACTGGTCAGAGCAGAGGCAGCCTCTGCTGTGGGCGGTGAGCGTCAGAGGGGCCTCCTCCGTAAGCTTCTGTGCTCCTGTTAGGGGGTCTAGAGATGGCCAACTAGGATTCGTCCCATCACTTGGTAGAGAATCGCCTTCTCGGACGCCAAAATTTCAGAGAATAGCAGAGCTCCTGTTTTAACTCCAACAAGGATGGAGATGAGGAGGAGAGGCAGGAAAACCCATCAGTACTCAAATATTAGAGCGGCTCTTTTTTTCCCCGTTTGGACCGGAGATAATCTCTTGTAAATTGCTTCCATTCACACGCGCAGGTCTGGGAAAGAGGCGGCTTCCAGCAACGATGTTTTTCATGATTTCTTTTGATTGTCACGTTTGAATACTGGAAGACGGGCTATTTTAGCAATGTAGGTTTGGAGACTATTTCTCTATAGTAAAGGACAAGGACACTTCCCTGGGGAAATCATCAGCATTTGATCATTTTGGTTTAATTTCCTTTGAGCTTTGTGGGAAATGTTCTATATAAGTGTTTGCTGGTTCTGCTTTAACATTCATGAGAAAAAAAATTTTTTTTTCTAAGTATGGATTTTGGAGAGCTGACCTAAACTGAGTCAATCCACCTGAAAAAGGTGTCCACAGATATATGAGCCTAGAATAAGAAACAATTTTCAAGTAAATCTAATGTATCTTAAGATGCATGCATGCGTTCATTCATTTAACAAATGTTTAAGAGTGTCTCGCATGTGGTGCTGGACTCTAGTGGAAAACAGGCACCATCCATCCTCCAAGAGAGGTCATAACTACGCTGCCAGAAGGTGGTCAGTTCATACCTCAAGCAGTGTACTTAGTTCTGGATGCTTTGGGATGAGAGTTGACAAAACAGAAAGCCCACAGTTAAGAAGAAGGGTTTATCTAGACTTAAGAATGCATCTTACGTATAGCTTGAGGAAACCAAGAAGATTTGGGGGCACATGCTGGTTATCTTCAGAAATGTGAAGACCCTTTGTGTTAAAAGAAAGAGGTCTTAGTTAAATTTGAGGAAATGAGAAAAATAAGAATATTGGATGAATATTGTAGAAGAGTAAATTTCACTTCATTTGGGGGCTAGCATTTCTAAGTCAGGAAAGTATCAAAGGTTTGACTTACTTCGGAAAAGGGTCAGGCTTTCCATTTATTCATTCATGTATTCATTGGTTCATTCGATGCATATTTGGGTGCCGAGTTTGTGGGAGGCATTCTGCCAAGGCCGGACACACAGCAGGAATATGGTTGCTGACATCATGAAAGTAATAGATATTTAAATAGTGTGATGAGTTTACAAATAATGGTAATTTGGGCATGAAGAAAAGGAGGAATTTAACCTTATTTAGGAGTTTGGGAAGGCTTTGATAAGGGAGTGATGCTTCATAACTCAAAGAATGGGTAATTTATAAGTGATTAGTAAGCATTTATTAAAGTGAGAATGAATATAAAGCTCGTTAAAGGATTTATTTTTAAACCTAAAGATTCATGTTAGGCATCTGCAGTTGTTCATTTTTTCTTGATACAGCCAGGGCCAACAGTTAGTAAATACTGCATGGCTAGATGTTGAGAATCCATAGTCTAGAACAAGGTCAGCTTTTGAACAAAATGTGTTTGAGTTTTGGTTTTACCTAATTCTAATTTTGTAGCCCTGGTTAAATTACTTTCTCTCTCAGTAGTAGAGATTGTTGGTGCTTACCATTCTCCAGTTCTCTTCCTCCAGACACATTAAAGCTTGTACTTTTTAGATAGGTGTGATTATTTGATTATTTTTAGCCAACAAAACATGAGTGGAAATGGTATGCACCAATTCTGGATGAAAAGAAAGGCAGTAAAAAGATTTCTCATGGCCCTTTAGGACTCTCTTCTCCTGTCAGAAAAACCATGAAAGTCACAAATTCTAGACATCAAGATGGAAGTAGCCTGATCCTTTAGTCACCGTTTGGAAAGGAGTTGTTCTGAATAGTTCTCAGACAAGCAACACAGGGGACAAATCAATGATAAATCAATTTTGTGTTTTAGATCTCGAGAGGTGTTTGTTACTGCAGCATAACCTACGCTATACTGACTGATAAATTCTTTAAGACTTATGTCCTCATCTGTAAAATGAGAATAATAACAACACAATAAGGCCACTGAAGGTTTATATGAGCATATAATATAGAAAGCATTTTCCATAAACATAAAGTATTTTTCAAAGCTGTTCGTTACTCAGCATATATTACTTCATTTGTGGTAATTATTTTCTTGGGTAAATAAATCTATACATGCAATTTTAGTTTAAATATGCCTCAGATAGCAGAGACTAAAATACTTTGATGGGAAATGAGTCAACAATATTGGTTCCATTAATTGTATAGTAATTGTAATTAGTTCAATGCTGTTTAAGGAAATTTATTACTTCTTACTTGTATTACCTTTGGCCTATGAGTAAACAGTTCTTTTTGTTTGTCAGAAATAATAGAAAGATTGCATTTCTTGAAGCAGGTTCCTTAAAAAATACATGCTACACTTAAGTTGCTTTTCTGTATCATCTGCAGAATTCTGTAGAGCTTAAAACTGAAAATGATTTTCTTGTTAAAATGCTTCCCTCCACCACTTATGTACACAGGCTCATGGTGTTGAGTTACTATGAGTGATCAGCAGCTGCTGTTAATTTGTTTCACACTTTTTAGGACTCTTTTTGTATATATATGCATCTAGTTATTTTTTGTCCCAAATGACTATGTTAACCACTCTAGAGTCACAGTTTTCATAGTGCCCTCTTAAGAATAAAAAATGTCTGATTGAATGCATGCTGTCTTTTTCCCATTTCCCAAAACTTAAGTTTAAATTGACACACTGTGGTTAATAATGAAGCAACAGAGTGGCATGGAGCATTGTGCTTCCTATGAGACTGGTGACATTGCTTAGATACTAATCCATTTAAAATTACTTAATTTTTAGATGATAATTAGATATAAAGAAAAATTCTTTAGAATAAGCAAAGGAATCCAAATCTGTAATTATATTTTCAAAATGTGCTGAGTATACCTGAGTATATTTATAATGTCACCCAGGGCACTGAAAGCAAAAGTTCAGGAGGCTTTTAGCACCTTCTAGAATGTGCAGGTGATTAGGATCAAAATCCTCATTTCTCGGTTACTTCTTTATCAATACTTTTTTCCCTACGTGATGCCACCTATTTTTAAGATGTTACATACCGTTAAGCCAAGGATCTCCAAATTTTATCTTTTGCTCAGAACTTGCCTCCGAACTCCAGATTCATGTAGCCAGTTCCAATTATTATTTCTAAGTGACTCGACATGTCAGACTCTTGATTCTGTGCCATATCATCGTCCCCTCCCCAAGCCTTCTTCCAAATTTCCTCATATCAATATGCATCCCACCATCCATTCAGCAATTAAAACTGGAAACTCAGTGCATCGTTTTCTCCCTTTCTTCTTCCCCACGTGCAATCTATTTTCATACACTATTGGTTTTACCTCTAAAACATATCTTTAAGTTGCTTCTCTGCAGCTCCATTGCTATCATGCTAGCCTGGGGGTTCTTTTCCTCAAAACTTTTGGTTTTGGTTCAGAAAATTATTTATGCTATGTGTTGTAAGATGTTAGTAACTTCCCTGGAGTCTGTCCACTAGATGTCAGTAGCACCTTCCTCCCACATTGTGATATCCAAAAAATGTCTGCAGACATTGGCAAATGTCCTCTAAAGTACAAAATCACCCCTGGTTGAGAACTGTACTTGCCCAAGTCATCATGATCTTCCATCTGGTCTATTATAATATACTCTTAATTGTCACTCTTCTGCTACTTGCCTCTTTCTATCCATTCTGCCCATCTGATCTAAATTAGCTGCTCAGTTTAGTTCCCTCATGTTCGTGATCAACTCACTGATGTCAGACTACTCTCTCATTACCTGAAACCTCAGTGCTTAACACTGTGCCTGGCACTTAGGGGAACTTGAATACTCATTAAATGAATGAATGCATGAATGAATGATATCTCATAAGCCACAAACCTATAATTCATAAGGGTATATTTGTAAGATGGAACTAAGTAATCAGCTGAAATTCTCTTGGTTTTATTCAGAGCTCCAGCATGGATCAGTTTATATTTAGTGTTATACTCGAAACAGTAACAGAGTGCACTGTATCTAGCAAAGCTGGAGTATAATCTTACGTGAGATCCTGCAAATTTTAATGAAATGCTGTATGGAGTAGAGGTTTCTCTTAACACTCCATTTTTCAACACTGTTGGCTATCATTACACACACCTTAACAAGTTTAGTATAATTTTATACTAACACTGGTTCATTTGCTAAAGCGTCGTGGAAAGCACCAGCAGTAAAATCTTTGAAAGAAAAAAAAAAAAGTGCCTTATTTATTCTTATGTTTACATTCTATTGTAACAACCCGAGAATGTAAAGAAATTCAGTCACGTGCAAGGTCTGAACCGAGTTGGTATTTAGCTACCGTGATACACAAGTGAGATTCCTCCAAGAGTAAAGAAAAAGACCCAGGCTGGGCCCTCAAGGGGCAGAAACCCGGGTCCCAACCCTCGTCTGGTCACAACCAGTCACATAACCTCTTTAGGCCTCAACCAGAGCATGGGGCTGTTAGATAATGTCCAAAAATCAGTGGGGATAAGTGTTCTCCATGTCTCCTTTCAGCTCTAAAGCCATTCTTATTCAGGCAGGGCTCACGACTCACCTCTGTTCTCTTTGGTTATAAATAAGCGTTTCCTTAAGCTAAGCAGCATTTATTCAGTGCTTATTATATATGCCAGGTACTGTTCTTAGTGCTATTGTGTATGTTAATGTACTTAATATTTATAGCAACCTTGGGAGGTAAGCGCTACTCTTATGCAAGTTACTGTTGAGAAACTGAGGCACAGAGAGGTGAAGTGACATTAAAAATCACACCACTGAGTGACGGACTCAGAATTTGAACTTAGACTGGTTCTGGAGCATCTACTTTTTTTTAAATATTGAAGTGAAATTTACAAAACATAAAATTAATCATTTAAAAATGAATAATTCAGTGGGATGTAATACATTCACGATGTTGTGCAAATACCAACTCTCATTCCAGTGCGTCTGGAAAGTCATGAGTGAGACAGAAGTAGGAAGGACAAGCTCAGAGACACAGTGGCTACTTACACCCACTGAGAACTTGTGAGCTGCGGTGAGGACTTTACTTTTAATCTGGATGGAATGAGAAGTCATAGTCATCGAGATTTTGAATAGAAAAGTTACATGATCAGGCTTATGTTTTGTTTTATCCTGTCATGTTTTGTTTCAGGGACTGTGCGAGGTATTAAACCCACAGTGAATAGGTTTAGTTCTTGCCCTTATGGAACTTCTGCAAATAAATAGACAATTACAATTCTGTGGGTGATAACAATAGCTGAGTTTTAGAATTTTTTAAAGTGCAAAGGTGCAAATCCAAAGGGCAGAGCTCAAGGATGAATTATACCTTCTCGTAAATTGACAACCCAGACAAGAAACAGAACACCAGGTCCCTCTCAGCCACTACCCACCTCTCCCCCATTGTCACCACCACCTTGACTTTTAATGGCAGAGAGTTTTGCCTGCTCTGAGACTTAACATAAATACAGTGTATTTATTACTTTGTGCCTTTCCTTTTTAAAATTATAGCTGATGTTTACAGAGCCCTTACTACATGCCAGGCACTATTTTTAATGCTTTACATGTTGGTCGCCATGACCTTCTGAGGTTGTCACTAATATTGCTGTCTCTATTTCATCGGGAGAGGACACTGAGCCACAGAAACAGAATGCAGTCTCCTTAAAGGAAAGTAGAAGGATGTGATAGATTTAAAAAGCAGAACTTGCTTTGAAGTAGGACCTTCAGAAAGACTATTCTGCAGAAGTAGCCTCCATAACTTGTTCTAAAAGGTAGTTGGAAACTGAAGGGGGAAGAAAAACATTACAGCAGAGATAAGGCTCTGCCCTGAGAAGCTCCCAGCCATATAACATTTTAAAATAAAACCCGAGTGGCTAACGTGAGCCGAGAGAAGGTGGCACTGGATATGACAGGAATGTGTGCAGGGCCCAGGTCCTCCAGAATCCTCAGCAGCCTTCCTGAAGACCTGAGAATTGATTCTAAAAGTATGTGAGACCTTAGATCCAGGCTCTATCTTTCCTGCCTAGACTCATTTCACGTTATTCGCCCACCCACTGCGTGCTTCATGTGTCAGAGCCATCACCACCCTCCACACGACAGCATCAGCTGCTCCTTGCGTTTGCTTCTTTCTGGTGATCCTCCCCATTCCACCTCTCCAGCCACATCATGCTGGATTCGCTTTCTTCCCACACACGTGTCTCCTGTCACACTGGTGCTCTTCCAGTCCCCGATCATGCTCAACTCTTCCCGTCTCAAGACACTTCCCTAAGCTGCTTGTATGAATATTTTTTTTTCCTCACACTTTTGCGAATGAAGGATTATTTGTGCCTCATATCTCATTACTCAGACAAGCTCTCCTTGGGTCCACAAGGAAAAATAGGTCAACTCATTTTACTATTCCATTGTACCCTGTACTTTTCCTTCTCAGCAGTATCACCAATTTTAATTCTTAATTCATCCTTTCGTGTTTCCCATCCCTTCTAGATCACAAGCACCAGGAGGGCAGGGTCTGTGCATACAGTATTGGAGCTCTAAACTTTCAAAGCCTTTCTCAACTCCTGATACATAGTTGAACCTCAAGCCATGGTTGTAGACTGATTGGACTGGAATGCTTGGAATGTCAAGAGGCCGAGACAGGTCCATCAGACACAACCGAGAAAGATCTGTTCAGGAAGGGAGGTATAAATGGCATCTCTTGTGTACATGACCAATGTATTTAAAGTTTCCTTAAGGTTTGCTTTTGCATAGTCTTTTAATAATCACTATTTGCAGCACTCATATATGCTAAAATTATTTCAGTTTTGGAATGATTAAGTAAGTGCACAGAAACTTTAAAGAACCTGTTAGAGAGTAATTGCCTTTAAAAACCATTACAACATTCTAATTTTTATTCAGCTCAACCTTCCTTATGGATTTCCAATTTAAGTCTCCTGACAAAACACACTAAGCTTCTTCATATTTAAATCATGTAAATTAAACCATGTTTCTAATTATTACTTCTTGGTTTAATTTCTTTCCTTATAATATTTTACTGAAGTGTCGTATATTTTTTAAATTGTTGTTGTTTTTTTTTTATTTAGCAAAGAAATACATGCATGTAATTTTAAAAGTTAGGTAGTTAAAAACATAACACAACAAATCTTCTAGTTACTCCTCCTATTCTTTCAGCCACTATGTCCAGCATTTACACATCCCATCTTTCTACACAAATACATAAATAGTTCTTGTTGGCCGGATCATTTTGAGGTATTATCTACCTCCCTGTCATGATCCATGAGATTTTAACTCTTAATACATCATCCCATTGACTTTCATTTCTTCTCTTAATATACTAAGATTTTAGGCTCAATCACTATTTAGGGTTTATGTTGAATTCTGCTAGTGTGATTCACAGTTGTGAACTGGTATGCTGTGATTACATTGTCCTTTTCTTTTTCATTTTCCCTGAATTTCTGCCTTGTTTTCTTTCATTGGCTTGATTTCATTGTATCTCCCATTTCCCACAGATTCCAGTAGCCTTTTTATCCAATTTTCATGAATTTGCTTCGTTACTTTATTTTCCCTTGGTGACATCCTTCATGGTGGACACCTTCATTTCCTCACCTTGTCTACTGGGCTTTCTCTCCTTGAACACAACTATCATTTAGACATTTTCATTTCCTGTTTCTCTAGGCTATTTCTGTTTTTGTTTTGTTTTGTTTAATCCCATGTGCCCAGAGTTTGCAAGACTTCCCCCACATCTGACACCAAGCAAAAAATTTGGAGATTCCCCAAACCACCCTCAAGCTTGACGATTTGCTAGAATGACTCACAGGACTTACTAAAAGCTATTACATTCATGGATACAGTCTATTATAGAGAAGAGATACAAATTAAAATCAGCAAAAAAGAAGCATGGGGCAGAGTCTGGGAGGGTTCTGAATGCAAAGTTTCTATTTTTATCTCCCTATGGAGTGAGGCCTGCTGTCCTTGGTGTTGACATGTGGCCATATGCATAGAATGTTGCCAATCAGAGAAATTTACCTGAGGTTCAATGTTAGGTTCTTATTGGGGCTTTGTTACATAGGTATAATTGGTTGTTCACATGATTGAAACCACTCTCCAGGTCAAGTGATACCATGTGATCAATTTAATCCCTAAGTCATATGACTGGTCTTTCTGCCATAGCCAGCCTCTCCCATAAGACTGTCAGGTATGGTCAGTCCCAAGCTAAATAAAGACAGGGAGGTATGACAGAGACTACCTCCCCAAACCCAGGGCAAAGCCAGACTTCTCTGAGCAAGGCCACATTCTTTACTACATGCATGTAGTTCTTGGCTTACGTAATTTCTTGTTTTGGTAGAACAATTTTTGAAAAACTCTTATACACACACACATACACACACATATGTATGTATATATATATGTGTATATATATATATATACTCTTTTATACATATATAAACTAATATATGTGTGTGTGTGTGTGTATATATATATATATATTTTAATTTTTTTAAGAATAACAGGTTATCAGAAATGATGATAGTGCCAGCCCTTTCTTTGTACAGCTATTTCTTGAATACCCCTTCGATCAGAACCGGTGGCCATCTATACACAGGTCATAGATTCCTTCCTGTCATACCGCCTTCGCCCTCATCTTGGGGATTCTCATTTCCTTTTGCCTGTGTTTTATCTCAGGTCTTTTTAGTTTTGGTTTTAGCTTTTCCCCTCCTCCTTCTCTTACTCCGTATTTCTTTCTCTCTGTTTCTGTCCGCCTCTCTCTCTTTCTTCCTTTCAATATATACTTGAGCTTTGAAATTCAGTTTACTCAGATAACGTAACCGTTGCATACGTCTCTTTCTTTGTCAACTTGTATAACTTTCTGAGACATTTTCTCAACTTTACTTTTTAATTCTGTTATGATTTTTTGCCTGCTATTGTGGTTTTTATTTTATGAGATATTTTTCTCTGAATTTAAAGAATATATCATTTTTTTCATAGATAAAATATCTTTTATTTTTAACCCTCTATGGATATTATATGAGGATAAGCCACCCCCAATAGTATGTTTTACTTTCAAGACACCTTTTTTTGTGTGTATTTTAGTCTCCAATTTTCATGGTTGGACATTTCTCAAATTTCCTATAACTCTTTATTGTCTGTTCATGCTTAAGGAAGGGGGATCAGAATGCCATTTGCGAGCTTTGAGTACAATAGGTAGGGCTAGTGGGTCCTAAGCTTTGCTAAAGAATAATGTGGAATAAAATCAGGCAACTTCTGACGTCAGTCCATTTAAGAGTTTAGGAGTATATTTAAGAGATTTTTCTTGTGCTGGTTACATTCTCAAGAGAAGATTCTTCTGTTGTCCTTCCTTAGAAATAAAGTTCTGACTACCAGTGAACTGGGAGACTCGTGAAAGAAAGAGGTGGCCTACTTCAACTTACATTTGTGTCTGTGTTCACTTCATTCCCCCAGTTCAAACTATTACTCAGGCCTTAATTCGTTGGGACATCCACTTGTCCAGAGAGCTTTTGTTTTATCCTCTCCAGAAAATATGCTGCCGGTTTTACGGGAGGGTCATGAGGAGAGAAAATTGCCCAGTGGTGAGGATTTGTCTGGGTTTTAAAGAGCTTTCCAGTAATCCCTTTGCCATTAGCTCTCCATTCCCCCGGTCCCAGCGGGGTTCCGAGCTGCCAGATCTGAGCCATGTGAGTTTTTTACCCTGAACCGCAGGTTGACTCCTGACTTTAGCAGAGCTAATTTAATAGTTACATTTTCTAGTTGGCCAAGTAAGTTTCCACTCCTCCATAATTTATTTCCTGCCAGTCCCAGCCCTGTAGTTTCAGTGGGGTTTCTGGAGGAAATGTGTTCCATCTTCAACCTTTATCCAGAAGAACGTATTTCATAACTTCGGTATAAATCGCAGTAGCAGATGCTTTCAGTGCCCCACCCATATGCTCTCCGCATTTACCTGTCGTGAACATGACTTCCTGCAAACATCTGGGCCTCTTCCTGCAGGCTTTTTCTTTGCTTCTCTTTTGGCTGTGGAGGTTCGGCCTGAGTTCAGTAGCGGTCAATGTTCTTGGAAGCGGCCCCTGAATTAGGGGGTCTCTGAAGGTGGGCTACACATTCTCCCCAGGTTCACTAAGGGGTTTGGTTCCAGTTGCCTGCGGTGATAATTTGGTGGGTAATGCATCTTATATCAGCTTCCTTTCCTTCTCTGTCTCATACCCTCACTCCTTTACTGGTTTTTCCTGAAATCACCTCTCAAATTAGCTTATGACAATTGAATTCTTCTCTCTGTTTCTGAGGGGACCTAGAATTATATTTCCATATGTATCGCTCAACTTTTTAAAAAATATGTTTTACCTACCCTGTTATTTTTTAGCTGGCTCATACTTATTAGATAATTCCTACTTTTGAGAGTTGGGTTATGAATCTTTTCCTTACTGTTCTCATCACTGTCATGTGGACCACAGTGACAAAAATATTTTGATTCTCTTTGTTTATGGAAAGTGATTTCCTACTGCAGGAAGGCAATGTATCTCCTTATTTAGGAAGTCGTGCATGTTGGGAGACATCATTTGATTGAAGTGTCCTCAGTTTGTCCGTGACCAGTCAATGTCAGAAGCATTCCTAAGTCTGTGTATGAATTGCCTTTGAATCATCCGTGGTATAATAGCAAGGTGACAGCAGGGTGACCTCAGTCATACAAAGCCACTAAATTCCAAATGAGTAAAAACAGAAATGCATTACTTCTGAGCAACTCAGATATTTGGAGCATCTAAAGTCATCTCTAAAAGCTTGCTACACAATGAGGAAAGAGCAGATAAGCACCCAGTTTGATTGATATTTACCCCACGGCAAAGTACACAAATTTCCTCCCAGCACAGCACAAATTATTGAGCTGAAAATTTTCACAGGAAACTATACCATTTTTATCAACGGATTCTCTGTTTATCTTTTAAAATCCTTACAAAGAAAGCCCTTTGTAAAGTACTATTACAAAGTGCCTGTATTCTACAAAATTACTTAGAAAAGCAACTGAAAATCTTGGAGTAATATTGATTTTTGTCATTGAATAGTTCTATAATAATCAATGAAAACATTTTCCCCCTCATAACAGTAGACATTATCAATGTTTTAACTCTATGTTTTTCTTCTCTAATGACCATAATAGGCAATTTGAAGCATCGAAGGTCTCTGCTGCCAGTGGTCAATTCACGCACTCTGTCTTTCTCCTTTTTATATTCTTGACATAAAACAACTCTTTTGGTTGTGTCCTCTACGTAACTGTCACAGACCTTTGAAACCATATGTTCCTGTCTGGTGCACACCATGAAAAAGTGGAGAATGTTAAAATATAGTTTACAGAGTCTCTTACAACAGCCACTGAAAATCCTCCATGACATGTTGCTGCACCCCAGACAGCAGCAGCAGAGATGAAAATCTCCCCAGGATGTTGGGGAAGGAGCAGACTGAGTACACACTGTGGCTTCACATTCTCTTTTGCTGTCACCTTGATAATGCTACTTACGTCTCTGCCTGTGCTTACAGAATGAGGCCAGTTCCTCTTTACAGACTTATGTAGCTACTGCGATGGTAGGGGCAAGAGATGGAATGAGAGGTAGAACCGGATACCTGTGGCTTTACCCTTCTGCCCAGCCCTACTACAAGTGATATAAAACCTGTGTTGTACCACCACAGATAGATCTCAACCATTATTTAAAACAATTTTTAAAGTAGATCTTGTTCTTGATAGTTGGTATCAGAGAAAACTGAGTCACTCAGAGGCTTTCATATTTTTGCTTTTAATCACAAAGCAGATTTACTCTGCCCGCACATTACTTTACCAACTGTACTGTGCCCTTCTCAACTTACATTTTTATTCATCAGGCCATTCATTTACCAATTTTTCTATTCTAATCAATTTATGATTCTTCTGAGAATTTGAGAAGGTGTATATAATTCAAAAGTGAATCAAAAATTTAAGGTCATACACTACTTAGCTAAACCACATACATATTATTTACATAGAAAGTAAAATTTAAAATAATATAGTCTTTATATTTGTTCATGGAAATTCAATCTTGTTTTCCCTTTTCCCTCTCTGTCTAACTCCTGAAACCACATCCTGCCTTGTAATTTCAGATATTCCTGCCTGTCTTATTCTTGTTTGATTTTCAAGTCATCCTTATTCTACTCATATAAATGATCCTGATTGGGTATAGGGAAATATAGAATGAAAATTCCTAAAAAGAAATTGTTGTTATTTATTTACTATCTTTCTCCATTTTTCCTCATCAAAAGAGAGATCCAAATGCTCAGTAAAAGACAACTATTATAATAACAGTGTGTGAATTTAAGCCATAAAAAATATGAAATGGGAGTTTCTTATTTAGTAATAGCAAGTTGACGATGGTAAGTTGACAATGATAAAAGTGACGATGATAAAAACTATGTCCAAAGTCACACATACATTGCATAGTTAGGCATGGATGGTGTTATTTGGCTCAAAATAGACTTATATTTTGCCTTTCTTTCCATTAACCATATTCAGAATTAGAGAGAACAGTGACATAAACCAGCAAGAAGATAGAACAAAAAGCAAACAGAAGCAAAGAATTGTTCAAACTACCAGCATTCATTGCACATCTCAAACACAAAAATATTTCAGGTGTTTTTGACCAAACGTGGAAACCACAGGATCTACAACACTTACAAGCAAAATTCAACAGCTCTAATAATAGTTACAGAAGTGAAAGCCAATTTGGATAAAATAAGACATTGACTCAAGTCCTCTGAGAGAGAATTTTTGAAAATAAAGTTTACAAAAATCTCATTTTACCTGTCAGAAAATCACATTCCTGTTGCCCTTTGACTCTTTCTCAGGATTTCTTTATTACTGCAGGCATTTTCCTGTAGCATTCCCTCTCCGTCTGACAGATGAAATGTGACACTTTTTTTTTTTTTTTTTTTTAAATCCCAAAGTGCCTTAAAGCTATTTCAGTCTCTGGCCATTTACCATGCATGTACTTTGTGTCCCACCTTCCCAGAGAACATAGATGACATTAATGGCAGGATATAAGTGAATTCTGTGTTTCATGGAGCTTACTGTCTCTATGCCTGTAATATTTCTAATAATCCATCCAACATTTGCAGATAAAAATATAACCTTAGTGTCTATCAGTGTATTCTCCAGGAAAGGCAAGGTTAGCATGATTGATATGAAATTAATAAAAACTAGTCTTCAATACTGCCTCCGGTGTTATACTCTGGTTAAAGTCCAACAACTGGTCACATCCATCTGTGATCAGAAACTTAGTCAATCGTTCCTATATTGACACTCTTTTCAGAATGTATAAGATGCTTCTCCTCCCTGGGTAGGGTGGCTCATTTGTTAGACTTAATATTTCAGTCATGTTTATGTGTGTTATTTTCCCCAAGTCAGTTTAGTGTACCTTTTGTTAACTTGAAAATAAGGAAAGAAATTTTTTTCAAGGGTCCAAAAAAAAGAGTTATCGCACAGTTCTAGAGACCAACAGGTGCCAAATAAAGGGAAGGAAGTTGAATATGGAATGAGAAACCTTAGTTCTGTGCATCTCTTCAGCAAATCACTCTTGTTGACTTATGGGACCTCAGACTCCTCTTTTGTTAATGAAGGAGCTGGGATCAATGTTCTTTTAAGATTTTCTGTTTCTAATTTTCTCTCCAGTTCCCACGTTCTTCTGCCTTGCAAGTTAGCTCATTCTCTTCATCAGCCCATCAGAATGTAACATGATCAAATTTGTGTTTTTATAAGGTCAATAGGATTGAAATATGGAGAATAGTTTGGAGGGGAGCATGGGGTTGAAGATGATACAGATAAGAGGTGAATCTAATGACATGGGTAAATTGATGGGGGTGTGATCTCACAGGGTGGGCATAGATAGACATGAATGGAGTTCGAAGACACACACAGTGGCAAGCCACGGCAAAGCTGCTCTACCAATTTAGATTCGTACGTGAGGAGAAAGGCAACATTAAGGCTTTCGGTTTAGGTAATCTGTTCATCATCAGCACCTTCACTGAGGTGGGGAACACAGCAAGAGCATCAGCTTTGGGGAATGGAGATAAAAGTTTTATTCTGAACTGAGGAATTAAAATCTCTGGGATATTTTCCACTGACTCTTACTGTACATTCGAGGGCTGTGACTTTCACCCGGCACATATTGAAGCCTACCTCACCATATGCCCTGGCAGCTGGAAAAAAATTTCAAAGCCAAAACTAATTTCGAATGCAATGTAGATTTTTAATGAAAGTTTCATTGGAAAGACAGGGAAATGGAATCACACTGAATATCATATTTAAAATTTCTTAAAATCATCCCTACATATAATTCTGTCTGAATCTCAGCTCCCTGTAACAATTTCTAATCATTTTATGTCCCTCTCATAAAAACATCTCTTCTTCTCTATCCTCCACCCAAATGCCAAAACTTTGCATCTTTCATTCACTTGGACATGAAGTTGGGAGTCTTGGTCTTGATGAGTTTCAATGCATCCTATCACATTCACATCTCAATTTTATTAATAAGAACATTATATCCTTATTAATTATATATCAGCTTCACTCACTATTCCTTTATTAAATGTTGAACTTCTCAACATTTTTTAAATATTTTTTTTATAATGCCAGAACTTAGGTAATTTTTTTTATAATGTCAGAACTTAGGTTAAATTTATATTAGGTGACAGTACAAATTATTTTCAAATTACTTTTTAATAAAACTTTCCTGGATGTCCCCATTTAAAATAACCTCTCCTATGTAGACTTCCAAAGCAAATTGACTTTACCTCTGGCATTTAATTTCCACTTATCTCCTACTACACCATATTTAGCTAATTTCATACATATTATATTTCTACTGTGCTAATCAAAGTTTATTAGTCTTTGTATTACCAATACCTATCCTATGGTTTGACTATGTTAGGTGTTCAAAAGTATTTTTTAAGTACACTCGAGAAGTTATGAATGAACAAACTCATGGTCGAGTATCTAGGTTTATGTCTGTGTACTATCGATGATGTCTATATTTTCTTTATATAAAACACTTCTAATTCTGATTGTTCATTTATGCTGTGTTCACCAGTTTTATTTTGCCTGAGAGCAGAGACCATTTATTTTCCTAGTTTGTATCCTTTTATTTCATATCCTACACACACATTTTGCTAATGCTAATTGCTTAAAATATATTTATTGAAGTCACACAGTCACAGTCCCACAGGATATCCAATCTGCCATCTGCAGAATGTCATCCTCGAATTTGAAAAATAAGCATTCATAAATAATTAACAAAATTTGAGATATCTTTAACAAAGAAGAACAGGTTAAAGTTACAGCAAAGTCCTCTAATAGTATCTACTCCTATAGGATCTTACATCTTCTCTAGAGCGTGTTTAAGATATTGTATATGTTCACAAGTAATTTTTAAAATATTAATACTTGGTTGTACTAGCCAGAATTTTTATGTCTTAGCAATACCTACATCTAAGGGTTTTATCCATGAGATTAAGTGCTGTAGCAAGTATATATGTCTTATCTTACATACGACCTGCAAGGAATTTTAAGCATTTTATTAATCTTTCAGCAAAAAAAAAAAAAAAAAAAAAAACCTTCAGCAACTTTAAAGTACAGAACACCTCTGGAAAATTATATGGAAATGGTTTAACTGCACCAAAACAGGCCTTCTGCACACAAAAAAAAAGATATATGTCTAATTAGAGTGACAGCAGAAATTTAGGAAGGTAGAATTTAATGTAATTAAAATTGGAAAATCATTATTGAACAACTCATGCTACATTTCTTGAAGAAAACACAGTGAGAATCTTTTAATTTCAGATGAGTCAGTAATTTTATTTTTATATCTCTCCTGAGCCTGTTCCAATTAAAAGCGTAGGCAAGATAATTTTGCGGAAGCATTCTATACTTCCCGAGTCTCAACTGCAAGCTTTTGCTTGGGAAATATGTTCACAACATTATGTTGAATTTCAAAAAATGAAAATTTCAAGTCTAATCTGAGTGTGGGAAACCGAGACTATTGAATAAGTAATAGAGAATCCAAGAATAAAGGACACTTAAGGAATGAGAGCTATAGCTGTATCACTTCTTTTATATTCACTGCTGCTTCTCTGCTTGTTGACATTTCTTATTAAAAAAAAAAAAAGTTTTACCATGAGCATATCCTGAACCTACGTGGTGCATTTAAATTTCAAGTTACGCATTGCTATTGTATGTCAGTTTTCACAGCTTTGATTCTCCTAATTAGGCGTAAACTTAAGATTAAGGTGCTCAATTTATTAGCAGAGAAAATACATATAAAAGAGTTGCTCTACTCTGTGTCAGAAAAGGAAAAAAAATGTTTATTGTATCACATATTAAATAAGAAAAAATATACTTGAGAACTAATGTGTTAGTGTACCAATGGAAAGAAAGAATTTTTAATTTGTTGCAAATTTAACAATTTAACAAATCAAACAAATTTGTTAGATATCAGTTTAAATGTTAGTTTCCACCACCGCTGATGGTGTGTAAGGCAGGATGGAGAGAGCTTTGGACCTGGAATTTCCTCCACCGTGGCCCCTTTGCCAATAATAATAATGAAAATGAAAGTTTATTGAGTTTAGTATGTACCGATTACTTTATAAGTATTATCTTTTTAATCCTCACAACAATCCTCTGAGCTAGTTTCTATTATCATCACTCTCATTTTTCAGAAGAGGATTTGGAAGCACAGAAAGGTCAAGCAAATTGCTCCAAGTCCAATAAGATTCAAAGCCAGGATTCAAATCAAGTAGTCTAACGCATGAGCTCATGCTCTTTAGATTTAATGTTCTAGTGTCTATGTTTATGGTTGCATACTATTATTGATGATTTCTATATTTTAGTCATCGTGTGCAGTAGGTACCCTAAGCCAAGGGAAATAAACAGAGCTAAGGGAAATAGATATCTGTATGAAATGGAACAATAAACATTGATTTACCGGAATGTTCAGTGGTTGGGGTGGTCTTGATTTCCATTTCCATAAAGCCCTACCCTGAGTCAAGGATTAGAATGTAAGTGGTTTAGGAACTGGTCTCAGGATGTAGTAGCAGGAAAGTGGATTGGTGAGAAGGGGGAGTAGATGGACAGTATGGTACATGATCAACCAAGTCGCCTAATCCTCTTAAGGGGAACTCTGAGAAAAGTGTAGAACACAACCAGGGGTGACATACCTGCAAAGGTGGCTGCTGGGACGCACCTGTGAATGCTGTCCCAGGGGCTCTACACAGAATGGGCACAGGAGCCCAGAGGAGGCCCCCAGGCAAAGAAGTGCAGTTGCTGGCCAATGCAAGTCAGATCTTTCCACAGAAAAGGGGTAAGGACAAATGAGTATGCCTGGAACATTTTCCACAGGTATAGGCTGCCAAACCTAACTTTTAGATCAAGAGTTACCCTAAAACATTGATTGGTTGGTAGCTTTGTTTTCCTGGTAGAATTAGTTTTATTTTCTGAAAGAGTATGATCTTCCCCTTTGTCCTAGTAAATAGAGTGTGAAGGACGCAATTGAATCTCTGTGATGTTTAAGTTTCTTGCCATCACTCAGTGACATTATTAGGACCAAAGTTGGGGTATTTTCATCTTACTTGAGAAAACAGTTTCACATAGCATGGTGCCTCAGAGAAATACTTCATGACAAAATCTCTAGAAATACAATGGAGAAATGTAGAAGCTCAAATGATGGCAGTTATCTTTTTCTATCTGGGCTTGGAGAAATGCACCTATCAGAGCTGCAATTTTAATCCTTTTAGAGAAATAGTTTCCAGCCCTATTTTTGTGATATCCCAGAGCACCCCTGGGGATACTGTAAATTACTCAGGGTGGGGGGGCATAAAAACAATAACTAACAGATCCTGATTGATACCAATTTAATTTGATTTTCAAAATGTAGATATTTCGTGGAATACTTCTTAGGAAGTAGTTCATCTAATGAAATAAAACCCAGATAATAGGTGGTATAATTTGCAAAGCTTGCTAGGAACTGCTTTATTGAGCCAGGAGTGAATAAAAAACATGGACACTAGAAGCATTATAAAGGAAATATATGTACTAACCAAAAGTGGTCATTTCTAGAACAGAAAAAAAAAAAATCTCTGAGTGCAGAGGGTGAGTAAAGAAACTGTCGCACACAAGAATTGGAATTTTCTATGACCTCCAGACTTATTTCTCTAGTAAATCAGATTCATTGTTGCAACCTGTAGCTCTCTATTTCTTAATAATTTTTTTGGTGTGTGATATGAGGTTCCTCTCTCCCTCTCTCTCTCTCTCTCTCTCTCTCTCTCTCTCTCTCTTTCTCTCTCTCTCTCTCTCTCTCTCTCCCTCTCCTCTCCCTCTCCCTCTCTCTCCTCTCCTTCCCTCCCATCCCTCCTCCTCTCTCTCACATTTCTTTCCCTTTTAATCAGTGTGGGGTGAGAAAGCTATTATTACAGAACTTTTTCTTCCCTGCAATCTTAACATTCTCGATTGTTTCAGAAGAGACAATCTGGAAAAATCTGTAGACAATTCTTTGTATTTCCTGCTTTGCTCCTTTCAAGAAATTTATGAAATGATATCTAATTTATGTGCTAGCCTGGTTTCTTAGGATCTTTTAAATGAAAGCTGATTTAATCTTAAACTTGGATATAAAATTTTATTTTGAAAATGCTTAAAAGATACCCAAATAAATAGACAAAGGATAGCATGACATCTTTAATGCCAATATAATTAGAACTGGAAGTTGTTTAAATATCTTTGTAGGCTCTACGTATACTAAGTCATTTAAGTTCTTGATAGCAAATAAATATTTTACTTTATACTGATAATATTTTAAGGAAGAGATTGCTACTGTCCATTTATATTTTTTCTCATCTTTCTCTATAGTAAGATTTGTAACAAAAAACACCTGTCCAGGGAAAGACTGTACTTAGTACCTCTCGAGGCTAATTTATTTAGGTCATATGACTACATTCTTGCCTGGGGAATGTGAGCAGAAAAGATGAGTTCTAATTCTGGTTCTGAATCTTAGAAAATTGGACATATGTTCTTCCTCTTTTCCTTTGCTTCTTGTAAGGAACACAGCTTTGAACATTCAGATGAAGACAGTGCCCTAAAAGTAGAAAACAAAAAAATAAGAATAATCAGGCCCTAATTGACTGCATGGACCAGAGTCTTCTTTCAGACTACACTGTTTACTGCAGAAGTTACACGAATGAGAAATAAATGTCTAGTTTTGCTTTAGTTTTAGTTTTGTTTTTAATTCTGTGGTTCGGAGCCTTTTTGTTATAGAAGCTCAGTCTTTACACTAACTAATGCATTCTTCAATAGGCAGGGAAGTTTTATCTCCTGGAATTACACTTATTATCTCAAAGAAACTTTATTCTCTTTATGAGGCCAAGGAGGTTAATGATTAATGAAGCATTAGCAGAGCTGATTAATGAGTTTCCAGTTCAGGCATATTGGGACAGCTTGTTAAGGAAAATATTAAACTTTGGGTAGCAGACACTTAAGAAAAGAGCATATATATAGAGATATATCTCTCTATATATATATATTTGCCTACCAAATGGAAAATCTTATTGATTTGAAGGTGATTTAAGATGAGCTCTAAATTTCAGAAGTGGAATGATTTATATCAACATCATTTGCATGCTTATGGACTCACCTACAAATACTCTGGTGGTAGGTGTGGGAAATTAGCATCCCAAAATGTCATTTAATGTCATGATGGCCACATCATTTTTGGATTATCAATCTGAGTTGACAAAGATAAGATGTGTTATTGTATGATAATGATAATGCAGATAAAAAAGAAAAGTATAGAGGCAGGTAAAGAGAAGGAAAAATAGGGGAAAATGTACATTACCTGTAACACAAAAGGAAAACAAAGAGAGTGGAGCTGTGGAGCTGCTTGTTTTATAAACGAGGATCCTGGCGCACAGTTGCTGGAGATGGCAGAGGAGAACACACCTGGTGACTCTGTGCTCTTGGCTTCTTTGTCGCATCACCAAGGAATATCTCTTGAATGGCTATGTTAATATTTAAAAGTTTCTCATAGTCATTATATATAAGTTTCCTAGGTTACTATAAAAAATGACCTCAAACCGTGTGGCTGGAAACCACGGAATTTTTTGTCACATAGCTCTGGAAGCCAGAAGTTCAAAATCAGGTGTCAACAGAATGTGTTCCCTGCAGAGCCTCTTGAGATGGCTCCTTCCTGGCCTCTTCCGGCCTCTGGCAGTCCAGGCATTCTGTGGCTCAAGGCAGCATAACTTTGGTCCTCGCCCCCATCTTTAAGATGTCTATGCGTCTGTGTGTTTTCACATGTCTCTCTTTTTCTTATGAGCTGACTTTCCTTTACATCTCTTCCCTGGGTGTCTCTTCTTATAAAGGATCATCTTACGGGATTAGGGTCCACCTACTCCACATGGCCTCATAAATTAACTAAATACATCTTCAGTTACGGTGTTTCAAGTGAGGTCACTGTCTGAGGTACTGGAATTAAGTCTCAACCGTCATTTTACTCTCATTAAAACTTAATTTCTAAAATGAAAAATAATACTCTACGACGAGGCTGATCAATTTTAGCATATTAAGAACTAAAAAAATTGACCTTTATAGCACATTGAAAACAATTATAAATGCATAATTGGGAATTAAACCAGTCTTGTTTTAATTTTAAAGATAAAGCAAAAACGTGTTCAAAATTCCAAGACGTTGTCATGTCATTCCGTGAACTATATCTAAGCTTTCTTCTTTTTCTAGCAATGGCATTGAAGACTAAATCCACCAAAAAAAAAAAAAATGCTTTGGACACTGTATGATCAAATTCTATTCGGCATATAAAAGAACTTCAATATGCTTTTTAAAAAGATTATGCTCATGGAATTATATCCATAATGTACAGACATTAAAGCCCCAGGGCCACAGATAAAAATCCAATTGTAATAGGTTAAAGAGCTTGTAGTTCTTAATGACTCCTTAAATAGATCTCTAAATAAGGCAATCCAAAATACCTCACACAAATTTTCCAATGTTTATACATATTAAAAGCTAATAACATCAGATTATTTAATCTTTTTGGTCTTCATGAATTATATTGACCATTTTTTATAGTGCTTTGAAATAAAACAATTTTCCATCTATTTCTTCTCCGTTTCCCAAAACAGCTTTGTTTATGTGGGAACCAGTGAAGATTTGGGCAAAACCTTCCTTTTCATGAAACTGGTGAGGATTTTGACAGTCTGGCTGTTAGCCTGAATTGTGTGGCACATCTGTAGTTATAAATATAGAATTCCAATTATGTAAATCACCTTAGCAATGCCTTTTTAAAAGTTAAGAAAGAACACTTTAGTTTATCCCCAGTACACTTTAGTGATATTTTTATGAATTATGTCTATGCTACAATCAAAAGCTACATTACATTCCATTTTTTTTTAAAAAAACGGGCTTTATACAAGATTTGAGTTTCTTCAAATGAAAGAAAAAGCTACCTACCCCATTTATTGTGTTAAAGATTTGGAAAACAAAGAAGGAAAAAAAACTCTTGTCTCTATCTTGTTCACTTCTTTAATATGATAATCTAAGACCAGAGCAGTAATAGAAGTAATAGGATCACCAGTAGAATTATAATTTTACTATCAGCAAGCTTATTTCTTTTTTTCCTGTTTTTCTCTTTACATCTTAAGTCCGCAGTTACCAGTGCATTATCTGCATGAGAGCAGCAACATGACTTCATTTCCTACAAGTCTCTTTGAAATTCCCTAGGGGGAGAGGTGTCTTTCCAATCTGAATCTCCAGCATAGATTTGGCATATATTAGACGCCCAGTAAATATTTTGCTGTGTAAACGCGAAGTCATAGAGAAAAACAGCAAAAACATGGAAAAACATAACAACAACAAAAGCGAATGAAAGAGTTTTTATTATAATGAGCAAAGTAGAGACTGACAGCCCCACCGGCTACATTTCCCCATGTTTCCTTACTGATCCTTGCTTTACAGCATGGCTATGTTACTGCCCAGCTCTATCTGTCTCAGAAGCTCTCCTTGCAGTAACATAGATTTTTTTTTTTTTTTTTTTTTTTTTGTGCAAGAGCTAGAGGCCATTCCAAAGGACATCCTTCACATTTTCAAAGTTCATTTAGAAATCATCAGGCCCTAAGGAAAGTAACGCAAGGTATAGCGCCCTCCTCTGGCAGGAAACTTATAACCGGACTTAGGTCCCAGTTCATCAATGTTTGTAGTCGCTTTCATAATGGGGCGGCGCGCACAGAACCCTCGCCTTCTGCCTTCTGTTTTGTGGACCGCTGCTTTTTTTTTTTTTCTTTCCCTTTGTAATCCTTGACTTCAGCCTAATTCACATTCTGTCCACTCTGTTATGTTGCTGCATGAGTGCCTTGCCTTCCACTAGCTGATGACTTTTCTGTTACTTGACCCTGCAGAAACACTTTTCTGCCTTTTATGTTACAAGACAGGACAGGGTAATATATCTCAGTCAAAATATCTCATTTTTTTTTCCCTCTGCTGAATGTGTCTGAAAATCCATGTTTCCATCCACAGCTGCTGAAACACCCACTTAGAGAAATACTGAAAATGTCCTCATTGAGAGGACAATAGTGGTTCCTTCCAGCTGTGCTCTCTTCCATGTGTTTAGTTCACCGTGCAGTGCTTCAAGGCCGAGGGAATCCCTGTTCTCAAATCTAACCTAATGAGGTCATCTCTGACACACCTTCCAAGAAACGCCTTGGATTGCTGCTGAACTATTGCAATAACTAAATCAATCATTTGCCACCGAACAATTTCTATCGCTGCATTTCGGACTGAGAAATTAGATATCAGCCTTGGTAGAAGGCACCCTTTCCATACACAGCCTAAGTTTTCTCTTAAACTCTGATATAAGAATCCTTATTTCATACCATAAGACATAATCAAAACAAAAAGATGAAGTGCTGTTTTATCATTTCCAGTGAGTACATTTCCTTTTATTGTGCTCTCTGTGGTTTTTCATGAAGTTGTAAATGTCCTTGTGATCTTACGTCAGCAAGAAATATGCTTATTTTGACATTTTAAAGAAGAATCTGGGCGATTTTGCTAATTATTTTTCCTTTTTCTCTTTTAAGTTATAGAACTTTTAAAAATCAGTGAAATGTCTCTCCCCTCCTTATTTGAAGTGAAAAATTCTATGCTTAGGACATTCTCAGTAAGTGTGAAATTATTTCTTAAATCACAATATAAAATTGTGTTTTCATAAATTCCCTGAAGCAAAATTTTGAGCACTAACTCATTGTTTAAAAAAAAATGACTTTTGATCATAATTCAGTTATCTCAGTTTTTACTTTAAGGTTTTTTTGTGCATGTGCATGTGTGTGTGTGTGAAATAAAGCTACCTTTTAATCACTTTAGTTGTAGCCTTTGTAAAAGAAATAATGCTATGATATATTTTGAAAAAGTATAATTTATCCCTCATCCAGAATAATGAAATCTTGGTGGTAAACCAAAACAGTTCAATATTATGATTTCTCTTAATAAGTAATAGATTTCTTTCCAATGAATAATAGATTTCTTTCCAATTCTGCCAATGCCTAAAAATCTTGGCTTCCCATGAACCCGAGAATATACAATTTCATGTCGTTATTTTAATAGATAAAATTTACATTTTGATCTTCATTTATATTTTTTTCTACAACTTCCACAGACCAACAAATAAAAAATGAAATAATATCTCTAATGTGTGAGTTTATACCTTATTTTAGACCTTCTCGCCAAGAAGCACAAAAGCCTTGGCAAAGTCTTTGGGGTGTTCTTAAATGAGAGAAGAGCTCAATAAATGTGGGAAGTCCCCATCTCTGCCCTTGAACTCCCCACCATTGTGATACAAAGGGGCTGCCTTGGGCCTGACTATGGCCTGAAATAAGGTTAAAAATAACAAAAGTAACACTTCGTATGCTAGTCATCTAGTCATCAAGTAAGAGGCTCTAGGCTGAGTCCTTTACATAGATTATCCTTAATAGTCCCAACAACCTAATGAAGTAGATGTCACTCTCTTTTACAAATGAGGAAACCAAGGTTTGGAAAACTGAAGTAATGGCTCAAAAGTATCCAGCTAGTAAGTGTAGTAGCTATTATTTGATTCCCATTCCTGTTCTCAAAATATCTCATGTGAGCCCAGCTCAAATTTGGGGGAATCAACTGCTGTGGGCTTGCAGCTTCATAGGAAATACTTAAGTTGTCTCAACTCTGAGAAATGGGATCCCGTCTTGTTTCTTCATCTTCCTCCAAGAGCTCATCTCCTTTGCATAGAGCCAAGTGGCCGGCAGAGAGCCGTCCTTGATGTTCCTCACCATCGGCCTCTCCAGACATGTTGCTGTACTCACTCAGAGCTCTCGATGTCCTCCATTTTCATCCTATTACTTTGTGTCAGAACAACATAAGAGCATATGCTGTGTGTGCGACAACTTATTTTCCGAACCCATATAACCTAAGTACTGTTTCCTGATTGCTCAAATAGATTTATTTTTAAGCCTAAACTCAGTCTCTGCTCCCTCCAACCGTCCTCATTGGCCAAACTATAAAATTAAACATTATAATAACGTAAGAACAATTATAATTGATTGATTAATTTTCATGTGTGATCATAAAATGACTACTGGAAAAGTAACAGGAATGTCGTAGTGATTATACAAAAGGAAAATAGCAATATACAAGGCCATTATTCTGGTCCTTTATAGACATTGTCTATGTGATAGACCTCACCTCCTCCATTATCTTCCTGAGATCTATCTTTTATTCTTTCTAATAATTATTGAGGCATTTCTTCTTATCAAAGGCTGTTCTAGGTACCAAGGATATCTAAGTAAACAGTTAGTAAACGAGATCCTGCTTTAAAGTATTTAAACAATACATTTGAGTATGGGCGGAGGCTAAGGACTGGTGACTATATAGAAGTAAATAAAAATAACAAGAAAAATATTGGATGATGATAAGTTCTATGTAGAAGGTTGACATAAAGAGATGTTATGGAGAATGACTATTTTAGTTTGACAGTTTGTAAAGGTTTTACTGAAGAAATTAGATTTAAGCTGATATCCGAATCACAAAAAGAAGCCAGTTGTGTAAACATCACAGGCATTCGAGTGCCGTATGTGCACACTGGATTTTTAGCAAGAATATTAGTGATTGGGCAAAGATATCTGACCAGGATCTTAAACTTTGTGTAAGATACCTCCAAAAATGAAATTTCTTATGGGAATTTCATGCAAGACTTCCCCAAATCTACCTCTTTCTTGACTACAATGAGCTAGAGTTATTCTGCTAAACCGGCTGATGTTAATGAAGATTATCTATGTAATATGCTGGATGTGGCTGTTAATGAAATACTGTGGTAGATAAACACATTAAAAATGTATACCTATTTATGGTTTTTTTTTTAAAGCCATATCACCGAAGACTTATATTTGTAGAATTGACCCTAAAGCTTTCTTTAATAGCAATACCTGCTTTCAGATTTAGGCCCTTCACAGTTATTTTAATCCTGCCATACATGTCTTGTTTGAAATACGAGAAAGGGCGTGAGTACTCACACATAGACGATAAAATTACTTTACAAAAACAAGTGCTAATTATCTTAGAATTATATAATTAAAATATTGTTTTTGACTTTTACTTGAAAAGGTGCCATTTCATATTGTTGCAGTATAATCACAAAGAAAGTTAAAAATTTGTTGACTGCTTTAGAATTAAAGCATCATATAGCTTGAAGATACACACCCTGTCTTTAGGTAAATGAGTATCTAAAATTCGATGTCTAACTCCTTCTTAAGAATGCTGAGGGAGACTGACTCCAACGTTTTCATGGAAGACAATTTTAGTGTTTGCTCATCTGAAAGATAAATTGTCATTCTGTCCAACTTGAATCTCCTTTTATGTTCATCTGTTGGAGTCTTCAGAGAATTAAAACACAAATAGTCACCAAATAACTAATGAAAGTCCAGGGATAATTAAAAGACTTCTTAGCTTTTACTTCTCTGGGTCAAAAAAAAAAATACATTTTCCCATTGCCTCAGAGTTTTTAATGAATTTTTGTAGACTGTATATACCTATATTCCAAAAGGATAGCGCCTGGTTTATGTTATTATACAAAGTATAACTAAAAAAATTGAAATAATAAAACAGACTGCCAATTTCCACTTCTTCTGTGACACGGTGACTGGTAATTGACTTGCTCTCTTCTGAAAAACAATTAGAAAACTGGACAAAATGTATGAAACAACTGTTTTAAGGCACTCATCAACAGGCAGTACAGGACTGGTCCCTGAGAAAAGAATAACAAATTAGGTGAGCCGTGCAAGCACCTTGACTTTCTGCCTAGAAGCACGTTTTGCTTCACAGAGCAAAAAGGAAACCCAAACAACGCATAAATTCTGACTGAGACAAGAAGGTAGAAATGAGTATGTAGTGGGCTGATACAGGTGGGATTTGTTGAGCAGAGTGGCAGAGAAGAGGGAGCTGCACAGAAATAGCACTCCAGAAATCTGTAGAGGGGTCTCTTTGAGTCTGTTGCTGAATATTAATCCATGTTAATTAACTATAGAGTAGAGCTAAACTCCATGAGACTGAACAACAACAACAAAGAAGCTACCAGAGACTGCAAAGTGGAATAAATCTCAGACTTTATAGAGAACTGAGTGATGTGTGAGTTCTGACCAGTCAGAGTGGGTGACCTTGATGAAAGACAAGGGTCATTTGATAAAGGTCCCAGGAACCTAACACCTTGGGAGTAACACCTAGCCCCAGAATAAAGAATATTTTAGCCTTACCCTAATGAAGCTTAAAACAAGTTTTAAAATGATCCAGATGAACTTCAAGCAATTTAACGGACACCCCACCCTCAAATCAACATTCTTTGAAGGAAGAAAATAAAATTTAGACACTCAAAAATTTAACATATAAATGTTCAGAATTGAATAAAAATTGCCAGATATATCAAGAAATAGAAGAATGTGATTTATAGCCCAAAGAAAAATTAGTCAATTGATGCGCCCCTAAAAATGGCAGAGATGATGAGACTACCTGGTAAGAGCAGGCAACCTGCCAAAATTTTAAAGAAAGATATGAACACAACGAAGAGCAAAGTAGAATTGTTTAAAAAGGGGAGAAAGAGGATCAATGAAATTTCTGAAGGAGAAAGTTACAATATCTGAAATGAAATTTCTGTTGATGGGATTAATGGCAGATTAAAGAGTTCAGAAGAAAAGATTAGTGAACTTTCAATCATAGCTATAAAAAACAGGAAAATTAAAGAACAGAAAGAAAGAAGTTTAATATAGCTTTAGTATTGTGACTTGTGGATAATAACATACAGAAAATAGGAGTCCCCGGCATACTTTTAAGAAACTATGTTTAAAGAAATAATAGTCATGAATTTTTTCTTTTTTAAAGAAAACTGTAAACTCACAGAACCAAGATTTACTGAACCCAAGCAGGATAAAGACAAAGAAAACCACACCAAGACATATCATATTAAATTTCTGAAAACCAGTAATGAAAATAAAATCATAAAACCAGCCAAAGAAAGACTCATTATCTGTGGGGGAATACATTTAAGAATAACCACAGACATTTCATTTGAAAGAAATGGTATAGATGACATTTAAAAAAAATAAAATTCTAAGCAAAAGAAGCCAGGCACACACACAAAAATACTATATTTCTATGGTGAAATTCTAAAATGTTCTAAGGTAAATTTCAGTGACAGGAAATGATTACTATTTGCTTCTGGGTAGGACAACTAAAAACAAAATTTGCACAAAGCAAATTTTTGGGGAAACATTGATCTTGTTTGCGATCATGTGGTTGTATATGTTTGCCAGAAAATATCAAAGTATACACTTAGAATGAATACATTTTATTGTGTTTAAATTATTCCTTAACACTGAATTTCAAAAACAGAAGCAGATGAGGTCACATTAAAGGGAACAGGAAGAGAAGTGAACATATGCTTTGCACGAGCAGATTCCCACAATAGGGCACTAAATTTGTTTATAATTCTTTTGGAAGCCAGGATAAAAGAGCCACATTGGCTTACATTGTTTTCTTTGTCTAACAATAGAAATCATGGAAATTCATTTACGGAGATATAGATTTTTTTTTGTCCTAAGAAACAAACCAAAGCAAGGAAAGTGGTCATTATCTAAAACGTTTGATAACAGAATGGCGAACGTTTTCAATTCCAGATTTAACAAAGACACAAATGCTGTTCAGATAAATAATGCATGTATCAAACATCTTTACATAAAGCACAAAGCATTTTTTTTTTTTTTTGGCATCAATTGAGACAATATGGTTCAGGAACATTTTGACTTATACACATCTAACTCATTAATAAAGTTTATGGGATTTAAGAGAATGCGTAGTTAATATGGCCATTAGACTAACTCTTAAGTACCTCATTTCTTACATGAGCCTGTGAAAAATCTAGGTCATAATTAATTAATAATTGAATATTCTGAAAAGAGCTTTCAGTACAGGTGTTCTAAATTGTGGGCTAAAGAGAAAGCTGTGCATTTTAAAGGCCAGAATTATGGGACACTAAGTTGAATTTGGTGTGAACTTTAAAAACTGAACTTGTATTTTCCCACAAACAGAAGGTCATCACCCCTTAACTCAAAGGTAGATGGTAAAAGTGTTCAGGTGCTGAATCATTTTCTCCTCTGAGAAAGAAAAAGAAGCCTTGGATTGTCTCAGTTGTTCGAACCATAATTGGTTAATATCCAAATGTCCTTCTGTACTATGTGATTGAAACAGAACATTATATCTACTTTTTAATCCATGGACATCTCTGTGTGCTCCCAGGTAATTCTGGAATTTACCAAATTTTTAAAATGGGTTGAGGGTTTAGGTGCTGGCCAAGATAGAGTAATTCCATGAAAGCCTCCTTTTCCTACAAATTACAGTAAAACAGGAAAAGATATGGAAGTGGATTATCAGAACAAAAACATATACCTTAACAATGGGTTATTTGGATGGTTTTTACAGAAAAAATTTCTAGAATAGTCTAATTTGTTAACTTTATTTTCTGTCACAGTTTTCCTTCTGAACCAGCGGCTCAGTCCATAGCATCTCCAATGAGACTCATGTTTTTAGCTTTCATCCTATGTTAAATTAAAATGCATAGCATATACTTAAAAACTGCTAAACAAATTTATTTTGAAATTAGCATTCAAAACAACTTGAGTGACACTTGGCTGAAAACAATTATTTAATATATTTTTTTACCTAAAAAAACCCCAATTATTTAATATATTTTTTACCTAAATATTAACTATGTTTTTTTATGTTCTGAAATGTGGGTATTATCTAAATCTATGTCAGTCTGCAGTAGAACATCAAGCTAAAATTTTAATTTTACTCATTATGATTTCCTTTTTCAAAAAAGAGATTACTCCTTTGTCTCTTGAGTAGCTTATCAAAAGGAGAGTGTTGAATTGACTCAAGACATTTTTTTAATAACTAGAGAAAAATGCCTAGTACTCATTTTATCACCTCCCACACAATGCCTTAATATTTACCCCTAAGGCTAATATATTAGTTTTGATGTGACCCTATGATTAATTAAATGTTCAATAGAAACAGGCCACATTGCTTTAGTTTCATTAGCTTCACGTTGATGTGTCCTAATATGTGATAGTAAAAATTATTAGCCGACTTCTTTGTAGGAGACATCAAATTTTAACATAACTCCCTGGTCTCTTTTGTCAGACTATACCAAGGAAGTTCCAGGAGGACCTGCCACCTTCCTCTCCTGTTTTAATTAGTTTCTTTCAGCTGCAAAGGCCAGGGAACATTTCACACTCACATCTTGAGAAGCCCATCAAAGAAACTGGTGACATTGTAATAAATGAGCTTCAGAACACTACCAACAACAACAACAAAAAGTGGTTAATAAAAAGGCAAGTGTTAGCTAAGCTTTGCGCATGGCTCCGATACCTTGTTTTTAATGCAAGTAGTGTGCTTCAGAGTGACTGTCTTTATAGGAACATGAGGTGTTTCTCTCAAGAGAAGAAGTTGTTCCAAGGCAAGCAGCTAATTATTTTTCCTAAAGCTACCAAAGGAACAAAGGAGAATAAATGGTAACTTCAGTTTCTTCCTCTGGAAGGGGTAACTGGCTTGCTTCATGAGAACTGGAGATGAGTGGCTACTTTTACTTTGTCAGCTAAAATTAATTCATACTGCAAGGGAAAAGTATTGGATGGTATTCGGAATGGCTTTAAACAAATACAGGAAGGCTGCAGTGCTTACGAGAAACTTTTGTCAGAGAGCAGTTGGCAGTTTAATACTGATTCCCTCCCTACATTTTTTTTCTTATAAATTATTGGAGTGACATTGACATCGATTAATAAAATCAAGTAAGTTTCAAGCATACAATTCAACAGTATGATTATATATATATTAATATATAAATATATATATTTTTTGCATTATGTGTTCACCTCCAAGGTTAGATTTTCTTCCATCACCAAGTATTTGACCCTTTTTACCCATATCTACCTTCCTTCTCCCTGTTTTCTCTCTGGCAACCACTAATCCATAGTCTGTGTCCATGAGTCTCTGTCTGTTGCTTTCAGTTTTATATCCCACATTATGAGTGAAATCTGCTCTTTATTTTTTGAACCCTCTAGAAATTTCATGTATTTGCTTTGCATGAAAAGATTGTGGCATTGAAGTAATATTCATTTTTTTTCCTGTGTACCTTGCTGGAGAGACAGAGAAGAGATGAGAGAAGTAAAATACATAGGATTATGATACAGCAATCTTCCATGATAAAAAATAGTTAAATGAATAAAATTCTCTTTAAATATACAGAGGCATAGCTATTTAATAAGGCTCTTCAAATGCAGAGGCTGAGGTAATTTAAGCAAAGTAGCACTGGTTGCATAATTAATGTGACTATTCTGGCCTCGAAAACAGTATTTTTATTATAAAGCTCCTTTTCTGTCCTTGGTTTTTGGGATTTTTCCCACATACAGTACAGTGTTTCACATTGAATCTGGGGTGAATGGATTCATCAGAGTTGGAATAATTTTGTGTGCAAGGGTGTTTATATTTTTAGGCAGCCCATAAGAATACCTAGCAAGCAGCAAAATGAGTATTAAGGTAAAACATATGAACCTCAATTTAGCCTTTTGTTTTTATTGGGGTTTGTAACCATATGGACCATCAACTGAAGAATGAACATTTTTGTAGCAAACAGATTGCCATATATATACATACATATACATATATGTGTGTGTGTATGTGTGTGTGTTGTGTGTGTGTGTGTGTGCGTGTGTGTGTGTGTATGCTGGATACAACAGAATTTTAATCAACAGTCATCAGCTTTCTCCTTCGGCCAAGTGAGAACAAAAATGAGTGGTTCTCTCTGTCAATTTCTGTAATCCTTTGACCACAGTAAATAACAAACTAATTTTCCCTCAGAAGAAGAGGCAGTTCTGAAAACTCTGTGATGAATTTGACTCTCTCTCTCACTGTTCTTGTTGGGAGTGGAGGAGGCTAGGATAGAAGAATGACAGGCGTTAAGCCGCCTTAAGACCTCATTGACAAAGATAATGAGGTGGAGAGCAAGGTTAGAGCAGAGCTGAGAATTTACATATCTTCCCTCCCTTTTCCTTCAATGTAGGCATGAAGGTGATGCCGTGCGCAGCTCCTCTGTACTAGTCAAGGGGCTTAAAATAACGTGGCCAACCAGCCAGTTTGCAAAAACACACTAACAACCACACAACTACTTTGCATCCTTTTAATTAAGGTAAAATAACTGTGTTGCTAGAGGATCAGGGAGGGTTCTAGAATTTCTATGTAGGGAAAGCTTAGGCATGACAATCTGGTTTGAGAAGCGACTAATGAGAGCATTACTTTGAAATTGCATGCAATTTGGGGTTGCCTTTGGTGGCTGGAGTAATGTATGTTATGTTAAAGGTTGGAAGCCAAATTTGCGGATCAAGCACACACACATTAATTTGGAATGTGTGCTTCAGCTGGATAGATAGGCTGAGTTGAACTGTTTCTTTCATGTTGCCAACCAGGCTAGCCCTTGGCAATGCCACTGATGTGAACGGCCTCTTCTCTGCGCCTCACAGTAGGAATTTGAGTTAGCGCAGAACTCACACAGCCTAATTTCCATCTTGGCTCTCGTATCACTAATAGTACGCTATATGGCAATCTAGGCTGTAAACTTTGTTTAAAACGTTGTAGTGCTTTTTGAAATATTTCTGGGAGATAGTCGACTGCCATTGCTTTCATTTATTCAGTAAGGAAACTGAGGCATGGTGAAACTAAACGTTGAGCCCAAAGAATACAAGCTTACAGCTGAGTCCGCTAAATTACATTCATGCAGTCTTGAGAGAAAAAATATCTATTTCTTCCAAAGGGATTTTTAAAATAAGTAAACATTTATCATTTATTCATACGTATGAATGAAAAACTTAAAATGATTTTCTGGAAACGATATATCTTTATTATTCTCTCTAATACGAACAGCAGCTCTTATTAATGTAAACGGTCATAAAGGGAACTTTACAAAGTCTAAAATATTTACATGTTACTCAACAGAGTAATAAATTCTTAAATGTGCAGGGAAAATTTATTTTTATTACGAAGACACATATGTTGGTAACTAATCACTAGGAAATTCTTATTAAGATTTTTTAAGGTCAGGTTTTCTTTTATTTTTTGGCACTTAATTTTTTCAAGGCTGAAGGATTTATATTACACTTAAGGAAAGGCCTTAAGAAGTCTGGTTAGAACTGAATGGTAGCATCAGAGTACTTCTACTTTGCACACTTCAATTACTTTAATTTAAAGTTGGGATAGTACTAATGCTATCAGTACTGAGATGTTAGTAAAAAGCTACCTGATCAGGCCATACATTAAAAGCAAACATCAGTGAACTCGCGTCCATGAAAAAAAGTTTTATCTGTCATATTTTCTTACTTTCATTTCATTAATAACCTTCTTTACGTAATAAAATAACAGTCGTAACTTATGGAGCTCTTGTAAACTTTGCAACCAAAATAGCACTTATAAAATGCCTTGAAGAAGGATTTATTTCCTTTAGATTATGCCTGGGAATGGTATCACGTATCTGGTCCATATAATCATATCTCACACTTGAGGTTTGTAATTGTAAACTTCAACAATGAGTAGTATATTACAGGAACGACAAAGAATTTTATCAATATTATGTGATCATTTCACACAGTTTTAAAGCAGAGTTTCTCAACCTTAGCACTATTGAAATTTTGGAAGGGATAACTCTTTGTTGTGGAGGGCTGTCCGTATATCATAGGATGTTTAGCAACATCCCCGGCATCGATACACTAAAAATTAGTAATACTTGTTGAGTTTCACCAACCAAAACTATCTCCAGACATTGCCAAATATTCCCTGGGGCTCAAAATCAACCCTCGAATGAAGAGTGCTGAATGATGGCAGGTTCCTGAGATAGCATGTTGTACCTGCTCCACCCCTGTAAGGCAGAACCTGGCAGGTCCTGTGGAACCCTCAGATAGGCTAAGGTTCCAAGGACAGAAAACAGTTCCACCTTGATTTTGGAGTGGAATCTGGGAAGGCAGCAAACTTCCTGACCCAATGGGCTTCTGGAGCAGTAGACCAGAAGTTTCCAGGTGCTATCTAAGTCAAAGAGTTAAAGCACTAGGCACAGCATGCAGAAGGGCATGCTCCTGGCCTCAGAGTAAGCGGATGCTGAGATGCAAACAGATGTTAAGAACAAGCAGCCTCGTGGTCAGGGAGAGATGAGTACAACAGGGGTCTATGGGGACCCAGAGTGTCACTGTTGAGGCCGACAGCAATAGAAAATGATGATTTGGGACTAGGTTTTATTCCTCTGCCACTACAGAGCTGACACACTAGATATGACACCTAAACATAGATTAAATCCAATACCCTAAACTGACTGAGTATTAATTATCCTGAATTTGATGAGAGTCTGTTTTAACCAACCCAGTAGAATAAGGACCCCGTATAAAATTAAGTCAAGTTATACCAAAACATCATGCTTTTGCGTACATTTACGCCTTGAGGTTCATAAATACTATTTGCTGATGTGGAATGGGGAGAGGTTGGTGTACCTTCCAGGGCCACCAGCATATAAATGTCTTCTTCAGCCACTCCGATCAGGCAATTTTTAAAATCTGTATTCTTTCAAAATAATTATTTAATCTTTGAGTCCATCTCAGGGTTTCAGAAGCTAAAATTTTTTTACTACTTTATCTCTCATATATTCTTCATAAGCTGAGATAATGTGTTTAAATGGAAGAAAGGACGAAGAATTAGAAAGAAGACATGGACAGGGAGCAAAAACACCTAAGGCTTTATATCTATACATCTATATATCGATGGATATGTATCATACCACTTTAGGTTCTTATAAGCCTTTTAGTAGGACTATAACTAAAAGGACAGAATCTAATATATAAAACCACCCCCGAACAATCAGCACTATAGATTTTACCTAGTAAAGTGCAGCTCTGGTAGAGATGAAGTCTTAGAGCTAGGGAGACAGATTTAGCCAGTAAAGAATAGGATACCCAGAGTTAAACTTAAATTTTAGGTAAACAACACATAATGTTGTGGTGTAACTACAGCTCCCCCAAATATTTGAGAAACACTTAAAATTAGAAAAAAAATACTCTTTACCTAAATTTATCAGAGTATTCTGTGCTTTACCTGGCAACCCTAGTCTCAGAGAGAATGAGGCAAGTTCAGAAGCACTAAGAAATTTGGCCCTTTGCACAAACTAAATGAGTAAAGCCACATGGGCAAATGATAATGGAAGAAATTAAGCTTAAAAAAAATTGGAAGCCACTCTTTTAAGTGACATAAAAGACAGCATATTTGCAGAAAGCGTGTGATGTTTCAGCCCCCACAGACCCTTGCCTGAGCCAATGCCAAAATAAAGACATGTCAACTCTTCATAAAATATGGCAACTTGCTTGCTTTGCATTTATGTCAGGAATGGAGATAAAAATTTTTTAAATGTATTAAGGGAAGCAACTAAAATCAGAGAGATCCTTTTCACTCTATCATCTATTCCTTCTGACATCCTCTCTCTTTCCCTTCCTTTAACTAAACATCCCCAATATCAAACCCAGTGACCTATCAGTTTTTTTTCTTTGCTAGGCTTATTATGGTGTAAGACAGTTTCAGAGATTTTTTTTCCCTGCTTTTAAACTCTAAAGCAAATGCAGTAGGTCACTTGAGGATTTATGTGGGATTTAACTACTACTATGAAAATAAAAATAAGTAAAAAAGATTCTCTCCCTCCCTTCTGTTTTTCTGTCTCTCCCTCCCTCCCTCCTCAGAAGCCTTTAGAAAACAGACTGAGGTAGTGCAAGCTGTAAAGACAGATCATAGATATTCTGAATATATTTTATTTATATTTTCGTAGGAAAACTAGATTCTAGGAGGTCCTCTCTGTGTGATTGGTGATTTTAAAATAAGAATTCCCGGAGCGGGGACCTGGATAGGATACAGAAATCCAGTCAGGATCAGTGGTGCTGGCCTGTGAGCCTCCTGAAGGGAAGGGGGCGGAAGTGGAGAAATGAGCAGTGAGTGTGCAAGAGGCCCCGCCCTCTGCCCCACCCACCAATCCCCATCACTTTGAACAAAGGGCGGGGCTACGCTCTCTAGAAGCACCTGATTCCCGCTTGGAGGACAGGCAGGGGGCAGGTAGTGAGGCAAAGGAAATTTTAATCAGTAGGAGCAGGAAGTAAAACTGCATTTCTATATCTTCACAGTAGGTCATGCATTCTTAGCATTCTTAGGAAGGAATGCAAGTCACTAAAGCATATATAAGTTAGAAACTCTTAAACCGAGTAAATGCTAAATCTTGGCACAGTTGAGAAGTAACATAGGAATTAAAAAGAGAAATAATAAATGACCAATATCCACTTACTGAGGTTGATGAGTACTACATTTGTCCAATCATTATACGGACATGAAAAAGACACTGTGATATTTTATTCCCACTCTTATTTTCTGTGCCCCGACTTACCCTCTACCTATATGCCACTTATATCTATTTTTACTCACTAGGGACACATCACAGCTTTAAACTGGTTTACTTTTCACTGAATTCAATCATATAGAAAATATTTTAAGAAAAAAAGTCATTTATTAGTTATTTCAATGTAAAAAACACTATTACTGAAAGCCAATTTTCTTGGCCCTATGTAAGTTATTGTGGTAGGCAGTAGCACTTGAGGGGACTTAACGATGTTTCTAAAAAGTAGTAAAATGCAAAGAAACAATATAGCCAGAGAGACTGGCACTTTTCCTCTCTGCCTATCTTACAGTTTAAGTTTGCTAGCTGAATTACAACCTTGCCTAGACCTTATGATGGTTACATCATCACCATCAATGCTAATGTTCAATTCACCTTCACAAACTTTAAATGAGTAAAAACACATGGGCAAAGGATAATGGAAGAAGTTAAGTTAAAAAAACAAAATTGGAAGCCACTCTCTTAAGTGACATAAAAGACCACAGATTTGCAGAAAGCATTTGATGTTTCAGACCCCGCAGACCCTTGCCTGAGCCAATGCCAAAATAAAGATGTGTCAACTCTCCATAAAATATGGCAAATTGCTTGCTTTACACTTACGTCAGGGATAAGATTTTTTAAAAAATTAAATATATTAAAGGAGGCAGTTGAATTCTGGGGTAGAATACAGAAATTTAAGTTTAATTGGAAGGTCAGAGAAAAGAAAAAAAAACAAGCTTAAAATGTACACTTGCTGAGCTATATTGACTGTTTTACAGACATCATCAATCCATCCCAGTCTTTCATTAAGGTAACATAAAATGTATTGATTAAATTAATAAGGACAAGTGAGCAGTTAAGCCAAACCTCTGTGAAAGACCAAAGCATAAAAATGTACAAAGCTGAAATTCTTGTAGCACAGATGTAAATTTTTATCAGTATCCACAAAGGAGTATATGTAACAAGATGTCAGAAGAATGAGTTGAAGTAAATAGAAATTCAATTGAGGAATGAAAATCTAAGGTTCTCAGAGAAGAAGAAAAGCAAGAGTGCTTATAGCAGTGCTCATGAAGCTTCCTCTTTTCTCATCAGGCAATTGGTTTACTCTTCCCACAGTGCTTTATTAAAACAGGCCCTCCTCAGAACAGCTTGTTCACATCATGAAACACTGTGCATCAGCTTTGTCCATTACTGCTTGAGATCAGTGGGCACTTTTATTTTAAAATGACTAGTAGTGACTGGCATACTCTACCCTATCTTATTCTTAAGATATCCATAGGGAGCTCTCCTCATTTACCACATGACACCACAAAGCGGGATTGTAAATTAACTCATTGCCAGAATTTGGGAGGAATTTCATTAACGTAAGGGTAATGGATTACTCAATTACTTAAAAGTAATGAGAATGAATGTAAAACACGAGATTGGACAGGACCCGTTCTACTCTTCCCTTTGGTCTCTATTTTGGAATGAAAAAAAAAAAATTGTACAGTGTGCCAAGACTACGTAGCTGCTGTGTTGTGAGTGAACCTGTCCTCTCACCATTAGCATCGTTCTTCATTCAGACAGACAGCATGTTCCAGTCATTATCTGTGCCAGAAATAAGGGTTAGATGTTAGGAGGGGAAGGGTGACTGCAACAGAGTAGAATGCATCACACCGAAAATAAAGGCTTGTTGGCGGGAGTGGGGTACTAAAGCAATTTTGACAATGCATTCTAAAAATTGCAGTTTTACAAATACTTACATGAGAGACCGTTTCAGCCACATGGATTCATATCAGATAAAAGCTTGTTGACAGTGAAGCTTCCTCACTTCTCATCAAGGCAATTGGTTTACTCTTCCCATAGTACTTTATACACATGCCCTCCTCAGGAGGTAAGAATAGAGATTCATATTTAAAAGAGAGAGAGAGCGTAGTGTCAATTGAAACCACACATTCTGCTTATTGGGAAACATTGGTATACATAAATCTCCCCTTTGCATGGTAATTAGTGAATATGTAAAAAAAAATAGTGAAATATTTGTAATTCTGAGTTGAAACCTAAGAAACAATAGAGCAGTGAAAACATTGGACATATAGAGGAAGGACATATTTTGACACCTTTAATAAAAGGCATAGACATTTTATTAAATGGGATGAATCTACAGGATTGCAGTGCTCCAAGATAAACAGACAAACAACAACAAAATATTGCAATGGTGAGGAAGAAAATTCCTGTAGTAAGTGTCCCTTACAAGACTGTCAGGCAAGATAGGGACAAAAGAGAAGATCATTTTCTGAAGTCAGGCTCTAGGAAGTGCTCTGCTCTGCTTGAGAGGAAGCTGAAAGAAAGTGGAGGCCCCCGTTAGCTGGACACATAGTTACAGGATGCTTTGGGCTTAGAAAAGTGGGAGGACAAATAAAGAGCCTCCCAGCAAGGAACCGACTTAATTTATTGTAACACCAATGTCATCATAGAGCTGGAGGCAAAACAGGAAGTTAATGAGAGCCCAAAGAAAAAACAACAGGCTCTAAAAACTTTGGCTAAAAATAATCTCGAAAGCCAAAGAAAATCTGTTGCTGAGAATGGCAGCCAATAAAATGAAGAATGAAAACATGAATTCATTCAAGATGAAATTAATTTTATGGAAACATTTCGACATAGACGTTCAAGTAAGTTTGATTAGGGTGCTCAATGAAGGAAAAATATCAGTGATCTAGAAAATATGAAGGAAACAGGGACGTGTGATGAAACAAATATGTATTAACATAAAAAGGAGCAATTTTAAATTTTCAATGAAATAAAAAAATACATTAAACAATTGAAAAAAACATGGAAAATAAATTTAGAGTTTACAAGATATACCAAGAGAAATTCTAGAAAAAGAAAATGAAGGCATGACTTGAAAATTAAACAAACAGAAACAGAAACAAAAAAAGTTTAGTTTCTTATTTTTGAAATGAAGAAACACTGGAATTCTCAAATGTCATTGGCGCTGAGTGCTAAACCACACAAAGAAAAGTTTATTGCCATGTTCATGGATAAGAAGACTTAAAATAATAAAAATAGCAAGGCTTCACAACTATATTTTAGATTTAACATAACTCCAATCAAAATCTCAACTAGGTTTTCCATAAAACTAGATAAGATATTCTAAAACTTACGTGTGTGTAATATTTCACCATTATTATATCGTTTCCATTGGGAACAGTGTTTCCTAGCAGCCCCTTCCTTGTATGGTCCCATGTTAGATTGGCCAAAAGAGGAACTTGTGGGAAATTTGAGAGGAGAAGTAATCCCACAGTCATTACTTTCTGAAGATTCCCATGGATAGATGGAGCATTTGTCTTTAATCTCCTATGCTTTGTGTCAGCTCTTTTTTCTACCTGATAACTCTGATAATCAGTGATGCCAAACACATCACTGGGTACTTAACAAGGACCCAGAGAAGCAACAATTTCTCATAGAATAGTAGCATCTCCTTTACGCTCCAGCTTTAGAAGCTAGATGTTCTTGGCTTCTAGGCAGATGGACCGGAAGCTTCTCTGATTCTCTGGCTTCCCCTATTTCCATTATCCATTGCTGCTTAACTAGCTAGTCTAAAAAAAATTTTATTTTGCTTACATTATGCAGGTGGGAATTTCAGGAAGGACTCAGCTCACCAGTTCTGTCATTTTCATGGTGTCATCTGGAGTGTCCAGGGCTAGGGGATCCACTTTTAAGTTGACATCACTCACTCACATGTCTTATGCTTTGGGATCTTTATCCACACGGTGCATTATCTTCCCAGAGCTCTTCATATGGCTTGGACTTCTTAGTGACTGTTTTGATAGTTTCTTTTTACATAGCAGCTAAATTCTAAGAAGCAAGAAGCAGAGGCTACCAAGCTCTTTCTGTTTCTTCCACATCTTTGCTCACAGGCATGTTTCTTAAACTGCCTTGCATGTTTTACCTTGTCTTACTGTCTGCTTCAAGAAGGACTAATTCAAACTTTATGCCACCAAAAAGTCACCGACAAACTATACGTAACTTGAATGGCCTTAAAGGAACTAAAGAAGTTAAATTCATAGTTTAAAATGTTCAAAGAAAAGTAGAAAACATGAATCTTACCTAACATTTAAGTCAGAAATAATACTGATGCCACACATGAGAAGAGGGAATAATTTCCAAATTGTTTTTAAAGCCTTATTATCAAAAACAGGCAAAATGAGACTAATTCCCGATGAACATGTACGTAAATGCTCTTAACAAAATTTTAGAAAATCGCGTATAGCAATACATAAAAAAGATAATGCCCGTGAAGGTTAATTTTATGTGTCAACTTGACTGGGCAATGAGCTACCCATTGGATGTAAAGTTTATGATGTGTACAATACTGTGATATTGATAAAAGATTTCATCTTTTATGAAGATGATTTGAAATCACTATTATATATGTGTCATCTAATGCTTCAATTATTTTCATTTATGACTTATTTAAATATAGAGATATCATATTATATGGTTTTTACATTAAAAATCTCATGTATCCAAAACTAAAATAGCAGCCTGCTTAACTGTCTAGAATAAGGCTTTATTCATTTTTCTCTGATGATTTTGATTCCCCATAAGTTACCTGATGCATATATCAATATCTTTGTTACTATCATTTTTTTTTGTTTCTATTTGAACACAGGCTATTTAAACTGTTCAAATTTCACTTACATATTTTTCTGTAAAATAGTGCCTATAATGTACTTTCATATTTTATGAAAACATAACAAACTCATTGCAACCTTTTGTCATTCTAAAGTTGTTCCCCTGCTACTTGTGAAATTGAGCCTAAGTATTGTAAAATATTCAATTTAATATTGAATATTTATGAAACACACAAAATCCATATTTATGATGAGCATTACTCTTTCAGATCAAAGAGAAGCTTTTACAGGAATTGATAACGAGGTACAATGACCAATTTGTCAGAATCTGAAAGTCCAGTGGTGAGGTTGCTATTTGTATATCAAGTTCAACTCTCAATTTAATATCTCAGAAAACTGAAATTTCTTTTGGAAACTAATATATATTTTAACCTGCTTTCTCCATATAATGTAGTTAGCCTCAAGCCTGTATCACGTAGCGCAAATAGACTCCACAGAAACCACTTTTAGGAGCAGAAGATTTTAAAAATACATGCTCAGGAAGTATTAAGACTCTAAACCCGTTCTGTGCTGGGCTTGTTCCTTTGACGTGCAAGAGCGATGTACACATCCCAAGTCCATGTTCAGCGTCGCCATGCTGGTAGTTTGAAATGGGTCATAGTGGGAACACTGAACTTGGAAACATCGCAAATCGAGCTTTTAAAACATAAACATGACACTGCCCGGACCCAAACTTCTTAGGCTACTTTTCAAACTTATGCCATTCGTAATAAATATAGAGAATGTACAAGTGATTGATTGATTATACAAAGAAATCACAACCAGTTTTACAAAGAGAAATGGTATGTGTTCATAGAGGATTAGCTCTTTGCATTTAGAGGCTGTATCACACAACTGCCCATGTAGAAAGTTGAGTTGATTTTAAAACCAGATTTGTATAATTCAGAATAGTTAAATATCTTATATGGCCTGGTAGAGTTCAGTGATTTTTCAATAGAATGGACCATAAAAGAGATTTCTGTAGTTTAAATTTAAAGGAAGAAATATTAGCAAAGAAACCCTTTTACTAATGCCCAGGGAATTGTGAAGGGGGGATAGTAATTTAGTTACAATTTACTAAATTTATAAAAATGTTCAGTCTCATGAACGTGCATGTTTCTCTAATGGAAGTGTCTGAGCACAGTCTTGTTCATAAACAAAAATATGCTTTCTACTATCTGTAGTATGTATTAGTCATTTCTTGTTGGCTTTTAAAAAGGCAAAACTGAACCAGTGTATTGTTCTCCAACAAAGCAGAAACATTATTTGAAAAACAGACATGTAATCACTATCTGACTGCTCATAAACAGCAATAATGTCATGAAAACCTGACTTTATTCTTTCCCACTGTAACACTATATTTTTTCATTGTCTGGTCCAAGGATTGACAGCAATTCTGTAGAATCAGATAGTAAATATGTTAAGCTATGCAAATCCCATAATGTTTCTGTTGCATGCACATTCTTTTATTTATCTTGCTATTTTGTTTTGTTTTGCTTTTTTACGGCCTTTAGAGTCTTAGCTTGTTGGCAAGATATGACCTGCAGACTGTACTTCATCTGTCTTTATCTCATCTACATCTCTGTCCCCATTTTCACCTTCTCACAGGTATTTTCCCAGCAGCATTCGGTCACACTTCTCACGAGTTTTGTCCAGTAACCCTGCTCTCGTTGTCCTAGATACCCACATTCTCCCATCTTATAAACACTGCACACTCTCGTGGTTTTTTTTTTTTTCAAGTCACATATTATGGTTCTCCTTTGCTCTTAGCGTTTCTTTCATTGTTGATTTTGCTCATGTTCTGTTACCCTCTTTTTTATACATTAAACATTTTAGATATTAAAAAGTACATTAATTTTAATATCTTAGTGACTCATTCCCATTTATTTTATGTAAAGTATATTTTTTCTCCTTTTTATCCTTTGTCTTTTTGACTTCCTCTTTATTATTTCCTCTCTACTTGGAGGTTTAATATTGTATTCTTTTCCTTTATCCTGCTTGTTGTTGTTGTTTACCCTTTCACACTCCATACAATGTACTGGCTGACAGCCACACAATAATTCTTTCAAAAGTATGAAAAAGTTCCCAATAAAAACCTTACTTACTATCACTGTTTTACAACTGATAACTTGTATCTTTTACACCTTTCCATATGTAGGAGAAAACACACACACACACACACACACACACACACACACACACACACACAGAGAGAGAGAGAGAGAGAGAGAGAGAGAGAGAGACATACATCACACCTTTAAGATGTTTTCTGAAGCCAGTGTTTATCACCAGTCTGAATGGGTTTTTACCAAATAAATCAAATTGGCTTTGTTTCATAGACATTACCTTAAACTAATTCCAGCAAATTCAAGACCACCTTTAATGAAATGCTTTAAAATAGGAATCAATTATGTCATCAGAGTGCCCTTTAAAATGATTTTAAATTTTGTAAAAAAAGTAATTATGTTGCCATTTCTTTCCTTTCCAAGCCTTTGAGGAAACAGTCTTATACATTTTAAGAAGTAAATTAGAACACAAAAAGTATTGAAGAATTGCCTGATTTTCAACACAGCAGTTTATTGGTTGAGATAAGAATTGGCTTTTAAATTTGATTCAATTTTTAAACTTAGATGATTAATATATAACTCTTCTAATAAACTTCGGTTACTCTGTCAGAGAGTGGTTCATGTGAAATTTTTGTTAAATGCCTTTACATGATACATCTCCAAGTGGCACATATCTTTTCAAATATATTCTTATACAGGAAGTACAAGTTCTCTTTCCTCTAGTAACTATATAAAAGAACATATTTCAAGTTTCCTCAGTTAGTTTTAGGAAAGGGAACTTTTTTCGATGTTATTAAGGCCATATGTTATGAAATGGCTACTTCAAAGTAGATTAAGAGATTATATAATGCATAGGTCTAAATCACATTGATCATAATTATTTTAACAATATTTTCTGTTTTAATATTTTAATATTTTCTATTAAAATTATATGTTGCTTTCTTTTATAATTAAGATGCATTAAAATAAGCAATATGGAATACTTTTTTAAAATAACTTAATTTGTTTCATTTCTTTAAAGCAACTTTATCCAAAGTAATTTCCTAAGTCTCTTCTGAATAAAATCATCTACTTAGGCTTATTTTGGAATTATAGAAAATTGCAGATGGAAGCAAATTAAAAAAAAGAAGATTAAAAGATTAAACTGGGAAAGGATCTAGAAAGAGAGGAGGATGAAGCTATGATAACAGTAGTAAAACTGTATGATATTAACATGATTATAGAGGAATACAAATTTTGAAGCTTAGAGACTACTTTTGCACAGGACAGACACTATGTTCAGACTTCAACAGAAAGATATAAGCCATTGACCATTAAAATATGCCATTAAATAAAATATACACTGAGTAGTTTGCCATAAAGATATGTCTGTGATACCAATGCACTTCTAAGTGTCTTACCCCCCTCCCGCCCCCCACATTTTAGTTTTACTGAAACACAGCTTTAGTGTTACCTAAGATGGATACTTTTCCTGGAAGAAGAGTGGACCAGCTTATTAATAATACCTCCAAGGTAAACAGCTTTTAGTGTCTGACTACATACTCTTCGTTTATCATAATCATAAATATGAGCAATGGAACTTAATATTAAACCTTTCATACCTAGCACTTAAAGGACAGTGCTATCAACACAAGTGCCATTATTTTTTTAGTGTAGAAAATCAAATAAGTAGAAAGGAACAAATGCAACAATCATTTTATCCTATGTAGACATTAAATAATTCACATTAACATTATGTTGGCTACACCCACACTCCCCAAAGTGTGGGTGGAGAATAAATCTGTGAATTAGCACTAATTTATGAAATTTTATAACACTAATGCCCATTATATGTATTTAGGGAAAAAAAAACTTCTTATTTTTACCTTTTGTTGTAATTTATACTGCAAATTTACAATACTCTTCTCAGACAGATTATTAGGACTTATAGGATATATCTCTATCTAGAAGAATATGTAAATGTCTACCATCTTAACTATTAATTGACTGTGAGAACAAAGTATGTCTCAGTTGTTTAACCTCAATTTTTAAATACCCATCATATTCTTTTCTATTGCCAAACCTCCACAAGAATAATTTGTGTTTATATCTGAACTTTTTAACCATAAATTTATTTTTAAATGTGTATTTTTAGTGTCTTCTTCTATTCCTAAATTTTTACAGCTCATTAAATAATTCAGGTGTTAAAATCCCATTCTTAAAATGGACAGTTGTGAATTTTACAAATCCGACTGGGTATTCTTCCTTTTTTTCTGTGACATCTCTAAATGAATAAATATTCATCTCTAATCTAATGTTTATTGAATAGCCTTTGTCCAAATTCAGGCACTGTGCTAATTACTAGAAATTTTGGTGAATAAAGTAAAGCCCTACTCTCAAAGGTCACAGTCAAATCAGTATGCTCATTGTGTTTTCCACGCAGACATATTCTGATACATATTTAGTATTTTGATTTGATTGAACAATATAGCTCATATCCAATAATATGCGCCATGCTACAGTAGAACCAGATAGCAAAAGAAAATTTCTTATGAACCAAAAAAAGATAACTATAATAATAAGCAGCTGTCTTTTTCACATGCATACACGTACATGCACACATGTGGACAGGGGCGAGACAGGCCAGATGATACTATAACACCACTGCATCTTCTGTCATGCTCAACTGCAACTGAGAAATATATTGAGATACCAATACTGGGCTCCAAAACAATATTCTGTAGGAACATTATTGTATTTTCTCATTCGGGTACTGATTTCAACAGCACTCTCTTTAGGACTTCATGAATAGTCCGTGATCTTTTTCAAAGTCTCAGATAAGGTGATAGTATTGAAACGCTGACTAGCTTTCTAAAGAGACAAAACACGTACAATAAAAAATAATGAATAATTCTCTCTATATATATTTTAAAGCAGAACAAGTCACCTACACAGTATGAAAGTGACCAAATTCTCCAGAGAGTGTTAAGTCTGTGTTTCCAGGCTGATCTGTTCTGCAAATAAGAAATATATTTGTGAGGCATTTAAAAACCTTTTGTTTCTGTAAATCTGCACAGTCTATTTTAAAATTGGTTTTTTTCTGTTCATTCATTCATTCATTCATTTATCCATTCATTCATTCACTTATTCTTATTTCAAACTCCCACAGGTCTGTTGTGTGAAAAAACCAAAGGAAATGGTCAATAAAGTAAATGGAATCGCACGAGAGTGGGGAAAAATGGAACATTAAGTGTATATTACAGAAAATTCTCATTTATCTCTCCTTTCCCCCTTATAAAGAAATAAAAGGTTATTCATAAAAATATAATTAATTTCTCTTTCAGAGTTAAGTAATGGAAGTACAATGGTTTTTAAGAAGTAATAATAGCCAGCCCATTTATTAACAACAGATTCTTCCATGAATCATTATAAAATCAAACATAAATGCAACAAAATATGAGAACTGTATTTATTACACAACAAATTATAAGAAGGGAAAAATGCTTTTCTTTTCTTTAGAGCAGCTACACACAATTGGATGTAGCTGGAAGGTCAGCGTCTCCTCCCCAGTGGACACAAATCAGTTCTGATATGAAAAGCTGGAAACAGACAGGATTAAACTCTGATTACTTCTTTGGGGATGAGATGTTTTTAAATCGGAGTTGGCAAATCCTGCCACAAGTGCATCTGTCAGGGATCAAACTCCATTGACATTAGGGGTTCATTCTAAAATCCGAAATGCTCTTCATTAGGGCTTTCTCTTTAAAGCAATCATGTAGACTTCTATTCACAGCAAGTGCATAGGGTTTAAAGGGCTTTAATGATCAATTAAAAAAAAAGTTCTTTGATGTCTAGAAATTTCTCGAAGTAAAATCATTTAAAATTAATTGAAAGTGAAATTTACTAAAGGCAACTGTTCATACAAATCAATTAGTTCAGGTTTGATCTGAAAAGTCAAATCCACAATTTCTAAATGGAATCCTAAACTTGAAAAATGAGCTCTCCTCTCCTTCTATAGAATGAAAATTTGGGCCAGAAATATTAAAAATAGGATAATGTAATTAGACTTAGAATTCTGAATAGTAACATTCATGGGGCATTCCTATTTGCTAAATTTTTCTAGCATGTGATTTATAAATGCTCCTCAAAAGTGAGATTTATGTGCAGACACAAGATTCTTAAAACCTGGATGTGAAAAAGGGCATCTAAGCAAGTAAAAGCTGAAAACAAATAGGGACAAATAAGAGGATATGACGGAGGGCTGAACAGGAAGCACTTATACAGGTGGCAGTTACTGTGCAGTTGGCACTGTTGGAATGAGGGACTGACATATTAGTATGGAGAGAAGAATGCAAAAATGAATAACAGGAAACATGGAGAAAAATCATAATAAAGTTTTACAAAAGTGCTAAGCACAATTAGATATATGTAGTTTAACACCATAACAGGAATTGGTTTTAATACTTGCTCTGTGCCGGACACTCTTTTAAAGACTTTGCAAATATTGATGTATTCACTCTAACAGCCCTGTGAAGAGGGAACAGAGGTTAGAGAGATGAAGTATTTGCCCAAGGTCTCGTGTCAAAAATGTCTAGCTCTGAATTGAACTCTGAGTCATCAACCACTATTTTGTGGAAACACTCCTCTACAGAAGAGCTTTCTCAAACCTAGAAATAATTCAAAAGGATAGGCAGCTATGGATTGCTTCAACCAGCATCTCCATCTTATGCTTAGGACTTTTTGTGACTTGTATTCAACATATGTACTATAATTTTACATCCAGGTAATAGAGGATGGGTTTTGTACATTCCAGCTTTCTTCTTCAATAGAAAGCTTATCTTTTTCAAACCCTCTTTTGCCACATTTCCACTGTGCTAGAATCCTGTATTCTCTATATGTTGGCAAGACGTTTCTACTAGAAGATTCCCTAGCAGATTCCTGTGGCAGAGATGAGAGTCTTCCACTTCAGCATCATCGAAGTACATATAGCAAAGCAGTACAAAAATTATTACTAATGTCTCATCGGCATTATAAAAATGACAAGACAAGGGAGTAAAATTGTTGAAGTAGAAGAAAGGAAGACAGAGGAAAGAAAGGAAAGTTTTTGTCATAGAATTTTGTTTTATCTCCAGAAAAAAATCCTCCACATTTTACATGTGAAGCGGTAGAGTATTAATTTAAGGTAGGCTAGGACAAAGTGAGGTCGTGTATGGAAATCCCTAGAACAAACATTCAAGGAATGAAGAACCAATGGGATAAACAGAAAAATAGAAATCTAGTGGACTTCAACCGACCATATCATAATTATATTAAACAAATGGACTAAACATCCCAAGTTAAAGCAGAGATTATTGAACTGAATAAAAACAAACAAACAAAAACAACACACACACACACACACACACACACACACGCACACACACACAACAACAACAACAACAACAACAAGACCTAAATTTGAATTCTAGTCTCTAAGTAGCTTAGCGGTATGTTTTTTGACTCTCAGTTCCTTTATATGTGATAAAGGAGAAAACGGACTTGTGTAATAAATAGTCCATAAATCTGTTGAATGAATGAAAGTAAAAATAAATATAAAAATGCAAGCAAATTTATTATGCATATAAAAATTAAATTCAAATTATCTGTGAGCCTTTTATTTTTTTTGCTTGCAGACAGCTTTAAACATGAAGAGATGTAGCCAAGAACATTTTATTTGGGACAGATGGAAAATAACCAAACAAAAAAAGGCTTTTCTGAAATGGCAGCAAGTCTTGACGCTGGACTTTGTGGAGAAGGGTTATTTTCCCAGCAAGAGCCAAAGAGGACAATGAAAGTCTCCTGCTGTGGCATTTAGAGGCACTGGTATATGTGGAGTTGGAGTCCTTCAGGGGAAGCAGGAGGAAATCACAGTGTCTCCAGAAGAAAGGAAGTTGACACAATGAACTTGACCTGAAACTTTCAGTATTTATTATTGCAGATAAAGGTGCTTATTTAGTCACTACTTGCTACTTGGATAGCCAAATTCCATAGCCAGAGACAAAGAGCTAGTCTGAAATGCTTCAAAATTTTAAGTAGACTCTACACAGTAACATGTTTTTTTAGAAAGAACATTAACCTATAATTATTAGCTTAGAAACATGTAAAAAAAAATAGTCTTCATTTTTCAATTACTGAATTGTTGGCAGTTGATTGCAATAGTTTTGGCAAAGGTTTTTTTTTGTTTAAACAGTTGGCCTCCATAGACTTTAAACTATAAGGAATTTTCTTTTTAAATCACCTTATAAAATCTGGTAAAAACCAGAATTTGAATCAGTAACAAAATGTATTTGGATACTCAATTTTTTTCTCTTACTTTCTCTTATTTAAACTCTTTATATTTTTGGTGATATTTACACAAAAGATAATTTATCATGAATATTGTTTGGTTATCATTTGGATTTTTTTCTTGTAAAGTTTTAGATAGCAAAGTTTATATCCTGCTTCTAATGGTATCTTCATGGGGTGTAAAAATTTTTCCTTCATTTTTTAAAATTCATGACCTAAATAACATAAAATAAATGTAACATATTTGAAAATAAAAAGAATCCATAACATTTGTTTTTCTAATATTATGAAAACCAGTGTAACAAGTTTATAAGACTAGAATGTGTTTATAACTGATCTTTATTATTCTTTGTATTATTATTTAGATTCTATACACATTTGTTAGCTCAAAAATAATATATTATTCTTAAAATTATTTAGCTAGCATAGTTTCTCTTATTTTTATAATAATTATTTTATTTCCACATTTAACTACTTGAATATTCTTCATTGAGTGTTATTTATTCAAATAGCAGCATTAAAAAAATCATTAATTTTCCTCATGCAATAATAATCATTATACTTGAACCATGACTGTGAGGCTATTAATAAAAACATATCAACAAACAAAAAACAAATAATGAGGTTTCTCAGTCCACGTTATATCTAGAATATTTACTAAACTCATGTGGGAATAGTCAGAAATCACTAGTCAATCTAAATAAAATGCTTTGTTCATGTTACTGATGCTTTTTCTGATAAAGATTTCATGCTCATGTATGCTACCATGGATCATTGTGCAAAGTCAGTTCAGGTACACTAGAAATAGCATTGCACTAGACATCCAGATTTTCAAACTTATAAAGACAGAAGAAAATTGAAGCTGAGAGCAGATTTTGACTAAATCTGTGTCCAACATTCAGCTTCTGCATCTCTAACACAGAGCACTAGTGAAGGATGTCCTTTGAGTTGTGAGAAGCATTATAGTAATACAAATAATATAGGAGATAGAGCCTCTTATTAAAGTCAAATGAGAATTTGTTCATTAATTAAAGATACATCATTCTTAAAGTTACAGAGATATACTTACTATGAAGGAAAGTAAAGTTAAATGGGTATACTTGCCTACGGGGGAAAGTAGAAACTTCTCCTTAAAGGTTGGAAGATGGTGATGGTAGAGCCTAGATTACTCATTGATTAATTGATACCTCAAAACTTTTAAAAGAATTTAATCTAGATAATGTCTTTCTAAGGTGTGAACAAGTTAAGAGAAACCCATCAAGGGATGGTGACGCGTCCCATAGCTAGCAAGAGTGAGAAACCATTTTCACTTCCACATGGTAAAATGTATACCAATCCACTTTACCCTGCAAGATCTGTCAGTCTTCCACCTGGGCAAGTTGAATATTGATGTGGAGGGATCTCATCAGCCCTCAATCCTTTAAGTCCTTGTTGGTGGGCATAACCTTGGCAACCCCTCCAGTAATGCAGTATTGCTTCCAGTTTGTTAACCTGGTAGGTAGAGGCAGTTCCAGTGGCTTCTACTTGGCCTGTCTGATTACAATATCTCTCACTTCATAGGACAAGAATCAATTTGGGCATTCTGTCAGTTGCTTAATACGTCATTCCAACCATGCATGCCAGAACTGGGAAATAATCATGTGCTGGGTGTGGGGACCTGTTTGGACTACTGACAGATATAACTGAGCCCAAACTGCATTAATCAACTCACTCCCAGACATTGCCATTCTGATTGGTAGACCACAATGACATTTTAGATCTCTAGGAACTACTGCAATTGGTTCAGAGCCAGTGTGCAATAGTCACTGAGAGCCTAGTTATTTTCTCTTTCCCTGTGTAGTCACCAGATAAATGTCTGCAGTTCCCCTTTGGGAATGCTGGAAGAAATATTTGTAACACAAAATTTTGCTAATATAGAAGGGTTCTTCCTTGGGGTGACCCAGTGTCTTCTTCGTTTAAGAAGCTCTGGACTCACACCGGGAATATTTGAGGGCGTGTGACTTTCTCTCATGGTTTAAATCAGTCTTCTGTCTCTCAGATCTAGGGCTTTTCCACTTACACAAATCAAGTAAGATTTCAAATAAGCTGCCTTTCTATTTTATTCTTTAGGACATAATGGCCAATTAACTAACATTAATATTCTTTGCAGGTCAGATCATTCTGCTTTCTGACTTCTCTCTGCTGTGCAATAAATAAACTATGCCTAACTTTGCCCTGACAATTGAGCCCCAACACTTGGCCCCTATTGCTCGAAGATACATGACCCCCATTAAGTTTATGACACTCAGTTTGGTGGCACCATTATGGCCTTTCATTCATGACTAGCAGAGAATAATTACCACAGAATTTTCAAGGAGGCTGGTGCTCCTCACCAATGTATTTTCAAAGCCATGGTAAAGATAATATCCTCTGGACTCTCCTACAAAATATAAGATAAGTAAGCAGATTTTACAATAAACCAACTTCAGCATTTTAATTTCCTTAAGCCTGTGGATAGCATATGATCTGGCAACTTTAATCCCAGATCTATACCCCCCCGAAAATGGAAAACACGTATCCACGCAAAAACTTGTACACAAATGTTTATGGCAGCATTATTCATAGTAGCCAATAAGTTGAAATATGTCCAAATGTCCATTAATAATAAATAATAAAATATGCTAAATTCGTACAATGAAATATTACTCAGTGACAGAAAGAAATGAGTATTGATACATGTGACAACATAGAGTAGCCTTGAAACATTGTAAGTGAAAGAAGTCAGTAAAAAAGGGTCAAGTATTCTTTGGTTCCATCTCTATGAAATGTCCGGAATAGGTAAATTATCCATAGAGACAGAGGGTAGATTGGTGGCTGGCTAGTGCTGGGGTACAGAAATGGAGAGGTTGGAGGAATAATAGCTAAAGAGTGAGGGTCTCTTTCTGGAGTCACAAGAACATTCTAAAATCAATTGTGGTGGTCATGGCACAACTATGAATATACAATAAGTGAGTGACTTGCATCATCTTGATCTATACCCGATTAAGCTATTAAGCAAAACAGGTGGCAAGGGGAGTCTTAAGAAAGAGGTTTCCTTGCAAAAAACTATCTCATGGGGGGATGTTATAGATTTTTCAGACAAGGAAAAACGGACCTCATCAGATAGGGAACTAAAAATTGCTTCCACTGGCAAAAGATGCTCAACAAAATTGGAGGTTAAGAAGTTTCCAATCTCATTAGAAACTGCCTATATGTCCAATTCTATTTTTTAATGGCCCTACTTTTTTTAATGTCCTAAATTTAACATAAGAGAGGTTTTGATTTTTTTTTTTAACTTTTAAAATATCTTGCCTCTCCAGGGATTAAGGGGTTCTTTCAGGGAAGTCGCAGAAGCTTTATAGTTTATGATGGACCTTAATTTAGGTAATTAAAGCCCTGAGCTAATTATTTTCTTTGTCTTTGGCCTCTAGCATGTTTAAAAGCAACAGCCAAATCCCAAACCTTGTACGCTTTAGTTCCTCTAAAATATTCTACAGCAATAGCTATTAGGTTGTATAAGGCCTTGCTTTCTGTATAAAGGCACTTCATCCTAGGTGGCTAATGGTCATAATTTATGAATTGTTTGCCACTGCATGCTATGGACTACTAGTTTACATTTGTCATGGAAATAAAAGAATTGATGTGTTTATGACCAGTCAGATGAGAAAACCTGTTGCAGATTCCTATCTTTAAGGTTCTATTCTCCTGGAATGACTTCTGGAACCAATCACTTTATCGGTTAGAATTTAATAGAGAAATCAGGGCCATTATTAGTGTAGTGAGATAGACTTTTATTACCTGAATTAGACCTTGTACAATTGCAAGCAGAGAGCTAAGTGAAAGTTGAGGAAGGGAATTTGCAGAACCGGGTAGGAGTCACTAGCATTCCTTTGGAAGGTCTGAATATGGGAAAAGTTGGAGGGGATCCTAAGACTCCAAGAGTGTACAGTGATTAAAGTAGGACTGCAAAGGGAGGCTCATGACCAGGTCTATGGAGAACCGTTGTATATGTGTGATTATTGCCCTGAGTTTGTAGCCAAAATTTCAAGGTGGCCCCAGGGTTGCTGTTTATTCAATTGAGACAGCAGCAGTTGGGGGTAAATATCTGAAAATGGAACACAGAAGGAAGAAGCAGAAATTATAAAGCATAGCTCCAGGATTACTCAAATTAACGCTAATAGAATCCAGCACATTATTCCAATTCTGATTCATTAGCCATACTGTTTTCTAGAGGGATGAGATGGGTAAATGAGAAGAGAAAAACAGAAAAAGTAGACTTTTGGTTTTACTTTTACTAGTCATATTAGGTTCATTGTTCAAAATCCAGAGCCTCTGCAGTTACTGGTTCCTTTTACCAAAGCTTGAACACTTAATACTCTTTTTGGTTTGCTCACATCTGTTCTAGATGAGACCTAGAACAAAGAGGTTTTCAACATATACATGTTGGCTATATGAATAAATTCATGTGTGAATGAATGAGGGTTTATTTTCAAAGTCCTCTTACTACTTTCTAACTTCATGCTCATGCTGATTATGCTTCCTGTACTGATAATAGCCACTTGCTCTAGAGGTAAGAAACTCAAGAATGCTGTGGCCGACGCATAATGAAAGGAGAAAGGAGTCAGGGATCTCATAATCAGGGTGGAGATTTAGCAGACCACGCAGATGAAATAGCGTGCTTTCATCCAGATGAAAACATCACACACTTCCTACTAAAAAGAAAACATGCCCTCTCCTGACACGTATAACTGAGGCTCCTGGTGGAGAAGTAGCCGCCAGGAGCCTCAGTTATACCTAGGGGAGTAGAAAATCAAGGAGTGGATGGTCTGTAAATTAGACCCCTCCCCTTTTTCTTTGTAAAGCACCTTGGGGGGGGGGCGGGAAGAACACCCTGAAAACGATTGTCTTGTATTCTGGGGCTAAAACAGACAATAGTCTGAAATGGACAAAGGTCACCAAAACTCTCAGAATTGTTATAGGATCCAAGTTTTTATAGAACTTAAACAATATTAGGATCTCTGTTTAAGAAAAATACAAAATTATGAATAAAGTTATGTGCTTATTTAGAACAATAAAATCAACAAGTTACAAATTTAGAAAGCTAATAATTTCTAATAATATAACACTCCCCTTCCAATAAAACACAATATGTTTTATTAATTAACTTCCTGACTCACTTGTTTAATACTTTTCCCTATGTAATGTGGCTGGTATACTTTTTGATTCCCTCTTCATATGATTATCATCTTGACATATCATTTTCTTTCTTTTTAAAAAATTATTTTTTAATTTTTTATGGTGACATTGGTTAACAAAATCCAATGTTTCAGCTGTACACTTTAACAGTAAGGCATGTATCTCTCTCTCTCTCTCTCTCTCTCTCTCTCTCTCTCTCTCTCTCTCTCTATATATATATATATATATATATACACACACACACACATATATATATTTATATTACACTGGATGTTCACCTCCCATAGTTAGATTTCTTTTCGTCACCATATATTTGACCCCCTCTATACCATCTGCCTCATCCCTCCCTCCTCCCCCTACGCTCTAGTAATCACTTGTCCATTGTTCATGTCCATGAGTCTCTGTCCTGTTCGTTTATTGTTTTTAGGTTTATATCCCATATATAAGTGATATCATGTAGTTTCCAACTTTTTATGTCTGGCTCGTTTCGCTTAGCACGATTATCTCGAGGTCCCTTCATATTGTTGCAAATGGCAGTATTTCATCTCTTCTTATGGCTGAGTAATGTTCCATTGTATGTATGTGCCACAGCTTCTTTAGCCAGTTATCTATTATAGGACACTTGGTTGCTTCCATATCCTGGCCACTGTGAATAATGCTGCTATGAACTTCGGTGTGCAGATATCTTTTCAGATGTGGGTTTTCAAGTCTTTGGGGTAAATCCCCAGTAGAGCGATTGCCGGATCATATGGTAGATCAATTCTTAGTTTTTTGAGGAGCCTCCATACTGTTTTCCGTAGTGGCTGTATCAGTTTGCAGTCTCACCAGCAGCGCATGAGGGTTCCTTTTTCTCCACATCCTCTTCAGCATTTGTTATTACTTGTCCTGTTGAGTATAGCTATTCTAACAGGTGTGAGATGGTATCTCATTGTAGTTTTGACTTGCAGTTCCCTAATGGCTAGCAATGTTGAGCATCTTTTCATATATTTGTTGGCCGTTTGTATGTCCTCAAGGGAGAAGTATCTGTTCAGGTCCTCTGCCATTTTGGGGGCATATCATTTTCTATAGAGCAGATAGTAACATAACTTTCTATTTAGCATGATCAATTAGGATTTGTTATTATTGATGATTTAGAATGTATTATTTCATTTTATAATTTGCTATTGATAACAAATATTTTGAATTTTTGTCATTTGCAAAAAGCTCTGACAAACTTTCTTCTTTTATGAGCTGTATGATTTTAGTGCATTATGTTCTTGTGCCTTGACTCATGTTTTGAACTGATGACAAAACATGAAATAGTTTTCATCAATGTCCTCATTACTGCATCACTGACAATGTCAATATTTCATGTCAAATCAGCAGTCTTCATTAATTGGCTTATCAAGCAATTCAAAAGCTACTCATTACTTCCGTTTAAAAATTTTCATTATCTTAATTAGTTTGATATGATCTCAACACTCTTGGCTTAGTTTTTTTTTTCACTATATCAACATAAATTAATTACATCACTCATCTTGCCTCTTTCACTTTGTATTTGATTCATTTTATATAAAATTTCCTCTATGTTTAAATAAACAAATTTAAAAGACAAAAGAAGGTACTGTTTGTGTCTAATTCAGGAGTCAATAATTTCTCACTTATTTTTTCAAAATATTACAAAATGACTTTCTAAATGTAAATAATGTATTGAGCTTTATTAACTTTTGAATAAACTTTTGCATCGTAGTTTATTCAACTTTTTTCTCATCTATTCAAAATATATTTTACAGTCTTAATTTTACAACAGCTTCATAAAGAATAGGCCATCTTATTACATTTAGACTCTTTAAGAAGTACCACTTCAAAAGCTGGCAAGGGTTTTAAAATACGCTATTGACAAGACAGACATGCAGATAAAATGTGTAAAGGTTGCAAAATAGTGAAAAAGAAAACACTTCAGGTTCTGTGAGGATGGGTCTTTCTCTAAAGATATGTCCTCCAATCTTTAAAATGTTCAATGGCTAGTTATAATTGTCCAAGACTATTTCAATTTGTTGAATATATATCTGAAGTTGGTGAGAAAGTTTAAATCTCTTACAGGGTTTTCTGCTATAACAAAAAACACCCTAAAATTACTGATAATCTGTGTTTATAGAAGAATATGTTACAGTGCATTGATATTTGATGTCTGGCTTATTGATTTTATTTGCTACTTCATTTATAGGGATCTTCAATTCGATCAATTCTTTTGGGCAAATAAGTTTCATTTTGTTCATTTTGCCATTTCCCCAAGTGCTTGGGCAAAAATGAATCAATTCTGCAATAAATTTGAAAAAGTTATCCATGAAGTTTTCATATTTTAAGATTGCAACTGTCCATAGTAATCTCTGAAGGACAAATCTCTTTCACTTAAAAGTGACCCTGCTCTTTCTCCTGTTTAAAGCATTGTTCTGGTGCATTTTGATTTATTTACATGAAATCCAAGTAAATAGGCAGCTTAATTAATCATTGTGCAGTAATCTTAAGGGCTTTTAATATAGTAATCCAGAAAAACTGAGTTATTAAGTAGCATCGATCTTGCCTGGAGTAGTTTATAAGTAAGGTCATACATTATATATAACCTCCAGTTTGGGATTATGGTAGCCAAGATCCTATACGAGTTTGAACACTTTTAATTTTCTTAACTGTTTGTTAAGGAGCACCTTTTGACCATTATACATTCTGTTTGATTCACTGTAAATATTGGGATCTAGAATTTGAAAAAAACAAAAACAAAAACCTGATTTTCTTTAAACAATATTGAATGAAATTATTTCTCATTGTAACAAGCCACAATGTAAGATCATGATACTTACTTAAGTCAATGGATCCATCAATATGAAGGAGCTGTTGAATTCTTGAATGCTTTGTTGTCTGATACCCATTAAAGCAGACTTATTTTATAACAATTTCATTTTTCTTCCACAAGTTGTCTTATTGATAGTGTCCTGATTCTCCTAATTTTCCATATTTCTTCTTGTCACATTCATGATCTATATTGTCTAGACTACTTTTTAATTCTATCTTTATTTTCATGATCTTTACCAGAGTTTTAACTTTTAGCATTTATGTATTAAGGATCTTTGATATGTAGAAGTTTGTCTTCTTTCTTTCAAGTTATAATTTTAGCTGCCGCAAGGATTTTTCTTTCTGCTCTATTTAAATTTGAATTAAAAAATCAATGATTCTTTAAAAATACAAAATAAATCTGAAAGTAAATCATACATAAAAGCAATTTAAATGATTTTAAGTTGCCACTATATTATATTGGGATACAGTGTGGTATACTCACTATATTCTCTCTGTAACTTACACTGCTAATTATTTATATAGGTAGAAGTCTTGTCACTCTAACGTTTGTTTCTTCAGCCAGTTTTATTGTGTCAGTGGCAAATTTGCATGCAGTTCCGCTAAAAACCACCGGACTTTATCAGGACAAGAAGTATCAGAGTTTCTAAAACACGATCCCAAACTTCTAGGATGCATAAACTGTGTGATTTTACCTTTACCTATAGGCATGTTTGCTTTTTAGAATTCCAAACTTACAAACTTAGAGATTTTGACAAATCTTAGTTTAACAGTTCAGTCAAAAAAATCAAAACAAAAACAAAAACAAAACAAAACAAAACAAAAAAAACACCAAAGTCTAGTGCCTAAATAGTTGTAGATGCTACCATGTTTGTTGAGAATATTTCTGATGGAAGAGAATTTCTATTTTGACTAAATACCAATAAGAAACAAGTCCTGCATTTACAATTGTATATGTCTGATGAGGAATAATTGTTCACAGATTACCTTCTGGCTCTGAACATTTCAAAATCATGCTTTTTCCCTGCTTAGCCACATGTCACTGGTAGTGTGTGCCACAAGACATATTCATATCACAATACAATTCCTGGCCCTCATCTTCATGAAGGAATGCTAGGAGAATCAACACACTTAGTGGCAGAAATAGTCCCAGAAAACTTTTGTGCCCTGAGTTCACTAGCAATAACTTAACTGTACATGTATGTGAGTGCAAGTCACAAAAATAGATCCCACTCACCAAAACTAAATGTGTTCCCAAATGAATGTCCTTCTGTAGACTAAATACAAAAGCTATCCCAATGCCACCAAACACAAGGGGGAGCATGACAGAAATAGAGATGAAAAGAAAATAAGAATGGCAGGCTTGGGGATTGTAGTCCATACATTTTACTTTTGCAAATTATACACACCCGTGACCGGGAGAGCACATAGGTCTTCTCTGGGCCCGGCGAGTGTAAGTGTAAGGGAAGGACCCTGCAAACTCACTGGCTTTATGGTGTATCCACCTCTTCTCAAAACTGTTTCATCTTTTAGCTTTTGACTTCCATCTTAGTAGTAACACAGATGATATCTCATAAACTGAGTGGCCCAGTTCCAATCAGACAGATCAGAGGACATTGTAGTGACAAGAATTGAAAAGAATACCAAGCTCTAGTTACAGCGGGTTCCAAGGTTCAAAGCAAAGCATCATTTCTTTCAAGATGCCACACCCCCTGCCACCCTCTGCTTCCTTTTCATCACAATGAGTAAGTGCGGGTCCTGGGCTCCTCTTGCCCTGATGAGAAGTGTTTTAATTGAACAGATTTTACACTTCTTCACATTCAATGCAAGGGAGACGGGGAGTGGGGCAGATGAAAAAAAAAAAAAAAGCAGGATTCTTGGGAATAACAGATAAGTCTGTGTTTTTTATTTATTGTGAAAAATTTAACTGATTATACCTATTGACTTACTCTATTTATGTATACTGCCCTTGGCACATTTCTCTTGGAAATACCTCTTCGGGTTAAGACATGGTTCTAGATGCTAACTCACGGGGGCTGGATGACTGTTGCATAGACCAAGCAGTGAATCAAAGCCACTTGCTACAATTGTAGAGGGTGACACAGCTTCAAGGGCCCAGTTTTTTACCAGTAATGTCATTCTTTGTACTAAGATTAAGTTCTATAATATTCTCACTGAAGCACTTTTAAAAGTAGAGGAATATGGACTATGTAACAAATGTCCCTGTACACACCCCGTGTCCACCAGTAGTATGGACTGGGACTTTGCATAAGATCCTTTTAGGTAAATCTAAATTTTACATTGTATTGAATAATTTTTATATTAAAGTGTTTCCTCACTTATGTGCATTTAGTGTTAGTATTATCTCTCCAGCCCCAACTAGACATGAGCCCTACAAGGGAGAGGATATTCACCAGTGTTTTATTGGGGCAGCCCAGGTACCTAAACCAGTACCTAGATCAAAGTAGGCCCTTTCGAGGAGAGAATACAATTCAAATAAGATTCATGCTCCAGAGTGATGTATCGTGTTCACCCTGCGATTGTCAGACCAATGGTTCTAACCCTCTGCATCTGTACAAGCACAGGGCAGCTAAGTCATGCCTCTACAAGGCATCAATTAAATATTTTTCTGTTATTAGTGAGATAAGATTTTAATACAGATTAACGTAAGCTAGCTGTCAACTATCAGGACCTTGAAGTCGTGTGACACAGAGAAGCTATTAATATGGAGGTCAGGAATGGGAGAAGGGAATATCTATGTTCTTAGGGCCAAACATGTGGATTGAGGTGTTCAAATAAATTACAGTGACTTCCCAATTGTTTGTTTAAACATTTCTGGAAATGGTTCTGTTTAGGTATGATTACAACATTTTCTTCAATTCATAATTTTGTTTTGAAAGCTTGGGAGCTTATCTTCTTGACTCCATTCATATCTTTGTAGCTGAAATTGGAAATTCTAACTGTGATCTGAGCAAAGTTCCACAGTTGGTTTGCTGGTTTTTTTCTTTTTTTTTCTTTTCTTTTTTTTCCCTGAAGCAAAGCCAGTGAGAAATCCTACACTGTAGCCTCTGTCTGTTCTCCATGATTTATTAACTATTTTGATTCCATTTGCAAAAGTTTATTTTGTGGTTTGTCCCTAACATTTTAAGTGCTTACGTGTCAACTAAAACCTTAAGCACCTTCTTCAAAGTAAAGCCAAGTCATTCAGTCTGAAAAAAATTTATAAACAAAACTCTAATTCTAATTATAGCAAGTTATAAACAAAACTCTAATTCTAACTATAGCAAGTTAGTCTCTACATTCAGGCATGCCAGACACAAAGGATCTTGTCCCTTAACTGAAGACCAAATCCCATTATGTTCTGACCTCAACATGTATGAGAATTTCTATTTGTCCAAATGGTGGTAAGCAGAACTGGCACCTGGAAGATGTCACACAAACAGTCTAATTTTACACATATATAAGCATTGGATATCAAGTCTCGTGTGTTTTCCGATATATGCATATTATGTTTCTTTATGTTCCAACTTGATTATCAGTGTGCTGATTTTAAGGTTAAACATACCATTAATTAGAAAACTAAGTGGTCCAATTTGGAGAAATGCTGATAATCAAATTGGTATACCTTTTGTATCACTAATGACATTTTGATACAGTTTCCAGCTTTTAATTATGATGAGCTTGCATTTCAAAAAAACTAATTAAGTTTCCTTATTATTTCTTTTGTAACCACAAATTTTACCCTTAAGCTACCTAGAAAGTAAAAACAAAAACAGAGATCAGCAGACTTTTTTTAAAAAGAGTTTTATGCTTTTTATTTCTCTATTTACAAAAAAGAATCTGTTCAAGATAGAGAGGGTATGGGGGTGGGGTTATTACAGACCATTCGTGTGTTCTTGGCACTCCCAGAATGATTTAATGATGGTTTGATAAGTCTGGGTAGGTTTTCTTGGTAGATGAATGAACAATAATAAGAATAAATATGGATGCCTTCACTCAATAAAAAGATGTTTATTTCTTGAGTGCCATCCAGAGACTAGGCAACAATCTATGTACCAGAGGTAGCAGAAATGTACAAATAAAGTCTGTTTTTTGACACCTGCAAAATAATAGAGGAGATAGAAAATATGTATGTAGATAAATGCCTAGAAAACATACACACATAGAAAATACACCTGTAAGAAAATGTGTAGGGAAAATTCATATGTACCCTATTTATAATTACACGCTTTCAAAATTATGAAGTTAGAATAATGTGTGACTTGCTTAGAGATTTATGCCCTCTGTTGAGGAGCCCCTGAAGTAAGAAGTCCAGATCAGTATTCCACAATAAGAATATAATATGAGATAAATCTGTAATATGCAATACATGTAATATTAAATTTTTCAGTAGCCACATGAAAAACAAGAAAAAGCAGCTGGATAAATCATTTTATTTAACCCACTGTATCCAAAATATCATTCCAACAAGTCAATACAACAAAAAATATGTATGAGATCATTTACATTCTATTTTAGTACTAAATCTTCAAAATCTGGTATATATTTTATATTTACAACATATCTCAATTTAGATTAGCCACATTTTAAATACTCAACAGCCACATATGCTGACTGGCTGCTGTATTACACAGCGCAGGTCTCTAAACTATTAAATTTGGTTGTCAGAACCTATTTCTTATCTGTCTATATATTTTCTCTGTATTATGTCTGTTATCTTGACAGATGTTTTCTCTTTATTATTCATTTATTCCATATTTAATAAGTATTTATTGAACAACTAGTGGTTGCTAGATGTGATTCTAAGTGCTGGATGAACAAGGAATAACAGAAACCCCTGCCCTTCTGGAGCTTACATTCCAGTGGCTGTTGTCTGGGATAATTTCAGATCCCAAATTATATTTATGAGTTTTAGTCTTTTTCTGCTAGTTGATTAGATGCTAGTCACAGATGAACTTATGATGCTTATTCTTGCTAAAACCAGAGCCCCACTTTACATCTAATAGTTTTCATACAGAAAAACCCAATGATCCAATCCATATCGCTCTGAACCAGACGTGTAATTTTTACAAATGAGGGTGAGTGGAGAAGAGCGAAACAGGTTGACAAAAGGGAGGCCTGTTACCCCAGACTTCCTCTGGTATTCCCGTAGTCATTGGTATTGTTAATGAATTGTAATTTGTCTTCTCTTTATTCGAAAATTGATTGAGGAAACTGCGGGCAGAGTTCTTGTTCTGGCAAACTCATTTTAATTTCCCTTCTACTCACAACCAGCTTCGCTATCTGAAATGCCGAGACAAACCCACAAACACAAATAAAAGATAAAGCAGTTCTCTGAAACCACTCAACTCACAGCATCTCATTAAGAGAGGGGGAAAAGCAGGTGTTCAAGCATGTTGTTTTTGTTTGCTTTGTTTACTGGAAAACAGTCCTTCTCTAATGAAAAATGTGCTCATCTAACCTGAAGACAACTTATTAGGCTGGGCTTGTTTTGTTTCCCAGCAGTGATTCTCAAACCTTGGCTGAAAATGGAAATCAACCTGATTATATCTGAAACATTTGAACACTTTTAAATGTAGGTTTTTCTACTATTCTTTAGGCATGGCAAGATCAACAGAAAAGGAGATTATTGCTGAAGAGATAGTTCGTTATACTCAGCTCCCAATGAGAAAGGGCACCACCACACCACATGGGAAAGCCACACGGGGAAGTGCCAGGGACAGGTGGCACAGGAAGTGGGGAAACGTGTGCAGGACCCTTTATTGTCATCCCCATGGGATGGAATGAGCAAGGCTAAGTAAGCAGGCTTAGGATGGGCTAGTTTGAATAATTTCAGCATGCTCGGGACATAGGGGCTGTCCCCAGTTGTCTGGTGTCTGGTCCTAGGGTGATTAGGGCAGGTGGACAGTGGCCTGGACTGTGGGCCACTGCCTAGGAATTAGATAACTCTGGGAGGAGCAGTCCTTACAAGGTCAGCAAGGCCTCGTGAGATCAAAACATCAGAGTATAGAAAGTAAAAGGCATGGGTGTCACAATGTCCAAGCTAAACTCTGAAGCAATTAAATCAGAGTGCCTGCAATGGGGTCCAGACCTTGGTATTTTTGAAGCCACCCAGGTGATTCCAATGTCCAGAAAAGGCTGGAAAATAAATCTAAGAACTTTTCTCTGCTGATGTGAATATCATTGTGAATTGACTCTCTTAATTCATTTGAGGGTCATCATCCCAATTCCTGAAAACTCAGTCACAATCAAATGCCACTTCAAAACAACCTTGAGTACTGTTCACACGACATTGGATGTCAGTGATAAGTTTAGTGTGATGTGGTATTTAGTTATGATGTAAGCCTTTTTTTTTTTTTTTTTCAAAATTGGGGCGATGGCCCTAAAATCAGTAATAAAATCCACTGACTTTCTGAAACTATTTAGAGCCTAACTACTCCAAGTGTAGCCTGGGGACCACCGACATTGGCATCCCTTGAAAGTTTATTGTAAATGATTCTTGAGAACCACTCCAGACCTACTGGGTCAGATTCTGCATTTTGACAAGTTCCCCAGGTAATTAGTGTGCGCACATTAAAGCAGGGTCAGGCAAAAGGTGTCACAAATTTAATTGGACATACTCAGTGTCTGTACTAATTTCAAGTGGCTCTTCGGTTTCCATGGATTTCTGCCCAGGTGAGCCAAAACACACAGCATATGCCATGCAGACCTCCAACAGTTTTTCCGCTGAAGAATATTTATTCTGAAGCAAACAATAAAAGGATTTTTTTTCCCCTTAAAGAGCAAACTGAGGTCAAAACATCTCAGCATGAGTTTACCAGTGAGTAGGAGTTCTTTGTATTGGTCTCCAGGTCTGTCCTAACTCATTTCTGCAGTCTTGTGGGATCGGATGCCCGTGCCGCCGCGCCCCCCTCCTGCCACACACCAGTTTCCGAAATGTACCACGATCATACGATACGCCTTTTTTCTCTTCTGTCATTCAGATTTCTCAACCACATATGCTTTTCCCTGAGAGGGCTGAACTTTTAGCAAGGCTCATCTCGACCCTGCTTCCAGGAAGAGCTTCTCCCATTTATCAGCCCCTTCATTTTACAGCCGATGTCCCCCTTTTATTTTTCCTTGGCATCATTTACCTGACTCAGTGACACATAGAAAAGCATTAGAAATGTAGTTGCAATGATATAATATAAGGTCATTTCTAAGATGATTTTCCCATCTTTATTCTGCTCTACTTCCTAGACAGATATTTCACTTGTTCCTGCCTTACTTAGCACTTTTTTTTTTTTTTTTTTTTTGCCTCTAAAACTGTCTAGTGACGTATTAACAATTGGTTTTTAAAATATCTTTGCTGGGAGGGTTTGGGGAGAAAAATAAAACTTCACAAATTTTTTTGCTAAATCTTTCTCTCAGTATACATATATAACAGAGCGGTCTTCTTCCACACCCCCGTTTAATAAGGTTATATAATGATTCTTATAGCAGTAATTTTGTTTATTATTTTTGTCATTGTTGCCAGCATATTGACTCTTTCTAAGTTTTCTGGTTATAGACACTGATTACTCATCGCAGGTTCAGGGAGTGAGAACCTGGGGTTTATAAGAAATATATACTTGGTTTTTGTCCCACTTCTGGCACATCTGGGGGACACCTGTTCTGAACCTCTTCACACTTCAGTTTAGACATTTGTCAAAACTGAAAGAATGTACAATACCAAGAGTGAATTCCAATGTAAACTATGTACTTGGGGGCATCACAATGTGTTAACGTAGGTTCCTCAGCTATAAAAAAAATGTACCATTCTTGTAGGAGATGTTGATCCTGGGCAAGGTTGTGCGTGTGTCGGGGGCAGAAGTGATATATGGGAAATCGCTGTACTTCCTGTTCAGTTTTGCTGTAAACCTATAACTGCTCTAGAAATAAAGTCTATATATATATAGATAACTATTAAATGACAATGCACGTCTCCTGAGTGGCAGAAATGTATTTCAATATAGTGAATGTCTGTTATAAGCTCTGGGATAAAGAGCAGTAAATGCAGGGGAAGCTGAAGGACACTTTGCCTCCCTTTTTCTGCCTTCTCTTTTTCTGCACAAACGCTTATTTCTTCACAGTTTCTTAAAATATGTTTGTTTTGTTTTGTTTTGTTTGTTTTGGACGGGCTCGTGACCAGCATGGTTTGTAGCCTAGTCTATGTTGTTTCAGCCCCTCACCTGGACTATTTGTTCTGCCCTAAGAACGGTATAAAACCCATTCAGTATGTTAACAATCATGGTATATTAAAGGCTCTCTTTCTTAAGAAAATCCACCCAGCATTTTTTTTCTTACTAAACTTAACCACAAGATGAAGATGATGTGAAAAATATACAGAGAAAACATTATTTCCTCTCACTATGAGGGGAAAAAAATTTCTGAAGGAGAGATTTTAATAATACTGAGTTCTATGATAATGTCAATAACTTTCACTTAACACGAGAGTTTTTTTGTTTGTTTTTTGTTTTTGTTTTTAGAAAAGGACAGGTAGTAAATATCTTAAGTTCAGTAGACCATGCAATCTGTCAGACTGCAAAACTGTTGTGATAGCTCAGGAGCCATCACAGAAAATAGTAAATAAATGAGCATGTTTGTATGTGGCAATAAACCACTGTTCACAGAAACAGGTGTGGGGTCAACTTTGGCCGAAGGGCCATAGTTTGTATAACTTTGGTTTGAATTCTTGTCCCACCCTTACCATGATATGCACTTGGCATCTTCATCAAAGGAAACAAACAAATGGGGGAAGAAAACACCCCATAACTCAAATCTCATAGTTATTTTCCAGGCCCTCGTCATCATCAACTGTTTCTTCAATCCTGTAGCTACTTGGCATGGTGGTAGATCTTCGAGTCAAAAGAATTCAGGAGGCATTCATCACGTGCCGGCCATATTCCAAACTGTGTGAGATGTCTTTTTATTCCTTCTTTTTGTCCAGTTTTTGCTACTGCCATCACTAATATTTGAGTGACAGCATTTTTCTTTCTGTGTCTCTTTCAGACCCTCCCAGCAGCCCTTAGATTCTGGCTCAACCTTTTTTATTAGAGACTTAATAGCAAAAAGAATAACTTGTAAAAGGTTTACAGAATACTTTTGATTCTTTGTAGTCAAGTGTGACTTCCTTTTCTGTTATACACATGATGCTTTATAAATAACAATGAAAAAGTAAAAAAAAACACTAGAAATGTACAGTGAGGATAGGAAACATCATTTGCAATTCTACTACTCTATAGATATTTGATCTTAGATATTTGAATTTTGTTAGCTGAAACTGGTAATGCACATTTACATTGCAAATTGGCTACTAGATGAATAGGTATGTGTATTTGAGAAGTCGAATATGGAAGCAGCTTCCTGATATTTCATGCTCTAAGTATCAGAGATTGTGTTGATGGAAACGGATAGTTGGTATTCAGCCACGTGATGCTTATACCTGCTCTAAAGAAAAATGAAGTGGGTCAACACTTTTTCTCTTTTCAGCAACCACTCGGGTTTCTTCATATACCTTTAGCCTGCCTGTTCCTACAGCATCCTACTGGTATCCTTATCCTTTCTATTTAAATTCAGTGCTAAGACTAGAAACCACATGATACATTGGTCAGACTAGTTAGAACGGAAAATAAGAGATATCAAAACAATTTCATTCACTTGAGGGGGAAAAAAAACACTTTAACATGAACAAAATTGAAAACCTATTATGCCCAGGAATGCTTTTGGTGATTTTTCAAGATCTGGTGAATATAGGATAACTGACAAATGGACCTTGCTTTTCCATGGAATTCAGCAGAATGGCTGATTCAATAAATCACAAGCTGTAAACAACTTCCTAATGCAATTCAGCATTTGAATGTCTTGTTGCTTACTTTGATTCAAGCCGTTATATAGCTAAATCTTTTTCAAGTATTTCACAAAAGTAACCTTTCGATGTGTAAGTCACCCTATGCTTAATGAATCAGCTCTTCTGTGGTCAAAAGGCAAACGGAAGTGATTTCTGGAAATTCTCTCACTTGGACCAGAAGGTAACAATTATCTCATGCTAACCAATCAAAAGATCAAAGACACGAGAACGCAGGGATGAGGGATGCAAAGTTGAGAGTAACTGGACAAAAAATACGCTTTAATTAACTGATGGCTGAAATTGATGGACTTTTCTTTGTTTTCTTCTGATAGATAATCATAATTAGAATCCTCTACCTTGACCCATCCACCTACTTCTAAATATGATTTGGAAACAAAGTGTTATCTGATCTCCCTCTGCCTGTCATGTGTGTATTGCACTTGTATTTCTGTCCTCTGGTCCTTAAGAGGCTGAGTTAGTCCATTGGACATGGAGGAAGTGATACTACTATGAAACAAAATTAAAGAGGGGGAAAAAAAGCAGCCTAGGCTATACTCAACAGAATTTATAATACAAAGCTGGGAGAGGGCAATTTAATTTTTGGAAAGTAATTAATATTTTTCAGCAAAGATAATGTAATTTATACATAGTTCGATTTTCAATTTTCCAACTACTGCAGGTCGTCTTAATTTTTGATATCATTGTGTCTCTTCTTTAACATGCTGAGACATGTTCTCTTGATTTATGAAAGAAAGGCCAGTCCACATTCTTTAGATAATAATAAAACCTCGGTTGTGAGGAGTCATGCTCCCACAGGCAGAGAGAGAGAGCCCTTCCCTCTGGAAGAAAGAGAAAAGGAAGTCAGGTTAGGATCCTACTGTAAATACTGATTTAAATTGATCCCTTCTCTCTTCCTCCTTCTCTCTTTTCCTTTTCTCTCTCTTTTTTCTCTTTCTTTCATTTCCCTTTTCCTTCTTGTATTTATTCCCTAATATTTTATTACAAAAGCCACTACACAGGGATGTGCAAAATATGCATCCACAGAGATGGCAGGTTGCTGCAGTCTGATGGGGGTGTCAGGGCACGAGTGGGACACCTTTGCACATTTGGGGTACAGGGCGTGGGAAGTGGCAGTGGTTAATGAGAGGCGAAGGAACCAGAGAGCATCTGTAGAAAGGTGAGGGCAGTAGACGTTTTGGGCCCAGAGTAGGTTGAGCACCCAAAGAAGTTTGAGAAGGGTGTGCACACAGAAGGGTGGCATTCACTCAGACAGGGTTGTTTCAGCCCCATTGTGATAAGGAGGACATTTGAGCAAGGAATATCGTTAGAAGACTGGCACAAGCAGAATGGGGGGAGGCAGAGGTTTGTGTTGGCAGGAGGAGGCCATAGGTAGGAGCTTGGGCACAGGGTATTGAAACCTAAGTAGGTAATGAGGGCGTCCAGGTAGAGAGCTGGTGATAGTGCATAGCAAGGTGTCCTCTGAGCAAGGAGCAGAGGGCGTCTACCGAGGGGCGAAAACGTGACAGATTGTTGGCAAAATGGTTACACGCAAAGCTGATTCACACAATAAGTTGGTATTTTGAGATTAAAGGGAGCCATTTTCTCACTATCAGAAGAAATGGTTTAAAAATACAAAAAGACAAGCTAGAATGAACCCTCTGTAGTTGATTTGGAATTGGAGTTACCAGTGTGAACTCATGATGTTCAATACATACAGAAATAAATAATAAAGTAGATGTGCTAGTTTTTAAATTGAGTTGTCATTTATGGCTGAGGTTTAAGAAAAGTCCTTTATATTGGATTTAAGTCCCTTATCAGTTATATCATTTGCAAATATTTTCTCCCAAGTCTGTGGGTTGTCTTTTCTTTCATGCTTGTGCCCTTCAAATCACAATGCTTCTAATTTTGATGAATTCCAATTTAGCAGCAGCACATGTGGTTTAATGTCATTATCTAAGAAACCATTACCTAATCCAAGAATGCAAAAATTTACTCTATGTTTTCAAGAGTTTATAGTCTTGATACCTGTCATATTTGCTATTTGCTGTCTATGTCTTAAGTCATTTTACATTCCTCTATTCCTTCATCATATTAAGGAGATAATTTTTAAAATTCCTTTGTTTAATACATGTTTGAGTTATTTTTGAATGATTTCTCTAGAGATTACAAGCATACATTTCTACTCTTTTATATTTACTGATAAATATACTTTGCCAGTGCTTTTTTTTTTTTTTTAATTAAAGTTACTATCCAGTATCATTTCATTTCAGCCTGAAAGACAACTTTCAATGTTTCTCATAGCCTAGGACTTCTAACAAAAATTCTCATGTTTTGTTTTTCTGGGAATGTCTTACTTTCTTCTTCATTTTGAAGGATAGCTTTGCTGAGTACAGTTGACAGGGTTTTTTTTCTTTCAACACTTTCAGTGTCATTCCATTGCCCTTCTGGCCTCCATTGACTCTGACAGAGGTGAGCCTATTCATGCTATTTAGGGGTCCCTCGCATTGGGGGGTCTTGCTTCTTTCAGAGTTCTCTCTTCTTTGTCAGTTTGGCTGTGATGTGTATATGTTTGGATTTGAGTTTATCCTACTTTGAGTTTGTTGAGCTTCTTGGATATGTAAATTAATGGTTTTCATCAAATTTGGGAAGTATCAGCCATTATTTTATTTAAATATTCTTTCTGTCTCTCTTTCTCGTTTTCTTTAGACTTCCATTATACGTTACTTGTTAAAACTGGTGATATCCTACAGGTCTCTAAGAATCTCTTCATTTTTCTTCATGTTTTTTTTTTTTCTGTGCTTCCCCTTGGACAATTTTTAATTGACCTGTCTTCTGATTATTTCTTCTGCCAGCTCAAATATGCTGCTGGCCTCTCTAATGAATTCTTCATTTCAGTTATTTTACTTTTCAACTCCAAGAATTCCTATTTGGTTCTTTTATTTTTTTTTTCAAATTTGGTTCTTTTTATCTTCTTTATCAATATTCTCTTTATGGTGGATATTATACTCATACTTCCCTTTAATTCTTTAGACATTCTTTTTTTTTTTAGTGCTTTAAATATGTTTGTAATATCTGATTGCATGAATTTATTTTCTAATTCCAAAATATAGATGTCTTTAGTAAAGTTTCTTTTGACTGCTTTTTAAAAAAACTCATGTATGGATCCTACTTTCCTGTTTCATAGTGAATTTCATGTTATTTTTGTTGTTGGAAGCTAGACATTTTAAAGAATATAAGTAACACCAGAAACTTGATTCTCTTCTCCACCCAATGTTTGTTGTTTCTGCTGTTTGTTTACTCACTGGCCTTATTAATTCTGTGAAGTCTGTATACGTTATGTGTAGCCATTGAAGACACAGCACAGCATGGTGGTCAGATAATGATTAGATAGAGTCCATAAATGCCTTGAATCAATACATTTTCTAGCCTTTGGCAAGGCACCCACGTACTGAAAGTGTGTTTGAACACACTTTCAAATCTTTCCTAGTTTTCAACTTCACCTTACTCTTCAATTCCTATTTGTACTGTGCCTTGAGGTCAGCCAGAGCTGAGAGATTAGGACCTGCTCGTGTCTTCCTTGAGCATATGCACAACTCTGTACATGCCTGTGGCTTTCTAGATTTCCAGTATTGTGCATGAACTTTCTGAAATTCCCCATGGGCATCTCATTCCTCAAATTTTTCTTGTAAGTGTTTTGTTCTATCTCTGGTTTGCCCACTTGGCATCACTGCAATTAGCAGCTACAATGTTAAGCAATTGTTGTTGGATTTTTTTTTTTCTTGGACAAATGCCCTCAAACAGTGCTTTTCTCACTGAACAAGCTGAGCCAGGTCAAATAAAGACGAGCTCTGTGAATGAGACCTTTGCAAGAATCTTCCAAATTTTGTCACTTCTCTGGAGATAGCACTTTGGGGGGAAGATCTGATGCCATTCTCTTCCCTCTCTGGTCACTGCTAGGCTGCTATTTTTCATAGCTACCATGGTTGTGGGGTTTCTGGTTTTTAAGGGAAAGAGTCAGAAACAAATAAAAACCCATAATTCTCATTGTTTCTTACGGCATTCAGCTGTTTGATTTGAGTAAAGCTTCTCGTGTTGCAAATATGGCTAATTTCAAAGTTCCAAAAAAGTTAATTTTGATCATTTTTGGCAGTGTTTTTGTTGTTTTTGTGCAGTGGATTTTTTTCTTAGTCCATTGTTCCAGAAGTGCTTTCTCTATATTCTTCATGCAATTTTTCTACTAGTTTTGAATGATTTCAAAATAAAAAGGTTAATTTATTTACCCTTTATCTCATCTTTATTTCCTTGTATTTTTCTCCTTTCCTATGCCACATTCAGCTCGCTTAGTTTTATAAGCATAGTTACTTCATTAGTCAAGGTTCAGTGGGGATTGGAACCTATATTATTTCCACAATGACAGCCATGAAGGGTTTTAGATTCTAATTTTTTCCATTATTCATTGAACCAGCCAACCTTATCTTTCTGGTAATACCCAAGATTATAGCATGATCTTATTGGGAATAAGAAAAAAACTCTTTTTTTTTAATACAAATCTTTGCCTTCTTTATTAGCAGTTGCATTTTTTTAATGCAAGCTACATTTCAGATATATGTGCTACAAATCACACTGAAGAGAGGGCTTCATTATTTTTCCATATCAATAAAAATGACCATTACTGCTAATTTACAAAAGAATATACTTCCCAGGTATATTTATTAATGACAGAAGTTAATCAAGGTAAACTAATTTTTTAACAAATAGGCAAAGGTTTAAGTGCTATCAGAATCCAGAAATAAAATACAAATAATGTGACTCATTGGGCTTATTATAAACCAGGATGCTTTTTGTTCCTTATTCTTTAGATTGTCCATATAGAGGCTGTGAACATTTTTATTTTTCAACAGTTGCCTAAGAAAATGCTCTCCATTTTCCTCATTCTCCCTCTTTCTTCTTTCCGAGTCTTATTTATTTTTCTTTTTGATACTTATTTCTACCTAGGAATACTAGTCATTGTCCAATTTTAATCATTGCTGTGCTGCCTTATTCCACAAGAGGGCACTCAAGTGGCTTTCTTGATCCGTTTCTCTATTTTTCTCATCTGTTTACCACATTGTACTGTAGGGCAGATTTATTCCAAAGGCCTCTACTAAAAACAAGATGGTACATACATACATACAACTACAATTCATTTCTTATGATGATGAAGATTTACATGTTTTAGGAATAGAAAAATAAAAAGGAAGAGACTGCAATATCCTAATATTATACCCATGGTAATTTCATATGCTTTCCCCTGGAAGGGTTTGGATGGCTAATAGACATGACTTCTGAAAAAAAGACAAGACACGTGGAAACCTTATATGTCCTGCATTGATCAAATGTGACTGATATTTGATCATTTTCAAACGAAATAGAATAGGTAAAGTATTTTTCTTATCTATTTTTCAAAATAAAGCTGAAAAATTTAAATATGTTTCTGAGATGATTAGAGATAAAGCAATGATAAAAACTCATGCCTGAGTTTTATCAGAATAGCAGAGAAGATGTTAAGGAAATATTTGCTTCGCTGTCATTAGGATAGCAGAAGCCTAAAGAAATGAACTCATCGTTACATTTTTTTTTTTTTAAATCGTAGCAGATTGCCATGACTGGAATGTATATGAGCAAACCTTAATCCACTCAAAGACAGTTGAAGTTGTCTTTTCCTGTAAGGTCAAGCTGGTGTGAGGGGAAGTGGGGCGGCGAGATGAGTAGTGAGGGGGTGATACGCTCACAATTTAGCCATCCCAGAAACTGTGTTTATTTTGACTTTATGGGAATTTTTCTGGCCTGCCTGGTAAGGGACTAAACAGCATTAGAAACATTGTTGGAAAAGGACTTTGCCTCGGTTGACGATAACCAGGATTGATGATTAAAAGAAAGATGACTTTTTTTTTTACAGGAATGCTGCAGAAGCGAAGGGAACTATGGGTGTCAAAGCAGAGCATTACTATCATAGCTTTTGTATTCAACCCAGAGAACCATATGTCATGGTGGCGGTCACTTCCTCTGATATTTGAATCAGTTCTGAAAGCACTGGAAATCAACAGCTTTGTGTGGGATAACTCTATAAGCATACGCAGGGGACAAAGGGCAGTAGCATAATGTCAGCATGATACTCACGCAAAGCAAATGCAATTTTTAGATTTTCTTTACTAGTTTTCGTTTAGAGTTTTTAAAAATTCCATTTAATGCCTTCATCTTGATCCATAGCCATTGCATAGTGGCTTTCTAAAACAACGTTTTGGTTTTCATTGCTACCATTGGTAGCAATAATCAGTAAAGTTATCAAATAATCAGCTTTTATTTAATAATGAGGATTCTTTTCCCAAATAGAGACAATTAGTAAAAGATGAAAAATTTTCATGCCTGAGTTAGAAATCATTATAATTTGATAGACTGCCTTTGAAAATTTAATTTTTTTTTTTAATTCAATTCCCCTTGGGGCACTGGACTTGAGAGTTTTATTAACTTAAATGTCTTTATATCAATTTCTAAGCAGAAAAAATAAGGAATGCAGGATTTTCTTATGAATATTTCCAAATATTTTCCTTATGAATTCCTTATGAATACTTCATTAAAATGTAGGAAAAACGGTGGCAAAAGAGTACATATTTACTTTATCACACATTTTATTTCTTAGCATCCTAAAGACCTGTTTCACACCTGCCATTTGCTAGTTATCTGTGCTTCCCATTTAAGTTTTCCTGACAGTCTCCGGAAAGGTAGAGCGAACCTAAATGGTCTCCTTGGTAGCTAATCACCTGCTACTTCAGGTGGCCAATTCTCTGTGCATTAAGCTCAAACACAAAAGCCAAGACTTATGAAGTCTGCAGATGTTGTATTTCGTGTTTGAAACACGAAAGGCTTCCATGCCATTCAGGGTACAGCATCACCCTGAATCCCTTTGTAGTGTAACATTTAATTTATTTAACAACTATCTGGAGCTGGATGGCAATAAGAAGCCTGTCTTCAAATCTCTATATCTCTGGATGCAATTTTTAATACCTTAACCATTTCTGAAATTAGTCAACAAGAAGGCAAAATAACCTCAAGGACATCTGGGAGTGTGTGTGTGAAGTAATTAGATTTAGTGAAAACACTATTCTTTCACAATATGTTTTTTTTTTTTTTATTTTTAACACCTTGTATCCTTCCCTCAAAAATAATGCAGGCATGCCACTCAAGAGTAAGTGTGGTTCGATTCTATCTCTATGTCTGCAAGGTCCAGTGTAGCTTAGAGAGGAAATTAGACGTTGAAGCTGTTTACTTACCATTTGATGTCAGTGTTGTACTATAAGAAAAAAAATTAATGTGGGGTGGGGGTAAGAGCTGTGGGAATAAGCGACTGGGGAACAAGGTTAATTTGAGTTTAAAGGTTATCAGTTTTAGGTAACTCGTTGCGATCTAAAATGACAATTCTTTCTGGAGATTGACAAAGCTCTTCTTTGGTAAGGAGTCAGCCATCAAATCCAACTACCTCTCATTCGAATTCAAAACATGACACCTGTCAAACCCAAGCTGATATTTTTTTTCTTTCCCAATAAAAGAAGGTATATTAAGGTACTTGCTAATCTTAGAGATCTAAAGTATCTTCCATAAATTTGAATGAAAACATATGCATATTCTATTTCCAGATGAATAAAATGCAACTTAGTCATGCATAATCAACCAAACCTTGCCCCTCCCTTTAATTTCTCAGTTGTTTATATTTACAGGAAGCCATTCTCTTCAAGGACAAATTTAATAAGGGCAGTTTAGGAGGTTATAGGAAAGGGTGTGCAAAATGGAAAATGTGAGGCGATTTCAATTTAGATATGTACCTAGCTGGCCCGTGGTGAAAGGTACCTTAAGGCAGCCACTTTTACAAAACAAAATGAGACATGGTTTTTCTGTCCTCTAGGCCCTGCTTTTTACTGAGAAGAATGCATATAGTGGGTAGCTACCTTCTTCTTCATCAGCACAAATTCACTGCCGTAGGTGGGAAAAATTATTGCTTAAAAGAATGAATAGCTAGATCAGTTACCTGCAGTAGCTTGGAGGATGGCGTGTATACAAATTGTCCAAATGTAATCAAGATAGAAACATATGGCAGAGCTTGAGGAATTTTGTTTTTTCATAGTATTGCTGGTTTAGACCTCTTGTACTCACTTGCATGAGAACTCCAGAAAGTCTTAGGCAACTACGGAAATTAGGCCATAGATATGGGCAAATCCTTCACTCACTGAGGACTCAAATATAGTCAATACCAATGTACCAGGAATAATTATAAAGTGTAGGAAAACAACCTTTCCTTAACATTTCATTCTCTGCTTGCTGCAAATCAAATTACAGACATATGCATTCAGTATCGAATTACTTTTGTAAAGTGCTTTCCTCTTTGACACACTATGTAGTTTCTTAAGGTGACAGCTTAACTGTTTTGAAATAGTATTTTTATTGCTGTCTCATTCAGCTCTCTAAGCTATCAAAATATGTCCTTCTCACCCACCTCTGCTCTCTTATACTAGAATATTAGCCCCAGAAGAAACATCAATAAATTCCTTCCCCAGAATAGCAGATATTAAAAGGCTCAACCATGAAGTAGTGAAAACCCATGTAGGCAAATTCACAACAGTAAGATCCTGTACTTGAAGGAAAGTCCTATACTGTAAAGCCACACACAAATAGATGGATGATAGATGATAGATGATAGATAGATAGATAGATAGATAGATAGATAGATAGATAGATAGATAAAAATAAAACCTATAGAGCCAAGACTTTTTATCAGGATTTAGTGACTTTTCTGAGGTGACTGGCCCAGTACTTCTGAGTAGTGATTCAAAAGAATTGCATAGGCTGAGGGTGGTGAAGGAGACAGAACAAAGTCAAAGTCAGCGATTACAGAAATCCATGTGCACAAATCCCTGGGGATTTTGTTAATACGTGGGTTCTGATTGAGTTGGGCTGAGGTGAGGAAACCCTAGATATTGAATTTGGGACAAGGTCCCAGGTGCTGCTGGTACTGGTCCATGGGCAACACTGAATTGCAAAGATCTTAGGCAAAGAGTTTCAAAAGGAAATCATAGGATTGGAGACGATCTGGCTAGACCATTATCCCTGGGGAATCATTAAAAATACAGATTCCTAGGCTTTGTGCCACATGGTGCAAATGAGTATATGAATCTGTATTTTTTAAAACATTTCCCAGGAGACTCTGATATAGAACTAGGTTTGAGATGTGAATAAGATGGGATTTTCTCTACTAAGCAGCTGGCAAATGAGATGGTATCTGACCTATCTGTAATTGTAACAGTGCCAGTTCACTCTTTAAAAACAGGGGTGGATAAGGATTGGGCTAATTCACATTTCTCATCCTTTATGTGTGTGAGAGTAAGCATTGTAGAGCATGGTCTCAATAGAGAATAGATTTTATGAACTATCAGAAAAGAAAACTATTTTTGATATGCTTTAACTCTTTTTAAATATATTTTTTTATTTTTCAATTATAGTTGGTATACAATATTATATTAGTTTAAGGTTTAATAAGCTTAAACTCTCTGTTTGAAAATAAAATAGCATGAATCAAATCTAGTGCATCCTGGATACTATATGTTCATATTCTTAGTAAATTCTCTCATCATCCTGAAGGCTTAGTAACATTATCTTCATTTTGTAGTTAAGGAACTGAGAGAAAGGAATATTAAGTTAGTGATAAAGCTAAGGAGCCGGAGGACTGGAATATGAATACAGGGCTCTCTGAATACAACCTTGTGCTTGTGACCTGAGGACCATAAAAGCTTCAAGTTATTAATAAGCCAACATTTTTTGAAATTCTGCAAATTGTCCACGTGTATTATTTTCAGCACTCCATGCTATCCTCTGCCTAATGGTTATTGGTGAAATCTTTAGAAATTGTTCACAAATGTAAATGCATACATTTGGCTATAGAATGATTTTTAAAAGTACCCTTTGAGCTGTCTCAACTTATCTGTGGTGGTGGTGGTGGTGGAGGTGTTTAATGGAAATCATGTGGTTCTGAATATCTTCTCTTCTGCCCTCCCCACTTCACAAGCCATGCATCTTTACATTGCTGAAACATGATAAAAAAAAATCAGTGTGACAGAAAGCAGTCACAGTGATAAAGCAGGACATTCAAAAGTGTGCCATTCTGACGTCAACAAGGTAGTCTGGAGTGTTTTGAATAGCAATTCTTTTTTTGAATATCAGTGTGCATATTGATTAATATATATTATTATATATTATTTATTATTATTATTATTATTATTATTATTATTATTATATATTTTGCAACTCTCACTATAAAATAAGGAAGTCTTGGAACACAGAAATGGATCCCATTGGCTAGATGCTCATTTGGTGGATGGCCCTCATGGTTCTTTGATTTAAGATGAGAGGAGGAAAAGAACCTTTATACATTCAGTGAGAGCTACATAGAACAAAACTCAAGAAAAAACAAAATATTTTTTTCTTTTACTATCCCAGGTCATGCTTCTCTTTCCACACTTAATTCAAGGGGACAGCCAGCAGTCCATAGACCACACATTATGGACCACTGGTCTAAGCTAATTGCGAAAGGTTTACTCACAGGCCAGTGATGGGATGGGATTCATCCCTTTCCAGTGAGCTGTAATGGACGTATGCTTGGAGTTTTCTGGGAATGATCTTGCTCACAGAAGGACACACTGGCAGATGTGGCCCTCTTCTTCCTTTGAATCTGGTCACATCTGTATGTGGCATCTTGAATTGTGGCAGCCATCTCCTAATTATGAAATAAACTGGGTTAGGCTGTGATAAAGTCATCACAGAGAGAAAGGCAGAGCTTCAAATGCAGAAAGAACCTTGATTCTTGATGACCATGAAGCCACTGAAATGACTAACCCCAGTCATTCTCTCTCTGTACTTGCTTTGGAATTTAGTAAATTTCCTCTTTGATTCTTTGTTACTCATAGTTAAAACCATCCAACTGGTATTAAGATATATTTCCATATTTTCCATTTGGCTGGGGTCACATTTGAGTAGAAGAAAGCTGATCCAGTAACTAGCAAGAGAAAAATGTCAGGATTTGTATATTTTTTCCGTCAATATTATGTAAGAAAAGAATAAATGATAGTTATTTTGAAGTTTACAAATGGAGCTTATTTGAGCAGATGGTCCCATTTATAACACCCAGCTGGCTAGAGTTTCTTTAGAGGGCACCATGCTCTTTCCACTGAACAAATTAAATATGTCAGTGTAAAAATAAAAATTATAGACCTATAAAATAGTTTTTACTAACCTAACTCATAGTTATTTAGGTATTCCCTTCCCGAACATGCTAAATACTCTACTCTTTTTCTATGAGGGAGTTAACTTACAAAGTAAGTACAATCACTTTATGTGGTACTTTTTTTTTGTCACAGATTAAAATTGGAAGAGGCCCAGCCAAACTGTGAAAGTAAGCAAGTATGTGAATGAGAAATGTGTTTTCGCTGAAAATGTCATTTGAGCCAAAATATTGTAGATCACAACTTCCAAACTGTCTGTCACATCCAGTAATTTATTTCAAATATTTATTTAAAATATCCAAGAAGTCAAATTATATCCCAAATTATAAAACAAGCAAATGATGACATTTAAAATCATCATGTTAGTATTGATTCCTACCTTAAAAAGAAAAAAGCAATCAGTAAACCATGTCACTGAATTGATGAGCCTTCTTCTCTTATGTTTTTTAGAAGCCAAAATGACTCTGTGGAAATGAGAGTGAAAATGATTTTAAAGTAATAGTCAATTCTGTTATTAAAACATGGCTCATTAAATGTCATTTCTAATTACCTAGAGACTTAATATCTGAATCATCCTTGAACATACTTTGTAGTAACAGGGTTCTAAAAAAAAATCCTTTTTATTTATTGCCTATATGTATTTTAGAAATATAGTATATAGAATATTCATTTTCAGAAGAATAATTTTAAAATTACAGAATTACATTTAACTGTTAAAAAATAGAAATTTGAAGAAATTAATATGTTTAATATTATTTGTTAATGCTAAGGACTTCCAAGCTTAATGTGATATTTTCTATACTTTTTTTCCTATGGAAAATTGAATACTTGAGGGGCTTTTTTTTTTCTATGAGAAAATTGGTTGATCATTAGAATCCAGATCAGCTCAATAATCATTCGTATTTCACGAGTAAGCTATTTGACTGCTAATTCTCATTTCAAGTTCCTTCTACAAAAATCTAACAACCTAGTGTGCAGTAAGATAAAATTGGGTGATCAACCATGAAGGTGTGATTTACACTAGAGAACAAATAAATAAAGTTACAGACAATTCTTTATATTAGCCTCAATCCTTTCTAGGGGGATTTACCACAGTGATAATCAAGGTATTAGAAATGTGTCAAACTCCAAGCTCCCCTCTCAATGTTCTGAAAAGAGAAAGGAGAAAGCTTTTCAGTGACAAATGTCCTACTCTTCACCTGCTACTGGTGAATAAACCCTAGGTTCTCTCACTTTTAATTCCTTCATCCAGAAGCTCTTTGTGGCAGGTATTTACCTAGACTACCTACTGTATTCCTCAAAATAATCCTGTGAGGCCAGCATCATTTCTGAAAGAAAGATTCTTTGATAGGTCACAGTTAAGAACATTGAAGAGGAAAAGTATGATGTTTGAAATATAAAACAATAAAACAATTAAGAAAAAAGGTCAGATCAGGAAGTGTGAAGTTTAGGAAGGTTCAGGAGAGTCTACTCTGCCTTCTAAGTCCCTAAACTTCTCCTATTTATACTATAAAATCATGTGTTTTATAAGATAAAATAGTACTCCTCTATTTAACATTTAACAAAATGTTAAAGTCAAACAAAACTCATTCTTCTCCCTAAAATACCCTCCCTAAATCCCCTCCTATATATTTGGAGCACAATGGGACCTAAAATGACATTGATAACTCCGAAATCAGTTATTGTTCCTTGTGACTAAAATGTGTTCAAACACTTTTTGATCCTCTTTCTAATGACGAAAACATAATCCCACTGAAAATGGCATATGGTTCTTCTGGTCTCGCATAAAGCAAGAAAATAAACCTAAATATTACTCCAGTAGTCTTTGCCAAATTACTTTTGTGCTTGACTATCAAGAATGTAAAATAAGTAAACCCTGTTGGTGCCATGCCCTGGCCTCTGAAGGTTCTGATGTGCTTGGGTCCAAATCTGGTCCCTCATTCCTGGAAGACAGTAACTGCAGTGTTCTACTCAGGGCCAATGAAGCTCTATAATGAGTTGGCCACAGTGTTAGTTGAACACTCATTTCCTCTTCCATCTAATTCCCAATATTTTATCCATGGCCACGCCACCCTGAACACACCCAATCCGTCTGTTCTCAGAATCCAAGCAGGGTTGGGCCTGGTTAGTACTTGGATGGGAGACCACCTAGCAAGACCAGGTGCTGTAGGCATACAAAAAAAAAAAAAAGTAATTCCCCATATTTAACAATGTATATTTTTAATATGTGGTCACGTTTCCAAAAAGAGTACAAATGTAACTCCTATCAAATTGTACAAACTCTCATCTCATCTGACTTTTTCTTTTTTACCTTGCCATCTTCCTCCCGCATGCCAGTGTAGTTCTCTAAATAATCCTGCCGATCACCAGCCTAGTCTCTTCAACTCTCCTTTACAATATTGGCACAATTATCTTTCAATCACGGCAGTGCACACGTTACTCTACAGGACGATGTTCGGCTTGGTCTTATAATCAGACCAGCCTCCATGTGGCTCCGCTTTTATCCCAGCCTCATTCGTTGCTATAGTCCCTCTGCCCCCAACCTTTGCTGGCAACATCCTGCTTTTCTCCCACTAGTGGTGAATAAACTCTAGGTTCTCTCACTTTGAAATCCTTCACCCGGAAGCTCTTTGTGGCATGTCTTTCTGTCCTTTGAAGACCTATTTGAATTCCACCTCTGCCAAGAAATTTTTATACCAGCTGTCATGAGGGCCATGCTCTCTGTATCCCATAATAGTATGGTACTTTGTTTATCTATTTAATTTCATATTTATCACAGTCTTCCTTGAGACTAGGTTGTTTATGACTATCTTCTCCCATGATAAAGTACAAGAGGTTGGTGATTGTGTATAATTTATCGGGGCAAACTCCCAATGCTCGATATAATCCTTTGCATACAGTATACATAAGCAAGTGTTTGTTGAATTGAATTGAATTTGAGTAGCTTTCAATTTGAACTAATCTTATATTCGACCTCAAAAACAAGAAAAAGAATGTGAAAAACTGACTATATTTTTGATTTCTTGTTCAATAATGTGGAGTAATGCATTCTCAAAATCACTTATCAAAAGATAGGGGTCAAAATAAATGTTGAGACCTAACTCTTTCTCATCTCTGCCTAGTTTCCATTCATATTCTAGTGAAAGGAGGTGAAATTTTATCTCCCCCAACTTTCCTAAGGCTCCTCATTCTTTAATACCTCAGTATCCTAAATGTGACCTATATGAATCAGCAACAACATCATCAGCCTGGAGCTTGTTAGAAATAAAAAAATCTCAGACCAAATTGAGACCGACTGGATCAGAATCTATATTTTAAAAAGATCCCCAGGTGATTTTTGTGCATATTAAGTTCAAGAAGTACTGCCATCTTATGTTCTCTAAGAACCCCCGCCCCCAAACACACAGTCACAATAAGAAGTCTGAGTTGCCTTATCGAAGCAATTTCTGGTTTTTAGAACCTTCAGAAAGTCTGTACAATTTGGTGCTACTGCTCGATGGGCGCCAAGGCACAGGCTGTTTTACTCATCATTGTCTTTGCACCATCAGTGAACATCTTAACAAAGCAAAAAAGATAAATAACACCACAATATTATTCTGAGACTAGTTTTGACTTAGCCATTATCCTAAAAGAATTTTGGGGATAGCCAGGAGTCCATAGATTGCTGGTCTAAACTAATTGTGAATATCTCATGCATAGGCCAGTGATTGGTATTGAATATCCATAGAGTATCTGTTATGTATCAGCCACTTTGCAGTAGATATTATTACTGCCGATTTGTTGTTGTGATTGTTGTTATTGTTAATATATAATAATAACTATTATTATTATCATTATAGTTTTTATCCCCATTTGTAAAGGAAACTAGAAATCAGAGAAATCTCAAAGCATACAAGTGGCAGAGATGAAATTCTATTCCACAAATTTTGAATTGAATCCCAGGTTTAAAACTCACTCTCTCTAGTGGTAGACTGATGCCTCTTTCTGCCCCAGCAACTTACATATGCTCATCTTTCTGAAATAGTACCCTTCCCCCACATACTTAGCTACCTTGCATGGTTATTACTAGTCATTATCACATTTCAACTCATAAGACATTTCAGGAAAGTCTTCTCTGCTCCTCACGCAAATTCGAGTTTCCGTGTAGGACACTTTCATTTCATCCTGAAACTCTCATTCAAAACACTTATCATACATGTCACTAATTAATTCATTAGATGCTTTAAATTTTTTTTCCCAGCTCTCCTAATGTAGGCTCTGTGAAGACAGAATCAATTTCTGTCTTGCTTACTATTAATCTATAATCCTAGCACATTCTCTGGTAATACTAAATACTCAACAAATAGATACTGGATGAATGAATGTGCTACAAAGATCATAAGTTGTGAAGTCAAATATTTGAATTTAAAAATGATCTCAAGCAAATTACCCAACACATCTGGGCCTCATTTTCTTCACCTGTAAAATGAAAATAATGATGCAGTCTACCTGATTCCGAGAAAAAAATTTGAGCTACATTTTTGATACATAGTTGGTATTCAGTGAACACTTGATTTCTTATGATATAAAGTGTGAGAAGTTTAGCCTGTTAGTTATTACAACTGAGATATAAGACATCAGTACTTGACTGAAGCTAGAAAAATCACAGACATAAAGCCTAAAAGCAAAATAATAATTCTTGAAGGACGAAAAGCCCAAATATATAACACAACTTTAAACACTGTAGAATTGGGATCAGCTTCTCTCTCTATGCCACTATTTCTTAGATTCCTCCCTCACATTCTAGTGGCTGCAATCTTTCAGCCAGGAAGACTGAATTTTCTATCAGAGTTCTATCCACCCTAGGGAGTTACTGTGGCTTGCCTATGGCCTAAAAGGCTAAAAGTGGAATGCACGCAATGTCATTTCCTTCTTTTCTGTGTCTATTCACCTACAGATCTTGCCTGTTGTGTTACTCTCCAGTGACGTGGCTTTTGGTATTTTGTCTGGAGTGATAGTTGCTATCTGTGGGATAGCCAGTGAAGAAGAAACTTAATAGGACTTGCCCAAAATGAAACTCCTGATTGGTTTATACCTAAATCAAGTAGGAATTCTAGTGGATTACTTTTTACTTGTGGTTGATCAGAATTTGATTACAGACTCACTCTTAACAAATTATGATTCCTCTTGGGTTGAGATGACCCTGACTTCCATAAACACTTCCTTTTCTGCAAAAGATTAGAATTGGCTTAATAAAGATTGAGGAAGAATTTGCTGTTGGAGGAATAATCAATGCCTTCTGAGAGTCACTTTCTCGTAGATGCAAGTGTTTGTTTTTCTGATTCTCTCTTGAACTGCAAAAAAAAAAAAAAAAAAAAAGATAGTTTGTATCAGATCTTAAATGGATGACTTGAAAAAATCATTAAACCGGTAGATGAATAAGTACTAAATTAAATTCCTGTATCAGGTTTTATTGAGAATGGACCCCAGTGCATCCCCAAGATTGGCAGAAAATCACACAATTGATCTTTGATGCTTGAGCACTTTATAGTGCTTAACTAGGTGTGAGACATTCCATCTTCACCTCACGGGGAACTCCTTACTTTATACACATGATACAAAATAGAGATTCTTATTTGATGGTCACATAAAATACAAAAACATGATAGGAAAAAACCAACACTTTTATACCCAAAATTTTTTGAAAATAACAAAAATATGTAAGATAAAAGTTGTATCCTAAATTGTGTGCTTATAATCCTTCAGGAAAGAAAGAAAAAGAATCTGAGTAATATTGTTGTAGAGAGGTATACACAAAGTAATTATGTATACATTGAAGAAATAATTCATTTTGACAAAGAGCCTGGAAGGATATTTTTAATCTATAGTCTTTGATCAGGATCTTAAAAGATGACTGTGATAAGGGAAATGAGAAAGGATATTACAGCTTGAGGAAGCATTGTGAACTAATCATGGAGACACTGAGGTGTTGAATGTTAAAAGAACATCAACTAGTTCACTGTGACAACAGTGCCAAGAAAACAATAACGGGCTAGTGAATTGTGAAACTGAACAATTATTTGGGGACCAGATCATCCAAAACCTTGAAGACGGGATTAAGGATTTGGATATCATAGACATTATCCCTGAAATAAAAAACCTTGCAATCTAGTTGAAAAGGTACACAAATACACACGTGTATTTAATGTGAGGCAATGTGTGAAGAGTACTAGAGTTGTAGTTCATAAGAGAGGAGTTGTAATCTACTGAACAAGAGGAGAATTTGGGCTGGGATAACCAAAGAGAAATTCCAGGAGATAGCAGTTGCAATATGTCTTGAGCAGAATGTTAAGAATGCTGGGTGGCCAAGGCGTAGGAACTTGAAAGAAAGACTGTGGGAAAGACACATGGGAAGAGGAATTCCTGTTTCAAAGTCCAAGCGAATTAGCAGGTAGATAACAAAATCATACGATTGAATTTAGAGAGATCTTGATTGAATCAGACATCGTTTAACACAGTATAGTTGCTGCATTTCATATAAACTTAAAAACTAATTATAATTTACACCATTATTTTATATTTCAGTAAGGGAGTAAAGCTGTCAATTATAATATTTTGTATCATTCCTTATAAGAGACCTCCTAATTTCAGAAATGCTAAAATATGAAAAAATATATAAATAAGAAATGATGTTATCTAAAGAAAAAAATCACATTCTTAACATTTTGCCATAAAATATTCAGCTTTTTTTTTCTTTTTTTAATCTCTAAATAAACAATTCGTTTGAGAGTTACAAAGATGTCAGATTACATAACATTTAATAACTATCCAGGTAGTTATTCAAATAATTTTTGCCAAAAACCTAGCTGGAGTTGGACATAACACTTTATCAAACGGCAGGGAAGAGCAAAATGTTAACAGTACTGTGCGTTTGGGAAACAGGAACTAAAATATATCAGCTCAACTCATTGTGTGATGCTTATATCATGGTGTAATGGGTCTTTTTGAGATGAAATACTGCCATTTGTGAAAACATGGATGAATCTGAGATTATTATGCTAAATGAAATAAGTCAAATGGAAAAGGACAAGAGCCATATGACTTCACTCATATGTAGGATATAAAACAGAAACAAACAAACAAACAAAGCAGAAAACTTATAGATATAGACAACAATATGGTGGTTACCAGAGGGAAAGGGGTGTGGGGAGACGGAAAGAAGGTAAAAGGGGTCAAATATATGGTAGTGGAAGGAGACTAGACTTTGGGTGGTGAACACAAAAGCAATATACAGATGATGCATTATAGAACTGTACACTTGAAACTTATGCAATCTTGTTAAACGTCACCCCAATAAATTTAATAAAAAGAGGTATTTTTGTACCTCTGCTGGCTTTCACCACTTCTATTCATTCCACTTTAATACATGGCCAGAAAGCAGCCAGCCAGCCAGTTGCATTTTTTTTTTCTCAATTACTCTATTTTCCTCCATCCACTCAGAAAGTAACAACCTTGGGAGACTAAAATTTCATGTGCTAAGTGCAAATTTCCCATTAAAAGTCTCTCTCTCTATGACTCTGACATGTTTTTCTCTATTTCCCTCATAAATTGGTGAACTTGTGAGCTTAAGTTTTATATAATAGCTCCGAGGGTCATGCCACATGTCATTTTGTCTGACAGCTCAGGGAAAAAAGCAGTTTGATTATTTTTCTATCAAAATAAAAAGGCAACATCATTATTATATTTCTGGAAATAGCAGTGATTGCACAGGCTGTAATGCAGCCACAGAGAGTTGAATAGCTTTTTAAGTAGGTAATATTTTGCATTGTTTTTGTGTTCATCCACAAATTCATTCTAGAGTGATCTAGTGGATTCGGTTTTACTTTTCTCCTGTGTGAAATGAGTAGCATGCACTTTCCAGGTAGATACAAGTGAAAAAGGTGCAGCTAATGGAAAATCAACAGCTGATAAATTATAAATAGGTTCATTCATTAATTAGTTTTGTCCAGGATATGCATACAGCCATGCGAATAAATATGCATATTGAAACTCAAAAGCTATGGGGGGAAGAGCAATCTAGTACATAAAACTGTTTGCAGAATGAGAAAATGTAGGCAAACTCTCAAATCATTGATGATATGGTTATTTGACACTGAATCAATTATAAAGGGATATCAAATGTCTATTAGATAGCTGATCTACATAATATCAACTGAACAATGTGTCTCCTTTTTCAATGAAATGTTTAAAGACTGAAAAATGCTGTGCATCTAATTTGAGGTGAAATATATAAAATATCCCCTCACCAAAATATGAGTTGAAAGTATTTATGCAGTTTGAAAATTTTAGTCTTCTTTTGCTTTACAAATTACAAAAACTTTATGTATATGTCCTAAGATTTTAAAATCAAATATATTTATCTGATTTAGTTAACTCGTAAGGGAAATGCCAAATGCCATGTTTAAATTATCTGATACCATTCCAGTTAAAGGGATTTTTGTTAATTTTAAAAATGACAAATGAAGGCAATAATACGGCATGCCTATTTGCAGTCCATATATAATTCTAAAATGCTTTCTGATTGATAGTGTCACTCTTCTAGTCTATAAACTATTTTAATAGTTATATGTATTATTTTTGATTTCCATGGGTTTTCATTTCCCTGGAGTGTCACCATATGAAAATGTTAATAAAAAATGAAGTTGCCAAATGACAAGTTAGAGGATATACAGATGTGGATGTGTTTGGATTTGTGCAATAAAAAAAAAATCAATTCAAAGAATCTTAAATGATGAAGAGAATCTGTCACTGCACATTTGGGAAGGTCTTTTGAAAGAGGGCAGCTACCAAGAGGGTAAATTTAGTGGCTCATTAACTTTCTGAGGATCCAAATTCTCTCCGTCCTTCTACTCCACTATGCTTCATGGATCGACTTTATTTTCAGGGCAGCTTTCCTTGTGATTTCAACTGTAGTTTCCTGGGTCATATGAAGACCTGACAATTTCCACGAGAAGAAGACTGTCTTTATCCAGTGTTCCTTTTATGGGAGGTGGGAAGAGGCAAGACATGTCTTTCAGAATCCTCCAGAATTCTTCTTTCCATTTTTATTGACCAGGCTTGCTCATGTGCTCATTCTTCAACTTAGCACTGACAAGCAAGAGGAGATTATCACCACTTCCCAATGAAGCACATGAAAGATGGTGGATTGCTAAAGAAAATGGACCTTCTGTAAGAAAGAGTGGGCTGAATATCTGTTGAGTGTGTAAATTTAATTTGGGACAGAGGAAGAAAACAGGATCTATGCTTCAAACAGTACAGCTTGACAACTGACTTTTAAAAGATGTGTGCATTCATCAAATATATTTTGTGAATCAGTCAGGCCAGCTCCTTACTGACTTGGCTGCTATTCCAAAATTCTGTCAGCCTTATTCTACTTCCTTCTACACCACCTAATTTTGTTCTATATTATTTTAACTTATTCACTTTCTTTAATACATGTCTTATTTCATCAATTAGATCTTGAGCCTCTTGCTTTCAGGGCATTATCTCCCTTGGCCCTGTCTCTTTCCTTTTGATTCTCTTTCTCTTACCTGCCCTGCTTGCTTTATATTTCTTACTGGCTACTTGCTTATTTTAATACCTCAAGATTCGTATGGATATTAAGGCTCTGTATGCCCTTCTCAAAGGATGGGAGTAAATACTTTCATATGTCCCCTCCCTGTATTTATCACACTACCAAGTTCATTGTAGGTTCTGAAAGAGATGCTGGTTTAGGACTGGATGAAAATTAAGAGGCCAGACTGTGGTGCTGTGTGGCACTAAGCTTGGTGGTGCCCCAAGGATGCAGCAATGAGAAAGGCTGCTTACTCACCAGTGAGCCCTGATTTGATATTTAATGATCTAAAAATCATCATAAAAATTTATCTTTAAACTACAAAATATACAATCCTGGTGTGTTTAGGTATCCTAGTTTAGACTAGCCTTCATAGAAGAGCTGTTCTTATCACCATTTAGTCTCTCTATCAGGTAATTTACCTTAAATATTAAGGTAAGATAAGTAAAGCATCTGTGTGATATAGCTGACAAGGGTTAAACTCCCTGGTCACTTACTCTGAGAAGCCAAAATGATTGTTCTAGAAGGTAAGGAGCTTCACTTATCCTGAAAGTATGAATCAGTACGTTGTGGTTCAATCAAATCTAAGACCCACGGAGCCAATTGAGATGAATTGTGAGCCTTTATTAGCTAGCCGGCGACTGACTATGTACCACGGAGGGTTAGAGGAGATCAGCCCCAAGCTCCCAAAAGAGGCAGTTTATAAAGCCTAGAATTACACCATGGAACAAGCAAGCAGATTACAGAAGCAAAAGTTGGCCATTAGCATATCTTCAAGCAGATTACCACACCCTGGTTAACATCAAACAAGCAAGCAGATTACGGAAGCAGAAGTTGCCTTACTTGAAAATTTTCCACCCTTAACAAGTAAACAAAGAAAATAAACAATATTGATGCCAGGTTAAATGTGAAGTGTGAAAAACTGAGCTTTTCCTGTAAGGAAAGATGATACTTGGCTAGAGATATAGGAAACAAGCATTTCTTATAAAGTTACATAGCAGCAGAGTGCAATCCAGTGACAGATACTTTCTCTGTCACATTCTGCAACTTGAAGCTGTTGGGCACAATCATCCTTGTTGGCAGATATTCCATCTTGAAACACCAAGGACAGTGACAGGTCTCAGAGCCAACTCTGTTCTTCTGTTCCATCTCTCAGAATCTGCTTCTCTTCAGGCCTTTTCCATCAATCTGAGTATTGGTGATCCTTTCAAATAATATCAGACACAGAGCTTGAAGGCAATCTCTACGTTTACATATAAATGGAATTGATCAATGAATAGTATTGGCAGACTGTCTCTTCAGCCCTGGTGTCTAAATATTCCTAGTGGGACTTTTGAATTTAAAAAGGAGCAAAGCTATTTAAGCGCAATGTTTACCTAATTTCATTCTCTCATCATCTCATTCCCTAATTCTGACACAGGATAGGAAAAAAAAAAAAACAGGAGGAAAATTTAGGGGATGTATCTTGTCTGTACAAGGTATACAAGGTCAGGAAGTCTTAGGAGTCACTAGTTAAGATCTATAATATGTTCCCCTTAAACAAGAAGAGGTAATGGTTTCTGAATAAATGTTTTTATAGAACATCTTTTCTTCTTATGGTTTACTGACATAATAGCTTTGTTCTTAAAAGAGAGAAATAGATTGACCGTAGGTTAATTAGAGAATTGACATTTTTTAAAAGCAAAATTCCAGAATCTATATTATAGACCAACTGATACATGGGAAGTCAAAAATATTTTTTGGATTTATGCCCTCTTGTCACAGATACTCATTTATCTGAGGATGATACTCAAGACATTTTACTATTTATTTATTAAGATATGAGTCAACCCAAGTCAAAACGTTAGCAGGAAAAAGATGTTATTATGTTAATGGCTGCTCAAATAATTGGAAATCATAAGATTTAAATTTTTTTTCAAAAAAAGAGATATGAGTGACTAATTTTTAATTGAAAACTTTATACAAGTATAGAGGTATAAGAATAGTTCTGCTAAATGTTTCCTATAAAAGGGTAAATAATTTATATCTTACTGAGCTCTGTAAGAAAAAGTGAAATAGTGTATAGGAAACACTTAAATGCTGCCTAATACAAAGTTCATGCTCAAAAAAATTGTTCAAAAAATATTTTGCTCATTACTCCTTTGTGGTAGGCAGAATAATGGACCCTCAGAGGTTCACAGATTAATTCCTAGAACCTATGAATATTATCTTATATAGCAGAAGGGATTTTGTAGATAGTGATTAAGTTAAGGATCTTGTGATGAAGAGATTACCTTGGATTATCTGGGTAGGGCGAGGTCCTTATAAGGGGGAGGCAGGGGGATCAGAGTCAGAAATAAGTCAATGTGATGACACAGAGGCAAGCAGAGTCAGAGAGAAAAAACATTTCTGTCACTGGCTCAGAAGACAGAGGAAGAGGCCACAAGTCAAAGAATGAGGTGCCTATTAGAACCTGGAAAAAAAAGAAACACCTTCTCACCTAGAAACACCTTGCTGGCACCTTGGTTTTAGCTCTGTAACATTCTGTTGGATTGCTGACCTCCAGAAATATAAGAAATAAATCTGTGTTGCTTCAAGCCACTACTTTGCAATCAGTTTTTACAGCAGGAAGAGGAAACTAATATACTCCTTTATGTCAAAATTCTAGAATTTCTATAACAGTTCCTCAGTTTTTCAGCTTTAGGTATCTTCTGTGAGGATGTGTCTATATTTAAAAGCTCTGTTGTAAAATGGGGCAGGGGAAAGGCTTTATTCCATTGCTTTTTCAGTGCAAAATAATAGAGAAACTAGGGAAAGAAAGAAAAAGAGAAAAGGAAGAGGCAAGCAAGGGAAGGAAGGAATGAGCCAGACGGAGTAAAAGATGTAATGAAAAGGTAAAATAAGCCAAACAGACAGTTTAGGGGAGAAAAGGCAAACTTCAGTGCTGGTTAAAAAAAAAAAAAAAAAAATTTCAGTACAAATAGCTACTTCAATGCCATGCCAAGTGTAATTAAGTCTTAAGTTGTATAAATACTATCCAGAATTGCTTTAAGGGAAGAATGAGAAAAATAAAACATCTGCGTTCTTGCTCTTCTGGGAAGAATGATGCTGGCAAGGACAATTAAGTCATTTCCCAAGAAGCCACAGACATTCTTCTAGAAAGGGAGAGGAGGCCCTCCTTTTGTTTTCCGGAGGGATTCTACCAGTGTTGAATGTCATGGATTCTTATATTTTTCTTCTGAGAGGAATAATCCCTCTGAGTCTAAGGAGTTGAGGTGAATTCAGGAAATAACATCAGAAACGAAGTCCTTGGAAAGATCAAAGAGCAACCCATGGCTCAAGACTTTGCTGCTTTACCAGCCTCAGGATGAGACAACTGGTCCTGTGTGTTCTCTACGGAAAGGCAATCTTCAGAACCTTCTCTGCCATACACAGGCCAGGCTTGCTTAGAATGTAGTGAGTGGCAACCTACATTCTTCCATTTCTCAAGAAAAATCATGTCTGTCGTCTCCTTGCTGATTGATTTCCTTTAGTGCTCGATTTTGCTTACCCTCAAGAGTTAAGTCCCTAGGAAAAAAGATAACTTATTGTAAATGAGTTCCCTTATTTTTTTTTTCACTCTTTACTGATAAGCAATTTCTCATAGAGAGAAATTAGATACCCCAGGCCCTGTGCGTAGACACAAACTAACTAAAGGTAATCAATTTTTAAGACCCTAGAAAAGGAAGCTGGAGTCACAGAAGACAAAAACCTTTTTTCTTCTATATGCAAATTAAGATAGAAACATTGATACAAATGAGGAAATTGATATAGAATTTTGTTTTAATGCTTTTCTTTGCCTTCCTTTTGCCAAATTATTGTCCATCCATTCTACAAAGAGTTAAGTCTTAGAGGACCCTCATCCCTAAATCACTTTACTCTTGAATTTTACCTTGTTCTTTTACCTTCTATTACATAACCACCAAGATGACAGTAGACACCCTTGATTCTCCTTAAGAGATGCATCTTTGTTACAGAACTGCTCGCTCTGGTCTGTCTGATGCCCAGGAATGACTTTATTCTGCCTCTTTATAGATTTTTTAATACTTTTGAAAGCTTTCAGTGTGTTCGGCTACATGAATTTAAAGAAAATGAAAGAAATTGTTTTTCAATAGTTTTCTGTTTAAGTCTACTACTTCTCTCCTATGTCAGTTAACCAGTGCTGTGTAACGAATCTATTACATTTCAGTGAGTTAAGACCAAAAGCATTTGTCATTGCTCAGAGTCTGTAGGTTGGCTGGATGGTTGGGGCCTCTGCTAGGCTCAGACACACATCGGCAGTCAGCTATTGGTGGGGAATGGGTGGTTATGTCGACCTTGGCTGTTTCTCTCCATGTTATAGAATCAGCTGGCTGCAGACAGATTTAGGATAGCCTCGGCCTAAATAACTGGGCTCTCTTCCTTGTGCTCTCTCAGTTTGTTTTACTAGCTGGAGTTTGATCACATGATCAGGGTGGAGTTTTGAGAGACGATGGAAGCATATAGGGGGCCACCAACATCTGTCTAGCTTGGACCTGGCATATCATTATTTTCACCGCATTCTATTGGTCAAAACAAGTCACAAGGGCAACTGAGGAAGGGGAAATCAATTCCACCTCTTGTGAGCTGCAGAGGGCCCCCGAGGGGGAGGTAAATCATTGAAATACTTTTAAAATCAAAATAACACAACTTCCTGTGTGGAAAAGCTGGTCCATCGTGCCCTGTTGCTGCTCTAACAAAGAAAACTGTCCTAAACCTGGGCTCTGGCTTTGAACACCAGATTTGGCTCAATGGCCTTCACAATCCAGATGTGAATCTTTGAAAACATGATCCATCACTTAATTCTTGCTGTTCAGAAGTTCCCCCCAAATATAGTCTATCAGCTGCCCCCAAATAGATAAAATAACAAAAGAAATCTGATGTGTGGATTCTAATGCTTCAAGTTCATTTGAATATAACTTTGTTTCTTCAGTGCCTTTTATTTAAAATAGACTTTAAAACAAAAACTAATAAGCAAAACCTCTGGTTCTTCTTCAAAGTAGCAAAGAAGTATACTCCTTGATTTGTTTCAACAACACGCTTTCTACTAATTTTTATTATTAGTTCTTTCATCAGAGGTCTACTCTCGATGGAGAAGTTTCATGTATATTAGTAACTAAGCTGCTTCAATTAATAAAGCAAGAGAGTTTTGCAAGCGGGATCATGGATAATCTCCCCACACTCCCAGGGCCAGGAGAGGTTATTTAGAATATCCACTCTCCAGAACTCAGCAATCTCTTCAGGATTTCACAAAGAAATTGCCATTATTCCTTTTGAGTAGGTGCGACCCCAGGCAGGTACTTTTCATTCACTATCTGAGGGTTCCTTCACCGAATAAGGACACCCACCTAGGTCTATTGGCCACCAGTCTCCGTCCCCAGCCTCTGTGGTCACAGAAGTGACTCAGTGTAATTTGCAAAGGAGCAATCAGTTCTGTGTAACTCTCTCATGTTCATGTCTCCAGAAATTTGTTATTTACCTCTCAGGAGAAAATCTGCTGCTTTCAGTGAGGGGCCCGCATATGCTGCAGAGTGAGGAATTGTTGCATAAAAATAAGATAAAGATCTTACTTGAAGAATATACTAATATTTCATAAAGCCATTATTTGTCCTCTCTCTTTTCCATATTTTCTTTAAATAAAAAGTATAGTTACTATAGAAAATATAGTTACTAAAGTCTTATTTTCAAATATTTATGCCAAAAAAAAAACCTGCTGGAAAAGACTTAATTACATTGCATTCTTGTTAATAATAGCTTGTAAAGGGCCATTGGCCCCTCTGGGCTTTTCTTTAATGTTGATTAATTATGGATACACTAGACAGAAAGGTTCAGTTAACCAATGGGAATAATTTGGATATAGGTTCGTATTTCACAAATCCTCATTTCTGAATTTCCCTTTAGTAAAGGGTTCTTGTTCTTTTATGAGGCAATAATCCTGTTCCATGGTGTTTAATCAATAAAAACAAAAGAAAACAGAAAACTGCAATGCAGGTTAGAGTTTCTTGCCCCTCCCTTTGAAACTCATTCTCCAACTTTAATTTCTCAAGAGATAAAACTAATTCCAGCCAAAGACACACACATTCTTCAGTGTAACTTCTGTCTTAAATCCCTGCCTGCTCTCTTATTCTAGAGACATCTCCATTTCTCTTTCTGCTTTACCACCTAGAAATACTCAGCCAGCACTGTCTGCTTCTGACTTAACTTCTCTAGTAATAAGAAGTCTCTTTCTCATCAAAATTATGGCTAACCTGTTCTGAGCAATTTTACTGCATGCCAGGGATGAAAGTTGATGTGGATCTCTGAGTATGTGGCTTCTTGAAGGCCTTGCTTTTGGTGAGATATTGAGGAATCAGTTACAAGTAGAGGGCAATCACTCCTACTTACCTGCTTATTTCTGCCAAACACTTTCACTGTCTTTGGGAAAGAGCTTTTACGATTATGGTTCTTTTTGTTCAATTGCCAGATAATGTGAACGTTTTGCTGCCTTCTGTTCTGTAAGTGGTACTGAGAGGTGTAGGACATCAGTTCTTCAGGATAGAGACTTTCTATGAATTCTCAACATACCCTTAGCCCAGACTTTTAGGGTGTTGTCAAGTGGTTGGCTGCCTCTTGTTGCAGCCACTCCGGCATTCTAGGCTACGGCTCGCTGTGATTTGCTTTGTCAACAGCATTCCACCTGTTTTCTTTGGAGCAGAGTTTTCACTTTCTTTTTATGCTCCACCAACCTCCTAGCCAATACACATTCGTTCTCTTTTCAATCGTTCATTTATACCTTGTTATTGTATTTTCTGAAAATGTAAAAGGGCCCCAAGAAAAGGATAGCATTGTTCAATTAAGCAATTAAAAAATACAGGACACCCAGTTACATTTTAAGATCAGATAAACAATTTTTCATTTTTTCAAGAATATCCCATGCAGTATTAGGGCTATTCTTCCACTGGAAAAAAAAAGTATTTATCTGAAATTAAAATGTACCTGTCTAAAGTTTCTCTGGCAACCTTAAGGAGGTGTCTCACATATTCACACATTCAGGTTGCTATCTTTAAGTAGAATCTTCTCCCAGGATTATGATGCTTCCTTTCATTTCTCTGGCAGTCCCAGCCACCAAGAATATATGAGAGCGGGCTCAAGGTAATTTTCGATTTGCTCATAATCTTTTCATTTCTGTGGTAGCTATATTTCTTATCACCTTGTTCAGATAAAATATAGCATGTGGTTACTCTAAGTGACCTCTCTTCAACCTTTTTCTGAGACAGGAATATAACGTCAAGGCTAACCTACATGTTTATAGAACCATATGTATTAATGTTTAAACAGAACACTTTTTGAAGTTCAAGTTTAGTAGAAACAATACTTTCATTGTTCAGGCAATTTCGTCAGGAAGGTAAAACAGGGATATTGTTTCTTTTTCACTTATTTACTCTGGATTATTTTTTTTAGCTCATGCATGCACCTTTACCAGGGCACGTAGAAAGAGAGCATGGTTATATATGCAGATGGTGTGGCTTTATAGTCATAAAGTAGAATGAGCTTAATTGACAACTAGCCATGTTTTCAATTACTGCCAGGAAAAAAAAAAACAATCAAATATTCTAGAAACAATTTAATCATTTTGGGTAGATGTTCCACATCATTTATCCAACTTATATACCTGCTTTAAACAGCTAATTAATGCTTTCATTTGTCTTTGAATTCGTTGTATAAACCTTTTAATTTGGAGAAACACCTTAAATTTACATTGCTTACTGTATTATAGGCTCTGATTGTCAAAAAGCTGTGTATGTGTGTGTACATTTCTTTAATAACCTAAGACAATTGTTTGGTTATGTTAACTTTACAATTCCTGGAGTCATGTTATTGCCACTAGCATTATGGTACTAAAAGTTTCTGGTCTTGATTGGTCATTGGTTTTGTTTATTAAGAGTGGAGACAGAATTAGTTCTGGGTAACAGTTAGGAGCCTGTTCACAAGTTCTTCCTGGGATCCCTTCGATTGGAAACAAGATGACCTGTTTAAGAGTCTGTCTTCATCAGGTTTCTCTCCATTCAGAAGATTTGCATATGGGATATCTACATTCCAGGTTCTCATAGAAGAATAGGCCCTAGAGCTTGTCATTACTTCACACTTTGCCTAAGCTCAGGCAAGAGAAACACTGTCAATGGACAAATACCAGGCAGATTTGCTAGCCTTCTATTCCTTCATGCTCCAGACTCAATCTGCAGTATAAGCCAGAAAAGTACAGAACTTGGTGTTTATCTGGATCATTTCATATTATCCACCTTAAATTGGCATCCTAATCTCATCATACTCTTTTTTTCTTTATGTAAATAATTTCCAAAGAAAGAGAGTTATGCAAATCATGTCGTATTTACCTCCAGGATATCGGATATCGTTGAGGATGTTGTAAGTTCCATTACCCAAGAGCCAGAGATTTCTCTTGGATCCTAATACTAAGATTAACTATGTTTTTTTTTCTATCTTCTGAATATGTGGATTTATGACATGTTTACATCTCTTCAATGGTTGCTGGACAGTTCAGAGCAGAATTTGAGCAAAATTTAGCTCAGAGTTAAAAATCACTTTTAGCCTAACTAAAGTCATACTTTATTTTTTTGTACTAATCTCATTGTAGGTTTTCTTTTCTTTCTTTTAAATTTCTTCACCTTTTTTTTAATACTTAATTTTTTCAGAGTAGTTTTAGGCTCACAGCAAATTTAAGAGGAAGCCACAGAGATTTCACAGATCCTCCCTGCCCCACAATAGTACCGCCTCCCCCATTATCAACATCCCCCACCAGAGATTGCAAATTTGTTATAACTGATGAAACTTCATGAGGCTTCACTCTTGGTAGTATGCACTCTGTGGGTTTAGACAAATGTAGATTGACATGTATCCATCACTAGAGTGTCATACAGCATATTTTAATTGCCCTACAAATCCTCAATTCTCCACACAGTCTCCAACTTCTGATCTTCTTCCTACTCCACAGTTTCCCCTTTTCCAGGATGTCATATAATTGGAATCACATAGTATGTAGCCTTTTCAGATTGGCTTATTTTACTTAGTACTATGCATTTAAGTTTCCTCCATGTGTTTCCATAGCTTAAACTTTATAGCTTCGAATAATATTTCATTGCCTGGATGGACCACAGTTTATCCATTCATCTACTAAAGGCACCTTAGTTGCTTCCAAGTTTCGGCAATTAGACATAAAGTTGCTATGAACACTTGTGTGCAGGTTTTGGTGTAGACATAAATTTTCAACATCTTTGGGTAAATATCAAGCAGTGGGATTGCTGGATCCTATGGTAAAAGTATATTTAGTTTTGTAAGAAATTGCCAAACTGTTTTTCAAAGTGCCAGCACCATTTACCATTTCCACAAGCAATGACCGAGAACTTCTGCTGCTCCTGTCGGCCTAAAAATAAAATATCAAAGTGAGAAGAAACAAGCATTTATTTGAGATCCAAAAGAATAACTATTTAGGAAGCACTGATTCAGGCAGAAACCCAAATAGTGTTCTGATTAGGGAGTGAAGGCAAGGGGTTTTAATGAGAAGGAGAAGCAGAACAATTACATGAATAGAAGAAGGGAATTTCTATTGGGGGTGAATAAGTCAAGGAAGAAATTTTTATAGGTGCAAGTAAGCTAAATTACTCTTTAACTGTATTTGATGGTGCTAATTCTAAAAAGTGCCTTTAATTTCCACCTGGTAGTCAAAATGTCTGCTTTCCAGTTGTTTGTTGCTCTGGCCCACTTCAAAGTTTATTTTGCCTAGTTTTAAACATTCCAAGGTTGTGACAAGATTTTCAAGGCAGTTCCATTGGGACAGTCCTCATTTTGAAGGGGCTCTGTTAATTTTTCACATTCCACATTCTCATCAGCATCTGTGTTATCATTCTCACATATTTTTAATAACTTTCATTTTTTAGGCACCAAGATTAAAGAAATTATATGTAGAACATTTATAAAATGCAGATGAAAAAAGAAATTAAATTGATTAAAATAAAAATTTGAAATTTTAAAGTGAAAAATATCTGTAGCAGAAAAACTTCCACATTTTTATTGTGTGTCTCTTTCTGCTTACGTGTGTACATATGTATATATACATGCATATATATAACTTAAATCATGCATATTTTGTACATATTTATCTTTCATGTATTTTTGTAAATGCTTTATTTTTATTTAAAAATTATTTACATTACCCAAATGGCAACATGGCATCGCGTTTTATGAATGTATTTAATATTTAAACATTATTTTATACTCTTGAATATTAGATAATTTCTAGAATTTTTTGTTGTTGTTAAAAACAACTGTATAAAACACCCTTTGTAACACCTTTTTGTGCATTCTACTCATGAATATGCACTTTGGTCAATAGTCTTAAACATGACTGTACACCAAAATTATTCTGCCTAGTAATCTATTTTTATCTTTTGAGACTAAATGTACCTTTCCTAGAAGAAATTTCTAGGGAAGCCTAAGCCCTTTAATTTAGAGAAAGTTAATTATGTTTTTTGGCATGTTCTCATAGACATTTTATATATCCTTGAGAGATATTAAACTGTTTTTAATGTATCTATTTCAATAACTATGTGTTGTACTGAAAATGGTTTTTAATGAGAAATGTGGCTCAGAATACCATTCTTGTGGAGGTAAAAATTACACTCTGAGTTCTGTTTCATTTAAAGATGTGGAAAGTACCAAATTCATCACCTTTGACCTGATAATGAAAAAAATTCAGGTAAGCTATGAAACATAACTTTTCTTGGAGCTCATCCATGAGATGTTTTACAGCATCCAAATGAACTAAATTCCAAAGTGCCACAAGCCATTCCAAAGGATTATTGACAGAAACTGCTTTACCTCAAAAGCACAAAAGGGAGAGGCAGCCTTTGTAGCAACTAGTAAGAAGAAATTAGCTAAAATTTTAATAACCTAATAAAGTCCAAGCATGGCCTAGTATTACCCTTTAAAATCGCTGGAAGTCCCAGGCACAAGTAGAGTTCGTATCAACTTCCAAGCTCTTTGCAAGGTTTCCACCAAGTACTCAAGATTAAGACAAAGAGAGAGACTCCTGTCATTGGAAAGGCATGCAAGAAGTGATTAATAGTTACTGGAAGACAGGCATGAAGCACTGCTCACTTCTCCAGAACCTTCCTTCATAGAAAAGGCTATGAAACACTCCTATCTCCAGGACTCAGACCACATTACTTCTGTGCAAGCGGTAGAAGTAAAAACCTCTAGAAGGCAGGAAGGAATCCCTCATAGAAACCGGAACCTATAGGAATACAAGGCAGAGTTTTATGGTCCCTTTGGGAGTGACTGGAAAGCGCTTCTTGCCCCAAATCTACCATACAAGAAAGAACTTGGCTGCCAAGGGGAGGAGATACAAGAATGCTGAGAAAGACCCATACTTCAAGGTCCAGGTGCACAAATTGAACAGGGAAAATCAAGAATTCCCATTTCCATCCCAAGGCTAGTACAAGGTAACAAGCAGTGTAAGATATCTATTACTGGGGAAGAGGCGAGAGCATGGAGAGGCAGTCCCTGCGGGCAGGCATGCAGGGGCTGCTAAAGATTGAGAAGAAATAGGAACATGAAGGAAACCCTCTGGGTCCTAGTGTAAGCAGAAGGTAACAGCAGGTCACCATGCAAGGATATGAAGTCCATGGTGTACTGAAGACAACAACAGCAACGGTACCTAAATCTTGCTCAACCTCTGAACAGATTGACTCACTTTCCTCCCCATCCTCACGCACACATCCAACAGCCTGCCCAAAAGAAGAGACATGTCTTCTATGAGTGGACATACTATTTGTCTCAGTCTCTACTGATGTTCTACACACAAAACGTGGCATTCAATAAAAGATTAGAACACACACACACACACACACACACACACACACACACACACACACAAAACAAGATAAAATATCAGAGTCAGAGATATTGGACCTATCATACAGGGCCTTTAACTATAATTGATATGTTAAGGTATCTAGTAGAAATGGTGAGAAAAATGTGTGGACACTTGGGAATTTTTACCATAGAGATAACAGTCACATGAACATACTAGGAAAAAACTAAGTATCCAAAATGAAGACTTTCTTTGATGGGTTCTTCAGCCAAATGGATACTGCTAAGGGAAAAATAAGCAAATTTTAATAGGTCAGTAGAAATTAACTAGACAGAAACATGAGACAAAAATAAAGACTAAAACAACCACCACAAAACATAACAGAGCATTCCAAAAACTGTGGGACAACGTCAAATGCTCTAATTTATGCATCTCTGGAGTCCCAGATGAGAAGACAGAGCCAATGGGACCAAAAAAATATTTAAAGACATGAGAGCCAAGAGTTTTCCCAAATTAAAGACCCAAAACCACAGTTATATGAATTTTAAAGAAACCTTAACAGTTTGATTAAAAATCAAACTTATATGCATCATACCTAAGCTGCTGAACACCAGAGATAAAGAGAAATCCTAAAGGCATCACAGAAAAAGAAACATTCCATGTAGAAGAACAAAGATACAAATGAATTCAGACTTCTTTTTGAAACCATGTGTATTAATTTCCTATGGCTGTCTTAACAATGGCCATGAACTGGGAGGCTTGACACAAAAGAAATGTATGTTTTTACAGTTCGGGAGGTCAGACGGACGTCTCAAATCAGAGTGTCAGCCAGGCCTGCTCCTCCCTCGAAGGCTGTGGGCAGAATGAGCCTTTGCCACTCGCAGCTTCTGGTGGTTGCTGGAATCCTGGCTATTCCTTGGCTTGTAGTGCATCACTCTGATGTCTGCAACTGTCTTCACATGACCATCTTTCTCCTGTATGCTTCTGTGTCGCCAAATGCCCTTCTCCTTACAAAGCCGTTGGATTAGAGTCCACTCTAGTCCAGGATAATGGCATTTTAACTTGATTGCATCTTCTAAAGCCTTGTTTTCAAATAAAGTCTCATTCATAGGTAACAGGGTTTAGGATTTTCACATATCTTTTTGGGGGGACACAATTTAACCCACAACAGATATCCAAGAAAGTTTTAATTAATAAGCTTGCAATCAATATTTAGGGATTGGGGGAATTAATTTGTTAAATTCCTAAATTTTGATTAATTGGTTTTGTAAATATTATGTGAATATTTAACAGAATACAGTTTAGTCTATTAAAAACAAGCTTTGTTTAATATATTATAAGATAAATACATTTTTATTAAACTAAATAAAAATACAAAAAATACACTCCAAACCTCTTGAACTTCAGCTTCCATGTGTAGGGTTCACTGTATGTAATCTTAATGTCCTTAGAGGATATTGAGACACGCCTGGAGTTAAAACTACTGTACCAGGCTGGGGTCACAGGGAGTCAGAGACCTAGTTTGGTATTCTCGAAGCCTGAAACTGCTTGCTAGATATTTGTAAGTGAATTAATGGAAGGAGGAAAGATTTTGGGGAGAAAAATATCCACTATTGTCATTTTGAGTATAAATAATTGAATTCAATCTATCCCAACCCTTAGAACATGTACATTCCATTTTTGTTTCATTATTATTTCATTGAATCATATTTTGAACTCTAAATTTTCAGTTCTAATGACCGTCCATCTTTTTTAATGTGCCGTTTGAAAAACTGTGTGTGTGTGTGTGTGTGTGTGTGTGTGTGTGTGTGTGTGTGTATCTACTGGTTGTATACCTGTTAAAGATGAGCTGTCCATCCATCAAGAATGTACTGGAGAATTGACCCTTCTTTTCTGGGCTGTTGAGCAACTTGTGTGATATATAAAAAATGACCTTAATAAAGAGTTTTTGTTTTCCGGGCCCTGGCTGTGAGTGATGCCGTGGCCCACGGTGAGGGTGTTTTCACTTTAATGCCTTCTTTTCTCCCAGAGAAAATTTTTGCTTCAGTTACTGGAATAGACTCAGAGATGCTTTACTCATGAAAGTAGATCTTGTGAATATAGCCCCCAATACACCAGAGACAAAAATATCGCTACGATTACACCTAGACTAATCCGTAGTTGTGTAACAAATTGACACATAAATTAAATTTTCACTGCTAATGCCTGCTTCACTCTGTAATCATATTTCAGTTTGGAACTCAGCTAAAGTAATTAGCTTAGCGTACAGTTGCTCATCAAAGATCACTAAAAATTGGAAGATATCAGGACTTCTATTATTAAACATTATCTGTCACACCCAAAAAAGCTTTTAAGGTTACATCAGCAACTCTATGCTTATTCTTTTACATTTTATTGGATTCAATGAATTGCTAGATACTTTCTTTTTAGTTCTTTCTTTCTTGAGAATCCATTTATCTCATTGTGGACACGTCTCCATCTCTACACTTTTTCTTCATTCTCTATTGAGACGCTATCCTTGTGCTGAACAACTTTGTTTTCATGTGACTGATCTCTTAGGTGGTGGGGCAATCCTCACTGAAACAGTAGTGAGAAGAATCACACCCTTTCATCTTTGGCTTCATCTTCCGAAAGAAAGAAGAATTGAGCTATTTTACTAGCTGTTGTGAACTTTCAAATTTCCTCTAGGGAAAAATAAAAACAGGTCTTTCAAAGCTCTGAGAAGTATCAAAAATGCTCTGGGGCTCAAGAAAGTAAATAAAAGGCAAAAAAGTAGACTTTCAAAGATTGCTCTGGGTGCCTAAAATAAAGTTTTAGCCACTGTGAGTATCACTAAAACAGAAACCTATGGAACACGCAGATAAAATCAGAAAGGATATTTGTTAATTTAGCTTAAGTGTAGTGATAGCATTCATAGTCCTGATGAAGTAAAAGGCTGGAAAAATGTCTAATTTCTTTCCAAAATTTGTGACCTTGCCAGTTAAAAATAGGATTTATTGCTTCATGAATTAGATTTATTAATATGGATTCTATCTTAGAGTTGTTTTTTAATCTCTGTCTATATGTTATTTTATGAGTTCTTACTTTATCTACTGAGTTCTGAACTTGCCATTTTAAATCTACCCTGCATGCTCACATAAAAAATTAAAAATACAAAAAAGTAACAGAAGGCATTGTTTTTATGATACACAGGGCCCAAGATGCCCTCCAATCATGCCTTTATTCCAGAAGTTGCTTTTTTTGTGTAGTATTCCTTTCTCACTTTGAATCAGTTTTGTTCTATATAATCAATAGCATATAACAGAAGTGATAGTATACGCTTCATGAGATTAGATTTTAAAGACTATTGTCTCCCTCTCTAGTGTAATCTCTTGCTAGCTCTTTCACTCTCTCTGTCTCTGTCTTTCTATCCTCTCTCCATTTCTGACTCTTTGCTTCCTCTGGGGGAAGCCAACTCCCATGTAGTGAAGACACTCTGGTAGCCTAGGGAGGGAGATCCATGTGTCAAATTACTCCAAACTACACGAGTGGGCTTGGAAACAAATCCTTCCACTCCAGCCAGACTTTGAGAGGAGACTGCAAACCCAGCTGACAGCTTGGCTGAAACCTGAGAAATCCTGAGCCAGACCATCCACAGCTAAGCCCCACCCAGGTTCCTCACCCACAAAAACTCTGAGATAATAAATAAGTACTGTTTTGGGAGGCTAAATTTGTAATATACAACTAACATGGATTTCTTTTAAAAAAAGGCTTATGATTGTCTCCTTATTTCTAACTTTCTCGACATTAAAATGTTCTGCCTACTTTCATGCCCTTCACATTAGGCCTTACCTACCCTTTCTAATCTGCTTTATTATTCAGCCCATATGGGTGCTATGTACTTGCCAGGAAGAAATACTTTCTTTTTAATTGCTACTGCCTCCATCCTCAATTTTACTTATACCCCTCCTCTGCAAAAATACCTTTCCTCTCATTGTACATTACTACTTAAATAATGTTTATTCTTTAAAAATCAACATTCTTCTTGAATTCTTCCAGAACTAAACCATATCACTCTGATAACTTTTCTGCCTGACTCTATGACAGTTAGAAATTAAGAATACAGTAGTCTTAAGACCATCATTTATACTGCTCATTAAGTTTGCTCATAGTCCCTTTTCCAACACTTGGTTGACTGAGTGCTTAACTTAATAGGGGTAAGAAAAGAGCAACTCTTTGCTTTCACTGGAATTAAAGTACATGGGGAGTACAAAAAACCCCTAAGAAATACCCTGAACCTACCTTATCTAGAAGTTTTAGTAGTCTTTATCATGAAATATCTTCACTAGAGTTTACAAGAAACAATTACCAGACAGTTGAAAAGTTGTCTTATTCATCCTTGTGTTTCCTGAGTCTAACACACTGCCTGACATAGAGAAGTTAAAAATTTTACTGAAACGGAGTAATTAAATCTCTATTGTAGTTTCTTTTCCTACCTGCTCGTTAGTGAAAGTGATAATAATTTGTGAAGTGGCTGGAAAGAAATTAGGAATATGCTAAATCTCCAAACTCAGTAATCATAAGTAAAGACTGGAGAGTAAAATATATATTCATATATGCTTTTATTAATATACCTGGTACTGGTCTTCAAAGAATAACTGATTGATTTCACATATACCCCAGAGTTATGTCAGGCATTCATGTGCTCACCACTTAACAAATAAAATATGAGGTATAAAATTGTGTGATACTATTCACTGAACATCCAACCCAACACCTGAAAGAACTGAAATAAACCTCTTTCTTCCAGGTGTGCTACTTCATTGTTATGCTCTTGCTTCTACTGGAAATATGATTGCGGATGTCTTTTTAGTTGCTTTTAAAATCCTTACTATGATATTCAAGGCCTTTCAAGTATAGATTCCTACCTATCATTTAAGTTTTATCTCCCAGTGAAAATGAAGCACTTCAGATTTAATTACGTGCCTCACAAATAGAACTGGGAAAACTTAACAAAAAAACACAGGAAACCCAGGTATATTTGAATTTCATATGAATAACAAATAGTTGCTCTTTAGTATAAGTCTGTCCCAAGGCATATATAGAATATATTTATCCTAAAATACAGCATTTGTTATTTGTTTGAAATATAATGTTAACTGAGTATCCTGTATTTTATCTGGCAACCCTCCTAAAGTTCCCTTTGTATTTCATATTCTTCTTCATCTCTATATTGAAATCTTACCTATTATTCAATGTCAAGCTCAAATGTCACTTGCACTCTAAATAGTTTAATGATGGTCCTGGAACAAATAAAAGCTTTCCTGTGTCATTACTTTCATGGAATTTGTATATTTTGGAGAATTTAGAAGTAATAGAAAAAAATTTTCTTCTGAGTCTCCACTCATAACATCACTATGCACTAGGAAAATTTGGTTGACTGTGAAATATCAACCTAAGCTATCAAATACAAATCCTGATAAAAGTTTTCTATAATATTTTGATAATGTAATATGTGTTATCTCGGTGAACGATTTGATTAGCTGGCACACATGTCGCTAGTTGGCTGTGGTATGGCAGCTTTTACCCTTAGCTGCTGCTCACCAAGAGTTAGTTGCATAGTTTTTCCCTCCAACCTCTTTGTGTAATCATATAAAATAACAAACATTGTAATGCAACGGAACTTGAGAGTAAGAGTTGTTACTTCTTTGAAAACTAAAACATGTATCAAAAAGCTTTTTAAAGGCAATTGCTAAAATAATTATTAAAATGGGTGTCAAATTAAACACAAAGACTCTAAAAATTGAAAAAATGCTCATAACAAAATTCTGAACAATTTTATATTCGGATTTCTTTAAATGTATTTAAGTTCTTGGTTTACTTTAAAAAGTCATTACTGGAAATTATAGGTGACATGTTATTAATATAGTACATGTGAAAAAAAGAAAGGAGCTCTAATTCTCACATCTATACTCAAAAAATAAATAAATAAATAAGAGAGACCTGGCCATATAGCAAAAGATGAATGAATGAATGAATGAATGAATGAATGGTGCCTTTTTCCAGGTTTGGAGTGAAAAATGATTACAGTAAACCTGTATCCATTTATGTCATCATTTGAACTCAACATTTAAATCACCAACAAACTATTAGTCCCTTTCACATCCAATAAGATGTACGAAAGGTAAAATATTTGTTAGCATGTTAAATCTATTTGATAGTATTAATGTATCTTATAAAAACGTATGAACAGAAGATTCTCCTTCACAAAGGTACTTTGAAGTAAGGAGGGCAGAATATTAAACTTGATAAGGGGGCATTTAGCCTTGCTGAGGGCAGAAGAAATCTTAATGCGTGTTGAGTATTTCCATTGGCAATTCGTTCCTCTACTGAAGCTGGGTAGCACTTGCACCCTTACACACAGTCTTAGGTGAGGACCTTTGGTCAATTCATCTACTTCCTTTTCCTTTTATTATACATATGCTTCTAGACTTATTATGGGGTTATGTCCTGATAAACCCATTTGTAAGGTGAAGATACTGTCAAGGAAAAATGCATTTAACACGACATTATATTGTATTGGTTGTTTACCCTCGTGATCACATAGCTGACTGGGAACTTAGCACTCACTGCCCATTGCCCAGTATCAGGAGAGAGTATCATCCCGCATATTGCTACTCTGGAGAAGATCAAAATTCAAAATTTAAAGTATGGTTTCTACTGAATGCATATTTTTCCATCACTGTAAAATCGTTAAGTTGACCCATCGTAAATCATAACTGTCTGTATTAAAAAAAAAGCCTTTAGTTTTGATTTATATTTGGCTTGCTACCTAATCTATTTATCTAGATAGACTGTGGCTAAGCAGATGATGGAGATTTTGAGGTTCACTGTTTCTGAAAGCTACCTCCCACTCTGACTGTCTAATCAGTGTGTATATATTAATGAGTGTGCATAATTTTACTGGTTCTCATAACTCTTCAACAGAAATTGCCTGAGTTCTTTAAAGAGGAAAACCAAATCCTGCAATTTGTCAACCTATATTAAATACTTTGTTTTAACAAATTCAGTAGTGTTTCTCTCATTAATAAAAACACAATCCTTGGCAAATTTCTGGAGTGTGCACGTATTTTTATAGTGATCATAGTACCTTCGGATGTACAATTATCCATGTGCACATTTTCTCTCCTTCTGTTTTATAAAGTGCTGGAGGGCAGAAATTTACGTTTTCTACATCATTTATAGAGACATAAACCAGTGAAGTTCTGGCACATAATCAGTTGCATATTGAATGTATTTGAGTTTAACTGAACTGATGAACTTTGTGGTGTCCAAAATCTAGTTTTAAGGCAGGTGATGTCTATACCTGAGTATAAGAAGCAGTCATAGCTTGACTACAGAAGTAAAACTTGAGGGAAGAGAGATTTCTCTTTGGCATGCTGTAAAGAGCATTTTTTCCCCTCCTCCCGGATTTACTATCCTGTTCAAATGAAACATTTTTCCCTTTGGGCCATGGACCAGTAAAGCAGCATACTTAATTGAAAGACAATGATGGCTACCCTTGAAATATTTGGCCTCAGAGGTTTCTCTTTTCTCTGCAGAAGAACAGGTGAAATTCCAAGACAGAAATGAAAGCAAATTCAAGAGGTAGAATGACTTTAGGGTCTTTCTTTTATCTGACAATCAGTTACTTTTTTCCTTGTAGGCCAGGATTTATATGCTTAAACTTAGAATAAAATTATAATTATTTAAACAAGTAGGGACATATATTAATATTAGACTATGGATATAGTCAAAGAGCTTGCGTAGTGTATCAGTTGATACAGATATAAAACCTCCTCCTGTTCTTCACTTTTCTGTCATTTGATGATATAGCTTGCCACAATGAGAAAATTATGCTAACCTTTACACCACATTCCTCTGGGAACAGTATTTCAGACTCCTTCCCTTAAGTTTAAGGGCTTAAATTACCTTTTTATTTCTCATGTAATTTAATGACTTTTTCATTCTCATCTCTTTTTTTTTCACTCTTTCATTTTACATATTTTCTACCTATATTTTCACTCTCATTTATCAGTTTTAAAACATATCCTTTTGTAGAAATGTAAATTGTTTTGTTTCTTTGGGGATCAACTCTTGATTTAATGTATTTTAAATATTTCTACCTACTGTTCTATTTTTCTCTATAGCCAAACTGAGCAATTCAAACTTATCTCTGATTTTAAATAACTTCTATGCCTCCCCCCCCCCCCCCGCCACACACACTCATTACCTTCTATTTCTATTCCAGGTGAAATTTGAATGACTCTGATTATATACTTTGGTAGTGAAAGTTAATCTGAATTTTACACAATATCTTGAGTCTAAATTTCCCAAGAAAAACAAAATTGGGCATGTACATACTCATATACATTACAGAACCAACTTTTTGTCCTCTGGTATCTGGATGGCATATAGGTAGAATTCTGAATTATTTTATTCTGTATCTGTCAGCGTTTCTTTAACATATATATATATTATATATATTATCTAACTTGTTTGAGAGAACCTATTGTAATACATCAGTCTGGGTTTAAAGGATTCTGATTCAGTAGGTAGGTCTGAGGTGGAGTTTGGATCAAATGTTTTTAGTCAGCACCCAGGTCATTTTAATGGATACACGTACTGAAAAACAGCAATTATACAGTACCCTTGAGAAAAATTTTATCCTGAAACTCTGGTATTTTTGATGAGTAGTAACCAAAATATCTTATAATTATCTTTGTTTCATAGAAGTTTTTAGAGGACCCTTGAAATCTGGGGCAAGATTATATAATCATTTGACAAACATCTAGTGAGGCCTCTAATATGCTAGGCCTTGGGACATAGGACTCAAACAAAGGAAGCAAAACTCCCTGCCTTCATGGAGCATTAGTGAGGTGACAGACTGTACACAAAATGAATTACTGAAATATATAGTGTATTAGCTAGTGAGAAATTCAAAGGAAAATGAAATAGGAAAGAATTAGAGAGTTCAAAATTGTAGATGCAGAGGCTAGGGAAGCCTCTCTGGGGATGTGACTTTAATGTTAACTCTGGAATAAGTGTGCTATCTTTTATACCCCTGGGGTGATGTTCAAATACTTGGTAAAAAAAAAAAATGGCCTAGGAGAAATTGGCTACAACCTGTCCTCCAATCATCAACATCTCTTTCTCGGCCCTTCTCACTCTGTTCCAGAACTGAGTTTCCTCATTGCATCTGGCTTCTTTGGTTATAAGCAAAAGATACTAATGAGATGAGATTGCCGTCAGGTAGTTTACAGAATGAGTGGAAGGCCAGGTCTACAGAACAAGGCTCAGACACAGACCAGCATCGGAAATGACTTGGTTATCTCATCAGAGCCTTGCCTCTTGTAGAATAAACTGAATCGTTATTTTCCAGTTTGTGTAACACTCATCTCTATATCCAAAGTCTAACAAAAGACACTCTGACTATGCTCGGTGATGCACATTCCTTGGCCACACTGGGGTGAACAAAGAAGCACTTGGCAGAAGGAATAGCTTAAGCTTTTGTACAGGAAGCATCTCTAGATTTAGAGGCCCATCCAAAATGTCCACAACGTGGACGACCTAACCCACGCAGTCATGATTCCTCTTATCTCTGGAGCTCCACATCAATACCTACAACCATCTGGTTTAATCACGTTGGACCCACTCTTTATTAGTATGTTATATAAGTTTTTCTGTGTTAACAGACAGGAGAATATAATGAGTTATATGCCAAATGACTACTTTTACAATTAACCCCCTGAGAGAAACAATTTACATTGTGAGATATAATTTCTTCTTCAAGGCTTCTTCAGCTATGTAGCTGGGCTAGAATGCTGCAGTTGGCTGAATGTCACCTTATTGATTGACATCTAGAGAACAGAAGCTTTGGAAAAGGGAGGAGCAAGAAAATTGGGACTATTTGCCGGCTTTAAAAAACTTAGCAAAAGTAAATTTATAAGAATTTTCTAATTGTGTACCCTATATATATATGTATGCATATATATACACATATATATACACATATATACATATATATACATATATTATTTTACAATATAAATATATATATTTATTTATGTAAATATTATATATATATTTTTTTTTACTGAGAAATTTTCTTTTCTTTTGGGCTGTTTGTTTTCATAACAGTTTCCCGATCTCAATGACCTCTTTGTTCTCTGCAGTTGACTTTGTGCAAAGCCTGTTCTAGTCCCCACAGGATTTAGGCCGTAGTGGCATTTGTGGTAGGAGGTGATGGCATTTCTAAAAATTTCTGTCTGTGCTGGAAAATAAGACATGCATTGACATTTCCAATTTGAGGGCAATGGCTCTTTATTAATTCTGTATTGCAAATGCCACTTCTGGATTTGACTTTCTTTGATTTTTCCCAGATCCATTCTTTTCAATAATTCACTTCTCTACAAAACCATCTTATTTTTATTTTTTGATATGTTTATGCTGGTGTCTTTCCACAGATCTATTTTTATGACTACAGATTATTTAATTTACATGCAAAAATTCAAGTTATTATACAGTGAATCTGTTTTAGTGTCATAAACATGTGTTTTAAGACTTAAAATTTTTATTTGTAATACATTTATTAGTAGTATTAGAGTACAAAGGTAATGAGTCTAGTTTGAAATGTAAATATTCTTGGGAGAAATGCAAATATATTTAAATTTACTAATGATCATAATAAAAAAGTTCCTTTATTCAAACAAATCATTAAAGGTGAATATTATAAAAAGGTATATAGTTGGAACTGACTAATTTTCTTCCTCTGTCTAAACATTAATAAGGCATACTGTTTGAAATTGATGCCCATAATCTCTGAATGGAGATGGAAGATGGGAATTTTTGGAATACTAACATATTGACTTTTGAGATTCTGGGCTAAATTTTTCTATTTCTAAATACTACTGTCTTCATTCTCTCTGAGAACCAGGATTTGTGAGATTCTAACTCTCATCTCAAGTAGTATGAAGTCAAGTAGAATCACCATCTTGTGATTTGTTAGAGGCCTGATTCCTGAGTCCAACTCAGAACATGATAAATCAGAATATCTGAATCTTAGTTTCTACCTGAAAAAAAAAAATCTCAGGTCAATCTTAAGCTCACTAAAATTCAAGAACTATTTATAAATTGTCCTCTTTTACTCACAAAGGATACCACTTAATCTCCAAATTCAGATAGTTTATTTTTGTCTCTGAAACACATCCTAAAGTAACCTTAAAAACAGTCAACACACAATAAGGAAAGAATAGTCTTCAATAAATGGTGATGGAAAAACTGATGGGAAAAAAGTGGATGCCTACCTTATAACACTCACAAAAAAAATGACTCAAAATGGATTGAAAACCTAAATGTAAAACCTAAAATTATAAAACTCCTAGAAGAAAATGTAGGGGAAGTACTCCAGTATATTGGTCTTGACAATAATTTTGGGGGGCTATAAATGCAAAAGCACAGACAACAATAACAAAAATAAATAAATGAGACTACATCAGAGCAAAGGGTTTCTTACATAGCAAAGGAAATCATCAATAAAAAAAAAGGAAACTATGGAATGGAAGAAAATATTTGAAAACCATACATCTAATAAAGGTTAGTACCCAAAACAATGTAAGAAACTCATATCACTCAATAGCAAACAACAACAACAACAACAACAAAACAATGAAAAAAATTCAGTGAAAAACCGAGCAAGAGGTCTGAATAGAAAATTTCCAACAAAGACAAATGGCCAATAGGTACATTAAAAGAGTGCTCAACATCACTAATCAAGAAGATGGTACGGATGCGAGGGTGATTTGGCTGTGACATCTGTCATCCCATTGATCGCCAGGATTGATTCACCTGATCTGGCTGGCTAGGCGAGTGTCCTCTTCCTCCCTCACTGCTCCATGTGCATCCCTCTCGAAAATGTGTGCCCAGTGGAAGAGGACAACCTTCCCCAATGGAGGAGAGAACTGTTCTTCGATCAGGGGTATAGAGTAGCTGCTCTCCCCTGCTGAACCTCCAGACAAGCTCTCAAAAAGATGAAAATCAATACCTGTTAAGATGATTATCATCAAAAGGACAAGAGATAATAACTGTTGGACTGGTGTGAAAAAAAAGATAACCCTTGTGCCTTGTGCAGTGTTGGTAGGAACGTAAATTGGTGTAGTTTTCCATTGTGGAAAATGCTCTAAAGTGTCCTCAAAAATTAAAAAAAAAAGTACCATATGATCTAACAATCCCATTTCTGGATATATGTCCAAAGGAAAGAAAATCAATATCTTGAAGAGATATCTGTGCTTCCATGTTCACTGCAGCATTCTTCACAGTAGCCAAGATATGGAAACAACCTACATGTCCATCAATGGATGAATGAATAAAGACAATATGGTAAAATTCTACAATGGAATTATTTAGCCATAATAAAGAAGGAAATGTCATCATTTACAACATGTGTGAACCTGGAGAGCATTATGCTATGTGAAATAAGCCAGAGAGAAAAACAAATACTGTATAGTATCCTTATATGTGACATCTAAAAAAAAAAAAAAAAAGAAAGAAAGAAAAAAAAAAACCACTGATCTCATAGACAGAATAGAATAGTGGCTACTAGGGCCTGAGGCATGGGGTAAATAGGAATATTTGGATAAAAGGGTACAAAATTTCAGTTATAAGCTGAAAAAGTTCTGAGGATCTAGTATGCAGCATAGTGACTATTGTTAATAACACAGTATTGTGCACTTGAGATTTGCTGAGAGTCGATCTTAAACTAAGACCTCTCACTGCAAAAAAAGTTAACTGTATGATATGATTAATGTAGTAATTAACTTGATTGTGATAAACTTTTCATAATGTATAGGTATATCAATCATCATATTGTATACTTTAAATATGTACAATTCTGTCAATCATTTTTTTTAAAAATAACTGGGAAAAAATAAGAAATACGGAAGAGAAAAAAAAGTTAATATAGTGGATAATCTAGGATTCAGTATGAAGTCACTTATGTTATTCCCATCTGGTCCTTTTCTTTCTCCTGTGTTCAGCATGTTTTATAATCTGCCTAGTAACCTTGCCCCTGGAAGGTTAGGCGTCTAAAACATTCAATTCCTGAGATGTATTCTACCTTGAGACCCAGCTGTAGGTATCTTTCTATTTTTCATGCTCTATCCAAGTCCAGATTAAATTTATTGTGATGAGATCCTTCAAGACTTGGCTAAGGTGCCATATATTGTAGAAAGTATGCTTTAATCCTCTCTGTCTGAGCCTCTCCTCTGGGCTCACACTTGTTCATACCATGAAATCAGCCTTGTCCACATTACACTGTATTGCTAGTTGGTTTCCAGGGCAGCTCTCTCGTTAGGCAAGGAGGAACTCTAGGGCAGGAGTCTTATTGTATGAATCCTTGCATTCTCAGAAACCTAAGAACTACTTGACACCCAGTATACATAATAAATGCTTCTTGCTATAAAAGGAATTGAGGCAACCACAGTTTCTGTGCCAGAGACTGGTTATAATGCAAGATCTGATTCTTGCTGTGCTATTTTGTCATTTATTCTAATCTTAGCTCTTTGATCATAACTTAACATAAATTGAATTAAATAAGAGACTCAGGAATATTTTGTTCTCTGACTAGATAATGTTTGCTTTAATATTTCAACGAATTGAAAGCTCTCATTTTTTTTCAACTTAATGAAATCCATGATTTAAAATAAACTAATTATTATTGAAGTCTAGTTTTCAGTTTGAGTGGAAGAAAGTACAGCTTTTAAAAATCTTAAGCCTCTGGCATTACAATAATAATCACTTTCTTTTTTTACTGATTAAATTAGAGCACTCTGCCATCTTTTGTCAATGAGTGAGCCTCAGGTGGGCACAATAGATTTGATAAGAGTTATAGCTTTGAAAACATATATTCATTTGAGTTCTTTTAAACTCCTTTGAGCTCTTGTAAGTTTATATTTTTCAAAATTCTGAATTTGGTTTTAGACAAAAAAATTTATATGAATAACAACTTGAAGTCCATGTTGCATATTTTTCTTCTTTGAAATATAGCTGTGCTTACCCATATACCATCAAAATAAGATCTTGCAAGATAGTATAAATAAAATTAAGTAATGTAAAGAATTTATTTGCAAAATCACACAAATTTCTCTTGCTTTTAAAGCTACCTTACAAAATATCCACCACCTTACTATGGTAATAATTCGGTCTGCTAAAATTCTAAATTAAAAAATTTGAGTTAATGGGATCTCCATATAATTTTGGTGGGAGTAAAACCAGTACAAACTTTTGAGAAAAATCTGTAAAAATGTATCAAACAAATTATGTAAACATATTCTTATAAATTTTTATATATTTATCTTGAAATGTGCTCAAAGATGAGAAATGTTTTAGATAAACATTTATTGTATATTTTAAAAAATAATTGGGAATAACGTGAAATAACATGAAAAATAATATTTAAAAAAATGGAAGTTTAAAAGTTGAACAAGATTACCACTCAGTACAGGGATTATAATTACTACTAGATTTTTATTTTTGTATCTTTTTATATTTTGAGAACAGTTTATAATGAAAATTTATTTCCTTTGTAGTCAAAAACATATTCATCAATTTAATTTATTTAAAAACTATAATTGATTAAGACGTTACTGAGGTAGTTTTCTCTGTTTTTAGTCAGAGTTCTACTGTGTATTAAAAATGTCAATAAATCACCTTGTCGGGTGCTGAGTCTTGACCAAGTGAATTATCCTTTTAGAGTCAGCAGATCCAGGGATAGAATAAATCAAATTAACAAAGTTTTACTGGACTTCGTACCCTTTACTAAGTTCTAGGAAATACTTGCAAGTCAGAAATATTTACCCTTAACAGAAGCTACCTCCAAGATTAGGTATCTCCAAGGGGATTTTCATTACATGATAAATCACACATACATACACACATGTTTTAATTTATACATATTCATATTCTTGTAGAGTAATGGCTGTTAGCATCATCCACACTTCTTATGAAAGGGTAGTGTGTGTTACAGAGTACAGACATATATCTCAACATCCTATAAAAGAGATTAATTTGCTTTCTCTTGGAAATAATGAATGCTGAGATTGACAAGGTCAGGTACTAACTGTGTTTATATCTATTCTATGTCTGTGACTTTATTGTCTGCTTTATCTATCTATCTACTATCTATCTATCATCTATTATCATCGTCGTTGTCATCATCATCATTGTCGTCATCGTCATCATCTTCATCATCTTCATCATCATGATCTATCTATCCATCTTTCTACCTATCTTTCTAACAGTTCTTGAAAGGGCTCTTTGATTGGGAACTTTATCCAATAATCCCTGCTTAGAATCCAAAGAATATAATCAATGTAACTTATGCATGCAATCTGGATGTTTATTTATCAGCTCTCTTCAGAGTTAGCATCTTACAATATATGCACTAAGAACAGTGATTTTTATCACTGACTCAACTGAATCATCTTCTCAGAAGCACCCTTCAGCTTAGATGGTTCTTTGCCCACCTCTGCGATACTGTTTACTGCTGCTCAGTGGTCATTCCAGTTTGTTCAAACATTATCCTTGGAATGATGTGTGCCCTCGAAAGGAGCTGGTAAGAAGATGGAATGGAGTGAGACTCTTCCAGTTTATCGCATACAAGCTTATGTGGATATACGCATGTTTATTTTCCTACTAAAAACATGAGTTAGTTATAAAAGGACAGCTAATGTGTTTTTAAGGATAAGAATGTTCTCTCTTGTCCTCTACCTCATTATAAACATTCTAGCTTTAGATGTAGCTTCTCTTACTATTCAGTTAAAACTATTTTTACCAAAATCCCACCTTTTTTTTTTTCAAGGATGCCTATGCCAATATCTAGCACTTCCTTTCCAAAATTGTTTTTCATTAAGAAGTAGCTCTTGACTCAGACAAGTGACCAAAATTGTGGGCTCTGGAATTCGTATTTCAAATGTATTGTCTGACAGCAGGTTTTTAAAAGAAACTGACATGTTCCAATAAAAAATAAATTAATTAAATCCAAATTTCTGACTCTTCCAGTAAATCCAGACTTCTGCAATAATCCACTAGAATCAAGTAATAGCTGAGTCCTGTAGATGGTGCCGCTTCTTTACTTGTTTTAATTATCTGGTTCCCTATCGGCATCTTGAGCTGAGGACCTTTACCCAAAGACTCCTCCCCCTTTTCCATCTACATTAAAGTTGGAACCATCCATTTGTGCTGTTCCTGTGAGTTTTAGGCCTGGTGGTCGCAGAGAACTTTAGCTATGCATGTCCAATAAGACATTCAAGGGAAAAATGAGAGGAGAAGAAATCCAGTTTTCCCCCGGTGAGTAAAATCATTAGAAAACACGTGTGCGCACACACACACACACACACACACACACACACACACACACTTCTAAGGGCTAAAATGAATTTAGCAATATATTCAAAAACCTAAAAAAAGGTAGCAAGACTTTTTTTTTTTAATTTGTCACCTCGCAAAATAAAATGAGCTATATATCCATTTGATAAGAGCCTCCTTCAAATTCCCAAGGTCTGCTCAATCTCCATCTAAGCCTTGGGGCTGATGCCACAAGAGGAGAATTTTTTAGTTACTTCTATTCTTTTACAATATATGTAAAGGCATATTTTTATACCACAAAAAAATAATACAAAGGATAAGAGGAAAGGTTCAGATATAAAGTCCTATTTCTCTCATTAGTGAATTGTAGAAAACTTTACATCTAGATTTCCCTTTTTCCAGGCCTCGCAAATGCTTTTGTAAGTGTCCCACACTAGTCTTTTCTCAGCCTGATCTATGCTGGGATGTTAGTTTTTATGAAAGGTCTCACTAAATATATTTGTTCTGTGTTTCTCAGCCTGTGCATATGCCATTATTTACACTTCCCTTTATCTCCAAGACTTTTATATTGTTGTTAAGGACGTTTGTTTTCTCCAACAGCCTTGACAAAATGATAGCATCCTGCTTTCACGATTCACTGGGGTGGTTCTATGTCTCACAAGCCGGAGAGCTCAGCTACATGTGTCTAGCACTGTCGTTCTTCTATCTGTTCTCTGCACTGATAGGGAAGGACATGATACTACACCCTCTAGTGAAGAACAGTGAAGTTTTGGCTGGGACAATGTAGGCAGAGAAATATCTGTGATATTGTAGCTTTATTGAAGAGCCTCAGTTTAACCACCTTATGCTCTCTGTCAAGTGGGTTACAAGAGGATTCATTCTTCCTGACTATTTGCTTTTAGAGTAATTATTTTTTTAAAGTCTTCCATGGTAGTAGAGGAACTATATTATTTTGATCTAAAATATTTTCTGAATTTGACCATGCTTTTTACATAAATGCTCTGAAACGTTGTTTCCTTTTACGAACCCAAGAGAAAATTTTCAGAAAAAAAAAAAATAGAAAATGCGGAACTGTGGATTAAGGCTCTGTTGATATGAAGACTGAATAGTCACAGGCAGGAATTTCACAAGATCTTGTGGAGAAGACATTCTAATAGCTATAAGAGCAGAAATTCCCTAAGATGTTGAAACACAAGTACTAGGATTTAAATGAGTGACGACAGGGGCCAGTGAATATGTTTCCTGACTTAAGGAGTGACTATGGAAGCCCATCGGGTTACAGAGAGAAGAGTCATGGAGGCCTGAGAAGACAGTATTAGCTTATAGCAGACCACAAAGAAGCATCCGGAGACCCTAGTGATCTGGCTGTTAGCTAGTGAGTCAGAGGAGGACTCCGAAACTGTGTGGTAGCAGCAATGACTATAATCTAATCCTGTTATAGAATTCAACTTGGCATGAAAACACATGGCAGCCAGATGGCCAAAATTTGGGAGGACATAAGAGCCCTTAGAGAATATCATGACATAAGCAGTATTTGACTGAGGCTAGGTGTTCCATGAGCCTGGGTATTGAGGGATGGAAGGGTATGATGAGGAAAGGAGAAATAGTCTTGGTTGTATTTTCAAGCTGGTGAGAGCTAGAAAAATAGAAATTACAATGACAAAATAATAGCGGAGTTTACTCTAAATATAAGCTAAAACGCCCCTGTTGTATGTTTTGTGGAAATGAGAGTTACATTAATATTAGTATCTAAATTTCATTCGTTTTAAATCCCTCCTCCAGCTGTTTCAAGATGTCATTTCTTTTCTCAGAGTTCCCCTCATTTATATTTAAGAAAACCTCTTAAATCTTCTTCTTAGAAGCCAAAGCCAATGAGAAACTTTCTGAAAATATTGGACCACAGTCCCATGCATGCTCCTCCATGGTTCAGATGGGATGTGTCGAGCTGAACACTGTGCACTGCCCAGTGCCGGGGGAGGATCCCACCTCCATGGAGGATAGCAAGATCATCACAATGCCTGCCAACAGGAATAGAAGTCCAAGCACTTCTGCCAACTGTTTCTAGGTAGCGGAGCTGCCAAGGATAACACAATAGTCAAACTCTGGATGTAACATCGCTTTTACTCATGTAGAGAAGAGACACAGTAAGATCAGCTCCAGTAGAGTTCATCAGTTCCTCATGGCCAGCATGTGTCCCCAGCATCTGATGCAGGGCAGTTGGCCTGTAAGCACACCATTTGTGCTGCAATAGAGGGATCCCAATTCCTCTCTTGTAGAGTCTGACATACTGAAAACGGGGTGGAGGGAGCATACATAAGGGCCATTGATGCACATACTTCTATAGAACAAAGGAACATTCATTAAGCCTGAAGCAGGGAACAATATTCCCACACAAAGTGATAAGCCCAACAAAGACTCCGTGGGCTCTTTGTCTCTTGGTAAAGAAAGGGTTCCAGGCTCAACACTCATTCTTATGAGGCCAGGTAGGGGTTGAAAGACGTGCACATATGATTACCTTTCCCAACAGAAAAGTCATTTCTCTGATTCCACTGGGAAAAAAGTCATCAGAGATAACTTGTCCAGAACATTCAGATGGGCACAATTTGGTGCTAAACTACTGTAGGATATAAGGAATGACCCACTGCTTGTCTGTCTTAAATGTTCTCAACTGACTCTAGAATTACACAGTCCTAGGTCTGTGTTTCATTTCCTCTATAAAAACAAATTGTTTAGTTTTATCCAATATCTTTCTTCCTATAAGAAGTCATGCCTAAACTCTTATGTTAGATGGAAGACAGAACATCCTGTTCTTCTTTCAGGCCCTTTCCAGGTGCCTAAGCAGAAAACCTTTTTTGCTTTCCAAAGTTGTTATCAAAAAACACTTCCATGATTACCCACAATACACACACATTAATTAAAGAAAATCAAACAAAACAAAATAAAAATGAAACAGAGACCTTCTCCATAACAATTTAGAAAAATCTTAAGGCAGGAGGAGTTGTTTATTCTTTAAAAATCTGAACTAGCTTCTGCTTAGACTCAATCACGGTTAACTCAGCTACCTAAAATGATTCACTCTAACTCTGATTTCTCTCATCATGTTTATAAACTGAATTTATAAAGTTAGTTCTCTCTTTCTGGTTTCCTTGATTTTGGTTACCTTTCTTCTTAACCCACTATAACATTCTCCTCAGTTTCTACTTATTCTCCATCTAAAATGTAGTTTAGAACAACTTTAATATGTAAACTCATATCTGTGCCTAGAGATCAGAAATAATTCTAGGTGTGAGTAAAGAAGACAATTCAAGATTTCTTAGAGAGAAAAGGGAAAAATTGGGGAAAACAGGCAAAATATAAAGAGCTCCCGAGTGTTAAACAACAGGTCCTATAAGGAATTTATGCTAAAAAAAGTCTGTGAACATTATCTCTAACTAGCACATTATTGTTACATGATTTATTCAAGATTCAAAGGCCTAAGAGAAAGCCTGAACCTCAGTCACATGCCTGCCACCTGACAGTGCCAGGGTGTACAAAAAATGGCCACTACTTCCAAAACCTATACAGAAAGAGAATCCTCCAACAGGAAGATCGAGGTAATGATATAAGAGAGGTTTGGTGTTGAATAGCCCAAACCGACAAAAGGTCATGAAGGAAGGCAAGCTCATTGGTCTCACAATTTAATCTGAGCTTTGTCTTGGAAAATATTATACACCTACCAAATATATTATTAATCATTTTTTCAAAAAAAATATTGATCCAATTCTTAATCTAGCATCCTAGAATTTATTCTATATTTACCTATATAAACTAAATAAGGGTGGCATGACTATTATTAGACTAAAAGAATTTTTATTAATATAAGAATTAGTATACATCTTTAGCATTTTCCACATTTTTGTATAGTCTTCATATCAACCTTTTTAATGGTTCCATAATTGTATCAAATAGGTAAGTCATTATTAATTTAGACCCTCTGCCTCAGCCCATGATCATACTGTTGAATATTTAAATTATTTCCATTTTGTTGGTTAACATAAGTTATAATATAATAGATGTCCTTATAATTATACTTATTTTTATACTTTTGGATTATTTAATGATAAATGCCCCAAAGAAAAACTACTATGTTATAGGTTAGGAACATATTAACATGTCTCAATTTGTATTAGCATATTACTTTTTAAATATTCTACAGACAGTGTTTCTGAGATCGTTTTGAATAAGGCAGTGCAAAGCAAAGTGACCAACACATCAGTGAACAGAGTAGAGATAGTATGTATGGCCATTTAAAGAGAAGCCGACTGCCCTAACCTCTACAGAGGAGGGATCGAAAGGTTTACACACACACACACACACACACACACACACACACACACACACACACATGCACTATTAAAGAAAACTATCTGAATCTGATATATGGTACAACTGTACAATAATCTTGATAGAATCCTGGCCTTGAAGCTCATAAGTAGTAACATGTCAGCACTTCATTACGAATTATTGAGTTTCACTCATGTTTGCTGAAAAAACCCATTCCAGAGCCATCTGCAACTGAATAAAGTACTTAATCTGCATGTTGAAAAACTATAAAAAAAATGACTGCGTGAAATTAAAGCAATATCCGAGCTTGTGAGGTTGCTTATCACATTTAAAGTTGACAGTATGGATTAGAAGGCAGCCGAGTTTATAGTAAAACACAGCAGGTAGTAAGAGAATTTAAATGCCAAAGATCATTTTCCTATAGAAAAGAGGCAGATGAAGAGTGATGAAACTAAAAACTAAATTTAACATGTAGGGCTTTATTCCTTCAAAATGATTTCATTTTTTAAATATAAAAATAGTTTTAATAATTAATAGAATATTCTCTAAACTATTCAATTGTGCTAAAATTATTTTGAGTGTCCCTCTGCACTCTCACAATATTTGGGGAGGTCCACATAGGTTAGGGCACAGAGAACTCTAAATCGGTTTGTCAAGACCTAATTTTCCCTTTATACACCAGAGCTTACATTTTGATGTATGATAATGGAACAAGACTGTAGGAACCTTGAAATAGGGTCTATGTCATATTAACTCTTTTTTACACTATATTAACCCAGCTCTATTTATTTAATAGGCCATCTTTTTCCTACTGTTCTACATTTGCTGTAAATCAAGTATGTCTAAATTCTCTATTCTTTTTCATTGGTTTATTTACCCATCCTGGTACCACTATCGAACTGTCTTTATTACTATAACTTTATAGATCTTGATATCTGTTGAATAAGTTTGACAAATTTGTTTTCCTTTTCTAAGAATGTTTTTTAACAGTTTTGTTGACATATAATTCATATAACATACAATTCACTCATTAAATTATATAATTAAATGATTTTTAATATAGTCAGAGATATATATATAAACATCACCATTCTTATTTTAGAACATTTTCATCACCTCGTCAAGAAACCCATACCCTTTAGTCATCACTCCCTACTTTCACATCTCCCCACCACCTCCCAGCCCCAAGAAACTCTGACCTACTTTCTGTCTCTATAGATTTCTCTATTCTTGAATTTTACATAAATATGATCATATGTGACCTTTCATGACTGACTTCTTTCACTTAGCGTATTTTAAGGCTCATTCATGTTATAGCATGTATTAGTATTTCATTCCTTTCTATAGCCAAATAATGTATCATTGTATAGATATAGCACACGTATGTATCAATTCATCAGTTGATGAGCATTTCCATTGTTCCATCTTTTGTCTATTATAAATAATACCGCTATAAACATTTGTAGACAAGTTTTTGTGTGAATATATGTTTTCATTCCTCTTGGGTTTATCCTTATGAGTGCAATTACTGGGTCATATGGTACCTCTGTTTAATTGTTTGGGGAAATACCAGATGGTTTTACATTTTCATTTTCCACCAGCAGTGTATGAGGGTTCCAATCTCTCCACATCCTCACTAGCACTAGTTATTAACTGTATTTTTTATTCTCTCTGTTCTAGTTTGTGTGAAGTGGTATCTTGTGGTTTCCATTTGCATTTCCCTAATGACTAATAATGTTAAGTAAGCATCTATTCATGTGCTTATTGGTGAATGTTTGTCTTCCTTGGAGAAATGTCTAGTCAGATCCTTGTTCCATTTTTAATTAGTCTATTTGTCTTTTTATTATTGAATTGTAAGAGTTCTTTATGTATTCTAGACTTAAGTCCCTTGTCGGATATATGATTTTCAATAATTTCCTCTATTCCATGGTTTGTCTTTTCACATGGTGGTGACCTTTGAAGGAAAAAAACTTTTTAGTTTTGATGAAGTCAAATTAATCTATTTTCTGTTGTTGTTAATCATGCTTTTCGTGTGATATCTAAAAATCCTTTGCCAAAACCAAAGTCATGAAGATTTAGTCCTATGGTTCTTGTTTTATTCATTCTTTTTTCTCAAATATAGTTTCCTACACAATTAAAATCTGCTTAATAGATGTTTACTTACTGAATTAATCACTAGAACTTCAAAAGGGATGAATGTAAATACAGCTTTCTTCTCAATACTGGCAAATTTCCACTGTAGATTATTTATACCATTTGCAGTGCTTAATCAATATTATAGAGAAAATATTACAGTCCAGTTATATTGCTGATATGATTTGATCTTTATCAGACTTACAACTAGATTTAAGAAGTATAATACAGGGTTAAAATAGACAAAACAGTATTTTCAAAATGTAAAAGCCTAGCTTTGTTAACTTAATTTTTAAAAAAACATTTGTAACCAATTTATTTATTTTTCTATTAAAAAGACAAAAAAAATCCCTGCTCTTTGACTTCATTTTAATTTTTAAAGTACATTTTAAACTTAATTATTTTAGTAAATTCATGACCTTCATAATTTATTTGATCTCTATCAATACTTTATTATATTGTTCTTAAAAGAAAAAATAAAATCCTTTAAGATTTTGACAATTGTTATTTTTTAACTTTATTTTCAAGGTACTGATCATAGTATATTTATTTTGATGAGAACAAAGACCATAAAATATAAGTAAACAAAAACACTTAAGAAATATAGGTGAACAAGTGAATAATTGGCACTTTAAAACAGGGAATAATCAATCAATTATGCAATTTACACATGTATATTTTTCTGTATCTATTTTACAGATACATGTTTTTAAATATTAAAATAACTAGAGTATTACCTTTCTCTATCCAATTCCATTCACATTTGGATGAGATTAATTGACAAAGACATTTGGTGGATTTTCAACAGCGCAACAATGAGTATATTATAAAAGATGATAAGCCCATCATTCTGACATCCCACATCAGATTTAGGTTTATGTCACATTAAAATAATTGACAAATTAGAATAGATATTTCTAAAGAACAACCAACAGAATATAAAAGTTCTGGCAAGTATTTTGTAGAGGAAGAGTTGAAGGGATTGTGAGGGTATTAATATAACATAACTTCAGGGTAATGTGACAGACAGTTCTTTGAAATTTTTAAAAGATTATCAGACAGAAGACTGAATTGTGTTTATAACAAAAGACAGAAGTATGGTTAATGGATAGAAATTATGAGGCAATGATTTTTTTTCAACATAAAGGTAAAATTTTTATAATTTTTTCAGAAGTTGTATAGCTACCTCAGGAAGTAGAAATGAGGCTGGACTCTCCTCCTTGGTTATTGTTCAGGGATTCTGACACCATATAATGCTTTTGACCAGGCGACCTTTAAGCCTTTGTCCAATTCCATAACATGTGACATACCACGTTTTAGAATTTTTGAAGATATGATTTCAACTAACGTGTACCAGTCACACTTCTTAAACTAGAACCAAATTACTAAAACATTTTTATTATTTTTGGCCTCCATTCAGCACAAGCCCATGACCACCAACCCTTAGAGTGTAAAGTGACATTCTTTGTGGGTTTTGAGTTTGATAGTACTTCGGATTCAATTGCAGAGGTGAACAAAATGTTCTATATTTTCAGTGTCATTGGAACTTAAAATAGCCGACATTGTATGAAGCACTTAGTTGCCTGATGAGAACCTTCTAAAGAGTGTTCCTTAAGCATTAGCATTAGACAGTCAGAGCCTGTGAAGACCAAAGCTGTGTATGACCAACGCTGCCAGATCACTGTAGTGAGGCAAGTGTATTCCAACTGCCACCTATTTTTTCTTAGAGGGATTGCCCATTCCTCAACAGTATTTTTTAATTATAATTAGCAATAAAGATTATTTTTGCCTGATTTAAAGTAAAGTAATTACATATTTAATTCTTTTTCTTATTTTTTTTCTTCTCTTTCTCCATTCTTTCTTCCTTCCTCTTCCACCTCCTCCTCATCCTTCTTTTTTGTTAATTGATCATTATTTTTCTTTGTTCTTGTGAGTATTGAGCCTGGGGTTAAGAATTATTTTTACTTAACAACAGAAATAATAAATGCATACATAAATATAGATATATCTGTTCTTGATACAGATATCAGGAAATGAAAAAGATGTAGACAGGAAAAAAATGGTTGTTTCTCAGCCCTTGATTGTCCTGACGTGTAACCTGTATTATGGACAAAAGCCACTGTCAAGACAGAATGTGGAGAGCCTTAATGATTTCCGATAGGCGAAAGTGTCAGACAGGGTGCATTTTCTCTCCCTAATTGTTCAATCTGTACACAGAACATATCATTAAAAAAGCTGAGATAGGCTCAGAAGAAGGAGGAGTGAAAATTGGTGGATAAAATATCAATAACAAGACATTCAGCTGACACCATCTTAGCGACAGAAAGTAACAGTGATTTGAAGTGACGTCTGCTGAAAATGAAAGAAGTGCCAAAGTAGGACTGCATTTAAAATAGTGAGAAGAAGAATATCATGACTGCAGGAGAAACACGCAACTCTCACACAGACAATGAAGACATTGAAATTGTTAAAGATTTTGCTTTCCTTGCTTTAGCCATCAATTTAAATGGAGGCTGCCACCAAGAAATCAAGACAAGCCTGAGACTCAGAAGGACAGCGATGCAAGAATTAGGGAAAGTCATCAAAAGCAAAGATGTGTCATTTGAGACCAAGCCTAAGATTCACCATACGCTCTTATTCCCAAGTAGTATGTATGAATAAGAAAGTTGGACAGCGAAGAAGGCTGATAGGAAAAAATAATTGATTCATTTGAAATAGCATATGGTAGGAGATCACTATGGATACCCTGGACCACCAGCAAGTTGAACAAGTGGGTTTGAGAACAAGTGGGTTTAAGTCTGAAATATTGCTGAAGGCAAAAAATAGCAAAACTTAAGCTATCCTTCTAGGCATGAGAAGACAGGATTCTTTGGAAAAGATGGTAATGCTAGAAAAATAGAAGACAGCAGTAAAAGAAGAAAACGAATATGGAATGGATTGACTCCATACGAGAAGCCATAGGCACAAGTCTACAATTGCTGAGCAGGGCTGGTGGGACAGGACATTGTGGACATCACTCATTCATAGAGTTGCCAGGAGTCAGAACCAACTCAAGGCAAATAACACACACATAGGATGCAAAAAAAAAAGAAAAAAAAAACCCTCAAATCTGTAGTAACCCAAGATTTAAGAAGACCAATTCTGATTTTGTTCCTAAAGAAGGACTAACTAAAATATTATTCAGATTTTACCCTTAACTAGACAAATATCTGGGATAGTTTCTATTTGCAAGGCAGTGGTAACAATACATGCAAATATAGATGGAAAAAAAATCTATTGCATTGGGTATTGTGAGGACTGAGCAATAAAATAGATTTATTTCAAAATAACAGCTTCTAAAGTTCTTTGAAGCATGCCTGACATGTAGAAAAATGCTCACCAAATGTTAGTTATAATTGCTTTATTATTTTATGCCTAGAGTGAGCAATATACATTATTTTGTTTATTCACTCTGAGAACTCAGTGAAATAGACCAATAAAAAAAAGAGGAGGTTCCCACATCAATCCCTAGTTAGACTTTTTGTGCAGATCCTTTGAAGACTAAATTAGTTCTCAGCCTGTAAATGTGAGTCAGAAGAGAGGCTGTATTAGTTTATTAGGGCCTCCATAACAAATTACCACAGACGAGGGATCTTAACCAACAGAATGTGTTTTCTCTCAATTCTAAAGGCTAGCAGTCCAAGATTAAGGTGTTAGGGCAGGTTCATGTCCTTTCTTTCTTTCTCTCTCTCTCTCTCTCCCCCTCTCTCTCAACCCCTCTCTCTCCCCTCTCTCTCCCCCTCTCTCTCCCCCTCTCCTTCTCCCTCTCCTCCCTCCTTCCCCTCCCTCCCTTCCTCTCTCTCTCTCTCTTTCTTTCTTGCTCTTCTCCATGGCCATCTTTACCCTCTGTCTTCACATAATCTTCCATCTTGACAGATCTTACTCTATCTCCAGCGTATTGGATTAGAGTCCACCCACAAAAGACTCATTTAACCTGAATTATCCCTTAAAAGATCCCGTATCCAAATACAGTCACATTCTCAGGTAGTTAGGTCTTCAACATATGAATTTTGAGGGGAACACATTTAGCTGATAACAGCCTCCATGGTGATGAGCTGCTAGAGGTGGTTGTGTTAGAACTGGAACAGAATTAACTGAAATATATGTTACCTGAAATATGTAAGAGTATAGCCAAGGTGTAGCCCAAGCAGCCCCTGGGGATATGAATTAGTTTGATGACATGAGGACAGCCTCCAAAGGAGACCCAGGGGAGTATGGGGACACACCCTTCACACTGTGCACAGTTCTAACTTGTAGAAACCTTCACAAGACCCACCTCACCAAGAATAATTGTCAGAGACCTGCATTCCAACATCTGGGTGAGCCATGGATATTAACCTATTTTTGAAACATGAATGACAAATACAGGGGTACTAAGGCCTGAGGTACCATAAAAATGTGCCAAATTTATGAATTTTCTTATGCTTTTAAGGCAATAGATTTCTAAACAAATGGTGAAATTTACAAATTTTGTTAAAACTACAATGGAATACAGAACCTAGCTAGGTGATTTGCATGTAATAGTAGGTGTTTAGATAAAAGCTTGATGAGTTGAATTTTATATTTAGTCTTTTAATCAGATGTTCTAATGCTTTCCTTAAAATTTAAGTGGGTTTGGGAAATGTGTTGTTGAGAGCAGAGAAATGCAGCAAATTGGCAACTTTTACTGTTGTGCCTCCCAATGTGAAAAGAGGTGGCTTGTCCCTCATGGTCACTTATAAAAGCAGAACATAATTCACTTGGGAAAATTGAGCCTATTAAACTCTCTCAGATATTTTATAGTGTACAGTATTGTGTTGCAGTACTTTTGTGAGTCTTTCTTGCTATTCCTATAAAGACCTGTCAGAAATGTAACTCTTTCCCAAATGGCTAAGGACCCTGTTCACTTTTGTAAAATGTGGAGCCACACCCACACTTCAATATTTTTCACACTAAATATATTTTTCATACTAACGTGTAAGGATTATATTTTAGAAACCCCATTAAAAATTTGTGTATGCATTGGATAAGCACTACAACATGGATTTTTCCAAGATGGGATTTTTATTTTAAATGAATCACCTGACTATTTCTTAAGCTATTTCAATTGAATAAATGCCAGAGAAATACAATGATTTAAATTCTTTACATTGCTCTAACTTGCGTGTGTGTGTGTGTGTGTGTGTGTGTGTGTGTGTGTTTCTTATAAAAAGGCATGTTGTTTATTCTTGCTTAGAATTCTCTGATATGGGAAGAAAATATCCCATCTCATATGTTTCTGGCCAGGTCATGATGATCAATTTTATGTTGTGAGAAAAAAATTCCAAAGGCCTTTGACACCAAGGTTAACACTGAAAAGCCTAGCTTCGATATTTTCTTTAAGAACTCACATACACCTGTCTACATAGTTCTAGAATTATGCGTAATTACCAGGTCTTGTGATGCTATCCTAATAAATTCTTTATTTCATACAACCCTTTCAACAAGTACTTATTAAACAACTATGTTATTTTCCAAACTGTCCTTGATAGTGATGGAAGTATGTGAAATAATAACTCTCTTTTTACTCCCTACTTTTTTGAAATAATGGGATACGTAAATGAAAAGAAACACATAGCATTTCTTTTCAAAAAGAGGTAGGACTTGAGATAAGGTAGGAGTCCTAAATAGAGAAGAAAAACACTAGCAAAGGCTTAGCAATGAGGATGCATATGAGTCATGTGTCTCTTGGAAGTAAGCTAGTCTGGAGTGAGGCCAAAGTTGAGAAGAGTTTAGAGAAGTAAATGAAACTAAATAAACCATGAAGCCTGATGAATCATGTAGGGCGTGGGAACATAGACCTTGATTCAGTAGGTAATAGGGTTCTTGATAAGATGGCATGGTCAAAAATGGGCTTTATGAATCAGATATGATGATGCTATGCAAGATGACTTGACTTTAGAAACTCAAAAGGTAGGAGGTTTTGCAAACACTCTGTAGGTGAGTTCGTTAGAGCCAGGACTAGGGTGAAAGCAGGGAGAATATGAAGAAACAGTCAAACAGGGGAGAAGTTATTCATGTATAGGATTTGATGATAGCTTAAATAATATAAATGAAAGACAGCAGAGTCTACTCTGGCTTCCAAATTTTGTGACTGTAGTACAGTGTTTCCAGCAACAGAAGTGGGGCAACTGGGGAAGAGATTGCTAAGAGAGAGTGACCATGAAGTCTGTGTCTGGCCTAATAATTGGGGACAATTGAGGGGAATGCTATAAAAATGATTTCAATTACAAATCAAAATGAAGTGAGGATGGTGATATTGATTTGTGAGAGAGTATCACGAACTTAAATGCCTAAGTCAACAAGCTTGCCAATGAAAATAGGGTAGAGCGAAAAAAGCAGAGAGCAGTCAGCGAATGGTACGCAGATGGCACATAGAAGCAGGACTGTTGGAGAAGTCGGGGATGTTCCAAAATAGCATCATGGAAGTCCAAGTTAGAGGGAATTATAAGAAAGAATGTTTGGTTAAAAGCAATGGCCTTTTAAATGTAAAGTGTAATCAGGAAGAAGAAGAAGAAGAAAAGTCCTTTGAAACAAGGATAACTGTTGACTTTTAGTATAGATAATTAGTTTAGTCCTAGAAGCAAAACCCTAATTGCAGTGTGAAAGGAAAAAAGACACAGAAATGAAGGTAGTGGATGGAGACGACAAACATATTTGAAGCAATGTATCAAAGATGTGGGGTCAGTAACTAGATAAGATGGAGAACAAGGAGTTGACTTCTCCCTAAATGAGCAAAGTTCTCTACATAGTTGTAAGTCAAGTATCCACATGGTAGGGTCTGTGAGAAGATCGAAGGATTTAAAGCACAGATGGAGGGATAGGGTGTGTCCCTTCCCCTTTGTCAGCATAACTTGTTTTTCTGTATCCCTTAGTGCATCCTTTTTTCATCTCTTCCTAAACCTGTGAAATCAATTATGCCTTTGGCAGCTGCATTCTCAAGCACCTCTCTGCACTGCCTGTCCCTGCAAACATCCCCTGGTCTCCTCGGCCACAAAATATTTTCTCTTAAGTGTGCTATACCTGTCAGCCATGCAAGCTATCTCTCTTTTCCTCCTAAAACCAAACTTTTCCGTAGAATTTGTCTCCCTTGCTCTTACTACACCTTCCTTCTCATTCACAGATCCACACCCTCCCTGCCCCTGGGCTCCGAACACACAGCTCTTGTCAAGGTTATTAATGCCCCTTTGTAACCAAATCAGATTGCGAAGACACACCGCACTCCTGGCTTTCTTCTTCTCTCTCCGGTTCCTTTGCTCACTCTTTCTCCTCTTCCTGTTCAGTCTACACTCCTGTGCCTTGCTCCCACGGCTTCAGCTGCCACCCTGACACATGTGACTCTCGATTCCGGATCATAACCCAGAATTCTCTCTTGACTTGCAGATTGGATATTAAATCCCATAGAAGCATGAAATTCAATGTATCAATCACTAGAACCATTCAGTCCAGTATTCCCAGTCCTGCCTTTCCTCAGTGTTCTCATTTATAGCCCACTCTGTACCCAGTTAAGCAAAGCAGGGTGCAGTCCTTATAGTCCTTGCTCCTTTTTTTCCCTTCTCTTCCTGTAGTTTATCTATTAGCAACTCCTTTTGGTTTTATTTCCTCTATTTTATGTATATATGTGTATGTGTATATATATATATATACATATATATGTGTATATATATAATAGTATATATATAATTATACATTATATATAAAAGAAATATATATTTCTTTTATTATTTATTTTTTAATTGAAGAAATGATTTAAAATTTCCCCCTATTTCCTATTTATTTACTAAATCCATTTTCTCACCTCTACTGCCACTACACTTACTCTGGCCACTGTAATATTTGCCCAGATTGATGCAGAAAGTTCCATAACTAGTGTCTTCAGTACTAATTTGGTCCCTTTCTCTCTTTATAGCTCTTCTCCATTTCACAGGCAGCCCAAAGACATGAGTGAAGTCATGTTACTCTCCCGGATAAGATCCTTCCACAGCTCCCCACTGGGCTCCGGATTACAAACAAGCTTTTTAATGTGTCCGATGTTAGCTTTTAAAAAAGTATTAAATACCTAACTGTCTGCCAAACGTTATCTCACTGAACCCTTAGGATAACTATGAATGATTTAAACCAGATCTGTGTTACTCTAGGGTCTCTTCATAAACAGTGTGTTTAACTGCTTCCTGTGCCTTTCATGGTAAATCCTTGCTGACTTCTCCAGGAATATCTCTTATCACTCCACCTTCATGTCTTGTTCTTCAGCCAGATTGAATCTCTTACTGTTTTCTGTATGTGCTGTCTCTTGTGAACATGTCTTTTTCAAGCTTCAGACTTATTCCTATTCCATCTCACCTCATTTTGCTGGTTAATTCCTACTGCCATTTTATATCTTAACTTGAATGTCACTCTAGGAAGCTATCTCTAATCACACAACCAATTCCAGTTTGGGTGCCATTGCTAAGTGCTTCCATACTATCTGTATCTGCTACTTATGGCATTTGTGACTCTTTATTGTAATCTCTTGTCTACCTCAATAGAAGGTAAATTCTCTGAGGACATTATTTGTTTTGTTTACTATTGTATCTGTCAAAACAGAGGCCAGCACAGCATAGGTGCTTGGTGACTACTCATTGAGTCCATAAAGAAATGAATAGCTTAGATGCAGGGTTATGTCAATATAAATGGGGAAATTCAGGTATGAATGCCTCCATGGAAATGCAAGATAAGAACATCTGCTCAGAATGAGCATTTGGCCCCAGGGAAATGTGAAAAAATAAGAGGAAAAATAAAGATCCGGAGTAGCCTTAAAGGTCATTAAGAAGGAGAAGGATTGTTGAGAAGGTAAGGGAGCCAGATTAAAACCAAACACGACTTCTGCATCTTTCTCTAGAGGTCTTTGTGCTTCAAAGAAAGAGCTCATTATTTGAATAGTAGAAGCCTGAGGTTCAAAATTTGTTCAGTGTTTAAGGTGGTATGTGTGGGTGAGTGTGTCTAGGGTAGAGATGAAGATGGCTGTGAAGTCAGCACTTTTATAATCAAGCCTAAAATTGGACTGAAAGAGACCCATTATATTGAAACAAAGTAGATGATCTGTGTGAATGGGAAGTTTGAAATACTAAGTGTTCTGGTAAAGTCATAGTGAGTGGAATAAAGGAATTCAGGAGAAGATTAGTGAAAAATCAATTTCAAAAAAAAAAATATATATGTATATGTGCGTGTATGTGTTTGTATATATATGTGTGTATTATATGTGTGTGTATATATATGTGTATATGTGTGTGTGTGTTTCAATATAAGTTGATTCTATTACCTGTAACGGTAGGAATCTGCTTTACACAAATGTAGGTATTATCAAAATCAGAACTCATCATATGGTATGGTAAGAAGAAACATTGGATTTGTCACTGGCATAATTGTAATCACTATGATGGTTGAGTTTCTTCAAAGGAAAACCTGTAAAGGCTGAGAAGTTCCTTTCATCCCCTCTTGATTTCAATCAGAGTAGAAAACCAACACTGGGAGACGGGTTTCCCCAGGGCAACTAATTATCCACCGAATGCACTGATTTGTGGCTGGATCAATTCCTCTCCAAGTATTTATTGATTCTCTATTGTGTGCCCAACATGATGCTAAATGCTGGGAGTAAACAAAGAAAATGTAAAGCATGATCTCTACCCTCTCCGTCTGCAGTATGCCCTCCATCAGCTCCTCTGCCCTGATTTCAAGGTTATTTCACTCTTTTATCTTGGTAGTAGTATTAGTGTCAGAATGGCCTGTGTTGATAATTCCTTGCTACTGAACTGTTCTTTTATAATTTAAGGATGGGGTGACCCATAACTGTTGGTACTTTTAGGAAACCAAATGTTTAATTTTTAATTATACCCTAATTTGCTGTTATTTTATGTGGTAATAAGCTTCTTGTGAATTCTAGTATCAATATTCCTTGAGCTATTCTCTAAAATGTACTGTTTCCTACTCAAAGAAAAATCTTATCTGCTGTTTTCTGAAATTTTATTTTGATCTATTCTAGCTTTCATTTTATTAATATTTTAACTAATAACATCACATTACTCATAATCTTTTTTTCCTGAAAGTTCAACACCTACATTATCATTACTTATTATTAATTTGTACAATTATTCCTTGAATAATAATCTGCTTTCTCTTCCTTCTTAAATATAGCCATCTTGATCATGATTTGGAATGTTTTCCCCAAAATCTTACTTGAATTTTTCTATTTTTATTGTGGCACAGCTTTAAATTAAGTCAATTTTAATTATTTGTTTCTAGAATTTCATAATTAAAAAAATTATCACTACAGGGCCATGGCATGTCTTTCACTTATGAGCTGTGATTTTTGTCTTAATCTAGACAAAGTGCAACTTCCATAACCACTACTGAGGTTTATGTGGAAATATTTCATTTAAATCAAGGATCAATGACACAGACCACAGAACGACAGATTTATTTGTTGCAAGACATTATTAATGAATTATATGGCTATTGGTATGGTTAATCCATGACATGATTATTTCTGCATTGATAATATCTTTCACTTATATTCTAACACAAAATGCATTGCCCACCTTTTCTCATAGTTAAAGTATAATCTCTGTGTGTATCTCCTTGGGGTTAAAGCAGGTCTAGAAATCTTTTGAAGCACTAGAATGAGTTGGCTAGAAGCCCATGCAATCTGAGAGGTATTTGAAAACTGGATAGTTATTCATTTGTCTAGAAAGAGTTCTATGAGCCTAGATTAGAATTAGTAGTTTCTGAAAAGCCTTCTGGGTGCAAGTTTCAATTGTCTAGTATTTATCTGACATTCGGAAGAATCCTGACAATAAGAATTCCTAGGTTCAAACCTAGGTCTTCCCTTTCCTTGGATATTCTATTTTTTTTTAAGTTTTTAGGGTTTTCCCCCTAGATAAAAGGGATAATTTTTTATAGCTGTTAGTGAATAGCATAACCAAAACATCAATGCTGATCTCATTCAAAATTTTGCAACATGCAAATTGATGAAAAATGATCACCACAGATCATTCAAAATGCAACATTCACTGGCTCCTTATCAGCAGGACCTGCCTGAAATTGAGCCTGCTTTTACAGTCCGAAGCTGTGTGATCATACACTTGGAAACATGCCCACGAGGCTCTCATGAGGCAAGGAATGAAGCCCGAGTATTTAATAGGAGCATCCCACGAAACTCCAGCTATGAATGTGACTGCAGAGATAAACAATGGGTATGCTTATGAAGTCTAGGCGATGCATATATTTTTATTTTGTGCAGTAGTACATACATGGTTTGTATTCAGCCTTGCACAGCTACATAATTATAAATGCGGAGCAAGCTTTGTAGATTTATATGCTCTGCCCTGCAGAAAGCATAACAAATTGGAGATTATAAATCAACTTTGGCACCCCAAATTGGAGAGTTTTTAAAATGCAATTGTTTATTTAATAAATTTTTCTTTGAATGTTTGAATTCTCCTCCTTTGATTTGTGTTTTTCTGTTGTTCCTGTTTATTTCTACCACCCCCGCCCCCAGGAAATGTGTAAAGGTATTCACAGAAGGTAAATATTTACTTAGAACCATATATATAATACGAATTAAATATATAGACGCTGTCTGGAAATTCAGTATAACTTTTTTATGACTAAACAATTTTTATCAATTTATCAATCAAAAATCTTGCAACAGAAGAAAAATGCTAATTTAACCATCATCTTTGACATATGAAAATTTTGTAGTTTTACTTTCCAGTAACACAAAGATCAGGAATTAAGGATCTGTATCTCAGACATGATTTAGAGAGCTTAATGTAATTATCTATGACACAAATATATGGAAGAATTTATGACTCTCAAAGCAATTGGGCCTATTTTTTTAAAAAAAGTTAATTTTTTTTACTAAGTAGTATGTCTATTGGAATTTTTATATCTAATAGGATCTATAGTCTCTTACATACATTTGCTGGTCTATGTAATTCTGTATATAAGCTAGATTTCTTTAACTACTTATTTTCAGAAGCAAATCCTGAATGCCAGTCTCATGTATGGATTTCCTAATAAGAATTTGTGGTTTGTGGGTGTGGAACAAACCATCCAATGTCACAATAGCCACTTGCAGGTTTATGCAATAAACACAGATAATTTTGTTTAGTATTTAGGTAACACAGTTTTGCTGTAGATGTTAAACTCTTTTAAATCTGAATTTTTTAAATTATTAGTGTTTACAAAATCAGTTTATTGGCACATAATCAGATTTAAAATTAAGATGTAGACTAGAATTTTATAAAATATAATATAGATATAATGTGAGGAGGAATAATAAGTGTGTTTTCTGAAACTTTCCTGTATGTGCAGAGTGCTAGTTGCAATGGCAACATCCAACTCAGTTCTATGTTATTATTAGTTGTGTTAAATTAGGTGAACTCTTTTAGACTGAGGGACAACTATAACCAAGTAATGTGTGGGTTCTTGCATATTTTTATCTTTTATCAGTCCTGATAACTCTGTGAGATGATAGCTAAAATTAAGCCCTTGTTACAAATTAATAAAATAAAATATAGAAACACAATGGATTAGAACTTGAGATGTTGAAAAAACAAAACAAAACAAAACAAAACAAAAAATGCAATATTAAAATTTTCCAAATTGAGTTTCCCAGATTTTTAAAAAGTGTTATTCCAATAAATGAATACCATGGCTGGTGGGTTTTGGAAATGTTAAGTTAAACCTATTAAATTTTCTTAACTGCAGTAATTCTTTGGGCTTTTAATAATTAATGGATACCCCAAATTACCAAATATAAGACATGAGTATAATGTAAATTTCCAAACTTATTTTACCATGAAACCATTTTAAATATATTCTTTTCAGAATAATGTTTATTGGGACACACTTTGGGAAAAGTATAATATAATCATGTCAACCAAAGTGAATTAAAAGAGACAAGGCCTTATAAAGTAAGTTTAAATGATGTTGTGATATATAATAGTATTTCTTAGAAATAAAACTACACTGTAATTTTCATATTAGTAAGAATTTTAAAATGGGAGCATTTGATATTTGTCAAGCTCAAGATTCAACTTACATGTATATACTCTGGTCTACTTTCTTAAAGAATTTACTCAGTGAATTTAGAAGTTGTAAATGCTTTGTGTTTATTTGCCCTGCTTACAATCAATAATGTAAATTATTTACTATCTTATATTTTTAAAATAATAAGCCATGGACAATTTCCAGACACTGTGTAACCTGTTTGTTCAAGTCATTCTGTGTTAAAATTACAACGGTATTACTAATACATAAACTATTTATTTCGTTAAGTACCATATCACAGATTTGAGGAAGCTCGTGTATGGATTCCCCAAATTTGCCAGAATCAGAAGCCCTTTTAGCTACCACTTTACTGCAAACAGTATACTGCTTTTCCTTCCACCGATGGTTTAATGTAGATGTGAGAAGGCCCCACCTCGCGGTTCTGCTCTATCAGGTCTACAGCATAGTCCGCAAATCTGAGTTTTCAGAAATGCCATGTGTGCCCCATAGAGTAAAAACTCTGTAGAATAGTGAGGGTAGGCTCACTGACTGGGCTGCTAGAGACTCCTATCTGAGCAAGCTTTATCTTTAGTTTTGTTTGTTTCCAAACCTGTCCATGCCCATGGAGATATAGAATTCTCTCCTTAGTCAACTCACGTGAACAAAAACAGGACTGGTAAGATGTGGGTCACATAGAGTGAACTAATGTACCCTTTCCCATAGAAGAGTCCTTTCCTTTGTGTCACCGCTGGGAGTGATCTAAGTCCCTCGTTGCCCCAGCGGCCCTGGGGGCCTCGGTCCTTTCTGCCAATGCAGTAAAGATTACAGATCAGCAAAGTAAGATTTATGAAGTATGTTTCAAGAGAGAAATGGCTACACCAGGGAGGGCTGTAGCCTCGTAGAGGTGGGGAGGTCTGTCTTATATTTGGGCCATCGTGGGTGGTGACAAGGGTGGCGCTAGCTGATTGATGTGTGAGGTCATTTTGATTGACAGTTGACTATTATATAACCTATTGTTAACGGCCCATGTTCCTCCCAGATTCAGTCAGTTATAATTAGATTCATGAACTTCTGGAAATATGCATGACATTATAATGATGGTATAATGAGACTGAGGTGACAAGAAGGTCACAGTACTTACTGCGCCAGCGTTTGTTGTTGCCCTAAGCCAGTGGCTATGCTGTGGTCATTTATTTCCTCGTACTCCAGGACGTAGGAGAATTGTTATTTGAAAAATGAGTTTTTCTCTGGGAAGGCCGGGGGGCAGCCTCTTGTGTTGAGCTATCTGTGTTGTCATTTCTATGGTTATGGAGCCGGGCCTTTGCTCCCATCACTCATGGCCACCTAACTACCTAACATTTGGACAGAGGTCATGAGGACCTTCCACCATTTCCCTGGAGTGGGTTCACTTCTTTGGGGCCCACACTGCTGACTGTCACCTAGGAGAGCTGCTCGACTCACTCTCTGACATGCTTGGATATGCCTGCTAACTAGGAAAAAAAGGGTTCATATTATTGTGCAACTATTGCTTCTACTTCCTCTGCTCCTATAGCAATGTTGATAGACACACAATTGTCACATTTAAGCCTAACAACATATCTTTAAGATAGTTATGCTCATTCTCATTTTTTTAAATAAGCTGATGAGTCACAGAAATAATTGGTTAAATAATTTTCCCAAGTTTATTGCACGAAAATTTGAACCCAGAGGTATGTAATTCTTGGGCATGATTAGCCTAATTGTAGAATGTAAGTAATTTAGTCACTCAGAATTGTCAATTCCTCAATTTTAACCACAGGATCGACCCTTATCTTATCTTTTCACAAGAACAGAGTTTTAAGGCCATATTTATAAAAGTCTCTTTGCAAGGTCACAGGATTGTTTATATATTTAGTTTTAAAGCCAGAAAGGAACACACACACACACACACACACACACACACACACACACACTTTTACTAAACACAATTGGTTGTAGTCCTGCTAAAGGAGCAGAGTGACCCACTGGGCTGGGGAGAAAGCCAAGTCTGGCCACCTCAAGTCTAATTGACTAATAATTCACATTGGGAGTATCAACAAAGGTGGAGAGAGAAGGATTTAGGGAAGGCTGACGTTTTGGGAAGGGATTTAGGTATTATATGAGTCACTGAGAAAATCCAGGAAGGGAGAGGCTAATTAAAGAGAAGGGAAGTGAATCAGTTGTGTATTGCAGAGACAAAGATTAGATGACAAAGGTAGAAAATCAGAAGAAACTGTAGATGAAATTCAAGTATTCTTTTATAGGGCCTTGATTTCTTTTTTCTGAAATTCCCGAGGTTGCTTATACTTACAAAAATGCCAAATTAATCAAATGAATTAGTTTCCTATAGTCAATGCCATGCATGTAACACATTTATTTGGTATATATTTTGAGGACACTTATTGAAGTAGGTTTTGAACTAAACTACACACACACACACACACACACACACACACACACACACGAAACAAGATTTTGCCTTTAATGTCTTAAAGTATAGAGAAAAAGAGAATCCACATATACACAGATGCTCGCCACATAACTCTAGATAAAGAAAAACATCTATGTATAATTGAGCATGAAAGTTTTATCCAGAAGAAATAAACTATGTAAAAATATACTCTGACGGGTGATGGCTTAAGAGTAATTCTCAAAATTCTCTTCGAAGGCAGTCCTAGTAACAACTCATACAGACTGAACTAACTAGCCAAGGAAGGCTTATAGGTGTAGATAAAATTTGTTCTTGATCTTCAAATGAAAATTATGTTTGTGGGTAATGAATAATACTGTTTAAATATAGATACATTGGCTAGAAGTGACAAAATGGAGAATTATGTCATAAAAGTACTAATCATAAGAAACATGAAACGGCTATATTACTATCTAACAAAGTGATTTTAAAGACAAAGTATTACCAGAAATAGTCATTTCATAACAATAAAAACAATCAATTCCCCAAAAGACATAACAGCCCTAAATATGCAGGCCCTCATTAGCAGAGATACAAAATAAATGAAGCAAAATCTGCTTAAAATAAATGAGAGATTTTAGCACTCTTTCAGTAATTGATTGCACAAATACACTATAAAACAGTGCGAATATAGAAAATTTAGGCAATATCATCAACCAGCTTGATGTGATTGAATATTTAAATTTCCATTTATATAGTAACATACTCAACAAATGAAGAATGCACAGTCTTCTCTAGAGCACATGGAAATATTCATCAAAATGGATCATATGCTGGGTCACAACACGGCGTGGTGAGGTGTCCTCATCAACTGTCCTCCTTGCTCAGACGCCTTGTAGGCGCCTCAGGAAGTGAGACATCTTTGCATCTCCTCTCCTTCCAAGTGTCTGTATGTGAAATAACAGTAAGGGGAACGGGCACACAGAGCTCAAGTGTTCCGCCTCTTCTTCCACACTCTCAATTTTAGTTTTTCTCCATTTGATCCTGAATTTTATGGACTTTCTTTGCAAGGCGAATTTCTTTCCTCTGTAATGTTTTGTCCTACATGTCTACTCTTTTCATCGTGATCCAATTTAAATTTAACTTAGTCTACTGTCCAAAATCTTTCCAATCCACTCTTCTTTTCTATCTTCGCTGAATTTTGTAATATATCATATATTATTTAACTCTTTCCTACATCTGTGTTTTATCTCCGCCACTGGATTAAAAGCTCTGCATGAGCAGGTGTCGTGCTTTTATTCTTCTTTGGAAAGATTGCCTAACTAATTGCTCAGTAATTGCTTGTTAAGTGAGTTCGATGAGCCAAGGTTGAATGTTACTTTTGTAGTTTTATAGCTTCAACTTATTTGAACAGAAATGTTTTTAAAATGTCTCACATGTGGCCTACATATTTTACAAAGACATAACATTCTAGTAAAAGATTAATTGCTGTTTTAGATGAATTTTTTCCTAAAATTTTGTCTGTCGGATATAAACATTTAATAGACAAAAGTCAAACAGGGAGCTGATACCAGGGTGACAAGGATTTTAAAATACAAGGGAAATGCTACTTTGAAATGATGTTTCTAATTTACTTTCAAAACTAGCATTTAAATTAAAAGATGTCCGATATGGGTTCTTTCACACAGAGATTAGGACTGTAATTCTAGGTAGTTTCTATTAATTGCTTATGGGATATAACATTTAACTAGGAGTCAGGAGTTTTGAGTTTAATATCAAATCAGTTAATAAGGAACTGTGAGAATTATCTCATCGTATTGCTCTGATTTTATTTCTTCACTTGTAAAATGAGCAGTTTTCACCTAAAGTGGCTTCTAGGTTTAGTATTCTTCTATCTTCCATAGTTTACATTAGAGCCTGACACTTGAAGTATTGTCACAGACCGACAGCAGTGATGTCACTTGAAAGCTTATTGAAAATACAGACTTTCATCTCAGACCCTAGCTCAGACCTAGTATGCATGTTAAAGTTAGAAAAAACTCTTCCAGAGAGTATGAGATAAATTGTATCATGGCCAGCTTAACTATGACGCATTATTTTTCTTTGAAGTTTAGCGAGTCAGCCATGAGCACAAACAACCTGTTAGTTTTTTTTCCCCCTCAGTAACCTATATTTCAGAAAGAGTGCATTATTTGTCATGTATGTAATTATCAGCTTGAATTTTCCTTTTATGCATAGGGTGGTATTACATTTCACTCTTCCAAGCTTCCACTTTTGTTTGACTGTTACATATTTTGGAATTTAGGGGAACTCTACTCTTGAAAAGACGAAAGTAATGCATAATGTTTTATGTCTTCATGTCAGCTAGAACTTAGTCTGTTTCCTCTGCACATCCTAAGTGAATAAAAGACTAAGTTATATTGACATGTCTTTCTGAAATGAATGACACATTTGGTTTAATTATGTTTTCCAGTTGCATTGCTTGACATTAGCTATAATTAATGTGTTAAACTGGATATTACTGTTCAATGTTTCTTAATAAACAACAGTGTTGGAACTCATTCTTTTTCTCTTCCTTTAGGACAGAAAGCTTTGTTACTTCATGTTGTTGGTGATTTTCATCATGTTATGTTAATTCTCTCCCTGTATGACATTTTTCTGTTCTACCAATTTCTTATAGGATGTATTGTATGACATTTAACGGGTAAAAGCATTCAATCAAATATTTGTTGATTTTACTGTTAAAATGAATCTTCATAAATGAGCTGTTTATTTCACTGATTGACTGAAGCAGCAAACCGATTGATGGAATGTTTTGACACAAATACCGGCACAGGTTTATAGTTCATTTCTTTCTTACCATTCTTATAAACGAAACTGAGAAAAGTGTGCTTCAACCTGCCTCTACTTCTGTGTTAAAAATCTTCATGTTTGTCAAATTGGTGATATTTTCATTATTCTTCAATTTGTACTACTTTGTTCTTACACATTCAAGTGAGTTTACCTTAACATATTTTTTTTTACCACTAAGATCTTCCCCTTTCATCACTTCAAGTGCAAATAAATTAGTTACAAGGCATACTATGCTGTAATAGAAATCTATAACCATCTTCATTTAGAAAGCAGAACAATTAGATTTAGACAGTTACCATGCAGTGTGCCCTCTCAGAAGGACCAAAGGGCTAAGAAGACCAGTTTAGTGGATCACCATCCTTAAATAACTCACATATATAACACATATCAGAGTTTGAAATGTTTCATTCTCTCTTCTCTCTCTGTCATCTAGAAAGGAAGTTGTATAGTTGTGTTTCCATTCCAACAGGTACAATAGGCCATAGACTTATTTCTACTAACTAGCCCACCATTACATAAATTAAATTGTTATCACTTATTCACCACGTATTATTTCCACTTGGACTTTAGAGATTAAATTCCACTGATGAGAAGTAAGTGAGAGGCATCGAAGTACTGTTTTCTAATTGAGTGATTATCTATTTCCATTTCCAGAGGAAATAACTAAAATGAATTTATCTTGTCCCTATTTTATGAACTGGATTACAAATAAACATAGATGTAAACCCCTTCCAATTTATTAGCGAAGATAAAAATTTTAGTGTCCGAACTTACATAATAGGGATTCAGAGATAAAAATCTCATAATTTGGGTTATAGCATCATCTTTCTCCTTCATTAAAAGTTAAAAACTGTAACGAATTAATAATAGAGTGATTTCAAATCCTGTAAAGGACCTGCTGGTTAAAAAAAAAAAAAGCTGAGTAGTATTCTGGAATTGATGAATAAGTTAATAATTCTATTAGCAATTATTTTCAGTTGGACCCATTTTTAGTTATCCTATTTTTATCCTAATTCAGATTTGTGTTGGCAGCTGTCTACAGATTATTCCATTAAAGAGTTGTCACATATTCTGATATGGATCTACTCAAATACAAAATAATCATTATTAATATCAAATAGTGGGCTATATAGCTGCTAGAAATATTCATCATAGGCTTTAAATGCTGTATTTGAGGTATGTGGACATGTCCGAGGATTGTATTGGGGTGAAGGGGTATTGTCTTTTCTGACATTAAAAAAAATATATACATGCTTTAAATATCTTGGTGAAACATTGAGCTATCTTTAAAAGTTAAGAAAGAGTTTCGAGAAAGACAGAAAAGTATAGAAATATTCTTTTCTCAACATTTTTTGTTACATGGATACTTTAATGAGAGAATCTCATGATCGAAATATTGATTATAAGGTTTTGCTCTCATTTTCCTTAGAAGCCAAATCAAAAGATTTGGTATTGAATGAAAAATAGAACATATTACCTAGTGTCATATATAAACACTCCTTAAAGTGTTTTCTGCTATAATATCGATGTTCATGTTAATGTTCCTCCCTATCCATAACTCTTCAAATTTCACCCAGTTCCTGCATTTTAATAACTTTCACCCTGTTCCATTTTATTGTTCTTGTGTAGTCATTTCTTAGATATCACCATCATTTAAACTGCTTTCATTTCATATCTGTGCTACATTTTTTATAATGAAATATTATATATTCAAATCATTCCTTTTCCTCTATTGAACCAGATATTCATTTTAATTTTCACTTCTTTTATAAATATATTTTCTTTCCATCTTTTAACTCCTCCCCAAATTTCTTCTTCAGATCCTTGGTTTCAGAATTATTTCAACAAAGATTTCACTAAGGACTTAAAATTCCTTGCCTCTTTAGCTTTCTGAAATATTTTATAAATATATGTACAATCTTAGATATATTCTTTCTCTACATACTTCATTCATCAAGCATTACTATGAGAAAAAAAGTAAATAAGCTATCAAGAAGTAACTAACATCAACTATTATAATTTTTAAAATTATAGCAGGATTCTCTATTTTTTTAGGAATCCTATTGCATCTCTGTGACAATTAGGTGGGTTATTGTTTTAAAAAGACAGAATAGGCTTTGTTTTGCTCCAGACACAAATAATCCCAAAACATTATTGGCTTAAAATAACAAATGTTATTAGATTTTTTTGTTAGTTAATGTGGGTAGGAGGTGGCTTTGCTGACCAGACTGACAAAGTCTCTGCCCTTTGATGGTGTTTTTACCATGAGACTGGAGTTCTGTACATCAGGGAAAGCGAGAAAGAAGTATGAGTCAGAAGAACAGAAACATTTTGTGGTCATTAGAAATATTTTTCACAATGTCCTCCCTCTTTTCATTCTCTCCAAACCCTAGGACTCATTTGCATTTTTCTCACTCTCAGCAAAAAAATGTCTTTTCCACTTTATTTGGCACACAAATGCTAAACAACAGATGCCACTATATTCCCTTCCACTACACCTTCCTCTGCACATTCTCTCATCCTTTCTTCTCTTCTGGCATCCACGGCATTACTTCAGTTTACAAAGAGTTTAGAACCAGGAACATTCATGGTTGATGATGGAAAATAGAGAATGACTGCTAGGACCATAGAGCTAATCCTTACAACCATAAGAATGAGCTGATTCAGTACAATGTTATTGATGTACCACATGAGATGTAAAAGCTGTAATGCAGAGTAGGAGTAAATGTCAGGAACTGGGCTATTTCATTAAAGTAATTGGAAGCAAGGACATGGAAAGAGTAGGGGGTATAATGTTACCTTCACAACAGTAAGCAATGGCCAAAAATTATGTTAAAAGTTGTTATAGATTCTTGGATTGGCCCTGCTAATATCTACTCCAGCCATTTACAGAGTGTAGAAGGTAGTAGAAAACCAATCTAACAATTCCTTCTTTCACTCATAGACAAGATTCGAGATCTGATTTGGAGTCTACCTTTTAAACACACTCCCATGAGACATGAATTAGGAACTGGTCACTGAGACAGGCATGGTATGATATATCCATTTTGTTGACTCATATCATAGTAGAGGAGATATATTTAGCAGCATTTTGATTCATCAATCAGCTGTAGGAAGATCAACAGTTTTGCCAAACACGGAAGACATAGTATGGCTTAACAGTCAGCAGGAGATGTAGCAGCTTCCTGATTGTCAGTTTCATACAAAGCAGAGGGCAGAGCAGAAAATGAATCATTGGTGAATGAGATGTTGTTTCTAGAAACTCATCTGATTCCTCCTCTAGTCCTTTCAGCAATGTCATTGATTCCCTTATCTTTGTATCAAATGTGTGTCTATGTAAACCAACTAACATAGATTTTTATTGTCCAAAACTCAACACTGACCCATGTAATTAACAGCAGAATGGTTAAATGCAATAGACCTTCAGGAAAAAGGAAATTTAGAAATGTCTACATTAGCAATTGGGATCTTAAGGTAGTGAGAAACCACTTAGCATTAAAAACAGGACTGGTATGAATGCCAAATAAAGACAAGGTATTGGTAAATAAAGTCACTATTAGGACAGGCCATTACTGGGGTCAAAAGAAATAGAAGGCCTGCAGGATGAGACAGAGAACTTAACGTTTGAAAGTATAAAGGTTGACATTTTAAATTTTCGACTCAAGGATTATCAGATAAATTTAATGTTTTTAAAGACTGGCTTAAAGATTATCTTAAATTTTTTGGTCTCAGGGCTTATATAGCAAAAATTAGCTTAAAAATATGATCCTATTTATTACTTATCATACCAGAGATTGAATTCATTTTGTTAAATTATTTATTGGGGAATAGGGAGTCCTTGAGAATTGAAGTAATGATTTTGGAATATTTAGATGACTTAGTAGTACCTGGGTAACCTGAATCCTAGTGAGCCTGCCAACAGACACTGAGCTTGTCATTTGTGCAGGGGCTGGTCCTGTTCTTTGAAAAGGCCTATTTACGAGCTCATCTGGTAGAGTATCTTGCAAGAGGATGTCATTTTCCTTCCTGCTTCATCCCTACCATTGTTCTCAGATCTTTAAGTTGGTCAGCAGACTCAGAGAAATAAAAATTCAACCCTAGAGATATAGCTCTTAGTACCACAGTATTTGTAAGATTTTTTTAAAAATTTATTTCAGGAAACAAACAAACAAGCAAGCAAATAAACCTGAGTGATATGGATGAGAATGGAGTCTAAGTGTTAGACTAGAATGGAGAAATAAAATTTTGCATTGTTGAATTTACTAAAATGGTTCACTTACCCACAGCTGTGGATGCAAGGTACTGGCTTTGGCATCTGAAAAGGGTTCTTATTGCTTATTCAATTTTTTTTTTCTGTCTAAAACGTGGATCTTGTGATGTTTTGGGGGAATGCCACAGTGAATTTGACATGAACAATTCTCTTAACTATGTTTTCTGAGAGCTTTAAGAGGGAGCCCCTTTCACCACTAGATTGAAAATTACAACGTCAAAGAGCAGCCCTGGTATCTTTGAAAAGGTATGTGATACTTGCCCTTTTTTTAGCCCAGAGATTAAGGAGAGAAGTTGGCCAGTGAGTTCCCAGGGCGGCCTGAGCCAAATAATATCTTTTAATCATACCAGAGACAGCAAGGCTGCAGTGATAACCAGAATGACTTGACCTGATAGGAACTTTGGAGGTAGTTAGTTGATCACAGGACCCCTGGAACTAACGTAGAAGCCAGTTCACTAAGGGTGTAAGGGTGTAATTATGCTGCAGAAAGGAAAATCTATCATTGCAAAGAGAGGACTGATTCACGTGATAGAATTATGGCCTTTTATTTAATCTCTCTTGAGTTAATTTTAAAATCTTAATTATGAAAGGCTACGTACCATATGGAAAGACAGTACTATTGCAATAAGCATGTATTGAAAATCTTCCTTCTAGCTTTCCTAAAAGGATTCTATGACCATTTGCCAATGTAAAAATGTGCTGACAAAATAGAAATACCTAGACTGTTTATAAATTGTTATAGTGTGTATGAGCTAAAACTGAACTCTGGGGACTCAGAATGCCAGGCAGGGTGAGGACTTATGAAAGTCGGGTGATAAATGAGGATTTGTCTTAAATCTACTTCACAGTGGGCCCAAGGGAAAGGAGGAGGAGAATCTAAAACCCAAATTATTATGCTCTAAAATTTGGAGAATGTATTCACAATAGACATATATGACAACTGTCATGATTCTTATATTGCTTCTCTAATACAGGAAATATGAGTAATATGATAAAGGAGATTAATTAGTAACTTTGGATGGTCACACTGTGAAAATAGTTAAGTTAAAGTGACAGCACATTGCTGAGGACATCACAAAGATAACCAGATTAAAAGACACAAAATATAGAGAGTTGGTAATTTTGATCAGATCTCCACTATTGCACTTGTTTGGTTCTTATAAAAATCAGATTTTAAGAGATGAAAATGAGTTATCATAACCTTAAATAGAGATAACTCCTCTGAAGCTGCTGATTTTGCAGTGTGTCTTTTCTAGAGCAATTAAGCAGAGCCCTTGGCACTTAGTAAATGACTGAAGATATTTGCTTTCACTAGTAAGGGAAAGTAAAACATCATCAAGACCTTTCTTCAATGGTACGTGAAATCTTGAGCTCTGCCCAATTATTCCTTAGGAAATTTATCTCATTTTTCCATAAAATACCACACAGACCCATTAAACTGATAACATCAGCTGATGAGCAGGAAAAACTCGCTACTTGCTATAGCACATAGCCTTGAAAAGTAAGTGGATTAGATGTTATGTAAGGTTCATAGACAGCCTTGAAAGGAGAACAGGAGTGGAAAACCTCAGAATTAGATGTAAATCATTCATTCCCTGGTCAGAGACTAATTACTCTGTTTTGGAGATAACCCCTGGTTGCTAAAGGAGAGATTGCAAACAAAACTAAGTAATGTGATCCACCAACACATGAAATCAGATGTTCTGATAGCATCCCATCATCAAGCGAAAATAATTAAATAAGAAAAGGTTCAAGTATTTCCTGAGAACACAAGTAATTCAAGTCACTAAAAGATTCATTTTTCTAGTGTTACTGCTACTTCTGCAGCACGAGCCTTATTTCCTCAGCCGTATCTGTGATCTCAGTGAGAATTTTCCATGACAGTCAACCACAGAAAAAACAGTTTGTTTACAAATATTTTATTTATTAGTTTAATTAGACAAACAATTAATGGAGTTCTATTTTTTTAAGTCTCATTCTTGACCCTGGGATACAACAGAAAACCATACAGTTACTGCATTTTGGAACTTGTAATCACTTAGGAAATACAAATATTTTCACTATCTAAATTCATGATATTCTCTATTTCCAAACCTTTCTTTTCTAAATTTAGGAACTGCAATTATCTATTTCATTTTGTAAATATTCAGATAATTCCCTCACTAACTAAAATCTTGTAGTCACTAGCCAAAAGACAGTAATCTATACTATTTTATCCAAATTCATAAATTAAACATATTAGATTAAGTAAATGTTTTCTGGACAATAAGGGATATTTGTGAATAATATATTAGCTTTCAATAAATGCTTTAATGATAAATAAAGCAGAGTACTGGAGAAGCAACTTCCAAAGTAGAGATAAGTGACATATTTTTATATAGGGTAGAATAGAAGGTGATATTCGAGAACAGGACATTTGGGTAAAGGAACTGAGGGAGTGATCTATAGAGCTATCTGGGAGGGGCGTGGATAGGGAGGTGGCATTCCAGGCTGAGTGGACATAAATATTGTTTCTAAATCAAGCAAGATTCCTGGTTCTAGTTATATGATTACAGAAAATTGTCAGCAGGTGATGTCAGAGACGTTTAAGGAGATTGAGATGATAAAAGATCTGAAAACTTACTGTAAAAATGAAAAAAGTCAATGAGGGCTTTAGGGCAGAGAAGTGCTATTGTTCATTTTATTTAACTTACATGCCAGACATTATCCTTTTTATAAATAATTAAATAACTTAATCTTCATTGCAACTCTATATGTTTATCACATTTTTATTTCTATTTTATAGATAAAGAAACAGAGGCAAGTAGAGATTAAGTGACCCGTGCAAAGTCACATGGCTGGTAAGAGTCAAGCTCAGAATGTCTATGTCAGAGTCCACACTGTTGGCCACAGTGCCTGTCTGACCTTGACGTAGAGTTTAGTTAAGCAATTCTGGCTGCTAAGTCAAAATAATTTGTAGAGTAACGGATATGAAGGAAGGAGATAATTTAAGAGGCTGTTGATAAAATGTATGCAAGAGAAAATAGTGGTATGGATAAGATGTTAGTGGTGATAAGAATCATGGTGGCCAGATTCAGCATGCATTTTTAAAGTGGAGCTGACAGAAATGACTAGAGTATTAGATGAGAGGAAGGAGAAGATTCAATAATATTTCAAGGTTTTTGAGCTAAATGACCAAAAGAAAAGAATTACCACACACTGAAATGAGAAAAACTAAGTGGAGAAGTGAAGGGAAAAGCTTATAGGGAAAAATGAAGTAGGACAGTCAAGAGTTGGATGTTAGGAATGTTAAGTATGAGATACTTATTAGATGCTCAGTAAAGAAAACAGTTGTGTATATATATGTGGAGTTCAGGGGAGAGGTCTGGAATATATATTTAGGTTTTCAGAGTATGCATAGTGTTAAAAGCCATGAGAATGGAGAAGAATACTTTGGGAGTTAGTATGAAGAGAAATGAGAAGCCCGAATGCTGATATTTTGGATATTGACAGACAAGAGGACTTCCCATCCCCTGTCCCTCCTACCCCCCCCCACCCCGCCAATGGTGTGTCGTGGGGGAGATAAGTAAGAAGTTACAACCTGGAAGGTAGGAGAAAAGCCAAGAAGAGATTGAGTCGAGAAAGTCAAATGAAGGAATGCATAAAGTAAAAGCGAGTGAGTGACGGCAACCTGCATACTGATAAACTGGATAGTTGGTGACTGAGAATTCATCCTTGGATTGAGCAATATGAGTGATCTTTATAAAAGCTTTTTTTTTTGAAGTGGTGGAAATAAAAGCCTGCTTGCAGTAGGTCTAGGAGGGAATGAGAGGAATCAAATTAGAGATAGGAGACAGAAGACAATTTTTTAGGTATTTGCAGAAGAAAATAAGAAGCTAGGATGTGCTATCAGATCAGAACGGACTATATATTTACATTTATACACAGAATAGATTATTTTTTTACATGTGTGTACACTGATGGCAATGATTCAATAGAGAAGGCAAAAACAATAATGTAAGGGAAACAGAAAAAATTTCTTAGCCATTTGATTAAGTAGGCAAGAAAGGATAAGATGTAGAAACCAAATATACAGGCCCTTAGAAAAATACACAGTTTAAAGTAAGTACAAAGGAACTTATCTGGACTTCTATCTGGACATGTTCAGATAGAAGCTGACAGTGGTCTAGGGGAGTTTATGGAGATTATTTTCTGTTATCTTTTTACTCTCAGCTGAGAGTAAAGATGGAAAGAGATGATGATGATTAGCTTCATAATTTAGTTCAAATGTTATGTGAGACCAAGATGGGATTGTGACCCAGCTAAGGATAAATAAATGTCACCATGATAAGAAGGTAGTAAGTCTCTGGATCTTCAATTGTCATGATAGTCCAAGTGCCTAGTAGCATTATATTAGGTGAGAATGTTGTTATTGGCCAGAGTAAAAAGTTCACATAAGGAAACCTTAAAGAAATTAAGTTAGACAGGTAAGCAGTGGCCAGATAACTAAGGACCGACTGCCATTTGACAATAGCTTGCCCTTTATCCTGTCCAAGAAGAAAATTGGAAGATTTCAAGCTGGGGGATAACATTATTAGCTTTTTATTTTTTAAAGAAAAAATGAATCTACCATGGAAAAACTGTTTTAAAAAACAAAACGTTTCAAAGTAATGAAATTAATTGAAGTGGTAACTCATTAGTATATGCAAAAATTTAAGGGACCCACCTAAGAGAAGGGCAGTGAAGCTAGAGGTAGAAACAGCTTCGAAACATATCGAGGATTCAGGCATGATGGGGACTACTATTGATTGAACTAGAGATTATGGAAGGAGAGGGACCAGTCCTGTGTGACTCAGGGGACAGTGGTACATTGAACAAGTTAGGAGATACAGTAAGCAGAACAAGATGGAGGATAACAATAAAAACTTCAGTTATGTGTAGATTTAGCTGATAGTTCACGAAGAACATGTAGATGAATACATCTTGTAGGCAAATAGCAATAAGGATCTGAAACTCAGGAGAATAGTCTGGGTGGAGAAAAACACTTGGGAGTTATTAATTCATTGCTGCATTTGAAATACTTGGCGTAGATAAAATACCTACGGAAAGAGAATAGAATGCAAAGAGATGATAAAAGCAAATTTCGGTGAACATAGTACTAAGAAGCTGTTGAAGGAAAAAAAACTGATTGAAGATAATCAGGGAGAAATGGTGAGATGAACAATAAAATTAAGAGGCATTTTAAGGAGCATTATTATCAGTAAGTGTCAAACACAGCCTGGCAATGGTACCAAATAAAGACCGAAAGGTGTTTTTTGAATTTTGTCATGGAGTAGATTCACTGATGGGGTGGAGTGAAGAGTGACAGTCAGTTTGCACTAAGTAGAAGAGTGAATGGGAAGGTAAAAACAAAGAACAATGATAACTTTAGAATAATTTTGACTATGAAGAAAAGAAAAATGTGGTGAGAAAACAATCAAGAATTGTTTTTTAATGATAAAATAGAGTCGCATATATGTGTATCTCACAAAGAAAAGAGAAAGAGAAATGAAATTTTCATATTGTGAGAGGAGTAATTAGTGCATGAGGCCTGGATAAAGTGGGGAGGAGGTAAGGTCTGTAAGATACACACAGAGAGGAGGTAAGATATGCAGAGAGAGATTCGCCATGAACGGAAGAAATGATTCTCTTTATTTGAGGTGATTCTCTTTATCAGCAGAAGGAATAGGCCAAACCCTTCATGTTCTAACTCATGGAGTTAATATTGTCATAGTGAGTATGGATACAGAAAAGACTCCAAGGACGGGGAGAAAGCTGATAATGCCAACTGAGGGATGTGAGAATAAGGACGTAAAAACAGTCTGGGAGTCAAGGGAGAAATGCAGGAATGAGATGAGGGCAGAAGCAAAAAAAATGTGGAGTCAGCAAGTAACAGCTGTAACCGTATATATGTTTTCCACATTCGAATATCTAGCGACATTTTGACATCATTCCGGTGACTTCACTGTAATTGTGATTGCCCTGTCAACATTTGTCCTCATATGACTTTGACCTCTTTATCCCCAATAACCTTTCTATCCTTTCAACCTGAGAGATTCAGACCCTAAACTCTATCTCCTTGGTCCTTGTAACCTCAGACCAGCTCATTGTGACATGCGCGAGCCCTCAACATAAAAGGGTAAATGAATAAGACAATCAATGAAAAATAGAATTAAAAAGCAAGGATAGAGTCATCAGAAGTGTCATTAAATAATATTAAATTTCATGAATAAAGTTTCTCACTCTATTTTTAAAGAGTTGGCCCAAGAATTTGAAAATATCTTTCTACCTACCTTGAAGCCACCAGCTACTTCTTAACACCTTTTTAAATTAAATTATATTTTTGGCTAAGCTTGTGAAATGTATATTTCAACAGTATAGTTGCTATAAATGTACTGTTTACTTTTTCAGAAAACAAACATAAATTGAGTTTATATTTTATAATTTTCTTTGAAAATATCAAAAAGTTTGTTAATGAATGAACAAGAATATTACTCTGTATTTATTAATAATGTTTAACATAATTTTCAATTGCAAATTCAAACAAAAATATTAAATAATCTAAATTATTCTAATTTAACTAATAACCTAAAATACTAGATAAAATATTAGTAAAATAATAAAAATCTATGAAAAGTAGTTAACTCAAGTGGAGGCCTTTCATTATATTTCACTTCTGTGCTTTAAGTAGAAGTCAAGATTTTGGATTGCTATGAACATATACATTTGTAAATTTATATATAACTTCAGATATTTCACAAATCTCTAGTTCAATCCTAATATCTTAAAGTTAGTTGCATATTATCTTTAAAATATGCACAATTGTGTACATAAATGAAAGACTTTGACAAATGCCAGTTGGTGTCGTATAGAAATTTTCTTAATCGTAAAAATTGATACAATGAATAAATTCTCCCACAATGTTTAAAAACAACTGGCTGGGAAAACCTTTTACAAAAAGTTAATGATCTATTCAGTCATCTTCATTCATTTCCCAGGTTAACCAGGAAACCAGGATTGCCCGAGGGAGAGTTTGCATCATCATATACACCAGGAAGTTTGAACTGTAGCCAGACATACAATTAGGCTGTTCCAGTAATGCTATTATTCTTGGTTCAGGCAAATTCCACTGGCACAATAACTCAGCAGGAGGAATAGGCCAAACCCTTCATGTTCTAACTCATGGAGTTAATATTGTCATAGTTCATATTTTAATTTACAGTTTTTATCAAAAATAGCTTATCTTTTAGCTCATAAATTCTTAGTGTTGTAAAGATAGACAATGATCTGTACTTTACAACTATTATCTCCATGAAATTTGAGTACTAAAGGAAATAATTGTATCTATGTGTTTACTACGCGATTGCTTTGTGTTTATCTAGTTCTAATTCCAATTAAATGTAGGGTGTAAATAAAAATAAACTTACATTTTGGCTTTAGTAGATCGATTAGCATAATGTGTTACTGAGAAGAATCTCCATTCTGAAAAACTATTTGTAAAGCAGTATGGTCATGGTAAAGTTTTTAAAAATCAACATATACTTTGCCAAGTTAAGGTCTTCTTCACAGAGGATGGGCCTCGCTAAAGAGGCACCAGTCTCATGGAAGTATCTGTTGGAGCCTCTGCATGGATGTCTGTGGCAGAGGATGTAATTGATGTTCCCCGCCAATGGAGATGCTTTAAGATTAGGGCAGTGCTTCTTAATTACCGCACTTTTCAGTCAGAGTGATTCTGTCGTCTTTGTTAAAAAAATACTACTCAGGTAACTAAAAGAGACTGACTCTGGACATCTTGTGATAAAAAGATTTATATACCCCTAACGCAAGTATAACCTCAAAATGCATTATATAGCAGAATCACCTCAATAATTTTGGTAGAGAAAACAAATGTGTTTTTTTTCAATTATGTTTACCTCCAATATATTTGTCTATAAGTTTTATAACTACATAAAATTATACAACTTTAAAAATCAGTAAAGAGTAGAGTAAAAGATAAAAGATTATCTCTTTTGAAATAGGAATGGCTTTTGACTTGCCATGTATTTTTTGTAACTTCTGATATCCTTTCCCTTGTGCTTCAACTACAGTAAGGATACATAACCAAGGCCAATCATAAGTATTTTTTCCCATTTCCTGGGGCATAGGTTTTGGCTTAGGACTGGGTATTTAAACCAAGCCAGATAAATTCGTTCAGATGTACTGATCCAGAGCTTCAGGTGATGTGAGTGTTTCCTCCAGAACTGCCGGGCTAACTAGAAGAGGATGTGGGACCATGTTGAGAAGAGCAAAGGACAAGCAAAAAAAAAAAAAAAAATGCCAAAATGAGAGCAGCATGAAGAGAAACCTGCAGCCCGAAGCTCCCGCCTAGCCAGTCCTTGAATCTCTGGCTGATTGAAGATCTTCCTTGACTTCTATCAACTCTAGAAACTTTCTCAGCTACTGAAGCCAAAGCAGTAAGCTAGGATCCAAAAAGCAGATATGGGAGAATATTTACACATCATATATTTAAGTAATGTTGTCAACAAAATAATGCAACAATGATATCTAAAACAAAGATTCCTCTGATGTGTGCATTGCTAGTCCATTTAATTATATTAAAATATTGATTGTTGATTCAATACAATTATAGAATCTGGGACCAGTAAGGCATCCCTTTGATCACTGACAGGTTACTTCAGGCACTCATGAAATATATCCAGTAAAGAGTGAATGAATGTCCACCCAGTTTAGTGGTATGTAACTCACAGTCTCACAAGGCAGAATATTTCAATTAGGTCAAAAATTTCCTACTCAAGCTGAGCTGAACATGTTGACTTGATGCTAAGTCTATTCATGGGGTCAATGTAGAACTATTCGAGTTCTATTACAGAATCTATTTCTTCTATCATATAAAAAGTAAAATTTTTGGAAGCAGCTTTCAGATTCCTCAAGTAATCTCTCCTCCAAAATAAGCATTCTCAACTGTACTAAACTTTTCTCAAATATACAGACCTTAGAACCAGACTTAAGGTATGACATTTGGGTAAAATCTCTCCTACACAATTGAATTAAATCATTCATTTTCAATCGCTAGCTCCAGAAGTGCTAAATAACTTGGATCTTTGAATATACCCAAATTTGATTTAAAAAAAAAAAGTCATAGTTTCTGATTATAAAATTAATACAGACTCATAGAAGAAAGCTTGGGAATATAGGAAAACATTAAAAAAGACTTACAACTGAAAGTGTTAATTAAATAAACTTGATATAACTACCTTAAAGTTATAGTAGATAGAACTCAAAGGTGATAGCTCAAGCTTCTTGTCTATTGCAATTATAGTTCCGTCCATTCTGCCATTATCTCTAAACTCTATCAAAGCTACAGTCATATGACCAAAACATGTACTGCAGTGAGGCCATCTGCTTCTCTCTTTTCTTTTTCTTTTTCATCATCCAATTTCTCCACATCTTACTTTTTTTGCCCTTTATAAATGTCATACTATGCATCAGATTTGAATTTTTTTAAGGATACTGTGTTTCAAATATGCAGTGTACCACATAAACCAGATTTGACACTTGTATTAATTACCTTGAAAAATTACCCCCCAAAATTAGCAGCTTAAAGCAACAGACATTTATTATCTCACAGTTTCTGTGAATTGGGAATCCAGGTGCAGCTTAGCTGAGCGGTTCTAGCTCAGCAGCTCTCGTGAGGTTTAAGATGCTTCAGCTATAGCCTTATCTTGAGCCTCCATGATGACTTAAGAAACCGTTTCCAAGCTCGATGGCATGTTTATTTGCAGACCTCAGACTTCGATGGCTGTTGGCTGGAAAAGGTTTCCACTTTTCTTTACAGTGGCTCACGAAATGTCAGTTTATTTCTCCAAAAGTGGTCAGAATGGAAGGCACAAGCTTCTATAACCTAATCTCCAAAGTGGTGTGACATCACCTGTCATTACTGGTTACAAGGACCAACTCTGAGACATGTGGAGGAAGACCACACAAGGGCATGAATAACAAGAGATAAAGGACTGGAGGAGGCCATCCTGGAGGCCAGCTGCCCCAAAACTGAATAAAATGATGATGTTTTTGACTATGTCAGGAGATCAGAAATCCATTTAAACTTATCGCACTGATATAAAAGTTAGTTATTAAGAAGCATGTGCCTCTTCTGTGATTTCAGCAATAAAATATACCCCGCCCCACAAAACAGTTTTCTCATAAACATCATTTGAAACCTGACCAATAACCAATACTAAAAAATAAAATACATAAAAGTGTTTTTTCTTCTACCCCAAAAGATGTTTTACCTATTAGTTACTTTTCATCTTTTTATAGTGATAATGTGCTGCGAAGCACAATATCATATTATTTCTGGAATCTGAAAATATTTAAATGTTAACCATGAAAAGACTGAATCTTCAAAAGTGAATTCGTGTATATTAGAAATCATTTCATTGATTTCTGAAAGATAATGGGTAACATTTATTGGGTTCCTGTGTTGTTCTGAGCTGTTGCTCCACTGGCACCTCCCTATAGGTCATCATAGGTCATCATCTCCTTTTATATCCATCTTGAATAATAGAAGTGATGCCAGTGATCCTTAGGCCAGCTCCCTGTGCAGCATCATTCAATGCAGAAGGACTCAGTTTACTGATGCTAAACCTCAGGTAGGAATTTTGTCCCCGCTCTTATTTCACTTTGATGGATAGTATATATAGCCTCAGAGTTAATCAGTCTTAAGTATCAAAAAATGAATCTTATTATTTATCTTTTCTTAATTCCATTTAAATTTTTTTTATCTTTATGGCACTAGGTGTGGTTTTTACTGGTTGCTTTAATATTCAATATTCAATCTATAAGGTGATGCTTTCTGGTGGCACTAAAGTAAATGATATAAAATTTGGTCCCCTAAGATTTTCAGTCTGGTAGGAGAGAAAGAAGCAAATAGTGTCATGTGATCACTACTATTATTAAATCAGTCAATACGTTTTCAACTACTATGCTGGGCTTTTGAGCCAGAGGAGTGAAAAAGTAGACAGGATTCTCATTTTCAAAGAATTTGCATTCCAAAGAAACAGCAGAGACCCTTAAACAAATAATTGAGATCTATCTATATTACGGATAGTGCTAAGAAATATCCGAACAGGGTGTTAGGATAGAGATAATTGAGGAGGCCACTGTAGAAGTAGCAATGCTGGAAACATGTCTGATCAGGGGACAGCTGAGGAGGCCTAAAGCATGAGTATAAGTCAGGCTTGAGATGGGCCACAGGAAGGGCATTCCAGGCAGGGCTGATAAGGGTGTGTTCACAAAACAGAAGGGAGGGGGAGCTACGTGAAATGAACAAAGAGAAGAACTAGGGGAGATGAGATTGGAAAAGCAGGCAGGAGGAACATGCGTGGGAAAGCATAGAGCAGAAGACGGACACAATGACATTTTAATTAAAAAAAAATTTTAAAAAGCAGTTTATTTCTGTACTATGGATAGGAGGGTCAAAGAGAAAGCTGTGAGGTCAGAACTATAATAAAGTCATTTATATCATTCAAGAACATAATAGAAGAAATTCTTAACTGAGAATGTCCAGGAAGAATCTGAGAAAGGAAATATTTCTGTTGAACACCAGCGGATGAATTAGACCTTGCTGGGGGAATGATGAGGGCGATGAAGGGAATAGTATATACAAAGAGCTGGAAAGCATGAAGTGTTGAGGCAAATTTCAAGAACTGCAAGTAAGTCAGCATGGTTTTAAGTGTGGCGTGTGTTCAAAACACCATGAAGTAACATTTTAAAAGGATCAACTCATCAAGAGCCCCGCCTGGGTGCCAAGTTTTATTCTGTAATGGATAGAAAACCAGTGACTAGCACAAAGTAGGACATAATCAGATTTTGGTCTTGGAAAAAAATTGTGGTTGAAATGAGAATGGTGAATTGTAAAGATCAAGACAATAAAAGAAATTAAAAAGTAATTTTCAGTAGGCTATTTTATTCATCCAGTTAAGAAGAAGATGATGAAGATTCAGCTGCAAAGAACAATAAAAACAGGATTCTAGAGTTATTCAGGACATTAACAGGAAGTCCATTAGAATGAAAAATCTATAAGTATGGAGTTTTTGACATTTTATTCACTACTCTATCTTCAGGGTCTAGAAAAGACCTGACATCTAAAAGAAGTTTAAAATAAAATATTTGTTAAATGAATGTATGGGTAGATGATTTAGTTAAGTTAAGGAACAACATTTTTGTGTATTAAATATGTATTAATCACCAACTATGTGCCAAGTACTGTTCCCATCCCCCACTCCGATCATCTATCTCCATCCATCTATTCATCCATCATCTATTTATCCATCTATGCTTCAGTCACCTCCCTATGTACCATTTTATTTACCTATATTGTGGTAAAAGTTATTATTTAAACCCCAAACTGTTTCTCACAGAAACCAGAGACAAAAAACTGAAAAAATCTTTGGAAATATAAAGTGAAGGCTCAAACTGAGGAATAGAGACTAAGTTTCTCGGTATAGAAAAATTCATAAAAAATGAGAAGTGACCCTAAGAATTAAAAAAAATATACCCCAAAACTACAGCTCATCTAAAAAATGGATAGAGATGAATATAGAAAACTGGAGGCTAAATTCAAGAAAAGTGGCTGGTGAGAAATTTCTACTGTTCAAGTTAAGAACTTGCTATCAGGGATAGCAAATATCAGTTCATTTTTAAAGTTGATTTTTGTTTACAATTTTTGTTACCCAAGCTTTCTCTATTAAACCTCTGATAAAATCTGCTACATATAGATTTCTTTGTGAGAAATTTTAATGGAAGTGAGGGATTGTAATTCACATTGGAGTTAGCAGGAGACAGAAGACAATCAGCCACCAGGGTTAGACTTAAGATCCAGAGTTACAGGTGTCTAATAAAAAGTAACCTCCAAATTTGCAAACACCTTTGGAAGGTGATGAGCTTTCCCTCATTCAAAAAATGTGCTAGGAATTTCTTTTCAAGATATATTCATTCTCACCAGACAAATCAATTTTAACTAATATTGAAGGTATATGTCTCGGTTGTTCCTTTAGGTAAATGATTGTATCTTGCTGTAATGTATGATGCTGTGTGTGGGTTTGTATGTATGTGTAATGCATGTTAGTGTTGAGCATAAGTGGTTGATTTGATAAAGGATGGCAATTTATATAGTAAGTTCTGTTCAAGTTCACATAGATTCGTACTTGCTGCCAAAATGCAGACATAATTACAACTCTGCGGTAGGCAAGTCTCCACCTAAGAAGCCAAGATTCAAGGATCCAGTCCTGTTCAGGCATAATCCAGGAGTAATTGCTGTATCTTCCCCCACCCCCCACCCCACCAAGTTCTGCACATTTCAACCACTCCTCTAAACTAGACTCCTATTTAACTTGTAATAACTCCAACAGAAGTGATGTAATAGCAGTCTTCATGGACAGACACCTGAAAACATCCATTTAAAGATGCTCTACTAATTACCATAATAGTTTTTAAAGACATCTGGACTCTAGTTTATACTTGAGATGGCATTTAAAATGTCTTAGCAAATCCACCAATAGCAAGAGGAAGCAATAACGAGTCTGGTTCTAAGGAAACTCCCCGAAACTCAGAGTGGATCTTAAATTCAGCTAATACCTTTGACAACATGTATAAGGCCTACTCCATTTGCTTTCAAGTAATTACAAAGTGAGGGAGAACACAGGTTTGCCCTACCTATTGCCTTTGGCAAATGCTTCCTATACTCTAAGGTGTGTGTAGAAGATTATTCTGGGGTATGTATAAGGTATAAGATGCTGGACTCCATCACAGATAACTTTATTAAGTATACCTGAGATGAAGTGCAGAAAGTGTATTAACAAGAATCTCTGGTGTTTCTGATATGGTCATATTAGGAAAACATTGGCAGATTCTGTTAATCCACATTTAGAGATAAAGCTCTGTTAGTAATTCCCTGATCTAATGCAAAATAAATGTTTCATAGTATCCTGTTCTGAGCCTATGGTTTGGAGGTCGTGGAGAATGTCTGTTCTCTGAAAATAAGAAGACTGTATTAGCTAGGGTTCTCCAGAGAAAAGGACCAATAGATATATGAATATAATAATATGAATATATCATACGTATCTCATGGACATATATCCATGTACTTATCTCATTTCTATCTCACATATAGCTTACATATATGAGAGAGTAATCCGTTATAAGGAATTGGCTCAGGCACTTACGGAAGAGAAGTTCCACAACCTGCCATCTGCAAGCTGGAGACCGAGGAGAGCAGTGGTGTATTCAGTCCAAGTTAAAATCCTGAGAACCAGGACTGCAGATGTATAAATACTAGTCTGAGAGCAGGAGATCAATGTCCCAGTTCAATCAGTCAAGAAGAATTTTCAAAAAGAAATGAATTTTTTCTTTCTCCACATTTTGCTGTAGTCAGGCCCTTCATGGGTAGGATCATGCCCACCGCATTTGGGAGAATAATCTACTTCTTTATGAAATCTACCAGTTGAAATGCTAATCTCATCCAGAAGCACCTTTACATGCACACTCAGGAATAAGTTTAGCCAAGTATCTGGGAATCTGTGACACAGTCAATTTGACACATAAAATTAACCTTCACACTGCTTTTGTAACAACTAGCACTAAAAAAAATTCTTGAACCATAATGTCTAGAATCAAGAACATTAGGATGTGAGAAAGCTTGTTTTAGTAAAAAATGCGAGACGAGTATGCCATGTACTTCCTTACATCGCCATGTGCTATCTCTCATAGTGCTGCTTCTTGCCTCATGCTTTGGTCAGGCAATACATGCAACCTTGATTATATCCAGAAATTATTCTAAAGTGAGAGTCACAATTTTTATCATTGATAGTTATCTTTTTACTATAGGATCTGTTTTAGAAGACTAACAGGACTGTAAATTTCTTGAGAGCAGATATTTATATTAATCACAGTGGTTTTATTTTTAAATGTCTCATGACATCAAACCCAGGTCCTGGAAAGTGTGTTTTCACAAGTATTGTTCTGTGTTTGATGACTTGAGGAGTTTACTAATCAGTGAGGCAGATCGACACACCATCAATTAAAATAAGATAGAGAAAGCTATCTAAGAAATGTGACCATAAGACTATGATGTGCAAAGTCCTTTGAGAGATTATAAAAAGCACTCTACATCTAGTTTTCAAGGTCACCCATATGCTGACTTTTCAAACAATCTCAGGATTACTCCCTGTTGTGTATGCCTGTGTCTTATTCTATTTCCCTGGTCACACCTAGAATGTTTCCATATTTATAGCTCCACTTTGTCATCTTTTCAATCCTTCTTTCACTTAATGTCAACCTTGGACATCTCATTTTTCTTCAAGGCCCATGTCAATCTCTCTTCTCTGGATTGCCCAAGTGTTCTCTGCTTACCCAAACTCTTATTCTATGCTATCCCTCTCCTCCGCACTTCCAAAGCACTTTGCTTTTCTGGTGGCAGTTATCACAGATTGCATTGTATTTTTTTTCTCTTTGATTTATTTTGTTTATATGTTTTCTTGGAATAACTTACAGATTTCATTGTACCCAATAAAGATATATTTATCATAAACATTGTTGAAGTGACAAAATGAATGATTTCGGTTGCAATTTAAATTAATTTTTGGTTGAAAAAGTTTAAGTTACTTAGCATCCCTAGTGATGGGTGTGCTTATCCATAAAATAAAGTAGGCAACACTTACACTGCAGAGTTGATGCAAAAATTAAATGAGATTATGTGTGAAAAGCACTTGCATTAAAAATTTTCCTTAAAATAGCAAATATTTCCCTTTAGATGAAAAGAAATAGAGAATATAGAAAACAAAACAAATTACATTGATACATAGATACTAATATTAAGGAAATGAATGAACTGAAGTGAGAAACTTGTTTGAAAAAGTTTCAAATATCACTTGCCCACAGTTGTATGAAACATCAGTTTGAACTACCCTCAGCTGGCATGAGCCTTCTCTGCTCCACATGGCTCACTGGGCTTCACTAGGATGTCGGGGACCTCAGCTGGGATTGTTGGAATTACTGGGATGTCTCAGAAGGTTGGAATCTTCTCTCTACCTGGCTTCTCTTCTTCCGTCAGGGTGGTCTTGACCAATAAGATGGTAGGAGCATTCCGGGAGGGCAAGACTTCTACTCTCTAAACTCAGAACTTGTTTAATGTCACTGCCATTGCACTCTGTTACTGAGAGCAAGTCATGAGCCAGCCCTGATTTTAGCGCTGGGAAAGTAGACTCTATCTCTCATTGGAAAGCCCTGCAAAGGATTGATGTCCATTTTCAGTCTACACAAAACAAAGATGAAGGAGAGGAGTTTGGAGAAGGCAGGGTTTAGAGAATATAATCTAGATTTGGAGCAAACATATGTTATGATTAGTGAAATATGAGACAGGTTGAACCCAATTATATATACTACAGGTAGTAATTCATAGTTGTAGAGAGAGAAAGCTCAGGAAAGAAAAGTAAAGGATGATTGAAAATAGACAATAAAGTTTAGGATCAAAAATTTTAAATGCCTGTGAGCTCTAGCGATGAAAGTGAAATAATAATAGCCATGCTTGGAGGTGAAAATCTGTCCTTCTGTGTGCAGAAAACGTGGAAGGGAAGAATTTATGAGATGAGCAGGGGGACAAAAAGTCTATCCATGTAAGCTGAGCAAGTAGCAATCAGGAGTCACATTAGTGAGAATAAATGGAGAAGAGACAGGGTGCCGGTCAGTAATGTTGTATAGCACAAAGAGCAAGAATGGTGAAGGTGGAGACCACAGTAGGAGGCCTCCAAGGAAATCAACCAAACTGGGGTCTTTTGAGAGAAAAAGCAGGTGCTATTATTACTCCAGAACAACAGGGATTAAACCACATTGTAACAGTCATCGACGTCTTAGGAGACTAAATGAATTGTGACACTTATGAAGGTTAAGGGAAATTGATGAAACACGAGGTTCAGGAAAACATAATGAATATTATTTTTGCCTAAGTTTAAGGCCAACAGGACATAAAAAGTGAATTGCTTTATGGGCAGAGAAAGCAAGCGAACTATAAAGAGCTTAAGACTTGGATTGCTGGGAGATAATAACAGTAATTATGTATTACATTTACATAATGCTTTATGATTAAAATGCTTTCACAGGCATTGCCTCATTTTCTCTGCAAAGTAGCCCTTCCAGGTAGGAAGGGTGGTTATTATTTTCCTGGTATGGGACGATGAGGAGGAAGGCCTTTTACCACAGAAGAAAGTGTACTCTTTCAAGATGCATTGATTTGGGGCAGTGACCTTGTTGTGTTCTTGGAAAGCTTATGTAGCTCTCTTTGTGCACTAGTTTTTTTTAACCTGTACAAGAAAAATCGTAAGAAAAATTAAATTTAAATAAATATGTCTTTTGTCTACTTATAAGCCTATAGTACATGCTAAAAATTGCTTATTCCTTCTCTACTTTTCGTAAATGAGAAAACAGAGGCCCAATTTGTATGGAAGAACCAGGTTATGACTCAGATCTAGTCCAGTGTTTTTCTGCTAAAACATTTGCCATTGACTTGCAGCTGAAACAACAGGAAGAAACACGTTTTCAAAGGAAGTAAATATATTGAGAATCTAGGGAAGGAAGATAAAAGCAGTGTGTCTTTAAAAATCCTCAGCAAAAGGTTTCAACGATAATTCAAGAAAAAAAAAAAAGGTCAGGAAAGATTTGAAAAAGTGACAGGCTTATTGAAAGAGATTTGGCAATCTTAATGAGTCCAACTTCTTTAGTCAGAAGACATTTCATGAGGTGTGAAATGCAATACAAATGCAAAACTCAATGCTCAGACAGGTCTAAGGTCAAGTTGAGGGTGATGGAGTAGAAGAGAAAGAGCAAGAGGTGATGTCAGAGAAGGCGAGTGGGAAGTTGAATGAATGGCAGGTCTTTCCTGAGGCAAGCAGATTGAAATCTGGGGAATTACTGATGGAATGTACCGAGGCCCTGAGTCACAGCAGACTGAGGCGAGGAGTCAGCGAGAGAGGCTCACCTCTCTTGGCCTTAATTCCTTCCATGGTCCTTTTCCATCTTCTACCAGCTCCAGGAGAAGATGGAAAAGGGCTTTATAAATAGCAGTTGTGTTTCCAATGCTTCTGAGAATGTATGTCACCTACCAAATGCCAGAGCTCTAAGAATTATTTTCCTGGTGGTGACACTAAATGTACCTTTTCCCCTTCTAAATCTATTAAAATTCTTCCTTCCCTTTCAATCATCTTAGACCCTCCCACTTGTTTGCACTGCTTTCTAGTTGTGTCCTGTGTTTGTTATCAGCTGTCTTTCATACTTCTAGTTCTCCGTTATTATATCCTATTTGTTTTTCTTTTTTCCTCAGAATCTAGTGGGCAAATTCATTTCTGCTGATTCCATGTTCGAAATCAACCTTGTTATTGAGAGTGTATATGAGTATTTGCCCAATTGAAGAAAACATTCTTTGTCCCACTGGAAGCCCAGCTATGAGAAAATGTCTTGTACCTCTTTACTGCAGTAAATGTCTGGTACCTCTTTACTGTAGTAAAAGTTTTAGTCATTTGGCTATAGTCATGTCTGCCTGATGATTTGCTTCTTCCCAAATATTTTATTAGTCATTTCTACTGGCAAATTCTGAGCTTTGCTAAATTGCAATCTGAATTCAGATTATACCTTTCCTCATTTTATTTTCTTTTTGCCCTACTTCGCAACAATTCTTGAACAGGTAGTCCATGAAATAAATATTATCCCGCTATGAGCACCAAAAACACAAAACTCCTCTAGATCTATATAGGAACTAAGCTTTTGACTATTCCCAGATAAGGTGCTTTATATTATAGTTTGTTTATTATTTTCTTTCTTTATTAATTATTTATTTTCTCTGCAAAACATTGGCCACCTCCTATAGGCCAGATGTTTTCACATGCAAATTTTAAATAATTTAAAAACTGAACTTAATTTCTGTTTCAAGACCCTATGGAACACAAACTTAACATTATTCACCGAGCGTCTCTAATTTCCCCATGATTGTCTCTCAATTTTTGGGGCTCATATGAACCCCAGTCATCGATCTGATATTTTAGACCTTTAGTTGTTCACCTCAGATTCTACTGAGATGCTCCTGTTTAAGGATAATTCTCAGTTGTTGCATCTGTCAGATCCAACTAGGAAAAGTAAAATCATTCTAAATATTTATATTGAATAGACAGACTTTGTTACATAGATTATGGGGAGACTTAAAAAACCAAGTGGAGGATCACACAGCCTCCCAGACACACAAAGGCCTCCCGCATCCATGAAGCTGCTACTTCCCCGAAGATAGGGGAACAAAAAGAGAAGCAGCATTGCTCGAACAAGAGAAGAGGTTCATTGGCTGAGGCTGGACCAAAGGGGTGTCCTAGCCAAGCTGAGCAGAGGATGCAGTCATCTCCGGAGGCATCGCTCCAGATAGCCATAGTGCTCTACCCAGCACACCAGACTCTCAGATATAGATTTTTATTAGGGTTTGTTTGTTTGTTTGTTTGTTTTTTACAATACTACACCTACATAAGAGAAATAGTTTCCAGTAACAAGCTTCAAATTAGCACATTTTAATATTTACTCTTTGATAGACATTGTATTCTTTGTAACCATTGCTCTGAAGGAAGTTTATGAAGTCCATAACAGGCGAGACTCATTTGAGCTAGCTAGTGTATAGTTTGTGCCTCTGTAATATAGACTCTGTCAAGACAGAAACAGAACTTGAGTTACTTAATGCTGTCATCTTATGGTGACTAGGTGTTTTTATTCTATTAGCAATTTAGAATAATAAAACAGAGTAGCTGGAGAGTGATGATTTGAAAATCATGCCTTGATGAATCTGAATCTAGAGAAAAATTCCCATATTTACTCTTGAAATAGTGCATTTCGGATGTCAGAGCTCACTGGAATATATCTGCCTCTTTCTCTCTTTATCTCTCTCTCTCTCTCTTACTATCATCTATCCATCATCTATTATATACATTTATCATTTATATAACTATCTACCATCTATCACTTATTTATCTATTATTATTATTATCATCATCATCATCATCATCATCATCATCATCATCATCTATCTACCTACTTATCCATCTACCTGAACATTAACTGCCATGGATTTTTCAAGATTTGGACCAACACAATTTTTATTGTGCAGAAGTACTTTATCACTGACATTGTTGAGAAAGTCCAGCATGTGAAGATAATAAACAGACTCAATATTTAGCTGGTTTCATTATTGTTTTTAAATTCTCTACAGATAGAGTTACCTTTTATTGCTTGTACCTGGCGCTTGGTGCACCACAGCATAGCCCATTGGAATTCATCTCCTTAAGAGACAGATTAGAGCTTAGTAAGGCTAAGGAAAGGACCTGAGGATAAATAGGCCATGGACGAGCCCACTTGTCCATCCATGGGTGTCACTTCTGTGTGCTCAGTCCTTATGACTGGGACTTTTTGAATACTCTGTGCCACTTTTGGGTGAGTGGAAGATACTATTCTGTTACACAGTTCTAGTTGTTAATAAACTTGGCAAGATTAGCTCTTAACCTGGCTGACTAAATACACCACAGACTTGTTTTTAATCCCCGAGCACTATGAGGGAACAAGAAAAACTGTCAACACCTTTGACTTCACCGAGGTCAGGGCTTAGATCATTTCTGTTCCCAAATTCTCAAACCCGTCTGAGACTTTATAATTTCTCTGTGCTCATTCTTCAGGAACTTGACTAGGAAGAGGCCGCAGGGTCCTTCCCCGAGAAATATTAATATCTAGACCTTCTTAACTCTGTTTTTTAAAATTTACCTTTGTCCAAAGAAATATTTGTATGACCTTAAGAGTGAGAAAATCCTGGTTCTGCCTGAGCCATTGTATTCTTTGCCCACAAGCTCCTCAAAATTTAGGTCTTTCAGGCAGAAAAACAAAAACTGTTTTTAAATTTCCAAGTTCTATAGTTTCATCTCTTTTCTATGGGAGGAAGAACTTCATATTAGCTAAAATTTGACACTATTATACCACATATATAATATTTCTTGATTAGTTCTTAAATATTTAGTAAGTCTCTACTTGGTACTATTGTTGACTTCTTGATTTCTTCATATTGGCTATGTGACTTTGACCAAGTTACATAACCTTATGACTTTCAGTTCTCTTCATTGAAATGTATTGATAATATCTATACTGTCTACATTATATGGTGATTGTGAAGAACAAGTGAGTCCAACAAAATATTTTTAAATATAGTAAGACTTTTTTTGCAAATAGAAAAATTTTTAGAAAAAAATAATTATAAGTGTACATTTAATTAAATTTGTGAACTACAAAGGGTTAATCTTTTAAAACATTTCAACCATGTGTGGCTGGATAATATTATATTTCTCCTTTCTCCGTGGCCTCCATTCTAGAAGGCAGCCAGCAATGTATTTTACTGGCTCATTGAACTATGTAGCCAAACCGAAAGTAAAGTAGCCTAGGAGAGTTTTAGCCTTTATTTATGCATCTTTGCTTCTGAAAACCTAAACCTCTATGAAGTTGTATATAATTTTGACAATGAAGAAGAAGAAGAAGGAAGGATATTTAAAAAAAGAAATAATCTTAGGGGAGAAGAAACGATCTCCTTCAACAATGCTTGTAGACAGCTGGTAACCAAGTCAGCGGGTGAGGTTCCTGCTGTGACTCCGGAAAATAGTGACATAGATCATCTTGCAACTGGCTGCCCGGGGAGATTTTGAAGTTCCTCTAGCAATTGTAATATGCAGCCAGAGTTAAAATCTACTGATCCAAGCAACCCAGAACAAGAAAGCCTCAAAAAAATTGCCACACGTGACAGAGAATTGACAGGGCAAAAAGCCTAAAGAGACCACGTGGTCAGGTATAATAGTGCATGTTTTGTGCCATTGAGTTGGCTCTGACTCCTGGCCATCCTGAGAGTGACTGAGATGCACAATGTCCAGTCTTCAGTGGCCCTGCTCATTTCTGTAGACTCATGCCTACAGCTTCTTTCATGGAGTCAGTCCATCTCATGTTGGTTTACACCTGTTCCTGATGCCTTCAATTTTTCTCAGCATTCTTGTCTTTTCCAAAGAACTTTGCGTTCTCGTGGTGTGCCCGAAATAGGACAGCTTTGGTTTTTCTTTTTTGCTTCCAGCAATGTTTCAGGCCCTTCTGGTGGTCCAGGATATCGTAGAGCTCTCCTCCAATATCATATGAATCAATGTGTTCCTATCAGCCTTCTTCACTGTTCAACTTTTGCATTCATACATAGTAATCATAGGACTATGAGAGTGGGGATGATCTTAGCCTTGGTCTCTCAGGACATATGCTTGCTCTTGATGATCTTAATGATCCTTTTGCCACTTTTGAGTATCAGGCTTCTCTTAATTTCTTGGCTGCAATCTTCATTCGAAGTGATAATTGATCAAGATAAGCAAAATCTTTACCAATAGACATTTTCTCAATAATCCGAATGGACTGATGATCATGGACTGATACCTTGAAACTATTATCCCAAATACTACTTATCCCTGCAAAAGACCCAAGAACTATGTAATATGTGGTAAAATACCTGAGAAGTTGAGTTTAAATTAAATTTTAGAAAATAAAGATGCATTTCTCGCACACTTGGTTTGTGATATGTATTTTGCAACCATACTGCATCTTGAAATTCATTTAAAGTTTCTTCTCACTGTAATAGAGAAAATATTGCAGCAGAGGGGGGAGACACACATTTTATTTTTCCCTAAAAGTACACCTTGATTGATGAAAGAGCAAGTAAAAGAATTATCAGTTCCTGAAATTTCACCCCACATTCAGTAGCTAATGTTATCTTTAGTAATTTTATGATTCTATCCAGCATTACATCTTTTTACTCTTTTATCCTCTGGCTAGTAGGATAGCATGCCCCATTTAGACTCTGGAACCCATCCTGCAAGGCTAATTAATTCTTCTAGTGAGCCAAAGGGTAAGACAAATGATTCCATGACAACTTAAGCATACATCTTATTTGTCTTGATGTTTTGCCTGTATAAGACAAATGACTTTTTTTCAATACATTCAACATGTAGGTCTTTATGAATTGAATCTGAAGGAAAAAAATATCAGGAAAAATCAAATAAATCATTGTTTTTCTTGATGATATTTACATTTTTGTAGCCTTTATTATTAATGTACTCTAAACATTTTCAATGTGGGTTTATATTATGAAGGGTTTGACTTATTGAAGGCTTGCTGGTAGTTTGTAGAACAGAGTGAGGGCCTAGCATTAACACAGCCTTGAGTTATCTCTGATCTAATGTTTCTGATTTATAAGATGATCTTTCGAGGATGGAAATTCATTCTTAAATTGACCCCACAGTTCAATATATTAACATCATTAAAAATGGCTAACTATTTATTTTATTATAATAAGAATGGACAGGCAATCAATATTTGGTGAATACATTTAATCTGTTCATCGCAATTATGTACTGTAAATTCAATACAACTTTATTACAAAATAAATGCAATATTTGGAAAGTTAAAATTGAATATATAAACATTGATTGATTGGTCCAAAACATAGTGGAAATATTTAGAAGGAACTTATAGGAGTGGTCTTACCCCCCAAACTCTCTCTACCCATCGTCACCGACCCCACACACACAGTTAATCCTGATGTTGGCTTGCATACATGGGAAGTAAAACACTGAGAAAACAGTGCACATAATTCAAGTAAAACAAAATGCTTTAGCTCTTCCTATTTATTAGAAAACAAAAAAGAAGGTACTTATTTGAGCCTGACTAATTGCCTGAATCATTACCTTGATTCTTCATTTTACCTTGCATGTGTAAGCCTGTACAATGACTAAAGAATAAAATAAGGAACAGAAACCACTGCCTTCAACACCCAAACCTTGATTCCCTAATTAAGACCATATTTCCTCTTGATGAGAATTGAGTGTTTACAACCTTCAATTGATGTTTCTTATCAAGATAGATAGTTCTGTTTGCTTTTAGGTGCAAATCATAGGTTATGAAAGCATATGACTTCACATTTATAAATTATTTTTAAATATGTAATTCTAAGTTTAACTGTATAATTAGATGATTAAAGGCTATCTTTTCAAATACCTTAAGATAAATCAGAGCTCCTTTTTCCCCAGAATAGTTTAATTGTTAGCGCATTTGAGTTTTCTAAAGAAATAATAAATTTTTCCATTGGATGGACATTTCCATGTTTTAATAAATTCAATTAAAATCCTTATTTTATATCTGTTATTTTTCAGGTTAATTGTTTTAAAAGGAAAAATATATGATTTCAGTTGTTAGTATAAGAAATAATTTGGAGGAAAATAACTTAGGTTATGTTTTGGAATATATTTTATTGTTATGCATTATCCATTGCAATATAATTTGGCTTTCTTAATAAATAATATATGATTGTCAAAAAAGAGTAGTCTGTCATTATATTAAGATTATGAATCCGCTTGATTTTAGACTACACAAATTGGAATCGAGATTATTTGAGTCCAATGATAGTAAATACACTTAATACGTGATGTCAGAATGTCCAAAATGAGTCATTTCTCTTCCCACCACAGGTGACAAATTACAATCTATATGCCCTTTATATTTTTCATCTCAATTTGAATGCAGTCATAAAGCAAGTTCTCCTGCCTGATGTACTTACAGTTTCTGGCAGGACTTTATGAAACACATTGGCCATAATCCATAGTTTGAGCTGAAAGCAGGTTTTAGACATAACTGGTGCAGCTCCTATCCACTGTTGTCACGTTCCTCCGCCCCTCTGCGCGTGGCACACGGTACCCAGGAGTCGGATATCTGTGCCTTCGCTCCCTTCTGTTGCAACAGCAGAATCCACACAGCAGACCCCCTGCGATGAAGAGGACGGCGGCGCTGGCCCAGCCGAGGAACAGAGCTCCTCCCAGCTCTCTTTTCTGACCTACGTGGATGGCCGGATTGTAGAAATCCCTGATGATGATATTGGCCGTCCAGCACACCGGAATCAGAACGAAGATCCCTGTGAGGATGAAGAGAACTCCAGAAGTCCCCAGAAGGTATGCCTTGGCTCTCTCATTAGCTCCCGTGCACTGGATCTGCTTCATACCACAGATGCCGACGAGCAGAGCAATCAAGGAGAGAGCCACGGCCACACACATGAGGGCCCGGGCTGCTTCTAGGAAGGGTGGGAGAGCCAACAAAGAATTATAGAACTTGCACTGCAACGTGACCTTGGCTTGTCGAATACAGTTCATCCAGAGCCCTTCCCAGAGCCTTTCAAAGACAATAATGTTGCTGCCAACAAAAGCTGATACTCTCCACTGAGGCAGAAGGGTTGTGGCAAGAGTCCCCAACATGCCGAGAAACCCAAGAACCAGTCCGGCGATTTGCAGGGGATAAAATGCCATCGTCTTTGCTTTGCAGACTGGCCAAATCTCGAATGGAAGCTGCTCCAGATCCAGAAGGTGGAGGCCTCTTTGAGTCTACAGCAGCCTCTGATGATGTTTCCCACTGTTATTGCCCATAACGTTTTAATCCAAATCAGCAGCAGTGACAGAACTTGGCCTAACGAGAAGTACCTGTTGTAAACACATGCGGCCTTTGTACACACACATTCATTTCTGTATGGATTATTTACTAGTCACATATAATTGTTTCCCAGCCAATAAGAAGGTAGGCAGAGGTGTGTCAAGAAATACTGCATTCAACTTTAGTATTTCTCACATTATTATCGTCTTAGCAATGCTGTAATTAAGTGTCAAAGCTTCCATTGTGGAATGTTAATTACAGAGCTGAAAACTTCCTGTCTAAAAATTACTTTGATATAAAAGTATAAATATATGTGTTAAGCCACAGCTGAAGACAATGCCAAAACCTGGGCAGTGTTCTTCGGAGAGCAATTGGAAAACGCTTGGACTTTAGATGATCTATTACTTTCTTCCAATCTAACCCACCTTGCTTTAATATAGTTAATCAGTTCTGGTTTTAAGACAGACTTCTAGATATAGAGAAATGTTTCGGTATTAGTTTCAAGACTTCTACTAAAATTAATGACATTTTATAAAAGGTGGAGTTTGAAGCAAGAAATTCAAATTTCACAGTTTATTCTTAAGATCCAGAAAGAAAGAACAAAGGGAAACACTCCTCATAATTGAATTTACTGGTAATTATTATATTATTTGTTAAGTAATACCCTTCTCTCTGGTGAAATATTTAATATATAAACTTTATTAGATTTTTTAATAGTAGCTTGAAATATCACACATTTATTAAAGCCAAAAATGTATATTCCATTTTTCTGGAACAATATGAAAATGGTCCTTTGGATCAGCTATGCAATTACTGAAATTCAGAGAACAGAAAACTTTTTGGAGATGGAAGCGATTTTCAATATCATCAGGTTTAAGTCCCCTATTTGCCAGATGCAGTGCGGTCTTCAGAGTTCTTGGCTAGGCTAGCTATTAAGGAATTGATCCAAGAATAAATCTAATCTCTGATTCACTGTACTTAACCTCATCTTTCTAGTCTGAGGCAAAAACAGAAGGTAGAGATGCTTTTTCAAATCTTCTCCTATGAATAAGTCTAAACCTGAAATTTAATGCTACGCCTTCAATAGTTTTTCAAATAGTTTCCAAAGAAAATTTAATTGAGACTGTTTTGAAGGTTGAGTCGAATAGTCATCTTTGACTGCCACTACCTTGCCAGTGCCCAGAGATGAGAAAGTGCTTTATGTGGGAAGCGGACCCTCCCCTTTTCTTTCACGTCTTGATGTAAAGAATCCATTTCAAGATGAAAACTACTTGAAAGGAAGCACAGCAAGCACACTCCAACTGGCATACATTACAGTTTGCAAAATTCCTGTTTTAGTCAACCACAGACCAAGAGCTAATGGGTGATCCAATACCATTCAGATTTAAAGAGCTCATTAATTTAACTAGGAAATATGGAAATCACTACGTTTTCACGATGGGTGGTCTATTTACCTATCATCTGCCTGTCTGTCTGTCTATCATCTATCATCTAATCCATCCACCCATCATCTATCTATCATTTATCATCTGTCTATCTACCACCTATCTTTGTTGTCACTTTCTCAGTACCATTCCAGACCAAATGAGAACTCCCTTTAAGAAATGAGAACCATTGAGGAAATAGATAAATCCTGTGTAGTTTACAGTTTCCTACAGCTCAGGATGAAACATTTTCTCAGCCTTTTGTTCTAGGTTACTGAGGCATGAGTTTAACCATTCCCACCCTGAAGAGATTTGCCAACATCTGGCTTGTTACTTCCAGCTCCTCTTCTGCATTCTACTTCCTCTTCCTCATTCTATCTCATTTTTAATTCTATCTTCATCTCCTGGGAGTTTCCCACTTATCATTCTTTTCCAACTGTTTGGTTTTCATCACATAGAACATTTGGTCTTATTACAAATAAACACAAGTGAGAGCATGTTTATTTAGAATATGGAGGTACATATTAAATATAAGAATAATCTGAGAAACAAATAATATAGGAGCTGGGTTTTTTGCCCCTCCTAGCCAAAACCAATTGTCAACACCATTTTTACTTTTTCTCCTTCACATTTAAGGGGAGATAGTGATTTCCTCTCCAACTTTTCTGTGAATCTGATCCTGTTTCACCTCTTCAGGGGCCCTTGTTCATTGATAATTCCTTTTCTTCATATCTACACCCTCTTTCTCTCTCTACGTTGTTCTTTAATATATAATCATCCTTGATTCACTTCCATCTTAAAATTCCATCTAGCCTGATCTGTATTCCCGGCTTCTTATTTACATGCAGCTTTTCATTTACTCCCCCGTTTTCCACTGCTCCAACACCGGAGCCTTCCGTCACCATGCTGCCTACTAAAACCTGGCGAGAAATGTGCCAGACTTCCTGGACATTCTAACTGCTGTCGCCAAAGAATATTGCCTCTAAGATAAAACCCGAATCTCTTAGCTTGGCACAAAAAACTAGTCCTTGAATTAGTTCCTGCCCAACCTTAAAACTTACCTTCTGACTCTGATTCCATTCCATCTCTTCAACATGCTTACATTGTAGTGAGAGAAGTAAATATTAAATAGCAATTGCTTTGGAGGGAGACTTGTTTCAGTCTTGACTTGATGCCTTCGCCATCAATTTTGGGCATATTTTTGAACATTTAAAAATTGCTGTTCTACCAAACGAGAATAATAATAGTACCAATGTCATAGAGCTGCTCCAAAGGGTTACATTTATGAAATGTGTGCAAGGAACTTGACCCAGATAAAGCACCCAGGGAAGGTTTACTATAATGTCTGCTCTTTCTGCCTTCGTTATATTATCCTCCTTACTACTTCTCCACCTGTTCATTCTCAGACTTTTCTTTCTATAGGTGATCTTGCCCATATTCATTTTATCTGTTTGTTTGTTTCAGACTCCCATATATAACTTGATGCTGTTCTCACTTAACTTATTCTCTCTAGGGAGTCTAATCCATGGCTATAACTTCTACTGCTTCCTGTCAGACTACACATTCTAAATGTTATTTTTAGCCCAGGCCTCTTTCTTTCTTTGTTCTTTTTTTTTTCTTTTTTCCCCTCTTAGCCTCTCAATCAAAAAGAGCTTATCCATCCAGATGCAACTTCCAACTGCTGGGAGTGCCAATGTCATGTCAGAAAGCCCCCTGCAGCCAGACCCATTCAGGTATAGCCTAAAAACAGCCATCTCACCCAAGTCATTCCCCATTCATGACCTATATCTAGTGATGACTGATCAATATAGGAGTGTGAAGGTCCAGTCTGCTAGCCCCAACCAGGGGTGAACTCTAAGGAGCCATCTCAGCTCCAGAGCTCCCTGTGTGGTTAGCTTAGGGTTTCAATGAGTCTGCACCACAACTTGACTTTTTATATCCAATCCTCTTCCTTACCTTTTTCCCCCCTCAGGTGTTAATTCTAAGAGCACTCTGTAATAGACTTAATAATACACATTGATCTCCACCTTAGAGTCTTCTTCCCAGGAAACTCAACTATTGATTGACATCTTATTCAAATTTATTAAATATGTTGCCTGTTCTAACCTTGCTATACCTCAGTTCATCACTTCACCATTCTTACCTGAATCATTTCAATAATTTATTACCTAGTCTCTTTGCTTCTGGTCTTACACTTATCTCATCCATAGTCCACTGGAGTCCATAAAGACCTTACTGCATCAAATTCTAAACATGTCACTACCTTGCTTTAATTTTTTCAATAATTCTCAGTTGCCTCCAAGATAAAACCCAAATCTCTTCGCTTGGCACAAAAGACCAATCCTTGAATTAGTTCCTGCTCAACCTTAAAACTTACCTTCTAACAATGATTGCATTCCATCTCTTCAACATGCTTACATTTTAGTGAGAAAAGTAAATATTAAATAGCAATTGAATTAAATATTAAATAACAAATTCAGATATAACTACAGATTAAAAAATATATAGGGTATGGAAAATACACCCTGATACCTTAATTTTAATTATGAGGTGAAGGAAGCGCTCGTGACAGTATGCTATTTAAGCCATAACCTGAAGCTTCAGTAGGAATTAGCCAGAGCATCAGATAAAAAGTAGAATAAAAAGAATTCTGGGTGTGGGAGACTGTCTGGGTTAAGGCACTGAGCCCAAAGAGAGTGTGGAGCTAATGCACATGGAAGGCCTTGAGCAAGAGGGAAATGAGAACTGTGATAAGGGGCAGATGAGGTTGCAAGTATAGGCAAAATCCAGAGATGCAGGGTGATGTGTACCATTTAATAATCTCTTAAGACGAGTGCAAAACTACTTAAAGATTTTAGGCATGGAACTGACATAATGAAGTAGGCATCAAAAAGAAAAAAAAAAATTGCTATTGTAGGGGAAAGGATTGGAATGACACAAAATTAAATATTAAGAAATCAATTAGAAATTTATTGTAATAGACCAAATGAGAGATCATGGAAGCCAGGTTAGAGCAGCAGAGACATAGAGGAGGGGATAGAGAGAGCTCTGTATGGGAGTTATAATCAGTGAAAGTAGGTGATGGATTAGTAGTACAGAAATGTATCAAAGATGAGTCATGTCACTGGCACGAACATCATTGTACACGGGGATGCATGTACTGAGGTGTGAGACACTGAAGGTTTGGTGACCTTTTAGAAAAGACATTAAGCGTTAAGCTCAGGTGTGAAGTCGAAGTTGCCTGTGAACCATCCCAGTAGAGAGCAAAGGGAATTCAATTTTTTAGAGCTCTCGGGAATGGTCTGACTGTACACATATAAAATAATCCACAACCTCCTCCATCCTGTCCACAAATTATCTGTGATGATTAGATCACAGTCAGTGAGAGGAATCTGACAATACAGACTGCTGAATTACTCTATCAACATGTTCTCCGGGGACTTGTTCTGAGGTCTTAGAGAAGCTAATTTAGGTTGAAAGCCTTTTGATTTATCTTTGTAAAAATGTATTTGAGTTTTACTTGCATCATCAGTTTCAAGTGACTAGGAATGGAGATGTAGCAGTAGAGTAAAAAATTAGCGCACTCACAGCAATCTCATCTTGCCTTACTTTTCTCCCTTTTCAGCTCTCCATCTGAAATGTTCAGACATTCTCCCAACTTAATGTATGTCTGTTTTGAAAAATAATGTCCTGTCTCTCTGGGTGGGCAGTTCAAATTTTAACAAGTACAAATGAATAGAAAAGGTTTTAAATGGATGCCCATTAGATTGACTTGAAGCTACATGAAACTGTATGAATACATAAATAGAGAGAGATTTCTACTTATCACTTTTATACATGCTATTCCCTCTACCTGAAGAACTTTCCCTAGGTCTCTGACCCACGACAAGGTATCCACATTTCCCACTTAGTAATGATTCATTCTCCTTTAGGTGTTGATCCAAATTTAGTCACAATAGAAACTTTTTCTAAATGATCAGATTACATCAGACTACCGCCCTCATCTCTGCCATTGCTGTAGTCTCATGTGCTATGGTTTTTTCATAGCATTTTTTTTAACATCTAAATACACATACATTTCTATTTATGTCCATTTAAGTCTCTTTTCCATTTAGAGTGTAGATTCTATGAGAACAGAGACTGTGTTTACCACTTGGTTTACCATCAGACTCCCAGTACATACAGAGAGCCTGACCCAGAACTCATCAGTAAATGGTCGCCCAAAAAATACTGTTTGAATGGATAATGAATGAATTAATCAACAATGTTACATTTAGTTAGGCCATCCTCTAATTTAAGGATCAGTATTTAATTATATCTTCCTAAATTATAAATTCACAGTTTGAAAACTTCTCTATAAAGTTAAAGACCAGATTTATATGACAGATTTACATAAATATATAACAATTTAAACATCTCATTTATTTAAAAAAACAATTTTTTGTTTTAGGAATGCATTTGGGAGTAATCTAAAAATTGTTTAAATTAGGTTTAATACCACTAGCTAGTCAGTAAAATTTATTCTATTGTCTTGCATTTCACCTCAAATTGCAACAATTTTAAAGTTACTTACATGCCAGTATTTAAAACAGACTTTTCTGTGAAATGAATCAGGGAAATCCCAGAGTCCTTTCCATGTCATCCATGTATTAAAGGGATGTGTTTTGCCTCTGCACACCAAGTTGAGTCTAGGCTCTAGAAATCATTAAATTTCTCTTTCTCCTTCCACGTGCCTTCTTTCCTTTCTTTTTTTATCTCATATGGCTGCAGAAATCATTTAAGAAGACCTTTAAAAACAGAAAACAAGTCACCCCAATAATTTTAAATAAAGAAAGAAAGGACAAATGAATAAGAAAGTACACAAAGCAAGAGGCTTGTGATGAATGAAAAACAAATGAAGATTTGGGGGATGGTATAAAACAAGAATAGAAAATAGAAGATAAAAATGGCATGATGTTACCCACAAAATCTGTGCTCCATTTGCTAAGTATTGGCCGTGAATTTGCCTCTAAGCGTTTTAGTAGCAATGCAGAGTATCCATGCATTAAAAACAAACACATTATTTCAAGAGTTGCATCACTGTTCTTGCTTCTGGCACCAAAAAAAACAAAACAAAACAAAACAAAAAAAACACCTCTTTGTGGAATACAATGAACAACATCTCATAGTAAATATAGTTGACAGTGTTTTTGTTTTACAGGAGCTTTAAAAATGTGGTCCAAGTGTTCAGGTCTTAGGTCAGTGGTTCTCAGCCTTGACTTCACATTGAAATTGGCTATGGGAGCTTTGAAACATACCAGCACAAGGGGCCCCACCCCAAACCCAATAAACCACAATACAGGAGTGGGGCCCTGGCCTCAGCACTTTTTTTTCTGTAATGTTTTGTTATAATTAATGTTTTAAAAGCACGCCCTGTGATACTAGTACACAAACTGGGATCAGAAACTGCGTTAGTTGGAGTGTCTCTTCCAGTGGTTCTCCATTTTGCTTTTTAATTACAGTCATATAAGGAAATTTAATGAACATATTAAGTTCCACATCAAACCAGTTAAACCGAAATAGCTCAAAATGAGACCCAAGTATCAGCATCTTAGGTGATTCTGACCTGCACTGGGACTAAGAGCCACTGATTTATAGAAATGAATGGATTGCACATCCTTAAGGTAATATGATATTAATATTATTTCTCCCAGTAGAGCTTTTGAGATGAGGGTGAATTTGAGGTTATACTCCTTGACAAGAGCCTAGAGTGTAAATATTTTACATTGCTGGTTAAACTCACTCTTATGTGAATAGGTGGTAAAAAGCTTTGAAATAAAAGTGATGAATTTATTGCTATTACCTCTCTGCCATTAGGCAATGTTATTTTTTAAAAAGCAGAGTAGGGCATGTTTATCAAATATAATTGAAGATATCTCACCTAGGGTACTGGCATCATGCTTCTCAACTGTAAATTATATTAAAATACCTTTGAAAAATAAGTTTAAGAAAACATACTTATACTAAACTCTTCAATTATGTTCAGACATAAATGTGGTATATAAACTTTCAGGCTTATGGTTCTTACAAAAGCCACAAAATCAAAATAATTAACAAATTAAATACAAGCAAAACTACACAATTGACGGAATTTGAACCATCAGTGTTACTTTGATTTGGTAGATGATAATATATTTTTGAAAACAAATTCTGAATGTTAGATTTACTAGAAGAAACACTTTTATAATTTGTCCTCTGCTTGTCATTTTTTATTTGTTGGATTTCAAATGTGCTGCACCACCATTATTTGAAGCAACTATTTATCATTGTCGTTCTTTCTTTTTAATAATGAAGTTGTTCTTAATCTTCCCCAATATTCTGATAAGCCAAAACACTTGAGAGCATGCCCCTAAGTAAAATGCTGGCAAATTAAAATGTGATTTTTTTTTATTATTGCATATTTACTTCTATAGTTACTAATGAGCTCTACAAAGATTAGATCTTCTCTTTCCATTTGATCCAAATATGAGAAAAGTTCAGTGAGTTCTTTCATCTTTCATTTGCTATTGCCTCAGTGTCTGGATATTGTGAGGGCTCGATATCCCCCTAGTTGCTTCGGGATTATGAACTCTATACATGTATAGTGGGCCATGAATTAACAGACATTTTTCGGTCCTGCCCAAAACGTCCGTGGAGCATTTGTTCCACCCCAAAAGTTCTATGAAATTTGATTCCATCAAGACGTTCATGAGCATATTTAGTTCATGCTAAATGGTCCTTGATATTTGATTCTGTCCATAATGTCCACACTTAAAAAATGTCTCTTGGTTCAAATAGCTCGTAATGTTTATTGATACTTTGGTTTACAGGACTAATGCATAAAAAATACTATCATATTTTATCAGTCTAATAATTTAAACAGGACCAAATATGACCCAATTTCAAGGACCTTTGGTGTGGACAGAATGTCTCAATAGATATTTTGGACAGGATCAAATGTCCTGCAAGGTGTTTTGTAACCAAATTTGACCTTTATTTTCAAATAATTTAAAAAATTATTCCAGTAAAAAATGTAATTTTCATGACAGCAAATCAGTTCCTTAACTTATTTATTGTATGATTTAAAAAGCTAAAGACTAATTTTGAATTTCTTTAATTGAAAATTAACACTGAAGTATATTTGTACAAATAGTAAAAATAATTCAACCAGTAACTATATTATGCACTCCAAATATTCTTACTTTAAATTTGGACAAGCCAACCAGAGGTAAGTCAGGGGCGCATCAAGGGCATTACATGTTCAACATTTTCACTTTAGGTCATCACTTGGGTCAATCGTAAGACAGTAGGCAAATATAACTGGCACCCAGATAATCTAACGTAACTAAAAACTCTCATCAAGCAGATATGTCTCCAAATATTTTGAAGACTCTCAGGTTTCTACAATCATCAGTTTAAGGAATAACAAGGTACTTTTCTAAGCTTGGGTTTCCTCTTCTGTATAAGTAGATTCACTGTAATACCATAAATTTCTTAACTTGTTACGTATAGTAAATAAGTTTTCCATATACTGATTTTATAATCAAAAGTTGCTCATATTTTATGACATTCCTTTGAGATAAATAGTCTATTTTGTTATATTTTGCATGAACTTTATTTTTCAGAACAGGTTTTGATTTAGAGAAAAATTAAGAAGATAATACAGAGAGTTTTCATACCTCACACCCAGTTATCTCTAGTACTAACATTCATTGGTATGGGACATTTGTCACAATTAATAAACCAATACTGACATATTATTACTAACTAAAGCTCACAGTTTATTCGGTTTTCCTTAGTTTTTAGCTAATACCCTTTCCCGTTCCAGGATTCCATCCAGGACCCCACATTACCTTTAGTTGTCATGTCTCCTTAGGCTCCTCTTGGCTGTGACAGTTTCTCAGACTTTCCTTATGTTCGACAACCTTACAAGTTGAGCCATACTGCTCAGTTATTTTATAGGATGTCCTTCTATTGAAATATGCCTGATATTTTTCTCAGAATTTGATTAGGTTATGGGTTTGGGGAAGAAGATCACAGAGGTAAAGTGCCATTTCATCATATCATATAAAAAGCATACTATGAGCACTGTTTGCGACTGCTGATGTTGACCTTGTTCACCTGGCTGGGACAGGGTTTGTCAGATTTCTCCCCTGAGAAGTCACTCCCATCTGTTTTCCAGACTATATACTTTGAAAAGAAGTCATTATACACAGCTCATATTTAGTAAGTGGAGTATTTACATAAATTTCTGGAAATTCTTCTGCATGATAGATTTATCTTTTCTTGCCCACTTATTAATTTATTCAATCATTTATTTATATTGATATGGACTTATAAATATTTATTTTATACTTTGAGTTTTAATCCAAAACTGCTTTTTGTTGTTGCTCAAGTTTTGCCAGTTTTGACCATTGGAAATTCTTTTAGTTATATCTCCTGTGCCTCTTTATATAGCACTTTTCATCTTTCTGACTGTGACAAACTAAGGTTCAGTGTCATCCAGCTAATAAGTAAAGCCAAGATTCAGCCTCAGAACCACGTTTCACAATACTGAACCTACCTTAAGTTGGTTGGATTTAATTAAATTCAAGTTTAAGGGTGCTTTTACCTTAAAGATGTATGAATTTACCTTACAAAAACAAATTAAAAATCATTAACAACTGGCACTTAATTACTAATTTAATTGCATAGAGATGAAAAATTGTCAGTTTCTTCCATAGTTAATTTGAAAGTTAATGTTTCATTGTGAAAGATGAGAATATGAAACCAAGGCTTTGTACTCTCTGACTCCAGTGCTTTCTCCTGAGCTTTTTTATGGGCATTATAAAAGCTGATGGTGGAGACACTTGAAGCTTTATGTAATACTCCCCAACTATATAATAAGGTAATAAATATTTTGTATTGTTTAGTGGTTAAGAAAAAAGAGACAGACTCATCTTCCTCAAGCAGAGAAAATTCATAGAAGACCCTTTATAATGGCTAATGTCACAGGACAGAGAAATTTTAATAACAGGACATATAATTGTATTGTGGCCTGAGGAACAAAGGCTTTACATACATTATCTAACCTTACAACACTCCCAAAAGAGAGGGAAGAAGTAGGTGCTATTCTGCACTTGATTGTGGGAAAAGGGATTATATAGAGCAGCTCAGTGACTTGGCCAAACGCATTCTGTAAATCGGTAACAGCGAAAATGATTTTAGTCTCCTCTGATTTAGAACGCTCATCTTTGATCTAACAGTCCTTTTGTTGGGATATTTGTAGTATGCTTTGCAATTCTAACACATTTTCAAAGGTTTTGTTATGTGAATATCATGCTTCTGCAAGAGCTCTAAGTTAAAATACATCACTGACAAACACATATCAATTATCAACATTTCAAATGCCCAGTTTTCAAGGGGTTTACTATCCAGTGAAGGAAACAGAACTAGTACTGCATGTTTAAGGACTTGGTACTAATAAGAAAAAATAGTTAATATGCACTAAGATGCCTCCTCAACCTTGTCACTGAATCAATTTTTTTATCACAGCCACCCAATGCCATAGCTACCAATTTTATTCAACTTTTAATTTGCCCAGATGGGAAAATTAAAACACAAGGAGATTAGATGAGCTGCCCAAGGACATAGATGGTGCCTAATATAGTAACCTGGACAAGGAGGTTACAGAGCACACATTCTTGATCACTGTACTCTGTGTATAAGCTTGAATCTATCAAGTATTGGAGAAACAAGAGAATAATGTCCACTGGAATTACTGGAAAATGCTCATGAAGGTACAATGTTCAAACTGATCCTTTAAAACTTAGTAATATATGCCTCAATGAAGGGCCCTGACCTGGGGAAATACCAGGTAGGAGCATTTTGAAAATGCATGTGTGTTTGGAGGAGTGAAATTTGGTTGCCACGAAGATTGGGAACTTCACTGACATTTAATAAATGGAGGCCTACTAGTCATCTTGTACAAACAAGATATATGACAGTCAGTCTTTCAAAGATGCTTTGTCCTGAATCTTGTGCAACTTTCGAATGATCTGGATAGTAACTGCAACTCCTAATTATGATTATGATCATAGAACTCTGCTCCATTTTACATTTATTTCCAAAGTAATTTTTTAATGCACAGTGAAAATCCAGGAATGCAGTAACCAGTAAACAGAGGGAAGGTTGAATTCCCTTCTGTTTGGAACTTGTACTAGAAAATTATTCATTATTTGAAAAAGTCACGGCTTCCATGGTAATCACAGTCATGGAATCACAAATCTAACGTCTCTATCAATCTGTCTCTGTAACTCTCATTCTGTCAGTAAATCTAGATATAAAAGCAAGTATCTGACTATTTTTCTATATTTTTCAGAGTAGATGTTCCTATTTGTACATAATGAAATAGGTGTTATTTTAAATAAATTATTTTTCTTTAAAGTTTTCCTTATGCTATAAGTAGGACAAGATCTTGGTATTTCCCAATGACTACTTTTTGTCATCTGTGACTTTCATAACAATATGCTATAGGACATTGCAAATATTTTACATAAAAGGTTTCATGTTCAATAAAGTGGTGATATATGAATACAGAGCATAAGGAGTAGAATCGTTTCATTGATTTGTGTATTCATTACTTCAATATATTATCTGAGCACCTATTATGTGCCAGACCCCTCTACTGTGCACTAGTCACAGAAGAGTGGACAAGAATTGTCAAACCCTACTCTCATAGACTTCACTTTGTAACAAAGAAAATAAGCCACTACTTGGAAATAAGGCAAAATAAGAACTGCATGTCCTTTCAATATCATGCAGGAACAATGCTTAACAGACTCAAGCAAATATTATTCAAGTTTTTAGGAGATAGTGCTTTTGTTGTACATAGTATTTATTACTGCTGATGGCTTAAAGTTTGTGAAGTTACATGCTAACTTACAGAATATTTTTCTAAAGAGATGCAAATATTTCTAAATGATAAAAGATAATGGTTTTATTTGTGTTTGATTTCTTTTAGGACACTAAAGAGGTTTGTCTTTAACTTAGAAAATTTATTTTAGTATGAAATATTTTTTTATTTCCACAAATATTCTTTCAACAAACCTTTCTAACCTAGTGGCTCTCATTAACAAGTTAAATATATCTTTGAAACATGTTTATTTCTATATTTCCAAAAGAACGATATTTTTAACTTATTGAAATTTCATTTTACACATTTCTAGTAAGAATCATATAGCAAAGAAATAAAGTTTAGATAAATATTAAAGGGTCCTAAGATAAGCAAAGTTTACATTTTTTGAGATAAAAAATTGAGGCCAATTATAAGTTTCTTAAGCATATTATTTACTTGATAAGAAAGGTATTATGATGAATCATAAAATCTGAAAAACGAGTTTTTATACTTTTGTTCAATTTAAATCAATGGTCATTTCATCTTAATTAGAGAATATTCTTGTGATATTAAGCATAGTCTATCACTCCAGCTCTTCACTAAATATTTAGCACTTTCTGCTGATATTGGAAACTGATATGCTTTAATTTCCTCATAAAAAAATCTAAAATTCTTGAGAGAAAAAAATCACTTTGTTTAATGCATAAGAAGTTTTCATGAAATAAGGGAACTATTTCAAAAACTAAAACTAAAAAAAAAAAAAAAACTTAATTCTTCCAAGAGCAGCAAAAATGGAAGTTACGTTATGAATGGAATCCACCATTCTCTAATAGTCTGGAGCTTCAGTTAGAATGGCTGGTGTACAGGGCTTGGGCCAAAGCCTGGTTTCAGATTAGACACCTTAGACAAGGTTAATATTCTCAAAGAGCAACAATTTCTGGAGGAAAGTTAAACTAGAAAGAATTTTCACCAGTAAGTCTAACAAAAGGAAATTCGTTTGTGTCATAACATAATTTCAATAGTAGCCTAAAATATGGTGGGTATGTAGATATTTGAGCCTAGATGAACACTGTTTGCATGTTCCACAAATTTGTAGGCTGAAGATTTTAACTGAAAGCAAATCTGTTGGGAGTGCCCAAAGGTGCTAACAAAAGCAAATGTAACCCTCTGAAAGGGTTCAATAAATTCCCACAGGCAGGTTTTCAAGAAACAGGACTCACAATCAGAAATCCCAAAACACACAAGGAAACATCACAAAATCTGAGAACTGGCAGAAGAAAAAGCAGCAGAATCAGACCTCCAAAAGTTTGATATTGATATTATTAGGAACAGAATATAAAATAAAACTATATATAATAAATAAAGTGTAGACTCATGAATTCAATTCAAGTTCAATTCAAAACTTCTTACTCATCACAAGAATGAGGAGGTGTAGTTGAGACCTAACAAAGCAAATGGAAATTTAAGAAAAATTAAAGCAAAAAAACTAAAAAATGGATCTCACAAGAGTTTTAACAAAATTAGATCATTTAAAAGATATACTTAAAGAATTATTTACGTGTAACAAAGAGAAAGAGTTGAAGAATAACAAAGATTGAGTGTCGCGAAGGATAGAGAAAATCCAATGTAAGTTTGGTTTTAATTAGAGCTAAAAATAGAATGAGAAAGGCCATAATCAGTGATAATAAATGAAAGTCAGATTCTCAAATGAAAATTTCCAAATTTTCAGAATTAGAAAAAAAAGGATCTTACAACAGAACAGCAATTAGAATGATAGATACCTGTTTTTGCATTTTTCCAGTTTAATTGAAATATGATTCACTAATAAAAATTGTATTTATTTAAAGTATACAATGTGATGTTTTGAAATACATACACATTATCAAATGATTAACAATCAAGTCAATTAGCATGTACATCAGCTCACTTAGGCACTATTTTGGACATGCGTGTAATGAGAACACTTACTTGCTATCAACTCTTTTAGCAAATTTCAAGTAAAAGGTTCATTATTCTTAACTCTAGTCACCACATTGTACATTAGGTGTCTAGAATTATTCATCTGACAACTGAAACTTGTACTCTTTGACCAATATCTCCCCATTTCCCAACTGTATACCTTTTTGGTAACCACTATCCTGTTCTCTTTTACTCTGAGGTTCACTTTTTTAGCTTCTACAAATAAATGAGATCATGCAATATTTGTCTTTCTGTGTCTGACTTATTTACTTAGCAAAATATGCTCTGAGTTCATTCATGTTGTCATAAATGACAGAATTTCCTTTTTTTAAGACTGACTGTTTCATCTGGCATGCATGTTTACTTATTTTGTGTGTAGGCAGACATATGGATTGTTTCTGTATCTTAGTTGCTGTGACTGATACTGCAATGAACATGGGAGTATAAATGGTTTCTTGAGATAATAACTTTATTTGTTTATTTTTTGGAGATGTATATACCCGAAAATGTGATTACTAGATCATATGGTAGTTCTATTTTTAATTGTTTGAGGAACTCCCATACTGTTTCCCAGAACAATTGCACAACTGTGCATACTCACTGTGACCCTCCCAACATGGCTTCCCTGCCTCCCCGACCCCGAGGATTAAAGGAGCTTTAGATGCCCCTTTTACGGGCTTCAAGTGGATAATGGGCATCATGAGATTCAAGGACCCTGTGCTCTTTGCTACCTCCCATGACAATAGGGATCCTTCTGAACTGGAGTTAGTATCTCTAGCAATGAAGGGGCACCTGGAAAGCAAAGGACATGTGACATGATTAATTTAGTAAATTAATCATTTCCCAGATAAGAAGCAGTACTAGCAAGGCCTGAGTGTGCAAACCCACCAGTATTTTTAAGGAACCAAGTGTCATTCAATTGTATTGGGACCTAGGATGCAAGTCAATAGGAACAGAGATTGGGAAGCTAAGTCTCCCTCATGGCTGGCTGATGTTACACTGAGCAGATCTGATCGTGTAATGCTCTGGACCCAAAGCTATTGAGGTCACCAGTGTTGCTTAGTGAAGTAATTCTACTTGGCATTCATGGTCTTGGACCCATATTATGTATTAGAACCATTTTTTTATCGAATTTGCTATTATTTCTCTTTATTTACTCTCAACCAAATTAAACACTCACTGTTCTTATCCAGCTCCATGTCCAAGCTCTCCTATTATTCAATTTATCTGAAAATTTTCAACTCCCTCTCCACTCAACTAAACCTCCAACTGTTCATCCTTTATTTTATCTGAATTTCCATGTAATTAATAAAAACATTCTCTTGTTTTTCCATTCTCACCTCCAGATTTTTATTACTTTCTTTCTAATGTGTTAATTTGTTCATTTCTCTGTTGTTACATCTAAGTGCATAAAATAATGTTCCCTAAAGAGTATGCCTAAATTTGCCAGCCATGCAAAGTTTCATCCACAGTCCAAGGTAAGTTTTGTCACCTGTCAGAAGAAGTAGAATCTATTTTTAAGGCATTTCAAGTTCTGTCCTTTTAAAGTAACAGGTGGTCATTATTCCCCCAGGCAAGTCTATGTCATGCCTAGAAAATAGCAGACAGCCACATAAATTGGCTGTAGTTTTGAATATAATTATTAGAAAATGTACAAAATTGTGTAGGAAAAAAAAACTCATAAAGCCTATGAGAATGCTAATCACAAAAGCTTTCACCTTACTTACTATTTTAGATATGACTTTCTTGGTAAGTAGAAACGGCTTCTGTTCTTTCTGTTGTCCTTACGGTGTGTGACCTACATCTAAGGGAATAAAATGTCAAATCTTCCCTCACCAGAGTAGAAAAACCTTAAAAATTCATTCAATCAAACAGTGACTTCTTGAGTAGAGCATTTTCTAAAAAAAAATTCCAAAGCTACCAGCCATAAAACAATAACAATGAAATACAGCTCTTAACTAACTATAAATTTACTAATCAATGTTTTAAGGAGAAAATGTGTAAATGCTGTGACGTTAATCATAACTCTTGCCCAAATGATATCCAGGGTTAGAAAATAAGCTAGTGAGGTTTCTTAAGAATTTGTGACTTGGGTTTATAGACAGGTTTCAGTGAATACATTCGCATTACACTGGGTTCTCTGCTGGCCTTAAACACGGTGTTTGAAAATAGAAGTGCTAATTATTTATGCAATTGCTCAAACGGCATAGTCCAAGCACTCAGGGTAGTTTTAACTTTCCTTTTTCCTTATAATTAAATGTATAGCAATTAAAGAGCATTTTACTGAAGCACATTAAATGTAAATTTAGAACTAGATTGCGAAATGATGTTTCACTGCAAATAAATGAGTCCAACATAAAAAATAATGGGGGAGGTCTTCTGGGTTCTAAAATGTTACCAGAAAAAGGCATTAAGCATTATTTAGTAAATTCAAGTACTATGTAAATAATAGTTTCTATCAATAATTGATCTCCCTAAAATTAAAGGTGAAAGGTTGTTTTTTTTTTTAACAATAAAAGGTATATCAAGGCAAAACATTAGCCAGTAAACTTAAGAATTAAAAAATACATGATTTTTAAAACCCTCCTTAGAGTTAGTTTCTTGAGATTTTCAAAAATTCATAACCATTTAGGGTGGTGTAATAAAAATAAGCATATGTCACTTTCATTACGATGCAGCCACCCACCCAGACTGCATAGGCCAGTGTCATGTCGTTCAGTGTCCAAGAAACTAGCTCTCAGGGCACATATCTCCTTTGCTCTACCTTCATTCGAATCCTGCCTGATTACAACCAGACTTGAAAAGAAATATTAGGTAAAATTTAGATGAAGACAAGTCTGATTGAGACCTAGTGTGCATGCTGATTCTCAGTTGCTTCTTTCTCTTCTCCTAATATGGTAGGGTGAACATGTTTATATCTTTATACATTGGCCCGTCTCATTATACTTGAAATAGAATGATGGAATGGTGCTGTATTCCATTGTATGAATGAGCACAGCATAATTTAAGCCATCTACTGATCTTTTTTTTTTTTTTTTTTTTTTTTTACCTATAGTGAAGGAGAAAGGAAGGTATTTTTTAAACTCTCTTTGAAGAAAATTATATTGGCTAACAATTATATTTGGCTTTACATAACACATATTCTATTAATGTTGCTTAAACCAGTAAGGTGTTTATTTTTTCTCTTTTTAAAAAGTGTAGAGTTTGGCAGCTCGGGGCTGGCACAGCTGTTCTGATAATTCCTTGAGAACAGAAGCTCCGTTAACAGCAACCGAGCATGTGGCATTTGTCCTCAGTCTTGAAACTGCCAAGTCACCTCCAGGCAAAAGGGAAGGAAAATTTGCAAAGGGGCAAAAGCCAGTGTTCCCAAGTCAGCCTCTCTCAGAAAAAAATAGAACTTTCTCTCAAGCTTGACCTAGGAGGCTCCTACTGTAGTCTTATTGGCCAATGTGGGTTCCAGGACAAAACTAGGTAAAAGAAGGGTTGGGAGGGACATATTTTTAACAAAGCATACTTCTGCTCTAACAATATTGAGGGAGAAAAATGGAATCTAAGCGTAAACTGTTAACGTCTATCACAGAAATACATGCATGAGTTACATCTTACTCAATGGTTAAATGCCCAGTGATGCTTTGGGTTTGATCTTCAGTTATAACTATGTGTATAAACAAAAGTACTATTTCAAGTGCTTGTCGTTTAGGACCATGTGCTTGTCAAATATTTTAAACTAGAATTCTGTAAACAAGTCTGTAGAGGATGGTGAGGAGAAACTCATCTATTTCTTAATGTTTTTCACAACAAGCAGGCAACATCCTGCCCAAGATTCTGAGAAAAATAATAATTCAATTGCTCTTGTGCTAGAAAGAAAGAAAAAGAAAATGATGTAATTTATGATTACGGTGAAAGTTTCCATAACTATATCATAAGACAGCTGAGATCTCCTTATTGCTTTTCCTTGAGAGAAGTCAATTCCAGCTGACATGTTGTCGTATATGTTCTATCTCCTCTGCCTCTGACCATCCTGTTTTTCATTCCACCTCAGCCACCTATTTTCCCAGTCTTCAAATCCTACCTGCATAGAATCGTGTGAGAGAAATCTGACATGCTAACGTCTAAGTTCCATCCCCAGGGATGCTGATTTGATTCAGTTTTGATTTAAACTTCCCAGGTGGCGTCAATTTGCAGCCCCAGAGAAAGACTGCTTACAGAATTTCTATTCTGATCAACTTCACTCTCTCCAAAAAGCATTCCGGAACCTTCCACTTCTGACCTTTACCACCTTCCTACACTATTTCCAATAACTCTTTGACCAGGCTGAATTCTACAATTCAGTGATTCACCATTTTTCAATATCTCTAACTTTTGTCATGTTCTCACTTCCTCCTTAAAGCATTTTAGATTCCTTTGTATACATTCATTTTCTAACCCCAATTTTTCTGTTTTACTCCTGTGGCAAAATCCCCATTTTGTTAAATCCAACTTCCCATGGGCGCTGTAGTAAATCCAGGGAAGCTAAGCATTAACTGAGGACAAATTAAAATAGACAATGCATTGCCATTAACCTCCAGTGAGTCCTTATCTCTGTCATGCAATCGTATTACTCTCCTCGTCTATTACTTGTCCACATCTCTAAAGGACAATTGCATACTTTTCCTTAACATCCCTCCACATCTCTAATTTCAGCTGATGGCATTGATTTTTTACTTCACTGAAGAAATTGAGGAAATTTCTCTGCCACTGAATTTATCAACTGACTGCAACTGAATTTAATAGTATCCCTTTACTATGTCCGTCCCCTTGCACCAGATCCCACTTAATAGCTCAAAGATATAGGTAGAAAGACATCATCCTAGATGTTGACCATCTCTTTCCTGCATCATCATCTCCCCCTCTTGATTGTATCCTTCCCAGCAGCATTGTGTTAGTTTCCTGTTGCTGCTTACACATTACAAGAAACGAAGTGGCTTAAAAGAAAACTCATTTATTTTCTTACAGTTCCAGGGGTCACAAAATGGATGTGCAAGGATACGTTTCTTCTGAGGGCTCTAGTGGAAAAGGCAGTGTTTGTCTTTTCCAGTTACTGGAGGCCACCTGCATCCTCGGCTCATGCCCCCTTCTCCTATTTCAAGTGCAGCAGAGTAGCAGTCTTGAATCTCAGTCTCAACTTCAATGTCCCGCCCTTACCCCCACCTCGACTTCCATCATATCTCCTCCTCTGACCCTTCTGCTCCCCTGGTTCCTATATTGACTTTTCTAACTGCATTGAATCCACCTGGATAATCCAGGATAATCTCCCTCATCTCAGGATCCTTAATCAGATCGCAAAGTCCTGTTTGTCGTGTAAGGTAATTTATTTCACAGGCCTTGGAGATTAGCGTGTGAACATTTCGAGTGTCCTTTCTTATTCTTTCTCATTGAGCATATCCTTCTTGTCCTTTCTTATTTGTTATTCTTTCTACCATAAAAATTCAAACCTATTGCAATATGGCCAAATTTAAAAACAAACAAACAAAACTTCCTACTACTGCTCTTTCTTACCTCTTATAAAATATAAACTTTGAAAGAAGTCTCCTCTTCTTGTGCTCTTTAATTTCTTCCTTCCCATCCTCTTTTTGATTCTCTTCAAGCAGGCTTCATTCTTCACTACTTCCCTAAAAACTACTTTAAAAGACATCGATGACCTCCACGTTGTTCAATGTCATCTTTGGCACTTAGTTTTCATCTTAGTTAACTGATCACAATGTTTGCCCCTGTTGACAACTCCTATATTGTTACAGTGCCTTCTTCACTGGCTGTCAGAGAAGCCACCCTCTGGTTCTTTTCCTACTTCTGGTCACTTTCTCTCATTCTCCTTTGTGAGTGCTTTCTCACTTATCCGACTCCTAAACACCACAGTGTTCCAGGGCAGCCATCAATGGCTTTAATGCTACATTGTGTGCTGACAGGTCCCATAATTTTATCCCCAGGCTGAAGCTCTCTATAATTTCCTTTGGAAATCTTACAGGAATCTCAAATTTAGCGTGACTGAAACCAAACTACTATTTAGCATGAATGACTACCCCAAACTCCTTATCCCCTTCTCAGTGATTTCTCTCTCTTTCAGAGTTCATGCATCCAAAAACCTTGTGTTTTTAATCCTCACACCCTCTTTTTATTCACCCTTCGGTTCCCATCTATCAACACATCAATCAGTTTTTGCCTTCAAATGTATCCAGAAACAAATGACTTTTTGCCATCTCCCACCACCACCCCCGGATCTAAACCACTGTCTCCTTTTGTTTACATTACCACAGTCTAGCCTCCCAGCTTTTAACCTGGCTTTCTACAGTTTACATCACCACAACAACCAGGGTGACCATTTACAATAAAGTCAGATTCTGCCATTCCTCTGCTTAATGTTCCAAAGGCATCTCTTCTTACTTGGAGAAAGAATATTCCTATGGCCGGTTGCCTCTCTGAACTCAAATCCGGCTACTCTCCTTTGTCTGCATCACCCAGGTGATACTTCAGATGGCAGGTATTCGAACCGCAGAAGCATCTTTCTCTTCGAGGTTGCACTCATTCTTCCGTTCGAAGGAAATGCCTCTCTCTGGATATCCACATAGCTCAGGGCCTCACTCACTTCTTTTAGATCTTTGCTTAAAAAGTGTTACTTGTCCATTGTACATAAATAAACCTCTCCCCCGCAGATACTCCCATTCCTTGGTTCTGATTATTTTCTCAATAGCACTTCTCCCAACCTTTCATATTATAATGTGGAAGTAAAGACTATGAAGGGGAAAAGCAAAGGCTATTTATTCTGAGCTTGCTGTAGAAAAGAAGTCAACCACTGTCATTTGTTCTGACAGGCCCTCAGCAAACGGAGGAGTAGGAAAGCTTTATAGCGGAAAAATGGGGAAGGCTCCAGGTGTGTGCTGATTGGAGGCTATGGTCACAGGGAGACTGCAGGTGAGCTACCTAGAAGTGGAGCATCCTGTCTGATTGGTTTGGGTGCACATTGGGCTTTCTCTGGTTGGTCTTAAGTTGGGAACAGGGACAAAATTTAAGGGAGCTGTCAGTTATTAATCATATCTTGATCATTTGGGGCCAGTGGAGACAGAGTTATTGTCTAGCTTCCTGTATGATTGCTAGAGATAGTAATTAGGCTCCCTACAAGTCTGACTGATACCAGGTTGGCTTCCTCGGTGGTTTATTATAGATAAGGGGGTTGGTTTCCTGGGCAGGTTGCTCCAGATTGTAGGTCAGAGTTCTCTTTTTATACCTGTTTTGGCCAGTGTCCATTTGTATACTCAGGTTCTCAGATCTTTGCCTCTTGATATGTCTGTTGTCTGTCTCTTCCCAGCATCAGGCAAGTGAGTCAATGTCAATGACTCACGATGGGAGAGACCAGAATTGATGTTTATGAATTTCCTTATTCCTAGTACCTTGCACATCGTCCATGCTCGATAAATGTTTGCTGAAAATAAAAATAAAAATGGGGGAGATGTGATCTTAACTATTTTCATAAATGATTAAATGAAGGAAAAGTCACACGGAGGAGAGAATGGAGGCTGAATTATTTAAATTTGAAAAGCCAAGATTCATCAAATATTATCTCTATTTTGTGAGTATAGATAAAATAACTTTCGCCTGCGAATGACTTAGAAATGAGCTTTCAAACGATTGAGTCCTTAAAGAGAGTCAAAAAGAAAAAAATCCGCGTGGTACAAGCGGTATTATGCAAGTTGGCCTTAATAATTAGAAAAAGTCTTTCATTGTTTTCCTCCTACAGCTATCTTGGCTTATTTTAAATATGAACCATAATAGTAAACTGTTCCAAAAGGCTATCCTGACCATTTTAGCACGTTTTAGTATACACCCTTCATCTTCACAGTTTACAAGGGTGACGCATACTTACTTCTCCCTCACGGAGTAACCTGGAGCGCCCTCTAGTGTTTGGGTGACGTCACTGCTTTTCCTTCAATTTACTACTTGGAGGTTTCTGTATCCAGATGGGCAAGACAGAGATTTTGAGGTTGTAACCCCTGACACCCAATGCTAAATACTGGGCCCAATCATTTTGATTTCAGGGCACCATTGGTCTACTCATTCCCATTTGAGCTCAGAATTCTAAATATTTTTTTCTCCAAATCTTACTGTCTTTATCCAAAATACTTAAACATCTGTGTGTAATCTTTACGCAGTATACAGCCTTCGACTTACCTTTCCTGAAGAATCATATATATCATTCAATACTCTGAGACTACCTACACTATTTCTGGTACTAGCTAAGTGCTCTACAGGCATCATTATAGCGAATCTTCCCAACTAATATGTGAGGTTCTGTTATTATTTCAATTTTGTAAATGTTAAAACTGACTCTCTAAGAGACTTAATTTGTGTTCTCACAACTAACTAGTAGTCCACAAGGGTGGAAGGTGCAGCTGGGTCTCTCTAACTTAACAGCCTAGGGAGATAAACTGGTCTACCATATGGTCTCATTGTTACATGTTTTATTTTGATTGGTCCAGACTCTCGTCTTCCTCATGAGTAAAGATGTCCTCCCCCATAACACCATAGAAATGGGTTCCTCACTCTCTAAAGATGATCATGTGTTCCTCTTAATTAGAACTAAAGCTCTAATGCTAAAAGACTCATTGGTTCTTAGAAAAATTATGAGACACACCGATTATTTAGGTCCAAGAACCCTGTTAGTCCATTCTAAACTCCCTTCATCATTCATTTCCTTACTTTTGCTCGCATGCCTCAGATCTGATGCTCTTTTGAGCATCGTAGAATCCAGCAATGAACTGCCTTAAAGTTAATGTAACAAAAAATAATTTAATTTTAAAAGGCCTTTCAAAATAATCCATCTTCTTAAAAGTTGAGATCTAGAATGGTAGAGATAGATAGTAGGTGTTCATCATTTGTTGAATGAATAAATTACACATGAATGTAACCCTTTCAAAGTAGTCTATAAAACTCCAGAAATTGTGTATGTGTGTATGTTCAATTTTTTTAGTCAAATTATATTTTATGCCCCCAGATTCTATAACAGATCTGGAACCCCAAAAGGCTTTAACGACTGTCCTATTTGTCTAAATTCTGTATAATTCAGGTTGAGATCAGCTTGTACAGAACTCAGAATTTATTATTCATTAGTTTGACATTTTCATGTTGCGTCTAGCATTTCAGTTGACGAATTTCCTCACACAGAGACCACTGAGTATGTTTTCCCAGAACTGACACTGAGTGTGGTGCTGAAACCCTCGAGCTTGGTCCAGGAGGAAACCCTGGCACTGAGCTTAGCGCAGGCCATCAGGGAATGTTTGGTGAATAAAGAATCGGATCTCCTGAATTATCAACCTATGTAATTTTTAGAAATAAGAAATTTCAGGAGATTGCTGTTAAGCTTGGGGTGGGAAAAAGAAGGGGTCCATTAAAACTAGCATTGGAAATAAGTATTAGATGGACCTCTCATTTTTAATTAGATTGTAGATGCTTGAAGAGAAAGCTTTGTCATTGTTTAGGGAGTGTATTTCTCATAATTCTATCTTTTTGTGCTATATATATATATGTATATATATACATATATATATATACATATATATATATATTTTAAGCAATAATAGGTAGGATTCCTCTTCCGTTGTGAGTGTAGAAAGTCCCTAGAGATTATCTCTCTTGTCAAAACAACCAGAACAAGTAAGAAAAGTTGCAAAACCATCATTTATTTTTTTAAGCCTGATACATATATGCATTATTAGGCCTGATTCTGCAGAAATAAATATTATCTTAGATTAGAAATTTGCAAAATACTCATCTCTACTCCATATTTTTCTCACTTGCATGTGAAGTCTAATTCTGCTAAGATTCTAAAATGTATTATTGCATTGAGAGATATTGTTAACTGGGAAGAAGTAATAACTTTCACACCTAAAGTTAAAGCTCATTAAATTTGCCTCCTAAGAAGCAGCATAGTTTGAGAAACAACCAAAGAATCACAGAGAAAAAGAAGCAAACACCAGGAGGTAGAAATGTTTTGCTAATTTTTTTAGAGAATCTTGGCTTTACATTAATTTCTGAAAGTGAGTTTGTTTCTGCATTTATATTAAGTTTACCAAAAATAAATCAGTTCTTCCTGTCTCTACTATGTAACTGTCAAATAGATATTTAAAGGATATTCATTTGAGGTTCTGAAGTTATCAACCTGTCCAGGATGCAAACTCACCTCATCCGCCACGGAAATGGAAGTGGTACTGTGTTGAGAAGCACAGCATAGTGAGAAGAGAATAGGCTTTAGATTCAGTTTACATTTGTGCCGGGCTCCTTCACTCACCACCCATGCCATTCAGGACATGTTCTTGGACCTTCCTGAACATCGTTTTCCTCAGGTGGAAAAGCTTCTTCCCAATGTTAATGTGATGATTATGGGTAATTTTTGCAAACACCAAGCACGGAGTGCATGCCTCACAAAGAGATTAACTACCATGATTTTTAATATGTTCATATTTCCCTGCTTGAATACTGACTATATTTGGGAAGAATAATAAGATAAAATTAAATATCAAACTGTATTTAATTATCTCTTTGAGGTAGAGTTTCAGATGATTTTATTATTTTTCATTATATGTTTAATTTTTAAATGAAGACTGTTATACAAAATTTTGATTTTGATTATGAAACATAAAAATAAAACTGGATGGATTTCAGGCTGTAGACCCAACGGTTGTCAACACAAAATTTTGGTCTGGGCTAATCTAAGATTTATTTTCAAATAGCACTTGGTGTCCCTGCAACCCTCCATTATTAAGAAATTTGTTATGCCATGTGTTTGAGAGCCGAGGTCATATAAACTGAGATGACAGAGCAATTCCATTTCATTGACATTAATTTAAAGAGACTTCACAGTAACCCCAGTGTTTGGGGGTATTTTGAAGACATGGCAGGCACAAATTGATGTTTCTCAATAGTTTCTCAGTGTATCAGGTCTTCGAAAGATTTACTACTGAAAGACTGACTATTGCTTGTATAATATGTTTTCAATAAACACTTGTTGCTTCCTGGGTTTACCACTTACTTCTTGACCTATATAAATAAAAACTAACAATTTCTTCTATCATATATGAATTTGGCTCTTCTGTCAATATTCTCTAGATACCTGAAAAAATTCTCCAGGTACCTGAGGAAGTAAAACAGAAGAGGTAATTATTGATTGTCAGAGGTGCATGTATTCTAAAGTATATAGTATGGTCACAGCAGTCCAGACCTACCTATCGTTAATCCTTGGTCAATCTAGTATAAATCTGCTCTTTAGTTAAGTCTCCAGATTATCACTGTGAGAAGGCATGAATAAGAACAGATGACATCGAAAGATTTTGATTCCAGAATAACATTAACGATCTTCTGTTTAGGGCAGTTGACAAAAATGAAATGAAATCCTTATATTTGAACCTGATACCATCTCCTTCAGATGTAGTTTTAGAAATTGATTGGGTTTGAATGTATCATTTAGTTCACCTTAGGGAAAGTATTAAAATCCTGACTTCCTGGATGAGGTTTCAGTCTTTTACACTGGACCTGATAGGTTAGTGGTAGAGTAAGCATTTAAAAATAAATTAACTAAATATTGATTAAATATTGATTTATAAAAGCTCCCTCCAACTGAGTAATACCATTGTTCTAAGTCAAAATTGCTTTTATGCTACAGTTGATTTTGAAATTTGTAGTACATGAGACTAAGATTGTACCTGAGTATGCCTGCCACAGTGGCTTAAATAGGAAGGAAGGAAGGAAGGAAGGAAGGAAGGAAGGAAGGAAGGAAGGAAGGAAGGAAGGAAGGAAGGAAGGAAGGAAGAGAAGAGTTTATGTGAGTTTTTTCATTATTAGTACAATATTTTCTCCTCAGTTCTCATTTTGCAGTGAATTGGGACAAGCACTCTGAAAGTAATTTCATTAAAATGTCAATAGAATATGAAGTATATTCTAGACAAGTATCTACAGACTTGATGAAACCACCAACCTTTACATCAATTAGTGATAATCTACTTTTAAAAGATCCAGAGATCAATGAAGCAGAATATATAGCCCAGAAAGAGACAGTGAGATATGTATGCAGTTACTACTTGATAAATAATGCATCAGCAAACTAGAGGGAATGAATTATTTAACAAATGGAGCTAAAAAATTAGCTACTTTGGAATTTTTAAGTTATATTTACCTGTTAAAATGCTAAAAAAAAAAAAAAAAAGGAGGGTGGAATCTCTCTATGGAATAAAACAGTTTAAAGAAATATATGCAAAAATCAAAGCCAAAGAGTAAAATAAAACAAAAAATGACTTGCTCCATTGTGTTATTTTTTAAGGGCAGAAGTGTGAAGTACTACTTATATTTGTTTACTTGATTTGACTATTTTTTTCATTTAGATATTTCCAAAATTCTTTAGTTTTATTTAAAATACAAAACCTTTACCAAACTATCTCTTAGTCTTCATTCAAGATCATTAGTTTTGCTTAAAACCAGCTCTTTCAATCACAAGTCTTTATTTCCACAGATCTTGAAAATATTCTTTGATTCTTCCTCTTATTTTTTTACTCACCTGTCATTTTTTCATTCTTTTTTCTTATTTATCGTCACTTTTTCTCATAGTTTTATTATTCCCCTCAGAATTTGGTAAACTTTTCTCATCCCTTTCTCCCACAGACCTGTTTTGATTTTCTGCTGTCTACTCTTTTTAATATACTTCTATCCCCAAAATACACGTGCTTATAAGTTTATTGATCTTCCCACTATGAAAATATTTGCATGTTAAGAAATTAAAGCACAGAAAGTTTTAAAAGTAAACAATAATCACATATAAGCTTACATTTTAATTATTTTCTTTCGTCATTTTTTTTCACGTGGATGTGTGTGCATGAGTGTTGGTGTGTACAGTCACTATGTGTGTGTGTGTTTGAGAGAGAGGTTTAACCATGATTATAATGAATATAAAATTTTTAGAATGTTTTTATTCCATTTTCATAACATTATAGCAGTAGCAGTATTTAGGTCATTAGAAATTCCTCACCAGCAGGAAAATATGCAGCTGAAGGGATACACACACCATTATTAATTTCACCTTTCTTTGTGGGACACTTAGATTTTTTACAACGTCTCTTTATGATATGTAGTGTTCAGATGACCATGAGTTTACAAAACTTTTGAAAATAACTCTGATTATTACCAAGCATAAATTTCTACATTATTAAAATATTTTTTGTCTTTTTTTCTTATCTCTTCCTGTGTTGGGGAAATTGAAAACAGACTGTTCTGATGGAGAAAACATTTTGACAAAGGTAGTAGAGAAACAACGGTTTTATTATTGAATAAGCATAAAAACAGAATGTGACGTGCATCACATGCACTCTGCAAGAGATTGCAAAGACAGAAAGAAATCTAAGGTCTTTATATAGCCAAGGAGACACAACCCATTATACACATGTTTTCAAGATAAACAACTAACTATTCCTCAAGTAAAAGGACTTGACAGCATCTTTATAACACAGTTCATGCTAAATTTACCTGTTAATTAGGGTGATCACCTATGTTAGCTAATTGGCCTTAGCCAGAGGAGAAACAAACTACTCATATCTTCATGATTGTTTGTTTTGAAACTTGGAGCAAGATGCCACTGAAGTTAGGCTCCAACTCTGCCTTTAGAAACCAGGAGATGAGGGAAGGAGAGATTATCTCCCTTAATATTTACATGTCAAAGAAGGGTCTCTCAGATTCTAGACAAGGAGAAAGTCATTCCTAGTCATAAAGCTGCCAAAATCTTATCTAGTTTTTGAAAGGATTTGTATATGTTCCAAAGAGAAGAGAAATCACTTTCGATTACAAGTTTTTGAAAGCAAATGTTCTGAAAAATAGCAGGTTAGGAAATCTCTTATTTTCATCAGGGAAATTAGCTGCTTATATAATTTGTATTTTTCCTTGTGCTGCTTTTATTTAATAGAAAACATGTTCTCTTTTTTTAAAAAAAAATTGTTTTTAAACCACCTTTAAATCTATGCTTTTGTTTCGTAAAATTATTTAAAAGAAAAATTTACCTTTAAGTTCTTGACACGCCTACTTTGGGCTGTTAACCAAAAAGAAAAAAGAAAAATACAAATCAGTCTCGAGTGAAGACTTAAAATCATTTATTTGAGCAAAGAAGGCATTACGATCCTGGAGGCACAGATTCGCGTTCAAAACAAATTGTACTCCAAACTTAGCTAAGAAGGGCAGGTAGATAGAAGCAAAACCACAAGGGTGGTTTACATTTAGGTCCTCTATGCAAATGAAGGATACTGGCTGGTGAAATGTATTGGCTTGTTTCAAAGTAAAGAATACAGATGATCTGGTTGCTATGGTGAGGAGGAAGTAAAGTCAAAGATGTGGTCACATAGTTGACTTAAAAGTTCAAAAGTTCATGGTGGGCTGTGCATGAGGCAGACTTTTTTATGGCCTCTCACTTCTTTTAGTTCCCATGACATAAATGACTCTCTTGGTGATTTCCATTCACAAGGCCTAGAGGTGATTAAATGTGGCTTTAGGTTAATTGATGCTTCTCCCATCACTAAGTAGAGTTTATTTTCCCATTCCTTGATCCTGGGATGGCTTTGGTCAATTGCAAATGATAGAAGGGAAACCAATTTCTTAAAGCATTGGTGTTTTTTTTTTCTCCTTGGATCTTCAGAGCCCTGAGCCACCATGCTAGATGTCTGACTAGATGACTGGAAAGAGGTGGTGAAGAAGTCCTAGGACACATATATAGTTAGAGGGGCCCATCTGAACCTAGACATTCAGACATCGTTGCCAAGTGCCAGACAGGGAAGGAACTGTTGTTGACCCTAGACCCCAGCTACTAACTGGTCAGTGCCACAAGCCACCGGAACCTGATTCCCTAACCCACAAAAGCATGACATGGAACATGGTTGTTATTTTACATCACTAAGTTTTGGAATAGTTTATTACACAGCAAGAAATATGCAGAAACAGGTCTCAATGCAGAATCTTTTCTTCTCTCTTTATTCAACTTTTGATAAAGTAAAAGCATCGTATTGAGATTTCAGCTATAAAAGTGGGCTTCATTTTTCTAAGAGGTTTTCTCAGCTTTAAAACTGAGAGACAGTTTAATTTCCAAAGCATTTCTCTAATTTAGATCCTTCAAAGATGATCTTCACATAGCTATGAAAAGATATCTACCCATATCTCTACTTTAAAAAAAAAATAAAATAACAAAGCATAGAAAAATTGGTTTGAAGGAGAAAGATTATTGATTTATGATGCTTACACAAGTACATTGTTACTAGGTTGCCCAGATTGCAGACAAAAACAAATTATCTTCAACAATAGATTTCCTTCCTTCTCACCACCCCTCCTGTGCATCAATTACAAAATGCAGAAGTAACCAAAGAGAGGACCCCAGGCAACAAAGCTAATGGTTTTAAGAGGTTAGTGATTAAAGAGGATGGGCTATCAGAATAAAAACCAAGAAAAGGCCGGGTATATGGAAGGACTATTTTTTGTTTATTTTGTTTGTTTGCTGCCTATTTAATAAAGTTTATTCTATCCTTAAAAAAAAATAACAGTAAAACAGGAAAAGCCCATTTTTTTTAACCCATTGTAAGATGGGTCCCTCTAAAATATATAAAATATAAACTTTTTCCTGATTCAGAAAAATGCTTAATTCTGATTTTTTTGTCTTTGTATAAAAGGTTCTTTTTGTTTCCAATAATTTCATACGTATTGACTGGCATTTGAAGAGGAGTCATGAAAGGAGGCAGACAGCAGGTTGAGCAATAGGGGATGGAGAGAGTATTTACAACCAGGGTGATTCGTGAGACAGGGAGGGAGCTCACAGAGCTCTTAGTCTAACAAAGACTGAGTTTGTCCAAAGAGTGGAGAGGTGGAGCCTGCTGACAATTGGTGTACGACTGGGCTGACACTGAACTCCATCCAGCAAAGGGGAGGTGAGTAGGTGCAGCCAGAAGAACCCAGGATAAGCAGAGTCATAGAGGATGATGAGGGCATTGCATATGAGCAAGGTCTGGAAGAGAGAATTCCTGGATGGCAAAGAAATGACATGGTATCTGGCAAAGTCAAATATGAGTGCTGTGAAGCCTGTGGCACAATATCAGAAGGAAAAAGAGTCTATACTGTTAGATTTTGTTTTGTTTTTGTTTTTGTTTTGTTATATTTTGTTTTCCATGTTGACGATGTCAAACTCTCCTGTAAAACTGGGTAGGCAGTAGTTCTGAACTTGAGGTTAAACTTTGACATATTCATAGTAGTTTCCTGCAGCGTGATGTTGTGAAGAGTTCCAGAATATGGCAGCCCAACCCCTCCAATCTCTCCTCCAAACTCTGATCCAATAAATCTCTTTTGTTTGTTTTGAGAGTCATGGCCAATCAAGGTTCCTCTCCTGTCCATGTCCCCAATCCTGCAGTCTTGTTAGTGACCCACTGCTTTATTTCCTCTGCATCAGCTATCTGAGTGACAGAGTGGCTGGATCCTGGGCCAGCCACAAAATACCTTTCTTTCTCATTAACAGAGAAATGCAATTTGGAGGAAGAATAGATTTATTTGGTTAGGGACTTTGCTTTTTCACTGTCATTATTTATTAATTCATCATCTTCTAGGTTCCAGATTTATAGTTAAAATATTTGATGGAACTATAATTTTTTTGTTCTTGTTGTTAAGTAGTTTGTTATGATTGGTGGAAGCTTGGATACTTTTTTTTTTTTGCATGTGGAATTTAAAAATTTAAGTACAAACTTAAAAAAAAAAAAGTTTTCCAGGACCTCAATGAACTCTTTTATCTTCAAGTTTAAGCACTTTTTTGCATCATTTTTTTTTAAGTAATTGCCCTTGCTTTCATCTTATTTTTTAAATCCTTCTAAGGCTCTTGAGTTTATTCTTTAAACCTTTTATATTTTTCCTCACGAACTACATCTTTTTCTGTTTGCTATATGTTCTGAACTTTTCTTCTCCTTGATCTTCCGAGCATCTCATTTTTACCTCAGCCGTGACCTCCCTCAACTTGCAGTTCCTGTAGACTTTTAAAATGTGAAAATCATGTTGTTTTAGTTACAGGAAGCTTTTTTGATCTATCATTCTATCTACTTCCGGCTCTTACAGACACTTGTTTGTATAAGATGTCCTCTCTCTTTCCCAGGAGATCCAGTTCTTCAAAAGTTGCCTGCCAGTTATGGGTGTTGAGCTTGCACTTCCTTTTCCTGGCTGTTGAGTCCCACTGGTGTTCCCTTACATGATTCTAGGATCTCTTTTTTTGTGGAAGTTAAGTTATTGTCATTGGTAACAGCTAACCCTTGTGTGACGGGAATTCTCTCTGTTAGCTGGGAATCTAGTGATCCGCAAGTTGCTATCTCTCTACTAGAGTCCTGGGAAGTAATCTCTGTGCTTGCTCCCAGCTCTCAGTTATAGCTCTCAGGCTCCAGATTAAAGAGGAACCCAAACCTCTGCAAATTCCCAGTTTTTCCAGCCCTGAGATTATCCCCATGAGACAGCACATGTGTACAAATGTCTCCCTCCTTCCAGGACTACTTGTAAAGCAGGTAAAACCCATACTTCCAACCCCAGCACAAAGCTTCAGGCCTGGCCTCGGGCCTTTGATCCAAGAATCCCTTGCTTCTCATTACTCTTGGAATCAAGCAGAACCCGCAACTTTGCACTGAGCCTGCCGGCCTCTGGACTCTGCCTTTTGGCTGGGTCCCAGTTGCTGCTCTGCCTGACAGTGTACTGAAGTCAAGGTTGGGAAGAGAGGGTTGTAGGCCTTCTGTTTAGGCAGCTCTGGGAGGCCTTCTCAGGGCAAAAAAGGAGCTGGTGAATTTAAAATAGAAGGCTTATGACAGGAGTCCAAAAACGTACAATGCATTCCACACAAAATGGTAATAAATGTCAGGAACTAAAAAGCAGTAAATTATGGAGAGGTCGGGAGCGGGGGGAGAGGGGACCTAAAGTGCAGCCTTGACCCTGGGACTCAGGGAAAGAATGTTGTGACCAGTGAGTCACAGGGAAACCTTGGAGAAGGGTGGTGCTATGCCGTTTGCTTTTCAGAAAATAAACTCTGGGAAGGATACCTTTGGCCATTATTGGCAGTAGGAAGGTCTCAGATTCTTGATTTAGGGGAAAGATATACATATATTTAACCTCTCTGAGATTAAAATATAAGGGAGATTGATTATCTATATCAATATCAATATCTCCTCTTTGAGACTCAGTGTTCTCATGATTTCATATGTAATTTGTAGAATTCTTAGAGGATTGATGACTTAAAGAAAAGCATCAAGCACGCAGTAGACATGTAGTAAAGGCTACATTCCTCACTCTTATCTCTTCCTGTTAGACTATAAATTCCTTGAAAACAAAACTCTGTGTCCTTAGCACTCAGCATAATATAGCTTAATAACAGTTTTTACAATATGAGGGAGTCATTCTGGATGCAGAATCAGCAGAAGGGGCTTATGGTGGTGGCAGGTAGCACAGCATGAACGATGAAAAGACCGGCTATAAGGTGAGAGTAACAAACCACGTCTTCTGCCCCCCTGTGTGGTTTCTATCACACGACATTGCTTCTCCATAAAACGACATTATAAAGCTGCATTATCAAATGTCTTCTTGTACATAATTTGTCACCAGTCAAACCATTTCTTAATTCCAGTGCATCCCTTTGAGGATTTTAAAGAAAATCTTTGGCATGTGAATTATTCTATTTTCTAGACAACAACTTTATAATTGTTATCATACTGGTTACACTCTGAGGTTACTATGTGATAGAAATAGCTGTGATGGTTATAAGATAGGTTCCCCTTCCTATCGGTTACCTGATAAGGCATTTGGACTTACTTTGCAAGCAAAGGAGCATCCCCACAAGAAATACAGGCAGGGATTTCTGGGCCTGACTTGCCTTTGTTAAAAAACTGGGAAGGGAACAGGGAGGATAGCTGGAGGGAGAAAGTTCTCCAGGCAGTGACACAAGTCTAGAAGGCAGAGGAAAGAGATGAGATGACAGTTTAGTATAGAAGCTGGAGAAAGATTTCGGGGATACTTAAGAGTTGATATCATAAGGAAAACTAGCAGTGTTATAATTCTGTTTTCAGGGGAGAAAAAGAGGGAGGGAAATAATAAATTGGCTTTGGTGCAGTCAGGATAACTTTCTAGGTTTAAAAAAAAAAAAAAAAAGAATGTTTGATTAAAGACCAGTACTTAGAATACTGGGTTTGCTTTTCCAAGGTGCTCAGTTAGTTCTCTCTCTCTCTCTCTCTCTCTCTCTCTCTCTCTCTCTCTCTCTCTCTCTCTCTCTCTCTCTTTCTCTCTCTCATTTTCCTGTTCTCATGAATGTCTTGACCTAGAGGGCAAAATTTTTGCCTAGGTCAAAATAGCACTTAATTATTGAAAAATCACCAATCCCAGGAAAAAAAAAAAACTAAAATGTTTGCTATTAACAGTAACTAAGCATGTCATTTTCACATACAAAGATCAGTTTGTAAACTACACACTGTTGAAGAAAATATATTTTTTTCCAAAGAGAAAGAACAGAAGCTGTGAAATCAGTCTTTATTTTTTCTCCTGGGTAATCAATGAACTGTTCTGAGGTGCCCTCATCTGTGAATCTAACTAATCATATCAGTCTCATGAAAGATTTAATGATATAATTCATATAAAGTATTAGAAGTCCTAGCATGTAATATATGCTCCCCAAACATTAACTACTATTATTAATTAATACTACTTCTCAGAGGTAGAAAGGTATTTAATGATAGAAAGTTTTTACAAAGATGGCTGTTACCTATATAATATTTATAGTATATAGATTTGTTGAGACCTAGAATACTATTTTAATAAATTACAAATATATGCACCAAATATTAGTATATGAATTTAATCATTATAAGGCATATTACCATTAAGTCATATATAGTATTTTATGTTCTCAAAAATTAATACTGAATCTACTTTTATCTTTCAAATGTGGGCTTGATACTCTTTTTCAAATTAGAGATCCCAAAATATAAGGTTTTCAAATGCTCTTTACAAGTTATTAAAACAGAAAAAGAAGGAAAATAGAGAAAGAAAATCACATTAATATAAAAGGAAAATTTATTAACACAAAGGACATAAAGCAGATAACATACGTAGTCACTTAAGCTAAAAAATATAGATACAAACTTCCAATTGGATGATCAGTTGCATCAAATTTGGGGGAAACACAAAGACATAGTATTTTTATACCTTAGTAAAAGTGAACAAAAATGGATTGAGTAAAAAAAAATTATCTTGACAAATAAAATGACAATTTTGACTTAAGAATCCATATAAGGTAAGAGAGAGTTCACAAAAAAAACTTGTTTTTATTTTTTAGAGGGCTTATAAAAACCAAGACATATTATTTTTCTGTTCTATTATTTATATTGATAAAAGCCCAAAGTCTTTATTCAAGTCATTATTAAAATATTCACATGTATATATAATTTCTTGTCAAAATGCATTCTTCTTCAACCACAAAAGTTTAAGAGAGAGAGAGAAAAAATATCTTTCCTGAAGTCTTTAATGTTTCCTAGATTACAGTTTTATCTTTCTTCTTAGATAGCTCTGGAAGGCAGTTTGAATGCAAAGCCCTTTGACAAAATATCTTCCTCTTAGAAGATGTTAATTTAATATACAAGAAAAAAAAAAAACACCTCTGGGGAAAGAGTTAGGAAAATGGGATATCAAAAAGCCATTTAGTTTCCTTTATACAGCTGATTAAAGCCTTCTTTGTGACCTTCATCATAAATCAAGTGCATTAATTGCTAAGCTATTTTTAAACAATTAATATTAACCGTCTTCAATCTTATCCCCGAGTTCCCTGAAAAGCGATAGTTGAATTCTATTTATCCAGTGTAGTGGATCAGTATTTCATTTAAAATAGAACCATATAAGCCTGTCTCTATTTATGTGAGATATCAATGTCACTCTCATCTACATACAGAATGCTATGTCATAGAGAAATCACAATTGCAAAATAATAGTATTTAACGATGTCATTTTGAAGTAACTGATAAAAGGAAAAAAATACATGAGCCGTTTTAGAAAACTGACTGTACTTCCTAAAACCATCAAAGCACTGTGTATCTCATTCTGCTGAAATAGCTTATAGAATCATAAACAGCCGATGCGCAGTTTCAGTAATTAATGTTCAACAGTTAAGAGCGACAAATCAAGGTCCTTCTGGATTCCATTTTTAGAAAATAGCGCACATTTTAGTCATTTACGTGGCTTTGTAGGTAAAGTCAAAACATGCACAACTACACATACTGACTTTTGGAGTACACACTTGGTGACTTCTTTTCCACGTGATAGCTCTTTGGGGTTGTGCGATGGGAGGGTACGGAGTATCTGTAGCTACCGCTCGTTTCGCTGACACAAGAAACACAACAGAATATCGCCCCTCCAGCTATCAGCACCAGCGCCGTGGTCCAGCCTATGTAGAGGGCCTCTCCAAGCTCACGTTTCTGGCCGTTCTCCACTATTGGGTTGTAGAAGTCTCTGATAATAGAATTGGCAACCCAGCTCACAGGGATGATGACCACAAGGCCTGTGATGATGAATATGATTCCAGCCATCAGCAGGATATGACCCTTCGCCTTGTCGTTGTCCCCAGTGCACTTCGTACACTTCATGCCAAGGACTGCTGTCATGAAAGCCAGGAAGGACAGCACGGAAGCAGCACACATCAGTCCTCTGGATGCCTGGAGATCCGGAGAGAGAGCCAGCAAAGAGTCATAGATTTTGCACTGCATTCTGATGTTAGCTTGCCTTACACAATTCATCCACAGTCCTTCCCAGAAGTTTTCAAAAACCACGATGTTGCTTCCAATGAAGGCGGATACTCTCCACTGAGGCATGATGGTGACAGCCACCGTGCCCACCATGCCAACACCACCAAGCACCAGTCCAGCATACTGCAAAGCGGAGGTAGCCATTATCCTCCAGGATGGGCCTTTTCCAACAGGACTCCTGAGCTGGTAGGGCTGTGCCCCCAGCAGAGAATAGTTTTCCTGTAGTAATGAACTCAGAACCCAGTGGTTTTTCAAATGAGAGCTGCTTCGCTTACTTCTGGCTAGATTAAATCCTGTATTGGCTGGCTGAGCACCCCCGCCTCCCCCTCCCTCCCCCCCCATTGACAGGTAAACTTACAAATCAGGTGGGGCAACTTTCTTCGCCAATGAGAGGGTGATGGTAACCCAGGTGTGTCTAAACCGACAAGAGATACTTGGAACAGTTGGACCTGCACATAAACATTCTTTGTACCTCTCAGTTTTCCAAGAAGACAGCAGTACATTTACCTGTAGCCATAATTATGAATGTTTGCACAATCAAGAAATGTACCAATCCCTTGTTACGTGAAAAGGTACGCCTTATACAGGCAATTCTGAAACTCTGAGTAAGAGCTGCTGTGACCAAAGTATAAAATAAAATACCTGCCTAAGAAATTTGCTAGGACTTGTCAAAATGCCAACGGGAAAGCAGAGTAGGGGATTGATAGATTCCTCATACCTGGGGAACTACATTCTTTGGGACACGTGGGACCTGAGTGGTTTATTTAATTTGTCTACAACTTCAAAGCAGGCTCTGCTAGGTTGAAATCAGGGAACAGACCAAGCCAAAGGACAAAATATGGCTAAAGTAATTAAATGCAATTGCCTTTTATGGCACCAAACACATATTGTTTTCTTCTGAGTCAGGAAAACTACCTTTGATATTTGAACCTTGATATACAAGAAAAAAAAAAATTGTATGAGAAGAAAAAAAAAACCTATCAAAATTTAAATCTTGATTTATAAGAAAAAAATCATAAAAGCAAAACAAAAATCTATATGATCTTATGTAGCAAGCACTCATGATAGCAATGAAATGATGAAGTGATTTACAGATAGCTGGCTTATTTTGTTGCTCTATCTTTGCTGCTCTGTCTTCTTAGACCGAAGTAACTAGAAACCTAGTTATGAAACAAAAATGATACATTATAGGGAGGGAAAGAGGGAGATGCCAAAATCAACTGTCTCCAAAAAAATAATAATAATAATAATAAGGAAGAAATGTATAGTAGCCCAAGTTGTTAATATTTGATTTTCTTAGACTAGACATGTTGGAAGTAAAGAAAAAAAATAAAACTTGATATTTACATTATTTTCCTCATTTGTTGACTTGTTAAGGGTTAACCTACATCCCTTATGCTGACAGAAAATATCTAGCACTTTCTCCTTCAGGCTTATATAAGTTACAGATTTGTGGTGAAGAAGGAAAGAGGTTAATTTTAGAAAAATCATCTCCAAACCACCAAGAAGAGTTGAAATCAAATCAGCAGATTTAAAAAAAAATCTTTAATTGTCCACCTGAGGATAGAGAATAACAGAATTAAAAATGAAAAAGAAATGACATAACTGATTGAGATAATGACAAACGTAAAAAAAAAAAATCTTTGTACGTAATCACATCAAAATTTCTTTTCCAAATTTGTGGGTGACATATTTTTTAGGAGCTCTGTTTAAAATTGCTGAATATACAGATAAAAATGGGAAAATTTTAGACAAATGGATATATCAGTATTTGAGAGTCTGGATCTTTACGGGAGCTGCCTCTCAGATATGCAGTGATTTATCTGTTGGTTTTTTCCATCACTAAACTTTCCTTAAGCACTGAGCTGTGCCATGCCCTTATTTCACACAAAAATACTTTCCTCATTTCAAAAATATTAGTACTTCCCTACTGAAATTGCCCAGCCAAAAGATTAGGATCAGAATGAGAAACCAACCTTAAATTCACAATAAATAATTTGTGGAGCTAACTGCTGTTGTAGGAACTAAATCAGGGCATCCAGGTAAGTTTCTTATTACACAGTGATCCAGTTAACCCCATCATTATTTGAAATAATTGTGCTCTGGCGTTCACAGAAAATTAGAAAGATGAGGGAGATGGTAATACTAAACTAGGAACAGAGAAGCCTAAATTTAGAGATTAAAAAGTCATTAACTGTTTATCTACTTTTCTGTAATATTGAAATGTTTAACTTGACTTTAAAATTCAGATAGCAATAATGTTTAAAGAATTTCCGATTGATACCATTTTTGCTGTTCTTTAATTCAGAACTACAGAGCAACCTACACAGATTAGTCTATAATCTCTGGGAGAATCCAAGAACCCAAGAAAGAAAACATTAGTCATGTTGACCCACTGTGTTCCCTCTCTGGAGATCTCCCTTTTGCCAACATCATCAGAAGCATAATTTACTAAATTTGCTAAATTAAATGCAGTCTTGCTAACTACATAATGCATGCAAATGCTTTCTCTTTACAAATGATAACACACAATATTAGTGTCAGATTGCCCTGGTCTTTGTCATTCTTATTCTTACAGCAATTAATCCTTAACCAACTCCTTAGTTTGGAGCTCCTATGAATTCTTATCACTGCTTGAAATAATCTTTGCTTCTGCCAGTCAAGCAGTTGCTAGTTTCTGTTGTTTTCTGGATTTGTTTTTGTATTTTTTTCTGTTGTGTTGACAGTTGCAACCTGTATTTATTTTTAATTATTTTCCACTGTTAATTAACTGTACTTGGCTGACTACTTTGTCTTGAGAAAACAAGTGAACATATCAATAGATCTCTTTGTTTGTTGTTCCCAAAATAATGCTGTGCATTGCTACGTGTTCTTGAACTATTATCCTATTTGTCCTTCGTGATGACTAGCTATTCGTGTCCTCTGTTCTCAGAGTTCTGGACCCACTAGTCCTCTATATTCACCATCTCACTATGGTTTGTATTCAATTGCTCTGCTTAAAAATGAACTCTTTCTTGTGTGGTAATTGTCTAGCATCTTTGTCAGCTTTAACAAAACGCAACAGACTGAGTGGCTTAAACAAAAGAAATTAATTTTTCACAATTTTGGAGGCTGAGAAGTCTGAGATCAGGGAGCCAGATGGAGTTCTGGTGAGAATCTTCTTATTTACAGATGGCCTTCTTCTTGCTACGCCCTCCCAGGGCAGAGAGTAAGAGAGCTCTATGCTCTTTCTTCCTATAAGGACACTAATGCCATTAGGAAGGCTCTACCCACATGACCTTATCTAAACCTAATCACCTCCCAAAGGTCCCGCCTCCAAATATCACCACACTGAGAGGGAGGGTCTGAACATATGAATTAGGGGGAAGACAAAAACATGCAATCCATAGCATCTAGCTGCTAACAAATCCCAGCAACTAAATTCACATAATTCTGATGTTTAATCTTATTGTTTCAAGAGTTCTTTTTTATCTAGACTCAAAAAAAAAAAAGGTGAACAAGTTTAAAAACAATAGACAGTATAGACAATGGAAATAATCATTATTGAAATGTTTTTATTTTTTTCTACTTTTTATTGCATTTTTAACAATTCAAATTTGAGTTATTGTGAATTCTGACATATTTCGGGAGATAGGTCCATGTGCTTTATTGAGTGTAGTATATTTGATATTCCCACTAAAGGACTGGAAAAACTAGGAAAACATTTTTAAATTAAGCTATATTCTGTAGGAAATTTTTCACTAAATTAATGAGTAATTTCTATGGACAAAATTGACATGAACCAAATTAATTCTAATCTGGGAAATTTTTTTAAAAGAATTTGGAATTTGCTAGTAATAACAAAATACCAGCTGAGTATTAGATATTACTTATGCCAGTTTCCTTACATGCATTACACCCTATATTTAAAATATCCCTAGGAACACCCTTTTATAATTGAATAAATAAAAAATCAGTAGAGACTGTGCTTTTTCTAAGGCCACACAGCTATTACTTGCTGGATCCACAAAAATGGATCTCAATTTTATACCTGAAACTCATGTTCTCTCCTGTATTGTCTGCTATTTCCTGAAGGAAATTAGGGAAGGAGAATGTTTCGCACTGACACGTAAAGTCAAAGTTAATGAAGGAACAAAATTTGCTTCAGCACATTTTTGTTTTCCTTGCTAGCACCTATTGAAATTTATTTGCTTGGCTAAGCTTTGTGATTTTTTTTTAAAATATCTGATTCACCGATATGAGAGAGAGAGAGAGAGAAGAGAGAGAGAGAGAGAGAGAGAGAGAGAGAGGTGATAGGTATTCTATAGATACTCTATTTAGAGAAGTTTCTACTGGGGTAATCACATCACAATGGTTCCTTATTTAGAGTTTCAGAGGCAGCCAGTCTGACGTCACCATTGGCACACCTTTCTTATCAATCTCCCATTCTTGTCTCCATCTTGATAGTTTGTGAATTAAAGATTAGGTCATGCCCGTTAATGACCTAGCTACCACTGTACGTGAGTTTGGCTGATAAAAGAATTAAACAAATTCAGTACAATGGTGGTGGACGACTTCAGGTATCTTTGTCCTTCACCTATTGTAATACAGAAAAACCTCTCTTCATGTTTTACAAAAACATAATGACTCACAGAGGTCTGACAGCTACCTTCATTAGTCCACATTAGTCTTCTCAGTTATCACTAACAATTTTCCATCTTTGACCAAAAGCCAAAATAAAAACATTTTAAGTTGCATCAAACTACATCCTACATGATTATTTTTGGAATTGTTTGAAAAACAAATTTTTAAAAATATCTTAATTTCATGTAACAATCCTTTTTATTGAAATGTAAAGGTAATGTGCACCTTTGAGGAGAACAAAGGGTTTATAAGAAAATTTAGACACAAAGTCATCATCTTCCTTAAGAACAGAGACAAATTCTGGCCAGGTAGAGATGTTCTACAGGACTGGGAATGGTAACATCTGGTGAGGAATAGGACCAAAAAAGAGCACTTTTCATCATTTTTAATTCTGAAACCACAGCAATTCACATCAAGTTTAAGTCAGGTTAATTATGCAAAGCAAAAGAAAAAGCATGTAGGATGATATCTTCAATACAACTACATATGCTTAATGTAGTGTATTTTTTAAATATCACTATCCCTATGTTAGTTATAAAAACTATTCAATAAAGTTATATTAAAAATTAAGATTAAGTGATACAATTAATTGATTCTATGACTTGATCCTCCCTATCACTTTATTAGAACAGTACTATTATTATAAGATCAATTTTATTAAGGAAACCGAGACATAGTTTTAACAACTGGCCCAAAGCCTCACAACTAACAGAAAGACCAGTGTAGAAACTCAAGTCTTCAACATCTGAGGCCAAACCGTTAACTCACTATTGTGACCTGGCTCTAAATCTAACCCATTGTCTGCATCACTTTAAGGCTTTATCTTGCCATTCTCTGAGCTAATGCTCCTCACCTTAAGGCTTTTCAAGACTATTTTGAGCAGGACGAAAAGAAATAAGGTGTCTCTATTTCCTACAAAAAAGCCATTGTTCAATATGGGAAATCATAAGATGAAAATGTGTGAGTGAAAAGACCACACGCAGGCAAAACACACACATGCACACATCCTTATGAGCAAACAATGAATATGGGAGCACAAAAAATGACTTTCTCTTGTAAAGTTGGAGTTAACAGGGCAGGGAAAAGTAATTAACCGGGCAAACAGAGCTAAGCCATGTTACTGATTAATTTACAAAACAATTAACTTTTCACTTAAAATTCAAATTAAGATTCTGTCTGCCTTAGGCAACCAGTGTTTGCAAATTTTAATAGGGTTAGACATTAAGTGCCTTACTTAAAATCAACTTCAGACCATACTGGGTAAGAATTTTATTGGAACAAGCAGTGCATATAGCATGTTTGGCTCTGTTATTAAGAAAAAAAGAAAAGCCCAGAAAATATTATAATGTATTACAACATTCAGGACTAATATCTTTTCAGTAAGAATTTTAAGAAAATCTAAAGTTGTACAAATTATCGGAAATATTTATACAGATTTTGGAATTTTTGTAAAATATTTAAAACGATGCCTCATAAATTGTCTTCTGAACATTTCCAACCATCCAGCACATCCAGCAAGTACACTATGTACAGGGCAGCATGACAGACTCCGAGGATCAAGAAATATAAGTCACAGTCTCTACTTTTTTATGATTTTATATATGCATAACGCTGAGGGGGCAGTGGAAGAAAGAACTGCTGGGTCATTTAACTTTGTCATATTAAACCGAGTCATTAAAAAAATAATAATTTCAGTCCATGATGATACAGCTTTAAAAATACTGAATTTGTCTGTCCCAAAATGATTTAAAAATAAAACAAGCCCATCCCCTAATTCATGATAAGACAGGGCACCAAGAATCCAAACCATTCTTTTCACCTTGAAAAAACAGTAGCTATACAGACAGGTGAGAAAAACAGCCTATCTTTACCCCATTTAGAACAAACAAACAAACAAATGAACAAACAGCTCTAAGGCATTAAAGGCCTTGAAATAAAATCAAACAACCCATGACAAACACCTATGGGAGCCTGTAAACATTCAGCAGAAACAAGTCAGCTGTCCCGGGAGTTAGACAACTTCCCGGTTCATTCAACCTGCTATTTCTTGTTCTCATCTTCCCTTCTCTCTGACCCTTGTTCCTGATATCTTCTTTAGAATGCCTGTTGCAGGGCCTGGTATGTGATTATTGGACTGGCTTCTGGAAGTCTCTCTCAAACATAGTTTCAGCCAGCCCCATAGTTTTTTCTGGTCTCTCAACTCCCCAACAGCATTTTATCTCATTCCTTTGTTATCAAACTGGTTGGTCCTGCCTAGTTAGGCTTCCCTCCAGGTCAAGAGCCTAGAACAGGGAAGGGTACATGGTCTTCGTACACAGCAGCAGGATGGATGAAATATTAGACCCAGGATGGTTCTCAGTGATCACCTGGTGCACACCTCATTCTATAGATAAGGAGGCCAAACGCTCCAAAAAGGCAGGAGCCGTCTCTGTTACTCTTCCTTGTACTTGCATGTGGCCTGCTGCATAGAAAAGACTCGATGTTTATTTAACATCACATAGAGAATGCTAAAATCTGTATGCCCCTGTTCTCAATATCTCTTGGGCGACTCTGGGTAACTAGGACATTGTAGCCAAGAAAACTACCTATCGATTATTTATCTCTTTGTTTAGTTGTTGTTGCTGTTGTTGTTTTCCCCAATAGAATATAAATGCTATGGGCAAAATGACTTTGTCTTTTTCACTAACGTGTGTCTAATTCCTAGAACATGACCTGATTCACAGCAAGAATTCAGGAAATAGTTAATAAATACATAAATGATATAATTTAAGGAAAAAACTAAGCATATAGAACTTTCTTAATCTCCCCTACAAGCAAACCTTATAACTTCTTTGGTCTTTTTCAGATCAATACCTAAGCAGAGAAGAATCTAAAATATAATATTCAACTTTGTCTCTATCAGCCCTTCACTGCACTTTTAGCTCCACCCTCTAAGAAGTAAAAATAATGTCCCAGTGGACCCACGTATTGTACTTCAGCTTTCTTCAAGTTCCTTAAGTATTCTCTCCAAATAGACTTCCGTTTTCTTATTTATTCTACTTCCTTCCTTTCTTCTCATATGCAAATCTTTATTTTTTTAACTGCTTACTGTTACTAGTCTAATACTCCTCCAATGATCATGACAAATATTGGTGGACTGGGAATCTAGGCTACCATTTTTATTTAATATATAATTTTAATATACTGGGAAATTATTATTTGTAATTATTATTCTCTAAATATACTAATGAAACTAGAAAAAAATATATAATGTAAAATATTCGGTAATTCATAGAAAAAGAATACCCTCATAGATTTTTTAGTTTTAGAAAGAACTTGCATGTGCATATTATCCATTCTCTCCTTGGGAAAGTAAAGCTTATTCCCCTGCTGCTGTTTGGGATTTGTTCTAATGTTTTTGGAACTTGAGTTTTCTTTGACCATCTTTAAATTGGAATTCTTATGAGTTAACGATGTGTTACCAGGAGGGGTTCATTTATAAGAAACATTAAGCGTCTTAAATAGCAATCTCAATTGCGTCAGTCTACCTTTATCAATTTGCCTTATTGTGGTTTACTCTGAAGTAAGAAATGAAAGGGAGAGAACTCCCACTACAGATGAGTGAATGCTGTTTCTATCAGGGAGCTACTTTGGAGACTTATCAGGCTTCCAATGAACAGACCAACTTCACTGTAAAACTTGAAACAGTGACTTTATTTGAAAATAATAAGAAACTTCCATGGGTTATGACTGTGTGCATTTCTCTTTCAATCAAATTTTGTTTCAAATTGTATGTTCTTTCAAACAATTTTCAGAGTTAGCAAAACAGAAACACTTATTTAAATATGCTTTTGGTGTATCAAATTGTGGATAGGGACTCTCAAAGATAGTAACCCAGATGTGCATATATGTATATGGGTGGGGTCATAAAGAAATGAATTTCAGATTCTCTGTTGGCTCTATGTTGGTTGAATTCTGCACATGAGTTATGTTCATGTATTACAAAAAATAAAGTATGATTTTTGCATGTAACAGCTACCTAAATGCAAATATGGCTCTTGAGATTTGAAGATGGAAAATCCCCTTTAGCAGATTTTGACCCTTAAAAAAATTTTTTCCCTGGTGGTTCAAGTTTCACAGAAGACATTCCCCTCACAGAGAAATTGAAAAACTGACTTTCCGAAGTTACTCATAGTAAAACAGAATAAACTTACATTGAGTGATGATTTATTCTTAAAGAGAGTAGACTAGAAGCATAAAGCAGCACATGTGGATTTTGACATCCCCCCACAAGCTCTCACAGACCATTGTGTAACTTTATATCTTACCCTACTTTAGTCATCTACATATTTGTTACATACTGTGGCCACACTCTATCATCTTTGACTCTAGGCTTGAAATCACAATTACAATAAGCCCTTGGTGTCAGGCACTGATCATTATAGAAAATGTAAAACTAATCAACAAAGTTCAATTTTGGAAAACCTCTCAATGTCCATTTTTCATCTAGAGAGAAAGTTTCCTGGCATGAATAGTCCAGTAATTAATAGCTTGACTCAAATGTCATTTTAAGTCCTTCATTTGTTTATCCTTTCATTCATTCATCAACTGTTGATTACCCAGTGATTATAGGACAGTCACTGTTCTAAGCACTGAAGACCAAACCATGAAGGAGGCACAGTTCCTGCCTCAAGTTGCTTATGAGCTCATTAGGAGACGACAGTTCCTGTGAGCATTTAGAATCACCCTTTCAGGTGATGATAAAATCATAGGCTTTATAACATGGTGTCCCAAACTCAAATGCCTGCAGGCACCAGGAAGGGAGTAAAAAAAAAATGAAGCAAGACAGATGAGGACAGTGCATGCTCCTTCAATGTACCCAAAGCTTCCCAAATCCAGTTTGTCACATGGGAGTGAGTGCACCTTAGTGTTACCAGAGCTTTTGACTTTTAAGAAGTCAGAAACCTGGTATTTTTTAGTGAAATTCTCCAATTTTTAACATTTTCAACAGTGTAGTTGCTGAACAAAGCATGTGGGGAAAATTTGGTTCAAGTTTTGCCAGTTTCTAACTTCTTATCAAGACCAGCTTCCAGTTATCAACTGCCATCAAGAAAATTCTTACTTGAGTTGTCACTGTTTCAATTTCTATATCAACACCAGGGGAGCAGAACCTACTGGCTGCCTCCTTGGAATGTTATGAAATCAATGGCCCTGTGAAAGACTTAGATCTCCTTGGTTCAAGGAAGTAGACAAATAAACATTATGATCACTAATATTATCTCTCACTCTGAAGATTTGCATTAGTTGTCCCCAACATGGTACCTCAGTTCCGCGTGTTGCACATAGTAGAGGAGAAAGTAGTTGTTAGATTTATTTAATGTCAACCTTCTATCTAATCATTTTTGCAATTTATATTTTCGTAAGTTACCTAGAGCAATTTGAAAGGCTCTTGAGTAAAATGTAAACCTGCTTTCTAAACCAGTCTTTATTTTAAAAGGCAACCTTAATAATTTACAAAGTGCTTGTGTTATTCTTTTCCATGTCAAAGAAATTGTGGGAATTTGAAGTCCTATTAAAATATCAGAAAAGGAGATTGGCTGGTCTGTGCTCAAATTCCTTTATGAAACACAAGATGTCAAGCTTTTTCACTCCTCTAATGACACTGATTTGCCTGGTGGAGAGGGAAGAGTGGATGAGAACCCTCTGCTGATCTTTTATTGCTTAAGGATCCCTGAGAACAAGGAAGTGGATATAGCAAAACTGGTTTCTGGCATTCACTTTTCCGTAATAGAAATTCTGTTTTGATACCATCGTTGGTCAGGAAAAAAACAAACAAACAAAAAAACTATATTTACCTCTGCTAATGTTTTGTATGCATTCTCTTGTTTCTCTGGTTCTACCTCTCTTTGAAAATAGAAGCCAATGTCACTTGTTGTTTAGGCTGGTAGGTTGATATGTGCTCCTTTCAATATTGCACAACTCCCCATGACAGAGACATTCCAGGGCGATCCAGACTACCAATGTTGAACAGGAAAAATAGTATATGTTTGATAAAAAATGCAATTCAATCAGATTCATCATCCAGGAATTTTTTAAAAACGTTGTCTCAAATAGTATGTATCAGAGCAATGAATTCATCTAGATCTCCTTCCCCGAAAAAAAAAAAAAAAGCCAATGAACAATTTGGAGTTAATTAAATCTGGCTAACTGTATATCTGGTTCAAATGGGTTGCTGGGGCTTCTGCCCTGATCGAAAACAATTTTGTCCATCATCCAAATTATGCCAATAGGAGATGTTGATTCTCGATTCAGATAAACACAGCTTTCTTAAGCATTTCATCTAAGAGCACAATGTAACATTGCTTCCCAATATATATCAACAGAAGAAATAAAGGCTCTTCCCCAAGTACAAGAAATATCCGATATGGGCAAGTGTTTGCCTCATAAGAACATACACACTATATAGCTACATTCTGTATGCTGTACTTTCTGTATAAAACTGATGATAATATAATCACTGATTTAGAAAACACTCTACTAGAGACCAAACCCTTCCCCCAAATCTGTAAGCTCTCTAGTGGAATTTATCACATGGCTGAAGATATGAAATTCCCAGTCTTGGAAATGATTTAAGAACTATTTATAAGTGTCATCAATGTATAAACATTAAGAATTTGAAATTCTCATGGCAAATTTGAAGTGGAGCTAATAGAAAAAAAAACTTTTTCTCCTATAAAAAAATTGCATAGGATAAGATTACAATACACGGTATCAAGGTTTAAGATCTGACATATTCCAAATAAAATTATTCTCACAGGACTGATTTATTCCACAGTGGCCATTCAGGCATGAGGACCATCAAGAGGACACTATGAACTCACAGATAAAAGAGGGCTTTGAGACTCAACAGGTTGAGTTTCATATACTCATTCCTGACTTTCTTAGCAATATCGGGAAAATAATGCAGGCTTACATATTCATTTCTGAAACAAAAACTTAACATGTCGAGGTTTTAGGTTATAAGTTCATCAAATACCAGGTATACTATTATTATTATTTTTAAAGACACACAAGATTATTAAAGTGCATGATTTGATTAATATTTAAGTTTATGTCTCCTCTGTAAAATTGCACCTTGGATAACACCTTGATTTGTAACTGATAATATGGGTGTAGACTTATGAGTCTAAATCCTAAGGAAAACTCTACTGCTTACAGCAAAGAAATGGTGTCCACTTGGAGCCCAAGACATTTCCTTAAGAAACTCTATTGCTTTTGTGGCCTCAAATGTTTCTAAATGACATGAAATGAAAATTGTGGTGTCATGGTTTTCTCTCTGGTTCTTAAACAAATAAACAAAAAAATGGCCCATGTGGAAATGAAGCTGAAGATCAAAGATGTTTGGTATACGAAGGGTCGGCCATAGAATAGAGGTGAGAGGCGTGGGAGATCATTACCTTATGGCACTTACGACTATTGAACACTTTGATTTCCCAGGAGCTTTAAAAAAAAATTGTAGTATTAATCCTATGACATCTCTCTCAGGTATTACTATCTACACTTTCCAGGTTAAAGAACTGAGGCCAGCTGCAATTAAAATAATATATGGTGAAGTTGGAACACCAACTTGAGTCTCTATTCTTCCAAAGTCTATACTCTCTACTTCACTATTCTCAGTCTTCAACCCTAGTTCACCATAAAAAAGCAATCTGAATGGAATATTTTCTTAATAAATATAATACATGCAACTCACTATGTCTTCAGCTGAAGAAAGGAATAATTAAAATTAATAAGAATTTAAAAATCTCTAAAATATATTCCTATTTTAGACTATGGTCAGAATTGGAGAGAAAATACGGAAAACTTTGTTGGTAGAGTAAAATATAAAAGAGATACAAACATTGAGCAATGAGGGGCAAATGAGAGACTCTGAGAATAGAAATCACATAAATATAGGCAGGAGAGAGAAAGTGAGATAGAAGTAGAGGGTGAAGAACAGGGAGGCATACATGGACCTGAAAAGGCAGGTATGGAGTTTATCCAATACCTTCCAGCCCTGTTCCAGCATGTTTTCCTGTACTAATAGGGTTAAAGAGTGAAATAATTATATTTTGCTCACTGCTTTTCAGAGTATTCTGAACAATACTTAGGCTCCCAAAATTAGATGAACTTGCATGAAACTCATTTGGGTCCTGAGTTATATAAGAAGAGAGCTACTGATTACAATATATCCATTTGCTTAGCATCGATAGTGAGAGAAAAGATATGTTTCTGGAGCCAGCAATTGCAGTGGTGACTAGTTAACATGGGAAGGAGCTTCTAGACACTTTAAGTTTCACATCATAGCAGAATTAGCACCTCCCTTGGTGGCCCAGATTTGCTTTGTGGTTTTGGGAATCACTTCTAAAGTCTCGCTGTAGTCAATTCTATTAGCTATCTTTTTATAACTACTCCTCTGTAAACTATAACTAGAGTGAATTTGTAAATCTCAATCGTGAATTCTTACTAATACAGGAAAGAGTTGAGTTACTGAATAATAAGAATAAAAAAAAGAATGATCCCTTAGTTTTCAATATTAGTGTTGAAAAGAGCTGTGAGTTTGTTTCCCATTCGGCTTTGAAATGTTGACTAACCTCTGTTCACAGGGCTCTTTAGCCTTAAATTTTCTGTGGGTCCACTTCAAACATGATAATGCTCATATCTTATTAGTAGACAAATTCATTAGGATCCATTAATGAGACCCACATCTTACTCATATAAAATCAAGACAGGGTGCTTAATTCCTGGTGGATATTTAAACATTGGTAATAGCTTTTGTTTTGTTTTTAAAGATCATTGCAAAATCAATTGGTAGTTTTGCTGGGAATAAAGTATCATAAAGGAGCATAGTTGAGAATACCTCGGCAATCTAAATGAATGGTCAGTTAAATATGCACAAAAGAGCTAAGTGCAGTCAAGAGTCAGAAAAGATGAGCTATGCCCACCACATGAAGTGGAGGGGACAATGACTTTTACCAATATGTCAAGAAATCGAAATATGAAAGAGAAAATAGGCATATTAATAAATGACTAGATAAATGAATGTAGCTTGATAGGTAGATAGAAGATAGATGATAAATAGATGATAGATAGATGATAGATGGATAGATTATAGATAGATGTGAGATAGATTAGATAGATAAATCTACATATATATGTAAAGAGAGTAATTGCTAAAGTCCACCAAAAGAAAAAAAAAAAGTTTTCTAAGAGAAAGTGGCAGTTTCTGGTCACTTGATTAAAGGGAATCAAAGTAGATCTCAAATGGCAAAATCAGTCATGTTGAAGCAACCCAAGTCCTTTTGCATTCTATAACTGTGATAAAGATGTGGGACAAGATTTACCTGTTTTAACATTAAACAACCAATAAAACAAAAGCAATGTTCTACCCTTGGACCGATAGGGAGACGTTTTTATAAAAGTCAATAGGCCTTGAAAGTAGATTTATATGCCATAGAAACTGGCTTTATGGCTTTTATGGTGTGTGACTGCCTTTTACTGGAAAGTGAGACCACTGTTGGTGGGAAGGGTAAGGAATGACACAGGACATGGTGCAGAGGGGCATGTCTCTCACCTTAGGGTCCCTCAGGGCTCTATGACTTTTCCCACAGCCATCTACTTGAGTACAATCTTAAATATTATTGTGCCCCTAGCGGAAGTCAAACGATATTACACATAGATAATTTAACACTAAAATTCAACTCACTTTTTAAAAGAAAATAGTTAATAATGTAAAATTTAAATTATCACTGTGTAAATGGGAAAATGATGTTCTTCTTACCTCCAAGCGGGCAAAAGAAATTTCCCAGTGAAAGGATTTTAACAATGTCAGCCATTTTCTTGCTAGTGGGGGACAGATGACTATTGATTTCCACAAAGACTGTTAAAACAGTAAGTCTGGTTGAGAATGTCATATAGGATTCCCTGGGCAAGGTGAGAATTTCTAAGAGGTATTAGAAGGGAGAATCCTTTTTCATCTTCCATCTCCCAATTAATAGAGATCTGAGCAAATATGTAACCCAAGACCAAAATTTGGCAATAAAGATCTCAAGGATAGTGGCAGAAACTCCTAAGTAACTAAGTAAACAGAGAACATTGTGAAATTCAACTTAAGGAAGGTTTGCTTAATTACACCTGCTGTGGATTCTTGCCAGTTCCTTAGGGAGGAGGAATTGAAGGAGGATTCTATGTTCTTTTAGGGATCCTCTATAAAGCTATAATCTATAAAATTATATAAACTATATACAACTTTTATCGCAGACAGGAGTACAGTAAACCACCCTCAGGCTGGAGTGGGTGGAAGAATTGAGACTTTGTGTTGTCATGATCTTGAACTTTGTCCAAGTCTTTGCTACAAGTACCTTCTTTGTGTGTTGACTTATCTCCATTTGCTTTCTATAATACAAATTTGCTTCCTTCTAAAATTCTGTAAATGTAGGCTGGAAATGTACAGTTTTGTTGCTCCATCACTCAACCCTAGACACCATATTTCTTTATCTTATTAAATCTAATGGGTCAATTATTTCTCTGGACTCCCACTCTTCTTTGATTATGAGAATAGCATTTAATTATCCTTATGAACAATAGCATTTTTTTAAACTAGGTTTTTGGGGGAAAAAGTTATTTGTTCATCAAAAACATAGATGCCATTTTACTGTTACTACTATGACTACTGTTCATTGCTGACAGCTACTGTTGATTAAGAACTTATGCTCAATATAATATTATTATACCATGTGTCAATTATGGTAGGCCACTGTGTACATTTTAGTTGATACACATGCCTCCAGAACTTGCTTAAGGCTACATAGCTTGTAAGTGGTGCACATGGATTTAAACTCAAGAATCACCCCTTTATGGCCAACTTTTTTCTTCCAGAGGAAGCAATAACTTAGAAATAATTCAGAGTCGTTATTGCTTAATCAATGACTAATACTCTGAATCACACTTTCACATCTTAACAGATAGCTATATAGATGTCATATTACATAAATATATTTTAGGCTTCAGAAAGAATGTAAATATCCCATTTAATCCTCATAATATCTAGTGAGGTGGATCTGGTAGGTTATATTATCTAAAATTTATGAATGGGGAAATCAATTTCAAAAATATTATATAATTTGCCTAAAATCAGTTAATAATTGTGAAAGCTTGAGTCTTCTAACTTTAAATCTATTTTTTCCAACCCATGGTTTGTCTGTCAGTCAAATTATGCCTGCTGTTTCAATCTGAAAGTGCTAACCTCATAAGACACTTTTAAAACTATTAACTAGTATTTGCAAACTGGTGAGCAGTAACCCCTGCAGGAAGAAAGTTGAGATATTTGTCTAAAACACGGAAATGATCAGGTAATTTGCCATCAGTTTGAAAATATATAATGACAGCCAGGGGTTTGTAAAAAATAGAATATTCCAAATATTTATTCAGGTCATAAAAAAGATTGATCGGCCTGTTTCCATCACATTAGTCAAGAGAGATTATGATCTGAACTCTGTAAATCAAGGTCATTGATGAAAAAGAGGAAGTAATCACTATGAAAAATAGTCTTCACGTTTATGCCATCAACATCAAACATTCGTAGTTTTACTTCTCAAAATAAGCTTATAGATATGGCTAGAAGCACACAAAGTGGTATGCGGAAGTGAAGTTGGGGAGGAGGCAGGCGACAGGATACATGTGTTCTAGAAGAAATAAAATGAAGTGACTTAACTGCTGATTTTAAATACTAATATATTTCAACAAATATATGATATGATAGAGAGCAAAAAATATTGCATTAATTCAAACAAATTAATGCATGAGATTTCTGAGAATTCGTGAGTGTGACCGGACTGAGGATTTGCCTCTGAATACACCATTGGTCTTCCAAGGGCATGCCTTTGTTTTGGGGAGGCTATCCCTAGAGAAGCTGAGAAGCACTAATTTAGGAGAAAAATGGGACATTTGAAGTGGAATATGGAGCTTTTCTTTTAATGAAGTCAGTGGGCCATGACATAAAAATTGCTGGGGAGTTTTTATTAGTAGCTCTTTCAATTTAGGAATCTTTTTTTTATCTTAACGTATTTTCCGAGGTCCAAGTTTGTAGTGCTACCAGTGTCTCCAAAATGCTCCACCTTTTCAGCTAATGTTGTAAGAATCTGAAGACACAACACTTAAAGCTAGAAAAGAAAAAGAATGATTATTATCGATTTATTCATGAAGTCCAAATTTTCAGAACCCAAACTGGCTGAAACAGATGGCAAATGGAGACTTCATTCCTTTCCCACTGCTGAACCACGCGAAGCTGAATAGAGGCATGGCTTGTGAGAAACTGCACAACAAAATTATTGTGCAGTTTCAAAAAAGATTCACCATCTCTAACGCATGCACACCTAAGAGCATATCTGAATTATGAAGCATCCATGTCACTGTATTTTTTAAAAAACTGAACAGACAGCCAATTTTGGCCAAGAAGAAGACAAAGCGTCATAGAATAGTTGAAATATGTAAATGAAGTACAAAATTATTCTGAAACTTAAGAATGCTTGCTCTCCAAGTAGCTACATGAAAATATTTTGACTTATATGAAACTCTGGGTATGGAAAATGAGAATCCCTGTCAGAGATTCTCTGTACCTCTCAGCTGAACTGATCTACACCCAGGCTGAATGGACCCACCCCAAAGTATAGATGAGTGATAGCTCTAGCTTGATCAGTAATAAACATAGTAGATGAGAGGAGACGCGAGTAGATGCGGCCACCGTGTGTTTGTATGAATGAAGATGACTATATTAATTTTGAGACTGCCATACTTTTAATTTTTAGAAAAACTCTTATTGACCAAATAATAAGGTAGTCACAGGACTTACGCAGATAAGGTTTTCTGATCGCATGACCCACTCCTGATCTATGCCATGATACTGCCTCTGCCAAGAATGAAATATTAAATTATTAATTCCCTAACGTATGGCAAATAATTTTTAAAACATTTTTATTCAGGTAATTTCACATCTCTATTGAGATATATTATATAATATTGCTTAAAAGGTGAGACAACTGATACTAAGTTTAAGTAGGCAGCCTAATTTAGATTTCAAATGTAGTCTTTTGATTCTTAACTCAGAGAGTCATCTTTTTTGTGTCTGTTCAATAGAAGTGAACTTCAAATCTTTGGTAATTAAAATATAAGTTCAGGGCCAAACCTCTACAGGCATACCTAGGAGATATTGTGGGTTTGGTTCCAGACCATCCCAATAAAGAGCGTCACACAAAGTTTTTGAGTTTCCCAGTGCATTTAAAAGTCCTATTTACACTGTACTCTAGCCTATTATGTGTACAATAGCTTTATGTCTAAAAAAGCAATGTACATACCTTAATTAAAAAATACTTTATGGCTAAAAATTGCTAAGCATCACCTAAGTCTGTATATAGATGTGGCACAGAATTACCATGAAGCTTCAATTTTTAAAAAAATGCAAAATCTTTGAAGCACAATGAAATAAGGTATCCCTCAGCATCACTTTGTTCAATCAAAACAGCATCTGATAATGATTGTATTTAGTATATCATTTTGTACAATGCCTCGTATATGTGTGCTTAATAAATATACTTGGTTATGAAAGTTCATAACGTGAGAATAAAATACACAGTTTATGCATATCTTTATGTAGATCACGGGGGTCAAAGAGCCTCATGTGTAGTAAACACATTGCACCAACTGTCAGTTAATACTTAAGGACTCTCTCCAATGAGGGCAAAGGCAATGTTGCCATAAAGGAATTTTGACAGATGATTACCTTCTCTTTGAGAGCGCTAATGTTTATTTTCTGTGTGCTAATTAAGCTCAATTTATCAAAGTTCCCTTAACTACAAAGATAAACACTAAAACTAACTGCCTTATAAAATAACAAGTTAATTCTAAAATTTTTGAGACTACATGCTTATCTCTACGTGTTTTTTTAATATATACAGAATTTGTGCCAAGGATTACACTATCTTGTTGCAACTAATGCAAAATAGTAATAATAATAATAATAATAATAATAATAATAATAGTAGTAGTAGTAGTAGTAAAAGTAGTAGTAAATGTACACAGGCAGAATGGAGACATCTTAGTCCTGAAGGGACATTTTTTAAGATCACATACTAAATATTTGTTCAGAAAATAGCTTCAAAGAAAGTATAACGATTGTGAAATGTTCATATTCTCTTTCTGTGTACTATAATACCTTTCATTTTTCCTGTAATTAAGTAGTGATGCCTGCTCTGTTTAATTATTGTTAAGCTTTTCCTTAATGAAGTCGCTTATTTTTAAGCCATGTTAAAAAGAGGTATTTTCATACTAGCTTTTATTATGTTAGATAACAAATTATTAATATATATTTTATTCCTCACCTTAATTCTTATTCAGAACAATAATTCATTTTTCAAATCATAACATAGAAAGATGACTTCAAAAGAAAGAACACCTAAAAAAATTAGAATTAAAAATGGTTATAAAAATGAATATATGAATTTAGTTTAACTAAGTAGAATCATCAAATTTATTACAGAATATTGTAATGTCAATAGGTGAAACCCACAAAGTTTAAATGACTGATAAATATCCTACTAAGAGTTTATTCATTTGCTTATTCTCTTAACTGCTACCTGCAGAGAGACAAATTGATCTTTTTCATTTAAGTAATTCCAGATAAGCAGGGCCCATTAAAAAAAAAAAAAAAGTTAGCGGTTGGCATATATTAGAATTCTACAGATTTTCACACACTTATCTATAACATATACTAATCCTGACAGATCCTTTCAAGACTGATAAAATATATACATATTACTTTACATAAATGATTTTAAACTAAAACAAGTAGACTATCATCGTGAAATGCTTAATCACAATTTTCACTTTTGCTAAAACTGTCCTCAGCATGTTTACTACGACTTTACTGCATTCAATAAAATTGTAGTAAACTTTTACCTCCTTTTGATCTTTTAGCTAAAATGAAAGATTAAAAATTTATTTGTTATTTATTATTTATTGAGCTTATTCTTGTTCAAAAACTTGCCATTTGCTGCTTTGGGTGACTTCAAATATTTGTTTGGAAATAACCCTTTAGATGTGGGATGGAAATTATGTGTCATTCATGATGGCACTTTCCTTTTTGATACCCACAGAATTCATTGCCAAGTGATTTTACTTACTGACCCCAGATTTGGCCTTAGAATCTTTTCAAAATAATTTTCTGGGGAACAGTTGCTTGGTGTTTTATAATCTAATTGCCATCACTGATCTTAACTGTATGAAGTTAAGAAGGCTGTGATCTGCCTTTCACGGTCCGCCAGCCCAAACATAGGAAGAGTCAGAGGAAGTGCCTGACAGCTCCTTAGCCAAGAGCACGTACAGACTGTGAGGCAGGAGTAATTAGATGCCAAACAGAGAATTTATTGGGGTATCCCCAAGAGTTCCAGAGTTTAACCCTGTAAAGCAGACTGAGTTATGAAGAAATAACCACCCCCCCCTTTTGGTAATTGTAATGCTGCCCTCAGAATCTGCACCGTAGTCATTTCATAAGACACGGGTATCAGCATTTCTTGTCAAAACGATTGTTATGTAAAAAAGCCTGTTTATTTTTACTACGCTGATCATTTTGAATTGGTGTATTATCAAAATTATTACAAGGAAATAGATATCGATTACCGCCAGTTATTTTGATGGTTATATTTAACCTATCTCTGTCTAGTTTGATCTATTGTGTCATATTCATAGTTTAGAAGATATTGTGCTTAATAAACAGAGAATTACAGTTCTCATTTTCAAAGAATAAAGAATCCATCATTCACAGGACATTACTTTCTGGCATACAGGACAAGGACTGGCTAAACTGATTTTAAGGAACAGAGAACTTATATGGTTAGGTCACCTGAATGTTCTTAATTTGTGATTTTTAAGCATATTAAAATCAAATGAAGAAGGCAAGAACATTAATCCATTTTTAATTAATAATTGCTGAAAATTAAGTTAGCCAAGTTATGCTTCTTTCAGCTTGTTTCCAGAGCACATTATGTTAAATCACATCTTTAAAGTGATAGATTATACTCCAAAGTTGTGTAAAAAGTAGAGGAAAGTAGGGCAGATGGATTCTAAAAATGACCCTAATTTATAATTTATGATGATTTTACTTGGTTTCTTATACTTCTGACCAATAAAATTTTTTTTTATAATAAAGATTCAGTTTTGCCTATTGTTAAAATATCGAAGGAACTTGGACTGTATCTATATCAATTCCTTAACGGAGGCCCTTTGTTTTTCTACTTGTCAACAGTAAAGTCCCTCATAAGAGTCTCTCTTTTTAACCTTTTTAAAGCCATGTCCTTAATTATGTCCTTGGAATTATTTATCCTTGTCAGTTCATATGAAAATAACACAACTACAAAGTTTTTTTCCTTGATTTTAGAGCTTGATGGAACAGAGTCAATTCGTGAGCTACCAAATTGTTTGACTTTTAATGTCAAACAATTATGTTTCTGGAATGTGACTTTGATGCATTAAATCAACCAACTTTGCTCATGGAAACATTAACATTTAAAGTCACTGAAAAATGACTCAGCCTTCAGGTCCTTTGAATGGGTGTGTTTTTCTAAGCACATTCATTTGACAGGTGAGAGTCCAAGGTTAATAACTGGGTACAGTGGATTGAGCACAAATCTACAAAATAAACCCAAGCTCTTGCATTGATTATTTCTAATTTAATGCCAGGCTCTGTCTGGGTTGAGTGGTAATGGTAAAGGTAAACTCAAGAAAATACACGAGCAGCTTCTTAGTGTCTTGAATGAGATTATTTTATTTCCTTCATTCTTTTAGTAAACCTGTAGGATGCCCTCGTTTAGACTGGACCCCAGCTATACTGACATTCTAATGTCCAGCAGTGGGAAAATTGCCTTTTAACTTTATGAGGATGAGAGTTATGCTTTAAATATTAAAAATGTTTTCCTGAAAATGGAGATTTGAATTTACATTAGAGAGTAGACTGCTTCTTTGTTTGGAGGGGAGCAGGCGAGCAATAAAACTTTAATGGGAATGGAAGTTAAATTAAAGACTGCATCATGAAATTAAGATTCCAGGAACAGAGGAGTGAAACTTCTCAGCATAATACTGTAAAAAGTTATCTTCTTGATGGATGAGATTGTGTTTTTCTGTTCATGTCTGTGGTGCTGAGGGGCATTAACACCTCACTTTGAGTCGAAGAGGCTTGCTCAACAGAGCCCGTGGTGGGAAGAAGAGCTGGTTACTGCAACAGAGGAGATGCCCGGAAGGCAGGGCACATGGCCCCTGGGACCTGCTATTTTGTTTATTGGCTGTATTGCTTTGCAGTTCCTATTTGATAAACACACTGTTCTTAGTTGTTTAGAGAGAATGTTTAGATACTGTCTGTGTCTGGTGCTTAGGAGTGTGTGTGTATGTGTGCGCGTGTGTGTGTGCTTTTTGTCTGAAGGAAGCTGACTCAAGATTATAAAGGTATCCTTAAGAAAAGCTGAGCTCCATTCTGAAACGAGATAAGGGGAGTGATATTTGTACAGACTAGAATTTCTAGAGTCCATTAGGACTCCCAGACCATTCATATGTATGCTTGAAAGAGATCTGATTCCTAAAATTCAAAGGAGACTTATAAGTGTAGAAACTTATAGAGGCAAGAAAGGAGTTAATAAGTGACACAATAATTTTCTTATTTCACTAATTTTAATTCAGGTTATGATGAGCTAGCTTGCAGCAGAGCTATCTTCCCACTGAAAACAATTTGATCAGCTGGTTTAAGGGGAAAAAAAATGTCTAAAGACATCTGAAAGCTATGAAAGTAGCCAAGACTTGAGCAGATAATATTTCAGAGAGAAGAGGTGGTTATTTAAGTGAGTCCTCAAGACATTTGTCGGTTCAGAAGAGGGGGGACCGAATGGTGGAGAAGCCAAGCTAAAGCTGGTACTAACAGACAAAAGTATTGAGTAGAGATACTGACAGTCTTGGGGCTGGAGAGGTAGGTGGTTTTCAGAGCTATAACATGCTCAGTCATTGAGAGCCCAGATCCTGGAGGGAAAGGAAGTGCAGAGAACTGAACCATTTTTCTCCTCAAAGGATCCATCAATTCAAAGTGGCTTAGACCAAGAGATATGGAAGTTCAGCAAAACTGCGCTCCTAAGAGGCTGAAAAGCTAATGCAGAGATGATGGCAGTTCTCAATGCTGAAGACCTCAAAATCGAATTTCGGTGTGAACAATTATTGGTAAACAAGCCAGGCTTTCAGTTGATACCCCTGAAAGGCTACATTCTAGAAGTAAAGACAGAACATAACTATATTAAACATCACAAACAACTCTGACATTCCCTTAAATAAGCTAAAACACCGGAAATAATGTTATCTGGTCTTCATCCACCTGCCTCCCAGAAACTAAAGGGAATCATTGAGAGAAAACGAAATCAGTTTGAAGTCTTGTATTCAATTACAAATACCAGTAGTCCAAAAAATATTACAAAGACAAAAAAAAAAAAAAAAAACAATGGAAACTCATCCACAGGTGTCCCAGATAGTGATATAAAAACTAGACAATGACAATATAAAAATTAAAACTACAGGCCATTCCCTTATATGAATTTAGATGTAAAAAAATTAAACCAAATGTTAACAACTTAAATCTTACAGTGTTTTAAAAGGATAATATATCACCGACAAAACATTTTATTCTAGGAATATACATTTTATTTAACATTAAAAAATGATCATTTAAATTGTCTATATGATTTATAAAAATAAAAAGTAGCCTAAGATACAGTAAAAGCTTTTTATGAAAATTTACCCTCATATTTAAAAACAAGTAAAACATTGCAAACTAGGAAAAAAGGGATTTTCTTAATCTGATAAAGGGTATTTACCAAAAATCCTATGCTTAGCTTTTGTTCAATGGTGATATATAGAAATTCTTCTCCCCAAGTCAGAGAATGGGTCAAAGAAGTTAGAGCCAGCACTGTTATTTAAATTTCTACTGGAAGTCCTATCCACTGTAATAGCAGAAGGAGAAAAAGATGTATAAGAATCGAGCAGAGATAACACAAACATTATTCAAAAGAATATATATCCTATAGGTAAACTATCATAATTAATAAATGAAGTAAATAAATAAGTCATTAAAATCAATAATAAAGTCATTGTATGCAGTAAATATAAAATCAATGTATTTCTTTATACCAGCAATAAAATTTTAAGAATGAAATAGAAAAATAGATGTTACCATTTCATTTAAACAAATATCTTGCCATAAATTTAATTAAGATGATCTAAATAAATGGAGTTATTACCACATGTGTTGATTGGAAGATGCAATACTGTTAAAAAGCCAATTCTTTCCAATTGACCTATAGATTCAGTTTCATCTCAATCAAAATATTATCAAGGATTTTTTAGAAATTGCAAACTGATGGATTTTAAAATTTGTATGGACATGCAAAAGTCAAGATATAGCTAAGACAACTTACAGAAGAACCAAGTCAGAAGACTTACAAAATAAGATATCAATACCTTCTATAGAGTTGTGCTGTTAGGGTGGTGTGGGTATTGGTATGGGAGTAGATAAATTAACCAATGGAAAAAATAGAGAATCCAGAAATAGACTCACATGAATGGAGATTTGATTTATGATAATGTAGAGTAGTGGAGAAAGAATACTCTTTCAGTAAATGATGCTAATATAATTGGATATTCATAGAAAAAAATTGGAACTTGACTCATACATCACACTATGCACAAAAGTAAATTTCACATGTATACTAAATTAAAATGCATAAAGTAAAACATTAAAACTTTTGGAATATAAGAGACAGGAATCCATTCATAATTTTAGAGGTAAGCAATAATTCTTAAGTAGATTACAATAAGCGCTAATAAAAGAAAATTTAAAAATTAACCATATTACAAAAAAAATCTCAAATACTAGTAAATTAAGAAAATGCTAAACAGAGCATAAAAAGATGTTGTGATATATACAAAAATGTATATAAATTATACATATGATGGAGTAGGAGATGATAAACAATCAGCAAACTCTGACTAGACACTTTGCAAAAGAGAATATACAAAATGACCAATGCACGTAAGGAAAAGCCCTTAATCTCATTAGTTACCACAGGAGCGCAAAGCGAAAACCACAGTCACATACCATGTCATGTACACACAGCTAAAGTTAAGTGAGAAGAGCAAGTTTGCTGAGTAGATGGACAACCGGAGCTCTCAGATGCTGTCATATAAACTGACAGACAACACTCTGCAAAAGTAAATGGCGGCATCTGATATCCCAGAAATTCTACTCTACGTACATACCTCACAGAGATGTGAATATATATGCACCTAGAGATATGTACAATAATGTTCATAACAGCACTGTTTGTCAAGGTCAAAAAAATAGAAACAATCTAAATGCCCATCATTCTAAAATACATAAGTAAAATCATTGTCCATACAATATAACATTCAGCCCTGAAAATGATAAAAACCATATGTGCAAATCTTAGGAACATAATTTTGAGCAAAAAAAAAAAAAAATAGACATAAAAGAGTCCATACTTTATATAGTTCAAAAATAGTCAAAAGTAATTTATTTTAAAAGTCAGAGCAGTGGTTACCTTTGCGATGAAGAGGCTGTTCGTGAGTGGGAGGGAGTTTCTGGGACCCTGACAATATCCTTTTTGCTAATACAAATGCTGGTTACACGAGTGTGTTTACTTTTTGATGCTTCACTATCTGCAATGTTAAGATTTTCATGTTTCTCTTTTTATATAATACCTGAGTAAAGATATTTCCTTAAAACTGCAATGTAAGTGCTATGCTGCCTTCCATGAAGAGAGCAGTCAATTTGCTCTTGTGAAAACCTGCACAAGGAACATAGAGACACTGGAAATGGAGAGTTAACTCTTCACAAGGGTGTGGGAGAGACACTCAGCTAGTGCCCCCCACGCCCAACAGGACTGTGGAGATAAACAGGTATTTTCCCAGCTCAAAGAGAAAAGGACTATAAACCAGAGGAACAGCATGCATTGAGAAACTTTCTAAGGCCAACACCTCTGCAAAGGTAGGAACTTCCTGCAAAAGCTGAATTAATTGCTAAAGTTTTGCCACTTGAAGCCCTTTATTCCATTTGACCAGTCTGTGGAAGAGAAACGCAGTGAAAGAATCTGTCTGCTCTTCGGGAGGCCGATTATCCATTTCCTCCCTCCCGCTGTCCACCTACTAGACATGTGGCTACTCATTGGCCTCAGAGGGAGCCTGGAAAGGAAAAAGGGAGAATCAGATTAGATAATTAAGCAGCCCGCCAGAGGTTTGGTAGGAAGAGGCGGTTGAAACTAATGGGTAAAATGAGTCTGTTAGATTTAACGAAACTCTTAAGTTTGGCTTCCCTGACTATATAGAGAAATGGAATTCACATTAATTTGTTTTTGAATAGTGTCCCAACTGATACAGATCTTGTACAATTAATTCAATGATTAAAGGTTTTAATGTACAGAAGATGCTAAGGAAAATAGCACCCATTTAAGCTTTAGGCATTTATCCCCTGAACAAATGCAAAATATAAAAACAAATTCTATCTTAAGAAGTCTGTTTTTTAAAAACACACTATATGTGTGCTATTACAAAGATGCACTGGGAAATGACATTTGCTTTCTGAGTTGCATGTATAACAGTACAATTTTTTTTTTTTTTTGGTAATAAGCAGTTCCTTTTATTGCAGTTTCTCTTGCAATCAGTATAAACCTGAGTATTTCATCCCCATTATATTTCAAATTCTTTTTTTAAATTAAGTTTATTGGGGTGACATTGATTAATACGATTATATAATTTTTAGGTATACATTATAATTTGACATCTGCATACTCTATTGTGTGTTTACAATTTTTTAAAAAAATCAAATGTCCCTAATTTTTTTTTTAAATTATGGACATGTACAAGTTTTAAAAATAACAATATCTTCATTCATTAGAGTTGTTCTTTGGATTATCTCAAAGGCATCAACTTTAAGCAACACCTTCGAGAATAGGGAACATTTCATTAGATTGGAATATAATTCAAGGCTACCCAAGAAACAAATTGCTGCATTGAAAACAAATTCATTGGCAAATGACTTACTGAGGATTGAAATATTTATTTTAATATATCTTCAGAATATTCATGCCCCATACCAATGTGGTCTACCAACTCATCTTTGGTGAATACAATTTTCACTGACCATTTGGGGCCACTGGCATGTTAGAACCAACATGAATACGCAAAATATGGAAAAATGATTACATAGCAATAGTCCAACAGGGCACAATAGGAAATATTCACAATGGAGAGTTGGCAGAGGATGGATGAGAGAATTTATACTGAGCTAAGAGGAGAAAGTCCACAGAGAAAATGCACCATTAAATAGAAGCCATCCATTTCTAAAATTGAATGATATTTGTAAAAAGCCTATAAGAAAAAGCCATATTGTAGTTGACATTTCCAGAACATGCACAAAAATATTATCTGAGTGAATCTGTGAAGTAGTAAATTGTGGTAGCAATAGGATGTTAATACACGGTTGGTGGAGACTTTACTTTGAAGTCAGAAGTTAGAGCAAATTATGACTTAGACTCGAGTCTGAAATATCATTCATATTCTGAACGTGGGAAGTTACTGGCATTTCACTTTGATACCGGTTTCCAAGTGTAGCTGATAAATGGATGACCATAAAAAGAAATGAGGTAATGAGATGCTTAATTATTTCTTTCAAATGAATTTTCCAGTACAGGATGTATGGCTAATAAACACTCCTATAATCTAGTCACCGTTTCCAGGTATGAAATTTATTTGATCTGTAAGAACAATCATTACATGGATTTCTACCTTAGTGTAAAAACATAGTGGAATTGAGAACACATTGTATCTCATCTGTAATTACTTCATTGGCACTATGCTTCTAAGACTATTTTATTATTAATATAGCATCAAAGATTAGAAGGATATGGTATTAGTTAATGTGCTCTCAAGTTGCTAGCTGTTTCAGTCAGGGTTCTCTAGAGACAAAGCCAATAGTATATATACATACACACATATGCATATGCATATACATATACACGCATGCGCGCACGCACACACACACACATATGGAGAGAGAGAGGGGCGGATTTATGTTAAGGAATTAAGGAATTAGCAGTTACGTGATTGTGGAGACTGGTAAATCTAAAATCTGCAGAATAGGCTGGCAGGCTGGAGACCAAGATAAGAGTTGGCATTGCAGCTCAAACTCAAGCTGTCTGGAGGAATTCCTCTTCTTCAGGGGACCTTATTCTTTCTTCTCTTAGGAGTTTGACTGATTAGATGAGGTCTACCCACACTAGAAAGGGTAATATGCTTACACAAAGTCAACTGATTGAAATGTCCTCGTTAATCTCATCTAAAAAATTATGTTCATGGGACATTTAGACTGGTATTTGACTAAATAATTAGGTATTTGGTGGCCTTGCCAAGTTGACACAAAATTAACCATCACATAAGTGTTCATACTTCCAAGTAAAAAGAATATGATTGGTTCATATTGTCACTTTCTAATATAGAGTACTGAACTGAAAAAAAGGGCTTTCACCAAGATGTTAGATGTCGTATTCACTGTAAGGTATTTACCTTTGACTTTTGCAATGATCCCTCGTCACTTTGGCTATGGACAAAGAACTAAGTATGGTGCCACTAGTTGCTCATGGACCATGACAAGTATGCAGAGAGAACTGCTGGGGGCTTCTGTCCTTAGAAATGCTCCCAGTAGTACAGGCACTTAAGAGTTTCAACAATTCCTCTCAATCAACCATCCAAAATGTGTGCGTCAATCTATAATGCTATTAGCAAGGCATATGCTCTAACAGAAAGTTGAGACATTATCACTCTTGTTTAAATGTCCTCGTTTCTCTACCAGCTACACAATAAAGTGCCAACTTGTTTTCATTTTTCTTTATTTGCATACCAGTGAGGAAAAATTTCCCCAAGTGATTGTTTCCTTTTCCTCCTGAGCAAATTGTTTGTTCATATTATTTACTCATTTATCTGTTGAAATCTTACACTTTCCCTCATACGTTTGAGTAATCTTTTTATGTATTGAAGATATCAACCTCTTTATACCCTTTTTAAAAATAAATTATAAGCATTTCACAGTCAGATATTTAATTTTTACTTGTTTATTTTAATCCCATGGAAATATAAAATTGTGTACTTTCAAATCTATCAACATTTTTTTCCTTAATGACTATTTAGAAACTAGTCACTATGCACTAGTTTGTGTGTGTACGTACAACCTGGACATTGTTATGTACTCATAACCATGCAATATACATGATAACATACATTATAGAGTAGGACATTTAAAAATGTGCAGTTTTTCAATTTTTATAACTTTTTTGCTGAAGTTTAAGAGTTGAATTCGTGTAAATTAAATACATATATGTAGTAACTCAATTATATTTTATTTGTTATTGTTTAAAATTTTATTAAAATTTATTTTTTAGTCTTTCTGAAGTGGTTTTAGTGCATGGAGTCAGAGGTAGGTGTTTATGGCTATACAACCAACAGGATAGCTAAGTAAAGGTGTCTTAAATCATCAGAGTTTATTCTTTCGCTAAAATTTGAATTCTGTGGTAGGAATTTTCCAGGATTAACTTGATAGCACTCCAAGGTCATTATGAATCAAGATTTTTGCTTTTGTTTATCTTTACTATCTTTGGTGCTTGGGCTGGTGTCCCTGTCATTGCCCCTTGTAAATTCAACATGCTTGTCATACTGTCAAATAGTATGTACAAACAAAAGAGTTGACCAAAGAAGAGAGGTTCCCCCAAACTCACAGGGGCTCTGTGCCGCAATGCACTCTGTCTAGAGCTAGTTGATTACACGTTCATGCCTCACTTCAATGCTGCCAAAAGAATTAAGACACCTATAATTCACCCACTAGATCTGGGGATGGAGTCATTTGAAAATCAGAATTTCAGCAGCAGGTAGAAGGTAGGGGATGGGCCAGTTTTGGATATTTGACCAATGTATTCTCTCCCAGAGTGATTCAAAAAAAGTGCCTGATGGCCCTCTCGTTTATGCCTTCTTTGTATAGTAGAGGGTATGCGATCACTGAATAGAGGGTGGTTGCATAACCTTTAAGACCTTTTTTAAACTTAAGTTTTATGACTATAATAGCAGGTATGTACATTAACAACCCAGATGGTATGTGTTTATGATCCAGACTCTATAATGGTGTGTTCAAGGTCCATGTTATAGAATTCTTTTCTTAAATAAACCAGTTTATAACATAGGTTTTTTTTGGGGGGGGGTGGAGGGTGTTGTTTTTTTGTTTTTGTAGTTGTTGTCATTGTTTTCGTTCAGTAACTCACACCTCCCTTTTCCCCAGCAGAGGAAACAGCACAGTACAGGAGACCTGGAATGTCATTACTAATTCACCACCCCCTCCCTGTGGGCCCTGTTTATGTCACCTCATTTCTTTAACTTTACTTTCCATATATCTAAATCTAGAACTCAAGAGACTGCAGGACACATTCCAATTCAGTGTTCTTTAATCTGCAAGATTTGTTCCATGAAGAATTCTCTGATCCCATCATTCTATCAGCAGGAGTTATAAACTCATATGGAGTAGGATATTTCTGCCACCCTGTCAAAAGTGAGGACAACATACAAAATCTATGAGTGTTTTCGGAATAAATGCTGTACCTAAAAAGATGTTCTAGCTAATCAGGCTCTGACATTGGGTGGTGTTAGGGAAGGATAGAAAGAGAGGAGAGAAACTGTAATCAATTTTCTGTCCTCAGACACATTGACTTTAAAAGTTTTAAGGGCAGTCTGTGCTTTTGTACTATATAATTCACCAGGAAAAGTCCTTCAGATACAAAAATATAAAGCAAGTTTCTATTACCTTCTTGGCAGTAAAAATAAAGTTGTTTTTTTTTTTCACTTTCTGAGAATATAAGTTCTTATGTTTAATCAGACAATATCTCTAAAATTATTGTTTTATTCATATGTGACATTGCTAAGGAGAGATTTTTGAAAGGGATGTAGATGTAAAGCTATGTCTGAATTATTTCTTCTTATTATGAAGAGAAACTTTTTTCAAGCACACAAGACGTTGCTCAAATGAGAAACGAGAACTAGAGAGAGGACACTAGAGAGATTACTCTCATGGTAGCCTCTGTGAGATGCTTGGGTGCCCATGACAAAAGGTGATCCAGTAGTGGGGAAGAATCCTGCTTTGCACCCATAGCCATCAGGGATGTTTTGAGCACCTAAAGATAGCGAATTTGGCATAGACATAAGATGTCTCAAAAGAGACAGCATCTGTAGCAAGGGTGGATAAAGTTTTCCCAGCAGCTCCAAGAGTACATACAGACTCTTTACCAAGCAGAGCTGAAACAGAAGAGAAACGATGTGTTTGCTAATTGTCGGTAACTATGTTACAGGGACTGGTTTGCAAATACACTGAGTCATTCCTTGCTTGACTTAAGGGCAGTTTTCAGTTGTGAGAGACTGTGCTGAAGCCAGATAATTGCACGAATGAATGGCAATGCAAGCAAGCTCCTGCTTCTAATGCAAGATGTTTAAAATTGTATATCAGCTTTTGGTGTATAAAATGTATATCTGTATAGTATTCCTAAAAATACTTTTTCCTCCATTTTAACTTCAAAAGTTCTTTTTTTCCTCTTAAATTAAAAATCGGTAATAAAAATGGTAATAATAACATACACGTTGAATATTTATTCTGGGAACACTGCGATAAATGCTTTGTATGGATTATCTCATTTAGACATCCCATAACCCAAAGTAAGAATTCTTATTACTCTTATTTTATTTTATAAGGACATTTACATTTCAGGGAACCTAATAACAGATTTAAAACATGAACCCAGTCTGATTGATTCAAGAACCTCTGAACATCGATCGACACCAGGGTTTTCCAACCTTGGAACTCGTGATGTTTTGAACTGTATCATTTCTTGGGGTGAAGGTGGGGGCCTTCCTGTGCACTGTAAGATGCTCTCCACTAGATACTAGTGACTCTCTCCACTAGATACTAGTGAGTCTAAACACGTCTACCACCTACAAGATGTGAGAAAAAAAAAATGTCTCCAGGCATTGCTAAATGTTCCCAGAGGTGTAAAATCCATGTGTTTAGAACCACCGCTTGATATGATACTGTTTTCCTTCTAATTCATCACCTTAGAAGAAAAGATCAAAGCCATTTAGAATTATTTAGGTGTTGTCTGGAAGTTTTAGATGGCAGGGCCCTGAATATGGCTTGGGGATTGTTGGAAACATCTAACTTCTTTTTTTCGCATATTTCTTAATGCCACAACACTTTGGAGTTTAGAATTCAGAAAAATAGGATTTGATCTTAGCATTTGGTTTCCAGGAGGCATGTCTAACGTGCCTTCAGGACTGCCCCTCCCCAAGCGTATTTGCTGCCAAACCTGACCCCTGAGCTGTGTAAGAAGGGAATCAGAATAATAACCAAATCAGAATTTAAAGTTAAAATGCCAAGCAGAGAGAGTAACTGAGAAGTTAAAATATCAGGACGGCTTACTGAGAAATTGCAACATACTTTGTTATTGTGACCGTAATCACTTTAAGGAAGGAATGAAGGTGTTTTTCACCTCTCCAAGGAAGTTAGCCAAACCTTTGCTTTCCTAAAGGCAGGCACATTTTACCACCAGGGGGCAGTTATTAGCCTTCTGAGCTTGAGATGGACAGCCCTGAAAATAACATAACTACGTGTGTTTCTGTTTCCAAGTTCGGCCTAGCTTATTGTGGGCAGAGAAAATCTGCTGTTTGCTCAAAGTCGGTGAAAAGGTTTGCAGTGGGGTGGGGTAGTTGATGATTAAAAAGAAGAATGCTTTCTGCCTTGTGGTGACTACCCGGGCAGCATTTTCAGATATTCAGAATATGAATATTTAAGCCTGTTTTTCGGCTGTCGGAAGTAGGGGCCTGTAGGAAAATGTTAGTCAAGCCTGAATGGTTTTTATTGTAAGTGTCTCATGGGATTTCCTTTTAAGCAAATTAACATTGACTAAAACAAACATATAGAGTATATAATTGGACATTCAGGGAATACGTAATATATATGTATATATAGTGTCTTAATATTATGATACATAAGATCCCCAATTATTTCAGAGAATAGAGATTTATATTATCTAAGGTTACTTTCTAAAAACTAAAACAAATATATATATATATTTATATCCTGGAAGTCGATGGGCATTTAATGCACATAATATTCGTAAATAATATTTATGATTTAAGACAACGTGACAGGAATGAAATGCTGCTTGAACATTATTAACAGATTGAAAATGACAACTACAGAAAATAAATGAAAACTTTCCATTTTTATTTAAACAAACATATTTAAGCATATTTACTAGGTATATGTATGCCTTGTCATATATATAGTACAACAGCCCTGTTTTCTAGCATTTTTTAAATTTTATTTTTGTGCACATGTATTTATATAACAGACACTAAACACATATTTTGGCAGTATTCTCTAGCAGTCGCTAATCTCCAAAAGGAGATGATATACTATGAGAAATTTTATTTAGGAAAAACAAACTAATTTAATTTATTAAATCATTAGAGAACTGAATTAAGTTCTATGGTTAGTTTTATGATTTTATGAGTAGTTGAGCATAATTATTCAAATTATAGCAATGGGGAAATCCATAGTTTTAATGTTAAAGGGAAGTAGACTTACTGGCATCATTCTTTTATTATTCTTTTACACATATTTCATATCAATTTATGTCCCAAACACATGTGTGCATGTACTTGCACCCTTATTTCTCTTCTTTCTTAATAAGCTAGTGCTTAGAAACAGTTTAACCTTGATTATTCAAGTTGCTTGCTTCATTGGTTTAGCTTTGGGATGCAGAGCTGAGAAAAGGAAATATTAGACTAAGAATTATTGTTTCCCCTTTATTGTGCTGAGTATTCAAATGGTTATAAATAAATGATAAATATTAAAACATGCTTAAAAGTCACCTTCTCAAGACCAAGCATCTGGCTTGTCTGAAATGAAATGCTCGCTGGTTCATATCACCTAGGTAAAGTAGATTTTTGACACATAGCATTAAGCAAATTATTCTAGTCTGTCAAAACATGCTTTTGGATCACAATTTTGAGGATGTAAATTGTTGTTGTTGTTGTTGTTGTTGTTGTTGTTGTTGTTGTTGTTTACCATGAGTTAAAAAATCAAGTGTGGAAATTATGGCTTCTATCATAAAATACTTACATGGATGCTAAGATTTTTGGAAAGAGATATGAAGGTATATGATTAATTTATTTCATTTACAGTTAGTATTCAGAAGTAAGCTCAGGGAAGCCAAAAAAAAAAAAAAATGAGATGGGAGGAGAGAGAAGAACTTTGATATTGTTTGCTCTACTATGGATTTGGGGAAACTGCTAACTTTTTAAAGCAACCAAGGCTATTCCATTCTTCAGTATCCTTATCAATGACAAGTGTCATGGCTGAATGAATAGTGATATTCCAGTTGCTTTGCTATGTTACCCTGATCACATCTCTAAACAGTAGTGTGTCCAATGGAACATGATAAAGTTCCCATTTTCTAAACCACTAAATCCTCAACTATTATTTTATTTTTAAAGACTATACAAAGGCAACACAAGTGGAAAATAAAAATATCAAGTTAAGTCCCAAATACATAGTTAGCATCCTTAGGACTAGAGATCTGGCTAAGGATTCTTCTAACCTGAGTCACCCTGGACTAAACAGAATATAAGTAAACATCAAGGCAACTTAGGCCCCTTTTCTCTAAGTTCTTTGTTCTATTCTTGGTCAATACGATTTCACCTGGCCACTCAAGAAATATGATGAGCTTAAGTAATTTCAATATCCTCATTTATAAAATAAGAATCATGGTAGCTATTTCATAGGATCATGATGTAGAATTAATTAGATATTAAATAAAAAATGTTTGGCATGCAATACATATACAATTTATGACGATTTCAGTATTTGGCTTAAGTAGATATTTAGTAAATATTTGTATTTTTTTTAAGCTGTCATCTGAAATTTCCTAATATAGAGTTAACACTTTTTTCTCTCTCACTCCAGTACTTAATCAGTCCTCTACCACAGCATTTATTGCTTTATTTTTATTGGAATAATTTATGCAAGTGTCTAGATCTTTCAAATTCTGGCTCAGAATGCATATACTGATCTATATCTGATTTAATTATATATCCCAATAATGCTGTATGTGTACTTTGAAAAGAGCAGAAATTCAACAGACATTTGAAATATTAAATCTTTGTTTTCTTATTTTTGTTTGTTACTTAGTCTTTCTAGTTAAAGATAGAATTTGATGATACCTGTCACAACCCATCGGCGAGTATGTTTGAAGGTACAACGTATGAAACTTAATTACTATGAAGATCAAATAAGTGAAAAAGATAATCCTTAATTCAAGAATGTTTCAGTAGTGATGGAGGTGGAGGACCTACAAAGAGCTAGAGTACAAGGTAGAATAATAAATGGAGCTGATCAAAACCTAGGAAAAGTAATTACTAAAATTTTAAATGACTAATCTGCCTGAGCATTCAATTTCTAAACCTTACAAGAACTCTTCCAGGTAGGTATTATTAACCACATCTTTCATGAAAACAAACTAAAGTTTAGAGAGGTTAGGGAACATGCTGAAACTCATACGATCAGTCAGAGAGCCACAATTTCAACTTAGCTATTTCTCATTTCAATGACTCCACTACCATACACTGACTTTTTGATATGGGAGCATATAGAAAGAAAAAATTATTCTGTTTGTCTTTGGACAACACGCAGAATTTAAAAGACAGAAAAAAATAAAACTGAGAGTAAGGAAAAGTGGGAAGGGGAAACCATTCTGAGAAAACTCCATGAACAAAGAGAGACAGAGAAACAGGACAGTGAAAGGTACGTTTTCATGATTTTCTAACTTGTTTTTGCTTTCAGTCCAAACTTTATGCAAATCACTAAAACTCTCAAAGACTTTCTAACTGTGATACTTAGGGGAAAAATACGGAACATTGTACAAGATTATGAGGAAAAGACTGGGAATCAGGGCAAAGAATTCCTGAATAATTAATACCTCAAAAATAAATGGTTCTCTATGCTTTTCATAAAAGTATAAAACACATGTGTATCAGTTGGCTGATATTGCTCCTAAAAGCAAAGATCTGGTCCAAATAATCCTTGTAACACCCATAGACTCGTGTGCAAAGTAGATCTTAACAGATATTTATTAAATTCAAACAAAAGAAGAGTTTTCTGAGAGAGAGGTGAGAGAGAGAGTGTGTGTGTGTGTATATGTTAAGGGCCTTGCATCTCTGTTTGAAAAAATATTTGAAGGAAAGTTAAGATTTTGGAGTCTTCATATCTCAAAAATTTGACCTTCATCTATATTATTTTTATGTTTATAGTACTGAACTAACACGAGGGCCACATCTTCCCTTACCAGTTGGGTGATGTGGAGAGAAATGATATGAAGGATGTATTATCAGTTATGATAGGCTTCTGCCTTGCTCACCTCACATCCTATCGTGCCTGATATAATATATGTATGCAGTAAATATTTGTTCGAGAAAGGAAAACTAAAGAAACCAGGTCAAGGAACAGATAAATGTAAGGCTTGAGTTTTCAAGGCAAAGTTGTCTAAAAGCAAATATATTTTTTGAATTCTAGAAATACAGAAGAAAACTAACAAATGAACAAGCAAATAATGTATAAATTCTATGTTGCGGTCTCAGGTTTAATCCAAGCAATATTTGTTTACATATAGTAACTCTCCTCATTTTTAATTCTCTACATATAAGGCCTACATACTTCCACCATCTGCCAATTACTTCTTTGCAGTCATACTTAAGACACAACTGTGAATTAACTTAAGGCATTTTACAAAATTATTTATTGTTTTAAAAAGATGATTCTACCTTATTAACTTCTTGAAAGTCTGTAAAAGAAATAATTTAGCAAGGGAAAAGACTCATCAGCTCCCTTCCTATAATTTGTCAGAAAAAAAATGAATAATTTATTGCCAAAGTTTCCTGCCCATAAATCAACACACAGCATAAATAAATGGTTTACTAACACTAGAATTGTCCTTCTCATTAGAAGTAGGTAACCAAAACCTTTTGAATTTGGTGGTTAATGAGTCTTTTTCCAGACACTTTAGCTTCTTACATAAATATAAGTGTCTACTGGTTCTGATTTGGATATTCTCTCTGCCTTAGATTTTGAACACTAAATTAACCCCAGAGATATCAGCCAATGTCTACAACGAAGCTCTTGGGTAGCCAGGATATAGGCAGCACTTTGAGATATCAGATATTGATCTGCGATGGCAGTGTAAGCATTACACACTCCGTGACAGGAGATTCGTAGTCTGCCTGCTATGCCAGCTGTAGGTGCTTAATAAAATGGAGCGATGGAAGATTGAACGCCACATGAATTCACTTTTTATGTTTTTCTTCAGAAAAATCACCAGCATGACAGCTCTACATACATTTAGCATTGATTAACATGATTCCTAATCTCTTTCAGACTATTAACAAGTTGTAATAATTTGAAATTTTAAGAGGCTATATACATACATACATATATACATATACATAAAGCCCATGTCCCTGGGGTCCTGCACAGAATGTGACCTATTTGCACAATCAGCGAAACTTGCAGTGGCTCAGGGAATGTGCTTAATGAATCAACCTCTTCATTAACTGAAGTCTAAAAGGAGAATAAACTCACCACCTTAAGCTCAATTCCATAGGCAGCCGAGATTTTTATTTGAAATCATTCCTTACAAATGTATTTTAGTATATAAATAATTCAAGAAGGCATTTGCATTGAAATAAATTCATACACTTTGATAAATTCAGATAAATTAATACCCCACGTCTTCACACCTCTCACTACATGTACTTCTGCTCAAATCCCTAATCTCAGAAGTAAACACTACTCTGGATTTCTGTGTACCCTTCCAGACTTTTTCTATACACTTTAATACATATGTATGAGTATTTAGAAAATTATAAATGTTAGAGTCTTTCTTCTTTCCTTTTTCTTCACATATAAAGTGCATTGTCTATACTCTTCTGCTACTTTTTTTTCTATTAACAATATGTCTTGAAGATTATTCCTTGTCATTATGCATGAACCTCAATATTCTCCTCACTGAGGCCTGTTATTGTATAGTATGGCTGTATTATAAATTAATTACTTTATTGCTTTATTCTTTCATAGAGCAGGAAGTTGAAAAATTATATTTTTTAGTTCATGGCATATTTTATCAGTGGTTCTTTCAAGACCCTCTCTTATTGAATTTGATTTATCTACCTTCTACCCCAATTTCATGAAGGTACTGGGCTAGTATTGCTGTATATTTTTTTTGTCACGGGTAGGCAATGATCCTTCCAGGACATTTAGTATTAAAACAGGGCAGAAATAAATCAATGTCCCTTAACTCTTTCATCTGTCTATTTTTTTGGCACCAAACATTTTCTTATCAAGGAAAGAATCATCTTTTATTCCCAGGTGTTTCTCAGAGTTTCTATATAATTTTTTTTATTGGAATTCCCATCCTATTCTCATACCAGATGTGACCCCATGGTTGACTTTGTGAGAGTTAGCATCACATATTAGTTATCCATCTTCTCTTATCCTCCTATCTTAATTCCACTACTAATACTTTAGCTGATTTATTAGTATTTGCCTTAAAGGCCTGTTGAATGAAAATCTTTAGACATGTATTTTGTGAACCTGTTCACATATTCATCAATAATAATAATCGCTAACATTTACTAAGTGGCTATTTTATGCTTGGTACATTATAAGTTCTTTAAAATGTGTATTAACTCATTTAGCCCTTTTAATCATTAACAGAGTAGATATTTTTGAAACCCTATTTTATAAATAAGGAACTGATCACGGAGTGACTAAAAAAATAAAATACAATGTGTAAGACCAAAGGGTAGAAAGCCTAACCCAAGCCCTGTCCAGTCCAGTACCAGAGACTGTACCTAGATCACTACTCCTTACTGCACCCAAGTGTGGGAGTGCTGGCAAAGGCTCTGCGTATTCTAAATTTTAACAGCTAGTGTCAAATTGCCCTGAGGATGGGCTCTCTATAAATTTAACTTCCAGCCAATCCTAACAACAGTAGAACTTTTGTCCTTTTCTTTTTGTTTATAAAATCAGAGGGAAAAAAATCTCAAGGTTTAAAATTTGTATTTCTGCTGACAGAACTTTAAGTATACAAATACATCGAATTTTTTAGAGCATTAGCCTGAATTGTTGCATGATTGTAGAGCTGTTCTCTAACCTCTTATTTTAGAAATGAGAAACCTAAGTGTCTGAGAGTTTATGTGGTTTCCATTAGTTCCCACAGAGAGTTTTTTACACGGTTTGGGGGGAGTTCAGATGTCTCGTCTCTTTTTTATGCTGTGTTCTAATCGGCACTGCCTCATGACAACCTCCCTTCATTATCATACTCATTTATTGAATTCCAGGTTGGTTACCATATAGCTCTACCAAGAGACTGCACTGGGCTTCTAATATGTAAGTAAAGCACAAAGAAGATACCCAGATGGTAGGATCTAGGTTAATAGTACTGTTTTCTAATCTCTGGACCTATCTTTATAAAGAATAAAATACTAAAAGACTAGAAAAGGAAGGATAACCCTAGACATAGAATCAGCCCACCTGTCTCTGGTTATCCATTAAACATATCTATTGTAGTATTTGCTTATGTATAAAGTTCCATGATAACAAAATGGGCCATAGGTTACCCACAATGGTAATAATAGAGAAGAGTCATAGAATTATGGAAATGGAATGGACCTAAATTTACAGTTAGACTTATAACTCCATCTGACAGTTGAGTGCTTGAAGTCTAGAGATGTCAAATGACTTGTCAAAAGTAGCACTGCTAGTTAGTATCAGACCAAGATTCGAATTTAAGTTTTTAAGTATAAATTTCCATCTAAGAACTAATGACCTAAACTCATTCAACAAATGTTTTCTTAATGTATTATTAATTGCCAAACATTGAAGATTTGATGATGGCACTTAATCCTCTCAACTCATTCAGATATTGTCACCATCGCCACAGAATTTACTGTCTAGTGAGGTAAGGGGATGTGGAAATTACTATTCCTCAGTTCTTGGTGTTTATCTCCATGTGACGAGAATTCAATTAAGGAAAATCTCCTGACTTGCCTCTCCCTGGCAATGACAGTTGATTCCAGTCTCCCCCTTCCACCCACTGAATGGAAGAACTAGCCCCACTGAACCCCATCTCCCCCTTCCTCCAGAGACACAAACACTGCTGAGCAGCAGTGTCCCCTCCTCAGATGTCTGATTCCCAGATCGAGAGGATCCTTCAAGTTCCATTGGGGACAAATGGCCCTGTTCAGAGGGCCGTCCCACTCAGCTAGGTTCTAAGGATTCCAACCTCTCTTTGTCCCAAAACCCCAGGGCTGTTTCCTGCCATCGCTGATCCAGTCAGCCTGACATTTCTCTTTGCCTTTTCAGTCCTTTAATACTCATTTAATCTTTTTCCTACATTAAACTGTTTCAGTTTTTCTGCATGGGCCCCAAACAATCGCCAAAATACCAGTCACTCCTTATACATTTCAAAAAAAGAAAAACTCCCAAGTGGTCATTCTTCAACCTTTCTATATCTATAGTTGATAGATAAAAATGAATTCAATATCCAAATGAAATCTGGAACATGTCAGCATTGTTCATTTGTTACATCAGTTAATCGCATGAACAGAGTGGTACTCAGCAACTCTTCTAGAAGTCAAATGCTTAAAAAACAACTTAACAAGCATATTCATTGCACAATGTTTGTGTCTGCAATTAGAGCAAGGGTCAAAAGCAGGGATCTTGGCAATAAGATCCGGTTGCTGAGAACTTAGCTTGAAGCAATCATGCACTAGTAAAAATTCTTTGTCAGATATATTATTTTATAGCTAATGTTGCCTCCAGGTAAGAAAATCTAGAGAGAGGGGAAAAAAGAAACATTGCTTGTTCTTGCTTTATGTTGAAATATCATTTATTGCATGAGTTGCATGTGAAACTCACACAACGGCTTTAGAAACTAAGTAAAAATCATCCATCTTGCTTCTTAGCTAATAAAACATTGCAACACTTGCAGGTAGACGATTCTTGGTGTCTTCTTCTGCTCCCCTGTCTGCCGCTGTAATCGGGTTATACTCTGGTGCCCAGTGATAGTCATCTTAACAGTCCTGGAGTTTCTAAGTATGATGATTGCATCTATCAGCATGCCTGTCCTTTCTTTGTATTTTTCCTTTTCCTTTATGCTTTCAAAGATAAACAGATAATATCTCTGGCTCTTCTTCACATGAGGAAAGACTGTATGAATTAGTAATGTTTTTCACTACTTGTTGAAAGCAGTTCAGATCCCAGCCCAATGCACCCAAGTTAATGTGTTGCTTGCGAAAATGTGTCAGGCTTTTAAAAATGATTTTACTTTTTTGAAAGGTTAATAAGTTGCAGAGAATAAATGGTCAACATTAGTGTGTACCTTATTGCTTTATTATGACATTAGTGTCTGCAGTTGTGAAATCTGATCCTCGACCATCAAGGACCTAGTGAAAAGCCCGTGTAACAACTGGCCTGGGGGCCGAGGCAGGTTTTCTAGGTCTTAGTGTACATGTTTTACAAGAGGGCGGAGTCTCTAAGTTAAAACACCACAGTTTGCGGCTCCTTCTCAGAAAATTAGCTCATGTTGGAAATTCAAATCTCCTCTGGCTCTCTCTTTGCTTCCCTTCCCTTCAAGCATAAACTAGCATTAGCTGAAAAACAGGGCGTGAAGGAAATATGTAAGTTAGGTGTAAAGCTTCCACTGGTAATTCTTGGCAATTTAATAATTAGGGTGTCCCGAACTAAATGCATCTCTCGCGATTTAATGGTTTATTTGCCACATGTAATTAAAACACATTGGCTAGGCTTGAATGAATCCTGATTATCACTGTGGGAAGGAAACATGCAGAAGGAAGCCTCGTCAAACACCATAAAAGATTTTAACACAGGTTATACAGTCAGCCCTCGTATCTGCAGGTTCCCCATTCACGATGCAACAAATCCTGGAAGCAAAGTATTTGGGGAACAAAAAAAGTAACGTGTTGCTGATGTGTACTATGTAGTTAGGCCTACAGTGGGTCTGTACTGAACATGTACAGACCTTTTCTTGTCATTATTATCCAAACGATACAGTATAACAATTATTCACAAAGGTTTTATATTGTATTAGGTATTATAAGTAATCTAGAGATACTTTAAAGTATACAGGAGCTTGTGCCTAGGTTATATGCTAATACTATGCCATTTCATATGAGAGACGAGCATCTTTGGATTTTGGTATCTGAGGGGAATCTTGGACCCAATTCCCCGCAGATACTGAGGAATGACTGTGTCGTTATTAAAGGGTTTGTCTACCTAATGCTAGCAAAGCCAAACACTAAACACTGAGAATTGCAATGGATAAAATCATCATATCTTAGGGGGTGTAAGGGCTCATGAAATTCAACTTCCTTATTTTATTGGTAAGGATACTGAGGCCCAGAGAGAAAAATGTGTTTTTGTCTTAATCACACAACTATTTAATGACAAAATCAGAACTGGAGAATGGTTTCCTGACACCAAGTCCAGTTCTCTTGTATGACCATGTGCTCTTTCCTGTGTCCTCAGTCATCTGTCTGCCTTTGCTGTGGTGACAGACCACAGTCAATCCACTTCCTACAAACACGCATGCTTTCCCAGGCAACCATCCAAATGCCCTTTAGATTTTATACAGAAAATTTGAAGGACCTTTCAATTAAATATATATATTTATATAGTATTTAATATAATATATAGTATTTTAAATATATATATATATTTAATATATATATATTTAAATTTAATATATTTAAATATATATATTTAAATTTAATATATTTAAATATAATATATTTAAATTTAATATATATATTTATAGTATTTTAAAGACAGGGACATAAATGACAGCTGCAATTGCTTTTTGGTTTCATGTTTCTTTGCAGGATGTAAAATAAATAAGAACCATCACGTGATGAGACGCAGACATTTTAACATCAGCTCCCTATCTCTAAAAACGTTGTTTGTTCATACTTCCTCCCTTTTGGACAGTAATCACAAAAACCCTCTGCCTTTAACAGTTTATTTTAAAACAGGTTGTATTGACGTTTCTCAAGTTCCTTACAAGGAGACAATGCAAAATACCTGCACATCTTCATGTATAGAATAAAATGATAAAACTTGGCAAACAGGCACTGATTGAATGAAATATTGTTTTGTAGCCACTGAAAACAGTAGATCTTCACGGCTTGAGACCAGGATGAAGATTCGCTTGCGTTCTTGATTAGCACAGGACATAGGATTGCATTGGAATCGAGAGAATGAAATAGGGTTCCCTATTTAGATTAGAGAAGAAGGATTCGGGCTGGTTTAACTATCATCCCCTAAAATCCTTGTTTCATCACGTGCTTCTGGGAGTACTTCTCCCAGAAATTGTGTATATGAGTTTCTGCTCCGTTTCAGTTTGGCAGTGCTTGAGGCCAGCTTTATGGTGCCTTTACATTCTGGTTGGTTAGAAGCTTATTAGACTAATACGTTTACGCTTCTTCTGAAATGAGTAAAGTAGCTCCCTTGAAAACCAGCACTACTCTTTCTATCGACTGGAGTTGTCATACCAGATCAGAGGGATCCTTGTGCTTTTTTATTATGTTTCTATTAATATTTTATAACAGCACTATACTTTACCTGAAAGCAATGAGAAATGTAAATTGTCAGTGCCTCCAGCTGGATTAGACTCTTATGCTTAAAACCTACATTGCCTATATTTCAAAAGAGACAAGAAGAAAAGGAAAATGTCTTCTAGCTAAGTTCTCTCTTCTTTCTCAACAGTTTTCTACGTTACGGCGATAACATACATTTCACGATGATTGTGCTCAAGTGTTAAACATAATTAAAATAGAGGAAGTGGTAAATACATATATTTAAAAGCAGTAGAATTATGGCTTCCAGATTCATACACAAGTTGGAGAATCTTGATAAAAAGGAATATATCGGTATGTATATACACATAGCTACAAGCTCTCATATTTATTCACAAGCATTCATAAAGTTAGCATAGTTATTGCCTTTTTCTGGTTTCGGAAAAATTTTCAAGACTTCATTGGCTTTGGTAGGGATTCAAACTTTATTTGTGACCCACATTAATACATTTACAGGATATGAAATTCCAGGTTTCAGATGTGGCCCACCATGGCAAAGAGGCCAAGGCAATATAAGATTTATTGGTTTTGAGTTTGAGGGCCTCTCTAATTTATTAGGATGCCCACGTTAATAATTCTCACATGAAGGCAGAAAGGAGGGTTCCCGTAAAAAATTAAACATTCCCCTTTCTTTCTCTTATTTATTTTTCTATCTTTTCCCTTGCCTTCCTTTTTCACCCTCCCTCTTCCATTTCTGTCCCTTCCCACTCTCCTTTCCTGCCTCCCCACCCCCTTCTCTCACTGTGGATGGTGGTGGCACATACTGTGTGTCCCAAGCCAATTATTAAAAGTTCTCTTGACTCAAGTAAGTCTTTTTCTTTAAAAATGTATTTATTCCTATCCTACGCTATCATCAGTTCCCTCACATTTATATCAGGAGCACAAGATCTAAGTTCTCTCCAAAGATTTTTACTTCTGTTTTGATCCAATTTTTAAGTATTTTTTTTGTAAGTGTTACCCCATTTGATTCATTTCCATGTACTGCCTTGCTCTGTGTGTTACAGTATGTAAAGTCATATGATTTAGTTCCTCAGGACAATGTCCTAGCCTAGAACAAAAGGTTATATATGCTGGAGATTTGTTCTTGGCTTCCCCTTGGTTTCTTCACTTTAGGCATCAAACGAAGTATAAATGACATAATCCGATGCTGAAGTGCCAATATTGAGAAGTTTATAATAATTTTATTTGTTTTCAAAAGTTTATACTCTCCTCATACACTTCTTATTTTATCATCTATTGCTTCTACCTATAACATTGTGTTTGAAAATATAAGGGCATTTCTGTATTCTATCAAGTAAACATTTTCCAGTTTCAAGTTCAATTTGCTTCCTAAATATGATAACCACGATGGGAAAAGCCATAATGGAAGGGATCACTGTCATCTGATTTACTTTACAGAATGATGAACTTTGTTTGAAGTAATCGTATCTTGGTTGTATTTCATAGTACATTATCTTCACTAATGAGTTATTTCTTAGGGTTTAGATTACCTTCCCTTAAGTGATAAGTTGTGTGACTGATTCTGGAAAGCTTTATGTTGAGGTTCAAGAGCTATTCCTTGTTTCTAGATGGGTCCTGCACGCATAAAAAGTGAAATTGCCATAAATTGTAGGCCAAGAACACATGTATCATCTGTATTACTGGCAGAAGTCAAATTGTACAGTTAGGTCTGTTCAAGTAAACAGCCATGATAGCCCTGAACCTTACAATAGGACAGACTTACCACATCAGGGCAGCACAGGCCCAGGAGACGTGTCCCACAACGGGGAAGGCAATGGGACCACGCACACCCTGGGCTGTTTGTACACAAAGGAAAAGGAACTCCTGGGAGAGGGAAGGTCAAAGTTGAAAAGCGTACGCTCAGGAATTCTTCCCACGTTTATCATTAAGGTTACTGCATCTTCCCAGAGGTCATGGAAGTAGGAAATTAAAGAGTGGTCAGAAGGGTATTTAGGGGAAATTCACTCCCCACAAGAACTAGTGAGGAAAAGACAAGTCTGCACTGAACCAAGGAAAATCTGGAGTCTGGTTCTAGCTTCTAACTAGTTCTAGAACTTCGATTCTGGTTCTCAATCACAGCTTCTGCAAAAGAAACCTCTATGTACTTTTGGTGATTCAGGGGCTTTCTTTGCTTTTTACATAATACAAATCACGGCCATTTGTCAATCACTATTCCCAGGCACGGTGTCAGTGTGTTGTTGTACTATATCACTGAATTCTAAGACAGCCCCTCACTTTAAAAAGGCCCAGAGGGTTAAGGGACAGCTCAAGCTGCACAACTTGAAGTAGCAGATTGAGTGTTAAAACTCAGTTCTTCTGCTACACTCTGTACACTCATGGTTTGCGAATTATGATGCCGCTCAAAATTAATGCATGATCAAGAAAGCATTTACTATGTTTCTTTAAGTCCGTTGACTGATAAATATTCCTAAGCAACTCAAGATTTGTATGGCACCCCATACTTGTAGAACCAAGTAGAGATCCAATATGTTCCTCAATCTGAGGAAAAAAAGCTCAAAAAAGCCTATTACTTAGTAGAGATGACTAAGAAAATATGTAATTTGGTAAGAAACAGCAGATTCTGTGGTAGAATCATTTTTAATCTTCAATTCTCAGTGCTCCGTGCTCCAGATGAGAAATGGTTCACAGTAAAAACTAAAGATAATGCCAATAATAATGACTTTTATCATAATTATTTCTCGAAAGAATTCGGACTAAAATCTTTATTCTTTTTTTCGAAAAAAATAATTCTGATTTAGAATCTTTGCTCTTTAGGTGAAGAAACTTTAATACCATTCTTTTGTGTAACAGAATCTAAATATAAATTTGGAGGTCATGTGTCTATGTTTCCTTAATTAAGGGAATCACTTCATACTTTTGAATAATATTCTCTTTAAATATCTGAGACCTTGGAATGAGAGCAGTCAGCAAGCATCATCTGGAGTATTCAGGACTCCAGGCTATTAAGCACAGAAAACGAAGGTGAAATCTCAGTTTTCGTTCTCCTCTGATCTATCAATGGTACTCAGCTCATGATTTACTGCGTCCCCATTGACAGTCGTTAAAATAACAGACAAAATAAGCACAGTGAGCACAGTGAGTAGTTGGACAGAAAATTTTATCAGCTATCAGATAGCATGTACACACATTCATCAGGACTCACTTAAACTCCGCTTTACTTCTAAAGTGAATCTAGGAACTATGATTTCGCAGGCCCCGGTGTACATGGAAATTTTAGCATGGACAGTATAGTGTTGGTGGTTATGATAAATATAGAGTTACATGGTTTTAAAACTTTTGCTCACGATATTGAAAGTGACAGTATGGTTAATTGAACTGTCAGGTGAGACCGCTATGCATGAAGAGCCTCCTGGTATGATAAGACCCATTTTCCTTAAGCCAATCATGTGCAGTGCACTAACTGTATTGTATATTGAGAATTTTGACAGATATTTTGTGCAGAACTCAAAAGAAAAGACGCAATTAAAAAACCTCAATGGAACAAAAGTTTAAAAATCTATTAATGTTTACATTAATATAGTAGATGAAAGAAGGATTCAAAAAGATATTAGCTAATCATATAGTTTCAAGGTAGAGTAAAACATAAAATTATGCAATTATATTGAGGCCTTTGATAGCATGCCAAATGTAGTAGTTTATCAATATTTGAAACTTTATCATAAAGTAAATCATTAGTCATCTAAACATAAACTTTTAAACATATGAATAAAATAGAGACTTTAATCATCCATTAGTAGATTATGCATTAAAAAATTCCAGAGTTAAGTTTTGTTTAATTTATAGTATTTAAGATATTAGCCATACATGCAAATTAATTGTATTCCTTTCTCCGCTATGTATAAAAGAAGAATAAGTGTAAAAAAAAAAAACTTTACTGTTTATATTTGAAGTTGCAAATGTTTCATAGCTGTAGAAAGTAATATTTAAATCTATCAGTAGATTTTATTTTTGAAAAAGGAAAAATTGATGTTTCTTTCTATTTAGGAGGCAGAAATTGCTGATGAGCTGTGCAGTGAAGTGTATGGAAAAGAAATGATTCATTTGTGTATTTTTAGGGGCAAATCCCAAGAGACCTCTGCCAGGTCTCTTGTAAAATTTTGTAAATTTTGAAATTTACAAATTTACAAATTAGCTGCATTCATGCTATGGTCATCATCTGCTATGTATTAAGCATATTTGTGCCTATTAAGACTGAATAGGACAGACATAACGAATCTTCATATTCTATGATTTTCTAGAAGCCAATGTGCTATAGAGGACTGATGCATATTCCCTTTGCTGTTCGTGATTTTCATTGAGTAGCATAGGAGAGGTTGTTGATTACAGATTCTACAAGTCATAGGGTGGGGCCAAGGTTCTTTCTCAGTACTGCTAGTTTGCTTTGCTTTTATGCTTTTTAATGACTTGGGGATTCAAATTAGAACTGTTAAATTTAAAAGATCACTTTGAGAATTATTAACTACCCTTCCTAAAACTCCTCCAAAGCTAACACATCTGAGGCTGTATTTTTGTAGTTTTTTATTCTCTCTCTCTCTATATATATATATGTGTGTGTGTGTGTGTGTGTGTGTGTGTGTGAGTATACATACACACATATACATACATACCTATATACATACACACACACATTCACAGTAGTAGTAGAAATTGACAGAGCCACTGTATATATGAATATTTAAAATGTACACATTGTATTACCAAGTGATTTCACTCCCCGCCCCACGTTTTGCTTTACTGGTGATCATGCTTATGGTCAAATCAAACTATATCTTTTTTTCAAATTGATCTATTATCCCCATCCTCCTTTCCAGCGTTGCATGCTCATATACCACTAACTTTTCCATTCAGGCAACACTTCAGTGTCATTTCTTCCACCAAGTAGTCTTTCATTTTTCCAGTTAAAATCTTTCCTCTGATCCTTTTATATTAGACTTATATGGTTGAGGCAGTATTGTGTTTGTTTCAGGATTTTAGTCCTCTGGCTAGTTATTGAGAACAAAATCTTTAAATCTTGATATCCCCAAATAATCTCATCCAATACCTCAAAAAATAGATTTTCTATAAAAGTTTATAAAGAGAACAAATGCATATTTAGTTTGGATAGTTGAATCCTCACCTGGGACACATGGTAATTATTTTCAAATACTTGAACACCTGTCCTATGTTAAAGGAATTAAACTGGTCTTATGTGGTCAATGGATAATTGCTAAGGACTATTCAATATTTCTCAATACAAAGAAGACATTTTTCACAAGTAGAATTCTTTGAAAATTGAATGAACTCACAGAAGAATGACTTAATTGTCCTCGACGTATTCAAGCAGAAGCAGTAAATGAATATTTCTTCCCTAAGCCTTTTCTATACATAGACCTACTAAGTAAATAAATAAAATGGTAGCCCTGTTTGTATGCTTCATGAGTATTTCAACTTTAGTCACTGACTATTGATATTAATGATCCTACCCCATCCTGCCAATTTCCAGTTGGATCCATCTCCAGAGACCATTTTAACCTGACTTTAAACATGATTTGCTTTTTATTATAAAAATTTTTAGAATAGATGTTACTTTTACCCCTGAGTTAGATGATTTTATCTATCTATCTATCTATCTATCTATCTATCTATTTTTTTATTTAGGAGAACTTTATAGAGGTTAAGTCACTTCTCAGAGGATTCAAAACTAAATCTATTTCAAAACCCAAACTTTATCTATAAAATCAATAAATGCACATACTGTGCAGAAAAAATATACATACATTTAATACTTTATATAATTTTTATTCATTTATGTTATAAATAATTTCCCCAAATTTTTCTATGTAAATATCAATAACAACCACTCTAAGATAGATGCCATTTTACGCATTAAAAATGGAACAAATCAAAGTCTTAGGAATTTACATTCTACCTTTTTTATATTTATGATTTAGAATATAAACTAGATGGCAGGAAACTAGTGCTTTGACAACGCAATGCATGTTGGCCAGAACATTGATAAAACTTTAGTGACTCTAAAATAAAACATAATAAAATCATTTTTATCAATAGCAATTAGTTTATTAACTATGAATCAGGACCTTTTCCAGAATCAGAAAGCAACAATTCAGCAGAGGATAATTATTGTAGAATCCTGAACAGAGATTATCACTACTCATGACAAATCTATAAGAGTACTTTGTCATTCTTTCAACAAATAATTTTTGTGCTCCTGCTACTCGTAAGGCTCTCTCTTAGGCACTGAAGACAAAAACTGAGTGTCAGGTAATTCTGTTTTAGGGCTTCTTTGAAGGAAAAGATTTGCTGAAGTTCTTCTGATTCTGAACCCGTTGGACATTGCTGCTTGCACATCCCATAATCAGCCAGTAGGGGAAGGATGAAATAGCTCAATTCAATATGTTTAAGAGAATGTTATCTCTTAGTGTACTAGCAAGATGTTAGTTCAACAGCTGACAAAACTTGACAGGAAGCAAAATGACCTGAAACAGCATTCAAACCAAGCAGGCCCTCCTTCATCAAGAAGGGTAGGTGATAATTGCATTGGCAGACAAATGACAGTGACAGCAAAAACTTACTTAGTTGGTGCTGGTTGTATGCTGTGTGGAATTTCTTCTACATCTCACTAAATCTCAAACAGTAACATGACTTTCAGCCTTCAACTTGAAGGCCATTAATGGAGCTACAGAAAAAATAGCTAGCAGGTGTTGTAGTTAATAAGTCCTGGAGATATATTTGAAGTTCATTTAACCAGATTCTTTAGACACATGAGATAATTCAGCAGAATATTAGAAAAGGTGACTACTTAGCAGAGTCTGATCTGTTAAGCAATTCCCAGCAGCTTTAAATGCAATACATCGTCAGTAGCAATTCAGAGGTCTGCAACCACTGCATAAATACCTCAGAGGAGGGAAGGTACTTGGCATGCAGCTCAGAGACCGGAAGTTTCTAGAAAAACAGCTCAACGGTTGGCTATGTATGGGCCTATAACGAGAATATTGGCAATTTCTTATTAAATAGTTTGAGGATGGGCAGCTGCTGGCAGCATAACAGGATGATGAGAAGCCACTTGGTGGGAAGCCAAGGTTTTGGTATCTTCTATACCCCAAACTACTCAGTCTGCAGTGGTATGACGGTGGCAAACTCTTGGATGAGCAGTTAAGTTGCCCAAGGCATTGGGAGCCTTTGCTGAGGGTCTGGCAGGCTTTCTGTGCAGATCGGATGGGTGCAGAGCAATGGGATACATGCCCCTTGGTCTGAGTGCATGGGCTGCAGCTGGGGCTGGGTCCGGTGTTGGTAGTTTCACAGGCAATGCATACCTTGCCCACTGCTGGAGAGTTGCAGGGCACAGAGCAGTATGATGAGTCCCAACTTGTGGTGCAGGTCTTGGGCTCACAGCTGGGAGATTCGTAGCCTGGGATGGCACCATAGATTTCTTGGCAGTTATCCAGGAGCCAGAGATTTCCTTGGTAGCTACTACTGGGTAAGCAGACTCCAAAGGTAGGGTTACATCGCTGGAGCAAAAACCAACAGAAGGAGTCACTGGGATGTAACAGTGAGTTCTGTAGGCTGCGCCGCTGCCATTGCAATCCCCACGATAGCTTAGAAGAGACATGGAGCCCGAGTGCACACTCAGCGATGGCCGTGAAGGGATGGTGAGGCTGTGGCCTGAGGGCTTTTATATCCTTCCTGGCGATTGCCTGCAGCCTCTCTGGGCTCTCTTCCTTCTCACACAGCAACATCTCATTACTGTGTTGTTTAGCTACCGCTGCTGATGTTTCCACACACATGTAAAAATAAGTTTATTTTGATTCTTCAAAGTATCTATAATCACCACTTTGGCCATCAACCATCAGTCATTATCCAAAGATCATCGCTTCAGTGAATAGTGATTTTAATGTTCATAGGCAAACTCTCATCTGTCAGTGGTTAACCAGAGGTGGAGTGTCTACGGTCTCCTGCAACATGGTTATTAAAAGGTTAACAAGGGTTCAAATAAAACAAAGAACCTGTACTTTTCTACTCTTGACTATTGTAAAATACAGCACGACTCGATCCTATATTCTGGAATAAGCTGCTTTGTCTAAACATCGTTGCTCATAAGAGAGGGTAAGACATTAAACCATTAAGACAAAGAGTTGTTCCCCCAAAATATACATTGTACTCTTAGCTGTGCCAGACCATGCACTGGTGAAAACGTCTCATCTAACATGTTTGGAGAATTCCATCTATAATACTCACTGCAATCCCAGTGAGACTTAGTGACCTACACAAGGCCAAAAATGAACTTGTCTCTAAGGATCAGTGGTTGCTAAGTAACCAAGACATTTATGATATCCCTTTCTTCAAGAGTTTCTGCAAAATGTAATATCAAATAAGACCATTTTCTCAAGATTGTACCTGGCTAATTGATGAAAATATACCTCCTACATTCTATAGTCTCTGCTGTAAAACCCAATTGCTGTCAGAAGCATAACATTTCTTCCAAAATAAGTTTTACTTATTCAAGAATAATTTTGCTTTTTTTTTTTCTTTTGCACCTGGACTTTATTTCATTTCTGTGTTGATGAATGTAACTATTTTTGGTCTATACCCACAAAGGGGAGTGACTGTGTTTAAAAATGTTATTTGAATAACCTGTTAGTTCTTATAAGTACTGTACATATTAAAAAACACTTTTCAGTTTTTATGATGAAGGCTTAAGAAAATTTTTTAAGATTTTAATTTAAACTAAAGAATTGACATTTTGTTCTTGAAAACAGAAACTATAATGTATACTAACAGCTTCCACCGAATTGGAAACAGCGATGCATTTATTACAGCAATGAGTTCAGACAGAGGACAGGATAAGCTATAAGGATAGTTTTTAAAAAAGACAGTGTCCTCAGAGAAGACAATTAGATTTTTTCCGTGTTCTCTGCTTCCCAGCTGATTTTTAAAAACGCACACCAATTTAAACTTATAGGTATTCTCCAAACATTTATTTTTAATCTGCTGCTTCTCCCAGTATTTATTCTGTAAGGTGACAAATTTATTCTGCAAGGAGTTCTTTACTAAGCAAATCTTGCTGCCTTGTGAAGTGTCTCTCAGGTAAAAATGGTCAGGATCAGGGAATGATATTTTCAACAAATTGTTTGGCTTAGAGCATCCTGAGATTTTGTGCAGAAATGTTCAGTCCTGAGGCAGGCAAAATAGAAAATAAAATACATAAGGCAGTTGTGGCCAACTTTCTACTAAGTTACTAGATCCTCATAATATATAGAAGATTCCAGTTGATGGACCTTTATTTCTGCATCTCTCTGTTATACCATGGTTACTGCTAGTCTTATTTTAGGCTTCTTTGTAAAGGGAAAAATGAATAAGTCAGTCAACTATAATGGCAGAGTACTTTAAATTAATAATATTCACACTAGTGTAAGTCCAACAAAATAAATAATGTAGAGTAAGCAATATTTGCAGCATGAGACTTTACAACATGTTTACATTTATTTTGGTACAGTTAATACTCTAAACAGTTGAGATTTGCAAAGGCAGAGTTAGCCGAACTCCTCACATTTGCTTTTATGGTTAATTTCTTACCCACTCATCACACTCATAGATAACCATCACTTCCCACTCACCCATCATTTTCTGTGAATTATAATGCTACAGAGTTGTCCTCTACTTTAGTCTCCATCCTGGCAAGAGACTGAGCAGACAGCATCAGTAATAGAGCAAATATCAAGTTCACAACAATGATAGATTTAAGCAAGAAGTAAGGAACATTGTCACGTGGGTGGCATTGCCCTATAAAGGCTTTGGACAAAAATATTCATTACTCTGTTTTCACTTAATTACTAAAAGAATCTTTCCTTTCATTGATTCTCCTATTTGTAATATTTTCTTTATGTGGAAAACTGAATAGAATCACTCCACCAAGAGATGCCTGCTTCCTAATCCTCAGAATGCATGAATGTTACCTTATGTAACAAAAGGAACGCGGCAGACATGATTAAGTTAAAGATCTTGAGATAAATTATCTTGGTGAGCCCTGTATCATCACAGAAGTCCTTATAAAAAAGGAGTCAGTAGATCAAACAGAGAGAGGGCAAAGAGATGATAAAGGCAGAGATTGGAGTAATGCTGCCGTAACTGAAGGAATGCCAGCAACTTCTAAAAGCTGGAAGATGCAGGAAACGAATTTTCTTCTACAGACTGTGGAAGGAATCAGCCCTGCTGACACCTTGACTTTAGTTCAGTAAAACTGATTTTGGACTCTGGCCTCCAAAACTGTAAGAGAATAAATTTCTGTTGTTTTAAACTGCCAAGTTTGTGGTAATTTGTTACAGTGGCAATAGGAAATGAATACATTTTGTCAGGAAAATATAACTAATTCTAATTGATAGTCTTTATGTACTTTGAGGAGTTTGTACTCTACATCCAGAGCAAGTTTAAGATGCAAGAAATAAGCTTTTTAGCCATCAGGTAATTTCAGGAAATTTCCATGCTTTCTGAAGAATAAGAAAAAAAACTCCCTTATCTAATGAGGCAGCAGATTCTTTGCAACTCATTAAAGAAGAGTTATGAAACTGTTTTCGAGTCTTTCCCAAAGATTAAGAATCCTTTAGGGTAAACACAGAAGATCAAAGAAAGCTAAATGTTCCAGTAAATGGCTCTTAAAAATAAAATAATGGAGGTCATCTTCCAGCCCTTTAGGTCGTGATAAAATTTTATCTTCCTTTTTTGTATATATACATATATATAATTTTGTTCTACTTCCACTTGCCAGAGTGCTGTTAAATAATACAACAGTGACCCATGATTCAAAAAAGCAAATTATACGCAAATCTACACTTACAAAGCAATTAAATTGTAAATATTGAGTCAAAATTATTCCTAAACTTAGCAGTGGCAACCTAAAATGGTGGATTCCCTTGCTACTTTTGCATATTAAATCATAAATAATTTCAGAAGCTGAAGAGCAGATGAGAAAAATTAAAAATTTAAATAAATGAAGATAAGGTATTTTTTAAAATAACGTGAATGCATGGAAAGACAGGAATGTTGGTTTGATTTGTATTTAACTTTTTAGAAAAACAGAATGAATGTGATGAAATACAAGATATAATAAGAATTAAACATTTGAGATGGAACTGTCACGACTGTGATTTAATGAGTTATAAATTATCCTCTATTTAGTAATATTGAGACATATTAGTGTGTAACCTTGGAAAATTGTTCTCTCTCAGTACCTCAGTACTGGCTTATGTAAAACCATAGTTAATAGCATCCACTTTGTCAGACTGTTGTGAGGATGAAATGAGATAATAAATGTGAAAATCTCTAAAAAAGGCATGGCACACAGTAGATGAAAATTAAATGTTACTTTTCTTCCTAATTTTCCAATGCTCTCATTTAGAAAATTCCATTCACCCATTAGTCTAAATATACTATTACACTGAATTTACTTTGATGTTGCAAATACATAATACTGCAATAATCTTTGTCTCCTCTAAAAGTCAATGCCAACAATGAACAGTTCTACCCCATATAGTTAAGAAAAATGCCAGGCTTGACAAGAGAACACTAAAGGTTCCTCTTATTCAACACATATTCTCAGTGTCATGTATCATTGTTAAGAAAAATGGCTTAACCTGCTGATTTCCTGAGTTCTAATCTTATCTCTGATGCTTACGTGGAGTATGAATGAACTACCAAATGTTTCTGTAACTCTATTACAGAAGTTAATAATAGTATTTTCTTCATAGCTGTCGGTGAGGATTAAATGAGTTAGTCAAGCAAAGGTTATGAAATGTAGTTAATATATCATTGATGTTAACTTTTACCATCATCATCAGCCTATTATCTTTGTTATAATAATAATAATCGTTTTATTATAAGATCTCATCGAAAGCCTATTACATTTTGTATGAGTACATCAGAACTAAAAAAGAGAGAAAATAAATAAATGCACCATAGGAGGCTAAGTTTTAGGCTAGACAACTTGCTATGGTCTATATGTTAGATATAGAATACACATATACATCATGTATGTTATATATTATATATATATATATTTTTTTTTAATTTAGAGGAATTGAATTCATTGAAGGTATTTCCTACCATCTACATGGGAATTAAAACTCACAGAGTTTTAACTGGCATAAGTGCATATACCATTAAAATTAGTCAACCCAGAGAGAAGGGTGGGCTATGGCTGAGGCAGAGAAGAAATACATAGTTTTATTTTCAGTTTATATTTGGTAGTTCTAGAGTTGAAGATTATAGTCACCAAATTATTGACAACTTCCAAGTGACTTCCAGATTAGTCATCATCTAAATGAAGAAGACTGTAGATAATATGAGGATAAAGGAAATCTTTGAAATCTAACAACTAAGTGGGTCTTTGGACAAGTTGCTTGACTTATCTGAATTTCCTTTATCTGGAAAAATAGGGAGAACAATATTTTTATAGATATATTCATAGGAGACTGCTGATTATCTAGTGGTAAGGTAGCACAATGAAAGTAATCAATATGGTGAATATGAGAAGTTTCTTGTACAAAGTAAGTTCCTACTAAGTACATGAAAGACTAAATAGTTATATATAATATATACATATAACACACACACACACACACACACACACTCACACAGAGAGAAATAAGTTCCAAGTAATAGTAATGTTCTCTATGCCAAGATTCATGAAAGTATAAGGAAAAGCTTCTTAAATTTAACTTAAAAGGAAAAAATAACATTGTGCTTCCTATTGTTCAGAACTAAACTTTATGTAACCCCTTTGTGGTTAACTCCATAGTTAGAGTGGACATTGTGACCTACTCTGTTCAATAATATATTAGAAGACACATGTAGAGTTGGTGGGTAATTTTCTTACTATCTTGCACCTGTATATAATATTCTAGATAGTGAAAATTCTTTACTATTGGGTCCAAGAACAAGGGTGATTTTTGTAGCTGGAACAATGAATGTGTAATATGAGGGCTAAAGAAACCATTGCAATTTTAAGCTTCTGGAATTTTCAAGTGTTTTGTTGCTGTGATAAAACATAGTCTATTCTGACTAAAGAACCATTATAATTCCATTTTTAAGTGTTAGGAAATACAGGTGCACATTTAATTCTCAACTAGTATGACATGTTCAATCTGGACCTTGAATGCATTTGTCTTGCTTGCTCTTTTTCAGATAATTTTGCTTTTTTTTTTTAAGTTTAGCAAAAGTTAAAAGGCTTTTACTTCATTGTAAATATTAAGAATAAAAAGATACTATTTTCTGAATCATTTGAAATGAGCATATTTAGAGATAGCTGTAATGACTTTTTTTTTCTACTTAACGGAACATGTTAATGACATAGAAACAAGAAGCCCATAGCAAGAATGTTCTGGTGACTAAACAGGATTTAAAATCACTTAGAATTTATCAAGTAAAAAAGTACAGAATAAAACACTAACTGAACTAAAAGCACAACAATCCATCAACTTAAAGACAATTCATCAACCTAAAGATGATATCTCTTACAAAACTATCTAGCAAGATGCTGGAATGACAATTCAGCACCATCTTCCAGTAAATGGAGATTACTAAATCCCAAAGGACGAAGAAGCTGTTTGGAACTTTTGTATATATAGGGGACAGGTTGAAAACTATTAGATATATAGTCCATCTGTCTGAAGCTAGAAACATAACCTAGAGGTTGATAACCACAGGAGAAATTATCTCAAAGGCTGACAGGTACTGGACACAAAATTCAGTGGTCAATATTCACAGGACATGAAGCTCTGAGGTTGACAGCTGTAAGAGCCAGTTCTTGGGGTAACAACTACTGGACAAATAGTTCTAAGGTCTATTATACATTGATGATTGACAGGAACTGGAGGGAGAAGAATCGGTGGGAAAACAACTGGTTGCTTTGCAGGTCCTGGAGACACAGCAAGTAATGAAAAGATGCAAGAAATTTCATAGGTCACGGGCAGCTGAAAGGTTGGCCAGAGGTGTCTGCCAAGTTCTCCAGAAACCATGTTTTGTTTTGGTTGGGGAAGCAGAGAGCATCACCATAGTTTACACCAGTAGAGTACAGAGTAGTGGAGGAGGTAACCAGATCATGGCAGTAACTTCCAAAAGAGTGGGAACTACAGGGTGCTTTAGAGCAGCAGATGTTGTATAACATAGTAGAATCTGAAGTAAGGATTTCAGGTAAGCCAAAAACAGCAGCTTATTTAAGTCTACATAAAACTAAACCAGGTTGCCCATATCCCTTGGTGATGATCTATCTGGACTGTCCTCTCCTGTATTTTGTATCGATTTGCATCATAACACCTCATTAGCTCATTGTTGTGCAGACTATAAAGATGACTTTCCATGCATCCTAGAATAAGTCCAGTTTGCATCTTCTATAAATCTTCCATCTTAATATTTCCCTTGTTTATCAGACTTGAGAATGTATGATATAATCACTTGTGTATTTTAACTGTTTTGCTTCTATTCCTACCCCTCAATAATGCTTAATTAAAAAGAGTCCATTCATATGGATGTTTATTCTAATCATCATCCACAAGGAACAACCTAGTTAGGAAAGCAGAGTCTTCATCATTGAAGAAGAGAATGTTGCAATATTTTGAGGAAGTGTTGATGTACTAAAATAGCTCCTGTATTTTGTATTTACTAGATGGGAAATCTTTTACTGTCCCCTATATTTTTAATACTCAGCTGAGAATATAATTGTGTGATGTTGTTCTCTGGATATTTGTCTTGACAGTAAATTTTATGATTATCTTAGAGTACATTTTAAAGAACTCTACCCTGACAACCTAATATTTTTCATATTTAAATTTGAGTCTCATTTCCAAAGACTTGAGGTAATGTATGTGATCGTTCTACATCGTAACGCTTATGACATACTTGCTTTTACTAGTAAAAATGTTATACATTTCTATTGGTGGCATTCAACTAAAAGGATAATCATGACAACAAAAGCCATCAGCTTGTACACTAGCATTCCAGAATTAATGGATGTCTTCACTTGAGATAATTTACTTAGACAATTTAATATTTATGCAATTAAACCAAGCAAGGATTAAGCAAAATTTTAATATTACATAGAGAAATATGTCTGAAGTATTCTTAGTTGGACACCATGAAAATAACAATCTCTGGGCCTTACTTTGGATTCTCCCCAAAAGATGTAAGTTAATATTTATAAACACCTATTTCCTAGAGTCAGAAGTCTTCTTAAATCAGAACTATCTCTCTTCAACATGCTTCCCAAGTAATCAAAGATGATATAGTCGGGAATAAGTGGAGAAGAGTAAAGATTCCAAGTAGCCACGTGGCTTCTGAGAGCATCATTGATGATCTTTTTGGTGGATGCTCTTCTGTTACACAGTATTCCCAGTTCCTTTGAAAAACATGGCCTTAGGGAAGCCTGGTGACATCAGTAGCAATAAAGTCACTTTCCTTCTGCAGAATCCTTTTTTTCCCCACCATTCCTGTTGTCCTTGTGTTGCCCATTGAAGAGCCTGGATAGCTGGCATATTTTTCCTGAGGAATGATACTGAAAAAGCTTACAGAGCTTTTCAAGGAAAAGTGAGGAGATCTCACACACCTATGTAAGCATGCAGGGCGTGTGCGTGGGAGAATGGTGAGCACACTTACAATTTTCTTGATATTTTATTTATATATATTTTTGAAACATCTCAAAAAGCATGACATTTGGTGAAGAGGGAATGTAAGGCCTTTCCTCTGAATTTCACTTTTTTGTTGTTTCAGGTAGGGAAAGAAATAATATTCGACATCTCACATGGAGAATTTTCAAAATAGTATACCACATCGCTCCTCAAAGGAAGCCTCAAATCCATTCACATCGATGTGAGGCCTATCGCTGGTAAAAAATAAAAATAAAAATAACAGATGGATTGAAATCATGGAGAGTTAAGTGTTTGAGGGGTTTATTTGACAATTTCCCCATGTCCTCTGAGAACTTTAAGTCCTCCAGATAAATGAAATATCTCAAACTCATATGCTTCCAAAGAAGATTCTTCCTCTCACTTTGGTAACTCCCACCCGAAACTTTTTTTGTGTGCCACACCTACATTCCTCATGATTTACTTTAAGATTCTCTTCACTTTTTTTTTGCACTTTATAAATTTCAAAAACAAATGGCAACCAACTAGCCTATAAAACTTCTTCCTCAGTATGTAGGCATACTACATACATATGAGCTTCAAAAAGGCGACTAAAATCTTTCTTTCTAATCCATAGTGAAAATAAATTTGGTCTTCATTGGACTGATTCAAATGTTCTGACACTGGTGAGGCCAGAGTTATCAAGATGCAAGACAAGTCATTGAGAAAAGCCTGATATCATAAACCATTTATCACATCTTTATGACAAAACAGGAGAGACCACCACACATACTAGCTGACATGTGTTTTAATTTATTATTTTTAACTCCGTTTGTAATACCTCCCATTGTTTGTTGCATCTCCATGTAGTTGGTTGGCTCAATAGTCTGAGATTTAAAAAATAAACAAACAAAAAAACAACTGAGAAGTTAAATCTTTTGTTAGAGACAATCGGTTGAGGATATAATGAAATGAATATAAAATAAAGAAAATCACATCCGAGAGTTTGTGATTTTTCTTTTTCACATACTTGTTAATTAACAATTAATGAACTAAATCTTACCTAGAGTTCATAATTCTAACACGTTCCCCAAATTTTCTTTCAAGTGCTTTGTAAAGCACAGATTTCTATGCCCCTCCGCAACTACATGATAAAGTCCACACATCTGAACAGGGTTCATAGGATTTTCAATATCTGGAACCAAGATATTTTCTCAGCCTCTTTATAGAACCCCCATATTTCAGTTTTATTTAAATACTCAAAAATATCTGAAAACTCAGCTTTAAATCTCACAGACTTTGCACAAGCATCTTCCCTTCTGGAACACCTTCCCTCCTGTACCTCCTGAGCATGACTGCATTGCTTATAGCAGGTGAGGAATCACTTTCAGAGATACTTTCTGCATCTCTATTCATGTTCATGCATGATGCCTCAGGAATTGAAAGTCATTTTCATATTGGCTTAATTGTCCTGGTTGTAGGAAGAGTTAGGGATGGGATCCACTTTGTTGATTCCTCACTCATCCTTTCTTAGAAATACTATGACTTTTTCCATATTGACCCCAATATGGAAATTTGGAATTTCTTTGTTTTTGTTGTGCATATATCACCCTGGCCCAAAACAAACACTCAAGGAGTTGACAGCACCATCTGGTACATCATCATATTTTAAAACATTTATTAATTTCAATGTATACAGTAGGCAAATAATATGAACTATTAGCCATATCTGGAAGGTGAGTGTTCCCTGCCCTGTTGTCACAGTGCAAGTTGAAAATACTGAACACAATAAGGTTTGGTAAACAAAAGCAAGAGCATCAAATGCTTGAATTCTGCAAAACAAATAAAATTATATTTTTCATAGTTGTAAATTGAAATCTTAGATATAATGTGGCAGTAGGTGGGGATTTTCTTTTTCTACCCAAATCTATCTCAGATTAGTCTTTGTCTCAAGACTATCAGATGCTCTACCAATTTCATGTTTTCCTCTTCTTCCTGGACACACAATTATGTTATGTCTAATAGCCTCTCATGGTTAGATAAAGACCAAGAGACTGAGTTACATAATTAACTCCAGTGAAATGCAGCTCTTAAGGTCATCTTTGTAGTCATGGATGAGGGTTTCCTTTCTAACTGTCCCTTGCTCAGTATTGTTAAGAGAATAAAGGTATGTTTAAACCAACGAAAACCGGGGTGGGGGGAGGACTTATTTTGTTAAAACACTTAACCTACTCTAACTAGTAAAGTCCTTTTAAGACTGCATTTGCTATTACCTGAAGGATTCTAATGCCAAACCCCAAATGCAGCCATATCCTGCATGAACACGTGACAGTTTCCAAGTCATATTGTTTTATATACTTTAGTATTTTTTTCATGTCTCTTTTAATAAATATTTTCTTTCTGTCTAGACACTTTTAATATTCTACACACTTAATCCAGAGTACAAAAATCATCAATGTTGCATAACCCAAGAGAATAACTATACACAAAATAATGCAAATAAATAACAAATAAAGAGCATGGGTTGAATGCCAAGCTGTGCTTTAATTAGGAAAAAATAGAGGAAACAAATTTGATCTAGGCTGAAAAATATCGAACTTTTTGCTATTTTTGTTTGTAAAAGTAAGTAATAAGAATTCCTAAAGCAAGATCTAGGAGATTTAGGACAGAATTACAAGAGCTAGCGTAACCCATGTAAACAGGAAGAGCCATTGATGTGAACCTGCATGCTCTCTCAGACAGTAAGCATGAGGTTGCTTCCAGCTATAATGACCAGCTATAATGACCTTTGATAAGGATATTACCAGTCACTCAAGGAAGGCATTGTTTGCATAGTTTATCAGTCCATAGCAGGCAGACATGTAGCTAAGAGGTTGGCATCCATAGAGCAGGTATCTCAAGGGTTGACGTCATAGAATAGGTAGCTCAGGTTGATGGCCATAGGTCAGGTAGCTCAGAGTTGACAGTAAGAGGACCGGCAACTTGCAAAATAACAGCTCAAAGTTTGTCTACAGGATGCTGGATGAAAGGAATTGGAACCACAATGTCGCCGGAAGACAGCTAGTTGCTTGGTGGCATCTGAACACATCAGAAACATTTGGAGAGCAGCCTGAAGACCTACAGACACTGCTCTCACAATTGGTTGATTGATAGCATGTGGATTCACTGTCGGGCTCATGATAGTTGTTATGGAGTGAGTTGCTGCCCAGGCTTCTACTAGGAGAGCAGGGGGCATCCCTACAGCCCACCTCAGTGGAGCAGAGAGCACTGGGCAAGGTGACAGGAATATGGCAGGAATTCCCAAGGGAGTGAGAGCTATTGTTTCTAGAGTAGCAATTATTGCAAACATGGTAGAGTTAGAAGGTCCAACCTTGATTAAATTGAAAAGATCAGGAGCTGAAGTGATTGTTACTTGCTGGATCTAACATTTATGTATCTCTGCTTCTGGGTGTTGGTTTTCTCTGTAGCCCATCCTCCTCCTCATGTTTCAGAACCATTTCTATGGCATCTCATTAGAATATTATTTAGTTGTCTACCAAACAGTTCTCCCACCAACCTATAAAATATGTAATGTCTATATCGCATCTTTCAGATAACTGTCATTCCAAATCAATTTTGTTTTTCTTGCTCAATCCTTCTTACATTATGGGTCAACTGCCTCTTTAGGAATCATGTTTGCTTATCAGCCTTGACAATTCTGTGAAGTTGCTGTTAGAAACTCACAAACGAATTCACACGATTGGGAAAAATTATTTATGACCATCTTATTTCATAAAACCAAAGTGTGTATATGTAAACACTTAACATTAATAATGCATCTGTAGAAGTGTAAATGTTGAAAATTCTTAATTTTGGAATGGAAAATTATTTTGCATTCTTTGGAGATACAACCTAAAATCAAAACCAAATTTGTCTTCAGGATATCATATTTCAGTGTGTCTTTCCCAGTGAAGAATGGTAACCTAAAAAGCTTTGGCAATCTTTGCTAATATTCACACCCAGAGAGACTATCTGTCACTGTTTTATCTTTTATTAGTGTGAAACTGAATGTGTTAAGCACATATATTTTGATAGATGCTATATAAAAATGAGGCCATATCTCCTTGGAGACTTATCTAAGTGAATTTCAGGATATTATTGAACATATATAGTGAGTTTATAACTTGTTTTTAATATTACTATTTTTATCTATGGTTATCTTTCCATACATAAAAGTTCTTGACATAATTCATATTTTTCTGATCATTTAATTAAGAAAGACAATCTAATCTATGATTGAGTCATTTCCCAAGGCTTTTTTTTAATCTATTGATTATTTGGAATCAGAATGTATTATACATGAAAAGAAAGTGAAAATTCCTGAACTAGTCTACCAAAATGAAAAAAAGTGTTTTAGCTTGATAATGTTACTGAACTCTATAACTCAATCTTGACCACATTATTTGGATAAATTGACTTTGATAAGTTCCTTGAGGAGTTTCACTTGGGAAGGTGGCTTCTATCATTGCTGCTCTGAAAACATGCTTTTGGTGGCACATACTGATTTGGAAAAATAATATATAGAATAATGTTCTTGACTCTAGCTCTCAGTATTGAGATCATTTGAATGGTAAAGCACAAGAGCTGACATTTGTAACCAGAATTCGTGAGTTTGGCACTATCTGGTTATATAGCTCTCACATGTAACTTTTCTGAGCCTCACTTCCCACATATGCAAAATGGGCACATTAAACACCATCTTATTAGTATCTTTCAGGGTTTAATATTTAAAAAGGTGCCTGAAAGGCTCTGACCATTGTCCACTTAGCACTACCTGATGTAGTGGGTTTGAGGTCACTGTGACTGAGAGATGAGGCATAGTAATCATGGTCAAGGTGAATTAGAGCCACTTTTTAGATTACTGACACATACTGTCTTTTTAAACAGCATCTTATGAAAAAAGGCAAACCTTGGCCTAGAGGTGAGGGTTATTTCTCAGTTAAGAGGACACAAATCACCATTTTTTCCTGCTAGAAGATCTAAAAACCTCTCATGGCTCATTTGTGTGAATTTAGTAATTAGATGAGTCTTCTCCCTAATGACAACATCAGAAAACTTCCATACTGGCATCAAATACACATCTGCTCCCATGTATTTATACTCAAAAGCCACATCTATATGGAATCCCTATAATATCGATAACATTATAAATGCATATTTTTGTCTTTGGGAAAACTAAAAATGGAGTGTGTCAGGATTAATTCTCCTTATTGAGTAAAGAAACTTTTATTTTGTAATTAATAACAAACAACCTTATTTACATTGATGTTTAAAAATTTATTTTTAAAGATGAACCAACTAACCATTTACTCTAAAATATGGGTACCACAGGCAACACATTTTTCTGATCTTGAACGTGCTGTTCTCTAATCATATGTGACTAACTATAAAACCAATTAAGTTTCCAGGTACACACAAAAGTTTGAGTGCCACCATGATTAATGCCACAGGGTGGAATTATTCTTTAAATTTATCAATAGCTAACAATGGAATAGTGCTGTTGTGTTATTATATAGAAGATATTCTGGATTATTATTCTCCACAGGTAGATCCTCATCACCAGAAACCAATAGCATAACTAATTGGCTTCATTGTAAATAAGGAGTTTTTCCTTTTTGTTATTCAGTTAGTACACAAGTCCATATTTAGTGAAATAAATAATGCTAACTTACCTCCAATAAATTGTATTTACAAGTTTCTGTGTAGATAAAATGTCAAAGTAAATAAAATAATTATTAAAAAATATTATTTCTCCCCTGAGGCCACAGAAATAGAACAGGGAAGAAAAAAAAAACCCTACACTATTTGCACCCTATTCAACTGCCTTCTACGATGGATTTACTTACAAGGATGTCAGTTTGTTCTTTTGAGCACATTAATTGGTTTCGATGTCTCGGTTTGGGGATAAGGTTTGGAGAGGGCTGAATTTCGCTTCATTGGAGAATGAGCCAGCTTTATTCTCAGAATCAATCCAAATTAGAGGGAACCAGGGAAAGGGAACAGAGGGGCAGATACGGGGAAGGGACATGACGTGTACACTGTTCAATGACCCACCATGTGAGCAATGTTCAGGGTATATTATTAACTCATTTATTTTGGAAAGTAGTGAAGAGTTGTGTATAGCTTCTGGGTGGATAGTGAGTGAATGAGTGACAGCAGGAGCAGTAAGCAAACAGAAGAATAATCCCCAGGGAATTAGTAGAAATTGCAGATGGTACAGGATTTTCTTAGGCCGTGGAAATGAAAGGATTAGTGTCAATTCTAGCCACATATAAGAGAGGACGAGATTTTGTTGTCTATTGTAACTCTATCTGTATTTTATATCATGAATCTGTTAAACTAGGAGAGGCCCCAATAAATCACCTGCTTCTTCATTTTATTCAGCGTTTTATTCTTCCTCTGAGTTTTCTTCTAGCTAGTTTCTGTTGCTGTGTTTTGAAATTTATTAATGGTTTTTCTCCTACAGTGTCTAATCTTCTTTTAATGCCATTCATTATTTTCCACTGCTCTCATAGTTTTCATCTCTGTAACTTTCATTTGGCTTTTATTTATATCTTCCATTTATTTAACAAGAATGGTCTCTCCTCTAGCTTATTAAACATATGGAATATAGGTATACTAACGTTCTAATGCCCTTGTCTAATAATTGCTTCATCTGTGTCATTTCTAGGTTTGCTTTGATTGATTTGTTTCTCTCCTTTATTATAGGTCTTATTTCCCTGCTTCTTTGAAGGCCTGGTAATTTTTATTAGGTGCCAGATACTATGATTTAACTTTCTGTGTGTTGTATATTTTTATATTTCTATAAATATCCATGAGCTTTGTTCTGAGCCACAGTTAAGTTTTTTGAAAGCAGTTTGATCCTTCTGAGTCTTGCTTTTAAGGACCAGAAATGAAAATAAAGGAACATTTAATCTACTTTTGCCCCAGCACTAATGGAAAACCTTTGCTTTTCTATTCTGTCTGGTGTGAACATTAACAATCCCCAGCCCTCTGTGAGCTCTAAATATTTCTCCAGTTCTTTCAGGTGGTCCAATCCTGAGTTTTGTGTATTTTTCTTATGCACATGCACTGATTAGTAAGATACTGTAATGGTTTTGGTGGACCTTCTGCAGATTTTGGAACTCTCTTTCTGTTTAACTCTCCTGTTCCTGTTGAATATAGTGCGTGTGTGTGTGTGTGTGTGTGTGTGTGTGTGTGTATGTGTGTGTGTGTGTATGTGTGTATTCCTCATAGGGAATATACAAGGTGAAACTGTAGGATCTTTTTATGTTAGAAAGTAAAAAGTGCTCAAAAACAAAAGTAAACCAAACAATTACAAAGGTATGTATGTCAAAGAGACACAGGCGCTAACTGAAAGGGCTCCTCGTGACCAAAACTGAAACAATTAGATCAACAGAGTAAATAACATTAGTTTATATCCCAAAGTATGAAATATACAGCCAGGTGTCCATACTGACATAAATAAATCTTGCATAGATAATAAGTAGGGGAGAATAGGCAAATCTCCTTTAAAAAAGGATTCCAAATAATACACATAGATGTTTCTCTCTCCAATAAGTGGAATGTAACTGCACCCAAGTATGGACTCCACACAGTAACTTCCTTTGGAAAAGCACAGTATGGATAGGGGAGGAAAGAACAAGTATGTTACAGTGAAAAATCCTGACAAATACACGACCCCAGCCAAGGGATCAAGGTTAACATCAATAACGATAGGTCATGTTGGCTGCATGTATTCTTAATATAGAACTTTACCTCTATGGTATTTCTCCTTAAAACTCATAAAGCCAATCTAATTCTGAGGGGTAGGGGAGAAACATCAGGCAAACCAAATCGAGAACATTGTGTAACATTCCTGACCAATACTCTTCAAAATTGTCAAGGGCAGTTGATGGGCTCACCACAGTGCTCTTGGCAGTAGTCCAAGAACCAGGTTGGCAACTACTGATTAAGCAGAGGGCATCTCCAGGCAGAGGGCATCTTCCAGAGCAGAGGACAACAGATGAGGAATATAGCAATCACTCCCAAAAGAGAAGGCGCTATCATTTCTCGAACAGCTGTTGCCCAAAGACATGACGTTAACAGCGTGAGTTTCAGACAAGTTGTAGAGACTTTTTCAAATGTGATTGTGTCTTTCTAGGCAAATTTTCTGTATCTGCTCACTGATTCCTGGCAATGCCATAGACACACTCACCTCTGTCTTGCTAAGATTCTTTTACCTGACAACATTCTATTAATAGTTGTTCAGATGCCAATGAAAACACCTGTCAATCTTCTCATAAAATTTTACTCGTATTTTCAAACACTCCTGTTCCAGATATGTACCCTTATTTCTGTTATTACTTCCAGCAAAGTGCCAGGGTTATAACTAGCTGCAATGGAATTCCTTCTCCAGGATGTGGTATAAGAGGGGAGAGAGAACATAATATGTGTTTTTATTCCATAAGTGGTGGGTGCAAAATGCCAAAAAATAAGCTAGTGGCTCAGAAAACAAGAATAACTCCTCATCCTTGGAATTTTCACAATTCTGGATATCAGCAAAATGAGAAAAATATACACAATGTGGTGGGATTTTATAAACTACACTCTTCCAGATAAAATACTGAATTTATTCTGAAATTATATCTGGATAGTATTCACATGTAAATCTTCCCATTAAAAAAAATGCTGGCATGTAAAATTCAAAAATATTACCTACCTGAAGTAAAATTTTAAAGGCCTGAGATTTTTTGCAAGTAGATCCCCATGAGGACCAGTGAATTCAGTAGGATTTGTTTAAAGGCTGCTCTTTTCCATTGAAACCTTTCTACTTTATTTCTGTTTAGTTTATTATTTCATAAAAAGGTCTTATCTACTCAATCACAATACATTTTAAAGTCTTTTGATATATGTTTTCCAATCTACACTTCCAACACAATGTGCGAGTATCTGATTCGCCAAATTCTCAATATCATTGGATATTGTTACCATTATTTAATTTTGTCAATTAGTATGGAAAAATGACATCTTATTATTGATCCAATATGAATTTTTAGATGACTGGTGAGGTTTTCAATTTTGTGTATTTTTATTAGTTGTTTACCTTTCTAGTTTTTGGACCTCAATTGTCAATTTTAACATCAATTTGTTAAAAATAGTTCACAAAATGAAATCCTCTTCTAAGAACCAAGAAGAAAATAGAAAGAGTAGTTTAGATTGATTCTTTATTACCAAACCCAGCTTTGCTGTGAAAATTATGGTGAGATTTTAGGGAAAAATAGATAAAACAGATTCTTGGAACTATCACTTAGAGGTTCATATTCAGAGAGCTGTAACTGAACTCAAGAACCTGATTCACTTTGCAAATGCCTCTGCAAGGCCTGGTTACAGATCCACTGGACACGAAAATCCCTTAGGCAGCCAACAATTCCCAAAGTCTCTGATTAGTTCAGCATCCATAAAAGCGAACACGCTGCGTTCCAGATCTTAAGACAAAAACTATTTTCCATTGAAAAGAGTTCATTACCAGAGAAAGCTTTCATTCAATTTTCTGTAAATTTTATCTATTTCAGAAAAGTCCCCCAACTCCACACACATATCAGATTGCTTTGACATTTGATGGATAGGTTGTAGAGTAGCACATTAGGTTAGCACTTTATTAGAGTTCTGCTTCCAGATGCCGAAGTAGTAACATGGAAATTGAACCTCCTGTTTAGAGCCATAGAAGGTTTAGTAGTCTAGGTGTCCATGTAAAGTATGACCAGTACCTAGAATAGTGCCCAGCATATAGTAACAGCTAAAAATATTTGGCGAACAAATGATGTTGAATGAATGCATTTGGAGATACAATTTTTAACAAAGATATAAGTTGTAGCTTCAACATTGTTTCAGATTCTATCCTGGATGGTCTTTTTTTTTTTTTTTTCTTTCAATCCCCTTTTCTCCCTTTCTCTCTTTTTCTTCTTGTTTTCCACCCTATCCCCACACTACTGGAAAAAGACATAGAAGTGTTATGTGTTACTGCATCTTAATAATAAATAGAGTAATGGAGAATAAGTTTCTCTACAAGAAACAAAATGGCTAGTATGCTTTAAAATACAGCAGCCTTTTCACCCTGCAGTCCAGAAGGTTCTGTAGTCAATTTATAAATCTATATTACAGATATATCCTGCAGACCATCATCATCTCCAGAGATGCAGCTCATGCTGATTTGACAATACCAGACATTTATCTACCAATAAGAATTTCATAAAGAAAATGGAAAGTGCTCTTCTATTTTAATAGAGAATAAAGACTCATCAACACAACTGCCGTTAGCACAAATAGGAACAAGCAACGTATTATGTGTGGGCCACATAACGACCTTGTATGTTTCTTCTTTTCCATTGTATAGTTAGATCTGAAAATGCTCGATTTACATTGAGAACTAGAGGTGGTTTATACTCACATATGGAATTAAGAAGAATAGGAAAGTTGGAGAGGCAGCAAAATATTGTCATTGTTTTATTTTTATCCTCTAATTTACCTCAGAAATCATTACCCTTCAGCGCCTAGACCAAGTTAAATTTTTCTTCAATCAATTTGGGCAAGGTAAGGAACAAGATGATTCTGTCTGATTTTGCACTTCAGGGACAATGCTTCATAATTGGTTATGATGGAGACCTAACATGCTTTCTTGATTAGAGTCTGTTGAGAAAGGACAATATATCGTTTAAGCTCATGGTGTGACAAAAGGAAGTCAGTGCTTGTGGCATCCAGTTTGAAGATGACTATGCCAGAGGGTTAATATCAATCAACAAATTGGTGCTTGGATATTAGTGAAGAATAAGTACTTTTTTTGAAAAAAAAAAAAAGAGCCTAAGTACTTATCCTCCACTTATTTTAGCCATACAAAACATGCCTATGAATCCCAAAGGCAATAAATATCATCTAATTTAGTGACCTGGAAATTAATTAGTTCAAATAAACAAATTTTTGTTTAATCATCATAAGGAAGTTTACTAGAGAACTTTAAGAAACCTTAGAAATAAATTCCAGATCAGTAATTAACAATCTGCATAATCTTGGCTAAATTAAGAATGGTTATAACTACCTTGCCAGATATTAAGGTAATTAAGTAAGAAACATAACCCATAGCTGGCAACACATAATTATCACATGTGGGATAATGTATAAATAATAGCAGGTTCTATCTAGTTAAGTATATTAGATACAGCACAGAAGAAAACTTCAAAGGGGAGGATGGAGGGGATGTGGAATTTCTCATCAGTCCTAACCTAAATCTAAATACCTCTTTTTCTAGCTTCTACAACCAACTGACCAAAACATAATTTACTTAAATTCAAGTCAATAAACATTTACAGAGAGCATGGCCATATATTGACATAAAGGCAGCCTTCTAAGAGCTCAAAGTCTAGAGGAATGTTCAGGAATGCAAATAAAACAACAACAAATTAGCATGATATTGATGTAAAAATAATAGTGACTAGAACAGAGTTAAAAAAAAGATCTAGATGTAAACACACCCATATATGGATACTTAATTTATGAAAAAAAAAAAAGCACTGGAATGTAATACAGTTGGAAGAGGAGAGTTTTTTTTAGGAGATTATGGTGGTTTAACTGGAATTCTGGACCCTACTACACAACATGCACAAGTATCGATTTTACATTGATAGCATGTTTAAATGTTGAAGGTAAAACAAAAAAAAAAGTTTCTAAATTTAGCATGTAGTATTTTAATTAATTTTGAGTAAACAGAGATTTCTTGAAAAGTACAAAAAAAGAACTAACCATAAATAAAGTTTGATCAATTGAAACAGCTTAAAATAAGGGCCTTCTATTAATCTAAAACACCATCAAGTGAAAAGACAGGTAGTAATCTGAAGGAAGTTATTAAAAATATATACTCCCAACAAACAGCTAGCATATAGACTACAGAAGGAACTATTTCCTTCCTAAAAACAGATATACCAATTAAAAACATGAGCAAAGAACACAAATGGTTATTTCACACACACAGAAAAAAGGATATTCAAATGACTGAAAAGTATTTTTTAAATGTTCTCAACCTAATGAGTCATCAGGGAAATTCAAAACAAAACCAACATTTGTAATTCTCACTAGAATGGCTTAACTTAAAAAGACTGACAATTACAAATATTGATGAGGATGTAGAGCAACTGCAATTCTCATGCTGATAGCAGAAATCAATATTGGTATAACTATAGGGCATCACTTTGTCATGGTGTAGCATAAAGCTGAACAAGCACATCCCACATAATTTGTCAATTCTACTCCTAAATCTGTTACCCAATACAAATGTCTTTATATGTATATCAAAAGGTACGTAGAAGAATAAAAGAGTATGCTATACATCATTTCTTATAGGTCAAACTGGAAACAACTCATATTGATCATCAACAGTAGAATAAACACATTTTGCTGTCATAGTACCTTAAAAATTATACATCAAGGAAAATAAACAGACTACTGGTATGCATAACAGCATGGAACAGTCTCACGAACACAGTCTACAGTCTTGCACCACTTGACAGGGGTACTTTCTGGAAAATGCATCATTAGGTGATTTTCCGTCATTGTGTGAACATCACAAGGGGTACTTAGACAAACCTAAATGGTATAGCTATTGCACACGAGGCAATATGGTAGAGGCTTCTGATCCTAGCTATAAGCCTATGCACCATGTTACTGTATGAAACAACACGAGATTAAATCAAGCACAAGAGAAAATGATGCAATCAAGTAAACACTAGGTTGCTGCTGGCCTGGCATGATGTGGCATACTGTTTTATGGGAAATTTTGTTTGTTTTTGTTTGTTTGTTTGTTTGTTTTTTAAGTAAAAGAGCACACTTTAAAATAATAAGTAAGTATGATTTCTGTACAAATTAGTATGTATGTTACACTTCAACAGAAGTCTCATTTGAAATTATTTTAAAACAAACAGTCCAGTGAGAGCAATAATAGAAATACGTCTGAGATTAAAAATAGGCTAAGTCCATGCGATTTACTCATTAGGGTATGAAAAAAGGAGAGAACCTGGGAAAGGCTTCAAAAAATAAAAGGCAGAATTATAGCAAACTCAAAAATCTAGGAAAGCCAGACAGATCAGACAAAGGAATGAACTAGAATGGATTTTCAAACAGCAGCATGAATATGGTAAGAGGAACTAGCACTTAGCTCCAGTGTCAGGAAGGCCATACAAAGAAATGGCTTCTTATGACCAGGGCATTTGTCTTCTCTAAAGGGAACAGCTGGTAGCTAGCTCCTTGGAGCATTATTTTTCTTGCATGCTGACACAGTTTCTAGATATTTTAGTTCCTCAAAAACATGAATACTCCTGCCTTTAGTTTACTTTAACTTGTGAAATATATCTCCCTATACATTTTATGTTGAGTGAGGGAAAATATCTTTAATTCAGAGACATTTCATAAGATATGATTTTTTACAGTGAGTGTTTTTCAAAGTGAGTATGATTTTTTCAAAGTAGATCAGAAATGCATCTTGGTCTTGATGATGAGAAATGCAAAAGGGTGGGCGCTTATTAAAAGCGGCATGTTGGAGGACCTTCATGTAAGTCAGCATGTGAGCAAGAGCTTAGCGTTTGCAAAATTCAGAAGGGGATGAGGCCAGAGAGGTGGGAGAAAGGAAGCCAATGAGGAGACCCGATGTCATTGTGAGGAGTTCACATTATTATTTTATGAAAGTGGATCACAGAAAGCTACCGAAGTTTTCAACAGAGTAAAATATGATTGAGTTTGCAATTAGAAAGGACATCCTGGTGGGTGTTCGCTGGAAGAGAGTGATAAGGAGATAATTCCTAATCTTGCCTTTTCAAAATGACTCCTACCAAGGGCTTTTGGATCTCTTAAGTGCACAGGCTCAGAGATTTAGAAAGCAGCTTGAGGAATAAACCATCAGGCCATTCCCCGACTTTCAGATAAGAACATGTGGTTGGTTATCCCATGTTTTGCTCACTATCTTACAAGCAGTTGAGGTTGGACATTTCTGGTTCACAATAAAGTAATAAAAGACAAACTGAAGAATCAGATTCGTAATTATGACTTCATCTCATTTATTACAACATAAACCAAATAAATTCTTTCCACACCCGAGTGACATAAATAGCATTGTAAACCAAATAATTGCATGTCAAGAAGAGATGAAAAAAAAAAAGAGAAAAATGTGAAAGGAGCAGCTTGCATTAGATCAGGTACAATGAAAACAGGAAGAGGCAGTCACTACCAGGAAAGAAGCAAAAGTCCTTAAATGTGGAATTTTTATCCTGGGTCCTCAGCATGATTAGCAGCTGGAACAAGGAAACTACTGGCCTCCCAATGCAAAGCAAGATGGATGACAAGGGCTGAACACATTGGTCAAAGGTTGGCATCCACTGAAAAGAGGACGCAGAGGTCTGAGGCTGCTGGACACAACACTAAGTGATTGAGAACGACAGGGTAGCCAACGCACAGGGCGGCAACCGCAAGTGAAGAGTCTCTGGGGTCGACAGCTGCTGGATACATAGGATACTGGGAAGCAGGAACTGGAGATGTAAGAAGCAGCAGGAAGAAAACTGGTTCCTGGGCAGGGTCTGGGCCCACAGTAAACTATAGAAGGGCAGCAAGAAGTTTCATAATTGCTGGGCTCACAGTTGGGTGGCTGGCAGTTGGTTGGTTCACTGCAGGTCTCTTGGCAATTGTCAATGAGCCAAGTATAGTCTTGACAGCTGCTGGGCAAGCAAGAGACCTCTCCACGGTTCACATTTGTAGAGCAGGGGGCAAAGGAAGAGGCGAGAGGAATATAACAGGGATTTCTGAGGAATCCCAAGCTGTAGTTTCCAGAGCAGGAGTTGAGGCAAGACATGGGGAGGTTTTGTGAGCAGGCTGTGGGTGATTGGCAAGAAACGAGTGTCTCAAGTTTCTCTGTGCTCCTCCTTGGACTTGATTCCTTATATATCCCTAGCAGGCAGTGATTCTGTATACAGACTCTCTTCCTTGTTGTGTGAGGCTGCATCAGCACTCTTCCTTATGGTCCAGAAATGGTACTCCCATCTCCCATAAAACTGAATGTTCCTTGCAATGCCTCCTGTTGATTACATATATGTAAAACACAGTCCCACTCTCAAATTATCCAATCAAAACAGTCACTTTTGGAGGTCACTCATTTATTCCAGTTAAAGCCCCATTGCATAAACATTCATAGAATTATGCTCTTGGAATTGTCTTTAAAAGTTGTAGCAAACTCTTTGAAACACTGGAAAATTATTTTTCTTTGGGGAGAAATTCTAGTCTTTTGGAAAATGAAACTTAAGTAAGAAACTTAAACGCAAGTATGTTGGAAAAGAATGAGGAAAAAACTATTGCCAGTGTGGTCTAGGATAGAGAGAGTTTAAAAAGTAGTATAAAATGGAAATTTTCATTGTGTTTAAATATATGCTTTGCTTCATTTTAGAATTCTGGTAGAACTTGACTTCCCATCAAAATATCTTTAGTATGAAAGGTCATGCTCCTCTAATTTGTTTCAATAAATAAACAAACTAAGTCAAGCTGAAAGCTGGTTTATGTTTAAAGTATTTTTATATAGATAAATAAGTTGAGGTCAAATAATGGATCCTACAATAAACAAAAGCAAATCAATGGGACCCCTTCAGGAAAGTTGAACAACATGACATTTTTTCATGGTTTTATACAAATATGTATTCATGGTTATTCATGTTCCAACTGAAAACTAATATTCTTTAAAAAAAAATAGACATAATAATTAAGATATGGGAATAAATGTGGTTTTACTTTTTACATTGCTTCTGGTATCCATTTCCAAAGGGGAGATTCTAAACTACTTTACATGGGTGGTAGCGTCAGAATAAATGTATAGTTTTTCTAAGTACGAGCACTTTAAAGGCTATCTGGGTATATATTTTCTGGTAAACTTGGTTTAAAAAATGTATGATGGTGTTTTTGTTTCAACCATCTCAATGTCTTAATTATATACCAATATATGTAGTGGCTTCAGTGGCTATGTTAATAGGAATTTTAATTATGTGTTGGATCTAATTTCTAATTTCCTTTTGCTAAAATTCCAAGTAAATCACTTTCGTATATTTTAATGTTCCATGGATGCACTCACACTTACTGAGTCTCCCTCTGTCCAGGAGAAATAGAATCTCTGAAATACAAGATTGGTTTCTCTGTGAGCCTGTAGGACTATTTTACTACCAGAAATAGGAAAATGAAAAAAAAAAAATTAGAATGGTCCTGTACTAACATTAAAATTATCTCAATATTTTAGATCACAGAACGCTACCCTTCGATGATTTGTACATCATGGGTTTGAGGAATCCCCCCAAGCCCGCCGGCTTTCATCACCTGTTACCTTTGTACACATTGCAAGAGCCTTCTTGTGAAATTCTGGGTGCTGCAGCTGAATGGCGTTAGTGATAGGCACAGCCAGATTTCACTGGATGCTAATTGAATTTACATGCTGATGCTCTTTATGCCCGCTCTTCTCTCATATAAGCAAGGGGCAACACCTGCACCATTAACGCAGCGACATAGTTGTGTGTATGTACTGTCTATGTTGTGTGCATAAACAGATGTATTGTCATGATGGGGAGGGGTGTGGAATAAGAGGAAACTAGCATTTATTTAGTGTTTATTCTGGGAAACACCTTGCAGTGTGGGTGCCCACATGTGTAATATCACTTTGTCTTCATGGTTCTTTACAGTAAATTTTACTTTTCATATGAGAAAACCTGAGATGGAGAAAATTACAAGAATTGACATGAAGAAAAACACTTGAACAAAGGGCATTCAAACATTTAAACATTTGTTTGAGGGTCCTTGACCCTCAAAAGTTTTTTTTCTTCCATTACCTAAGATGGCACTATATATCTAGATAGATAGATAGATAGATAGATAGATAGATAGATAGATACATAGATACATAGATACATAGATACATACATAGATACATACATACATACATACATACATAGTTACATAGATACATAGATAGATATGTAGCGACACCATCATCTACTATGTGACCCTGGACAATTTGCATAACTTTTCTGATTCCTAGTCTCTATCAGTATTATTTTATAGAATAATAGGAATATTAATAATATCTATTTTTCAGTGTCATTTAAAAATATATTGAGATGGAAGAAAAGGTTAAAAACTGCAAGATACCAGACTAGCATGATTTATTTTCTTGCTTTGGCATCATTAACCCATTTCTTTAGAGTATACCATGAACCTCATTTTTTTCTTATTGTAGGTAGATAACACTGCAAACATATTCATAGGATTTCAGAAAATAAAGTGCTCCAAATGTAAGCTGTACCTTAATATAAAAAGTTATTGAACTGATGTCATTTGATAGTGACATCAGTTCACTAAAAGGGATGAGCTTACATGGGCATAACATCAGGTCCCTTATCACCAAACTTATTTAAACTACAGATTTCAGGCTCTACTTCTGGTGCAAGAGCCCAGGGTTAGTCTTAGGAATTGTGAAGCCTGTGTGCTCCTCCGGGTTCATCCACATTGTTGCTCTTTCTTCAGTGAACCAGGGGTCCTCATCTCTCCTACTCTAGGAACAACCATGAATTTCCCTCTCTCAGACACAAAGAATCCTCAGGGTATTACAACAATAAAGGTATGCCAATAAATGACATAGCTTGCATATATTCATTCAACTAATGTTTACTGAGCATCTTGTATATGCAAACATGATGATAGATGTATGCAGTGATACCAAGATTATATCAATTTCTGCTTTAATTTTGAAAACCAGAAGAAAATGGCAAGGGAATTGGGGGAGGGAAAGGCACCTTGGGTTGTGGCAAAAGGTGTAAAGGCAGAAAACAGGACAACATGTGCTTTCCGTGGAGGATTCTTAGAGGTAAGTTGTAGTAATTAAACTTAGATTCACATGCTGAATCTAATTTAATCAAGGCAGTAAAGATTTTGTTCTACACGAATGGTGAGCTGGTAACTGATTTAAAGAAGAGAGTGCTGCAGTTAATTTGCAACATAGATTGGAAAGAGTGAAAATCTATTTGTAATGCTTTTCTCACTTGATCTACTAAGATTATGTTTTTTCATATCCATTTCCTCTATCTGCTCTCTCCTTCACTACCATCACTTAAGTTGAATGTTGTTCTCCTTTGGTGAATACATACCTTTTTAAATGCCATCTCGACTCCTATTGCTAATATCTGCTCTTTAGCTTAAATATTGTATTTAGATTAATAGTCATATAATTAATTTCATCACATGGATCTCTTAACTCAAAAATGTCAATGACTCCCCTTTGTCCACGGAGAGCTGTTTAAATGCTTGATTAGCTCTCCTTTGCTTCCCGATAGGATTCTCTTTTTTCTTACTGGATTGTCTGTTCATGTCTCCAATTAGTCCACATCCACCCTCATTTCTCATCATCTCCTCATCCATCTTACCCTTTTCTCCTTCAGAATAATTCTTTAATTGTATCCATTATTCAGGCTTTATTAGCCCCTAAATTAGCCCCTCATTAAAAATACTTCCTTACCAACCTATATAACTCCAGCCTTAAATCTGTATAATTAGTGTTATTTAGTTGACACACACATTCCTTTGTATTGCAAACAAAACAATCTGTATATGTCATATCCTATATTATTTTATTGTATTATATAAACTATAATATTAGACTGTGTTATAGAACCCTTATTAGTTGTTATTTACTGAGCCCTTATTATATCCCCAACATGGCTCTAAATGTTTTACATACATTAAGCAATTTAACCTTCACAATATCCCTATTTGAATAAGCGTGATCATTATTCTCAGTACATGTGAGAAAACTTAGTCAATTCTTAATAAATATTTGCTGACTAACATTATAGCTTTTACAAAATATAACTTAGATTTTCTTTATCAAATAAAAATTGACCTTTACTTAGTCAAGTCAATAATCTCTTTTATATACTTTTCTCACTATCTATCCATTTTCATAAGGGAAAGCCAACTTTCAAAGAATAAAACACACACACACACACACACAGAGATAGAAAGAGGCTAAAAAGGACTGAAAATACTTTGTCAAGTTTTTCTTCTACTCATTCTAATATCCCTGATTACTATTTACCTTAGCTTGGCTTAAAGAAGACAATCAATTATATAGAGTCAGTCCATTGCAACCTTTAACATAATGAAGCATCTTAAATTTAGCACACCCTGTTGGATGTCCTGAGTAAAATCATTAAATGATCATCCATTAGAAGAATTAAATAATTGCTTAATCAGCAATGTAGAGTTTGGGGTGACTGATGAGGCTATCACACTGTAATTTACTTTCAACTAAAATTTTACTAAACTATAGCATTCTTACATATGTTTATACATATGGTTTGTACATGATTTGTATAAAATTTGCTCCACTCATTCCAATTTCATTCATACAAAATAACTTTCCCCAGATGATCTTAGAAAAGCTGTTTTATATTAATTAAAATATCCTTTCTTGCCTATATTAAAAACAGTATAGGTGGAGATATCCCTCCTACTATTCATAGTTAAGCCCTTAAATTCTGTCCCTTTCACATTTACAAGGTTTTCTTTTTCAATTTCCTCTCTTTGCCTATATATTTTAACAGCTTTATTGAGATAAAATTGACATATCATAAACTGAACATATTTAAAGAGCACAATTTGCTAAGTTTTTATATTTGTATATACCAAAAATCAAGTGAATAATTATATTCATTATCCGCCAGATCTCCTCATGCCCCTGTGTGGTCCTTCCTTTCCACCCCTTCCCGCTTCACCCCTCCCTACTCTCATCACCAGGCAACCACTGATCTTTCTACATTTGGGGTTAGTTTGCATGTTCTATCATTTTATTAAATAAAATAAAATTATACAGTATATACTTTTTTTCTTCCCTCTTTCACTCAGTATACTTTTTAAAGATTCATCCAGCTTGTAGCATATACCAATAGCTCATGCTTTGTATTGCCATATAGTGTTCCGTTGTAATGACTATAACATAATTTGTTTATTCATTAATATATTATAGACTATTGGGTTGTGTCAATTTTTAAAAATTCACACACAACACCGAATACTAACACATCTACTTTGCTGTATAGGCTTTTGAATGGACATATGCATTCATTTATCTTGGGTAAATACCTAGGGTTAGAATAATTTGATCTTATGATAGGTAATTGTTTAATTTTTAGGTATCTTTCAAATTGTTTTCAAAGTGACTGCATCGTTTGTATTCACACTGGCAGTGTATAAGAGTTCAAGTTCCTTTACACTTTCTCCAACAGTTGATATAGTCAGACTTTCAAAAATTTTAGTCGTTCTATTCAGTGTATAGTGGCATTTTATTATGATCTTAATTTGCTAGCGAGTGATAATGCTGAGCAAATTTATTGCTTATTTTCTACCTGTATACCTTTTTTAGTGAAGAAAATTCTCAATGTTTGTTCATTTTTTATTTGGTTGATTGCTTTCTTATTGAGTTTGGAAAGTTCTTTAAATATTTTAGATATAACTCCTTTATTAGACATATGATTTACAGATATTTCTACCAGTCTGTGGCTTATCTTTTTATTCCCGTAATAGTGACTTTTTGGAGAGCTGATATTTTTAATGTTGATAAAGTCTAATTCAGTCACTTTAAATCTACAAGCGTTTATGATATTGTATCTAGGAGAACTTTGCCTGACCTGATGTTTTGAAATGTTTTCTCCTATGTTTTCTCCATCCTTTTTTGAAATCTAACTTCTAGTCTCACCAATATTTTAAACTCTTGTCTTAAAAATGACCAATGATGACTTTCCTGTAGTCAATGTCAATTTTTGCCTTCCATCCTAACTCCATGGCACATTCGTCACTGCTGTTCACACTCTCTATTTTGAAACCTTGTCCTACATCTGTTTAGCAATGCTCCAAATAGTTTTATTTCTATCACACAGAATACCTGTTGTGTCTTCATAGCTATCTCCCTTTTCTCAGTCTATTCCCCAGAGTTGAGGTCATTCTTAATCCTCTTCTTCTGCATTCTTATCAGTCTGCATCTCATTAATCACAAAAGTTCAATCAAAAGCTCTACACTAATCCCTCTGCATTTATAATTACTGGTTTGGTCCCTTTCCTGAATTTTGTGGATCGTTTCCACTGGGACACCTTCCTTCAAATTAAATATTTATATATACATAGTGCTTTCCCCAAAGTTGATTCCCCGCTATGAACTTTATTTCTAATTATAGTACTATATTCTCTTAGTCACATAGGCTTAAACTATTATAAAATTATCCTCACAAGTGCTACTATCTTGATCGTATTCCCAAGGATGAGATTAAGTAAAATATAGCTCAGGTAATGGCTCTCCCTTGGCTGCAGTTATCTTGAATACCTCTTTATGGCCCATGGAATAAAATCAAAGGTTCTTAAGTTGTCATTTAAAGCTATTCAAAATGTGGGTTCAACACACATTGCCAAGCATAACTTCTCTGGGTCTTCTTTATGTGGAATTCCAGATGACCCCTATTTGCCATTCTCAGGGAATGGCTCACTTACATTGCTGGTTTCCTCTTGCATTTTTGAATGCTTTTTCACTTTGTCTCTGCTTACCGTATCTTACTTATTCTTTAGCCCGGTTCAAACATAATCACAACCAGAAAGCCTTCATTTTTGCCTAGCCAAAAAGAATTTCTTTTTCCTTTCAACTCATGTCAGCTCTACATCTCTCCTATTATGCTGATCATTTCATACCTTATATTTTATTGTTTACGACTTATTTCTATTTCTCAATTATTATATTATAGACATTATAGCATTATTTGTGTTTGTATTGCTAAAAATTTCCAGCATACTGCTTTTGTAAATATTTATTCAAATGCATGAAAATATTTTAGTCAATGTTTTTTTTATTCAGTTCAGGTATTTTATTTATTTTTTACTTTATCTTAAATATTTCTCCCATCAGATTGAAGATTTTTCATGCAGATAAATGTGTATAATAGTAAATGGCTGCTGAGAAAAAATTAATTAGGGATTGGCAGAGTGTGTCTTAATTTCTGAAAACTCCTAATTGGTTCATTTAGTTTTAGGTGTATCTTCAATGCTTTTTGCCCTTTGTTTTATAAGTTAGAACCAATGTTTTTGGTTCTTTATGAGATTTTCATAGTGAAAGCAAAAATTGACTAACTTGCTAGAAAAGGGGGTGGAGCATAGGTTATTATAGTTATTGTCTAGCATTTTCTCACATAACACATTTTGCAGGCAAGGGAAGAATACAGTTCACCTTGAGGTCACAGAAGATACTAGTTCAGTTATTTCCTTGCATTGCATAAGCACATTTCCTGGACTCTTTTTACTCAAGACTCTATGGGCACATAGGAATTCTGGGGAGAAACTTTACAATAAGAAATATCATTTGAGAATATAAAGGTTTTCTAGTTTGTTTTTAATAGAACATGAGATCAAATAGCAAAGCTATATAAATTGTTAGCAACTCGGCAGTCCCACTAAAATCAATAGGTGTTTGGCCCTAACAAACATTTATCCTTCCTGATAGAATATCACTCAAGGTCAGCAAAAGACTTGGATTGCCTCAAACATTTGTTTCTTCTGAAGCATTATTTATTACACTTCATGAAAGATAGAAAATCACTCTTTTGAGTTAAAAGACTGCCATATAAGTGATTCAAATCTTTATCCTGGTCTCTATCACAGGCTATTCCAAGGTTCTGGTAAATTATTTCCCCCCCAAGCTGAGTAGCCCCCTCTCCCCCACCCCAAATACTTGAAAACCTCCCATCTCTTTCATTGACTAACACCTCTAGCGATGGTTTTATTTTCTATTCAGGTAAGTTAATCAGTGATTAAACGCTCTAAAAACCTGAGAATTGGTTATCATAAATAGTAACTATATATATATATTTTTTACATTAGAAGAAGGAAAAGGTGATCGATCCCACTGTCATGTACCTACCTCACCAACAGTTCTTCTCCAGAGGAATGAAAAGAATGGAGGACACTTTCCTATCTGAAATGCTTTCAGACTGGATTATGTAGCTAAGGAAGCTTAACTTAAAAAAATTCTTTATCTGTAGTAAGTGGTATGAAACATCATTGAAGCTCTGAAACACCTAATTTTATGATAAAGAAAATAGTACCTTTCATAATAATCATCTAATATGTAGCATTTCAACTTTAAGCTGGAGCATGGATGAACTGGCTTCAGGCTTTAATAGTCATGCATAAAATAAAAAAAAAATGAAAAAATTAAGACTCAAGCTAGAATGAACACGGTATTACAGAGTATTTGTTAACTACCCTCTTTTGCCCAGTGATGACTTTCTTTTATGTGTTGACTTAGAAAATCAGAATATCAAGAAAATAAATTGTTTCCAGGCCTAATATCTAAACCAGAAGCAAGTGGATGGTTTATTCCATGAGAAGTTTAAAGAGCTATCAACCCCCCCCCCCCCCCGCCGCCCAAAAAAAAGGAGGGAGGGGAGAAATGAATTGGATGTGCTAAAAAGTCACAAGATTTCTGTACCCTTATGTAAGTACTTTGGGTCATTTTTTCACTTATTGGATCCTTTCCTCACAAACACTCCCATATACTCTCCCCTTTCCTGCTGGAAACAAGGATGGGTATTGACAGAGACACATCTTTCTGAAAGAGGGAAGAAAATGACTTTGCAGGTTGACTAACAGAATTTGAGGGAAGCCCATGGCAATAAAGTGAACATATTGACCAAATTGTATGGTTAATGGGGCATCATTTTACTTTCTGTTAATTGACACTTTACTATCTGTTAGGAGGAATTAAGGAAGTGATTGAAAGCCAGCTCCTGAGCAACAGATTCAAAGACAGCTGACCATACAACACCCTGATCTGAGCAAGAGAAAAGTTTTCCCCAATGTATTAAAAAGAACAAAGATTCATTTGAGTAGGCAGAAGGTTGTACCTTCTTTCAGACAACATTTATAGACATGTGTACCTACTCTGAGCTTGAAATGAGAAAAATTCACTAATGCTATGATCAGAAACTAGTTAAATTGTTAGATCCTTAGCTGGTTCTCTTGGAGTATTAGAACGTGATGTGCTCTCTCCCATGAAGGAAAGGTGGAAAAAGTTGGGCCACCTCCCAGCTCAGCCCCCTCCTGCAGCCTGACCATCTTACATCCATTCAGGGATGATGGAAAAAGGTTATAGAGTTTTACAGTGGCTTCTGGTCTCTAAAGCTTTGGTTCTCTTAGGGAAATTTCACAGAGATAGTAAAATTCCTATGGGACACTAGAGATGAGGGACTGAGTGCCTTGGATTGGGTTTATAAGGCTGATGGTGACCCACTGTAAAATGAAAAACTGATTTTAAGAATTCTAGGTATTTTCTTACAGTCCATCTACCACCTTGGAAATCTCCCTCAGCCTTTATGTTGAAATTGAATAAGTAAAAAAGAGATGTTATTTTAATAATAGTGCAATAGATGCCCCAAATTAAGATGTACTCCTTAAAAAAAAAAAATGGCTGTTATTGCGTGTCTCAAATCCAAGGTAGCCAAAGGTACAAACTTTGTGATCCACAGTTAGAAAGCAACATATAGAGTCAAGGAATTCCCAAGGTTTAAACAAATGGTGTCTGTATGATTTTGTTGCTGCCCAGTATAGGGCACTGAATGGACAAAAAACATTAGATTATTTGAATCCCTAGCAGGAGCCTGTTGCTAAAAAACAGAAGTAAAGACACTTTGCTTACTAGTATTGAACTCTAGTTTCTCTCTCTCAATCTCTCTCTCTCTCTCTCTCTCTCTCTCTCTCTCTCTCTCTCTCTCTCTCTCTTCTTTCTCCACCCCTTCCCCCACCCCAAGAAAGACTGAGACCATACGAACTCCTTTAAATGTGCTGGGAAACTTCTGAGGAAAGAGGGAATTCAAACTTCTATAGATCTCTTCAATATGTGTACCCGAGTCACCATTTTTACCCAGTCCAGTGGGAGATGGAGGAATTCTTGGTTCAGGTAATAAGATTTTAGAAGGTACCACAGTAAGGAAGAGAAGATAATATGACCCTGTAGGATGGGCCTTTGGGGCCAATTCAATGTACTTTCGTTGTTGCAAATGTTATAGGCCTGTACTTCTTTATTCCATAAATTCCAAAGGGGATTCTCCTGATTGTGAAGAGCTATTTGTAGAGAAATGCTAGTACCTTTGGGGCTTTTTGAGCTACAAATCTCTGTGACTGATAATTTTTCTGATTGGAGCCTTTGACAGAGGGTGACAGCCTTTACTCATTGATTGCTGCTTGGAGACCTATTCATAATAACCTAGCTTAAATGCTGAGTGAGACATATTGAAAAGATTTGCTTGCAACCTCTATTAGTCATACTAATCCAAGTAGCCAGTGCAGTGTCATCCTCACAGGAAAACTCATCAGAAGCCGTTCAGTATAGACACTAGCATCAGTATTTGGGGGAAAAAAAATGTGCCTATAGGTCTCTTACATTTCTGTATGTCTTGGGAGCAGAGTCACTGGTTCCCTCTGTCCTGAATTACCTTTTCAAGCATGGTTGTATAGCAAAGAGCCTTGGAAAATGATATGGTATTTCTGTCTGGGGCAAATGGCAGACATGTTTGCTATCCATCACCATGTCCACAAGCCATACTGCCTGATCTTAGGGTTCCTCTCCTATAAAATCACTGCATATACAGGTGCCATCTCGCCCCCTTCCAGTTGCTCTGGGGAATTGAGGTTCAAGCAAATACTGTGGCTTCCCAGGAATACTAAATCCTTTATCTCTGACCCACTTGTCCCATGTCTCCTGCAGCATCCTTGAAGCTGTGACGGGTTAATTTGTTAGCTTGAAAACAGGGTAAAATCTCAGACCTTTCATGATTCTCATGGTCCCTTTCCAAAGATTTCTGTTCTGTAGTTGAAATTGTGCTCCACAATGTTGTAACTAACTCTACTCATTTAAAACATCATTTAATAAAACAAGTTTTATTATAAATGTAATAATCATAATAGTATTGAAATAATTGTGATAAATGTGTTTATTTATACAGTCACTAGTAGAGATTAATCAAAGTTATTAGAAGAAAAAGAAAATAACTTGATGCCATGTTGAAAACATACCTCAAAGGCTTAATGGTCATTAAAAGAAAAAAAAACTGACAGAGAAAAGGAACAAATGTGAGCCACGGGTTTTTAGTAAACAGAGTCTGAATAGTGAAGCAATATATGAATATACTAGAATTTGCTTTCAAACAATACAGCCATGTAATGAGGTTTTCTAAAAGACTGCCCACCTCTCCCAACTTGGCTAGGGAGAAATGTTTAGGTACTTCATTTAGGAATTGCCAGCTATAAAAGATTATTCAAAATACATTAAGGTATAAGATGGAACTCCAGCAAAACGGGTTGAATATGTAGGTCCTTTGTTAACAAGCAAAAGTGCTCCACCAGGGGTCAGCAGCTGCCAAGACCCAAAGTGGACTAGGCAAAGGAGACTTCCCAGAGAAGGACGGCCAAGAGACCTGTGAATGCCAGAACAGCAATTACTACCCATATAGCCCAAAGTTTTGAGTGCAGGTTGCTGGATGGTAGAAATAAAGACTTGGAAAGAAAAAAGTAGATGATGATAGTGTGGCAGATTTTGGACACACCACAAGCAGAGAGGTACAGGGAGTGGTACACAGGGTTGGGTTGGGGTACAAGTATGTTAGTTGGCAACTAGTGGTTTCTTTCTGTTTCTTGGCAGTGCTTTGAGAACTGGGTTCTGTCATGACCTCTAATGGCTAAACAGAGGGCGCTCCTGAAGCTCCCATGCGGGAAAGAGTTATTGAACAAGATGGCAGAAATAGCAGTAACCTCTGAGGGAATGACAGCTATAGCTCTTAGCTGAACAATTATTGAAAGATAAGATGACAATGTAGATTCTAAACAAAGTACCCACATTTAGTACTATTTCTCCTTTTGTGCTATGGCTTCCAATAGTTTTTAGTAATGAGTATTGGCATCCAGTGCAGACTAATCTGACTATTTCAAAAATGCTGCTATACAGAAGTCAGTGGTTTTAATGTAGGGAGGAGGCAAGAATTAAAAATGTTAATCAAGCTACATCCAGTGACTGCAATGTGCTGATCTACCTGTATCCAGGCCAGGACATCCTCAGAACAAAGGAAGATTTCTAAAGGGAGTTTAAACAACTCATTCCCCACACCTGTGAAGGGGAACCAGGCACCAAGAGTCATTCCCGATTGCTAAAACCATGGGGAACCCATAGACTAAAGGCTGAAAACTGCCAGCAGGCCTTTCAATCTACAGATTCTTACCTCTTCGTGCTATATGCTATTCCCCTTCCTCATTGTGTGTCCGTATCAAAGGCAATGGGCAAACAAAGTCTTTTTAAACTATAACTCACAGGGACTAAAGAATGACATATAAACAGAATTTTGTGAACACTCAGGGTCTCTCTCAGTGCCTTTACCCTGTCCCTCTCACAGTCCCCTACTCACTGTCTTTCCACGTCGCTCTTGGTCCCTCTCTGACTCTGAGAGGAGACCACACTCTGTCTGTGGAGTGGTACCCCTTCTCTAATACACGTTCCTTTTGACTCTGACTTAAGTGTGTGTGTGTTGAATTCTTTCTACTCTCTCCGCCAAAGGACCCTCTTCTTCTCTCGGTGCAGGGCTTGTTCTCCCCTCCACTTGGGGAAATTTGCCATATCCTGCATCAGTTTAAATGTCAGAAAACATACGTACTTACAGCCGCAGACAACTATCCATTGAATCTCTAAAACAAGGGACCTACAGTCATATTCAACATTCAACAAACCATGTATTTAGAAAAACAATATTCCAACCTTCATTAAAAGATGGTGGAAATTCTGGAGATAGATTAATGTTGACTACAGCTGGTGTATTAATTTAAGTTAAGCCACGTTTATGATCCAATGTTATAATGTACTGTGTGTGGCCTTTAAATGTACATCTAGGGCTCATTAAAAATTGTTGTGCTTAGTATATTTAAATGTTTTTAATATACTTCTCATGAGGGACACTTTGAGGTACAGTCAATGGGGCATGGAAATGAGACTCACTAGACTCGAGTTCTAGCTGCAACTCTACTGAGTAAATCACACAACCCCAGCAGGTATATTTGCTCAACTGTGTGAGCGAAGCTCCATGAAGATCTCTTACACATTTAGAATAATTATTATAATTCTATGAAACTGTGACTGTGATAAAAATAAAGGAGCATAAGAACCCATGCAAAAAATGGTCAATTGATCTTTGCCCCAAATATTTAGGCATTTCACTCAGCTTCCTAACAGGTCTAGGAGCTACTTACCTCTGAAGGGACATATTTCAGAACAAAACACAGCTTCAGATGATGTTTGTCCTCCAGAGGAAAGCTTAGTGGGCTAGGGGGTTGCACATTGTTTTTTGATTTCCTGGCATTTCATTTGTAGCCATAGGGCCCAGAGCACTGGCCCTCTAGTACCATGTGAAGATCAATTCTTTGATTACTCTAGCCATTCACTGCAGGAAAATAAGCCAGACTTCTGGGGACCAAGCCACCATCAGCTGAGCCCCAGGAAATAAGAAACTGGAAGTAGGCCCACTTTAAGCCACCTGCTGAACATGTAGACTTAAAAATGAAAGAACTACTCTGATGCTTATTTCTGTCTCCTGAGAAAGAATTCTGGGAACTCTTTCTCTCAGTGGTAATAGACGTTCTAACTTTAATCTGGTAAGTACACCCATCATCATGACAAGTTTTACTGTGATTTACATTAAATCTGATCATTAAATAAATACATTAGAGTACCTAAGATCAATGTACCTAAAATTTTAAATTTCCTTCTTTCACCTTTTTACTTCTGCAGTTTAATTTAATAAAAGATGAAGTCTAGAGGAAGATACTTAGTTCTTGACAATTTCAACAAGCATTACATCAGTTTCCTAACATAGAGAGCATCAGAGTGAATGTAGCTTATCCCAGGGGGAAACAAAAACAAGTAACTAACCCTGTGATAAAGGCTGACAGGGTTTATGGTAAAAGAGGGCATTTTAATCCAGGCATTATTATCTGCATATTTGATTTAAATAAGCAGCATGCCACTGCCCATGAAGCAATAATGACAACATAGTCTACTGTTAAGGGAAATCTTTTTCTTAGAATTTTCTTAGATTTTTGACCTTCTTTCTCTTTACCTTCATCAATTAGTAGTTACTGAACTCCTGTGGGTGTATTGGCCCTGTACTTGAAGCAATATCGTATTAAATAATGGAAGAATAGCAAAGGACTTAACCATTTCCAGTATTTGCATTGGAGATTTCTTTGTTCTCATGTCTGGATGCAACCACATTGGTTTTGCCTCTGGGCTCCAAGGAACAACTCTCTTTGAATCCTTTTAGTGAATTAATTTTTATAAAGCCAGGGGAAGTTATACAAAATGTCAGGTAAATGACTTAGTACTATACAACCACGAAAAGGCATTTCTGTAATGTGAACTTTTAGTTAGTCTCCAGATGTTTACTCTATTTGCACCTATAGGCTTATGATATATTTTGTTGCTTATTAAAGCCATAGTTCTAATATAAAATGATGAAGTACATACACAGTGTTAATAAATAATTAGAACAAATTCATAAGAGCTATTTTATGGTTCTTGGCACAGTATTGCATAAGCAAAAAAAAAAAAAACGTTCTTAAAATTTACTTCCCTTGGCTTCTAGGAGTAAAGCATGCTGTAAGCTACCCATGTCTTGAAGAGCCTAGAGTAAGTAATATCAATGCACAAATCCTCCCAGAACCTTTCTGTTCAGGCATGAAGTAATTTCTTGATCTATAAAGAATGTTCTGTAACATATACCCACTGAGTCATTTCTCCAGTTTTTAAGAAGACCGCCTGGACTATCTGGGTCATGTCCCATGTTGCTTATGTTCTTTGCACTGATAATGGAAGGCTTTTCTTGGTCCCTGTCCTAATATTTAAATATAGTATAGAGAGATCATGAGAATAAACTGACATTGAGACTCAAGAAGCAAATATCATAAAGTGTCAAATGACGCCTTGCACATGTTAACACGAACACTCCACTAAGCATTTAATAAGTATGATGCCAGTTAGTTGTCACAATCATCCAGTGAATTAGGCATTATTTCCATTTTACATTGAAGGAATGGAGTCTCAGAAAGGCTAACTTGTCCTAGAGCACACAACTAGTAAATGGCAGAATTTGGATTTGAACCAAGTCCAGTCGTAATCCAAGGTCAATTCTCTTCCCACCACACCTAATTGCCTACCATGCACCTCTTTATAACTCCACATCACCACACTACTCTCTGTTCCATTAGTATCTGAGTATCTTAGTCCACACATAAAGAGCTTCAATGTGCTCCATGTCGGGTTAGACTACATACTGCCCCTTCTTCAGCCAACTACTCCTTAGGGGAGTGATTACACTCAGCCTGTAAAGAGTAAGTTAAGGTTTAGAATGATGAGCAGTGTAGCTTGTTAAGTGAAAACTTTGTTTAACACGGTTGTTCCTCTCTCCTGCCACACTCCCCCTTTACACACACACATGCATACGCACACGCACACACACACAGCACATTTTACCATACCCTGTCTTCCAAACACCCAGTAAAGGAATATACACTTGGAAGGCAAATGAAACGGCAGTGTTTTCCCACTCGTCTTCAGAAACCGTGGCTTAAATGAGTTGAACCATTGCCAGACTCCTGTTTGAGTTGTATTAGTCACAGTCTTTACTGTGAATGAATTCTATCGATGTTTGCATGATTGGCTGTGACTGGAATCGTGAGAAGCTGCCACACAGGTAAGGCTCTCCTCACTTTTGCCAGTGCCATGTTGCTGCCATCGCTCTTATGGCCAGCAGCTTTATGTCATCGCCTTGCTGCGGGGACGCTCCGCTGTTGTGGCTGCCATATGCTCTCCTACGATTGATGAGATCAAACAGTGTACATTCTGCCTTTTCCAGACTGGCCTCAGCTGTCTCTCAACTTCACGCCTTCATAGAATCACCTGTGTAAGTAGTGGTTTATAGATTTTAGGTTTAAATATTCTTCTTTCGGATGACCTGCGTCTAACCCACCCACAAAGCTGACAGGTAAATCAACGTTGGCTTTGTCACAGACCCAGAAATACTTGTCAGCCCACTACAGCAAAGCATGACATGTGTTTCCTAAGAATTTTCCATAGTAGAAGGTGCTACTTGTAACTTTCAAGATCCAAAACAACTAATCTCTCATTTTCTTTGGATGACTAATGTGTCATAGATTTCTGAGTTTATCTGTAAATCCCCACCTCTGCCCTTCCTCTTGCATCTTTGAGCTAGCTAATCATGATGCTAAATCTTACTGAGCACTGCCTATGTACCAGGCCGTTGCTGAGCATCAAACTATTAACCTATTAAGTCTCACAGTAGTCCTATCATTATCACTTCAGTTTAAAGTTGAGGAAACTGAGGTGGAGAGTGATTATATAACTTGCACATAGCCACACAGTTGGGATTCAAATAGGCTTCCCTCAGCACAGCTAAGATTCAGGCCCTAGGAAATCTGGTTTCAGAATTCAGGCTCCTAACTATGACATCAAGTTGTCCTGAATAATGAGAAGTCCATTTAAGGGCACGCCCACAGCCTCACGATAGCCCAGCAATACTAAACAAAATCGACGATCCTTCACGCATTTTCTCTCCATGCTTTTATAATCTTCATAGTGAGCATGCTCCCCGTCTTTTGCTTCTGTCACAATATGTCCTTCTATTCTGGTTCATACCATTCAAACAATAGTAAAGGAACATGTTTTCCTTTTTCCCTCTAAATATTTATACTATTGTCATCTGGTGAAAAAAGAAAAACAACTCTCTATAAAACCCACAAAAGCATTGACAAAAAATAAAATAGCATGACAATTAAATTTGCAATTTTAAGTGAGTTAAATTTATTTAAAGTAAAGAACATTTCCCAACTCAAAAACCACTTAAGAAGTAGTAAAAAGAAGTAGAAGAATAGCAAAACTGTAGTGAATATGCTAAACTTGAACTCATCATATTCAAAGGTCTCTGGCCACTATGTGGCTATGAAGTCTATCAAGGTGAAATTCAGGATTATCTTTCAGTTTTTTGAGCAATAGAGTCAATCTCCTAGTTAATTAGAAAAGTGTTGTGACACAGCAGATAAATAGTGAATGCTCAGTGAGTAGACACAGATCGAAGCTGTGGTTCGTGTTATTAACTACATGGGCGACCTCTGATAGAGTTGAACCCAACAGAATTTGTAGGACTAGATGAGTTTCCATCTCTTTAAACCCATCTAGTCCTATAAATTCAATCCAGTGTTACATGGATTTCTGATATCAGTAGTACATTATGCTTGCTATTATATTATTTATTATATTAGACTTAGATTCAACACTATACTTAAATTCAATGCTCTGTTTCCATAGATAATGACTGGTAGTCAAAGTGTAACGTTTACTTTTTAAGTACTCATGTTAGTCCCCGGTTGAAACCTTTATTGACATGTAGCAAATAGTGTCCTAGTGACCTAAAGTAGTTAACATGTTTTCCGATCCCAACTTAGCACCAGAAAGGCCCAAAAGAGAGAGAGAGAAAAAAAAAAAATTCCCTTTGGAAATTGTAGAAGACACATTCATTCACTTACAAACACATGCACAATGATGAGTAGTTAGAGAAATAAAGGTTTCTAAATATCTCAGGAATCAATTAATCCAAATTACAATATATTCTCTCTCCTACGCATTCTGTACATTCTTCACTTACTAGACGATTGTAAACCGCCAGTAACACAGCAAGTTGGCTCATAACCATTGGAAGACTCCAGGAGTTGTGTTCCTGATATAACAGAGACCAGAGGTCTGCAGGAACTGGACTCAGGGCTCCGAGTTTGGCACTGGCTGGATTTGCACTCCAGAGTTTGGCAACTCTTAGACACATAAGTCATGGGTGGACAACACTTTGCCACGTAGCTCACAGGTTGACAGCTCTGGATCGCAAAACCCTTTTTCTGGCTGCTCCCCGATTGGCAAGGCTGAGAAACACATTTCCTCACTGCCGAAGAATCTCCTGATTGGCATGTTGTTCTTTCACGCGTCCTGGAAGAAGAGCAAGTTGTCTGGACAACTGTGTGGAGGCAGGCACTTCGTACACCACTATCCTCTGTGCACAGTTCCTGTTCACGGCTGGGTACTTTGCTGCTGGTGGTTTTACTGCAGGTTTCTGGAAATTTGTCCAAGAGCCAAGTCCTGCCATGGCAGCTGCTGGGTAAAAAAAATCCATTTTCGAAACTTATAGGATTAGACTCATGTACAATGGCAGAGAGTGGTGGGGCATTGTAGGAGCTCCTGAGTGAGTAGCAGTGGCTCTGGGCCATATTGTTAAAACCTTTGATTGAAGTTGGTTATAAAGACCCAACATGCTGGATCTGAAAATTAACTTCTTTGCTCGGGAGATTATATACTCAGAAACTGGGTGTTGGCTTCATCTCAAGACTCCCTTCTACCTCATGGCTTAAGCTAATTTGAAGGTTAACATCTCATTAGCACTTTGTTTAGTTATATATGAAGGTGGCATCTTATGAACAAAGAAGCCAGTTCATTTTGAATCTTTAAAACAGCTTTCATGTTAGCCCCAAAGGTGACTCATCAGGGCAGGGTCTGTCAAATATGAGTCCCTACCTGTCACCCAAGCTAATTTTTTTTTTCATTGTTCCTTAGTTACTAGGACTCTCCATATTGGGAAACAGACAATAATAAATGCCCGTGGAAACAACCAATTGAATATTGATTAATATTCAGCATTGGAGTTTTGAGAGATACCATCTTGGCAGAATGTGATAATATGATCAAAACATTTTAGTTAGAATTCAATCTGATTGAGCCCACCCTCATTCTACTCAGATCTTGTTATGCCCAATTGAATAAGAGAGAAGGGCTCTACAATAAAATCCCTTCTTAATACTATTTACCCAAAATACTGAATGTGGCAATCGCTCTATTAACATCTTTCCTTTTGTATAACATTGTTTTCCACATCTTATAGAAGGCAAACTGTGAATGTTGCTTCTTTTTAAAGCTTTTTCCTGATCTTCCTATTTAGAAGTCATTAATTCTTCCTTTGAATTACCAATGGATTTTGAATTATTCTTTATTATGATATATTTTATACCAAGTAGTTTGTTTACCTCCATTGATGCTTCTCAAAAATTGGGAATTTGCCTTTGTAACAAATTAGATATGCTTTTTCGTTCTGTTTATTCAGTGTTTTATTTTTAGTCTGCAGGATGATGATCAACTCCTACATTTATCATAGTAACATGTGATACTTAGCGTAGTTCCACACTCAAAGTGCAAGATATAACAGAACGGTTTCTTTAACCCATTCCATGATTTACTTAGTTCAGCTTATGAGGGTGAAATGACAGAAGTTTATTCTAAGCATTGCACTCCAGAATCCCTTTCTTAGGTCTGAAGAAAGCCAAGAATATTCAGGAACTTGGAACAACTCTCATACAAACTCTTCCTTGATATATGATGAACTGGGGATATTGTATATTTAAAAGGACTCATCTGAATACATTCAGCTTGAGAAACTGTACATTCAACTTGTGTTTATAACACATGCAAGTTATTTATAATTTCGAATGGCCTCTCTTGTGTGATTAAAGATCCTATTATGCCCTCCACATGAACTCTGCAACAACCCATTTAATTTTTATGCATATTTGTATTGATTATTACACAGAGGCTTCCACTATAGCTTATGACTTTCCTGCTTATATATATTAAATGGATTCTCATTACCCTTAGAAGAAGATCCATTCCCCTTAGCGTGGCCTACAACACCCTTGCAAGACCTGGCTGCTACCAAATGTTCTAACTCCAAATCTTGTCATTTCTCTCTAGCCAGTTGGCTCCATCTCTCAGGACTCTACACAGCTCTTTGAGCATGTAAAGCCGTTCCTTGCCTCAGAACTTTATGCATGCAGCTGTCTGTTTCATCCCTTCGCTGCCCAATTCTATTCTACCCACAGCTTGCTCCCGGTTTTTTGAGCTTCGGTTTAAGAGGTACCTCTTATAGTGGCTTTCCTTCATCACCCCATTTGAAAACAGATTCCATTCTCAGGATCTATATTTTTTTTCCTTCATAGAACCTATTTGTTTATAATAGTTTTGTTTGTTTCTTTATTGTGCCTTTGCCATTACACTGTGAGTTTTGTAAAGACAAGAAGTATGTGTATCTTCCTCACTATTGTATTAGCCGGCAGTATTGAGCACAGTGGCTGGCTGGCACATAATAACAGCTCCATAAATGTGTTTTTTAAAATTAATGACTGAAAAGTGCTAAAGGAAAATTTATTGAGTTTATAATTAACTATCTGAAGAGATACAGCTCTGAAATCTTGACATACCTAAGATTTCTAAGAATTGACAAGAGTTCAGAGCTTAAAGAAAAAACAACCATGCCAACCTTTTAGCTACCTCTTTGTGAAATAAGAACAAAATTATCGAGGAAGCCACTTATTAGCATAGCACAAGCTGAGTCAATTATGTTAAATTAGGGCTTGATTGTGTATAGGCATGTTTTAAAAAGCTTTTACTAGAAAAGAAGGCATGACTTTTTGTTGTCAGCACAGAGCTGACAAATTCTGAGTGGCGAAAGCAGGACATCGCCTAGGCCAGCTTTCACACAGTTGTCTCCAGCAGAAAGCCTTCTTATTAACCTCAAAAATGTGTGGTGAATTAGTGAATACCTGTGCAGTTCTAAATCACCAAATGTCAGATGACAACGTTAGGTCCATCATTTGCGAATAAGGCCACTCTCTGAGTACTTTTCTCTTTGGGTTAGGGCATTAACTTGTACATTCTAGTTAATCGAGTGATGAATTAATAGGTGTTTCAGCATACGATTTTGAATCAATGAGTAAATACAGATTTTGGCTGGTCCTGGATTTATAGAGGGGAGTTACCTGGCTTATTACTATGGAATGACATAGGCTAGGACAACTGCTCACCTTGCAATTGTTTTTGTGCAACCTACTAAAAACTAAGTTATTAGCTTGGTAGGCACTTGAATAATGATTATTATGAGGTCTATCTCCTAGTATTCTTAAGACATAGGTAAAAATAGCAATGTGATTGCTTATGGTGATGGATACTTTGCTACTAACAGGTTAAACAATTCTCTGGTCTCTCTTGGTCTCAAAGAATACAAATGATTACAGCTGTAGTGGTACCTCCTGACCACCAGAGAGTAAATATTCATATTTGCTATGGATTCACCTATCATTAAATATAATGATTGTATTATAATAAATTAGCAATTAAATGCAAAAATTCTAGAGTCAGGCTGCCAGGATTCTAAGCCAAGTCCTACAATAACAAACTATAATCTTTAACATTTCCCTTAAATTTTGGTGCTTTGGCTTCTTAATTTTTAAAATGAAAATTAGAAGATTACTGACCTCATGAGGTTGTTTTACTGATTGATGATATGACATATATAAGATTGCTTGCCACATATTGAGTGATAAATAAATAAAAATAGCAATTATTTCTTATAAGCTTGATTCCATTAATTCACTGCATGAATCTGGACAAGTCACTCTGCCTCTGGGTATCTTATGAGATAATGAGTTTAGATGAGAAGATCACTAATGTCCTTTCCAGCCGTCACAGTCTATAATTTCCTATCAGAATCTTGATATCTTAAAGTTGAAAAGGACATTAAATTGCATCTTGTCAAATCCACCCACTGAATGAAATCTGCACTTTTATTTAAGTCACCTAATCTTTATTAAGATTACTTATAAAAATTTTAAGAGCAGAGACCAAAGACTGAAGTCTATTAGTTGACACATATGCTGATAGAAATCCATGACTTTAAATGAATAGTCCTATTGTATTTGAGAGTAACTCTGAGAATATATAAAAATACTTTCTCTGGCAAAGAAGACATTGGTCCATCTCAAAAGACTGTGTCGAGGGGAATGACTAACTTCCTTTACATACAACATTCTGTAAAATACACCAAGTACCATATAACTCTTCTCAGACATTGTAATGCATACAGAAGAATGTATCTCAGGATCTAGAATATCCAAAATTATGACACTGTGACCATAATAATGAACCTTATATGGAATGGAAATGGCCTCTTGCCAGCTTTATCTGTTTCTAATGATAAATAGATTCTCCTAAAATATGATAATATGAGAATTCACATGTGACATCATTTCTTCTCTGAAACTCTCTCTAAATAATTTTGCTTCTTGGTAATTTACAATTCAAGTATATCAGACTTTAATTCAAACATCCACAAAAGATAAAATAAAGAAATTTTAAAGGATCATAGTGTCTATATAGCCCTTAATGTTAAGTAATTAGAGAAAAGAATAAACCATAGTTAATCCACCATCTGAGCATCACAGCGCATATTTTTCACCCCCTTGCTCCATTATGCCTTGGATGGGAAAGTGGCATGGCTTATTCTAGTAATTATGCCCTTGCTGTTGTTTCTTTCCCAGATGCATTTATTCTGGCCCTATGAGGTTAGCTTTTGGTGAAGTTATTTTTTTTTTGCCTTTGTGTGATAGAGAAATGTACATTTGTTTTTGAGTTCTCGTACTTCTTCTTTGGGTACTGCAGTGGCAATAATGTGCCATTGAGATGGTGCTAAATCTTTTTTGATGATAATGATGACCAGAGGATTATGACATTGATGGCAATTAATTCATCTAAATAGAGCTCTACCAGCAAAAATGAACACATATTTGATGTCATTGACATAAAATATCCTGAAGACTGCCATTCTGGTTTCATTTCATTCATTTATTAAATTAACTTTTATTGGGTATTTACTACATGCTAGATTTTGTTAGATAAGATTCTTCTGTGTTCAGTGAGGATATAACAAGGGAAAACAAACAAATAAAACAGTACTGATTAAACAATAATACTTTAAATATTAAAAGTAGTAACTTTTTAATTAGCAAAGCTATTCGCATATGTAATGCTAGCATTATGTAAGGAGCAATACACTCTGTTGATCATGCAGTTTACTTAAATAAGTGAGAGAATAGATAATATTTCCTTGGATGTTGAAGGGGAAAAGATGTGGCATTCCTTCTAGAAATACTAGACTGTATAAGAGCTCAGCTCTACACAATTTATTCAAGAAAATGGAAGTAGGCAGCATTGATGGAGTGCATGTCGGTAGAGTAAATGTATGTTGACAGTATTGGGAAGAAGGACTGGAAGAGGGCAGAGGGGAGCTACAAATGACCTTTAACACTATATTAAGGGGACTTTATTGGAGAGGAGGATCGTTTCAGGTTTTAAATATATATTTCATTTAGGAAAACATCAACTACAAATAACAGAGATTATAATTCAAAATGATTTAAGTAATAAGAAATATGTTGGCTTAGTCCAGGATCTGTTTCTCTGCATGTGTCTTGGTTTTATCTTCTTCCATGTGATGGTTTAATTTTTAAGCCATATGCAAAATAGATACAGTATTTCACATATAATATGACAAAGTCTAGAGAAGAGACAGTTGCTTTACTTCACAAGAAAAACTTTACCCAAAGCACCTCTTCACAACATTCCTTGTTTTTCATTGGCTTAAATCAGATCGCATGCTCCATCCTGAACCAATCACTAAGGATCAGAGTGCCCATAGACTAGCCAGATTAGGTTCTGAAACCTGGGGCATAGCCATGTTCATTTTAAGGACTGACTATGTTTAGAAAAGGAGAAATACACAAACAAAATCCAGTTCTCATTGGAAGAAGAGAGTGAAGGAAAATAAATGTGAGGACAATGAACAATGGACTACCCACATCCACTTACATATTTTTCTTCCCACTTACATATTTTAAGATACAGATGATGCACTCTCTCAAACAACAGAATTTGGTAGGCTATCTAGTTATCATATCCAGATCTAAGCCTAAGATATCAAGAGATAAAGCCTTCCCTTTAAATTCAGAATACCTACTCATTTCCAGGAGTTCTCAGGTGACTTCTATGAAAACAGACGGCCTTATAGTGACTGAACAGAAGGAGAGGAGAGGTAAGCATCAACATTAGACATAACTCTTAGAAATTTTACGTGTTTTTTAAAATAATAAGATGCATCCATGTTTAATGCCATCTATACTTAAGATGTTTGTTTTATTGCACCAGTTACTGTGGTCAGTTAAAATCATGACCTCATGAGAAAGGGGCTCATGACGAGTATTTTGATAATTTACTCATCTAAAACAGCCAAGTTAGGCCTTGCTGATGCATCACTACCATTTCTGGAACTTTTCTTCTTGGACCAGACCCATTAGTAGTTTCACTGAGATAAGCTGTCCTGATTAGACTAAAATGACCATGCACATGAAGGAAAGCCGAATACACCATCACAAAATATGCCTCTTTAGAATAAAGATTAGTTTAGGCTGATTATCTTTAATAACCAAACATAGGAAAAGCTCTGAAAACTGAGTAAAAGTTACCCTTTTGTAAGAGAAATTTACATATATAAGGAAAATTATTCATCTGTAAGGATGTCTTACTCTCTGTACCAGGAAGAGGAGGAGGACTAAAGCTGTAAAAACTTTAATCAATGGAGAAGACTTGTATTTAAATCTGTTTAACAACATTATCCTTGTTTCCTGTGCTTTCCCTGGCATCCTCTGATAACTCCCCTCCCCTAAGATCTTCTTTCTTTTGTACTTAGCTGGAGATGTTATTTAAGGTGGTAGCTGATTCCATTTCAGGGAATTACTCAGTTTTCCTGGGTCTCTCTCATGTATGCAGTAGGTATACATGGTATTAAATTTTTTTCTTTTTTTTCTCCTGTTAATCTATTTTTTTTATTATAGGGGTGCCTCAATGAAGAACCTGGAATGGTAGAGAGAAAATTATTTTCCTCTCTCACACTCAAGAGTTTAAGATAATCTCCTTCCCAAGTTGTTATTCTATCTGCCAAAATTCTAGGAAACTAACTCTGTTGTCAGAGAATTCTTCTTAACAGGAAAACTACTCTTTAAATTAAATATTTATTTTTGGTCAAAGAATAGTAAATTTAGAATTATCAACAAGCATCTTTCTTTTTAATTAACAGTAAGACATGATCTGATATCAGATTAAATGAGTTTTATTTAAAGGGGATAACCAGAGAAGTAAGTGGGAAAATAAAACAGAATAGAAACAAAACTGGTACTCTGAGATAAATAAGTTTAATATTAATAGACTTTCATTTAATTATCACTCTTCTAGGTAGTACAGCATAGACTCTTGCCAGATAATAGCTGGTATGACTTTGAGAGAGATAACTGTGACGTCTCAGCTTAGACCCTTTAACAGATTGAGCAGTAGTGGAAGCCAGAGCTACAGGATGGTTGGTAACAAGAAGCTCGGTAGCTCCTAGAAGCCAAGGAGGTTGGATGACAGAATCTGGATCCACAACCCAAGAGGAGAAGCCACGGACCCCATAACTCAGGGGTCTGAAGACACGGGAACCACAGCCCAGGGAGTAGCAGCTTCTGGATCCGTAGCCCACGGAGCAGCTGCTGCTGGACCAGAGCCCAGAGACAAGGTGTAAGCTGACTGGCAGGGGCTGCAGAGTGTGGAAGTCCTGGGTGATAGCAGGACGTCTGGCAGGGGCTGGACACCACACAGGACATCTGGCAGCTGGTGGGCTCACAGCAGGTCTCCTGACAGCCACGGTAGAGAGAGGAGCCCAGCTGGCAGGTGCTGGGCGAGCAGAGGCCAGTGCTGTAGACCAGGTTGCTGGGGTAGGAAGAGCCACAGGAGGAGCAGGGAGAGCTCAGGTAGCCCCCAAGGGAGCGGGAGGAGAAGTTTCCAGAGCAGCAGTTGTAGGACATGTTGGCGGGAGATGTGAGTTCAGCCACGTTACACTGAGGAGTGCCCTGATCTCCTAGCTCTGTTTGTATATATACCCTCACGACACTGGGTGTGATGCAGACCTTCCTCATTCTTGTGCATGTCTCACCATGAAAATAACAAATTAACCTGGGCTATAATTATAACTGATTATAACTGAACACATTCATGTTCTTAACTGCTATTTAATTATTCTGGTTTATAGAAGCCACTCTGCTTCTCTCTCTCTCTCTCTCTCTCTCTCTCTCTCTCTCTCTCTCTCTCTCTCTCTCTCTCTCTGAAGAAGGTGTGGTTTGCCTTCAAGGACATGGTCATGATGCAGATAGCACCATCCCTTCTTCACTGAGCTTGCCTATGGGGATATTGAGCAAAAGTGTTCAGATTGTTACCGGAAATGTATTCCTAACAGTCATCAGCACCTCTGTCCCAATTATTTATATATTTTGTTGAACATTTACTATGTGTGAAACATTGAAAGTTGTAGCATCTTTGAATCCAGGCAATAACCTTATGAGATAGGAATTATCTCAGTAACCCAGACATGTTTGTCTCCAGGATCAGCAGGAACCACAGTGCTATGCTGAGAACCTGAGAGCTTATTCCTTCTGCTCTCAGAATCATATGAACAATGAATACCCAGGTGAAAAAATAACATTTTGGTGTGATAACATTTGCATTTTACCTCTTTCATGAAACCCCCAAATACAGTCGCTGAAGGAACAGTTTCTTAATTCCTTTAGTTATATTGTTTTGATATTTGAAGTTACTGTGGAGAGTTACCAAACTATCTTCTATTTGTCCTCTCTTTTAGCTTATCATCGTTAAGCAAGACATGTTTTATCCAGCATGTAATTACTGGATTCTTTTTCCACGTGAAGCAGAGAATTCTTTGGCAAACACTTAGGCTATGACTGAAAATAATTGCTAAAAGCTGATATACCTCGGGTGCGTTGACTCCCAATGAAATACATTTGCAGAAGCTTGAATTTTAATAGTGTACTAACCTTTGCCAACTCAGTTGGGAGTGAGAAATGAGACACCTTAGAGAGTGATTCATTTCACTCCCTGCTGAGCTTCTCTTTTGCTCATCCTTCTAGACAGACAAAGCAACATAAAACTCACCTTCGTATTAAGTAGTTAAAATTATCCTTATCACTATTAAAAAATCAGTGGCATATAGAAAATCCTGGAATTAGAGATGTCCTTTTTTTTTTTTTTAACTTAGTATCATATCCAACTTCTGCCTTAAAGCGTCTTTTAGAAATCAGAACCAAGAAGCTATTTATGTAACTGGATCTTTTCTATGTTTCAAAGATTATTGTTTTTTTCCTAATCTTTTATCATTTTTGATAGTATCTGGCACCAAGGGAATAGTCTGCCCACTGTCTTGCTTACAGATTTCTACCAAATGCATTGCTTATGTCTCCAAATCCTTCTCATACCTCAAGGCCAAAATCAAATTCCTTGTATCTGACAGGTGTTTATCTCACCGAAGCTTTAACCCTTCTGCCATATGGATGTCGGCATTTTATAAGCTCTTCGTTTGGATGAACTCCCGCAAACATCGTGGAGGAAGTAGAAGGGATGTCTTTTGACATGGGTCGTGCAGATTAAGATTTCAGTTGTTTGAACTTGCAGAGAAGTCACATGTGTAGCAAGAGGTGAGAGTACACAGACTTCCTCAGGAATAGCAGCAGAGCTTAATTTTCTGTAACCTGGCATCTGGCACACAGTGGGTGCTCCAAATTATTTAAAAATGAAAATATATCAAATCATTAATTTTTTTGTTTTTACATCCCTCTAAGAGAAAGCATGTGCCCGTAAATCATTTTATCTTTTAAAAGTTACCTTTAATCCAACATAATATTTCTTTCATAATTAAAAATAACTCTGAAGTTAATCATAACTTGTTCAGTGCTTAAAGGTATCGGTCCTCAATTCCCATCCCAAGCAAAGTCATGTTTGGGTCCTTGACCAATTATTTTTTCTCTTTCCAGTTGCTTCATTGTAACATATTTTGTTTTTTCTCAGCCTTATAAATGTGGTCAACCTTCTTCAACCCCAAAATTGTAAATAATGTCATTTCTTCTATGATTAGATAGCTCTTCATGTTTAAAGATAAAGCCTTCTCTAAAGATCTGTGTGATCAGTTTGTCAACTATCTCACTTCTTATAATTTTCAATAACCATTTGAGTTCTCTTCAGTTTAACAGTCTTCTGAAACTTCACTGATATTGTTAGCAAGGCTCTATGCTGCTAAATACAATGGACGTTTTTAGGACAATCTTAGTTTATTTTTAGTTCTTTCATTTAATTTGTCAGTTAGTAGATTTGTTTAGCTCACTGCAAATTATTGTTTCTTTGTCTAAAAAGTATAAAAAACTGACTGGTTCATCATTTCAGGGAATATGATCATTTATTGATCTTGTGTCAATTTTAGTATTAGTTCAGCCATAAGAACTCAAGAAGGGTAGAGGGGTAATTCTCATCCTTCCAGGTAACGTATTTTGTCCATATGGGGAGGCATATCCCCCTCATGGCTTAAAATACTATCCATACGCTATGACATTCAAATGTATATTTCTAATACATGACTCTTTTGTTAAAATTTTAGAGACAGATATGTAGTTATTTACTAGCTATTTTCATTTGGAGTTTTCATAGGGTGTCCAGCCTTGATGTCTATGACATTGAACTTTTGCTCTTCTCTAGGGAGAAAAAAAAATTTTTTTCACTCATTGGCATTAGCAGCATTTACACCTATCTAGTTAACTCAGAAACCGTGTAATTCTCCTAATATATGCAGTCCTTTCTAAATACGGTCATTCTAGCTTCCAAATTTAGCATAAATCTATCCAGTTCTCCTAATGCCTTCCCTCTAGTCTCGGGTTTCTCAACCTTGTCATCATGGACGTTTTGGACAGGATAATTCTTTGCTGTGGGGATATCCTGTGCATTGTAAGATATTTAGCGGTATCTCTGGACTCTATCCACTAGATGCAGTAGTGTGCATAACACACACACACACACACACACACACACACACACACTATGGCAATTAAAAATGTCTCCTAAAATTACACCTCAGTTTCAAAATTAGTCTCCTTCAATCTGTACTCTCTCTCTATCCCTGACTGATCGATCTTAAAATAAAAAGCTGGTCATACCACTCCCCTGATTAAAACCTTCCACTGGTTTCTGACACATTTACCCGACTCTCTAAATCCTTTACCTGATTTGTGTGATGGCGGCCCTGTCCAAGTCTTTAGCGCCATCTTCACACCATACTTTCCCTCTCTCGTGCACTGCCTCTGCTCCACAATTAAGATGTCTCGACCTTCTTCCCACCAGAAGGATGTGCTGGTTTCTCTGCCCTGAATGTTTTTTCCTTCATCTGGATAATTAAGATAATTAAGCCTTTCCCCACTTTCTAACCACCGTATTCCAGGATACATTAGGTTCCTCTGTTCTGATAGCTATTATCCCTGTCCTTAATTCTGCCATTTTTGAAATCTATTTTTTTAGACTGTCCCTTAGACTAGAGTAGTGAGACGTGAATGAGAGTTTGTTGTCATCTGCCATGAGATGAACAGTGTATGTCAACGATGCATTTCTCCTTCATTAAGAAGTACTGCACGATTAAAAACATCTGCTTAACCATAGGTTAAGAACATTGGTTAAGGACGTAGGTTAAGAACAATTCGTAGGTTTAGAACATTGTTGTTTTACTTTGGTCTATGACCTGCCCATTGAGTGGCACATCTCTAGCTCTAATCTCTGACGTGGTGAGGGGAAGCAATAAGTATTTTCTTTCTTGTTCAACATTCAATTCTCAGCTCAAGAATAGTCAAAGTTACATAGTTTTTTCTCAATAAATACTTAATGCACAAATTAGGATATTGATGGTTTTATAGTCACCTAAATATCTTCTATCTTATCCTTTCTCTAAACAGCCTATCTTTTGCTTGATGCACATATCCTGTGGGTGTTTTAAGAAAACAGTAAACCCAGTAGAGGTTCAACTGCCCTTACAAGCAGTCTCCTAGCTCAGACCTTCTTCTGTTCATTTGCACACTATCTTAGTTATAGTATATCATCTATGCAATTCTGAAAACAGGATCCCTGGGCGATATCTATGACCTCCCTCTTCCTTGCTTTTCACATGTGGTTGGGGATCAGCATATTTTGTTTTGTTTTGTTTTTTGTCTCCAAAACAGTTAGAATCCTTTGCTTTCCTATCTTGTTGTAACTCAGCTATTTTGCCTCTGTTATTGAAGGTGGTACTCAGTGTGCCCCCAAGAATCCAGTCTTGCCTGTGTCAACTCTATTTCCTATGCATTTATCAGAATGTTTTTCTAAAAGTCTATGTTGGCCTTTTCTAACTCAAACTTAATTTCTTAATTATTTTATGCAAGCCATCTATCTTATAATCTGACCTCTGATTATTTCACACCGGGTGTCTCTGTACCTTAATTTTACCTTCAAAAGGTATCAGATTACTTTAGCTCAGCTTAAGACTGAAGGCACCGAAGGAGTTAGTCAGGCAAAGGGGTCTTATTTCAAGTTGAGCATTGGCAATCAATATCAGAAGAGAAGAGATGAAAGAAGAGACTGGAGACAGACAAGAGCCTGATGGCAAGGGGCTTTATAAGCCAAGGGACCAAAAAGCTCTGAAAATCAAAAACCTTTTCTTAGAACTAATTTAGTGGCAAAAGATCACATGATCTGTTCTATTTAGATGGGATTACATGGATCAAGCTAATGAAAACTATGTATATTCTTTTTTCTTCTTTGTGTGGATATCTTTATGTTTGCCTGAGAAATAAGTCAGTATGATTGGCTATGGGTTTTGTCCTAGATACTACCTGGGGTATTATATAATACACAGTTTATTCATTCGATTATCTTTCTAAAATTTGAAACACTCTGGATTCCAAAACATATCTGTCCCATTGACTTAGACAAGAGAATGTGGATCTGTAGCAATGGGAATTCACTGATAGGTTATAAATATGGATATACCTAAATCAAATTTGCCTCCTACAAAGAAGATTCTTTCTGCACTGTGAAGGTACATTGGAGGGTCATACAGAAGTAAAATTGGTCCCAGGATTCAGACCCTGGCAGTATCATTCAATAGCCTCTATTTTTAATCACAGCATCACAGCACTTGGCCGCATCTCATAAAAAATGGTCATTAAAGCCCAGCAACATGTGTTGATGAGATGAGAAGAGGGTGTAGGATGTCACCCTGGAAAAAAACCTTACATTAAAGAAATTGTCAAAGTAAGAAGAGTCCATAAAAGACTGAGAAATAATAGCCAGTGAAGTAAAAAGAAAATTAGATATGTAACAAATTTAAAATGTATTAAAATTAAAGGAACATAACCAAAACTATCCAGTGTTGGAGAGAGGTCAACTTAGATAATGGTCCTCCTGGATTTTAAGCATCTCACTCTTAGAGACTCTCTCTTTCTCTCTGTCTCTCTCTCTCTCTGTCTCTGTCTCTCTCTCTCTCCCCGCTACCAATATTGTTTTTGCTTTGTTTGATTTTAATTTTTAAATGGCCATAATTTGAATAGTGTTGGGTACATAGTCGGTGCTAAATAAAAGCTTATTAAACTGAACCATCTTGTCCAACATTTTCAATATATTAACATGGAATTCAAAAGCTAGAGAAATTCATTTCAAGTCACTACAGCAAGCATGTATTGAGGCACAAGGCACTGCTGTGGGTGTAAGGATAAGGAGGAGACTATGAAATGGCCCTATCCAAAGGAGGCATGCTTTCGTCTGTCTCTGGAAAATGAATAGAAATATGTTAAGAGAAGATAAGTGACTTTAGAGTAGAGTGTGTTATAGGCAATTAAATTCAATCACTTTTGCCCTTCTTTAAGATCCCTCAGCTACTATATAGAGCTGAATAAAATTGTACGCCCTTTGCATTTACATACTGTGAATTATTTTGAATTCTGTTTATGTTTTACATAGGAAATAGTAATTCTCTGATTAGAAGTCATTTCAGACTACAGGATTTTCCTGCTTATACAAATGTGCTATCCTTTTTCTGGTTTTAGATTGCTTCTTACAAAATCAACAACCAAAGCTATCTAAATAGTAATTTTCCCATATAAAAATAAAATGCAACCACAGCAAGCCAATAACTCTAAAAAAAATCAAAGAAAACATTAATGTGTTCAAATTCCATAAAAGCTTAGTTTATTAAATAGCAACATGTCTGTCACATTGCAAATGAATAAAAACATAAAGTAACCACATAATTTCTCATATATACTTCTTGTAATATCTGATATATAAAACTCTAAGGTAATTTCCCAACTTTGACTAGTCTGTAATTGTATTATGATGATAGAAAATGTATCTCTGAGAGGATCCAAGTAGTTGGTAGTCAATTCCTGAAGCCAGGGGTTGTAGCGAGTAAATATAACAGAAAGCAGCACTTTGTGTAAGAATGTGTAAGCTGATTTACAGGACTTATAGGCTAGTCAGTAGTAAGCTAACAGCATGTCCCTAGTAGAGAAGTAGTTTGCATGGCAGAAGCTAGGATGATAATTTGGGTTTTGGAAATCACGGGATCCAAAATTTAAAGATTGGAAGCCATTGAATTCATAATCTCTAGAAAAAGGATGGTTGTGACTTCTTGTAGGCTTAGAGCAGCTCTCTTGAGAGTCACTACGAAGAGATCTATCTGGGCGGAGACTGGGAGAGCAGATGTCAGTGGATAGACAAAGTAGCTGGTCTAAGAGGAGCCACAGGGTAAGACTGGGTAGACCAGAAATCACCCAACAAAGCAGGGAGAGAAGATCCTAGCCTCACACCTGTAACATGTCATCACTACACCTAATTCATTTGTTATCAGCGTCAAAGAGTGTCTGATTGTTCTCCGCTGTCCGAGAGGGCTTATATTCTCTCTGCCTGTGAGTGAGATGTTTTGAACAGCCAACTTTGATGTCCCCTACACTACAATTTGCATGAGAACATCTCCTTACTCTGTTGTCTGATTTCAAGCAAATAGATTAATACCTTTGTAAATATGCTTACTTGTATTTTATAGCTAAAAGCCAGTTTACAGTTTTGCCTTGAACCTAAGATTAATGTTGCATACTCAAAACAGTTGGTCATCATTGCCAGTTTAATTTGTGACTCACCGGGTCATTTACAAAAAGCTGAGATGTAGCTCTTTTCCTTCCTCCCTGCAGTATTGTATTTTATTACGATTCTTTTCTCAGTCATCCCTAATGTGGCTCGGCATATAATAAAGCATGTAGTTATGTTCAGTAACAACCAATATGTATGATATAAATGGTGCATAAAAGACAAAGATATCATGGCATGATCCTGATGTTCCATAAGAATCAAATGAGTTTTATGGAAAAATAATTCTGCTTGGCTCTCTTTACCAGCTGGATGAATATGGAATGCTTCATATAAGTGGACTTCAATTATATCAGCTAAGAAGATGGAAATTTCAGCCCAACTACTTTTAAAAAGTAATCTACTATCAAATTTATAGTGTGTAAAATTTAATGGCCCCTTAGGGGCTGTGCTTATAAGCAGTAAAGCAAATACCAAATTATTTTCTTCAAGTCCATTGAAAATTGCTGAACAAATAAAAAGTTCCAAAGCAATGTCATAGACAGTCACATTTCCATATTATGTGAGGGTGGGCATACAGCTAAAAAGTTTCAATTAACCTAAATATAGAAATGTTGTGGCTTGAAATACAGACAGACTGTTGAACACCAGAAGTTAAAGGCAGAGAGATAAGACTGCTCATAAGGATTACAGTATAAAATAAATATTTTAAAAATGATGATGATGGTGGTAGATAGATAGATGATAGATCGATAGATTGAATGATAGATGATAAACAGATTAGAGGAATAAATGATAGAAATAAAAGGCAAATAAGAAAATTCTAAATTAGGTTAGATGTAGGATAAAAAATATTATAAAAGAAGTAGATTAAAACACATTTATTTACATATTCATGATGTTTGGGAGAGAATAGAGTATACTAATTGTGTACTTTAGTGGATATTTAAAATGTTTAGAAATTGAGAGGATATTTAGTTTTAGACTATATAAAAAATATGATGTTTATCGCTCATGATGTTTAACTCTCAAGCAGAGAGTTAGGTCAAGGGACTAATGTGCTTTATTTTTTTTTAAAGACATAAGTTATATACATGTGTAGTCTAACAATAGTTAACATTTACAGAGTACTCTCTGTACTTAAGGAACTCTGAGTTGGTTCACATATCTTATCATTTGATCTTCATCAGACCCTTGTGATATAAATAAATATGTTTCTTTTACATTAATTTTGGAGGGGTTCTGCAATGCATACAAGACAAATAGCCAATGAGTATATTAGAACTGGGGATTCAAATAGGTGTAGTGTTTCTTCAGGAGTTACATGCTTAGACAGTTTAAATGGGTTTGCTCTTATGTCGGACAGATAAATGTGCAAGTTCAAAAAAAAAAAAAGTCTTGTTTACGGCCATGCTACCCTGAACAAGCCTGATCCTGTCTGATCTCGGAAGCTAAGCAGGATTGGGCCTGGTTAGTACTTGGATGGGAGACCACCTGGGAAGACCAGGTGCTATAGGCATAAAAAATAAAAAATAAGGGATTGTAAGAGGACAAGGTCTTTTTAATCTTTGAGGTCAACCAAGGGTTGTCTCACCTAAAACAAACAAACAAATGCTTACTATATAAAGGCTTAAATATTCCAGGAAATGAAGTGTAAAGACTCAGAAAATCCTCTAGGTGGAGAAACTAAAGCGGGGACCAGTGTTCTGCATTCTGATGACCCAGCATCCCATTCCATCACCTGTAAGACTGTGCGGGAGCCCGGGCGCAGCTTGGGACTTCACTTAAAAGCCAGGTCAGCCCTAACTCCTTTCTCTTTCTAAGGGGCTTCATCTCGACTAATCGTGCCCGCCACCAGCACGAGCATCTTAGTTCTACTTGCATTTTGGAAAGGAGTTACTGCTAATAATAAAGAAGTGACGTACCAAAGAGACCCCACCATTCAGAAACCGTGTGCCTGTGAGAAAGAGGGAGCACGCTCCGCACAGTATCAATTCCGCAAGGTTTCAGCAGCTCGGAGGAAACATGCCTTCATTCTCTACGCGCATTGGCAAGACTTCAAAGTCCAATAGGCAACCATAATAACGTGTGGTGCTCATTCATTTTGAGTTTCAAGACCATTAGTAAGCAATGTTCTGATTGCCATTCCCAACAGAATCATGAGAAAGGAATGATGGACATCCTTACCCTCTAGAACAGGATCTGGTGAGCTAATAGGTGCCAGTTGGTGCTTTGTTTCCATAGTAACACTTTTCTAACTTTTCAGCAGTTCTCATGATATATGCTGTGATTTACAGGAGTTCATTCAAAGTAGCATCTCAGCAGACAAGGATTCTTTTAAGGAAGGTTTGCACGTTTTTGCCTATTTACCCTGACCCGGCATAGCAATCATTGAAGTTTTAGGTAAGGAAATATATTAAATGAGTTACAAGTACACTTTGAAACACAAATATATTTTTCTCTATATTTGAAAAAGCAACCATTGTTTTGCCTATGTGTGAAATAGTGATGCCCTCTGCATACTTTTTGGAAACTCAGTAATGCAGACAGAAGCCCGGTCTATGCTTTTCCTGCTGGCTACAAGATTGATATGCAAACACTAATTGCCAAATATATGATAATCACATCATATATCAAAGGGAATGTGCTCAGAAGAACAGATACATCTGAGGCATACTACCTTCAATAAATTCAAAATCTAAAAGTTCTTATCTATATTACACAATTCTTATATATATATTACTCAAAATAGCCCTATGAACTAATATTTTCATTTTTCAGATATAAAAATGTAACAATATGCTAAGTAATGTGTTAAAAATTACTTTGGTAAAAACTGAAAAAGTGAGGCTAGCTCTGTCTGCAGATATTTTATTACTCAATCGTATCTCCCACGTTTGTTAAGCCACACTATAAAGATAACAAATACTGAGGACCAAATGCAGATTGTAGATAAAGCAAAGTTTTATTACTGAGTGAGCTCTTTAGCACTTAAAACCCTCAGAAGATACCACTAAAATGGAGGGGAGGAGATTATCCCAGGAAAAGTGCTAAACTACATGTCAAAAGATATGGAGCAGGAAAATTAAAGGCAAGTCATTTTAAGAATTCATAGTCATTTTCTTCTGTCTAGAAATTTGAAAATAAAAAACTTGCATAAAAGTTCACCTCATGACTTCAATAAATGTAGGCTTGCTGTACAAAGTATTCCTCTCCACATGTGTCTGACAATCAATTAAGAGAACATTTCCACATCATTCTCCCAGAATGAAGTTTTCAGCTCCCAAGGATGTGCTAAATGTGGTTTGACCGTTTGTTTTTCCTGCTTTACCTAGTGCAATAATAGACCATGAAAAATCACCCTAAAATTGTTGAAGCTAAAGCATTTTTTGATTTGGTTTATAAGCTGGCAAACATGAAAAATCAATGACACCTCTTCACCTTGCAATATCCATAAGACACAGAAAGTGACGTGCCCTATGATCAATTTTATAGTCAAGACATTAACTTTTGTGATCATTTGCTCAGTGGGAAGGGTAAGCTGTTAAAACACACACACAACCACACACACACACACACACATGCACGCACAGAATCAGCCACTATTCACTTTTTCTTTTATGATTATGAGTGTGGCAACAGCTTTCTCTTCAATTACATGACTGGGGTTATTTTGCTGGTAAAGTACTAAAAAGTAAATGTATATCAGAGACAAATCTAGGTATTGTGCCTTTGCAGGAATTCTCTGAAATAAGGCAATAGCTCATTACTGGGGTATGAATTTTGGCTAAAATTTATTTTGACTAAACATTACAATATTATCTGGCCTGAAGAACTTGGGAAATCTCATACTGTGTCTCTATCAACCCTACCATACAGAGGAGAGGGGAGAAAAACTATAATTCTCCCTCCTTTTTTTGGAAATTCACACCATGCTTAAACATATTTAAAGATTCTGAAAGGGGAAGGAAGCAAACCTGATTAACTGGTTACTCCAATATTCATCATGTAAATGTAAACTTTGTAGATAATCAGTTACCATCCCGTAAGACCAGCATCCCAAGAGATGAGGATGGCGAAGCTGAGCATCAGTCATTTGGGATTGAAGTGGAGGGATTTTTACTGAATCACTTAGGAAACAAAATGGAGGTTGATGGGAAACCTTCCAAATTCTGAGATGGACAAGTGGTGAACATGGAAGAAAAGAAAATCTTTGGGCAATTTCTAATCCTTTGACTTTATTTATAACCCCGCTATCTGTCTTTAGCAGATTATGAGCTTCTGTACATCAGACAACTACTTCCTGCAACTTTAACCAACAGACTTCAGTGTGCCTGTAGAAAGCTTCCAGAAATTCCCATTATAACCTTATGACATATTATACCAATGAATAATCTACTTATGTCTCAACATATGGTTAACTTTAATAAACATTTTTTAAATAAATAATTATAGACTCACAGGAAGTTGCAAAAATAGTACGTAGAATCCCTTGAACCCCCTCCAGCTTCCCCCAACAGACCTCTAACTGCACTACAATATCAAGCCCAGGAACTTGACATGAGTGCAGTGCTGTTAGCCAGACTACAGGCTTCACATCCAGTTTTATAAGTTTAAACCTACACTATTTGTGTGTGTATACGTATGTGTAGAGTTCTGTGTATGATTTCCCATGTATAGATTTCATGTAACCACTGCCATAATCCAGATGGAGAACTGTTTTATCAGTGGTTCACTTTTTATTGTTAGAAAATTAAAAAGGGTAATGAATCAGAATGACAGAACACTTACTTTGTTCTTTCATATTTACATAAGGTTATTTAACTTAATTAAGTCTGAGGTTTTAAAAAGGAGTGTTTTTTTCTTCTAAGCAACATTATTAAGTAGGGTAGCAATTGAGGTGAAGTGAGGTGAGGCGAAGGATGGGGTGGGGCAGAAGTAAAGATCAAGTCAAAATATCACACCATATATAATAATATTTTCCCCCAAGTAACAAGCAGACACAGCACCATTAAAAAATCATAAGTTGATAAGGAGATAAAGGAGAGTAGACAGACAGACTAATGTGTAATTCCATGCATCGCTGATAACTGCATCTCATCACTTTAACTGACAGACGTTAGTGTGCACATGAATTAGCATGCATCATTTTTTCTTAGTTTATTCTTTTACTTCTTAGTTTCTATATTAAAAAAAGATTATGTTCACACTGTTGCAGTGCACGTATTAACATTTTACAATTAACGTGACTCATTTCGCATACTGTTGTCAGAAAAAAAAATTGTGAGACTTTGAAACAAGAACCATGGGAATGAATTTGACCCTTCTAGTTCACCTTTCAAGATATCTCCTCTTTTCATTGCTCTTAATTTATTGTATAATTTCATACATTGTAGAAAATTAATAATAATGCAAATGATTCTTGTCTATAGAAGTGAAAATGATTCCTGTTTAATGAAATGCCATTAATTTTTACTTTGTCTACAGTAACCACTTTGCATCTACCTTTGTAAATTCATTTCAGCATTCTGGCAGCCGATATAAGAGTGTTCTTTGAGTTCTCCTTTGAACCAGATCTAGCTTCTTAATGGTCCCATCATTCATTAGTGACTTAAATAAAATATTTAATATGCATATTTTTTATTTGCGTGATGATTATGATTTTCCTTTTTTGAAGTTATTGTTTAACACTATTAGGTTTTACATTGCATCACATTTAAACATTTGGCTTATCTTCCTCCTTCCCCAGCCACATAGAAGAATTTAAATTGTTATGGGGACATTACCAGCCCATCTCTCCCATGCTACTGCTATCCTATAATATGCATAAGTTGGTAATCCTGAAAGGAGCCTTAGAGATCATGGACTATCAAGGACCATCTCACTTTATAAGCTGGGAAGACTATACCCAAAGAAGTTAAGTGATGTGTATAAGATCAAAAACCAGTTAGCAGAGAAGCAGGAATTGAACCTATCTCCCAACATATTTTTTTACTTGCTTTGTCTCCTTTTACAAGGTACCATAGAAGGGGGAAAAAAATAAAAAATTTCAAAACTCTAGTCTACCTATTGCAATCCTATATATAGCAACAGTCCTCTATGTTAAAAATGTATTGTATATTTCACAGGAAAAGAAATGTTTCTTTAAACCCAAAGCATCCAAAATACATCCCAGAGCACACACACACTAATGAAAAATAATACAGTGCATGATTTTGATGACAGTGAGCTAGATCTCCACAATCTCATTTTTCTCCATTGTTTTCTACTTGCTTGTAAGAATCCTCTTTATTATAAAGGAATGAGCTTTGAAATGAAACATTACTAAGATTTTTTAAAAATTAGTGAAATAATTAAATGGAAGGATTAATGGACAAAGTCTACTTTTGCTACAAGTAGACTGTTTCTTGTCCTATTATAAGGGGTATCTTAGAACAAGTATGGCTGACCGGGGAAAGACCACAGTCTAATAAGTGAGTGGTCATATTTGACAATAGTTGATCGTGTAGGGAGTATTCAACATCACCAGAAACCTGTGTCGTCTTTGCGCTAACAATTTTAACATGTGGCAGTTTGATGCGTAATCCATACATACACACTGGTTGGCAAAATATGCAAACAATGTACAGAAGAAAATAAGTCGGGTGACAGAAACAAGGTCCACAACCTAGAAGTGGCAACTGTTGTTGCAGAAGGCAACAGTTCTTGAGTGGTGTGTATGTGACAGTCAGTGGGGGTAATTAGGGAGTAGACGTATATGAAGCACAGGACCAAGCTAGGGTGAGGCAAGTGGGAAGCCCAGTATGCAACATTTAGGGAGGCGAACAATTGCACAACCCTGACGTGAATGTCTTCTTAAGAATGAGACGCCGCTGTATACCAAATTGGTAGGGTAAGATATAGCAGGACACTAGGAAATGAGGTTCCTAAGGGACAGTAGAGGAAATCTCAGAGCAGGGCGATGTAAGGCATGTGAGAGGTATGATTTCCTGTTGAATAGCTACATAAAGTATTTTGAATTTGAACAATAACTCGCATTCCCTTCATTTAGAGTGCAGTGCCTTTCAAGTTATAATCTATGTACCTGAACTCTGCCCTGTGTGTTAGCATTTTATTAGACTGTTAATTGCAACTTAATGAGCCCCCAGTCACATAAGCACATTAACTTTGCTACCCAAGAATAATAAGTCCAAAGAACCATTCTCGCATATTAAATGTGGAGGCGTTTCTTTATCATTGACGTCTTGTCACCCCAGATGCAAAGCTCAGGCTTCCTCAGGTGTCAGTGTTGCTTCTGGATCTGTAGGTTTGGGCAATCCCACTTTGAATTATTATGTAATCTTTTATCTCTTGCTTTCCAGATATCATGCTTTAATAAAAAACAACTTGTAGTTTTCCTCCCTAAACCCCACATCATATTCATCAAAGCAATTGTGTCATTGCTTATACAGTTACCTCTTCCTAAAGCTCTCTTCATATCTACCCTTCACTCCAAGATAACGAGAGAAAATTCGTTTCTCTCACTTGATCTAGCTCTTTAAAGCCAAATGCTGCTGTCTTTTCTAAGTTTCCATCATTTTTGCAGAACTCTAGTGCAAAGTTAAAGCTTAAACACATTTAATGAGTTAAATTCAGAGCCTTCCACTATATTCTCTGTCACCATCACCCAACTCAGTCACCAACCCAATGTTCCCTGGCCCCCAAACTCAGTAAGACACTAGAAGGTTAAAAAACAAAAACAAAAAAACAAAAAAACAAAAAGCCAGGGTGTACATAAGAGGTGGAAAGTCATGGAGACAGAAGAAAAGATAGTTAAGACAAAAATAAAAGAGCTGAAAATTAGCAGTGATGAGATACTAAGAAAAGATTTTTATGGAGAGAATAAAGGTGCAAAAAGTATTATTCTTTTCTGATCCCTGAAATCTGAACCTCACATTAAACTTTGAAAAGTTTAAATATGGAACTGTTCAAATGTCTGCATTTCCTCTTCTACTCTTTGCTTCTCTGTTTCAATTTTTGGCCTCTTCACTCAGATTCCATTAGAAACTCTCCAAGTCACTCAAAGATTCTACTAGATTCTCTAAATCTAGTGACTCCAAGTAAAATATTTTAATGTTAAAATATTTTTTTTTTTTGTACTCATCACTTCTTATAGGGCCTGGTGCCTTACTTGCTTGAAATTAGAAATTTCTAGTTCTATTATGTTTGCTGAATGCATTCTCAGGACTTTTCCACTGGCCATGCTACAGTGATCCCTTTGAGTGTTTTTCCCAAACGAGTTTTTTTATTCCACATTTTGCTCATTCCACATTATTTAAAGAAGAATTAGTAGTCCACATTCAATGTTAATAGCAATAATTCAGACTCACAGGATCTTTTTAGTCTTAGTAATAAAAATGTTAGCCGCCTCTTTACACAAAAGTCAGTGAGTAACTGCACTAGTGACACATTTTTAATAATTATTAGTCTTTGGATGTGAGTGACAGAAATCTTATTTCATTTTAATTATGTTTAATTAGTTTAAACCAAAACGAAGACTTTATTGGTCTATATAACCAAAATATATGAAGGGTTAATAAATATGACTTCAGGAACAGTGAGCACCAGAGGCTCCTTTATCACCAGGAGCCTCTCTCTATGTCCCATTCTTGATTCCTCTGTTTTTGTTTGTTTGTTTGTTTGTCTGTTGGGTAGATTTTTGTGCACAGAGCACTTGGTTTCCACACCTTCATACATAGCCAATTATTGTCTTGAGTATATGAGAAAAGAGGCCTCTTTTATCAGATACAATTAGAAAAAGCTTAAGGAAAAAAGCAGACAAATCAATAAATGCTCCATAGCACATGATTGGAGTAAATGATATCTTTGATAATTGTTCTCCCAGTCATAGAGAGTTATTGCTAATTATGTTATGGAAAAAATGTAACTGAATTCTGACACTATGTTTAGCATTGAGACAAATACTTACTTAAATAAAAAATAAATACAAAGTGTGTTCTATGTCAGATCTGAATAATATCTATAAGGATTTTTTTTTTCACTACCAGAGCTGAGCAGTGGATCCAAAGAAGACCTAGCCAGGTTATAAGTTTCAGAATATTAAAATCTTACCTCCAATTTAATGCAGAACTCACACAAAAAGGGGGGGGTAGTTTGTTTGTCTACTACTTGAGGAACTCTATGTAAGTTCAAAAAAATATCCAAGTCATAATAATTCTAAATTTTTTAATTTATAAATATATATATATTTCTTTATAACGAGTCAATACATTCCTCCCTATAACTCTTTCAATTTTTCAAAATTTTAAACTTTAAGACTCTCTCTCTCTCTCTCTCTCTCTCTCTCTCTCTCTCATACACACACAGGCACTCACACATTCACACTGAAAAACCCATTTACCCATATATTTAAAGAGAACCATAATGCCTTCCAATCCTTGGCACATCCTATGTTCTCTTTTCCATGCCAATATATTGAATTTATTCTAATGTTTTATATAATATATTTAAAAATATTACCTAGTTGACATCTGGAAAAACTCTAACTGAAGATTGTTTTGAAATGTAAAATTAAAACCAAATATAATTGTTAGTGTACGGGGTCTTTATCAAAACACAAAGAAAATATTCTCTCTATATGGTCAGACTCTCGATAATAAAATCCTACCAGCTTTGATGGTAGAATATACACAGACTTCTTAACTCTGAGTCAGTGGACCAGAGACTTCCCCGTATACCAGGCTTCATGCCGTTTTCTAGGGAAATGGATTTCCTAGGCAAATCCAAACCTATTTCTTAACGAAAATACTCTGAGGGCCTAGAGCCCAAAGACAGATCACAAATCAAAATTTGAAATTCAATAAAGAACAATGAGAATATATCAGATGAAAAGTAAATGAGTTTATTAGTCAAATAAACATGAACTCCCATACATTTGTGAGGAGAATTTGTGTAATTCTGAATCAGTTGTTTCAAATTACAGATATTGATCTCAATATTTTGCTCATTTCACTGTCAGAAGGAACTAGTCTGTCAGCCAATGCTTAATGCTCGAGAAAGGGTGAAGAGTTGGTGATGAGAGGGGTTAGCTAACATTGCTGAAAAGGCCTGTGATAGAAACTCTAAGTAGAGACTAAACATTTTGCTCAAAAGGTCTGGAAACTCAACAGGTTGATCTGCAGAAGGCTGATCTATAGGTTGGCCAGTAACGAGAAGACTAGCAGCTCCTAGAAGGCAAGTAGGTTGGGGCAGAATCTGGACCCATATCCCCAGGCAGGGAAGCCACAGACTCCATAACCCAGGGTCTGAAGACACGGGAACCACAGCCCAGGGAGTAGCAGCTTCTGGATCCGTAGCCCACGGAGCATCTGCTGCTGGACCCAGAGCCCAGAGACATGGTGTAAGTTGACCGGCAGGGGCTGCAGAGTGTGGAGGTCCTTGGGTAGTAGCAGGCCGTCTGGCAGGGGCTGGACACCACACAGGACGTCTGGCAGCTGGTGGGCTCACAGCATCTCCTGAGCCACAGTAGAGAGAGGAGCCAGCTGGCAGGTGCTGGGCGAGCAGAGGCAGTGCTGTAGACCAGGTTGCTGGGTAGGAAGAGCCACAGGAGGAGCGGGGAGAGCTCAGGTAGCCTCCAAGGAGCGGGAGGAGAAGTTTCCAGAGCAGCAGTTGTAGGACATGTTTGGGAGATGTAAGTTCAACTGACAGGGAGAAGTTCTCTGAGTTTCAAGGCCATGGTCTGGACTCCAAGTTATATATACTCTCAAACTTGGGTGTGTCACTGTCCGATGGTCCTTCCTCCTTGCTCACCATTTTATAGAAAAATACCTCTTTAAATTATGCTTAAGTTAATTTATCACATATTCACATACTTAACTGTACTTTAATTACTTTAATACACTTAAGAAGAAGCTACTCAGTCTCTTCCCCTAGGAATTTTCTGCAGTTTGACCTTCAAAGTTTTATATTATCTCATTTCCAAATATACTTACTTATTACCTACATGTACAGTAACCCCTTGTCCTCAAATGAAAAAAACTTTTTTTCACTTCTGTTAAATTCTCAAGAGCATCAGTGATTACTATTAAAAATAGTTTGTCTTTTTCTTCACAGGCATATTATAATGGATTTCTCCAAATACTACTTTCAGCATTCTCAACAATTTACCAGTGCAATCTTGTACTAATTTTCTATTTGAACTAATCCATGTAATTCCTGATATTTATTGATTTAGCTTAATGAGATTGTGGATTTATAGGCAAAGCACTCAGCCTGCCTTTTCCATCATATGCTTAACTTTCTCATGTCTTGGTCTGATGTTGAGAATTAAGGGGTACAGACACCATCCTTGGTGTTCATGCCAATAGACTTCCTTAAAGAGAATGGAAGCCTAAAAGCTCTCCTTAGATGATGCTCATTTAGGAAACAATAAATGCATCCTTTTCAGTAAGACTTCAGAAAGAAGTTTGCTAGAACTGAGTTTTTCCATGTATTTTCTGACGAGCCTGTCTTGGAGTAGATGTTATTCTCATCTTATGCTTTATGTCAACTCACAGGTTTTTGTTTTGTTTAATTTCTTGATGGAAGGACATATGTATTCTTAGTTATAATTATTAATTAATACCCCAAAAAACATTTTCAGGAATGGTTAACATTTTCTGAAACAACTAACTTGAAGTATTAGAGCTATATGGGTCTTTAATGGCCTCTGGTCAACCCATGCTAGAAAATTATGCCTCAGAGAGGTTCAATAAATTCCTCCTAATTGCTCAGTAAGATAGAAGCAAAATTAAAACTTGAACCATAGTCTCCTTATGCAGAGTCAAGATTCAAATATTCTGCAAAGATAAAAGCAAATTTAACTTTAACTTGTCTCAGAATGAATTTATTAAGTTTATTTATACTGAGTTATAAAAGCATAATAAAGCCTTATTTATCTTTCCTGAGAATATTTGCATTCAATAGTACTCACTAGTAGAATTCCATGCATTGCTGATCTTTATACATGTGAAGTATATTCTGTGTTCTAGACCAAGAAAGAGAAACAAATATTTGGATTAATGAAAAAAGGAGGGCGGTGGAGGAAGAGAAGGAGAAGCAGAATAAAAAAGGGCTTCTTGTTTGTGTCCTTTAGCCTTCTGGATCTGATATTTTATGTGGCTTAACTGAGGGAAATAGCATTCGGGATTGTTACTGAAAAGACAGCTCCTTAACTACCTGAAAATTAACCTGCTTTATTTCAAAGCTGGCTGCTTCTGAGTACTTAGTTACTTTGTTTTATGATTATCTCTCCCATGCAGGACCCAAAGTGTGGCATGCATCACATGAAGTGCCCTTGTGCAATACTTAAACTGTCGCTCTGATTCACTGAAGTAAAATAAGCTATGCTTTATGAATGGACACCTATTAAATTTACCAAAGAAGTATATGCCACCCCCAACACATGGGAATCATTATAATGCCAGCCTTTAACTCCATTTGAATGGGTGATATTTCTCTCTTTTTACTGAGTTGATTCTGCTAAAAAACAAAACAAAACAAAACAAAAAAAACTTTCTAATGCCCAGTAGTTCTTATTTTTCCAGGCCAGCTCCCTATATCTAGGAATTAACATTAAAATAACTCAATAAGTAAATTCCAATTAATGCCCCCCCACCCATTTTTAATTAGGTTAACATTTTTCATTAGAGTCATTTGTGCACTTTATACAAATGCTAATGAATAATCTGAAATGCTAATAAATGTGTCCTGAAAGGAAGAAAAAGCAAAACAAGAGTAGCTTTAATTGTTCAGAAGTAGATCCTAGAACTAATAAAATGCTCTGTGTGCTCTATACAAGGGAAAAAATCACTATCTGGATGCGTCAGAGGAAAAATGTGACAATGGAAAACATTTTTTTTTTTTTTGGTCCATTAGGAATGGAGAAATACCAACACTACATAGAATAAAATAAACTGTAGGATACCGGATATCCACTAGTAGCGAATGGTCTGCATTAGTTGACCTGTTTTCCAGGTCACCATATTAAAGGAATTCAGTCTTCAAGCTGACAATCTCCTTTTGCAGATGTTTTCCGAGATTTTTTGAAAACCTTTCCAATTAGGCAGCAGTAGGCATAGCCTTAGAAATCCACATATTTCAGACTATAGCTTTTTGCCTTTCTGTTCACTTTTCTCATATATCCTCAAAACTGCCTTCCCTAGACCTGCGAAGGTGTTTGTTTATTGTCCCATTCCCTTCTCCACAACAGTGTTACTTTTCACTAAGATTTTACTTGCCACATTCTCTCACCCGGGGGCAGCGTATACGTTAAATATTATTGCTAGGTATGGCCTTCTGGGTAAAGGAATTGTAACGCCCTCACCCTCTCTGCTTTGGCCTGTCTCCCAGGCACCCATGCAAATCTGCCCCAGGCTGCTGCTTCCCCAGCATTCATTCAGCCTCACAGTGGAGAATCTTCTCAGCATGGCGCTCCACTTGATCACTGAGGCTTCTTCCTGCCGCAGACTGACTGGCCCATTTTATGTCTTCAGAACTGCATCATCTATAACTTTTATCTTAAGTGAAAAGGCCAGTGTAGCTGATTTCTAAAGGACTCTGCTTACAAGCTCTCTGATCCCCCTACACAAGCATTTACTCAATTCATTTTGAAAATGAAAACAAATACATACATACATACATACATACATACATACATACATACATACAAACAAACAAATAAGTATTACAAAGAGTAATAAAGCAAACTCTAGAATAGTTTTCTGGAATGCCTAAATTTACAATTGTTATCATTTTATCATATTTTCTCTTTCTCTCCCTGTTGCCTCCCCCTTTACACTCTTCTACCCCCAACCCTGGTCCTTCAACAAAATAAAATATTACAGATGTTTTGTGGGCCAACCTCAGCCTGATTCTCCTTCCTGTTTTTCCAAAGTCATCCAGGTAATGCATTCCGTTTTGAATGGCTTTCCAGGGAATTTTCATTACACATATTTATTAGTTTATACAGTTTATTGTTTTATTATTATCATTTTAAAATATAAGAATGCAATTTTATTGCACACATATTTGTAATTTTATATTAAAAATATTTTTTAGGTCTATCTATGTTGATATGTGTGTATTTGTGTATTTTTTTTAAATCATCACTTCAGTAGCACTTTTAAGTGCCAAACATTGTTCTCAGCACTTCATTATAAATATTAGCTTAATCTTCATAGTAATCCTGCTCAATACATACTATTACCATTCTTATTTTATAGATGACAAAGCTAAGATACAAACATATTGAGTTACTTGTCCAAGGTCAATCATGTAGTAAGTAGCAGAGATGAGATTTGAACCCAGATACTGGCACCGTTGTCAGAGTTTGTACAAATAACCTCTTGGCTGTGATGTAAAAATCTGGTTTCTTCCTTATTACTATTTTACAGACTTCTACCACATAAAAATACCACAGTTTATTTATCTATTTCCTTACAATTTTTGATTTCTCATATTAACAAATCACGTGAAAAGGAACATATCTGTACTTGGAACTTTGTGCCATACCTAGGGCTTCTGTGAAGTATACATTTGCAGGTGGAATTGCTCGGTATGTGCAATCTCAGTTTTAGCACAGTCATTAGGCTCAGGGCCCTAAGATTCAGACTGACTAGGTTTGAATCCTGACTCTATAACTTATAAGCTGCATAAACTGGACTCATTTATGATATTTTTGATAATTTTCTTTTATCTCTTATTCTATATGGTCATTTCTTTAAATTTATTTTTAGGATGTTCTTTGTATATCCTTTATTTTATGCTTTTGCTTTTTGTATGCTACAAATATACTTCTTCTAACAGTCAACTATTAATATTAATTCCATTGAGGTTCAATGTGCATATAATGAAATTCACCTTTTTGATGCAGAGTTCAATGAGTTTTGGCAAATACAGTCATATAACTATCAGTACAATTGACAAACAAAACATTTTAATTACCACCCAAAATTTCCTGGCGCCCCTTCGTGTCAGTCTCCTCCCACCTCATATTTCTGTCCCTATAATCTTTTTTTTCTGAAATGCACTATTAATGGAATTGTATATTATATAGATTTTTGTGTCCAGTTTCCTTCACAGAGCATAATGCTTTTGAGATCCATCCATGTAGTTGTACATTTTAATAGTCCATTGCTTTTTATTGCTCAGTAATATTTTACTGTATATAGTTAGACAATTTGGTTATCCAGTCATCAAGTAGGGAACATTTAGATGATTTCCAGTTTGAGTTATTGTATGTAAAGCAGCTATACACAGTCACATGCAAGTCTTTTTGTAGACATATGTCTTTATATATTTTAAATAAATTCTCGGGAATGGGAGTGGGATTGCTGGTTCATATGTTAACTGCATGTTTAACATTAGAAAAAAATCACTAAAATATTTTCTAAAGTGACTATCATTTTGCATTCCCAACTGCAATGCATAAAAATTCCAGTTGCTTCATCTCATCCTCAACAGCACTGTGCTTATTATTATTGTTGTTGTTATTATTATTACCTATTCTATTAGGTATGCAGTAGTGTGCCATGTGATTTTAATCTTCATTTCCCTAATGATTAATAGTATTGAACATCTTTTCATGTGCTATTTGCCTTCCATATCTCTCTTGTAGTGGTATCTGAAATCTTTTGATCATTTTTTAATTCTCTTTTTATAATTGTTAAGAGTTCTGAATGTATTTTAGATCCAAGTCCCTTATCAAACAAGTGTTTTTCAAATATTCTCTCTAAGCCCATGGCTTGTCATTTCATTTTCTTATCAAAATGTTTTTAAAGAGTAGATGTTTTTAATTTTGATTAAATTCATAAATTCATTTTTAAAATGGTATAGTTGACCCACAAACAACATGGAGTCAGGGGTGCCAACTGCCCACAAAGTCAAAAATTCATTTACAACTGAAGTCAGCCTTCCACATATGCAGATTCTCAGCAGCCAGTGTGCCCTTGAGCAAGGAGGTTTTGAACTACAGGATTCAATTGAACTGTATAGTCAATTGAAAAAAATTGCATATAAATGGACCCACATAGTTTAAACCTACATTCAAGGGTCAACTATGTATGGTGAAAACTTTTTTGTGTGTGTAGGTAGATAGATGTCCAGTTATCTCAGTATCGTTTGTTAAAAAGAATTACTCACCAAATCACACCATTACATCTTTGTGAAAAGTTAGTTAATCATATGTGTATAAATCTATTTCTGGAGTCCCTCTCTTTTCCATTAATGTATATGCCTATCCATAGGCCAATACTATGGTGCCTTAATTACTATAATTTTATAGTAAGCCTTGAAATCAGATTGTGAATCATCAGGATATCATAACCACAAGGACAACATAAACCATTGCTAGAACCACTCTGGCCAGAAAGCAAGGGAAGTTCAATGATATTGGCGGAAGCAAAAACTGAACCAGAAGAGATGAAATCAACAATCTCAATATTATTAGCCTACCCTATTTTGTTTTGTTTTTATTTTAATCATTTCTGTCACAATCCTAGTATACCTGTCCTCTCTCAGACGTCCATGTAAATCAAATTTTATTTTATTTATTAAAATATTTCTAAAGAAACCAAAAATATTTTGAATTCTATTCAACTCGATTGCCTCAAAATAAAATACATGTTTCAGTGGAACAGATTTCCCAGTTTTCTTTTTGTCATCATTTACCTCAGTTGCTTGCTCTCAGTGTCTCATGGAGCAGTGTGTTACTAGCTAGCAGAATGTAGTGATAGGTTTTCACCTTATGTTTTAAGTAAAGATCATTCTTTGGATGCTGGGTGGGTCATTTAACTGATGGAAGCCAGTGGAAGTCCTCAGTCTTCAGTTTGCTTGTCAGTTGATAAACACTGCTGATTTTTCTAAGAATATCAAGAAATATCCAACTCTTATTCTGTTTCGAAAACTTAGTTCTCAAATGTCCATCTTGAAAATGCCAAATATATGCATAATCTAGAAAAAATCATAGAGGACCAGAAAGGGAGTCCAGTATCTTGTTCAACTTTTGTGCTCCTTACTGTTTTATCTGTTTGGATTCAGTGCTGTCAGAAACAGAACTTAAAGAGGAATTGAGCAAAGCACAATTGTGTATCTTAGAATTAGATATTACTAAACCTACCAAGGAAATGCTAGTGTGTCAAACCATGGGTTACATACAGTGTCTGATATCTTACATTGATAAAGGTGAGTTTTAGTTTCTTATGATGGAAACAACACTGAATTATAGCAGTTTACTTTAGGCCATTACATACATCAGAGGCAGGATTTTGTAGCCACTGAAAGTCCTAGTAATTATACAATTTTATGACTCTAAGTTAAAAACCATGTTCTGATAATTCAGTCTCCATAATGAGTTTCTAATGATTACATTTTGTTGTTTAGTTTTGGTTGTGGGATAATTATGAAGGAAAAGCTATATTCCTTCTTAGTGAAATGCAAGTGAGATTCAAGAAGCACATGATAAATTTGGTTAGAGAGGATATTGATGTAAAACCTTAAGAAAATTACCTATTTCTTGGAGAATGTATTAGAGTTCTCCAGAGAAACAAAACCAAGTGTTTGTGTGTATATAATATGTGATATGTGTGTGTGTGTATATATATGATGAATATGTGAGTATCTAATACTTGTATAAGATATGTATATATATGATATCATAGTTAAGATACACACATGTATATGATGTTTCTGTATACGTGTGTGTATACAGAGAGAGATTTATTTTTTAAAATTATTTCAAGTGATTGTGGGGGCTGGCAAGCCTGAAATCAACAAAACAGACCAACTAGCTGGAAATTCAGGCTGATGTGGCATCTCAAGTCCAAATTCCATAGCACGACAGGCTAGAAACTCAACTCAGGCAGGGTTCCCATGTTGCAGCTCTGAGGATTCCTTCTCCCAGAAACCATGGTTTTTGCTCTTGAGGCCTTTAACTAATTAGATGAGGCTCACTCACGTTATGGAATTTGTTTTACTCAAAATATGTTAATCACAGCAACATCTAGACACCAGAGCCTAGTCAAGTGGAAATATTGAAGTTAATCATTATTATTAGTAATTAAGACATTAAAATATGAGCAAATCAGGTATTATCAGACATCACACAGTGTAAGCAAACAATTCTTTAAGCAGAAAAATTATTTGATACTCTATTACTCACTATTTTTGTTGATCTATTATTTCCTGTTTTTCAATGCTATTAATGATAAAGAACTTGTAGAAATCTCAGTATCTTTAAGCCATCCTGAATTAAGTTATATTTAAAGTCACAAGCTTTAAAATCTCAACAGCACTCAAAGAAAAAAATAAGAAGTTCTTGACACAAGTGTTTTTAAAAGGTTAAGCACCATCTAGGGAAGACATGTCTTATTTATACACATAAGTGAGAATGTTGAAAAATATTCACAAACCAGTGCTATAATGTAAACTAAATCTATATGTACTCTATATCTCATCATAAAGATGAGGTTTTATGTAGTTATTTACCAAAATGTACAAATTGATTTCCTATAATATTGAAATGTTTATTATAGTATTTTTAAGAACTCTTGACTTTGAAACTTGAGACTGCGAATGTGTGTTAGAAGAAGTCACACTTGTTAAGATGTGTTTATTCACTTAAACTTAAACTATGTTTGCCATCTGCTGTACGATGTAAATTTTCACTCCCTCTACTGTAATGATCAATTTCTTAACTGTGATATCACTGAATTAATTATCCTTAACTCTCATGGGCAGTATGAAAGCCCTGGAGAGACCTTAGGAATTAGAAATGTATCTAAAGCATTCCTTAAAAAATTGCAAGTAAAATAGAGTCTAATGATTAATTTTTTAACATAATGTAGGATCTTAATAAAATAATAATTTTCTCTTAATAAAATAAGTTGATAATATTTAATAAGTATTTTATATGTGACAAACATTGTTTTAAGCATTATAAGTGATACATAAGTTATTCTATTCAGCTCACAGTAGTTCTACAATAATCTCCACCCTCTTACAGATGAGCTGTGATGTAGTAGATATATACCATCATAGCTTTAACTGAGTCTACAGTCTTCACTGTACTGGCTCAGTAACAAGAAAGTTGGATAATGGTGTTCACAAGAATAGAGAATAAAAGATTGGATGCAGAATAGGAATAAAAAAATATTAGAACAACAAAGTGAGAAATACGGGATTAGGATTGGAGTGTACTCAGTTTTTGGCCCCAGTTATTCAATTCTGTTGAATATAAATTTTAATTAGACTATTGTTTATGCATGATTAACCCAAACCAGGAAAATTAATATCTAAGATCTACCACAACTTTACACCACTATGTTAGACTTCAATGACACCAACAATCCCCTCAAAGAAAAAACAAAATTTCTCACCCTGATTCTCGAACTTTTACGAATCCTTGGACCATTCCTGAATATCTCTCTTCGTTTAATTTAACTGTACTCCCAAGAATTGGACTTTAGGTCCACCTCAAATAATGGTTTCCATGAAGGCTTTTCTAGCTTTTCTCTGACTAGTTCCCTTTGGTTCAAATATATTCATCAACTTTACACTTTTCTGTGAATTGATAATAAAAATTAGTTCACTTTAATTTCTAATTCACGTGCCACAAATTATGAGGATGCAAAGCCATAAAAAGATAAGTTCAAGACTATTTATAATCAAATGCAAGCTCATATAGAAGTAAGCATAGACATGAATTCTAAGAAGTCAGAGAGTTTTCCTAAATAAAGAGATTTTCTAAATAGAGATCCAAACAAAGGAACATAAAGTAACATAGAAGTTAGGTAAAAAGGAAAGTAGAAGGATCAATATGTATTTAAAACACACACACACACACACACACACACACACACACACACACACTATGCCAGGAATGTACATATACAAACTAATTTATTTTTCAAAAAAATATATGCCATTGTCATTCACAGTTACCAGCTGCAGAGAAGAGGCAAACAAAATTTAATAAATGACGTAAGGTCATTTCTTATAAGTAATGGAATTAAGAGTCAAGTTCAGGTTTATCTTACTCCGAATCTTATTCTTCTAATTCATGTATGATTTTGTTCATTCTATTTATTTGTTTTTGTACATATGTGTTTCTTACACAGAATAGGTGTTTATCAGTTTCAAACAGATGAGCTGATGTATAGATATATAAATGAATGAGCAAATGAATAAAGTCTATGAAGTCACATTAATCTGAGTTACTAGTTTCAAATCCATTCCCAAATTCTCCCAAACTCTGACTCTGTTAGGATCCTGAAATATATTTCTGGGTGACAGGAACTATATTCCGATCTATGCTTAAATTTGGATTCTGCTTCTTTGAGATAACATTTAGGTCTCAAATGGAACAGCAAGCATAAAAGAAACATCTTTTCTCAGCACATTTCTTAACGTATATACTTTGCCATATCTCACAAGAGATGGGAAGAAGCTAATTATTGTTTGGGCTTTGCAAAAAAACATTTAGTTTGGAGCTCCAGGTTTGGATAGAGACTAAGAGAAGAAAAAAGCAAAAACAGAGAGAGATAATTAGGAGTCTACCTATAGGAGTGATTTCAATATCTGGGGCACCTGGCTGGCATATATATGCTCCAGAAACTCTATACCTTGCAGTTAAATGGTGTTCCTCAGGGAAAGCAGGACTGATGCACTTTCATGCCAAAGAAAAGTGACTAAAGGCACAAACAAAATGTATTGAAGTAAGTAGAAACGTGAGCTTGACTTCTGTGTTAAGCAAATTATTGTTAAATCAGCTGACATGTTTCTAGTCCTTTGCGATAAACTGGAAAGAGATGATCCAGAAAGTAAAGAACATAAAATATGTTATAAGAAAGGGAGAGGGAGAGTGAAAGGGAGGAAGGGCATGGGGAGTGAGAGTGAGATTGAGAGAGAGAGAGAGAGAGAGAGAGAGAGAGAGAGAGAGAGAGAGAGAGAGAGAGATTGGGATTCAGAAGTAGCAACTTGCAGATTTCTATTGTAGTGTATATTACTGGTGGACCAAAAAGTTAAGTTAGTGCTGGAGGATGCCTTTTGAAGGTCTCATTTCTTAGAAATTGATAGGCAGCTCTTGAGTTAGCAGATCTACAGTTTCCTTAGTAATAAAGTTTTTAAAAATTAGATTTTTAAGATCCTAGAAATGCAACACAATGATCTGGAGACCTGAGCACAAATTGCTTAGGAATAAAGTGACTGACCTCTCCTGAAGAAACAGCAGAAGTGTCCAAGAAGTCCAATCCATCACCAGGGGTTGAGGAGGTCTTGGATCCACAGCCCAGAGACTGGAAACCACAGAGTCTGCAGCCCCAAGCTAATAGTACCAGTACCATCCCCCAGATAGACTGATGAGGAAGGGGAATGAAATGGCTAGGAGGTGGCTAACAGAAACTTGGTAAATGATGAATGAAGGGAGTCCCTGGGGCAACTTGATTCCTGGGATATGAAGACTTTCTTTTGACAGAGGATGATGTGTTAATCTGCCATGACAAAGTACCACTTTTAGGACTGGGTGGCTTAAACAATAGAAATACCCTGTCTCACGGTACTGGAAACTGGAAGTCTCAGGTAAAGTATTGGCATGGCTGGTTCCTTCTGAGGGCTGTGATGATGGAAAAATCTGCTCTGGGCGGCTCTCCTTGGCTTGTGGACAGCCAACTTTTCCTTCGTCTCTCCATACCTCTTTCCCTCTATAGATTTCCATCTCTGTGTCCAAATTTTCCCCTTTTTATGACACCAGTTATATCAGAGTGGAGCTCATAGTAATGACTCCACTATAACTTGATTACCTTTGTAAAGACCTTACCTCCCAACAAGATGCTAATGTGTAGGGCTTCCACATATGAATTTTAGGGGGCACCTTTCAACTCCTAACAGAAGACAAGTAGTCATTAAAGGCAGAAAAAGAGGCACTTTAGAAAGTTGATTAGATATGGTTTCCCAACTTTAGGTTTCCTTGGGTGTAATGAGGAATTAGAGTGAACTTTATAAACCCTTACCACTGGGTGTGGTATATATAACAAATACATCCTGGTAGAGTCCTCCGGGGCCTCACTAATCAGTTCTCTAATCAAAATGAAATTGATTTTCCCCTGCACAGACATGGCTGAATATGTTTTATTCATTTACTTAAGAGACACAGATTTTTCCTTTCTCATTTATAGGATGAAGGAGGCTATTTTCATGGCCAATAATCCAGTAATCACCATGCAACACAGCAGGGCCCCCTGCTACCTCCAGCTCTCTGCCATCTCATATTGACAAAGTACCACGTTCTTTTATTTCTGTTCCCTAGGGAACCAGGACACAAAATCTCAGTTCGTGAAACAATAATCACACATTTCCAGTTGAAAACAAGCAAAAATAATAAAGTCAATACTAAGAATGGCTACACTCATCTTTTTAGGAAAAATACTAAAAGTCCATTAAGAGCCAGACACTGAGAAAACGATGTCACCCCTTTCACCTAGGTCCTTCCATTTAAGAAAGAAGAAATGTACAAAGTGGAGCTTCCTCAAGCACTCTGTAGGAACAACAGACTAAGAGCCACGGAGGCCAGATATGTACAATTGTGGACAAAGTTTCATCAGAGCCACAGTCGCAAATCGTCTTGAAATTGTTTGCCTTTCAGAATATTCTATTAAAAAGGTATTATAATCCTGAAAGTTCAAAATTTAGAATAGGAATTGAAAATTTTCCATTCAATAATTTCTAATCTAAAATACTAATAAAACTCAATTTAGAGTGTTTTAAGAGAAATGAATAGAAATGCTTAACTGTTTTTGCAAACAAGCAAAGAGGAGAATCAACTTTATTCGATCAATAAAAAAATAGAAAGGCTTCCTTTCTTTGAGAGTGTTATTAGTATAGAAAGTTAAGAGAAATGGCACATGAAACAAGCATAAAGAAGCAGGGAAAGGAGAGAAAGAAAAAGGAGAAGAGAAGAACACAGCATAACAGTACAACATTACAAGTCATTAAGTCAGGAGGTCATTTATCACTGATTTCGAAATGCTGATTTAGTCCCATAAAGGTTCAAAACAGTGGTATCTATAGGGGGTTGCAGTTTCTCTTATTTTTAAACAAATGTAACTTTCGAAATACTAAGTTTCCCATTTAATTATAAACGTTTTGCTTGTGTAACAAGGAATGACTCAGACAATAAAAAATGTACTTAAGATGTTTACATTAGTGATTCTCAAGTTCACTACCTCAGAATCACTTGAGAAGTGTTTTCTTTGTTTGAGCAAAGATTTATACATATTTCTTACTAATTGTCAGGCACTGCTCTGAGTATCACATCTATTACCTCATTAATTCTCATAACAACCCAATGAGGGAGGTACTATTATCCCCAGGTCGCAGATGAAAAAAGTGGGTCATGAAATGCTACGTCAATAGCATAAGATCAAGGTACTGGAAAAGGCAGCATCAAGCTTTGCCTCACAGGAGTTCTGACAACAAGCACCCCATGATTTTAGCCTCTGTGTTACATTGTCTCTCGATTGTGATGGTGCGCCCTCTTTCCAGAGCTACTCACTGGCCTGATGAGATTCTGACATCTAGTTTTAAAAGACATTACTGAAACTCACCAGAGTTAATATCCTGAGCGATCAAACATACTCCATCCCACAATGCTCTGAGATTACCTTACTTATTTGTCTTAAATCACAAGTCTTCAAAAATAAAGTAGATCCTGGTATTAGGATAAGTTATGATTCAGCTATAAGAAAAGATGAATATTGTCATTTGTGACAATGTGGATGGATCTTGAGATTATCACGCTAAGAGAAATAAGTCAGACAAAAATGTTGAGAACCATATGATTTCACTCATATATGGGATATAAAACTGAAAGCAGCAAAGAAGACAAATAAACAGAGACTCATGAACACAGACAGCGGTTTAGTGGTTACCAGAGGGAAGAGGTAGGCAGATAAAGGTAAAAGGAGTCAAACATATGATCACTAAAGGAAATTTAACTCTGGGTGGTGAGCACACAATGCAATATATATATATATATATAATGTATCATTGATTCATACTCTTGAAACATAATTTTATTAACCAATGTCACCCTAATAAATTTAATTTTAAAAAGTCATTATCAAGAAAGATAACAAGAAAGAACCCTGTGCATAACACTTCCCTAGGAATGAATGGACTAATCTGAGTTTTACAGCTCTTCAACCACTCTCATCAAAACCTTGGTCTACTTTGAACAGAACAGGACTTGCAGGGGAATTACTGTCTGAGTACCAGTGATGCTGCTAGAACAAAATTTTAGCATCACAGAATTTGAGCACTGAAACAGGAAACAGAGCAAACCAAGTTCACGCTGCTAGTTTGCACTGTTGTAACCAAGAAAATCAAAACAGGAACCCTAAACTAGAGGTTTCCCAGATGCTGAAGCTCTCTCCAGCTGTCTTCAATGGACACTGATTTGCACGAGCCTCCTGCCAACCACCCACTGCAGTGCTCAGCCAAACGAGTGATGTGAAACGAGGTCCACTCCAAAGACAATTGGGCTCTATTCCTGGCAAGGGCTCCGTTCTAATTACAAGGCGAAGAAGCCTAGGAAACAAAGAAACCTCAAGTATTTTCTACTTTTAAGCCTCTGAAAATCCAGAAGCACCATGGGAAAACCTCTTCCTCTTCAGCTTCCTTTTCCCTGCTTGCCTTTCCACACCATCCCCTCTCATATCTTCTTCCCTGACCACACCCCCTCTGGAAATGGAGGTGCTTTGTAAACAGAGAGCACACTCAACCCTATGCTGCTTTCTGGAGGTTAGATGAATAAATGCTGAGTAAATACGGAGTTAACCTTCCAGGAGACACTTACCATGCCTTCAGCCAGCGAAGACTTTGGAAAGAAGGAAGAAGCAGGGGATGGTAACACCCCAGGGTCAGACATCCTCAAAGTGTCAGGCCAGAGCACCTCAAAGCTACTCATACATACAGATGTCCGATAGCTGGGGCTCTTTCCTCTTTTGTCACTACTTTCCACTAGGGCAGGACTTGATACCAGCTGAGAAAATTTAAGCCCATGGTTCTTATCTGACCTATGACTTCTGAGCAGAAAAGCTTCCAAATCTGTTTATAGATAGAGTGGACCTGCACTCAGCTACCCAACCAAAGAAAAGACAAACAAAAAAAAATAGTTAATATTTGTCTAATCTTCTTACAGGCCTATTTCATTTAAGACATCTGCTATCTAACTTTCCTTTTCATTCAATCAACATATATCTATGGAGTATCCGCTCTATGTCACAGACAGTTTCAGTTGCACGCATATATTCAACATGTCATTCATCTGATTTCTAATTCAAAAGCTTTTTTATTATTCTGCCTCTCAATTTTAGCTATCATAATCTATCAAAATTGCCCTTCTCCTCTCCCGATTTTATAATGAGTCATTACTAGTCATCATGAGACCATCTGCACACTGTCACTGGGTAGTGACACGCAGCCTTTGTTTAAACCCTAAGATGCTGTCTCTTGCAGAATAGATATTAGTGCTACAAAATCCATCTTCGACATTCTCGAACAACAGCATTTCTAACAGCTATCATGTCTGTACGATGGCATGAAGAGAGGGCGCAGCTTCTAATTAGCAAAGCTGCCCATTACAATAGAATTATTGTCTTATAAACAGAAAATAGATTTCTTTTTTCCTCTCTTTAATGCTGTACTTCATATTCTTGGGAAGACTCTCGCTGTGCAGACGTGGTTACAGTTGTCAGGAAGGTGGTACGATTTTACAGGGCTCTGATCATCTCTCCTGAGATCCGGGCTAGATGTTAACCCTTTACTTTAAGGGAGAGATTTCCAGCAATGGTGGTACATAAGAGTCACACGTGAAGCAGTGGCCTGAGGATGAGTTCAATCATTTTTTTAAAAAAACTGTTTATTTATTTTCTGGCTGGTTTGTATGTTCTAAAATGGCCCATTATCAATTCTGTTACCTAGTAAGAACTAAGATACCACTGATTTAAGCCTTTGCCCACCACATAAAAGCCAATCCAAACTCTGTTGTTGTATAAAGTAATTTAAGTCAGAGGATCATCAACGTAAGTGAGGTAGCCTAGTTGACCTATGATTCGTTTCATGAATGATGTTTTATATTCTAATCCATCAACACAGAATAATGCTATTTTTTCAATTTACTCAAATTATTGGCAGTTGAAGACTCTTGCTTGAATTAGAATCTCAGAATCAGGAATTACATCAATTCCCTCATAAGATATGGATCCTCATGTGTACACCAACAGGTATAAGGTAGCTGACTAGGTGATAATTATAGAAAAAAAATACAGAGGACAAAAATAATATTTTGATTTACATGAGTAGGGTTATACATAATTTTAAATGACTTTACTGAAGTTACCTATTATTTGTTGGGAAAAGTGATCAAGAACCTGCATCTCACTGATGGGTATTCAATATGATCTTTTTACCTACATATGTGTAATGAGCAATACCATGAAATTTAAAGGAAGAAGCTACAATCATAAGGTTGATATTCCACCTTAGTTTTTACTCATGTTTCAAGCTAAAAAATATAACAAGTGTTTTTGATGTTATCGAAACTGATGATTTAATGTGGGTCTCAACAACAACAACAACAAAAAGGAAGAATTACATCTGCACATGGTAAAGTGAAATGATAAATAGCTTTTAATAGGAACCTAAGACTGAGAAAAAAAGGAGTTTAAAAATGTGTTCAATAAATATCCCTATCCCTTATTTCTTTAGGATGTATAACAACCTTTAGAGAAAGAGACATTATAAATTTTTATGTTAAATTAAAGAAAATGAAGACACACAAAAAATAAGAAATTTATAAGAAAAACTTGTCTTATGATCATTTAAAAGATGCGATGTATTTTGAATTGCAAAGATACGGGAGTATTGGAGAGGGGCAAAGGAGAAATCTGGGAAGATGAAATGGAATAAGCAAAGCATTAAAAAAAAAACTGAAAAAAGCCTTGTATATTCCGGGAAAAATCGGAAACTTAGTCAACTTACAACTTAAGGAGATTCTATATGGTGTGAGTTGATTAGTAACCATCACTCCATCATTTAGGAAGTATTACACTTTAAATCACAATATTTCTTGTCTTTGTCCCCTTCCATTCAAACTACTAAAATAGATTTGTGATTGAACATTCTTTCTCCTGTCTCTCTCATATTCCAATCACCCTTTCATATATTATAAAATAAATATTCCATCCAATGATTAGGTATAAATTTCAAGTTTTTTCTTAAAGAGGAAAAAGGTAAAAATTGACATGCTTACAAATGAAAAAAAATATTTAGAACTAATGTCTTTTTTCTAGAAACTCTAGATAAAGAAAATATATGTGCATATATCCAGAAATGATCAGGACCAACATGTGAGAGAGGTTTTAACAATGACAAGTCAAAGAATCTGTGACTACTTTTAGATTAAGGATGTTGTTCAGTCCAAAAAAGAGGCTGATGAAATTTATAAGCTGGGGTAACAAAAAATTTAAGGTTAGAAGTTTCCAATGATTTTTGGCCAAAATTATCCAGGACTTTGAAAAACACCTTAGAATTAAGTCGAGCTATAAATATGTATCCTTTCGTATGAAAAGATGTTCAGTTCCAAATCATTTCAATACTTAGATTAATAACATAGGAATGAGCCTTAAATTGTATCTTTACATAAATATGATATAAAGGTAAGTGTAAATATAGATTTATGTATATATAATTGAAGATATACTTTACATAGATATATATGAATATATAGCTATAGATATAGATGAAGAGATGATACAGAGATAGATATAAAGATAATCTGGTACCCAAGAAAATTTTACCAGTCGTCAAAAAGTTAAGAAATGACTAAATCTAAAATATATGTTATATAGTAGACACACTTATGAGTGATTTTGTAAATGAAAATATTAGACATAGATATTAATATAAATATTTTATACTTAGAGAAAATTAAAGAGTAGATTGGAAATTTTGTCAGAGCACTGAAACATTAAAATAACCAAGTAGAAATTTTAAAATTGAAAAAGAAATAAATGTGAAATTGTTGAATGGATTAAAAAAAATTAGATATGGTTGGAGAGACAACTAGTGATTGTTCCCTAAGAAATATTCAAACTAAAAAAAAAAATGAATGGAGCTTCAGAGAATATGGAAAGGTCTAACATAATTTCAATTGGAATCCTAAAACAAGATTGTGTTCATTTCTGTATTCATATCCATTAAAGAAGATGATAGACAGATGATACAGATAGATAGATGATAGATATGATAGATACATAGATACATAGATGATAGATGATAGATAGTTATTCAATGAAAAATTAAAAGCTATTGACAAGTCAGGATATTACCAGGTTCAAGAAAATTAACATGTAATAGAAAGAGATCCAGAGAGAATTTTCCAAATAGAACAATATGAATTCACAAACTTAAGAACTCTTACAAGCCCCATGCACAATAAATATGAAGAAAGACCCACATCTAAACTTTACTGGAGTCAAACTGATGAACAAGAAAAAAAAGAGAAAATTTTAATTGACCAGAGGGGACAAATTCAAGTTACCTTTTAAAAAGTAACAATAAGATTGACAACTGAATTTAAATGGTAAAAAAGGTAGAAAAGTAACTAGATACCCTCAAATTTCTGAAGGAAAATACTAGAATACTTACTTTAAGTATCTGTTTCACAAATGAAGGGAACATATCAACATTTTCAGATAATCAAGAACTTAGAGAATTTGTCAATAATCTTCTAGCACTAAGACCTGTAATAAAATTTATACATAGTGAAAAGTTAAGTGATCTCAGAATAGAGCAAAAAGGTGTAGGAAGGAATGAAGAGTAAACAAAAGATATATATTGGATAAATTTAAGCAAACGTTGCTATAAAAATATGAACACATATATCAATATAAATAAACGTACATGAAATTAAAACACAGACAATCCTAGCATAGTAATACATAAATTGGAATAAGGATAAATGGTCTTAAGATTTCTAACATTCTTACACTGTACAGGGAATAGTAAAAGTGCTCATTTATATTAGTAAATCAATATTACATGCTGTGTTCTCAAAAGCAGCACTGTCTAATAAAACATTCAGTGATGCTGAAAATATTTTTATCTGTAGTTTCCAAACTTTGATATCCATTAACCACATGTATCTGCTGTGCACTTGAAATGTGGTGATTATGACTGAAAATTTTAATTTTAATTTAATTTAATTTAATAACTGTAAATTAAACTCAATACTATGCTAGGGTCTACTGTATTTGATGGTATAGCTTTAGAGTACCCTCTAAATAAAAAATCAAATAATGTGTATCATCCTAGAGGGCTGACTGAATAATTGTTAAGAAATATCTTGTTTTATAGCTGACAAATTTCTTATCATATAGCAAACTTGGAGATTAATAAAGCAGAATTATCAATTTTTGTTTATTTCTTTTGCCTGATATATTTTTTACTTTTCTCTTTTGTTTCCTTATATTTAAAAAAATCTATTTGAAATAGAAAACAGTTTTGATTTTTGGCCTAGTCTATTATTCTGTCTTTTACATAGATTATTTAATCATATTTAATTTAATTATTGAAACATTTGGATTTCTACCTACGTATTTACTGTTTTGTTGTCATGTGATTTATCTTGTTTCTTTTTATCTACTTTCATGCTTTCAGAGGTGATTAAATAGGTTAATGTTATAATATTACATGTTTATTTTTTCCAAGCTTTTAATTTTTAAGCAATTTAAGAGATTTTTATGATCATTCTTAATTTGTGACTGTTTGCTTCTCCCTGTATATTAAGAACCACACACCTTTTAATTAGTGTTGTGCACAATGAGTATTTAGATATAATTCACTTATATTTCAGTCGTATTTTTCTCTTCAGCAATCCCTAATTTCCCTTCAAGTTTATTGTCTAACTGGAGAGAATCCTTCAGCATTCATTTTAGCTCAGTTTTGCCTGATACAGAGAGCTCTATAAAAATGATAGTTAGATATTTTACAGTGGAAAATATTACTTTATTATTTTTAAAAAGTACAATAGGAAAAAGCATTTTTTACAATGAAGGAGAAAATTGTATGAAAAGATCTAAAGGGGAAATTGTCCAAAATGTATTATGTGATGGGAATTGCTCTAGAAGAGAAGGGTCTCCAGACAGATTGTAATTATAAATGACAAGAAAGGCAAGGTACATATGAAAAGCCACAGATCATACTGATATGGAACTTTTTATTTAAATTACACAGAGATGGAAAAACCCATAGAGTCATTAGTTATATCCTCTCGCCTCAAGAATATTTGACTTCTTGAGTCTTTTCACAGGTGCACAACTTGGTGTTCTCTGAGTCTTTGATTCAAATTATAGTCTTTCTTAGTCATTTTGACGCTAAACACTTGTTCTGATTTACCTCTGTGACCCACCATGTTTCTCATTCAATCTATCTTATCTATTTTCCTCTTTCCAATGGATTTGAGAAACAATATACTATATAATAAAATATATGGGAAATAATTTTAGGGAATGAAATAAATTGAAGGAAAGGAAAATATGGGTAACAAACAGGGTGTCTTTATTCCACTGTCATAGAAAAAAGTTACTTCATCGCCATCCCTGCCCTTAGAACTAAGCCTCTTCCAGCCAATATACAGGCAAATACACAATGATTCTTGGCTAAGGACATGAGTAGGGGCTTTCCTGGATGTGAGTAGATGGCATTAATGGCACGTAGTCATAGAATTTTGACATCGGAATGGTTCGCTGACTTAGTGATATAACAACATGGTGAATTTACCCATAAATATGAGATGAAAGGAATTATTCATCTACAATTACGGAAAATATTACTGAGTTACATAAATGAGAAATTCCAAGTGTGGAACCCATGACTGTGCAGAATGCCACACCCACAGCTGAGAGTATAAAAATGCCCCAGTCAAGAAGGTGACATTAAACCTCAGAATCTTCTCAGTGTGACTTATCTGAACTCACATCTCGCGTCAACATGTCTCAGAACTGCTGCTCTGGAAACTTCTCTTCCCGCTCCCTTGGAGGCTACCTGAGCTCTCCCGCTCCTCGTGTGGCTCTTCCTACCCCAGCAACCTGGTCTACAGCACTGGCCTCTGCTCGCCCAGCACCTGCCAGCTGGGCTCCTCTCTCTACCGTAGCTCTCAGGAGACCTGCTGTGAGCCCACCAGCTGCCAGACGTCCTGTGTGGTGTCCAGCCCCTGCCAGACGTCCTGCTATCACCCAGGCACTTCCACACTCTGCAGCCCTTTCCGATCAGCTTACACCTTGTCTCTGGGCTCTGGGTCCAGCAGCAGCTGCTCCCTGGGCTACGGATCCAGAAGCTGCTACTCTCCGGGCTGTGGTTCCAGGAGCTTCCGACCCCTGGGTTATGGCCTCTGTGGTTTCCCTTCTCTGGGCTATGGATTTGGATTCTGCCGCCCAACTTACTTTGGCTCCAGGAGCTGCCAATCATTATGTTACAGACCAACATGCGGATCTGGCTTCTATTAATCAACCTGCTGAGTGTTCAGACATTTTGAGCAATAGCCAACCTTTAAACAGAGCATCTATCATTTTCATGATGTTCAGGAAAAACTCTCTGACCAAAAAACTATCACTAACATATATTGAACTTAATTATTAATTCTATTGAATGAATTAATGGAATTAGTAGAATTAATGAAATATATTACTAGAGCAATTAATGGAATTTATTTTAATGAACAATGAATTAAAGTCAATGAATTAATGGGATTTTTGTTCATGCATTTTATTCTCAAAAGAGATGAAAATCCAAATTAATATAATCTAATAAACTTATTCATTCTGACTTCCAATCGGCTACTCATTTGTATTGTTAGTTTTAATCAGCTAAATTTTGTTTTCTTTTCTGTTTGTTTTTGTTTTGTTTTGTTTTGTTTTTCCTTTGATTTGGGGAAGGTTATTTAGATCGAAGTTTACTATGCAAACCTTGGAAACCTAGTAGATTGGTAAATTTGAAATAATTTATTTTAGGCTTTAAACATTTCCTTCTTCAAAACTGCTGTGTTCAGGAATACTTACATTGCATGCACAGGGTTTATCTGGATAATAACCTCAGGGGCAGTACAGACCACATTTGCTTCAAAGGATCTGGGCCTTGATGGTTGTTAACCATAGGAAAAACCCCCACAAAACTTGAAAAATATAACTGAATTGGGAAAAAATTAGGCTATATGGGAAAATTTGTACTTTAGTCTAAATAGCTTTCTTTGATTGCGTCAATGTCGGGTGGCAGAAATAATGATATCCCTTCAACTCACTGAGTACTTTTGTATGTAATTAACTTTTATACAAGTGTAAGGGGGAAGCTAATTATCTTTGGTGAGAATTAATTAGGTTCATGAGTTGTGGAGTTTCACCTTCTTGTATCCAAAACTCAAACTAAACATGACTGAGGGGAAAAAATTCTTTTATATCATTGAAAATTATTTTCATTCATATCTCAACATATTTTTGCAGGGCCCTTGTTTTTATATTTTATGTTGTCATTCTGATATTTTATAGGCCAAATATTTCAGAAAAAAATAAAACGCTAAGATAAGTAACATGTTGATAAGGTCTAAAACTAATAACAAAAACAGTATCTTTATACAGAGATAAAAAGCAATGTTCAAAGAATTTTCCTATCCATTAATGTTTAGATTGCTATGAGAATTATGAAAAACATACATTTTAGGAACTACAGTTATTTTATACTTAAGGAAATGAAGATTTGAAGTGGCTCAAGGTTTCACAATAGGTCCCAGTCTTACAAAGAAACTGCAATCCAAGATTTCATGACAGATTGGGACTAATATAAGAAGTGAAGACACAAGTATAGGAAAAAATAAGGAGAATTTTCAGAAGATAAAATAAAATGAACCAAACAGAAAGGTTTAATGGTACTTCTGTTAAGAAAGTTATTGGAAATCAAGATATAATTTGTATGACTTAACAATGAAAAATCTGGCTAGAGATGTATAATAGGTATCTATTACTTTACTATTTGGATATCTTGAGTTTGGCATCACATTAATCTTAGAATTTGTCTTCTCTTATACTGTTAAAATAGCTTTCTGCTTTGTTACTTTCACTCCATTTTTTACCAGTTTAAACATTCTTAAATATTTTATAAAATAAAGCTTTTGTCAAATGTTATATGAAATAATGTATTGTTATATATACTTACTGTATATAAATATATATATATATATATATATATATATATATTCATGTTAAATACACAGTATGGCAGACCATATGATGTTGGTGATATTTGTGGTACAAAAAAAAATTGCATTGTAGAATTTATGGCAAGCCCTAGTGTGAGAATCACAACACAGGCAAATGAAATTACAGAGCAAGACCTTGTAATTTGCAGTGAACAATTAATATACCTTTGGAAAATCGTCTCCTTGGATACCACATGGGCCTGGTAAAGATACAAAGCTTGACTATGGGACAAGTGATCATGCATCTGTAGCTGCCCATCAGGAGCTGGGTCCTGTTGAACTCTCCAAGTCATAAAGGAAGGTAGACTCAGTAGCAATCTATTGCAAGAAGGAAATAGCTCATACAAGAATAAACATAAGCAAAACAAGAAAGCAGGCTGCATGAGCAGGAGTCCAGACTCCATGTCACCAATTAGGATTGCACCACCACCCTTTCCCAGATGACGTATATGGTGCCTCAGGTGACCAACTGAAAAAGGAAAAGAAAAGCTCAAGCTAGGTTTGCAGATAGCTTGTCTCATTATGTGATGTCTTTAATCACTGTGGTGAGAAAAAAAAGTTTCTCTATGTGGCAGAACTTTACGGCCAGTATCTGATTATCTACTTAGTATAAAAGGGGGGAAAAAGTAGCCACAGTTGATGATACATCTAGATTCTTGGACAGTGGCAATTAACCTGACCAGTAGTTAGGGACCTAGAAGGGAGACTCTTAGAATATTGATACAGGGAATCTAGGGTAGAGACATGTGGACAGATATATGCAAATGAGTTCAAAATGTGAAGCTCTTTGTACTTCTTAATGCCCACTAGAATGCATCCACCATGGAAGAGGATCTAAACGCTCAGTAGCCAAAATGCCTCTGTCACAATGCTGGCAAGATGAACAAGTGAACAAAATGACCACAGCAGCTGCGCATGAGCTCAACAGCATGAGCTTCTACTTACAAGGCTGTTATAAATTTTTAATGCCACCTGTGAGTGTCCAATCTGTCAGCAACAGAGGCTAATGCTAAATTCCCATTATGGCACTATTTCTCAAGGAGACCATCTACCTACTTGGTTGCAACTTGAACATGGCCCCCTTCTGCCCTAGAAGGATCAGTGTGGTTCACTCTCAAACACATAATCACCTATTTAGAGTGGGAGTCTGCTTTTCATGCTCACATCTTCAGCACCGCTAGTCAGGAGCTGAACAAAAGCTTGATCCACCAGAACGAATTCCTCACACTCTGACATTTCCCCTTAGGAAGAGAGGCCTGCCAGAGCCATGGAGAACCATGCTCCTGATGAGCTGCCCCTCAAGGTGCAAGTGGTGGACTGTGTCAGATACAGATGTGTACTGGAACTCACATCACTTCAAAAAAAGGAATAGGTGCCTGTGACAAGCGATGTTAGCTGACATCCTTCTGTTGGCTTCCTTAAGCTGCTTGAAATTTTAAGCCAAGGTCAAGTTTTTTGGGTCTATTTATTTATTTATTTATTTATTTATTTATTTATTTATTTAGTGGCAGATCCTGGTCAATAACAAAACAAGGCGATAGAATGGCTTTTTTTTTTCTTTCACAGATGCTGCTCTTGCAAATGTTTTTTTTTTCTTCTACCCTGTCTCAGTGCCTGCTTCCTGGAGAATCCAACTAGCAAATATACTCTCTATTCTTTCTTGAAATTTAACATTTCCTTCTAAGATTGTTTTCCTTCAGGCTCAAAAATTTCCGTTAGTATTTAGTGCAGGATTATCTGACATAGTGAACCCATTGAAAATTAACATTCAGTAATTGCATTATTCAAAGGGAAAGTAAAATTAATAGGGGTAATAAAAGGATATTTTATATTTTTGAAGAAAGTTTCAGAAAAGGAATTGACTTCGAAAATGCACACAACTCATTGATAGTCTGACCAGTGAGAAGCCTGAGGATGCAGACCCCAGGTCCTCTTAAAATTTGGATGATGTGAATGAACATATGTGAAATACATAAACTATATTTCTTTTCACATGACATATTTAAATAGCATTTATATTAAAAGATCCATAGGCTAAAAGAAAGTAGAAGAGATACTTAAAATCTCTTTCCCTTCATCCCCTTTCTCAGTTTCCCACATTATCATCATTATTCCCCGTCCCTCTCCAGGTGGCTCGAATCAAACTCTCCTTGTGATTCCATTTCCATTGACTCATTTTGTCTTTAAAGGTTTGCCTGGTTTCTTTCTGTTTCTAGCTATTTCTCATTATATGTTATTTTTCTTCCCTCTGCTGGATGTGAGAAGCACTGTATAATAATATGTGATAAATGGAAAATAAATTTGGAAAATGTGAATCAGTGGTGACAAGTAGAATCAATCATTAGAAGCATCCTTAAAAAAAAAAAAGCTATGCCACTGATCACTTGACATAGTAGAAAAGTGACAGAATGAACCCCAGAGCAAAGCAGGAATGCATATCCATGGGATCATGGCCAGGGAGAAAAGAAGGGGCTTTCCTGGCCATAATAGGATGAGGATTACTGACCAAAAAAAAATCCTAGAAATTCTGATTTAGGAATGATCATTGGCCCGTGCTATAACAAAAAGTTATAGCACCTACAAACACAATAGGAAGGAAGCAGAAGAGGTTAAATGTGAGAAGATTGTACTTGTCCTGTGTCATTCCAATCAATAGTATATAAATTACCCAGTCTATAAGATGACCATAAAGCACAGAAACTTCTCACTGTGACTAATCTGAACTCACATCTCTCATCAACATGTCTCAGAGCTGCTGCTCTGGAAATTTCTCCTTCCTAAACCCTCTCCTTTGCCCAGGTTCCTCCTGTGGCTCTTCCTACCCCAGCAACCTGGCCTGCAGCACTGGCCTCTGCTTGTCCAGCACCTTCCAGCTGGGTTCCTCTCTCTACCGTGGCTGTCAGGAGACCTGCTGTGAGCCCACCAGCTGTCAGGTGTCCTGTGTGGTGCCCAGACCTTGCCAGATATCCTGCTACTGCTCAAGGACCTCCACACTCTGCAGTCCCTGCTGGTCACTTACATTGGGTCTGGGTTCTGGATCCAGCATTGGCTATGGATCCAGAAGTTTTTACTGACTTGGCTATGGATCCCATGTCTTCTCACCCTTGGATTAGAAAGTCTTTGGCTTCCCTTTCTTGAGCTATCAATCCAGTTTATGCCTAGATTCATAGTTCAGGAAAAATCTATTTTGCCTTTAGGAGACTCCAGCCATCTTGTTACCAATGACTTATCTATCTGGATTCTACTGATCAACCTGTGAGTTCCAGTACTTTTAAAGCAAAGTCATCAAAATGTCTACTAGAAGTTCCATCATGCTCATTATTTTCAGTGGCAACTATCTTTTTAGTCTTTGATCCACCAGCTCCTTAACCAATCTTTTTCCATTAAACACAGGCTAGCAGATGGATTCCTAAACCCTCTAATTCTAATGACTTAATCATAAAATCGGCATCACTAATGAAGTTCATGCTTAATCTGTTTTCTGCTGAAAATGGATAAAGAGTTAAATGATTATAATCCAATATACTAATTCATTCTGGCATTGAAATATTTTTATGTTATTGTTTATACAATATGCATCTGAAAGTAAACTTTGGAAGCATAGAAAGTTGTGAATTTGATCTAATTTCTTTGGACTATGAATACTTTTCTTATTCAAACTTTAGTTACTAGACATCACATTTTTTAGTTTTAAAGATTTATGAATGAAAGTCTCAGAATCAGTATATAATTCATTCCTTCAAAGAACAGAAGCTTTATCTATGTGGAGAAAGGCAATGTAACTCTGAACTTGACAGAAACATTGAAAATTTCATGGACAAGAGTAACATTTAGGTGTACATAGTTGTGTCTTGCTTCCAAATGTTTATCCAGGTTTCTTTCTGTTCTTAGCCTTCGTCAATTCCTCAGTTCTATTTGTAACATCGTTTAGCCTTCTCCATTGGATACGAGATACTCTACATTAATATTTAATGCTTGGTAGATATTTTGAGAATGAGAATAAGTGGTCTCAAATACGTTCAATCTTTAGAAGACTTCTTGTCAAGCCCAAAGCTATGCATCTAAACAAATAAAAGAATAAAAGAAAGATGATGTCATTTTAATCTCCACCCTTAGAAGGAACACATACCCCAGCATAGCCAGAATCAGATACACAAGCAGCATATACCAGTAAGTAAAGGAGAGACATTCCTGGCCATGACAGGGTGGTCATTAATGTAAAACGGTCATAGCATTTCTGACACAAGAGTAGTTTATTGGCTTTGTGTTTTATTATTATAGCACCATAAATACAATATGCAGGAAATTATGCAGTTGCAATTACAGAAATGGTGGTTGAGTTAATAATATGCAAATGAGGGAGTACAAATGTAGGAATGATGCCCTTGTACCTTTCAACACCCATTGCTGAGAGTATTTAAATGCCATAGTCCAGGAGGTAGAAATGGATCCCAAAACCTTCTTACTCTAACTCAGCTAAACTCACATCTCCGGTCAACATGTCCTATAACTGCTGCTCTAGAAACTTCTCCCTCCCCTGTGGAAGCTACCTGGGCTCCCCAGGCTCTTCCTGTGGCTCTTCCTACCCCAGCAACCTGGTCTACAGCACTGGCCTCTGCTCTGCCAGCACCTGCCAGCTGAGCTCCTCTCTCTACATGGATGCCAAAAGTCCTGGTGTAAGCCCACCAGCTGGCAGGCATCCTGTGTGGTGTCCAGTTACTGCCCAAGGACCTCTTGCTACCCTCTGAGGACCTCCACATGCTTCAGGCCCTGCCGTCAACTTATAGTGTTTCTCTGGGCTCTGGGTCTCACAGAGGCTGCTCCCTAGGCTATGGATCCAGAAGCTGCTACTCACTGGGCTGTGGTTCCAGTGGCTTTGGACCCCTGGATTATAGAATCTGTGGTTTCCCTACCTTGGGCTGTGGATCCAGATTCTGCCATCCAACCTATTTTGGTTTTTGGAATCTCCAGCCACTTTGCTACCAGCCAGTCTGTGGATTCTCTTTTACAGGTTAACTTGCTGAATGTTTTCAACTTGTTGCATATTTCTGTAGAATGTCAACTATTTTATTCTCAGAAACAACTTTTCATGGTCTCCAAAGACTGCTCACCTACTCTATGGCCACGCAGCCTAGCTTACAGATTGATTCTTACAAAATGTAAAACTAAGTAACAAACTAAACTTTAAATTATAGTTTCATTGGTGATGGATTTCATCCAGTTATTAGATATCTTTTAACAAGTAAGAAAATCTATTCTTTAAGTAAATAAACATATTTATTCTGGCAGCCATATATGTTATCATTATTACTTATTTGTTATTTATTGACCAGAATTCCTTCAGTATTTATTGGGTTTATATATGTAAAAGATTAATGTGCTTTATAAAACAAGCTTTGGATTTCTAGGGGTTAAGAGATTTGAAATAAAATTTTTGGTCTTCAGATTTTGTTTGCATTTTAATATAAACTTTGTATAAATAAACAAATCAAGAGTTAGAAAGCTTAATTCTTCAAATCATGTGAATTCTTAAATTTCTCTTCACAGGAGGAGGAAAGCACAAAAGTTTGTGGATATATATGGAATGTAGAGAGGAAGAATAAAATTTATAAAAACTGCTGGGTTTGTACATGAAATAAAAATTGAATATAAATCTAACTTGTGTCTGTATATTTTCAGAAAATACTAAATATAAAGCTTGAATAACTTGTATTAAGTTCATTTGATATTGGTTTGCAAAGGACCAAATCCCTGAATCTCTATGAGTCCTTTACCTTGAAATTCATTTATTTACATTATATAAGGAGGAAGCCAATTATTCTTGGTGTAAAGATTTTGCTTCAGGATGTGTGGGGTTTTACTTCCATACTCTCCAATGGCTTAAACTACATTCAGGTAAGAACCACAGCTTTATGTCAGCAAAATATGGAGATCCTTTATTTTTATTTTTTTATAGTCACCTGTTAATCTTTTATAGGCCACTTATTCCAGAAAACAAGACACTGCAATGTCAGATACCATTTGATTTGGAGACAAGTCTAATAAAAAAAGCATTACCTTTATCTTGAGCTAAATCACATTCAAAGAAATATTCAAATCATTATTTCTTTAAAATATATCAAATGGTGCTCAAAGAAGATAAATTTTATGGTGCTATGTTTTTTTTAAAAAAAAAACGAGACAATGGAAGCTTAAAGTGAGTCAAGTCAACCAAAGATCCCAGCCTTAAAGAAAATTAATGCTCATAATTTCTGGAAGGACAGAGTCTACTATGAAATGCAGACTAAGTAGTATAGGATAAAATAAAAGTAGTTTGAGAAGATAAAATGGAATGAACAAAGCCAAAGATATAAAGTTTTCCATTATGTTTAGGAATGTTTGGGCATTGATTTATAATGAGTCAAAGGTTTATTTGGTAAACAGGGCTAGATATTTATAATAGCTGCATATTTCTAGTGAAAATTCTTGCTCCACATTTTTTATCCATTCTAAATAATTCTGCATATATCATAAAATAAACATTTTACCAACCACCTTATAAGCAGAAGTTTAACATGATATTATTTACCAATATAACATTTGACAGCATTAAGCTGGGTAGTTTAAATCACTCCAGCAATAAGAACCCTAATAAAACTAGATAAAATAATCTATGCACAAACACTAGAGCACCATCAGGTTAAAAACTGCTAGATCAAAATTAGGAGAGGTTCTAAATCAAAAAAATGTTGGTGTTTGACCATTTTCTACCTGGAGTTGTCCATCGATTCCAATAATGTTAATGAGCTCATGGTGTCAATGAAAAGAATCGGATTCCAGGGCCTTCTAAATAGCTTGGAATACAGGTAAACATTATAGGCTTTTGAAATGTTCTAGGATTTTAAAGACTTCTACTAGAATTTTAAGGATAAGAAAACATAGGATATGATTTATAGGAACTAAAGCCAACCTTTGAATTGCATCAATCTTGATAATAGGAGAGTGTTAGTAATCTTACCCAGCTTGGTACATCCAAAGTAAATTCCTCTGCAGATAGACCCATTTAACAGCCTCAAATTATCTATGATAATGGATTAAAAATTACTGGTTCTACAAAAAAAAAAAAGAAAAAAAAGAAAAAGCAAGCAAAAGAAAGAAAGAAAGAAAGAAAGAAAGAAGAAAGAAAGAAAGAAAGAAAGACAGACCATACCAAGAGACAACACAGTGTATAAACAAACCTACAAGAGATCTAGGTAATGGGCATGTTAGAAATATACAGAAAAATAATTGTGGTTATTATTTTTAAGAAATTAAAAAAATAGATAGTGCTAGAATACATAAAAATGAACATGAAAATGCTAAAACTATAAAATAGAATAATTAAAATTAACAAAACTCAAATTAATTCAAAGGCAAACTGACACAGTCTGAAAATATGAACCAACCTCCCTCCCAGCTAAAATATAGAATGTAATAATGAGCTCAGATCAGAGTGGAAGCGTGTCTGACTGTAGTTTAGGGAAAATGGAGGTGCATATTTGTGTGTGTATGTGTATTAATCATATAATAATATGCGTGTGTAAATAGTCATATGTGTATATAAATATAAGTATATTCCACAATCCACTGTTCTTTTATATACAATACCTGTAATGCAATAAAAATCTTACAAAAAATTTCAGAGAGCATGTAAATGTTACCCCAATCTAAAGAAAATTGATCAATAGAAACAAATCACATTTATCATAAATATTAGAATTAGTTGGAATGGACTTTAAAATGGCTCTAATGCATATGTGAATAATTTAAGAGACAGATGAATATAATTGATAAATATATGATGAATTTAAAAATATGGAAATAATTTTAAAAGTTGATATTCTCAAACAGAAAGTTAAAGAGTTAGAATAAAAATAGTATTAAGAGAATATTTTACAAGACAGAAATAAGGATAAGTGAACTTGAATTTAAAACACAATATCATTCAATCTAAGCTACCTAGAGAAATGAAGAACAGAAAAAAAAAGAAAAAATGAAAAACAGAGTAAAGATTTGAAAACCTGTTGAAAAAACATCAAGCAATCCAAAAACTCTGTAACAAAAGTCCCAGAGAAAAAAAGTTGGGCATGAAAAACAAAAACAAAAAACAAAAACAAACAAAATACTGTAGTAAAAAATTTTGTGCGTTTGACAAAAAAGCCATCATCAAACAAACAAACAAAAAACTTTCAACTCACAAATCCAAGAATCTTAGAATAAATTTATTTTGACTTAAATTTAAAAATCCAGCTTTTGGCACATTATAGTTAACTGATAAAAAATAGAGACAAAAAGAAAACCTTAAAAGTAGCCAGAGAGAAAAAGAGCTATTACATATGAGGGAATAATAAAAAGAAATGCAGCTGACTTTCTTAAGGCCAAAAGAAAGTGGAATGAAATATTTAAAAGGCTAAAAAAAATTATAAAATTTGTATCTTTAAAAATTAACTATAAAATTAATTAATTTGATGCTCGATGATTTGGTTATCAATGTCTAGAGGTGGGTACAATTGAAAAAGTCAGTACCATAATCAGATCAGAAACAATTGGATCCATATCTCAGGAATAGAGATCCACAAATGGAAATATCACGTCACTATTTCCACAGTAAAGAACACACATATTTTGAAAGTGCCCAGTTGTGTAATATTGACGAATAATTCATTTTTTCTAAAAAACAAACAAACAAAACAAAACAAAACTACCCCTAACTAGTACCCCTAACTAGGTTGGGGCTTGGTTGACCAGGGTCTGAGTGCACAGAAAGTCTCCTTCAACTAATACCCATAATTATTTGCCATTATGCACATGCAGAATTAGAGATAATATAGACTAAACGAGAAAGAGATTACAAGCCTCTTCAATTGGTGCCGAGGATATGAACTAAGATTCTATACTCTGAAAACAAATTTATTTAACTTTCCACATTTGTCTAATGTGGTTACTCTTAAGTTTTCCATGAAGGTTATTTTGAATAAGTGTTTGCAAACAGGAAGAATAAGGAAGGGTAAGAGACTTACCATACTTCTTAAAAGAAATGAAGAAAAATTAATTCCGGTTTGGAATACATAGGATACCAAAAATTTGATTTCAAGCTTTCTCGTATTTTCACAGATACATTAAGATCTAATATTTTTCTTCTAAATAGCTGTATCACTCAAATTTTACTAGATTGTATCATCATTATCATGCATTTCAAATTATTTCCCAATTTACCGCTCTTTTTTAAAAAAAAAGTTTGGATGATTATGAATACTATTAATTTACTATAATATGATGTTTTTAAGTTAAAAGTGTATAATTTATTTCTATCTACTCATTTTATGCTTCTAAAAACTATTTCCAGCACTAAATAAACAATCACCCAAATTTAAAGTCTAAAGCCAGAATTTGTGGTAGGATTTATTTCAATAGATTTTATCCACAAAATGAAATTCACACGATCTGAATGTAATAAACTTAATCCAAAAATCATGCCGTGGTTTGTTATCTTAATTTTTAATTTTTTTGTTGTTTATTTGTGGAATAAAATATAAGATGACTATTCCACTGTAAATAAGCTGTGAAAGCCTAAGTGTGTGCCAGATCCTAACTAATATCTTTAGAATTTTGACTCTTCCAAAGTGGTATTTTCTGAAAGTTCATAGTTTGAGGGTGCAATTATCTCTGTAAATCTCAGGAGCAGAGGAGAGTTAATTCACTCAGAGCTCACCCGAACATATTTCTGTGCTGGCAAAGGAGGAAATTAAGAAGTTAGCATATACACCAGGAATATAGAAAGCAAAGATTTTTTATATGATTTTGTATGGTTTGGTTTTTATATGGCTTTATATGATAAAAATGAAGAACTAGTAAATGTTCGTAAAATTTAGAAAAAAGAGGTCTATGATCTTTTAGTAACTAGAACTGAATTGACCCCACTTCTGTTAGCAATAGCATCTGAATTTTGCATTCCAACAACCAGCTTCTAGTCTGATTCATTTGTCTAATCTAAATGTGTGTAAGGAAGTTATCACTGAACCAGGTGTAAGGGTCTAGGTTCCATCCTGGTGCCTTCTCAAGGCTCAAGTTCAATGTAGCTGAAAATGAGCTTCAAGAGCAGTCTGTATGTCTGGTTCAGTTGAATCTCACCAGGAAATTGATGATTTTTTAATGATTACCTCCTAACCCTTTATAAATATACTATTTCAGAAAATAAATTGATAAAAATATAGCTTGTTGTAAATGAGCCAAACATAAAAACAAATTGCTACCTTTGTGTAGAGCCAAGAAATCTTTAAAGAAATTTCCTATAATCATTTCATTTACCCTCAAGCAGACCTGTGAGGAATTTACGCATTATATTCTAAGGCCCTTGAAGTAAGTGACACAATAGAGGTGCATGCGATTCATGGAATTGTCAAAGGTGCCATTCCTTTGAGGACATGAAATGTCCCACTCTCTTCCTAAATACATTAAATATGAGAGATAGAAGTGACTGTATAGATAGTTAAGCTTTTTTTATTGTATGGATATGGAACTTGAAACCTAGCTAGTTTCTAGGTCAGGCTGCAAGTTAGTGATCAAGATAAGGATACAATCCCTGGTGCCTACATTTCATTTTAAAACACTTTTAATTGTACCATGTGACCTCGTCTTCTTTCCTTTTCAATCGCCTTCTTCCTTCTTCTCCTCATCCCCATTATCACCCCCATCATAATCACCACCAGATTGCTTGGAAAACAATCATAGTTTCCAGAACGTTACTGGGAAACCTAAAGGGATTGGAATAGTGAGAGAAAATATAGAAATCTTTTTGGCTTTCCTTGACAAAATTTGAAATGGCAATGTTGAGTGTTCCCCTGTGAACTCAATCCTATTTAGTTTATAAGTTTCATGACTTGTGAAAATGCAGCAATCCAAGCCTTCCCCCACCCCGCCTTATGCAAACTCCTACTTGTGAGTCACTGTTATCTTAGAAGCCACAAACATAGAAAAAAATTGCATTAATGAGGAGGAAATCTTTTTGGCTAAGTTGTGGCTATCTCTAGTTGTTGAAAAATTATCTGCATATTTCAGATGTGAAAGTGATTCTTTGGATCCTGGAAATACTTTAGTTAAAAAGCAAACTTCCTTTTAAAGATAAATCAGGGATAGATTCAACAGTAATTACACAGCAATATGATGAAATACCCATACACAAGGAGTAATTACAATGTTGGAGACTATAAATTTGTAATATCACGACTGGTCCTGAAGTTAAATATAATAATGTCTCATTTAAGGGTATAAGCTTCAAAATATAAAAACTTTATCATTATATCTCAAGAAACTTTATCCAATTTCATATGAAGCTACTCAGAAACAGCCAGCTCATACCCCCAATTCTTCTAAATCATTCTGATTTTACCAGGATAAGATGAGGTTCTCCTTATATGCCAGCAACTTAGCAACAGTGATCCCAGGTCTCCAGGTCCCTACAAAGACATCCCCTCTCCCTACCAGGTTCCCATTAGGTCTTACAGGTCCTGTCCCTACCAGACTTCCAGCTTTTACCTGATGCAGCCCTGCCCATCTGTTACACTCACTGGCTCTGTAAATGCAGGAGTTCAGGTCTCAAGCTCTTGCTACCCAAGCTTCTCTATTTCCAGAAATTTCCAATCAACATTTTACCAGCCAGCATGTGGTTCTGACTTCTAGGAATTAATGTATTCAGTTCCCAGGAAACTCATCGTGAGTCATTTCTATGCAATTTATTTCACCAATTTCTATTATTTATTCTCATCACATTAGTGATTACAGATAACAGCTTTGTTTCCCCGAACCTTAACTCTTATATTTTTTATTAGTCATGCCTTTCTAGTACATTGTCAAACATCTTGTCGCTATCAGTCAGTTCTCAAATAACATTCATTCGGTTCTGCTCTTAGGAAATGCATCATGAACAAATGTTATATTAAGTTTTTTTTTTTTCAAGGAGAATGCATTCATTCATATGCTACTCTGTGATGAGAAAATTTAAAAACAATTTTTTAAAAATGTGGCTCCTGTTTCTCTAACTTTTAACCAAATAACTATTTAATTACGACAATGATTAAAGCTGTATATGAGCTTTAAATTATATAAGCACAATTTAACTATGAGATCTTAACTACTTTAGAAGTCAACAAAGCTTCCCCGACAAATTATTTTACAAACTGAGTGTAGAAAGTGAATAAAAATAGCTTAATTGTGGTAGACTGGAGTAAATTTATCCAATTAGATGATTGCACTTGTTTGCATGAGAATAATAACCTCTGATTAATGGATCCAATAGGATATCCACATGTAGCCATCCTATATTGTTATCTTTGTCTTTCGTTTCTATATAAACTTTCCTTTTACTGTAAAACAACTGAACTTTAATTTCTTTTACTGTAAAACAACTGAACTTTGATTCTTCCTTGAATAAAAAGTACATTTTTTTTTCTGCTTCAGTCATCTGACTTATCTTTTTATACTTACCCTTATCTGTTCTCATAGTTCTCATGTTTTTGGTAAATTAAGATAATTGCAACTTTTAGATTTACTTTTAAATGTCATTTCATTTATAATGCTTCCATCGCCAAACAAAAGGTTTTTTCAATCTTATGATATGGGGGCTAAGCTGAGTTACAGTAAAATTTACAGAGTGAGGTGATAGGATGATATGGTATAGTGAGTATGGAAATCTTGAATTAGAAAAACTTAGTTAATTTTGATTTAGGTAAAATTGCTGTGTGTAAACCAATCTCATTTCCTGAACTAAGAAGAGTTTGAAAATGGAGTTTCTAAGGCTTACTGGGGATGAGAGAAATTGCATTATGGTACTGTCGTATGTACAGACGCTAGCTCAATGAAGCAGAATAGAGAACTGGAGTAGACTCAGGTGCATTCTGTCTTTTTTTTTTTTTTCACAAAGATGTCAAATTCAAATGGGAAAAAAGCGTTGTTTAACAAATGCTTTTAGAATCTTAGAATCACTGAATACATGTGTAACAAAACAAAACAACAAACAGGAAAGAAAATATGTTGGTGTATATATAGAATTATATATAAAAGCTGAAATGTTAAAGCTTCTAGAAGAAAACATAAAATATATATTTTAAACCTCATGATAAGCAAGTTTTTTTTAGAAAATATTAAAACACACTATAAAATAAAAATAATTGATAGATTTTATTTTGATTTCATCAATATGAAATGAACGTTTTGCTTATCACAAGTTCCCATTAAGAATGTGAGGAGTTACAAATAGGAAATCATTAGCAATATGTAAGTCTAACAATAAACTTATTTCCAGAGATTTCCAAAGTAGGTAAAGAATTTCAGCATATCAGTAAAAAGAAAATAACCTATTTTAAAATGTGGACAAACATAAACACTACAAAAAAGAAGATATGAGGATAGCTAATAAGCACAAGAAAACACGCTGAAAATTATTATTCACCAAGTAAATGTAACTTACAATCACGTGAGATACCACTGACATCCATCAAATGGCTAAAAGAAAGGTTATGTTAGAAATGTCGATGAGAATGTGGAGCTCCTAAAACTCTAGGGCATTGCTGGTGGGAGAGTTAAATGATAAAACTAACTTTGGAAAATGGATTGGCAATTTCTAATAAAGTTACTTATGTGCTCACTCTATGGGCCAGAAATTCCATGTGGAGGTTTTTCTCCAATGAAACTAAAACCGTATGTCCACAAAAAGACTGAAATGGTAAATGTTCATTGCAGTTTGATTGATTATTATTATTTTTTTTTGTAGTCTAGGCAACCCCTGGTTGACTTCACAGATTGCAAGGACCTTGTCAGCTTACAATCCTTTATTTTTTAATTTTTTAAGACTACAGCACCTAGCCTTCCCGGGTGGTCTCCCATCCAAGTACTAACCATGCCCCACCCTGCTTAGCTTCTGAGATCAGATGGAATCCGGCTTGTTCAGGGTGGCATGGCTGTAGTAATTTGTTTTTTCTAATCTTGAAACAATTTAACGTCCATCACAGGTGAAGAGAGAAACACATTGTGATTTTTTCACACAAGGAAACACTAGAGAGAAATAAAATGAATAAAACATAAGCAACACGAAGAATCTTAAGAATGTTATGTTGAGTGAAAAAGCTGGCTATACATGAAAACATAGTGTATGACCCAATTTTATGAAGTTTTAGAACATGCAAAATTATTCAATGGTGATAGAAATCATTACAATAGTTGGCCCTAGGGGGCAGGGAGGCGTGGAGTTGATTGAAAAGTAGAAAGAGGTACTCCCTGGGGTGGGAGAATCCTCTGTATCTTGATCAAGCAGTTGTAACATCGGTGTGTATATTCGTCAAAAGCATCAAACTATCCTTAGTATCTGTTCAGTTCATTTTATGTAAATACTAATTGAACAAAAAGATTTTTAAAACTAACAAGTCATAAAATCTTATCCTTCTGCTTGAAACTACTCAGTGGCTCTTACTGCTTTTAGAAGTGCAGTCCTGAATTAGATCAGAAAGGACCTGAAGAAAATGGCCCCAAAATCTTTCTGGCCTAATTCCAAGTCATTATTTTATTTCCCCTCGATGACCAGCCAAAATGACTTTTAGTTTTCTAATGCACATCTCAAGACTTTGGTCCTAACAGTGCTTCCCTGAGCCCCGCCTGTCTATCCCCTACCTATTCTTTATACCTATTTCAAATGATATTTCTCTCAGAAACTTTTCTTGCCTTCTAAGATTAGGTAAGCTTCCCTTAATGTATGTTATTTTTAATTAAATTTATTGGGGTGACATTGGTTAATGAAGTTATATAGAATTCAAGTATATAATTCCACAATATAACATCTGTATACTGCATTCTGTGTTCACCACCCCAAATTAGATCTTTCTCCATTATTATAACATCGAGAATTCATTTGCAGCTCATTATTATTAGAAATATGTGATTATTTATTTAGCCTTATTTTCTCTGTTAGACCTTCAGTCTTGTTAAACCACAGTCTTAATACAGTTTTCATTTTGCAGTAACACAAATGTCATCTTATTTTTAAAAAATATGTTCAATAATATATTTCCACAGTACAGATTTTGGTTCATAGTAAAGGCTCAATGAAAATATTGTGAAAAACAATGGTACTGACAGAATGTTTGACAGTGTTCTGATGCATAACTAAAACATTTTTTTTTAAATGGGGGCAGAAAATTGGGGAGGATAAAGCTGCTCTCATGGGTGAGATGAACATAATAAATAGAAATTGTTGAAATCAAGTGCTTAGAAATGGTTTGTGAGAGAATTTTGTGAAAACTGGTTATATTTAGTTTTGGAAACCAGTTAGTAGACAATCCACAGCTTTTGGAATTATAGTTATTTGTGCACAGAAGCTTGAGACCTAAACCCCTGGGTTCAAAATTCGTGATTTTCTGCATCTGTCAAAGTGTGCAGCAGGAGGAAACTGGAAAAGCAGAAACAACAATATATAAGCCAGATTAGCGCTAGCTGGTTTCCCATTAATTGTGTAGAGTGGGGTTAATGCGGTGAACTCTGAAAGAGCACCATTCATTATACTATAATTAATTGTTGAAAATAAAAAAATAAGTAAAATCTGTAATCTTGGAATTTTAGAATGTGCCAGAAACTCAGAAGGAAGGAGGGTACAGTTTCCTGAGAGGTAATAGCAAGACATCAGTTCAGGAGTTATGATTTTCTTTTTATAAAATAACACATTTTTCTTGTCTTGATTATCACCCTGAAATGGGTATTATATATAACTGCAGGTGTAATTGTGGCATTACATGTTCATTGTTCCTACCATTGAATTTTACTGTTTGTGAACATTCATCACACTGCTGTCTATTTATGCCCAATCGATCTGTGATTTGCTTTTATAAATTTACCAGTTTTGTTTACTAGTGTGGTAGACAGAATAATGGCCCCTCAAAGATATCCACATGCAAAGATATCCATGGTACTTGTGAATGTGTTACCTTATGTGGAGAAGATAATTCAGGTAGCAGATGAAATTAAAGTTGATAATCAGTTGACCTTAAAATAGGGAGATTACCAGGAGGACCCAATATAATTATAAGCATCCTTAAAAATGGAAGAGAAAGGCATAAGAGTAAGTCAGAGTGAGGTAACGTAAGAATGATTTCACCTATCATTGCTGACTTTGAAGATGAAGAAAGATGGGCATGGGAATGCAGGTGGCCTTGTCCTCTAGAAACTAATAAAAGCAAGGAGATAGATTATCCTCCAGAGCCTCTGGAAAGGAATGCAGCCTGCCAGCATCTTGAGTTAAACCCAATGAGACCGTGTGTGACTTTTGACCCACAGAATTATAAGATCCACTAACTTTGATGTAATTTGGTTATAGAGTAATAGAAAACTAAGGTACTAGTATATTCCTGAAAGAAAAGTTTCCACTCCTGCTTCTGAAATCTGGAGACATTAACAGTGAAGCACTTGGCTTAGCCAAAAAGCTACAGCTGTTGCCTATGACTGCTCTGCCATTGGCTTACAGTTTGGGTGCAAAATTTGATTCACTTGTGTAGAGATTATGAGTCTGAGACCAACCTGGGTCATTAAACTTCATGCGCTGAATTATTTACAGAGTTTACTATTTACCATTTTAAATTTTATAATGCAATGACTGATGAACTTCTTTCCCAATTTTTTTTATTACTCTTTTATTTTTTCTATAAATAAAGGACAGTGGCTGTTTCCTAAAGATGGTAGAAGAAAAGAAGGAAAGACATGAAAAACCAGAAGAGAAGGGCACAAGAGGAAAGGGGAGATGAGAGAATGGGACTTAGATTGAATAAAGTAGTTCTACTTTTAACACTACAAAAACTTTCTGTGTAAAGTGGCAAAACACTAACTCTACTATGTTTCAATATCCACCTCTGTAGAATAAATAGGTTGAACTGATGGCCTATGGTTTCTTCTATATTTCATATTTTATTATGTGTGTAGTAAAGGAGGAAGTAAAGAGCATGAGATGATTGACATATATTTATGACTATTTTGGTTTTTTGTTCTTTGTTTTTTGCCAGCCTTCTAAAATACTGCATTCCACTTCCTAATTTTAGGGATGTTTCAGTATCTTATTTAAAAAAAAAAAAAAAAAAAGAAGAAAAGAAAAGAAAGAAAGAAAGAAAGAAGAAAGAAAGAAAGAAAGAAAGAAAGAAAGAAAGAAAGAAAAGAAAGAAAGGAGGAAGGAAGGAAAAGAAAAAAAGATATTTAAACAGTTTTTGTTCTATTTAAAGATTATGTCTCCAGTTATTATACCATCCATGTGAGTACCTTATTTTTTATAACACTCGGACATAAGAGAGAGGAATGGTATAAACAAAAGATATCCAGTTTTATTTCAATATACAACTGAGACAGTTGTTGTTGACGATATTAGTTTTTCGTTTGCAGTTAGATTTAGTTTACATGTTCGCAAAGAACCCAGGTGCAACTTCATGCCTGCTGAGTCTCGTTCCTTCTCATCTAAGTTTGTTCCCTGCCTTCTTACACAAATGGAGATAATTTGAGCAGATTAAAAATAGTAATTGGGGCGTGGGTATTTAGCCAATTAAAAAAATATGAGACATTTCCTGCACTGTGATTACTTAAATCTAACGGTGGACTTCTTCTGAAACTTTACACCCACACACTAGTCTTCCATTTCAATATTTCATACACAGGCCTCATCACATATATCTATATTTTGTTTCTTTAACCTCTCTGATACATAATGTTTTTAGAGATGAATGATCGGATTTGTGTGAACAAGGATATTCAAGTCTCTTAAAATTAGCATTAAGAGAAAGGCTACACGTAGAAACATGGGCATCCAGGGAAAACGCCTGCTTAGAGAGGGGAAATACTTAAGCCCAACTAAAATCAGTGCAGAGCCACTGAAATCTGAGCTTTGCAAATCCCATTAACAGAAGCAATGATGACAGAGATCCTAGTTGACATTGATCATAAATAACAACATTAACAGCATATTCGGATAGCAGAATGAAGAGTTTATTAAAATAAAATTATTTGATTTTTCTTCCATTTTGATGAGAAATACAAAACCGCAAATTCTATCAACAATGTAATTTGAGCTACTCATTAATTTTGTAATCCGACAGAGTTAGTCTATCAGTCAGTGTCTGAGGGCTGCAGAGGTAAAGAGTTGTTGCTGATCAAGGAATATTAGAATACTTTCGAATGAAGGGAATTCAGACAATAGATATTCTCAATACAGAATCTGCATTTCTCAAATAGATTTGGCTCTTCTACAGGTTAATTAATAAAAGCTAGATCTACAGAATGGCCGGTAACAAGATGAATGGAAACTTCTGGAAGGAAAGTAAGTTGGGTGGCAGAATCCAGATCCATAGCTTGGGGAAGGGAAACCACGGACCCCATAACTCAGGGGTCTGAAGACTCGGGAACCGCAGCCCAGGGAGTAGCAGCTTCTGGATCCATAGCCCACGGAGCAGCTGCTGCTGGACCCAGAGCCCACAGACATGGTGTAAGTCGAGCGGCAGGGGCTGCAGAGTGTGGAGGTCCTTGGGCGGTAGCAGGCCGTCTGGCAGGGGCTGGATACCACACAGGACGTCTGGCAGCTGGTGGGCTCACAGCAAGTCTCCTGGCAGCCACGGTAGAGAGAGGAGCCAGCTGGCAGGTGCTGGGAGAGCAGAGGCCAGTGCTGTAGACCAGGTTGCTGGGGTAGGAAGAGCCACAGGAGGAGCGGGGAGAGCTCAGGTAGCCCCCAAGGGAGCGGGAGGAGAAGTTTCCAGAGCAGCAGTTACTGTAGGACATGTCGGCGGGAGATGAGTGTTTCAGCTGAGCTGCAGTGAGAAGGTTCTGAGTGTGACTGTCACCTTCTAGACAGGAGCATTTATATACTCAGAAATAGGCGTGGTAACCTACAGGGTCATCCCTGACATATTTGCTCTCCTCATTTACATATGTGTAACTCAGTAACCTCTGTAATTGCAGTTGAATAGTTTTCCACATATTGCATTTATGGGTGCTATAATTTTGGTGTTGTAGCCAAGAACAATGAACTACTCCTAGGTCAGAAATGCTGTGACTGTTTTATGCTAACGCTTATCCCACAGTCGTCAGGAAAGCCCCTCCTTTTCATCTTGTCAACTTCATAAGTCTTGTTTCTGGCCATCATGAGTAAATGGTAGAAAATGAGATAAAATTATTTCTCTTCATTGTCCATGTTTCAGAGGCCAAACTTTAGCTTTAATGAGGAACCTACTAAATACTGACCTTCTTTGTCACTACGTTTTCCTAATTCTCCAAAATTATTGTCCATCCATTACATTCTGTTACACGATGTGACAGATGCAGTGGAGAGATATTAGCCAAGAGAATTCAAATCTTACTGAAGGCTAGAGCCGGAGAGACACCTGATAATTATTTGGAGACATGGTGACAGCAAGAGACAGAACAAAGACGGTCACAAATAGAGACCAACTCGGGCCCAAATGAAGATTATCGAAGAGCTAAGCAATATTGAGATGAAAGAAGGAAACAGTTGGCTTTGGGATTCAGTGTGTGTGGTATGAGCCCTCACTGGTTTGCATCCTTATGTGTAGAAACCCTGAGAATTTACTTCTCAGATCTTCAACTACAAGAGCCTTCACTGACCAAGGATATGGTCTGAAATCTAACACTGTGTGAGCATGAAAGCCTGACTTCCCAATGACTGCTCTCAGGCAATGACCAAACACAGCCAAGACATTAGTGATGCAGGACGAGGCAAATTCACCCGAGAGTTCTTTGCTGAGTGCAAGAAAGAATTCAAGTACACGCCAAAGTTAGGGTCAAAAGAAAAGTTTATTATAGAAGGGAAAAGGCAAAGACAAGAGAAGGCAAAGAAAAAAAACCAAGACAAGAAAAAGTAAAAGCCCCAAGTGTCGGGGAATTTAGTTGATATATCATTCTTAGGTTCTGTGACTTACAGTTTAAAGATTGTGTCTACTCATTTTCCTTTGATATGGCATACAGCAAGGAGGGATAAGAGTTTGTAGCATGAAAAGGTAAAAAGAGGTAGTATGAAAGGTCTGCTTGTAGTTCCCAGCCTTTGATACATAGTTCCCTATATTTTTAGCCACAAGGAATAAATGATTTTATTTTGCATAGGGCATCACTTAAAGACTCTGTTTTCCTATTTTCCCCTCATGGTGTGGGGAAATGGTTCATTAGCAATCCCAGCAGAAATCTTCCTTTGTTCTGCGGATTTCCTCCTGGGCTGATCAGCACGTTTTTCTTTGTTTTTATCTTGTTTGGAATTTGAGATGCCTCCTTAATCTGCCTGTGGAAGAATATCCAGATGCACTTCTTTGTTGTGCATGTTAAACATTCTAAATGCTTACTTAAATGTGAGAGAGACAGCCCTTAGACTTTGACATTAGGAAACAAAGCAAGAGAAAATTTATAATACAAAGGAGAGGTTCTGAAGAGGGGAAAATGCAGAAAATCAGAGTATATTGAATCTTGTTTATACTTTTTTGGAATTAAACTAATTTGTGAGAAGATAGTAAATAACTCATGCCAATTGGTTAACAAAGAAAATTATTTCAGTCATTTACTGATAAAAAAAAATTGGGAGGTTAGCTTTGGAGAATATGTTGCAGACTCTCTGGGTAACGTATGCTAATGCCATCTTTCACCCATTTCCACCATAGCTCAGCTCTAGACATTTTTTGCAATACTGTTTCACATGTGAGGTGATAACTTTCAACAGTCTGGGTAAATTCTCAGTCGTAGTCTCTTCAAATATTGTTTGTCTTATTCTTAACTCCCCTTTACTGAGATTCCAATTATAAATGAAGTACACTATTAAACTATGTAATGTATGCCTTATATTTTTTACTGTTTTTAATCTTTTTTTGTCTTTTTATGCTTTAGTTTGAGAATTTCCATCTATCTCATCTCTGTTCAGTTATGTTTAATCTCCTGATACAGCACATCAAGATTTTCAAATGTTATTATAATGTAAATTTCTAAAATTTCAATTAGGTTTTTATTGTGTGGTTTTCAGTTTTCTTTGAAAATTCTCAATCTTGTCTTTAATTTTTAAACATAATTATTTATTCATAATAATACTTTGCCACTTGATATTGTTAAATTCTTAGCGTAGGTATTTTAATGTCTGATTTGACATGGCGTTTATGTGGACCGTGTCCTTCTGATTCTATTTTCTGGTGTTCTCTTATGTTTCAGTCTTGTTTTCACATACTCCTGTTATATTTTGAGAGACTTAAAAATATTTGGGTAAATAAATAAATTTTTATTTGTTTGTTTATTATTTGTATATAATGTGTATATGCATGATTTTATCTTCCTCCAGAGAGAATTTTCTTATTTGTTTCTGGCAACCGGCATCTTTGATCATTTTAATTCAATCAAGAACTGAGATCATTCTAACCAGGGCATCAGCCCTTATGAGCATCTATCTATTAGCAATTCAAAGTTACATCTAGGAATTGGCTCTCTGAGGTCTGGGGTATTTTCCATGGTCCCCAGCTCTTTGATGGTGTCAGAACTTAATGGATCATGTTGGCTCCGCCAAGTGTATTGCTGACCGAGAAGGGAAGGTTTCGATGGTGAGACGCCCAGCTGGAAGAATGCACAAGAGGCAGAACGTGAGGAAAATGAAATGGCAAAGGCTCTAAAACTTTATTGTGTGGAGCTCACTTCTGTTGGGAAGAGCAGTTCTCTTAGGGAATGCAGTCTATTGCTTGGGGCACTGCAGTCTTGCACCGCACTTCTACTCCCCTTTCTTGTGCTCCCCTTCTGTTCTCCGCTTCTCCTCTCCAGGGGACCAACCTGGCTCCTCACACAGCCGAGCACAAAAGTGGCATTCAGCCACACTTGCGTGATACAATAAGCTGAAGTATGTTTACAATTTTCTAAGTCTGAGGTCCTATTCCTAGCCACAGGCCTGGATCACAGCCAGACATTGGACCAGCCAGACCTTGAGCCAGTGAGGCCTTGGATCTGCCAGGCTTGGATCACAGCCAGACCTTGGCCAGCCAGGCCTGGCAACACACGGTGGGCCCTGAATTCCAATTTTGCTTCTCTAGCTCTGTGCGTTTATGAAAATTCTTCCAGCCCTCTTACTCATTACTTTTAAAATCACCATGTAATTTTAGGGAATAGCAACTCCAGATCTGCAGGCTCATTTCTTTTAGCTTCAGTTCTGGCTCATATAGGAGCCCAATACGTCTGGAATGCTTTGGTATTTCTCTGAAGTTTTTGAAGAGAGATTATTATTACTTTTTGTATCTTCTCCAGCTTTTCTATTCTCTTGAGAGGAATGGTTTAATATTTTCAGCAATGTTACTTTGCTAATTTTATGTAATTTGAAGATTTATTATTTTTATAACACATAGGAATGATTTAAATAAGTGAGCAGCTGCAGTGAGAGTGACCATTGCAAAGTCTGTTACAGTTGTTTAAATGGTAGCAGATGACACCAATACTCAGGAAATTCCTGTGCTGCCGTTGTGGGCGCCCACTTTTCTTCCTAACCCCGTCTCCCATTTCCATTCCACACACATGTGCCTGATACTATGTTCGATATGGCCTGAACGCATCAGGAGCCTTCATACCTTTCTGCTTTTCTCATCGCATTTTATCTTTCCAGATCTTACGCTATTTCTTTCATATTTATTGTATGTTTGCTTTTCTAAGTGACACCCATCCCCAGAAGAAGCTGTCAACACTCTGCCCATATCCCCTGGGTAATCATCTGTTCAGTTCTGAAGGCTGACTGCTAGGGACATCTGGGAACTCTGCCTAAGAACTTTTTCATTTCACAAGGATGTACTGAGCTCCTGGGCAGGGAATGCTCTATGAGAATTGAGCTCCAGTTTCTACAGAGATGCCTAGCATGTAATGTACCAGTGTTGCCTTCCTTGCCATTCTTGTCGCATTGTCCCACTCCTCGACAGATATTTATTAGGATCACCATCCAAATGAACAACTTGCATTTGAGGTCATGTTCTCAACTATTGTTTCTAGATAATATACAGAAGAAAAAAAAAACATATTGGATGACTCATTAATATGTTTATTGAGAAACATTCAATAGTTCTTCACTTTATGGAATTTTAATTAAAAGAACCCTAGGGAAAAATACCAAGAATATATCACAGTGAAAAATGTGTTTACTATTGCATGTAGCATATTTAAGAAAAGCAGCCATGATAACTTTGTCCAATAAATGTATTTTTAAGAATACAGAATTCAAAGCCTTTTAATCTCTGTTGCATAATAATAATAATAAAACATATTTTGTGGCTAATAAATATTAACATATAGTGATTAAAGAAAATGTTTATGTAAAAAATATTGGCTTTTGTTATTGAGCTTCTACCCAAGATGACTAATAAATGCAAGATCCCCAGCATGTTAGTGACAGGTTGCCTGGTAATTTGGAAAGAGCAGTAAATAGGTGCCAAAAGTTGTAACTTTCGATTATAGATGAGATTCTGCTGGAAACACACTTCAAATATCAAAATAATTTTGTTTATCGCCTTGTGACAGTACTCTGTAATCACAAGATAAGAAGCCACTGGATGCACAGCCCAGAGTGATAAGTTTTAAGTGAAATAGCTCAATTTTTAATCATTGATAACTCAGTTAAAAAAAAAACAGTGGGGAGGGCTATGTTATATAAAACAAACAATATATCTCTGCGCTTAATTTACTCCCACGTTGGGGAGTTTGCAAATTCTTCTTAAGTTTATATTAACTTAATGTGGATGAAGTTTTTAGATTTAGAGGCAAAGGGAAGATTATATCTTATCAGAGAAAAATCCTTAAATAAGGATATGAGTAACTGAAGACAAATTCACCAAATTCTCCAGGTTGGTCTAATAAATGTATCCTCCCTGTTTAACAGTTAAGGTTTTAGCTTCAAGGTTATTTTCTTTTTTATACTTTATTGAGGTATAAATGACAAATAAAAGTTGCATATATTTAAGATGTGCAATATGATGTTCTGATATAGGTAAACATTGTGAAAAAATTACCAAAACCAACTAATTAACATATTCATCAGTTTTTTGTTTGTTTCTGTGTGTGTGTGGTGTGAGAACACTTAAGATCACCCTTCTTAGCAAATTTTAAGTACACAAGATAGTATTAATAACATTTTTAATATAGTTACCCTATGAAAATTGGATCTCTAGATTTATTCATTCTGTGTAATTGAAATTGTGTACACTTAGACCAACATCAAGACAATTTTAAAGAGTGTTGTTTGAAAACGGAAAAAATAGGGAAGAAACAGTGTCCTAGCATTTCAGTACTGTATGAATAGGACACTTTACCTACTTGCTGAGGCACAAAAGTGAAGAGAAATGAATTCTGGTCTTGAAGAACAGAAAGTAAAGGACTCACCAAGTAGCTATTCAAATTGTGCATTTCCTTCTTTCCTTAGTTCTTAGTTCTCTTCTTCTAGATTATGCTACTTTTTAAGTTGCTATAGATTTCATTGAGAAAATTTTATTTAAATTTAAATTTATTATTGTAAGTTTATGACAGTTTTATAAGAAAATATTGCCATCAACCATAATAATACTTTTCCTTCGGTCTGGAGTGTAATTTAACTGGTTGTATTTTAACAATAAATATTTTGTGAGTGAACTAACAAAGCTGGTGGTTATACTCTAAGAATATGATCCATCTATCAAACTTTTTTGAGCTTTAAATCTATAGTTAAGCAGAGGCAAAAAAACAAAAAAACAAAAAAAAGAAAATCAAACTTAAACACTGAAAAAACAGAAAAGAAAAATGGTGGTAGGAGAGAGAGAGGGAGACAGAGACAGAGACACCCGAGACAAAGAAACATTCATATACTCTGAAAAGAAAAAGAGAATTGGAAAAGAAACTTCAGATTTAGCCAGGAAAATGCAGAGTGGTACCCAGCTCTGAAAATGCCAGAAAGTCATTCAAAGCCTGTGGAGTGAAAAACTAGAGATGGTCTAAAAGAATAGAAGATATTTATGTATGTAGATGATGAATAGGAAAATATATCAAAATGTATAAACTATATTAATTTTAAAGAGTTTTAACTATAAAAAATATTGGGATGAAACAGACCATAATTTAAGAGTGCAGAGTAGGAAAAAAATGCTGAAATTCCTGAGCCTTCTCTGTGTCTTCCTCTCTATTTTCTCCTTCCCTCATCAGGCTAGCATCCTCTTGGCTTTTTAGAAATGGGCCCAGATTGATCTTCGCTGGGACTGTTTTCAACTGAGCCCTTTTCTGTCACCTTATCTTTAAATACATGACAAAGTGTTTTTCAGTTTCTAGCCATCTCTCATTCTCTTTGTTTTGCCTTTTTTTTTGGTCTCTCTTCATTGGGTGAGAGGCATTAGTTTTGTATTAGTTTTGTGTATTGGTGTATTAGTTTTCTATTGCTGCCATAACAAATGACCACCAGGTAATTTTGAAAAAAGGGGATAAATGGTAACAAGATGGATCATTCTCAGGAAAGGCTCCCATCCCCGTGGAAATTATTTCTCTGATGAATCATACTAAAAGAAAATTGATGTTAGTTCATTTTCCTCTTGGAAGGAAGCATTCCACAGGTCAAACCAGATGCAAATAATCATGCAGAAGATGCAGGCGGTATAAGCTAGAGGAACACTTTATTGGCCATGATGCTTTCCTGGTCAGGATGGGATGCACATTAGTGTAAAACAGTCATAGCGTTACTGACATAGGAGTGGTTCATGGGCTTTGCCTATAACAACAAAATTACAGCACTCATAAATATAATGTGTGGGAAACTATTCAAATGTAACTGCAGTTACAGAGAAGATTATTGAGTTACACATATGCTAAGGAGCAAATCCACTGTAGAAACCATGATCACACTGTGCATCACACCCATCGCTGGGAGTATATAAATGCCACGGTCCCAGGCATTCAAACTCAGAATCTTCTCCCTGTAACTCAGCCGAACTCACATCTCCCGCCGACATGTCCTACAACTGCTGCTCTGGAAACTTCTCCTCCCGCTCCCTTGGGGGCTGCCTGAGCTCTCCCCGCTCCTCCTGTGGCTCTTCCTACCCCAGCAACCTGGTCTACAGCACTGGCCTCTGTTCGCCCAGCACCTGCCAGCTGGGCTCCTCTCTCTACCGGGGCCATCAGGAGACTTGCTGTGAGCCCATCACCTGCCAGACGTCCTGCTACCGCCCAAGGACCTCCGTACTCTGCAGTCCCTGCCGCTCAACTTACACCACGTCTCTGAGTTCTGTATCCAGCAGCAGCTGCTCCCTGGGCTATGGACCCAGAAGCTGCTACTCCCTGGGCTGTGGTTCCAGGAGCTTCAGATCCCTGGATTCTGGAGTCTGTGGCTTCCCTTTCCTGCGGCGCTATGGGTCTGGATTCTGCCGTCCAAGCCTCCTATGTCTCCAGGAGCTGCCAATCATCGTGTTACAGACCAACCTGTGGATCTGGCTTCTACTGATTAATTTATAAAGCGTCCGAATTTTGAGTATTGTCAAAGTTTCTACTCAGTAAAGCTATAATTTTCATTGTCAATAGTTAACACTATTCTTTTATTCTTCAATCATCAGTTTCTCGCATCGCCAATTTTTGGCAGACTCTGCAATTAATGAGTAATTCGAAATTACATCCTAATATCTATGCTATTGATAAAATTTAGGCTATTGCATTTCTATCAAAGAGCAATTGAAAATGAAAATTTTAATCTAATAAATTTATGTACTCTGGAACAAAATTAAAGTCTTATCTCATTATTATTACTATTTTCTCTCTTTTTTGCTTTTAATTTTTGTATTCAAGGACTTGGATGATTTAAGTAAAGATCGATATGACTTTGAAATTGGATTTGGGCACAATACAATTTGATAAATTTTAGCAATATCTGTTAACATTTGATATGTTTCCTATTAGGAGTAGTCATTTCCAGTGAAAGACTGGAATGATTCCATTTTTTTGAGTGATCCAAGATGAATTGTACGAAAATTCCCCAAAGGCCAGTGGTCAAGAACAATGCCTTACCACCTGGTCAAACCAGCTAAGCCAGCTAATTGGTGGGCCCTTAAGGCACCCCCACCCTTATTTCCTCCTGCACATATTCTGATTACTGCACCCGGCACCTTCTGCACTCGGCCCTTTCTGCGTACGGCCCTCTCTACACGCAGCCCCAACTGCACACGACCCCCTTTTGCACGCAGACCTAACAACCTACAACCCAATCCCTTTAAAGTTCAACCTAACCCCCCAATCAGGTAATGCCAAGGCATCTCCCCAAGGCTTGTGGTTTTACCCTTTAAATTAGGTCCCAACCCCTCGGTCGGGGCTCCTCTCAACCACTGCTGCGTCAGTGAACGGGTGGGGTCCAAACTCGAGTTTGTCAATAAACTCCCTTTTGCGCTTGCATGGTGTCAGTTTCCTTCTTGGCTCCTGGAGTTCCAAACCAGGGCATTACACCAGGAGGTCCATATTTTACATGTCTCAAGATTAGGGGCATTGCCTGAGAATGGCAGACATGAACTTCTACTGATAAAGGAGATCAAAGAAATCGGTACATGAACTGAAAATAAGAATATGAGCTAATGTATAAGTCAGGTTTTACATTTTATTTGGCACAAGATTCCAGAAAGCAGGTATAGGAAACCATGGAAGTTAAAAGAATCAAATAAGATAATCTCATAAAGGACATACTTTTGATTTTACAGTGGGTGACTGAGACTCGATCCTTCAAGGTCTTTGTAGGAACATGCAGCATGACTCTTGGGATTGTCCACTCCAAGATCTGATTAACAGGGAGAAGTGTTTATCCATTGGCTTCTCTCATTTCTTGAATGTTTCAGATGTGTGTTAATTTCCCGGAACTTCTTAACTGAGCAAAGGATTCGCAGCAGGCTCCTTTTGTTTTCCTAGCTGTGACCTCTGAGAAGCCCAGGTAGAAAGATAAAGAAACATTGTATATGCTCCAGGGGAGATGCTGGTGCAAAGAGGATTAAAGCTGGCGTGAAATGATGCTCAAAACCATGCTTGGAGATCATAGGTGAGAGCATGAGGGTATAAGGGAAGGCACAAGGGGTATCAGATGCATCACTTTCATTTAATACTCAAACACTCCTGTAAGAAAGACAAACATAATATCCTATGTACCTTTCCAGACATGAGGTAATGAAAACTCAAAAAGGATTAGGAGCTTGCTAAAGTTTATAAATCAAAGATCTAGTAGAATCTGATCGCTTGAATCAAAGTTTGTTGTTCTTTCCTGAATTATTTTTTTTCAATGTGCAACTTCTTGTTTAACCAAAGAACACCAAGTACTTCTGGTACTACAGAAATTTTTCTGAATAGGCTTCATTCAGCTCCTTCCGATTTTAGTTCATTAGAATCATGAGTAGTATCCATAATAAAGAATAAAAATGAAACTGAATTTACAGTTTAGAAGATCACTAAGAAAGAATTAGCTAATTTCTTTTTAAAATAGTTGCATTAAGAATAATACATATTAATAGACATAGAGAAATATCTGATTATCTCTCAGAGAGATATTGCTAGAAATTTTGAGTGATATGACAAATCATGTATTATTAACTTTTATTATTATTATTAGTATCACATCGTAATAATACCTTCCTCCATACCTAACACTATAAAAGAAAACAGTTTTAAAAAATACTCTCTCTCACACCGACACATATACAAATTCAATACCAGCAACCAAAAACAAAAAAACAAAAACCTGAAGATGATCAGCTTCTTGTTAAAAATATTATAATAAACAAGAAGATAAAAATGATTCTTATGTAACTTGACAGATTATTTTTATCTTCCTTTCAATTCCCCAACACACTCTGTCACTCCTAGAAGCTTTTCTTTGAAAATTAAATTTAAAAAAATTAAATGGCCCAACTCTTGTGACATCTCCCTAACACTGCAAACTATGTGTTCATTTTGATAAATCAGTTGAGGGATTGTGGAGGCCTTCAGGGTACAGTTGTGGAACTGTCCTTGAGCAGAGGAAAGTAGTGCTATAGGATGTAGAAGTGACACAGGTATGAAAGGAAAGTCGAGAATATAGCATGGAAGAATTGATAGCCCAAGCTGAGCAAGAATCAGAAGAAAATTCCTGGCATGCACTTTGTTATGTAAAATTCTAATGATCTAAAAACCAATAATTTAAAGGCACGAAGATGATAATAACAAAACAGAGATGGCAGAGGCAGTCAATGAGACATGAAAAAACATTCATTGCCAAAACAACTTACTCCGAGTAACACGAAAATGTGTTTAAAGTCTTAAAACTACAGTTTCCATTTGATGAGCAGAATACTCATCAGTTGGTTTCGATTGAATTATGTGTTTCCAACAATTAAATGGTATTTCTTCCCCATAGGAATCTTTCTTTATTGTTTTTACCATAATGTTTTTCACCAAAATTTGTGGGGGTTTTTTTATTATTAGTGAGACAACCCATAATTTTAGCTTCAATGTTGAACTTTTTAAATGATTTTACATTAGCATGAAGTTTTGATGGCTTTACTTCAATTTTTTGGACTAGATGAAGAAATCAAACCATTCTTGGAATTAATTCATTTTCTCTTTGAAACATTTGGTGATACTGATATAAAACTGGTTTCATCTAATCCTTAGACAAGCTTTTCTTCTGCTAATGTAAAAGCACATCATCAGCTGTTGCTGCTTCTTTTTTTTTTAACATGCACAATAAAACTTAGAATTGAACAGGAGTGAAAATGATTTAGAACAGTTATTTGACCTAAATGAAAATGTATGCATCAGAGTGAGATATAGTAACACATCTTTTGCAACTGATAATGATAAATAATTTTCTTTGGAAGCAATTGTCTTAAAATTTCCACTCTCTTTTGAAATGTAAACTGATATTCCTTCAGAAAAATTGTCTCTTTTATTTTTCATGTGGCCAGCAATATCACTGACCCCTGTAGTAAATGTTGTGAAATTGTTGTACAATTGTGTAAGGGGACCAGTTTCATTACACCTGGGAAATTCCTGAGACAGTTTTGAAACACCAACCAGTGAGCCAGCCAGGAGATTTAAGAAATGGGTTTTGGGAAAGAGGTATTTGAGAAAGAAGCTTCTATGTCAGATGCTTGTGGACTGCTATGTGAGCACAGGGACGGCTGGGAAACAGTGGCTGCTTTAATGCTAAAGGCGTCCTCAAGATGTGTCTCATTGGTATGTAAATTATTTTGAGGGGAAAGCAATGGAGACCTTGTGGGCTCATGAAGACTTTTTACCTTTACTTTAAATAATTTAACTTAGGGGTATTGCCATAAGAATTATCACCAGAAACAACAATTTATGGCCTATCTATAGGGCAGGGCAAATTTCTAATCACTGAACATCTGCTCTTCTTATTCTTCTTCTCCTCTGAAGCTCCAAGGTGCCTTACCTCATCCTTAGCTCAAAATGCCAAATATACCTCGTTTTCCTTTTCTGTCTCTGAACCTCTCCTGTATGTGTGGTCACTGACTCTTTCATCTATGTGGGGTTCCCATATGTACATATGTAATTAAATTTGGTCATTTTCTCTTGTTAAGCGGTCTCATGTCTATTTGACTATCTAATCAGCCAAAAAAAAAAAAAAAACTTAGAAGGATAGAGGAAGGTTTATTTCTCCCTCACAATGCTTTTGTTTGAGAAACTGAGTATAGCATTCTGTGGCAAAGAAGAGAAACAAATGGCTAGTGCCATGGGCTGGCCTGTGCTATGTCCAGTTCACCTGGACACTGATGCCCAGGGTCCTGAGGATGAAAATCAGGTTAAAAACTTGGTAGAAGAGCTGAGAATAGAGAAAGATATGTATTTGTCCACTACCCTGCTTTTTTGGGAGCTGGTGGAAAAGGTGGGAGAACAGGATGATAAATTAGAGAGATAGTAGTGTGTCTTTTTCCAAAGCAAGGAGGATGCAAACTTCCCCAGAACTTGTGAGAAAGCCTGACTGAAATGCTAAGAGGTAGGGTCTCTGAGAAAATGAGGAGAGCAAAGGGGAGGATATTATGGTGATTGGCAATGAAGAGGACAGAGTGTCTCGGGAAGTCAGATCTCTAATACAAAGAAAAAATTTAAATAGCAATTACCCAAAACCACCTAGGAGAAAATTTACATTCTTTCTTTCCTTGAAGTTAAAAATCTTATCATATCTTTGAAATGTAAACATGACCCACAGACTGGAGGGAAAAAGGAGGTCTTTCATAAAAGCCAGAGTGCTTTAGAAGTTACCTTGCTAAAATTGATTTGTCAGAGCTAAGGTTTTTACAAAACTATTAGAAAATAACAAAAATGAAAGAAAGTAACTGCATAAGGAGAGTAGGAGATGTTTTTGGTAAAAGTTTTGAGAAAGGGAGATGAATTTTGCTGAGGGAAAGGAAAATAGAATGTGTTTTTTAGATAAGTAAAGATGTAAAACACTCTTCGTGTGTGTGTAAAGGAAAAAGAGAAAGTAATTTTGTCCTAAAGTAAAATTTTAAAAAAAGGACAAAAGCTGAAAAGTACATGAAACTTGCAGAAGGCATGTGGAAAACAAATTCCAAGGAAGGAATTTTATGTGTAGTCAAGCTAACATTCGAATGGTTCTGTTAGGTAGCTAATCAGACATGAGTAACAGGGGGACAAAGGAATAGCGCCCAACCTAGAGACGACCCAAAGAACACCTCAAAGGCACTAGAATTCTGGGTATGCACATGAGCAGTAGGCAGGAGTTATACAGCAGCCAAGTGTCAATCAAAATGACCTTGCCAATCACCTAGGAAGGAACGCCTTTGGAACCACCCATCATGGCCCAAACAAAATGCAGACATTCCCACTTCTGGGTCCTTTCGGGTTTTTGTTGTCGATGTGGTTGCTGTTACAGTGCTCTGTCACAGCCCTCATTGCTAAAACCATGTGCCTTCCTGGAGCACGCTTTGTCTTTATAAATATACCTTTAATAAATCTTTTCTAAATCTCACTGACCTGTGTCAATGAGGAAGAACCGGGGAAAAATGCTAACTACACTTTGCGCTGTTATCCCTCTCTGCCCCCATAGCATTGGGGCGATGCTGGATTTCACAACACCCTAGCGGGAACGGTTTATTTAATTTAAAATTTAGAAAAGGGAGGGAGGGAGGAATTTTAATATCAAAAGGACACTGGTGCAAAATTAGAATTTGGCTTTCTCTTTGTTAAAGAGACAAAGTTTTGGATTATTGGTCTGCCCTTAATAACAAATTGTAAGCAAAGGTTTCTTTTCTTTTCTTTTTTTCTTTTCTTTTCTTTTCTTTTCTTTTAACTTTTAACATAATCTGCCTTGGAGAATGGGGGGAGGAGGGGAAGATCCTGTATCTTATGAAAATATTTCCTGTGCTTTATGTTGTCTTTACAAATCTCTGGTTATGTAGAAAAGTCATCATTTGTGTGCGTGTATGTGAACTCTCATCAGACCTCTAACCATGGCCATTTTTAAGTATTTTTCCATTTGCATACAGTTGCTGTTTTACTCTCTTGCTTTTGCAAAGGTGCCCTGCCAAGGTGCTTCATCTTCAAAGAGATTCATAGACAGACTCTGACAAGTACGAGTTTCTGATGACGAAGATCAATTTGCATTCATGTTGGAAGGAAAATAATGAAACTTTCAAGGATACTTGCCTAGCCCCACAGTATGTCATGGGATGGTAACCCGAGACCTGTCCCTTTTCTTTTTTTCCCAGATAGTAAAATGGCCCATTATACTGGTGACATAATGAGAGCATGTGAAGGCTTGCCTCTGCAGCAGGGCACTCTGCAGGCTTTGCTGGAGAGGGTGGGTGGTGAGGCCACAGAAAATTCAAGGTCTAGCACCACTAAAGGTTTTGGGAATCCTTTGGTCAAGTGAGACATGTGTCGTCCCAGAAGCTGTTTGATGAGATGCAAAGCTCTCCAATCCTTAAGAATGTCAAATAGATGCAGGCCGTTATAGGGATTTTGGGGTTTTAGAGGATGTTTATTCCCCACCCAGCCCATTGTTTCCATCTCTTATGCCACGTGGTTAAAAAAAAAAAAAGGCACATGTGGGACCGGGGATCAGAGCAGCAAGCTGCCTTTGAGAAGTCAAAAATACTAGTGAAGCAGATTGGATTGGAGCTCTGGGCACCTCCCAGGCAGAGCAATGATTTGAGTTACATGTGTCTGTGACTCCAGCAGGTAGGGGTCAGGAACTGTGGCAGAGACAGCAGAAGGAGAGTGTACCCTTAGAATTTTGATCCCAGCTCTGGAAGGAGGCAGAAACCTGATATACTCCCACGGAGCAGCAGTTCCTAGCAATGTACTCAGTGCTCCTCCAGGGGGAGCCTCTCAGGAAAAAAGGAACCATAACAGCCAGTGGGCTGAACTCTGAACAATTTGGTGACCACTCATGATCCCTGTCCATTAACCCTTTGCACTGACAGTTGCTCTGTTCTAAAGAGCTTAATCCTATAGCTTAGACAATGGGAAGGCAAGGCTGGGTGATTCATGAGTGAGCCCTCGTGGGGCCAGGATGTGTGGAGGGATATTAGGTTTTGCCTGCGAGGAGCTGAGGTAATCCTCATTGTGTTCTGAATCCCCTGGCACTCCCTGGCAATCAAGAAGCTGTTGCCTTAGCTTTAGTACCAGCCGCAGCAACTGATCCTTTAGCAGATCCAGCAGATTTTAGTGCATATAAAAGGCGGCCACAGCAGTGTCTGAGTGAAATAACGTATTGCCAAGGATGCTGGATTGAAATGCGGTGACTCGGTTTATACAATAATGGCATGTGATGTGAGTTCTAAGCAGCATCCAAGGCAACTGCCAAAAGAGTCTAGAGCCATCCGCTGGAGTTTCCAACCCATGAGGGATCAGCAAATTGATGACATTGGCCCTCTCCCTGCAAGTAGGTGTCCTAAACACACGCTGGCTTGTGAGGACACTGCGCTGGCCGAACCCACACTCTCCTCTGTCTCCACATAAACCAGGCTGCCACCCCTAAGGGGTCAGAGAAGTTGAGTATTATGTATAGATATCCTTATCGACTAGACAGCGATTGAGGTCATGTTTCAAAGGTCACGATAGACAAGATCAGGAAAACAAGCGTGACATCGAATGGAGGTTTCATCCCACAAGCAGCAGGGGTGGCCAAAAAGAAGGAAAATGAAATATCAAAGCAGCAGATTAATTTACTAACAAGCAAAATCACCTTGGCCTGGTGGACTGGACCCCTGTCCTAGGCTTTGATACATTTGAATGATCTACCGGTCGAGTCCGTTGGCCCGTACGCCAGACTGGAGACTCTACTGAGACACCCAATATCATGAAAGTTATGGAAGTAGCAGGAAAGAGCCGCTGCCCTCACTCTCACTGTGGACCAACACAGTATGCTGCTGAGAACAGCAAGCCCCATCACAGCTGCCAAATAAATCTCCCAAGACAATCCTCATAACTAAGTTTCCTTGCTTATTGGACCTGCTACCTCCCAATCCGAAGTGGTCTGCCCTTTTGCCTAAGTCTCTCCCTTCTCTGTGTTTAGGGCTGGTTTCACTTTACACCTGGGAAGTTTCCAGGGAGGTTGCAAAGCAACGCTACCGTACACCGAATCAGTAATTCTCAAATTTTCCACTAACTCCACCTACTGGCAGCTTGGTGTATATTATTTCATCTTGCAGGTTGTGGAAAGAACCATAACAGCGCTGGCTAGGTTAGATGATCCTCCACCAAATTTGAACATGCGGGTTGTCCTGTCATTTGCATCTGAGTGTAATTTGTTTTACAGTGATCTTTCTACATACTCTCTTTGAGAGACAAGTGACAGTTCTATTTTATTCAGGAAGGGTGAGCAAAGGGAGGATAGGATATGGCTTGCCTTCTTTCTGATTTAACAATGATTAAACTCTGATTTCTGTACTTGCACCTTAAGTTTTACTAACTGAAAAACCAGGGCAAAAGCAAAGTGGAGGGTTCCTAAACCAATCATCATGTTTGCTAATTCAGTTGTTATTGATTATAAATAAAAAGTGAAACTTCTAAGGTAATTATCAAATGGGGCTCAAAGCTGAGATAAACCAAACGAACCAAGACACATGGTTACTCTCCTTGGAAGACACTAGATACTTTTAGTAATGTTGTCTTTGACTTAATGGATATATATTTAGGACATAGCTGCTGGTTCAGGGGTTATCAGCTGCCTGGATATTTAGTTAAATTTTGTAACAAGAGAACATTTGCATTGGTTTTGAATGAGGTTGTTTGTTTGTTTGTTTTCACTTAAACGCTACCAAGAAAATAACTAAAAAAAGGAGCAAGTTTGGACTTTATCAAACTTATAGAACTGATTATATGGAAATTTTTGAGCCTGCTTGCTAATAAATGTTGGAATGCGTTAGGATATTTCATTGAGAGACTTGGTTTCTTATACGGCAGTTAAGCTGGAGGCACTGACGTCTTCACCAAATCTAACAGCCAACTTCTTAATGGATAGCCTAATTCCAATTTCTCAAAACTTTTAGGATATATTTGGTCAATTAAATATTCCTTACAATATGTAATTACTTTATATAAAAATATCAAAGTTTTCAACTCTCTACGGAACAAAAGGCCAGTTATTAGCTTCTCTGTAGTTTTAAAAATGTGTTCCGAGATTTTATCATATAAAGGTACTAACGGATGGAGTAAACATAAAAGGTACAATAATTTCTTATATAGCAAAAGGACATTGAACGATTTTACTTTTTAAGTTAAAAATTGTTTGCATAATAAATTCTAGGTACAGAAATATCTAGCCAGACATTTGTAAGTAGCTTTGAAGACAGAGTAAACAAATAATATCAAAGCAAACATGTGGATGTACTATAACATTTTTATTTAAACTTACATTTTTCCACTTGGTAAAATGTGAAACAAATGCACTAAGGGTAATAACTAGGGGAGATGTTAAGAAAGAAATATGCTTCAGTATTGCATGTCTGTACAACTACAAAAGAAACAGTTTCAGTATCTTTGTTCGATGAATATATTTTCCAGTTACTGGAATTCAAATTATTCTTAATTTATAGTAGATAACAGTAAAAGTCAAATTTATAAGCTAATGATAGGACAGGAGATCAATAGATAGTATGGATCTTAATATAGTAGATACTGTGTTAAAATCTCTACATAGTAGATACTGTATTTAAACCTAAGGTTAGTAGAAGCCGGATCCACAGCCTGATTGGTAAGAAGCAGACTGGCGACTTCCAGAACAGAAGTAAGTTGGATGGGAAAAGCTGGATCTACAACTTAGGTAGGAAAAGGCACTGGGACCACAACTCACTGATTGAAAACCACTGGAGCCAAACCCCAGAGACCCAGAGTCAGTTGTCCGTCAGAGTCTTCAGAGCATGGAGGTCCTCTGGGGGTAGCAGGACATCTGGCAAGGTCTGGGCACCACACAAGACGTCTGGAAGCTGGTGGGCTCACAGCAGGTCTCCTGACAGCCACTGTAGAGAGGGGAATCCTGCTGGCAAGTGCTGGGAGAGCAGAGACCAGTGTTGTAGACCAGGTTGCTGGGGTTGCACACACAGGCCCCAAGGGAGCGGGAGAAATTCCCAGAATAGCGATTATAAGACTTTCTGACAGATGCGACTTACAATGAGAAGGTTCTGATTTTGAATGTCACTCCTTGAATGAGAGCATTTATATACCCTTATCACTGGGTGTGTCATCCACATAGCACATAAAAACACATTACCTTCTGCTTTTAATTGAATTGAAAAGATCATTACAGTCACACATATGTAGTTTGGTGGTTTTATAACTGGAAAGTGCAGAATGTTTGCATCTTAGAAGTCAGGTGATAGTGTTGAATCTTCAAAGCTGTTAGTCATCTTCCTTCTACCAAAGATCACCCAGCAGATCACTCAGAGAACTGCGTTAGAGGTCGGCGGCAGTACCTGGGCTGAGAGAAGCTGGCTAAAATGAAAAATAATTGATACCCCTTTCACAATCTGTCTCAAAATTGTTGCCATCTGGATAGCAAAGTTGCTAACAAACTGATCTATTCACAGTCATTTCTTTTAAACAAAAACATGTATTGATTGTTGCCAGGATATGGCAAAGTTACTTAACAAACAGTGTCATCAGGAAGCAGCAATGGTGATATGCAAGATATCACCATTCAATTGGATCTCAATATGAATGGCTTTAGTGAAATATTAACTGTGACATTCCTTTATTTCCCATGTTCCTGCTTAAAACTGTATTCAGACTCAGAAGAGTCAATCTTAGCTTATTTTTCTTTCATGTTTACTGTGATATGAGTTAAATATTATAAAGTGTTTTATTCAATTTTGTGACGTTAGAGTTAGTCATCTAAAATGCTGAAAAATTGTTAAAAATAAGCACAAAACATGTGGCAAAAACACCCTGTGTATTTTTATCTCTAATCCAAGACAGTGTTTACCACTAAAAGAATTCCCCAGAATCTGGACAATGTTCTTGTTCTGAAGAAAGTCTGTAAGGTAGTTAATTGCCTTGAAGTATTGGACCGACAGAGCCATCTTAAAGAGATTCTTATTTTGCTTCAGAAAGGCATGCACATCATTCGAATTAAATTGTTTTCAGGTGTTCCCGACAGGTATTACAACATTTCTAAAGTAATGGTCACATTTTTTCTTGTCCTATTTACTTGCATTCTACCTGTGTGTAGTAGGGTAATGAAGATCGAGACCTCGAGGAAGGGGAGAGATTGAGAAGTCTTGTCTTGCTGTGGCTTCTGTGCTATTTGATGCGTTCATTTAATATAAAATAATTTCCACTTCTCAACAAAAGTGTTTGGGTGCAAAAACCTCCATTTTGTTGAGAAAAGATATTAAGTTCAACATTACTTAATACTGATCTCATAGAATATTCTTCCACAGAAATAGCTTACATAAGAGAGAATGACATTGAAGCGAACAAGCAAATCAGTTTAGGTGAGTTAAATATTTATCTGGATGTTTTGATTTTCAATATTTTATTGACAATTAAGATGAGAGGTTTTGAATCTACTAGAATGCTTTTTTCCTATTCATAATAAAAAAGCCTAAGAAGTAAAAATTATTTTTTTTTTATAAACAGAGGACAAACTATGTTCCCTAATAAATGAAACATGATTGAAGACCAATTTGTCTATTCAAAATGTTCAGACTCATAAAGTCTACTTTGGGAGAGAATTTGGCAATTATCTGCAGTCCTCCCCTGATTGGAACACCGTTTACAATTTCTGGTCAGATCTTCCCAGAGCCCTCAAAATGAAATCTCATTACCTACAAAAGTAGCTCCTTTTAGATTTTTAGCTGAATCTTTCCTTAACACTTCTACTAGTAATCTCCGTTCTTCAGTGAATGAGTCTCAACTCATTTCCATTGAACAATTTATCAGCTACTGAAGATTGATGTCTTAAGAGATTTGCCTATTCCCACAGGTTATTTTAAGCCATTTCCTGCACCTATGCACTACCCCATTTACAGTTAGCAATGATGAACTTTATGAAAGAGTCTAGAAAAATAGTTATGTAATATTAGTCCTCTAGGCAGAACGTACATGTAACTTGATACATGTACCACATGTGAGATCTTCCCAAATACATTCATTCTCTATTTCACACCAGCATCTGTTTTGAAATCCTCACCATTTCAATTTATAAAGGTGATTTGTAATTATGAATTCTTCAAATACTTGATCTTTCAATGAAGTCTACATGGGATCGATGCCTAATTTCTTAATTTCCTTTACCTTCTGTAGTAAAAATCCTACCCTGTGAGAGGAAGCTAAGGGTATAAAGGCCTATTTCTTATGTATAGAGCTTATTATTTAGCTCTCAATAGCATCAACACCACCAGAAATTACTTAAAATTTATGGGGATGAAGAATTTTTGATAATTTCATTTATTGGGGACATTTATTAAGAAGCAAGTCAAGTTCAAATCAAGGATTCCTTGGCTTACATATCTTTACAAGGTAATTTTCAAAGCACTCCTGATAATATTGGACCCTTTATTTTCACATCAAAAATTCATGCACACAAAGGTTGCTGGGGTACTTGTGCTATAAGAAAACTAAAATCCAAATGTGTTTGACACTCATTTAGTATTTCTACCAATTAAGGGTTCTTAGTGGGTTATTTTTCTATAAGGTTCACAAGATTTGGGAGACAGAACAGATATTGAGGATTTTTTTCTACTTTTGATTGGTTTCCTAAACTGGAACAAAATAAATGCCCTCTCCAGACTACAAAAGATTTTTAAAGCTTTAAACACAACAAAATTATCACTGTGTTACTCATTTGATACGATATATTCAAAGACAGGATGAATAAAACACCAATCTTTTAGGTACAATTATGGTACAATTACATTCATCAACCCAAGCTAGATGAATGAGAAATGACATCTATGCTTCATGAACAATTGCTTTGAAAAACTAATGAAATTCTTTCCTTTAAAAGTCTGCATTCATAAAAAAGCCCTTTGAAGATTAATGTATTTCATTTTTACTGGAGCCTAATTAGGCATTCTCATTAAAATGGGCACATGCTACCACACCCATCACCAGGGTATAAAAGTGTCTAGTATAGAAGGGAACATTCACAGTCACAAACTCCTTTCTGCAATTCAGCTGAACTCAGAACTCCTGACAACATGTCTTACAACTGCAGCTCTGGAAACTTCTCCTCTCGTTCTCTTGGAGGCTACTTGCAATATCCAGTTTCCTCCTACGATTCTTGCTACCCCAGAAATGTTGTCTGCCTCCCAGCACCTGCCAGCTGGGTTCCTCTCCCTACGGTGGCTGTCAAGAGACCTGCTGTCAGCCCACCAGCTGCCAGACGTCCTGTTCTGTGGCCAGACCCTACCAGACATCCTGCTTCCGTCCAAGGAATTCCATCTTCTGTAGTCCCTGCCAAACAAATTACGCCGGATCTTCAGGATGTGGAAGTATTGGCCTTGGGCCTTTTGGTTACGGAAGCCCTGGCTTTCAGACTCTGGGCTGTGGGTCCAGCTTCTGCCGCCCAACTTACTTTTCTTCCAGGAGTTGCCAGTCTTCTCGTTACCAACCAGCCTTTAGCTCTCAATGTTTTGGATCAATTTGCTGAATAGCTTCAATTATCTCAAGCTTATGTCTGCATTTCATGAAACTTTAGCATTCATCTCGTCCAATATCTGCAATTACTGACTATCTGCATCACCAGGATTTGCCATCACAGTCTTCTTGGAAGTATATGATTCACTGTGGACAAAGTAACCTTGGACTGTTGCCTTTTCTAAATCAGATATATGAGATATATCTTAAATTTTCATTCTTATGCTAAATCTCAGAATCACTTATTTTCTTTCTAAAATTGTGCTCTTATTTTTTTCCTAAGATTATTTCACATGACTGCATATTAAATAGATATGGCATCTAAAATAAACTTATTTCTCTACAATGAATTATGACATTTCATGTTTTTATTCGTATGGTACTTTTAGTGAATGCATCCTACACTTTCTACTGTCTTCACTAGGAAAACATTTTTTTGATCTTCTTTGTTTCATATGTTCCATTAATATTTTGCCAGACAGAAAATAGGAAGTTTAGAGGAAAATTTAAATATATGGCATATCTTATGGGAATTAAGAAATTTATATCCCTCATAAGTACATTTGTTCATAAACTTGCTTCAGAAAATTTTGTTTTTAGTTAGGCATTCATTGAAAAAAAATGTTTATTGAGTTCCAATTATAGAGCAGGCATTGTGCTAAACAAAGACACAAATTCTCTACCTTCACAGAGTTCACACATATACAATTCTAACTCTCTGTCATGTAGCAAGTGCAGTAATGGGATGAAAACATAAGTTTCAATGGGAGCACAAACAACAGGGGCTTCAAAGCAGTGTGAGGAAATCACGTAAAACTCATTGTTGCCAGCAGAAAAAGTAAGATATCACTTCATATAAAAAATAAATCTTGCTGACCTAATGTGTTAGCTGCAGTCTTTTGAGAAATAGCTGCCAAATAAGATATGACATGAAAGAGATTTACTGGGGGTGGGGGGAAATACCTGTCAGGGAAAATGGAGGTGGCAGCTAGAATATTCTGGGGGAAGCCATTAGACCACAGTTCAGGTCCGAACTCGGTAAAAGAGAGAGGTAAGGAAGGAAAGAAGGGGGGAAGATTGGCTTAGAATAATCTTCTTCAGCGTGGCTCCAAGAAAGGTTTGGTTAGGCATTCATTAAAGGAATTCCCTTCCTCACAGAGATGGGCCTGACTTCACGTCCCTTCCAAGCTCAGTCACTGGCCAAGAACGGAGCACAGATGACCTTGGCAGCGATGGAGCTGACCATAAACATTTTTTTTTTTATTTTGAAACTTTAAAGATGATGTGACAGGTTTTACTCTCTAAGTATCTTAACATCTCAATTGATCATAAGAGAATTTTATTGACTGTAAACTTCTTCAAATATTTCATGCTAACAAAGACCAAATATTCATGCTAACTAGTCTCTATGCAAAGAGATTTATGTTTCTAGTATGAGAAAATGAGTTTAAACAAACATTTATTTGTCCTTGCTATGTGTCAGGGTTTATGTTGGGTCCTGGAGGATGCGAGTTTAAGTAATAATATAATGAAATTGGCACATAGCCATCAGCAGTACTATTAATTAACTATGACTTTAGTTAGACTGAGCTTGTACTAGGAAGGTTTTTTGGCCATGGACATCTTATCAACAAGTTTAAATCTTATTACATAAGAAATAGGAGATCAATATAAATTTCTGAGTAGTAATTTTAGAAATTTATTCTTCCACCCAAATTTAATATACCTTTTAGGGGACAGAATTTTAAATAAAAACTTTGGTTTTATTATTTTCATCAATATTTTATTTGCAATAATATTTGCAATTCATTTTTTTCATGTTTTATCATTTCGAATACTTTTGACCAGAAAAGTATTAGAAATATTTTATAGTTTGTGGACTATATCCTATTTTTCAACTCTTGTAGTTAATACCAAATCATATTGTTAGGTCTTTGTTGTGGGTTGAAAACAATATCACAACATTTAAAAAGTGTCATTGTAGACAAAAATTAAAATTAGTTATGAAAATTTAAATCATGTCTATTCACTTTTATGTTATTTTAAAAAACAATAGTCAAATTGTGTGGGCTTTGATTTTTAACAATACATGTTATAGCAATATATTCTATAAAACAACACAGAGAGTTGAATTGGGTATTAGTTCAGTAATCCTTTGCTTTGCTTCGTTTTTTAAAAATAAGACATCTGCAGTATAGAGAACTTAATTTGTCCAATATCACACAGCTAATCAGTAGTATATTGAAAATTCAATTCTATTTGTAAAACCATTTTTTAAACCATATCACCCTATGCAAGGAGTAAAAATAAATAGATAAAGGAGCACTCACCTGTATGCTGGCAAATCATCACAATCTTCTGGGTAATAAAGTGTCTCTATTCCTTAATATTTTCTAAACATTTGACATCAAAGAAATATTGAAAAAATTTTTTTTCAAAGATTTCTGATAATGTAGAATTCAGTTATCATGGATGTGTACCATTAACAATTTGAATTTCTATGGATTTATTTTATAAAGCCCAGCAAAAGGTAGAATGAATGCTGAAAATATTCTAAATAGATATAACAGTATACATGATAATGTATCTAAAAATATTTATTTGAGCAAGTGGAGCAAAAATTGAGGAGTGATGACATAAAAGGAATAGAATGGAGAATTGGACAATATTGCATGTAAAGAGAGGTTCTACCTAAATTTTGACACTACACAAAGACAAGAGTGTTCATGCAGAAGACCTAAGTAAAAAGCAAGCTTTCTTGTGTAAGATACAATGCATTCTCAATAAGCCCATTGGCTATTACATTCTCATACCTACAACATTAGAGATTTCTAACTATTATGTTGTTGACTTAAGTGATTGGGTTTTACATAATTATTGAAGAAACACAAAAAGAACCAGTAAGAAAATTAAAAATATGGGACTTTGTCATTTTGTTCGTTCATATGTATTGGTTAGAATATTTTCACTGCATATTAAAATAGAGTAATAAAATTCTGTAATGATAAATTCTAAATTGCTCAAATTCATAGTACCAGGCTGCTATGAAGCAGTAATCAATTGATTGGAAATTCATTTTATTCCCTTAAAAATTATAAAATCTGCCAATCATGTACAAATTCTATTATAAGGAATTAGGATTTATTTAGTTTATGGAAAGAAAGCAAGAAAGCAAGAAAGCAAAAGAAAGCAAGAGAGCAAGGAAGGAAGAAAGGAAGGAAGGAAAGAAGGAAGGAAAGAAGGAAGGAAAGAAGGAAGGAAGGAAAGAAGGAAGGAAGGAAAGGAAGGAGGAAGGAAGGAAGGAAGGAAGGAAGGAAGGAAGGAAGGAAATATTTATTAAGAAAAAAGATTCTGAGTATCCACTGAGCTGGGTCATGGTAGAAGGATGACTTGAGATCCTATCTCTCAATTTCCACTTATTCTTTTTGAGAAACTTATTTATTTATTTTTTCTTTTGAATTTACTTACATGGGGAGATTTTTCTGGCATGCAAGCTGGTAACCTTTGATGACTTAACTCCTAGCCTCAATTTCTTCATTTTTATAATTAGATAAAATCTATTTCGTGGAATTAGTCTAAGGATTAAAGAGGTATTATATTTTTTTAAATACTTTTTTACATAATGGAAGATTTCTGACAAATGTTAGGTCCTTCCCACTGCTATTTTTACTAGTTTTACTTTACATGTCCTCAAACATGGAGGTTAACAAATGAATGTCAACTGTGTGACAGTCACTATGCTGGCCTTGGGTTTACAAAGATGAAAAGACATAATTCGGACTGTCAAACAACTTACATGAAAGGTTTTTAAAAAAGTATTAGGGAAAAGAAAACACGTTATTTAAGTGTGTTAGAAATAGGCTCTATCTAGCTCAAGAAGAAAATTGTTTGCAAGTGCTATAAGATTCAAATGGGCACTTTGCATAGGAATTTTATTATCCCTCCTTCCATGTATGCGAGCCCATGAAACAGAACAACTCTACTACTAGAATGCCCACACTCTCCCTGATGCAGCAGCCTTGACCATGTAGTCAGGGCAATGGGTGCCAGGAAATACTCTTGTAGAACAGATGCTTTCAAATTTGTGGTACCTGATCCATACTAGGCACACATTTTACTTCAGAGCCTGGCATGTGGTCACACTCATGCTCTGTCTCTCTAGCTCTCTCATACTCTCTCTCTCTCTCTCTCTCTCTCTCTCTTCCTCCCAAGAACCAAGTTTTCAGAAAAACGTGGGTGAGGTGACTCTGAAATTTTTTATTTATCTCATTCCATCTCATCCCAATTCATTCTCTTATTTCTTATCAAAAGAAGTACGAAAAGTCATCTACGAATAGATCGTTACCCACTAATGATACAAGACTCACACATTGAACACGTTTGCTGTGAAGTTTACCCACATGGAAGTTATTAAAGCAGCTCATTCCATGTCTTCCTGCTTGAATTTTCCCCCCAATTTTCTATTCCTTTTATATATAACAGCCCACTGTCTCTCTCCAAGAAAGTGCAACAAAATTCCTATTAAACCATGGTTCAGCCAGAGGTCACTAGTTGTTTATAGAAGAACTCTTAGCTTTCTGGAAACTTTTTTATAAGATAAAATGGCATACTCTGGACTGAAAGAAAATTGAGGACAAAATCAATGAGCTATCACCTCATCCCTGTCAGATGTCTATCATCAATAAATCAACAAGCAACAAGTGTTGGCAAAGATGTGGAGCAAAGGGCACCCTCGTGCATTGTCAGTGGGATCATAAATTGGTGGAGTACTTTTCACTCAGAATAGAAACAGTGACACCTGCGCTCCATGTTCCTTCAGCATTATTAACAATGACCAAGAGACATAGAAGCAACATAAATGTCCAACGAATAAATGGATGAAGAAAAGTTGGTACATACCAAAAAAAAAAAAAAAGGAATATAACTCAGTCTTAAAAAGGAAATCTTGCCATTTATGACAAAACTGATGAACCTGGAAGACATTATGCTAAATGAAATAAGCCAGGTAAAGAACGACAAAAACTACATGATACACTTAAATGAAGAATCTGGCAAAGTCAAACCCATAGAAACAGAGAGTAGAATGATGGTTGCCAGGAACTGGATAAGGGGAAAATGAGGTATTAATCAAATGGTAAACAGTTTTAGCTATGCAAGATGAGTTAAGCCTGGAGATCTATTATATGGCACGGTGCTATAGTTAACAATGCTGTATTATTTACTCAAAAATTTGCTAAGAGAGTAGATCATATGTTAAGTGTTATCATCATCATCATCAAGAGGATGGGAGGAAATGTTTAGAAGTAATGAATATGTTTCTGGCATACAGTGGTGATGGTTTCATGGATATATACTTATCTCTAAACTCATCAAGTCGAATACATTAAACAAGTACAGCTTTTCGTATTTCAGTCTTTTCACAATAAAGTCACGTAAAATAAAAGAAACAGCAAAGTGGGGAAGAATTGCACTAAATAAAAACTAGCAGAGATATATAAGATTTTTCTTAGGTATAGAAATTTATACAAGTTTCCAAGCCTTAGTTGGAGTATTTTGCAGTCTCATAAGAACATTGCTCATATAAACGTGAGTTTATGAAACTTACCAGAAGCTGGTTTTTAAAGACTAGATGAAAGATGAATGTTGTGATTAATTCCTGGTGAGCAGGTATCTATGAGAAACTAGCACATTTCTTATTACTGTGATACTGTTTCCCATCTGTATGACAAGAATGAAAGCAGTTTAGCAAACCATTTCTTCTCTTTTCTCCACACTCCCCATTTTGATTTCTGCAGACTCAATTCTCTTCCTTCAGAGACTCAAAGAAAAGATGCAAAAAGAGGATGTGTTTAAATTATGTCTTTATAATTTCAGTGACTCTAGCTGATGAATACTCAAGCCGAAACACGTGACTTTAATACTTTATTAACTCCTATCAAAAGTGTTTTCCTGTTTTTGGTTTTGATTTTCAAAAAACTTTCAGCCGTCCAAAACTGAATATACTCCTCTTAATAATGATACAAATAAAGGTTAATATAAATTTCACAGTTAAATGTCCAGAAAGGGATGTTCCTCCCATAATTCAAAATCAAATATAACACGTACATGTATTTGTTCAAATGCAAACACATACTTGATAGTTACAAAAAAAAAGGTAGATTTTTTTAAAGTTTATTTATTTAAATTAGTTTCAAGTATTGGTTAGACATATATATAGTTAAAAGTGTTTTTGATACTTGTAGTTTCTACTTTGTCAAAGAATGTTTGATTCTGTGTTTTTTAATACTTTTTCATTAATTTAAGGATTTATCATACTATAGGAAGAATTTAAAGAGGTAAAGACGTTGGAAAGGAATTTTTTTGTCTGTTCACTAAAAGCCATGTCTAATTAAATGTTAGAAGAAAGAATGAGAAATTTAGGTAAAGGCGATAAGTGACCTCAAGCAGACATAATGAGGAAAGAAATGGGACAAATCAAAGAAAGTCGGTAAGATTAAGAGTATTTTTGACAACTATTACCTTGTGAGGGAGGGAACAAAAACTTTAATGAAGGGAGTGGTTTTCTTGTTTTCACTCCATACATGTAAATATGTGGTGAGAATGAACGTTGAGTATGAAATTGCATGTTTAAACGGTGAAATTTTTTACAGCTTTATTGAATTATGATTGACAAATTTTGCATATTTAAGGACTACAATGTGATGATTTAATTTAAATGTATATTGTGAATTATTACCACAATCAAGCTAATATATTCATCACCTCACTTTTTATGGTCCGAACAGTTGAGATTTACTCTCTTAGCAAATTTCAAGTATACAATTCATTATTATTAACCATAATTATTATGCTATGCATTAGGTTTTCAGACCTTATTCATCTTATAACTGAAAGTTCGTATCGTTTGATCAACATCTTCTCATTTCCCCCAGTCCCTAGCCCCTGCTAACCATTCTGTTCTCTCTTACTATTAGCTCGACATTTTTAGATTCTACATATAAGTGACATCATGTAATATTTGTCTTTCTGTGTCTGGGTTATTTTACTTAGCATAATGTTCTCCAGGTTTATCTATGTTGTTGCAAATTATTCAGTGTTAAATGGTAAACATTTTCTTTAAATTTAAATTCAAATAAAAGTAGTCCCAGATGATTAAATCTGAGGCTAGTTGGACTAACTAATTGCTAAGCACTATAATTCAAACTCATCAAAAAGCATATGTTCATTGGTTTTATTTTATCAGTTAATGAAGGAAAAAAATGTCTTAAAAATAAAAGTTAACCCAAATTATTGCATTTCATGAATTTAAATACTAGATTCTTCAATAAACACTGAAGAATAGTATTTTTTATGACTTTGTACTTCAGATAAAGCTGGAGACATGTTTGGCTTAAAAGTTGTAATATTTTTCTTACAGATTTTACAGGCTACCTATTAATCAGAAAATTAATATAGATGGGTAATCATCATTTAAGGAAATTCTTTTAAGATGAAAAAATATATAAACATATGTACTATATAATAATAATTTTAGTAATAATAAGAATTCTTAGCCATTTGCCTAAACTAAAAGGACTTGTTTTAAAAGGCACTTGGCCTTATTTTCTAAATAAAATTTTAGTATTCAAAAAGAAACTACTTAGCAGTAATGACAAAAACAGGATCATAGATTGTAAAAATATGTTGGTAGTACTCTTATTTTACAAATGTAGAGAGTAAGGTTTGGTGAACTATGAGAGTAGCATACAAGATATGAGCATGACATGTAAATGATATATGATGTGTGCACTATGCTACTCATTGGAATAAAAGTTGAAAAAAGGTAACTCCCCAGATAATCACAACTAAACTCATCATAGGCTGCCTATTGCTGTTTCTAAAAAAACAAAGAGATATGTTTCTGTTAAGAGTTAAAAGATTATTATATCAACTACATCATTTAAATTGGCTTTGAAAAACAATTTTATCTATATGGTCATTATAATTGGGTATCTATGGGAACAACATTTATTATTACCAAAAATCATAAATCATTAATCATTTAGAAGGCCCAATTGACACGAAAGAAGCATAATATTTAGAAATCGTTCTTTGCAACAATAAGTAGGTTCAATGTAAAATACAAAGAGAAAAACAATGCCTCACATGGTCATCGTGAATAATATAAACCGAATATTGGAATCAAGGTTAAGCAATTGTTAAAAAGTTACTGCACGAGTGTGACCACAAAGTTAAGTGAACTGTAGATAAACTGACTTTCTAAATTGAAGAAGTGGTACAATCAAATTGGTTAAATAAGTTGTATATGACACCATAATTTTGATGATTTTTGCTGTTAAGTCTCTCTACATGTTACAAAATCAACTTGTTTGATTACTTGCTTGAGCTGACTTCTTTTAATTGCTAGCAACTTAGTTTTTCACCAGCATCCTATGCTATTTCTAAATTCTAGTTATACATTTGCTTATCTTAATTTTAAATATCATGTTATATATTTCCTACCAGTCAGAATAAAAACAAACAAACAGACAAACAGACAAAGCAACCAAGTGTCCTCATTAGAAAGAATTTAACTGTGAAATAACTCACACAAAGAATCTACCAGAATTATGTCCTTTGAATAACTCTATCACACCTCCTCTCCAGGATGATGGCACCTCATGAGTTTATTTCTTCTTTCTCATAAAAACTTTCTTCCACATGATACATCTGAGGTAAAAATTAAGAAGACTAGAAAAATTCAATATAATTTGTAAGATATCAAAGTTGAAATTTATTCTACAACAGTTAAATACTGAAGTAGTCACTCACTGAAGTCATTTCGAGGGGAAAAATATGTCATTTTTAAAGAGCCTGGTTTACAAACGTCAAAATAGCTCCCAGTGATGGGACAAAAATGATGTTAACTCAATGAATGGAAAAAGTTAGCATCTTATTCATAGGAGTTAAATTGGTTGCTGAGATCATGTAATTTTCATGACCAGATGGAAGCCAAAATATTATTTTCACCCTGTCTTAAGTCCTCATTTCTTGGCCAAAATTAGAATGGTCCTTAAACCACTGAGGTTACAATTCCCACCAAAAGATTCAGTAAAAGCCTGGATTGTCAATGACCACAACCTAGTCTCTATTAGAGGAATGAATTCATTTGGGTAATAAAAGCTGAGTTACTTGAGCTCAAACATCACTCTCTGCACTGTGAAATTACAAATCCTCAGACATGGGGATAGTAAAGCCTGCAGCCTTTACATCTCAGATGACATCTAAGCCCCCCAAACTTTTAATATTTCCTTGATTCCAGCAAGGAATGGCCTTCTGCATGTTAACATGTTTTAATTTAGTATTCCTTTAATCAACTTGGTGCCTATTAGAGGTAATTTTTCCATCCTCAAGGCTTTAGCTTTTATCTGACTCTGGTTGAGATTCCCATAAACTCACTCCATGCCATCAGGTAATATCCCAACTGTATTTTAAAAGATTATTTTGGATCACTAATTATACATGACTTTTCTGGCATTTTCTCTAAAAAAGATATTTTAAGTAAATGTCATGATCTGTCCATCATATTCAAAATCAACTTCTATTAAAGGTTTAAGCATTTCAGCTGAGCCCCTGGGACAGACATATCTCCCTACTTGGCAATAATATTGGTAAGAATAATATGTTTATTCATACTTATTATGTAGCATGAACTTTCAATATATTAATTCACTTAATACAATCATCCTGTGAGGTAAATACTATTATTACCCTCATTTTACAGATGGTTAAGAGAGCTTAAGAAATAACATACACAAAGTTATCACAGCTTTTAAGTGCACAAGTTGAATTTGAACTTACGTAAGCAGACTCGACAGCCTATGTGTTTTCCACTTGCCTGCACTGCTGACTTTAAGAGCTTTCCAAAAGGGGAATAAGATAGACACTTCTTTATGATGTTTTCTACAACACATTTATATCAACTAAAAGCTTGGAGCATAATTTTTATAAAGGAGATTGATCTTTGCTGACTTTTCATCCATTTCCGTTTGGTCTCTGCCCATCAGTCCTGCCACATCTATTCTTAGAATTTCATTTACCATGTGATCTCTCCTGGTTCCAGGTCTCTCACTGTGTCACTATGCATCAGCCTGTCCTCTACATGTCTGACTTGAGATTTGTCCCTTCTCTTCTTTTTTTCCTTTTTCCTCTCCACACTTGTGTCTGGTGTGCCAGAAAGAAAGTGTTATGCTTAATGTACAGTCGGTCTTCCTCTCAAAACTCAGGAAATAAATTTATAGTTCTAACCATACCACATGTCATAACCCTAAGTATTAATGGTGATTTGATTTGACTTAGGAAAATTTTCATTTTCTATAGAAAACTGGAGTAATTGTCTGGCAAATAAACTAAATCAATCATGTTCTCTCTCTCTCTCTCTCTCTCTCTCTCCTCTCTCTCTCTCTCTCTCTCTCATATATATATATATGTGTGTGTGTGTGTATACTTTATATATACTATAAAGATAGTGATGATGTCTTGTTAATTTTTTACTTTAACTACTCCCTTGCTTATTAAATAGTGCTGTTCTAAGATCTCTGAACAGAGTTTTGGAGTAGACTGGTGGAAAGAATTTGGGCTTGGGCCTCTTTATGTTGTATTAACAACTGCTGGGATGGGAGTTTTAATAATTTATTGTATTTGCACAGTTAATTTACTGTCTGCCTAGGAAGCGACCTGGTATTCAACATGAGCTATCGAAATCATTTTAGCAAATTATTTTAGTTATCATTTCAAAATAAAATATAGCATAAAAGAAATGCAAATTATAATAGGAACATATCAAGTTTAATAGCTATCTAGTAATCTAGTTGTGAGTGAAGTAAGAAAGTAAGATATTTCATTATATGAGTCTGTAATGGATTTCAATGTAGATGCATTAAGTTGAGTAAATCTAGATTTCATTGAGGAAGCTCACTGTTGAGCAAGGGAGAAAGGTAAACAAACATCACATTATACAATAAGTGTTGTAGAAAAAAGAAAACATGTAGAAAGAATATAGTTGAACATAGACTGGCTTTTTTTTCTGAAACATGATCTAAGAGTAGTTTTATATGATGAGGGTGTGTTTCTATGGAATGAAACAGAGAGAAAAAATGTTATCATAAGAGGATAAAATTTTAAGGTAATAATAATAATTTAGGTTAATGTCTATTATTTACACTGTGTTTGTGTTTGGCCATTCTTTTATGCTTTGCAAACACTAGCTCATTTAATTCTCACCACATTACAGGAGAAACAATAAAATCATCTTCACTTCACAAACAACAAAAATGAGACTTAATGAGGTGAAATAAATTGATCCACGTCATAGATTTAATCAACAGTTGTGCTTATATTGCAACCCAACCAGTCTAACTTCAAACTTCGGGGTTCTAATCAATAAAATGGACAGGAAGAGAATGGCATCTTAAGGTAAATGGAGTAAAAGCTGATTGAGGAAAACTCTTAATAAAAAATATTTTGAATGTGAGATAAAAAGACTTGAAATAGAGGAAAATTGGTGCTAAAGATGGAATCTCTGTGAGAAAGATTCAAATGGCAGGACTAAAGATAACTAGTAATCAACTAATAAGAGAGGAGAAAAATTAGAATTATTTTTATGACTGACTTTTCAGTCTTGGAGTACTAGGTAAATGGAAATGCCAGAAGAGAGACCAGGAAGCAGAAAGGATACGGTGTGAGAAAAATAATCTATTTAATCAGAACATGTTGAGATTCAGTTGCCTATATAGACACATTTGGAAACATTCTTCAAACAGATAAATATCAGGAGAAAGGCCATATTCAGGGGCATGCCATAAGATGCAAATAAAAAAATAGAAAAAAATATAAATAAAAATATAAAAAAGTAAATTTTAGATAAACGAAATTCTTTTTAATATAAATATGTTCTATGTGATATTTTACACTTATTTTAAAAGCATATTATTTATCTTAAATTCAAATTTCACAGGTTGTCCTGTATGTGATCTACAAACTGGAGAAGTAAATTTGAGAGGCGTCACCTTGCAAAGAGACCATTGATTGCTTTGAGCCAATGACATTACCTAAGAAAAATAATTTCTAAAAGTAGAGTCTAGATAATAGGGTCTATGATAGAATGTAAAGCTTTGCCCCTTTACTGAATTATTCACTTTGCCTTATAAGTTTGTACTCCACTTTGACTCCTGACTCAGCTATATAACATTCTTTGACAAAAAAATAAATAAATAAGACAAAATTAATGTGTGCCAGTTCTGTGTATGGATGTCCAATATCTTGCAGGTATCTATTTTGCTCTCATATTCCTGCCATCTCCATGAAAACATGTCTGATTTAGTCTACAGTAGAATGAGAGATACATGGAATAGAGTGTAGACACCCACTTACCTAAGCCAGTAATCAGTCAACTCCCAATCATATTAGTGAACCCAGAGAAGCCATCTTATTTCCCTCAGTCTTGGATGAATAAGCATAAAATTTATTGTTATATAGCATTGATGTATATAGTTATGCTGCAGTATTACAGTAGGATTTGTGTAGCATTCTTACGATCACCTTGATTACATGTGTTTGGGGACACAACCGTGTGCTTCGGTTGAAAACTCTTTACTATTTAATTTATCATTGGTTATTATTATCTCACAATCACTAATGAAAGATTTGGAATAGTAATTTAAGCTCCCCAAACTGTAATTTTTCTCACTTATTCACTACAAGAACAATACTTATCTCCTAAATTCTGAAACGTAGGTGTGATAATGTTTGTCAGGCAAAGTAAGTATGCAATAAATATATTAGTAGTAGTAGTAGTTATATTGAAGTTGCCTTTTGGTTATACTTTTATACCAAGCAGTGGCTAGCATATTATAAGTGATTAATAAATATCTATGAAAAAGGTTAATATAGTATGATGTTTAAAATAAAAATTAATGCTTATCTTTTTCATTAAGAGAATCGTATATAATTAAAAGGACTCAACTTAATGGAGAATCTGACATATAAATAAATAATTAATAGATTGCTGCTATTGTTGATTTATTCAGCACATGTTTTATGAAATACTTCCCATGGATCAGGCATTGCTCTAGGCACTGAAGATTCATCAATAAATAAAACAGATTAAGTCCTTGCCCATATGGAGTTTACATTCCCTGGGGAAGACAGATAATATGTGAGTAAACAATTAAATATGTAACACCCATTGATGATAAGTGCTATCAGATAAAAAGCTGTGTAATGGACTGGGAACCAACAGGATAGTCATGAAGGGCATTTGCACGTGATGCTGTCCGTGCCTTGCGGAATAAGAGAAGACACCACAACAGAGATAATAGGCTGACACTTGAAGATGAGTAGGAGCTCATTATGAAAAGTGAAGAGCATACTATCTGAGGTGAGAAAGGAGCTAGCATAAAGGCAAATATTTGAGAAAGATTATGGATTATTTAGATAATTACACTATTAATTCATTTAATGTTTACTGAGCTTCATATCTGGTGGATGAACTTTATGGTCCATGCTCTTCTGCAAATTGATTTTTCAACTGAATTATCTTATATATTTTTTCATATTAGAACACCAAGAGTTACATAACTTTCTTTATAATAGCAGCATGTGTGTCATCCCAAGAAGATACATCAAGAGTCTATTTAAACAAAGAATTTTGAAACAAAAGAACTAAAGGATGAATGAAAGCTTTGAGTCCTGGAAACCAGATAAGAACAGATGAGAATGTACAGCCATAGTCCCAGTGACAGATGATAACTATAGACATTAGAAAATGGGTAAAACAAGATTATATACAAGGAGGTAGCACAAAACAATTATTTTTTTGGATATGTTATTGGATGTGGAAATGAGAGAAGAGATATGGGAGCCTCTCCAAATTCAGACCTGACTGGCTGTATGGATTATGGTGCCATTATCGACCAGCTGGACATGTGGTTTCTATAGGCCATGGCAAAGTGCTTGGCAGAAATATAATTATATAACCATATTAAGTCTCAGAATTTCTAAACTCATTGCTGGAGCCATAGCTAGGTCTATAGCTTCACTCTTGTCCTCCAAATTTTGGAGAAGAGCAATTATATTTGTTGAATAGATAGATAGATAGATAGATAGATAGATAGATAGATAGATAGATAGATAGATATATAGATGACAGATAGATGATAGATGATAGATGATAGATAGATAGATAGATAGATAGATAGATAGATGATAGATGATAGATAGATAGATGATAGATGATAGATAGATAGATGATAGATGATATAGATAGATAGATGATATGATAGATATAGATACATAGCCATACATAGATATATGGATATATATTCAGATATCTATATCTATAATTATCTAAATTAAAAATAAAAATTTTTTATTCAGGCATTATAATTTGATCAGGTAACCTGTATTTTTACTCTATACACATATATGATAAAATATTCACTAAACTGCCCTTTCATAGTAATAGAGCATTTTTCATTGATTAGAGAGTTTTTATATTGATTTTCATCATTAGATTGCCTGTGACCAGTTTGAGCTCAGTAATGAGATGTGAATATGATTGTTATCCATCCATGTTTCAAGAAATTATTCTCCCTCCAATTCTATCCTTTAACATTAATACTGGATCCTAAATTATGCAATTTTTATTTGCTAACATACAAGGGTACACTTAACATTATTATGCCTTTTTCAGAATTAAGACCTATATCTTTAATAAGGAGATTTATCCCCTACTTTCATTGAGAAGAAATACATATTTTAGTGTCTTACTGACATAATAAAATTCTCCCAACAGAACTATTTAGTGACCATAATTTATAAACATGTTTTATTTTCCCAGCTTCTAATTCTTTAATAATCAAATCAAGAACATAAACATCACTTTTGCAATATGCTTCTAAAACCATGACATTTATGAGAATTACTAATTATCTTTAGGCACAAATCACATTTAATAGTTTCTGAACAGTTCAGATCAAAAATCAAAAATATCTTCAAATAATACCAACATTTAAACTTAATATGCATGGTACACAAGGTCATACTTAGTAAGGTGTACTATTTGTCTAGAACATAATTGTTCTGTAAAAGGCCCACTTTTTTAAGTTTGTTTATCAGGGCAAGCTTTAAATACTACAAGCTTTATATGTTCTTACACCCCTCATATATGCAAAGGTGCTAGCTAGTTCACATATTGTTAAGTTTTTAGAGAACTGAAAATAAGAAATCAAAGGTATCAATCATATAGAATCGTAACTACAGTTAACCTGCAGGGATCATTCCGCTGTACCTCTGATTAAAGCATAAAATAATCATCTAAAGAACTCTATTACATCCCAGGGATTTGGAACATACTGAATCTCCCTAGCAAGACTAAATGCCTGCCAAGGATATCTGCTGGAGATTCTTTGAACTGATGCCTTCTAGTTTAGTAGCACTTGTATGTGTACTAACACTAGTTCTGTCATCCTCACAGCATCATGTAAGGTATAGTCTACATAAGTGACTGGACCCTTGATCTATAGATTCTCCTCTTCTACTGTATTTTATTTTTATTGCTTCCCTTGTTCAGTTTTCTGATTTGAAATCTAAACTATACTGTAAGTGTAGTGGGAAATTGTTCATACAGTAATGTTCTTCCTTTGGGTTTATAGAAGAATAAAAAGAATTCTCAAGAGATAAGTAGTTGGGTAGAAGGGGTCCAAGCATGAATTTAAGTGGATTCAGACACATGTCTGGTCATGTCAGACGAACTAGTGAAACAGGCTGCTCTGACAACTTTAAAAGTTAGTTAAGAAACCTTCTACAGGAGGATTCAACCTGTGTTCATTGTCGATGTTTCAAGAGGTTTGTTTCAAGTGGTGAATCAAAGGAATCAGCTTAAAAGAAAGTCCCTTTGGAGAAACTGAGCAATTTTCTGGGGGAGAATAAATTTCAATGGAAGAAAGAGCCAACTTCCTTGACCATAACCTTGACTGTTAACAGCCACGAGACTCTTACTAATAAAGCATCTTGCATGTTATAAGGATTTGACTTTGTGCCTTCATCCATTCATGAGAATGTTAAGAGCCCTCTAATAAAGTGTGAAAAGAAATCAGAAAAGATTCCCTCACTCCTGTTTTCCAAAGAACACTGAACCATTGGGTTCCACGCATCGTGTCAGTGTTAGATGGATCTACCTTACGAGGGACGATAGCCATCAATATATGTCAACTATAGGTGTGTGGTTCCTGCTCAGGAAATGAATGATGCTTCTCAATATCCTCCTCTGCTTCATGACAAAGATGATAAAAAAAAAACAAAGGCATAGCTGGCCAGACCAGGGGTACCATGAAGATTTTCAGTGGGGAAAGGATATAGAAGGAGCATAGAGGTTATTTTGGATAGTGAAAATTCTCTATATTATGATAGATGCCTACCATATATTCTTCCAAACCCACAGAATGTAAAACACCAAGAATGAACCCTCAGGTAAACTATGAACTTTGGGTGATGATGTATCAGTGTAGGTTCATCAGCTGTAACGAAAGTGCCACTCTAGTGGGGGATGTTGATAGTGGGGGAGTCGGTGCCTGTGTGGGAGGAGAGGTATGTGGGAAATCTCAGACTTTCCTCTCAATTTTGCTGTGAATCTAAAACTTCTCTAACAAGTAGTCATAAAAAAAGAAGATATTTGCTAATATCAATGTGACACAGAAGAATGCGCTTTAATGTAATATGCGAATGACACAATTCTTAGTAATTCCAGGAACACTTGAGGGACACTAGAGGAGGCTGATTTCCTAAGTGAGTAGACAGTGGTAAGTTATTTTCATTTATGTTAATATGACAGCTTATGAGTTCTCAAGTTGGCGCAATGTGGTGAACTAGAAACATTTGCATTATACTATACCATGTAGCCACAGACCTCATTTTTCCTAAGCAAATTTTTTAAATTAGTTGCCAAATAAGATGTTAAAATAATAAAAATAGAAACATCACAACAGGACAATGAATTTACATTTTAAGTAATCAATTTATTGGACAAAAGCAAAATGCAAGTTTTATCCAGCGTCTTGCTAGAAAGATAGCATCATGGTAATAGCAGCAAGAAAAGTAAACGAAAAGGAGATCAAACTAGAATGGTTATGCACATGGAATATGCTTTTAGCTGATGTCTGTGTGAGTAAAGGCACCAAATATTCATAGAAACAGTCTGACGACTTACAAGTAGCTATCAACTGATCCTGGAGAATATAAGACGAATGTTTTGGGAATGAAAGCACAAGATGGGACCAAATACATTTGGAGGTTTTCCATCAGCGTCCACTTATAGCAAATTTTTAGTAGAAACGGGAGAATCCATATCCTCCATAGCACGATGGGCGGCAGCAGCCATACCCGTAGGCTCCATAATAACAGGGGCGGTAGCAGCCACATCCATAGCCTCCGTAGCCACAGCCATAGCCCAGTCCGCGGAAGCTGCCACATCCGCAGCCATAGCCACAGCCCAGGCCACCGAAGCCTCCATAGCCGTAGCCCAGGCCTCCGTAGTAGCTGCCGTAGTAGCTCATGGTGTCAGGGGTGGAGTGTTAGTTTGCTGTTCAAGGCAAGATCCTGAGTGCGAATGTCAGTATGCGTCGAGGGCAGCTTATATACTCGAAGTAGAGCATGTGATAAAACACGTGCCCCACCTTTGGTGTCATTCCATGAATGACACTTGCCTGAGACGACTCATTAAATCTCTGGTCTCCTGACAGCACTCCTTAAGAATGTCTGAGCGAGCTTGGCTGCCTAGTTATGTTGTTTCTGAGCTTGTTGCTCTAATTTTGTTAAAAAGAATCGCTGTTTCTTCAAAGTATAGACACACCGAATCCTAATTAGAATTCTTTATTACCAGGCACTTAACATCAGTCCCACTAAATACTGTTGAATTTCTAATGAGAATCTGATCATAGGCGTTTTGGGAAATTGTTTTAGATTCTCCCAAATATCAAGAAACAATCAGTTAAAACTCTCTTAAATTTTTCTTTTTTTTTCAAAAAGCACACATTTTGCAACATGAGCAGTGAAGGATGTACTTCTTTTCAGAAGATTAAAAAAAAAAATACGTCAAGAAAGATTTGGTTCACCTGCTGTGTATACCAGAAAACAAAAACGAAAGCTTACTTGCTTTCTAGAGCTTTAGAACTTTTACCATAAACCATCAGTAGATTTATTTTTGGCTTTACACACTGACATACTTGTTTTAGTTAAAAAAAATATAGCACATTGGAGTCAGCAGTGGTGAGACCAAGTCACAGTGACCAAGAATCTATCTTGTGAGAAGCCTTCAACAAGTCTTCTTTTTATATCCTGGGCCCTTTCTCCAAATGAGTTCTAGCCTCACTGCTACTACAAATGTAGATTATATTTGCCTCCCCTTTACCTCTTTACCTAATCCGTCATTTAGCCATGTATGCCATTGTATGCCATTTTCAAATCGCACTTGAAACATCACCCAACTTCCCTCCGTGATTTGTTACTGCGCGCGGGTAAAAATGTGAAGTGGGTAAATGGTTTTGTCTCCACCTGTATATTCAAGTCAACATTACATTCCGTCCATCAAGATCTCCATAGTCAAAATTATCCGTTTGCCCCCGTCTTTGCCTAATCCTGCCCATTTTTTTGTTTTCAGGCAATTTCTAACTAACCTTTCCTAAGATACCACAAGACCCTTCTAAGATACAGATGTTACTTGCCTGAAACATACTTCGACTCCTAAAATCATCTGAAATTTTTAAAGGACTTGTACAACCAGGAATACTTCAGAAATTCTCTAAATGTATGACACAATTGTAAAAAAAAAAAAAAAAAAAAAGACAAGGAGTGAAAAAACTCTTTGTAGACATTTGGCCTCATATTCACAGAGTCCCTCACTTGATCTTGAGCCCAGAGAGTTAGTTACCGATACCCAAAGCTGATCCCAACCTAATTAAGCCCTATGGAATGCAGCAGTATCTTGAAATTTAGGATTCCAAAAACTAGTTTTATCTGGTTATGCTCATATGCTAAGCTTTTGATAAGATTTTAAGCAACATCAGGATCAAAATTTTTTGATGGTTTTGTTATCTTGACAGCATCTAAGCAAAACCTAGCATAGTTGGCGTTCAGTAATTTTTGAAAGAATTATATGACTTCAACTAAAATTAAAGTAAGGACCAACTGAATGGGTGTTCTAGGAAATGTTTTAAGGCTGACCTAAGTTCCAACAGGCTTTCTGGTTTTAGAGTGGCATTTAACTCAATATTAATTTTATCTCTGTGCAATCTCAACCTAAATTCATTTTATTTTTATTTCTTGCTTTATAAAATCAACCAAATGATAAAATATTTCCATTTTTAATGAATCATTTAGGATTCTGAATAAATTGTATAGCATTAAGGATTTCACACTGTTCTCATGTAGCTCTATCAGAGCATGTGACCATGATCAAGAGCTATTTTTCATTTGTTTTTAATGGGTAAGACTGTTTTGACTTTATATACGGAAATGATATGAGACACAAATAAAAATCTTTAATAAACAATAAACACAAAATTGTTTTCAAAGAAGAAAACACATGACTATGATATATATAACTTCTAAATGTTCTCTAGCTGTAAAAATAAGAAAACAACTGTTTAAAAATATGGGACAAATCTGTATTTTGTATTTTTTTATATGCACCAGTGAAGAAAAAGTCACATTGGAAATTTCATTAGGGAGGTGTTATTTTTCTGTCTATTCAGTGTATCAAGAGCAGATTTGGACTATTCTTATTTTTTTTTATAAAGTTTTATCTCATGACCCAAGTTTTTATTCATGTTTGGTGGATAGAGGAGTAAAAATTGTTCTTTTTGTTATAAATTCAAAACATTTCCTCTCACTTCAGATATAGTTCAATGCAATGTAAATAGAAGAAAATTATGATAATATTGATTATACTAAGAATGTCAACTGCAGTAATAATTGTATTGATTACAGCCTGTCAGCTCCATGGAAACTCTCCCTGGAGATATTAGCCAGATGAAAGGAAAATAGAAATCCTACTTTACTGGATCAAACCTCATAGCCTTCAATAGTTACTTGGCTCTATCTGCCTTGTTCAACCCACTGTGATAATACATATGTCCCAGGAAACATTGACTGAAAGAAGAGTTCATGATGCTTATTTTTGTTTAGTATTGTTTGTGTTTTGTTTGTTTGTTGTTGTTGTTACTTAGTTGAGTTTTAACATTGTTCATTATTTAATTACATTCAAAAGCATATAAATTAGAAATCAATAGGTACAATTCTCACTATCAAAACAATAAAAATGTTAGAAAAACATAGGTGTCAAGTGATGACTCCATTAAATCAGTTATGATAATTAGTCCTTCTTCTAACCATGTGCTGAACATATAAAATGGCTTATTTGACAATATTCTATGAGAAAATACATAAAGAGAAAGTCAGCATGTAGTCAAATACCTGGGATTAAAGACAGCATGGTTCTGGCCCTAGTCTTGACTAATTACCAGGGAAAATCACATAATTTGGATTTTCCTGCCTACAAACATATGGGACAGGATTGCAGAGTTTTAATGCCCCTTTTCAGGAATTTAATTCTATAATTTTACTTTTATCTTTGTTTTATTACATTTGCCCAACTTTTATATCAAATGTCATCACCTGAACATATCATACAGTTTTACAAAAACAATATTTTTGTAACTATTTTACATACTCTTCCTAATTTCTCATACTGCCAATAAAATGGTCACTTTTGAAGGGATAATATATTTACCAAAACTCAGCTTTCTATGATTGCTTTTAAATATTGAATTATATTTTTAGTCACTTGAAGCTACGTAATATTTTGCTTTATAATGATATTCCTGTTATCATCCTTATTTGATTACAGTTACTTAACATGTTGACGAGGAGGAGGAGTGCTGAAGAACAGTGTTCCCTTCACAGGATAAGTGAAACGAATGAGTTAAATAACCAAAGGTCACATTTTATTATTCAGCCATGACTTTTAAGTCACTCTTACTTTACATTCATAACACACTAGATAAAGGCAGAATATTATGAATAAAGAAAGATAATATATAATTCAAAGAATCATGGAAAAAAGCTTGCTTTCTCTAAAATTCATATGTGGATTATAAGATTTGTGAAAAGTTTGCTATGATTATAGTTTTATTAATATGGATGTCTAGCAACCATAAATAGGTATGTTTAACACCACTTGTTTTTATAAAAAGTATAAAAGGAGACAATCAGAATTTTTGAAGGAGGTAGAGGATTAGTTCCCGATCTTGAACTCCATTAAGAACTATATATAAATATTACAAACTTTGTAAAGTAATTAATTTGTTATAATGCATATATATTACATCTCCATGGCTGACTTTTGCTGTCAAATTCAATTCTGAATGTTATATAACAAAAATAAAAACAAACCGTAACATTCTATTGTTTTGAATTGTAACTCTCAAACTATAGTTTTCTTCTATGTGATTATATGTACATATACATGCATATATAATTATGTGTTTTGTGTTTCTAATCGGCAAATTGTAAAACCTATATATAAGTATGTACACATAATTGAGTTAAATGAACCGAAAAAAGCTACCTTTTTTTTTTTACTTGAAATTAGATCATTAGTGTGTATTCAGCATAAATCATCTGTTAGTGCCTAAATTGGCGATGCCAGGAGACATGATGCAGATATGCTTATAAATAATAGATTCTCTGAAATTCTGAGATTTCTCTTGATCATTGGCCTACAGGAACTCATTCCACTGACAGAAGATTGTTTTGGCAAATCTACTCATGATGACAGATGTTGGGTTACTAGACTAGTTTAGTAGAAGCCAGAGGGTCCATATCTTCCATAGCACAATGGGCAGCAGCAGCCATATCTGTAACCTCCATAAGAAAAGGGGTGGCAGCACCCACATCCGCAGCTTCTATAGCCACAGCCCAGCCCTCTAGAGTAGCTTGCATAATAGCTCACCGTGTCAGCTATTATGGTAAATTGGTAAATTGGTTGCTGTTCATGGCAAAATCCTGAGTGAATGTTAGCATGTTTAAGAGAACGCTTAACATACCCTGAGCACAAAATGTGATAAAACATGTGACCATTCTTTTGTATCATTCCAAAATATCCATTTACTTGAGGCAACTTATTAATAATCTGTTTGCTAACACAAGGAGAGACTCAGACTCATTAAAATTTTTGAGCTTGCATAGCTGCCTAGTTAGGACACCCTTGAACTCATTACATTCTTTCTTTTTTAATGAGAAAAAAAATCTGTCTTCAAAGTTACAAAATAAAAATTCCCTAAATAGAATTCTTCATTGCTAAGCATATTGCATCATCGATATTTGATGGTGTTTTCTCATTAAATATTTTGTCATTTCTAATATTCATATCATTCTTTGGATCATTGTATCTCTTTTTTCAACTAGATTCCAATATATTTATCAATTTTAAAATATTTAAATCTGTCAAATTTATTTCTCAAGTCAAAAATACTCGCATACACACAGAAACAAGAAAACTATTTGGATTTTATATATCCTCTTACAAAATATCTTTCTGATTTATCAACATAGTAAAATTTACTTCAGAATCTGAGGGACAGTTTAAGAAAACAAACTCACACTTATAACCAGTCTGAATACCTGTTCAAAAATATTTTTACACCATTCCTCTCTTTTCCAGAACAGAAAAGTATTATCTAAAAATACAGATAATCTCTGCTTCCTGCTTTACAGTTACCATTTTTCTTCCTTCTCCTCTCTTCCTAATAATGCATACATCATTTCTCTTATCCAATTTTTCTTTCTACCTTCATTCCGCTTTCATCTCCAATACATCCTTGCACCTGCTAGTTCTTTGCTATTATTCTTTTTTTTTTCCAACAGTATTTCATCCCTCTACTCACATGTTTAATTTTAGCATGATATTTTTGTCCTTATATTTTCTTTATCAGTCCTCGGTGCCCTACCCTTTATTTTCTCTTAAGCAATCAGTAAATGTTCTTAATAAAATATTCTAATTCATCAAGGTTTTAAATTAAAATATATACATATATTTCTGTACTTTTAAGAGTGTGTAATATTTTTTTAAAAGTCTCCTAAAATCTCGATGCCTTGAAAATCTACAAAAACAAATGTGTAGTGAGGAAATGACTGAGACAAAAAACAAGAATATAAATATTAATTTGCCAGCCTTTGTGGACTTTAGATCACTCTGTAAAGATAGGATAGGAAACCCAAGTTTAAGCCCACCACCCAAATTTAAGACCTACTGGAATGTGGTTATATCTTGGGCTTAGCTTTTACTTTACATGACATGACTTTACATGTCTCCTTTCCATGACTTTAATGTGTAACTGAGAATTTTGTTTTGTTGTTGTTTTATTTTTGTTTCATTTCTTTTAAGGTTTATAAGTAATATTTTTGATACTACATATTCCTAGCTGAATTTATTCACTGATCATCCAAAAAAAAAAACATATTTGTCAATTAATGAAAAAATGAATTCTACCTCTTAACAATTTCTAGCAAGCTCTAAGATGGAATAAAAACTCAAAAGCTTCCATAACATCAAACATTAAAGAAATATGTAAGTAAGCCAATGTTTGCCTTGGCTGTTAAATCTCTTTTTTTTTCTTTATTAAAATTTATTCCACCTTTGACTTTTATTCTGAAAAAAAAAAAAGTTGGCACAATATTTTATTCTCAGTGAGTGATAATGAAGCCCAACAATCATAAAATTAACAAGTTTAAGAATTTCATGAATAGTTAAATAAATTTGCTAGATTTTTTGACTCTCATAAGGGCTAATTCATTTTGTTATTTCTGATGCAAATAGCTATATCTGCATGAGATAAAAACCAATAGGTTTTACAATTTCTTTTAAAAAGCTTAATAATAAAATATATCCTGATTTATTTATGTAATTTTAAAAAGGAAAATAGTAAAATATATATATTTCACAGTATATACACACATATACAACATATCACTTATATATATACACATATATACATGTACCTACATATGTATAATATACATGCATATATAAGATTTAAAAGAAAAAAGTTGTAAAATAGATGAACCAATATATTTGTATTGAATTTTTTCTGAGCTAGAAAATTGAACAATGGTAATAGCCTTTGGATACTAATCAGTTTTGGAAGTTAAGAAATGTATAACTTAGTGAACTCAAAGACTTTGACAATCCTTTCTTTGTCGTTCTGTTTGTGAGAGCTTTGTACAAAAAGACAATGAATTGATTATGAAATTCAGATTCTGTGTTGATATGTAAAATAATAAAAATATGTTCTTCTATTGGACAAATGATAACTTTTTGTGAAAGAGGGGTACTTCTGCTATAAACTCACAATGCTTCTTTTTTACTCAGACAAAAATGATTAAATCATAAATAAGATGTAATAAAATATGCTAATGTATTCACTAGGAATGTCATACACAATGCTAGTCCATCTTATGACGTTGATGGCAGTTTTTATTTTTAGCCCTATAGGTCATGTACATAGACTATAAACTGAGCCACCCACTATACCTCACCTATCTGTACATTGAGATAATGGAGCCACCCACTATACCTCACCTACTCTGTACATTGAGATTCTACAGTGATCAAAGGTTAGATGATAACTGATGTCTGAGCTAATCTGTCATTATATATAAACTAAATAAGTTTGAACTCTTCCAATGAAGACTTTGATCTTTTGATTTAGTTATACATATACATATGGATGTGTAGAAGGAGATGCATACAGCTGTGAGTGAAGTTTAGATAAGCTAACACTGAAATTAAGTTTCAATTCTCTATATCAAAACAATAAATGTTATAGAAAAAAATTACTTTGGTATGAAGTTTGTAGTAAAGAAAAATGCCATGTCAAGTCATGAAGATACAATAAGAATAAGCTAACAGAAAGTTTTGGTTAAAATGGTTTGGGTTAAATTACCTAAATGAAACAAATTTATACCAATTTATTACTGACTTGTAGATCAGCTGCTTGATGAATATGTCAAATGAAATAAAGCTCAGAAGAGTATAATGCACAGAATGAGATTATACAAAATAAAAAATTTTGGACAGGTGGTTTACTTTCATAAGCCTATGACATAGTTTGATCTGTTACCATTTGCTTGTGATTACAATAAAAGTATGAAATAATCAAATTTTGAGTAAATGGAAGAAATCATAAACTGAACTGAGAAATGTGAGTTGAACTAAATAAAACACATATGTTTGATAAGTAAATATATAGGTATGTTAAATTCCCATTGCTTGTTGTTGCTAAGTTAAATCTGAGTACTATCTAAATAAAACCAAGAGACTGAATATATTCAATCACCATTTTGAAATAATTTTTTCATTTCATTCTAGAATTATTGGTCTTTATATCTATCTTCCTATCTCTGCACGTGCTTGTGAGGTATTGAAAAAAAACAACTGATTCTTAGCCGAGGAGATAACTTCCCACATTCCAGTTGAGTAGAATGTAACCATCACCACTTCCACATAACTGAGTTTCATGAACAAAACAAAACTGTTGTGTTTTCAAATTTAATATTTTTTGGAAAGTGAACAGATAAAGCAATCAGTTATAAAAGGAAAAGTAGAGGATATCCATAATTCTGAAAAGTTAAATACTTCTGGGCAAGTAACCCCAGCACAACCTTGGTTGTACAGTTATTGAGCTCATATCTGGAGAGTTCCTTATGAGTTCAGGTGGTGAGTTGCTGAGACAGTAGATTAGTAGAAGCCATAGAATCCATATCCTCCATAGCACGATGGGCGGCAGCAGCCATACCCATAGCCTCCATAGTAACAGGGACGGTAGCAGCCACATCCATAGCCTTGATAGCCACAGCCATAGCCCAGTCTGCGGAAGCTGCCACATCCGCAGCCATAGCCACAGCCCAGGCCTCCGTAGTAGCTGCTGTAGTAGCTCATGGTGTAGTGGTGGTGATTTGGTTTGCTGTTCAAAGCAAGATCTTGAGTGTGCATGCCAACCTCTGTACTAGTATACTTATATTCCCTCTTCGGATCACGTGATAAAACACAAGCCACTTATTCTTTGTGTCATTCTGTGTGTTACCCTTGTTGACATCTGTGGAGGCCCTCATACTCATTAAAGTGTTTCAGCTTGCATTCTTGCCTAGTCACAGTGCCTCTTAAACCTGCTGAATCTCTTTTATGAAAGATATTTCTGTATCTTCAAAGTATGGACATACAAGACTGAATAAAATTCTTCACAGCCATGCATATTACATAACACACTTGACAGTGTTGTGTTTTAAAATGAAATATTGCTTCATCTCTGCCTTTTCTTGAATTATTATTCTTCGCTTATGATTAAATAAAAGAAACTAGTCAAATCAAGTCTACAATTTATCACACACTTTTACAGGCATCTAATACTTCATGGTGAAGTCTTTTCAAAGCTAAAAAACATTTGAAAATCTGTAAGCATCTGTCACCTGCTGCGAACAGTAGTATAGAAATTCAGGGGGGAAAAATGTTGCAATAAACTATTCTTTTTCTATCAGTTTACAACATTGGCTGTCATAAATAATGTTCTCTTTTTCTAGTCTTGCATACTAGTTTGGAAAATAAAAATATTTGGATTAATAATATAAAGTAATATTGTTCAAAAATTAAAGGCAAATTATAGTAATCAAAAATCTATTTCAGAAGCAGCCTTAAAAACTGCTCTTTTTTCACTTCTTGACTCTCTTTTTGACATATCTGTTCAAAGTGTTACTGAAAATAGAGATTACATCTGCTTCCCCAGCATCATGGACACCATTTCCTCCCTTTCCTGGAATCCATATACTTTCAAATATCACTTTGTCTCAGCTCCTCCCAATTCCCATTAGGGTCTCGGACTAGGTAAAAGAGTGAAATATATACAATTTTTTCTTTGGCTCTCATACATTTTTATCTAGTGCTTACTTAAATTCTTTCATACATATCTTCACTTTACAATGTTATTGCCTTTGATTTTTCTTTGACCACAGTGATTTTTTTCCCAGAAAATAGCTAGCTAGTCTCTACTAAAATATTAAATATTTATTAAGATCTATGATGTCGAGAATGTATGCCACCTCCAAAGACCCTAGAAAATTTAGTACAGACTCTTAACACTGGAAATACCTTCAGAATCTCTCTCTCTCTCTCTCTCTCTCTCTCTCTCTCTCTCTCTCTCTCTATATATATATATATATATATATATATATATATATATATATATATATACACACACACACTAATCGAAGACAAAAATTTTTTCAGTTTACTCCATGAAGTTAATCACCCATACCAAGGCTGCCCTAAATCCTGTTAAACACTCCAGATATGCTCTTAATTGAATTAAGTATCTAAATTCTTGTTAACCTTTTATGACTTTAAATATAATGTTGACCTTCTGTTGAGTTTATAAGCAATTATCACATGATACATTTGCCCAACTAGACTTGACTGCTGTTCAATGACTAACAGGCAGTAGAAATTCAATAAAGAAGTGCTGAATGGATGAATGCTTCCCAAGGTTCTTACCTGTGCCTTTCATAGACATGGATAATGACTGCATCTAAGAATGTAAAAGAGAAATTGCCTCAAATAGCTTTCTTGCTTTAAAAAATACATAACCCATCGTTTTATCTACTTGTTGTTATTGTTGTTTTGTTCAAAGCACATTGTGAAATGCATAAATCTTAAGTGTAAAAGTTAATGATATTTTGCATCCATTCACAAATTACCTGAATCAATCACATTCGGATTTCCCAAATTCTTCTCTTGACCATACCAACTAGTAGTTTACTGTACTCCCTAGAAGTTTAACTGTTCTGGATGTCACAACAGAATCATATGTGATACCAGAATGTTTTCCCCACTGTACATCATTGTTGTTGCATGTAGCATTGGTGTGTTGTGTTCATTGTACAAAATAGCCTGCTCTAATAAAATCTATATTTGAGCAGTTTCTTGTTTTCTTTTTTCTTTCTTTCTTTCTTTTTTTTTCTTTCTTCTGTTTTTTTTCCCTAATATGTGTGAATAAAACTGATGTGTGCCTTTTAATAGAGATTTTTTTGATAGACCTACGTATGCTTTCTCTTCAGTATACATAATACGAAGGACATAACTTACAAATATATCTAAGTAGATTTTCCCAAACAATTTTCCAATACACTTGTTAAATTTAGACATCCATAAATATCCTCTTTTTTGAAGTGTTCATTCAAGTATTTTTCCATTTTTAAACAAAAATTAAAAATTTAATTTTATTATTAACAGTAGCTCTTTACATTATTGGGTACTGGTGTTTGTCAGATTTATGTAATAAAAATATTTTACTCAGTATTTGCTTTGGTACTTTTTCACTTAAAGATGGTGTCTATATATAAACAGAACATTGTAATATGATAAAATCTAATTTATTCATCTTTCTCTTCTATGGTTATTTTTTGTTCTAATTAAGACATTTTACTACCTCGCACATTATTAAACTACTCTTGTCTTCTTCAGAACTTGTTCCATTTTAAATGATCATCCTAAATATAAAAATACAGTTAATAATTCAAGTATTTTATTTTCATTAAATCTAGCTGAGACATAAAATTCCAAATTAAAAAAAAAACAGTTTTTAGTATGCCACACTCTGCTTATTTAACATAAGTTTTGGGGTTGATGAACCTGTATTGAAGAGTTCTCCCTAAGATAAGGAATAATTTTTCCTAGAAGTGAAGATATGATGTATTTCCCCTTATATTCAGCAGAGATCCATAAAAGCAATAATTTCGAATTCTAACAATATGATAATACTACCTTACATTAGGAGTAGCATGTACCTTCTCTAAGTACTTATATTTTTCTTCTTCTTTGAAGCCTTTTCTCAAATTATGGAGAAATGCAATTAGTTATTAATAATAGAATAGTTAGAAGCAACCTAAGTGCTTATTAATAAACAATTGCATAAAGAAGATGTGGTACATATATATAATGGAATATTACTTGGTCATAAAAAATAATGAAATCCTATTATTTACAACAACATGGATGGATCTGAAAGGTATTATGCTAAGTGAAAAAAATCAAACCAAGAAAGACAAATACCATTAGATCTCACTTATAGGTGGAATCTAAAGAACAAAATAAATGAACAAACAAAACAAACACAGACTCACAGATACAGAGAAAAGATGATGTGTGCCAGATAGTAAGGGGTTTAGGGGAATATGTAAAAAAGATGAAGGGATTAAGAAGTACAAATTGGTAGTTACAAACTAGTCAAGGGAAGTGTGTACAGCATTGAGGGTACAGTCAATGAGATTGTAATAACTACATATAATGCCAGGTGGGTACTAGACTAATGGGGGATGACTTCATAAGACATATAAATGACTAACCACTATGCTGTCCACCTAAAACTAATATAATATTGAATGTCAACTGTAACTGAAAATTAAAAATAAAAAACCATGTAAGGGGTAAATTTAATTCTGAGAATTTTTAGAATTTTAAGAACGACTTTAATATATTTGTTTGTTAATCAGTAAACTTTACCCTGAATAAATATAAAAGTGGAAATGAAAAAAAAATGAATGGTTATCGTTGCCCTCTGTTAAACTAAGTAGGATAGTTGTCCAATGGAGTCATGGTGCTGATACTTTTCTTACCTAGTCAGTGTGAAGCTAATAAACTATGACTATATTGATTAAAAGCATAGGTGTTACTAGCTGGCTGGACAAATCTATTGTTAGGTTTAGCAAATAAGTTTTTAAAATGCATCTTAATATTTGAACAGCACTTAAATTTAACATTGTTTACTACTCGTGTTTTTTTTTTCAGATCCAGCTGAACTAGAAATTATTCATATGAAGATTCTAAATTAAAAAAAAAACATTGCTAAGCCAAATGAGGTAATTAACATAAAAAGTGAACCAATTCTTATAACTCTGTGTTTATATGGCTGTAATAATTACAAGGACATATAACCAAAACTTCAAGACTGTTTCTTTGGAAGAACTCCAGGAGGGAAATATACCCTAAAAGGGAGAGTTGCAATTTAAATAAATAATCAATAAATAATTAAAGCTGTACATGCCATTTTGAATAAGAATAATTTATTGCAAAGGGAACAGAAAAATTCCAGTGTGAAAGTACAAATAGAGGACACCAGGAGACATAAAAGGCAAATATTAAAAAAATGAATACTCTTAAAATTTAAGATGCTAAATATGTTTCATCTTGGCTTGGTCCCAGTTATTTTGTTTGATTCAAATTTGAGTTAATTCAATTAATCATCTTAAAGCTTCAGATGTTGGGCTCCCAGGGTAGGATTTCAGTAGAAGCGGGAGAATCCATATCCTCCAAAGCACGATGGGCGGCAGCAGCTATACCCGTAGCCTCCATAATAACAGGGGCTGTAGCAGCCATATCTGTAGCCTCTATAGCCACAGCCATAGCCCAGTCCGCGGAAGCTGCCACATCCACAGCCATAGCCACAGCCCAGGCCACCGAAGCCTCCATAGCCATAGCCCAGGCCTCCATAGTAGCTGCTGTAGTAGCTCATGGTGTCAGGGGTGAAGAGTTGGTTTGCTGTTCAAAGCAAGATCCTGAGTATGAATGTCAGTATGTGCTGGAGGATGCTTATATACCCTGAGCACAAGATGTGATAAAACATGTGACCATTCTTTTGTATCATTCCAAAATATTCATTCACTTGAGGCAACTCATTAATCTGTTTGCTGACACAAGGAGAGGCTCGCACTTATTAAAATTTTTGAGCTTACATAGCTGCCTAGTTAGGACGTCCTTGAACTCATTACATTTTTGCTTTTTAAATGAGAAAAATATCTGTCTTCAAAGTCACAAAATAAAAATTCCTTAAATAGAATTCTTCATTACTAATGATATTGCATTATTGCTATTTGATGAAGTTTTCTCCTTAAACAGTTTGTCATTTTTAATGTTCATATCTTTCTTTGGATTATATCTTCTAGCTAGATTCAAATACACTCATCAAGTTTAAAATTCTTAAATCTACCAAATTTTTTATATGTTAAATTTATATCTCAAGATAAAACACACACACACCACACACACATAGATACACACACACATAAGAAAACTATTTTGATTTTATATATCCTGTTGCAAAATATCTTTCTGGTTTATCAGCATAGTAAACTTTACTTCAGACACTGGTGGACAGTTTAAGAAAACAAACTCACATTTAGATCCAGTCTGAACATCTGTTCGAAAATATTTTCATTACATCATTCCCCTCTTTTTCAGAACAGAAAAGTATTATCTAAAAACACAGATGATCTTGGCTCTCTGCTTTAGTTACTGTTCTTCTTTACACTTACCATTTTTCTTCCTTCTCTTCCTGAAAACACACACATCATTTCTCTTATCGAAACTCTCTTTCGATCTTCATTCTGTACTCATTTCGATACATACTTTCAGCAGCTAATTCTTGTGCTTTTCTCCATTTTTTCATCCCCCCATTCATATGTTTAATTTTCACATGACATTTGTGTCCTTATATATTCTTTACCAATTCTATATGGAATGCCCCTTATTTTCTCTTAGGCAATCAGCAAATGTTTTTCATAAGATATTACCTCTCTATTAAGGTTTAAATAAAAATATGTATATATTACTACACTCTCAAGGTCATATCATATTTTTAACAGTGTCTCACAAAATCCTCATGCCTTAAAACTCTTCAAAAATAAATGTATAGTTGGGAAATGACTGAGACAAAAAAACAAGGATATGAAGATAGGTGAGCCTTTGTAGATTTCCTCAGCTCATTTGGTGACGATAGCAAATTGAATTCAAGTTTAAGCTTATGGTCCAAGGTAGAGCCCCAGTGGAATGTGACTATATCTTTGGCTTGGGTCTTTACCATTATTTTACTTTTTACTTTACTATTAGTTTTCTTTACATGACTTTAACATGTAACTGAGGGTCTGTTTTGTTGTTGTTGTTGGATTTTGTTTTGTTTTGAGGTTTATAAGTAATATTTTTGATAATACACTTTCCCACTGAATTTGTTCACTGTTCTTCAAAAGAAAACATATTTGTTGAATGAATAAAGGAAAGAATTCTTCCGCCACAGCTTATAGTAAGTCTCTAGAATAGAATTTGGACTCAAAAAATTCAGATTTTGAAGAAATATTGAACCCAATGTTTGCCTTGGATGTTCAATCTCTTATTCTTGTTTACTAAAATTTATTCTATCTTTACTTTTAATTCTGAATAAAAAGGGCAAGATATTTTATTCTGTGTGTCATTTTGAAGCCAATCACAAATAAATCTAACAAGTTTAAGAATCTCATGAATAATTATGTGCATTTGCTAGATTGCTTGACTGTGATAAAGGCTAATTGTGTTGTTTCTGATGCAAATAACAATATCCACATGAGTTAAAAACCAGTAGATTTTTAGAATTAAAAAAATCCATAATGAAATAAACCATATATGTATATTTTAAAAAATAGTGGGATATATATCACAATGAAGTAAATACACATATATACATGCATACATATCACTGTGATATGTATATTTACACATAAATATATACATACATATATATACATATATACATACATATACATACATATATATGTGCACATATAATATACATATGTATATAAAATTAAGAACAAAAGTTCTGAACTATAGGAACCAAATAATTTTTATCAATATCTTTCTGCATCAAATAAATAGAGCAATGGTAACACCTTTAGATACTAATTATTTTTGGAAACTAAGAAGTGTATATTTCTTCTTACTCTTAATTCAGTGAACTCAAAGACTTGAATAATTCTTTGTTATTTTGTTTGTGAGAGCTTTTCACAAAGAAAAGAGAATGAATTGATTATGAAATTCAGATTCTGTTTTGATGTGTAAAATAATAAAAATATGTTCTTCTATTGGTCAAATGATGGGTTTTTGTGGAAGAAGGGTGCTTCTGCTATAAACTCATAATGCTTTCATTTTACCCAGACAAAAGTGATTAAGTCATAAAATAAGATGTAATAAATTATGCTAATGTATTCACTAGGAATGTCATACACAATGCTAGTCCATCTAATGAGATTGATGGCAGTTTTTATTTTTAGCCCTATAGATCATGTGCATAGACTATAAACTGTTACCTGATTATGTATCAAATAATGGAGCCACCCACTATACCTCACCTACTCTGTACATTGAGATTCTACAGTGCCCTGATCAAAAGTTAGATGATAACTAATGTCTGAGCTAATTTGTCATTATATAGACTAAATAAGTTTGAACCCTTCAAATGAAGACTTTGATCTTTTGATCTAGTTATACATATACATATGGATGTGTAGAAGGAGATGTATACAGATGTAAGTGAACTTTAGATAAGGCTAACACTGAAATTAAGTTTCAATTCTCTATATCAAAACAATAAATGTTATAGAAATGGTGATTCTGTCTAAGAAAATAAATCCTCCTTCACACCTCCATAGAGCAGGTATATTCATGGAAGCTGAGCCGAATTTTGAAGATACTCTATTTGCCTGCATTGTAAAGGGAGAAAATACACAGAGCGGAGGCTGTGCTGTGGCACTTAGCTTCAGAAGACGTCAACACTGGTTCTGATTCTGTCACTAAAGCCAATATAACTTCACTGATGCCGATTCTCTGAGATTTCTGTTTTCTGCAATATGAGGTACATGGCACAGCTGCCATTTAATGCCTCATCTAGCTCTGAAAGTTTTCGATATGACTATTTGACTAAATCAAACACATTTGATCAATTTTGATCAATTTAAACAAAATATCTTAATTTTATGTTATTACCCAAATATATCATTTAATTTTAAGAAAAACACTGGTATTTTCTTATTTATGTTTTTAATTTCATCATTAAAATATCTGATCCTTCCCATTTTTTTCAGGGGAAATTTAGATTTAACTGTAATTTAGATTTATAAGAAAGCTCTTAAGAGTCAGTTGTGATTGCCATCAGCCTAAGCTGAACAATAAGTTAGTTTACAGTTATGTCTTATGTCTTTCCCTTGTTGGATTGAAAAAAAATTATTTGGTATGATGTTTGTAGTAAAGAAAAATGCCACATTATAATAAGAATAAGCTAACATTACATTTTAGTTAAATTATTTTTACTTAAATGATCTCATATGAAACAAATTTACACCAATTTATTATTGACTTATAGATCAGCTGCTGGATGAAAATGTCAAATAAAATAATGTGCAGGAAAAAAATGATATACTAGATAAGATTATACAAAGTAAAAAAAAAATTGTAAAAGTGGTTTACTTTCATCATTTTTTGTTTTTGATTTAAATCTGAATATTTTCTAAATAAAAGCAAGATACTGAAAAGTATTCAATCACTAACCATTTTGAAAAAATTTCATTTCAGTCTAGAATTATTAGTCTTTCTCTCTTTCTTTCTATCTCTATATATGTATGTGAGATATTGGGGGGAAAATTAACTTTTAGCCAAGGAGATAGAGCTTCCCACATTGACAACTGGTGGACTATAACCATCAACACTTCCACATAACCGAGTTTCATGAACAAAACAAAAACCATAGTTTGTTTTCCAATTTCACATTTATTGAAGGTGAATAGATAATTTAATTAACTAGAAAAGGCAACGCATAGGATTCTTGTTTTATAATGTAGATACAGTCCTAACTGAAAAATTAACCCAAATCCTTGGAAGCTAAATACTGTTATTTAAATAACCTCAGCATGATCTTGATTGTCCAGGTACTGAGCTCCAATTTGGAAGTTTCTTATAAGTCAGGTGTTGAGTTGCTGGGCAGTGGATTAGTAGAAGCCAGAGAATCCATAGCCCCCATAACAAGAGGGACGGTACCAACGACATCCGTAGCTTCCGTAATAACACGGGGGTAGCAGCCACATCCGTAGCTTCCGTAGCCACAGCCATAACCTAGTCTGCGGAAGCTGCCACATCCGCAGCCATAGCCACAGCCCAGGCCACCGAAGCTTCCATAGCCACAGCCCAGGCCTCCGTAGTAGCTGCCATAGTAGCTCATGGTGTCAGGGGTGGTGAGTTTGGTTTGCTGTTCAAGGTAGGATCCTGATAGTGAATGTCTGTACGTGTAGAAGGAAGCTTATATACCCTGAGCAGGGCAAGTGATAAATCACATGTATCTCATGTTTGTGTTATTTCTTTTATTGGGATTACACTTACATAGCTCATTCATTCTTTGTTCTCTGACTCAAAGAGAGGCTCTCGCACTCATTAAAATATTTGAGATTGCTGTGCTGCCTTGTGAACATGGCCCTTAAAGGTTATTGCGTCACTTTATCAAATCATTGTGTTGCACGCTTTAAGTATATGTGATTTTATTTGTCAATTATATCGCAAGAAAGCTGGAGGGGAAAAGTTACTACATCACTTTATAAGAAGGAATGCTCTATTTTCGAAGTCTGGGCATACTAAAACTCAAATAGAATTTTTCATGGCCAGGCATACCAATCATATTTGATTATGTTTTTCAATTAAATATTTCTTCATCTCTGGTTTTCTCTGTATTGCTATATACATCACTTACAAATTAAATCAAAGATGTGGGTCAAATTTAAAACTCTAGAATCTCGTATCTTTTCACAACACCCTTTTCTCAGTTGAAAAAGTAAATTATATCTCTTTCAGAGATAAGAAAAGAGAAACATTTGAGAGCCAGAAACGATAAGCTTGATTATTTTGAGCACCAGCAAGGAACTCCAGGATAAAACAAAAAGATCTATTTTTTTAAATTTCAGAACATCAACTATTATAACTAGCATGTTCTTTACTTTCCATACTACTTTGAAAAATAAAAATTATATTTGAGTTTTAGAATTGGTAAACTAATATTCATATATAACTATTGACTAAAATCCATGGTTTACTCTTTATTCTTTTTGTCGTACAGTTCTGTGGGCTTTGACAAATATGGGATAAAATTGTTCAGAAACTGAAGAGCAAATGACAATAATCAAAAAATGTACTTCAGAAGTAGCTTTAAAAGCTGATTAAAAGTTATCTTTTCACATGCTGACCCTTTTCTCTGGTATGACATTTATCTGAGGTGCTTCCAAAAATACATATTACATCTGTCTATCTTTGCATTCACTATTTCCTCCCATTTCTTTACCCATATATCTGACATCTTATACAATCACTTTTTTAAACAGGCTCATTTTTTAGAAGTTTTAAGGTTATAGAAAAATAAACAGAAAGTACAGAGAGTTCCTATATGCACCCTAGCACACACGTATATGCACATTTTCTCTATTATTAAACATATTAAATTAGTATGGTATATTAATTACAATTAATGAACCAATATTGATTCATTACTATTCAAGAGAGTTCTTAGTTCACATTAGAGTTCACTCTTTGCACTGTACTATTCAATGGGTTTTGACAAACATATGTCTTATGACCACTATTACAGTACATAGAGAAAATAATTTCACTGCCCTAAAAATCCCCTATGCTATACCCATTCTTCCCTCCTGTTTTCCAAACTCCTGAAAGCACAAACTTTTGCTTGTCTCCATATACTACACATTTTGTTTATCTGTTCACTTATTGAAAGACATTTTGATTGCTTTCAAGTTTTGGCAATTACGAATAAAACTTCTACAAACATGTGTGTTCAAGTTTTTGTGTAGACTAAGTTTTTAACTTATTTTGGTAAATAACCAGAGAAAGTGATTGGTGTATCGTAGGTATAAAGCCATGTATACCTGTGTAAAGAACTGCCAGACTGTCTTCCAAATTTGCTGTATCATTCTGCATTCCCATCAGTAATGAATGAGGGTATCTGTTGCTTCATATCTACACCAGCATTTGTTGTTGTCAGTGTTTTGAATTTTAGCCATTTTAATGGATATTTTACAATTTCTTCAAAATATCATGTAACCTCTGTCCTTCCAATAACTATTAGACTTACAGTGGTTAAGTAAAATTGTGAAGTTTGTAAAAATTCTCCTTGACACCTATCATTTTTTATTCAATCTACAGTTAATCTTCCTTCCTCTTGTATCTTTACTCTTACCATAACAGTCTTCCTCTTGTATTTTCTTTGCCTATTCTGTTTCTTAATTCTTCTCAGAAAATACCATACTAGTCTCTACTAAGATATTAAATGATTTTTAAGGTTTTAGATGTTAAAAAAAATAATCCAAAGTCCCTGTTAAATTAACAAGATGCCATAAACATTGGAAATATTTTCAGAGTATTCAATAGCAGATGTAATGTTTAACAATAAGGGTGGAATAAGAGAATTCAGGCAAAAGAAATTATAGACAAAGCTAATCTCAGACCTGGTTAAGTTCTTCCAGTTGTGCCCTTATCTTTAGGCTTGAGCCTTTAAGGTTTTGTGAACTTTATCTGACCTCAAATATTGTGTTCGGGTTCATTCAGTCTTTTTATTTTTAAAGGATGTAGTGTTTGGAAGGAGAAGTATTACTTCAAAAATTTAATTTTTAAATGATGCATTTCCCCACCTGGATTCATTTAACTCTCTTTAATAATTACCAAGTAGTATAAAACACACAGAGAAAAAAGTGTTGAAGGACGAATAAATTTTAAGGTCTTTAAAAGTTAGCATCATACTTCTCTTGACATGGATAGCTAGCTCTCTGATGGCATCTAAATAATAAGGATTTAAGGAAGAAATAAGTTCAAATGGCTTTATGGCTTTAGAAGAACATATAACTATAATTTTATACATACTATTAACTGTAATAAATTATGTCACCTATAAATTGAAGCATAAAGTTTGATGAATTTTGCAGGTACAGTCATGTGCCACAGAACAACAGTTTGGTCAACGACAAACAGCGTATATGATGGTGGTCCCATAGGATTATAGTAGAGCTAAAAAATGTCTATCATCTAGGAACATTGTAGCCATCATAACATTGTAGTGCAATGTGTTATTCACATGTTTGTGGTGAGTCTGGTGTAAACAAATAGACGTGCACTGCCGGTAGCATACATAAATGTATAGCACATACAATTATGGACAGTACATAATACTTGATAATGATAATACGCAACTATGCTACTGGTTTATGTATGTAGTATACTTTTTTATCATTATTTTAGAGTGTACTCTTTCTACTTACAAAAAAAATTAGTTTTTGTGAGACAGTAGGACGTGTTACGCCGGCAGCAGCTTCATACATACCATGTTTACTGCGCCTCTTGATTGCACTATTATCTCTGTGTTTCATTTAATCTTGTGATGTTTTTGTCCTTCATTATGACTCATGGGTAGACAAACTTCGCTACTATATTTCTAGAAAAAGGCCACACTGTGTGATTGACTTGGAAATAAAATTAAAAGTGATTAAAGCCTTTAATGTGGTGGTTATTGCTTGACAGTCAGGCATGTCCCATTTCACCATAGCTATGATCTTAAAGAACAAGACGCTGTCAAAAAATCTGCTCCCTTGAAAAGATTGAGACTAACAAAAATTCTAGAATGGTCTACATCAGACATGGAGAAACTTCTGATGACCTGGATTGAAGACCAGACACACAAGTGTATTCCTCTCAGCACCATGACAATCACAGCTATAGCAAAGGGTTGTTTGTCATTTTTTTTTTAAAGGTTGAACCCAACTACAATGTTGAATTTACTGGTAGCTCTCAGTGGTTTAAAAAATTCAAGAATTGTTGTTTATTGCAATTATGTGGAAGTGAGTGAGGACCCTGCAAGGGTGGGCTGAAGGTGGCTAGAGAATTTTTGGAAACTCTAGATAAGATGATTGTGGAGAAAAATTACTGCCAGAGAAAATATTCAATATGGCTGAAAACTCCCTATTCTAGTAATGAATTCTTAAAAGGACTTTCATCTATAAGGAGAGCAAATCAATACCAGGTTTCGAGGCTCTTAAGGACAGGATAATTGTTTTGCTTGGGGCCATGTTGCAAGTTACAAATTGAAACTCTTTGTGATCTGGCACAGTGAGAATTCCAAGGCCTGTAAGCATGTCAAGAAGCACACATTGCCAGTATTCTGCAGGAGTGATAAGAAGTCATGGATGACCCTGCTCCCCTTCTAAGATGCTCTACTAAATTGATGTACCGTGGAAATGGAGAACTAATGTTTGTAGAATAGCACATCTTTCAAGCTTTTGCTTACTGTTGATAATGCTCCTGGATGTCATCCTTTTATTGGGGATCTTGATCTTAATATCTAAGTAATATTTCTCCCTTTAAAAACTACCTCCTTGATCCAATAGACCAAGGAGTTATAGCATCTTTAAAGGCCTACTGAATGAGGAGAACCTCTGCCCAGGCTATTGTTACAATCGAGAAAGACACTGATGCAATTCTGGAAGGATTACAACATCTGCGATTGCATCAAGAATCTTGCTTGAAAGGCTTGGGTGATGTCACCAAGCGGCGTGTGAATGGCATCTGCAAAAAGACACTCAAGAGTTTTGGCCATAACTTCAAAGGATTTTCTAAGGATGAGAAGGTTACAAAAATTAACAAGGCTGTGGTTGAGATGGCCAGCAACTTTAACTGGGTGCGGATGAGGATGACATTTGAGGGACCCCTAAAGGTGCTTCCTGACGACTTGACGAATGAGAAATTGTTGGACCTGAAACAGTAACAAAGAGCTGAAGAATGTGCAAGAGAAAAGAAAACTGCTGAAAAAAAAAAGAACCCCCCAAAAAAATTCAGTGAAGGGTTTAGCAGAAGCTCTTGCAGACATAAGAAGCTCCTTAATAAATCTGAAAGCACTAACCCCAACACCAAAAGGTTTTCATTAATACAGAGAAATGTTTATCTTTTGTCATCTGCTTACAAATAAATCTATGATAAAAAACAAACAAACAAACAAGCAAACCACCATGGACATATTTTTGAAAAGAGTGACACTTCCTCAAGAAGAGCCTCAGGTAGGTCCTCAGGAGGTATTCCGGAAGAAGGCATTGTGATCATAAGAGGTGACAGCTCCATGTGCGTCACTGCCCCTGAAGACTTTCCAGTGGGACGAGATGTGGAGGTGAAGACAGCAATACTGATGATCCTGACCCTGGGTAGGCCTAGGCTGATGGATGTGTCAGTGTCTTTGTTTTTAATGAGAAAGTTTAAAAATTAAAAAAAAAAAATTTCATTTAAAATAGAAAAAAAACTCCTACAATAAGGATATAAAGAAAATATTTTTGTGTTGCACAATACACGTTTTAAGCTAAGTGTTATTACTAGAGTTACAATTTTTTTTAAAATAAGTTTATAAAGTAGTTACAGCAAGTTAAGTTAACTTATTATTAAAGAAAGATTTTGTTATAAATTTAATGTGCCTTAAGTATACAGTGATTATAAAGTGCATAATAGTGGACGGTCATAGCTTAGCTTCCACATTTGCTCACTCACTCACTCACTCGGAGCACCTTCCTGTCCTGCAAGCTCCATTCTTGGTAAGTGTCCTATGCAGGTGTGTCATTTTTATCTTTTATACCATGTTTCTACTATTTTTTATGTTTAGATATGTTTAGACACAATTATCATTGTGTTACAATTGCCTATGGTATTCAGCGCAGTAACATGCTGTACAGGCTTGTAGCCTAGAAGCAGTAGGCTGTGCCATGGAGCCTATGTGCGCAGTAGCGAGGTTTGTGTAAGTTCACTCAATGATGTCCGCACAAGGACAAAATCACCTACCCACGTATTTCTCAGAACAGAACCCCATCATTAAGCAACCCTAACAATATGCATATCCTAACCATATCTTAATTTCAAAAAAGTCTCTATTGTTCTTTTTTCAGTCAATATCTCTCCCTAAAGAAAACCATCCTTCTAGATTTTGGCAATAGCCTTAGTAGATTTTGTCGATCATTTTCCAAACTGATTATTATATTTACAGTCACCAGCAATGCAAGAAAGTTCCAGATACTCCACATCTTTACAACATTTGTCATTTTCAGACTATTTTTTTTTTCAGTCTTCTAGTCACATAGTAGCATCTGAGCATTATTTTAATTTGGTTTTTACCTGATGAATAATATTGGTTACCATTATACATGCTTATTGGCCACTTAGAAGTCTTCTTTTTTGAGTGCCTGTTCAAGCATTTTCATATTATTTTGTAGGAGCTCTTTATACACTTGGGGACAGGTAGTTTTTCTGATTTATGTTTTGAAAATACTTTCTCTATGTGGCTTTTTTTACTTTAAAAAGCTGTCCTTTTATATAAATGGAATTTGTTAATATAATGAGGTCCAATTAATTTTTTTAATCCTGCATTGAATGCTTTTTTGGTCCTAATTTAGAACCTTTGACTAACTCATATCTTATTCTTTAATTCCTCTTGAAAACTTTTACCACTCTTATTATTCACTGAAACTAAAAGACAGTTGTTAATTTGAATATTTCATTTAGATTAAGTCAACCAGAAGCCATAAAATCACAAATAAATCAGACAGGTTTAATGACATCTCGCTCTAATGCTAAAACTGCCAGATCTTCCCTCAGTTGTGGGGCTGATGATTCTGTGGTGCATTTTCTCTAGAGAAAGCGACAATTTTTTCCTTCAAAGGAAATGTATTCTTGGGGTCCTTCTTCAACTCCAACACAAGTCAAAACACTCCAACAATAAGTATAATAATATAATAAAACTGCATTGTACTAAGAGTGTTAAATAGTTTCTCCAAATAGTTACATTAATTGTTCTTTTTATTTGGATATATAAAGTTTTTCTGCAGACTATTATCTAGTTAAAGAGTAAAATAGTTTCATGTGAAATTTTTTTATCAATCAAACTAAATAGTATAGAGTCCTCCAGTGTGACACAAAATATATCAAGTGATCTAGTCACTGTGAAGCTCCCTCTCCTGAACTGACCGGAAATATTGTCTGTAAAACCTGTCTGAGCAAATCAATTCACGTGTTCAGTTAAACTGGTCTGAGATTTTCAAATGCATTATAATAATTTTAATAGAGTTTGAATTTAGCCCTCTTTACTAGTTATTTTTTACTCAACTACACCATAATGAGAAATAGATAGTTCAAGATTCTAAATCAGAATATTTAAAAATCAAAATAAATAGATCAATCGGTTGCAATAATTAAACTTTTCAAAGATATATGACCAGAACTTTCAAGATGCTTTGATTGACAGCACGTAAGGGAAGTACACAACGAATGGACTAGCATGCATGGTGAGGCAGACTACCTGGTATTCAGCGAAACTGGTTTTAGCCTAAGGCCCTTCTGCTCATCTCATTTTTGATCCTTAGCAATTTATTTCATTTTATGGAGTCTCCTTTCCAGCCAAGATTGTGTTAAGGTAAATATACAGTAGCCCTGCAGCTTCACAAATTCATTATTATATTATTGCCTTGGTTTTATTGAATTAGTTAGCTGGGGGAAAAAAAGATATTGTTTTGTTTCACTATTTAAATATATCTTTTTAATGATGATATTTTATTATGTATTTTTCATAGGCAAACATTTATTTGAAGTACTAACAAGAAATGGCTCACTTTTGAAGGTTGACATTACAAGATACCTGCCAGTATGTGTGCAGCTGCAGGTCCCACCCTTAACCTCAATAAAGATATGTCACAAGCGATGATAGTGATTTTTTAATTTTCCTGGTGAATTGCAAAATATTTCAATGTACTATAATATTGAAGAACAATACATGTCATATCATGAGAAAACATGATGGAAATTCACAAAAAGAAGCTTATTTTCAGTATATATTGAGAGATATATTTTATTCTAGATTTCTTTTTTTTATCACTAAGAGCTAAATAAAAACAATTTTTTAGCAAAATGGAAAAATACTTCGTGTTGACCTCACTTTAGATATGAAAATATATAAAGTTGGTAATTCAGTGCTAAATTTAAATACCAGCGTTGTCTAACTACAGATATGGAATAAAATCTGGCCTAGTATTCAGAGAAAAAAGCTGCACTTCAACTGAGGGTTATGGTTTATATCTAACAGGCTATATGGGGCGGGGGTGGGGGGGTGCGCGCACGGCGCGCGTGCGCGTACGCGCATCCTATTACTTTACTTTTCCTGGGTTAAAGTTTATTTTTTTCAATGTCAATTGGGTGATATTACAAATAATGACTTTGATATTTTGAGTTAAAAAAAAAATAAAAGCCATGTATGCTGTTTAACATAGAATATATTATTGAAAAATGAATGCATTCCACAGTTATGAAAGCGCAAACAAGGGACACAAGAGACAGGAAGCAAACAATTACGAAGAGATAAATATTTCTAAAATCTTAGACGCTAAATGCTTTTTTATCTTGTGTTGGTCCTGGATGATCTTGTTTAGTTTCTATGTTGTCGGAGGAAATGGATAACCCTTCTATGGCCTCAGATGTTGGACTCTTGGGGCAAGATTTCAGTAGAAGCCAGAAAATCCATATCCTTCAGAGATGATGGGCGACAGCAGCCATATCTGCAGCCTCCAAAGCCACCATATGCCATCATATGCCACATCCGTGGCCATAGCCACGACCACGAAGCCTCTCTAGCCATAGCCAAAGGATCCATAGCAGTTGCTATAGTAGCTCATGGTGTCAGGAGTGGTGAGTTTGGTTTGCTGTTCAAGGCAAGATCCTGGGTGTGAATGTTAGAGGGATGCCTATACATCCTGGGCACAGCAAGTGATGAAGCAGTTGTATGTCACTCCTTTGTGTCATTTTGCATATTACCTGTAATGTAATTACATTAATCGCTGGCTCCTGAGGCTCTCATCCTCATTAAAATAGTTTAGCTTACTTAGCTTTCTATTCAGTGTATCCTTGAGCATGTTGCTTTGCTTTTATGGGAAGAAATGGCTTACTCTTCAAAATTCATACATTCCAAACCCTAACCTGAATTGCTTATTACCAGGTGTGTTACATCGTTTATTTTGATGGCATTCATTTTATAATTAAACATTTCTCATGCTTTGTCATCTCCTGAGTAGATAATTCCATCTCCAACTCAATTCACAGATATTTGTTCAGTGTATTGGTGATAAATCTGTTTATCAAAAAGCAAAGCAAACTTATTTATCAGGGAGAAGACTGAAAAAGTGTCCCTATGCAGAATACATGAAGACATGTTAAATTAAAGAAAAAAAGCACATGTTGATTTTAGCATTTCAATCAGAATAACCTATATAATATTTTTGTCTTTATAGAACTTTTTGGTTGCAAAACATGGAACAATTAATTTCAGAAACTGAAGGCACAAAATCCATCTCAAAAGCAGGCTTGTCAGAGTAGTAGTTCAATTTTATTTCACATCCTAAAACTCTCCTCCATAATTGGTACTATTCAAATTCCTACTAAAATTGCAAATTACAGCCCCCTCTACATTCTTAAAACATGCCAGCCAATTTCTCCCTTGTTTTTCCTTCTTCAGTATTCCACATATGAATTCTACTTTCATTCTAACTTTAGTTTTCATTCTTCTTCTCTTCCTCTCAATACCTACTACAAACAACCAGGTAAAAATTTAAAGTTGACAATATTTTCCCACCCTGAGCTTTCATTTGCTTATTCCCAATAAATACATCTTTTTTATCTTCTTTTTATATCCACCATAAGATTTTTCTTTTTGTCTATAGAAATCTATTCTGTAGCATATCTTCTCAGGCAATATCTAACTACTCTCTACTAATCTGCTAATGGTTCATTAAAGTCTCATTAAAAAAAAAATGAAATAAAAAACATGCGACAACACCTAGGGCCTTCTGAATGCTAAAAGAATTTCTCAAAATTGAGACTATCTTCAAAGTTTTCACAATGAAGACACAACAAGAAGACATAGAACCGAGGAATATATTTGAAGACATCTGGCTTGGACTTCATGAAATCTCTTAGCTAAATTCATTGCGTTAGTCAACTGGGTCTGAGGTTGACCTTATACCTGATTAATCTCCATGTAGCACCTGTCTATCAACACTAAAATATTATAAAATATATAGAATACTTCATCTTGTTTTGTCCTAAGTGAAAAATAAGCAAATGGAGTATTCATTGGAAAATGAGAGACGTGTATTTATTTGTGAAAGTATTGGTTTTATGATCTGTTATTAGACCCAAATTAGATTGAACAATGATTTTTTAAAAAAATTCCTTCTTTTCACTTTTAAGAAATCTCTTTTAAAATGCTAAATAATCTGTGATAATGGTTAGAAAAGAAGAAAGTGTGTTTTCACTTGGGATAAGTAATAGCCTTTATCTACATAAAATGGAAATTTTTGCAATAAATTCTAAAGATTTTCTTGTAACTCAGACACAAGTCAATAAAATAAAAAGTAGACTAAAAATATATTACATTATTTTATATTATAATTATATTATAGTATATTATACTAGGAGTGTCACACATGCTTTTTTCTCTCATTTTAATTATGGTTATAATTCTTTTTCTTTGCAACTTTGTAATATCTCCCTCAGACTGTGAAGATACTGACCTGTGTAAGGATAGAATATTTTCAAATAGTTACCAATTTTTATCTCTCTACTGTATCCTCTTCTGTGCAAGTACAATATCTGAAAAGACCAGTGACAAGATCTGGCTGAATTTTATTTTGTTTTTTCTATCTTCACGTTGTATAAACAAATCTAAATCTAATCAAAAACTTTGAGAATTGAGTCTTAATATTTTTTTTCTTGAAGTACAACTAAATTAAAAACTGAGTAGGGGATTATATATAATAAACTAAAATTTTAATAATAAAAATGTTAAAGAAAACACAATAAAAGGTAGTTAAACTAATAGAAAGAACTAATCCTCATAAACTCAGCTATAAAATTGTAGCTGTTCATGGAAATATGACAAGAAATTTACAGATGGTATTTATAAATAGACAATGAAAGGGAATCAGCATGGTGGAGTACAGCACTAGGATTCAGGTGAAATAGTTTCTGGTCTTGGTTCTGACAATCGAAACACTCGTGACTCAAAGAAATCTCTTACTCTTTGGAGTTTCCTTCCATGTACTATAGGGGGCAGCACACCAACAGTCTCTTTAATGCTTTATGCAGGTCTGCCTGCTGTTGTCTTGAGTTACTGAATTTCATCAACTTGAAAAAACAAAAAACTTCCTTTATACCATTACCTCGATATGCCATTCAAACTTTAAAAGGCAATATATTTTATTACATTTTCTATTATGTGAAATAAAAGCAAATGCTTACTTTTTGGTGATTGAGTATTGATTAAAAGTCCACTTAAAAATTTTTTTTGCATGAATAATGATTCTCATGAAATAAAACTGCAGAGTGATCTATTTCTTTACATCTAGATATTTTCTTTCATTTACAGTTGCAAAAAGCTTTAATGTTATGATGATGATAATGATGATGATGTAGTAAAGAAAGAGTATCATGCATACCACAGACGAAAGTGACATTATAAAAAACTAAACCAATTGCTATTTTAATATGAGATATATTTCAATTACATAATTTGAAATATTTTTGTAAATTTATAAAAAAAACTATTTTTTGAAAATGCCAAGTGAAATGACAGAAATAAAGATTATGGTAATTTAAAAATTCATTTAAAAAATATTTTTAATAGAAGTTTAGAGAAATATTTTGGTCTACTACTATTATTTTCTTACCACAAAAAATCTAAATAAGGACAAATTTTGATAGAAGGTATGGATTATTCATGTATTTTTGAACCATATTGATAATAGAATTTGATAAATAGAATTTTATGAAATGTAAACCATATTTTTTATTTATTACCATAAATATGCAGCTCAAAATTGCTAAAGTTGATTTTTTATTATTGTTTAATTTAAATCTAAACATCTGATTAAAACTAAGGATAAAATACCAACAGTTATATTTGAGACACTATTATTCATTTTGATCTAAATTTATTGTTTTTAATGTTTTATCTATCTATGAAATAAATATTTTACACATGAAAGTACATTGACTTTTCTCATTGAAAATGGAATAGCATTTATACTTATTACATATATAATTCAGAATAAATGAATTAAACAAAGCTATATTTGCTGTTTCAAATTAAGAGACTTTATTAAAGCCATCGAGGAAACATGATGGAGTCCAAAATTGTGTAATTATAAATATACTTAAAGTCTTCGGTGCTAATTAATTTGAACAAATAGGTGACCCAGCATAATCTTTACTGGCCCAAGGTTGAACTCAGTTATAGCAAGGCCACTCATGAAACAACAAGATATTAGATCATATAAAATTTTAATAAAAGCTAGATGATCCACATCCTTCCCTAACAAAAAGGCAGCAGCAGACAAATCCTTTACCTCCATAGCCATAGCCATAGCCACAGCTCAGGCCACCGAAGCCTCCAGAGCTGAGGCCCAGGCCTCTGCACTGGTTGCCATAGTATCTCACAGTGTCAGGAGTCAAAGGCGTGGTTTGATATGAAATTTTGTTTTCCTGCATATGAATGTCAACAACCCGTGCAGAGGTTTTATACCCTAAGTTTGGTATTGGCAATCACTCAGATCTACCATATTTTCATTCCTCAGAAGAAATTTTAGGAAATAACATTATTGGTATTTTTGTTTTGTTAATACACATGGAGTAATCTTCCATCTCGGTAGAACTTTTAAATTAACTTTTAGCTAATTAGGATTCCTGTAATTAAATTGTGTCTATGATGAGAAATATTATTTGCAATGTCAAGGACTTGTTATCAGGGCGAGCATCAACTCTACCTCATTTAGGCTGGCAGGCATCTCTGCAGTCCGTTCAAGTAGCTGTCTGACAATAGCATCAAGATGACACTCCTTTGCTGCCTATGCTCTCTGTCTATTTTTCCATAATGACTACCTCTTATTATTTGAGGTAAGCGGGACACTCATTTTACTCTTAAAACCATGCTTGATTTGAAACTATAATCGCATGTCAAATGGCTAACAATATTGAGATACAAACAACTTTTACTTGATGTCTATTGAGGCTGACATGGAAACAGTCTTGTTCATAGTGTCCCCCATGTTTTCTCTAGCTTAGCTTACTTCTTAATTTTTAACAGACAATATTTAATCTTGATGCCTCTTTAAGACCATTCCAAACTTGAGACAGAAAGAGGAAGGAAGGTGGGATCAGAAAGGAGGGAAGGAGGGAGGGAGAAGGAGAGGAAGGGAGGGAGGGAGGAAGAGAAAGAGGGAGGGGAGAGGGAGGAGAGGGGGGCAGAGAGAGAGAGCGAGCAAATAAATGTCTTCGTCCCCTATATTTAAGCATAGTCAAAATTGATGGTGCCGAGTTAAATAAATGTCAATCTCTGCTTTGCAATTATAAACTCAAAAAAATCAAGAGTGCATCCTAGCAATTTGAGACTGCTTTCTGGGATCCAGGATTATGATCCCATGATAGAAAGATATAAATGTCTCTATTAATCTTCTTGTGCAGGAACTGGGGAAAGGAACAAAAATGTCAACAATGTGAATTACAGTGATTTCTTTCAGAGATTACTCTAAGGATATCTTTAATATGGTAAATTTTTTAAAATTTGGACACATGTTAAAAGTAATCACCACCAAAGAATGAGCAAATTAAATAAATATTCTTAAGGTTTTACACATAATTATTCATTGGATTTTTGATATTCCACTGCCCAGTATCCATCTGTTTTAATTTTGAGAACCTGCTTTTAATAACTAGAGACATATCTGAAGTTCTTTTGAGGAGAGACTACTACATAAGTTCCAGATAATCGTGGTAATTTTAGAAATCACAAAATACTTTATGCCATTTATTTATTCTATAATCTCAATTTTGGTTCTATTGACCTATATCAATAATATGGTTTATGTATATTGACCAACTGATCAAAACATTAGTACAGATTCCACTCTACACAGGACTAATACAATAAAAAATAAATAAACTAACTGGATTTTCCAAAGGCACTCTTAATACCAAATGAGATCAAAGCAAATGCTTGTACTGACTTTTGCATTGAAATATACTCATAATGCTTAAAAGATGTCAACAATTCCTCAAAATAAAAAGTTTATTAAAACTGACATGAGAAGAAATAAGAACCTAAAGATTATCTCTCTTAAGGAAATTAAATTTGTATTAAATCAAAAGCAAATCTCTAACAAAGAAATCTCCAGGTCCACATTGCTTTAATGGTGATTTTTAGCAACTATTTAAGAAAGAAATAATACTAATAGTACACTAATTCTTTCACAAAATAAACTCAATCTACAAATCTAGGATGAAATTATATCTGAAAAATAAAATATAAAAATTTTATTAATAATATTATCAGAAAACATAAAATACAAATAATTTTAAAGAAAATTGTGCAAGACCTAGTCTTAGTCCTTGATAGTTAAAAATTAATGCTGGAAGAAATCAATTATATATTTTAAACAGACTGAATATCCTGAAAATTATATATTAAACTAATCCTAGTCATAATGAAAGTACAATGTAGATAGTTAACAAAAAAAACTAAAGGTATAATGAAATCCAAATGACCTAGAATATCCAATGCAATTTTTAAAAAGAAAAAATTAACTAACTGATTTCTAAACTTATTCAACTAGATTACTGAAGAGAATGTGATATTAGTATAAGTACACACAAATAAGTCAATGGACACTATTAATATAGAATTAGACTATTTTCCTTCCTTTGATAAAAAACTTTTTATCAAATGGTACTGAAAAACATAGAATATTAATGTGGAACAAGAAAAATGACTTTAATTCTTCATAGTGTATATAAACTCAATTTGAAATGTATTCTAGATCTAAGCATGAAAACTAAAACTCTAAAGCTTCTAGAAGTTTGTTGTTATTTTGTTTCATTTAAGACACAAAAAGCACTATAAAATAAAATATTGTGAAATGAACTTCATCAATAGCCACAGACTTGAAAAAAATTATAGCTATAGACATATAGATATAGATGTCATAGATAGGTATAAGTACATAGATATAGATATAAAGATAGAGATTAGATATAAATAGATGATAGATTGATTGATAAAGATTGTGACAGAGATAGAGACAGATATATAGATATGTAGATAGATGATGTAAATATAGATGACAGAGATATACTGAAGATATCTTATCAGGATAAGAAATAGAATAGAGATAAAACAGAGATAAAGATAGAGGTAAATATATCCATCATATGTAATGATCTCCTACAAATTAAATTCACCCACTAGAAGTGCTAAAAGGAAAAAAAGTGTCTTACTCAATGGATTATGATTTAGATTATGGTTTACATAAAATTTCTAACATAAAAATATTTCTTATATTAGTGTGATTTTTAAGTCAGTTTTCAATATAATGTCTCAACTGAAATTATGGCCTTATGATAGATTCCCAAGAGAGTAAGTCTAAGGTTATGGAAATGCCATAGTTCCAAAGATTCTATCTACATGCTTAATTTAAAGCTATTTTTTTTTAAAGTAGAAATAGTAAAGATCTGGAGAAAGAAAACCAGTCCCTAAAAACTCTGGCTGAGGAGGAGATTAAGTATTCCTCACCCTACCAAACAACTCATAAGAAAGCTACATCAAAAGAGAATAAGTAACAGGATCTGTATGATGAGATCCATAGGCTACTGGGTTCAGGTTCAACATGAAGCTCCACGTAGCTGCTTGACATCGATTTCCCTCCAGGGATTCAGAATACTGTGCATGTAACCAGGGTCTAAGTGGCCAAATAAATTAAAGTCATAATCAAGACTACAACTAGAATCTCAGTCCAAGGATTTTAGTTCCCAAATTATGCTATAAATTAGATTTTACACCAATGTAAATTTTATAAAGAACTCAAAAAACCATCTAAGCCATATTTGCTGTCTAATAAGTACATTCAGTGCTGACTAATAAAGCTACTTGGGACTGGAAGTCTGGATTCTGACTCACAAATGTAGACTAGGGAAGAATAGAAACCACAAAGACCAACCAGCAATTTCTCTCTCTCAAACGTAATCGTGATATTTGGTTTTCGCTGATTTAATAATATGAATAAATGGTATCCTCAGGAAAGGAAACAGTTGCCTTCCTTTAAAATATCATAAAACTAAGGAAACTTATTAAGATAAATGACTAACGGTAAGAGCATATTGTAATGCCATATTAAACACGTTTATTGGAAAATGATTATAGAGCATTCTCCCAGTGTAAAATATGTTTAAAAAATTTCAGATGAAAAATTAGTATCTTGTGAGTGAAAGGAAGAATAACTGTTGTGGTAAAATAACCAGTATTTACAGAATAAGTCCAAATTGCTATTGAACAGCTGTACATCCAGACAGCTCTTAAATCTTATGCCAACAAGTTTGTAAGCCTGTAATTCATCTTCTCCGACTGTTATAGCTGGAAATAGAATTGACAAGATGAAACACTTGAAAAGTTAGATTCTGTTGTTGGATTTTTTTCCTCACAAATCAAAGTTTCTATAACAATAGAAACCAGAGGTCCAGTATCTTCCATAACAAATCAGATGACAACATTTAAATCTACAACCACCATAACCAGAGTCATATCTATACCCTGTTCTCAAAGCTGCCACATCCACAAACATAGCAACACCCCTGACCACCGAAGCTGGAGCCCCAGTCTGGGCAGTTGCCAGGTAGCTCATTGTGTAAAGAGTTGAGGTTTGATGTTAAAAATATTTAACATCTTCAGTGGTAAGCGCAACAAGTTTTAGGTACTCTAAATGTAACATTTACACTGAATAACATACATGATAAAACTAGATTTGTTTTCTCTTGTGTAAGGAGAGGGCATCACCTCTATTTAAACTAGGCTTGCTTTGGTGGATCAATTGATATCTCCCAATTCATGCCATTAGGTTTTAATACTGTTTACCACATGTTCACCTTGAGTACAGGTTTCACACTATGTCTTCAAGATCCTCAAGATACTATGCTTTTAAATAACATTGTATTTTTTTCTGCTATCTTCAGCATCTCTCAAAAAGCAGATAGGAAGAATACCAGGTTGCTAATAATCCTGAATTTTTGTATTAGGAAGATTTCATGCTCACCCTATAAATATTATCATTTTCATATTTAAAAAAAAATCTATAGTTTCATTTAAACTCCCATTTCAAATTCTGTTTCTACCTCTCTTCTACCATTGATCATATCATGTTTTGTTGTAGGTATTTGATGACAGGTCAGCCTCTGCTAATTTGCAAGAGCCAGTTAAGATCTATTAGAGTATACATAAAATGTATCTTTTTATCCATTGAATGTCTAGGACATAAAGTCTGTGTTCAACAAGTCTTGAGTCGATGAATGTACCTTCATTTGATTTGATTATATACACAAATCTCCATTACCGTGGCATTGTATTTGGCACACAGAGACAATGATCTGCTTTTCACCACTTTGGAAAAGTCAGACTTCTTTCTCTGGCATTCCGAAACTATTGTCTTCACTTAAATAGTACTTTCTCCTTTCCTACTCTTTACACCTCAAAATAATTTACTAGGACAAAGAAAATTACCAAAGAAATGTTTCCTCGAGTCTGCTAAGAATACAACAAAAATGAAATTTTTTAGGGCCACAATTTTCCCATTTACTCTTATTTCATACTGGGGCAATAAAAACCATCTGAAACCTAAAGTGAATTTGTAAGAAAGAGTGAATATCATTATTATTTCTGTTACAAAGAAGTAAATTTTTTCACACTCTTATAGCTCTTTTTAAAAATCAGGTACCATCAAATAAGCAAAGTCCAAATATTCCTTGGAATATCTTGGCTCAGTCACTTAAAAAGATCATGACCAAGAAAACAATCATGAGGGGAAAAAATATCCCACTCCAGAAAGAAATTTTATTTTGCTGATTGGAGATGTTCTTTATTTTTAATCAGTTGTGGGTGGTAGAGGAGTAGACAAGAATTTGTGATGTCATAAAAACCTTATTGAAAAAAGCAACAAATGAACAGGACAAACAGAAACTCATGGACATGGACTATAGACTAGTGGTTACCAGAGGATAGGGATTGGGGAAAGGGGGGAAATAGGTGGGGTAAAGGGGGTCAAATATGTGGTGACAGAAAGAAATCTAACTATGGGAGGTGAACACACGGTATAAATACACACACACACACACATAAATATATATATATCTTACTGTAAAAAAAAAGAAAAGAAAAATCATTACAGAAGTAAAAGCAATGACTGTATATGAGGAATTTAATGGTTTGGACACAAATCTCAATTTCAGCTACAGAATCCACAATCTTGCTGCTGATGCTGTTGCCACTTCTAGTTTTTGTGGAATATCCCTAGTGTTACGAAAGCTTTTTATAGCATCCAAGAAGAATATATTTAAAAGCCCTGTGGGATAAAGATCTAGAAGTTGAGCTTTCTGTTTCTAAGGCCCAGAAACACCACTATGTTTTTCAGTAGACGTAAAATCCATATCTCCCAAGGTCACAGTCAGAACCAAGACCTCCATAACCGGAGCCAAAGCCGTAGACCGGACTGTGGAGGCTTCCACACCCACAGCCAGAACCGGAGTGCAGGCTGCTACTGTCAAAACCCAGGCCCCCATAACGGCTCACAGTGCAGGACTGCAGGTTTGGTTGAAGGTTATCTTAAGTTCCTCTGTGTGTGAACTAACGCATGCAGAGAGGCTGACATACTCCCACAGCAGTAGATGTGGCAAACCACGCTGATTTACTTTAAGTTTATTAAAAACCAATCTATTCTACTATAGAAATCCAATTAAACTATTCTTTTCTTAATTAGAAGAAACCCAATTAAGGAAGCTCAAAATTTTAATTTGATTTTCCTGCTGAGCTTGCTTTCCACAAAACCTATTGTGCCCATAATAAGAAGAGTTGATGGGCCCTGCAAAGCCAACCATGACTTAATTCCCAAGTCAGCTCGATGCCAGGCTTTGAGGCATCAGGAAGCCCTCTGATGACATCACCTGAGATAGCATCTCCTAATTCACTCTATTTCCTTAGCCACTTATTTTTCACCAAATTAAATGTACATTATTTCTAACTCATCAATGTTCAAGATACCTCTTCGACACCTATTAGTTATTGAAGATGCAATACTGCATAAAATTACAATTAAACATGGCAAGAAAACAATTGTTTAATAACAAATGTTTTTTGAAAACTTTTGTCCTTCAATTTTTGTAAACTATCTCATTTTACATTTTAGAGCTTATTTCCTGAATCTCGTTTCAATCTTTCAGTAAACACAAAAGTTACTAAAACTGAGCCAAGGGGATTTTGAGCCTGGCATTTTAGTAGTTGATCAACAAGATCGGTATTAAATGTTTATAATTTATGTTTAGGTAATAGCAAGAAATAGTATATTTTCATATTTTTTGGTCAATACTATTTCAATTTTTTTATATCAAAAAGTAATAAATAATCAAAGTGTTTCTACATTTGCAAGGCCAAAACAATTTCATTTTTATAGTAAGTCTTATTTGATTATTAAAATAAAATTATATTTTATTTATACACAAAGATCTTCCTTCCTTCCTTTATTGTTTCCTTTCTTGCTTCCTTATCTCCTTCCTTCTTCCCATTCTTACTCTTAACCTCACTCTAATGTGTGTGTGTGTGTGTGTGTGTGTGTGTGTGTGTGTGTGTGTGTGTTTCCTGCAGTGTTTAGGAATTATATAATATTTTTGAGCAATAAAGATAAATAATACCCAGTTTTTACCATTATGGAAAATCAATAAAAAGTAAAGTCTATGTGTTATAATTTAATACTGTCATAGTTTGGTAGAATCTAGAATCTTAAATTTTACAGTATTAAATCTAAACAGCTAGGGTCACCAGCTATCCTAGTTTTTTCTGGGACTGTGCCAGTGTGGGCACTGAGTATACCAAATGCTGGGAAAACTCTACGTCATGAGTAAACTGAGATAGCCAGTCACCCCAGAAATAATTCCTATCTATGAGGGTCAAACCAATGATCCTCCTATAAACATAATTACATAAGTATTAGATCTTTCAGAAAAAGTAAATAAGAATTTAACAGGTGGGGAGGAAAAAAGGAAAAATAACCTTTAGATTGAAGGCATGTTAAGTGGCATGACACAGAACCACAATAGAATATTGTGTGTATGTAGAATACGGTTAAATGATGCAGGAATAAAGAGTGGGAGATTGGCATAAGATGAGACAAAAAAAAGTCTAAATTTCTAAAAATCCTATATGACTATTAAAGAAAAGATCTTTTTCTTAAGCATGGTGTGGACAGTACCTGTGAGGATCACTGGAGACTCATGAAGACCCATGGGACTCACCCAGTTTATTGAGAGTCATGTCAGGGAACATCCTTATGTATGTAAAACTCAAAAGTGAAGGCTAGTATCCAAGGAAACCAAGACTCAGGCAAAAGTCAATGACCATCTCTGGAATAGAATTGTGAACAAGGTATAAATTAAGAAGAAAAATCAATACTAAACTAAATTTGGAAAATACAAACACTAATTTAGAGTCAATTTCTAAGTTCTAAGGTGAATGTAGTCTTAACAATTGATTTGTATATAATAATGAGATAACCAAAAATGTTGTGATGAATTCTCAGATTTTCTCTCTTTTATAGAGCAGAAGAAGGCTATTAAGCAACAAGTTTTTCACATTTGAATTACATAATGAGGAAATGTAAAAAGTCAGAATAATGAGCTACAAGTCAAGAACACTGCTTTCTTGATGAGCTCAGAAAAATAGCACTATCTATTGGGTAAGTATAGCTCTAAGAAAAGAGTTTCCTTATACAGTGCTGAAAGTCTCACTAACTGGTCATTATACAGAAGAGACAAGGGCTATTCCATCAAACTTTACATATTATTGAGGAGAACATGATAAGCATTAGAAATATCTGAATTTATTTGGTTCTATAGGATGCCATATAAAAATGGAGGCATCAACTTAGCAAAACAAATAATCTGAATGAGTTGTATGCTTAAATTAATGGTGACAGAAATTTCTAAGGAAACATGAACAAAAAGTAAATATATTCCATGAGAAAATATTTTCCAATGCAAAAATACTAATAAATTTTGGAAAACATAAACATCTAGTGCTTTGAAATGGTTGAGAGAGATAAAGCGTAGTATTTAATGTTCACAAGGAAAGTTTATTCAAGAGTAAGTCCAGAAAAATCACAGATGCAAAAATGAAAGAAACACAGGTTATTTTCTAGGAAAAAAAAAAAAAACAACTGACTCTATCTGAACAGAGCACTCGAATCCTTCGTCAGAGACAGGAATGTCAACTAATCCAATGAGTTCCAAGTGCATGGCCATATCTTTTTGGAAGAATTAAAGTATTGGGTAATAGAAACTGGACAAACATTCTGAGTTTCAAAATAATGATCAAGTTCCTCAGAAGAATCCAGGTGATCAGTATCTTCAACAGAAAGAGGAATGAGTGTAGCCACAGCCATGACCACCAGTCACCAAGACCACAGCTGAAACCATGGATATAGCCCAGGCCACTGAAACCACCAAGGCCATAGTCAAGGCCACCATAGTATTTGCCATAGCAGTAGCTCATTGTGTCAAGGTTGATGATTTAGTTGGATATTAAAGGTAAGTTTCCTAAGAATTAATATCACCATCTCATTTTATACTCCCCAGGTAGAGGGGGTGGCAGACCACAATACGTGAGCTTCATGTACTGTGAATTCTCTTTGAAAATTCATCTTTGGTGAAAAATAGTACTATTGAGCCATACCTTTTCTTACTAAGGATAATTTCCATGACACATGAAGAAAATTTTCCTTTGAAATTTTATTTTAATTTCTCATAACTAACCTTCATAATAAGTATTCTTAACTTCAAAGTTAACATTGTCATATATTTCTACATCTAAATTTTAATATTTAGGCTTCTTGTTTCACATATACCATGGTTTCTAATCACTATCAAATCATATCTCCTTCACTTAGACTGATTTTCAATTAAACACAATATTTTCTCAATATTTGTTTTCTCTGTAGCGAGTCAATTAACTAGTGTAATGATTATGGGGAAAAAATTCCTCAATGGCTATTTACTTTGATAGTACCAAAATATATTTCTATCTTAAAAACATAAGTACTTATATTTTTCTCCTTGCTTTTGTATTTTTTGTTAATAGTCTTCATAATAACTTCATGTTTGTAGACAATATTCAATTCTTGTCAAAATATAACCAAAGCATAGCTTTTCTGCAATGTTTTTACTAACACCTGATATGAAACATCCACTCTACCTCCATGAATCCTCTCAAGTTGTTTCTTAAAACTTCAATTAATTTTCTTGCTCTAAGCTTTTCCTCAGAACATTTTATGCATCATATATTTTTTTCTTATAGCTTCCTTTAATAATCTTAGTCCATAAATACCCACTGACCTCCTCCAACTCTTCTATGCATTACTCATTTGACTTTGCCACCTTAAAAAACGAGTTCTGCATTTTGTAACCAGTTACTTGACCTGCAATATAAACTCTTCGAGTCTGAGAATTTGATATTTACATCCCTGAGACCTAATGTAACATCTGGTAAAAGTATATATAATGAATGTCTGTTAACTAAAATTTATATTTTTCTGAAACATTTATTTAAATAGACCATATTATCTTATATTTTTTATAAAATAAATCTACCCTTTACTATACATATGTGCATGCAAACAAGTAAGTATATATCATGATGTATAAAATATGGTAGGTGATTATATGACATTTCCAGGACTACTGTAACCAAGCACCACTAATGTGTGTCTTAAAACAAGAGACATTTATTGTCTTACAGGTCTAGAGGCTGGAAGTCCGAAATCATGGTGTTAGCAGGCTATGCTTACACCTCTAAAGCAGTAGGAGAATCATTTTTGCTTCTTCCCGGCTTCTGGGGTGCTCTGCTGGTGTTCCTTGGCTTGCAGCTGCATCAGTCCAATCCTCACTTTTATTATCACATGGTGTTCTCCCTTTCTCTACATTCTCTCTCCTCTATCAGTGCTTGTCTCTGTGTCTAAGTTTCCCCTACTTATATGAACACCAGTCATATTGAGTCATCACACTGAATTAAGACCCATCCAAATGACCTCATCTTGACCTCATCTCAACTAGATTAAACCTTCAGAATAATTTACAAATAAAGTCACATCCACAGGTATGGGGGGAGCAGGTTAGGTCTTCAATACGTTATTTGCTGGGAGGAGCATAATTCAACCCATGTCAGTAATTAATATTTTATGTTTAATATTACTTTATATAGATCATATAATTAATAAATAATAGAATGATTTATCATAAGACTTTCGATTTCAGTCTTAAAATTATTTTCATGATTCTAAGCATCTCTTCCCATAACTGAAAGAGATTTGAGAAGAGAAAATGATGACTTTGATTTAGAATGGATTGTGTTTAAACTGACAATTAGAGGGTCACTTTAAACTGACCATTAGAGAACTTGTTGTTTTAATTTATATCCTCTCATAAATATGTGCAGCCAAACGGCCTCATTGACACATCTTTTGGAAAATGTAATTGGAATGGTGTGTCCATTTACCATTGTGCGCTACTATCCAGGACCAGCTGAATTTGTTTGAGCCAAAGGAAATAGAAATCAGTGAAATAGATTCAGTGTCAGTAAGAATAGTCAGGTTTCCTCTGCTAATTGTCTACAGATGAGAGCAAAGTGCCAAATTCATTTTATAATAAAAGCGTCAACAAAACACGGGCCTGAATTATTTAGTGGATATTAATCACTAGTACTAGAAAAATAATGCAAAACAACAGTTTCATTGCTGATGGATCAACAGGAATCTTATTTATATTCAAACCACAAGATGTGATGTTTTGTGCCAGCCTCAGCCTATCAATAAACAATGTTGTGTCTGGACCAGTCCTTGCAGTTCTTCTTATGATTATAACAGGCCCTTCAGCAATAACCATCAGGAAACTTAGAAAAAAAATAAAGATTTATTACTTACGGGACTTGGAAATTACACAGCACACCTGGGGCCACACAATGGAGGTTGCAGGGGTAGAGGTCAGAGACAGAGGCACAGAGAGACAAAGAGACAGAGACAGAGAGAGCATGGGGTTCTGCTTTTAATGGGGTCTATGGTGGAGGCCTATGGTTTTGCAGGATCACACTTTTCTGGTGAATTTAAAACATAAGAGCAGGAATTTAAAGCACAGGAAGATAAAAAGAAAAAAAAAGTGGTCCAAATGGTCAGTTACTGAAATTATCCAATACCTCTAAAACAAAGGAGCCTCTGTGTGAGGAGGTGGCCTGGCTTTTGATCTAGTCCTGTGGCTGGTAGGATATTTATTTGAGTTAGCCATCTTTGAAGTGTATGCTTCAGGAATCAAAAGTTGTCAGGCACTTACATTACAAAATAAGTGGGCAAAAAAGAAGAGTTATAATATATGTGAACTTAAATTATGTATCAATCATTTCATAAACATGATAAATGGCCATTGTTTCATAAATGGTAGAGGTGTTAGTATTATAAAGCTTTGTCTGTCTAAGACATCCAGAAACAAGCCCTCAGGCAAATTTGACCTTCTGAGCCTCTAAAGTGAAATGTTCTAAAAAGGATACCAATTACGTCTGTTCATGCAGGAGCTCTCAGAAACAGGATTAACCCAAGGTAGAAATAAAGTCTGTTCCATACTTCTCCAGTTCAGCAAATAAATGCAGGATGGCTCATTTTAGATCTAAATTAATTTCCTTAATAAAAAAGTGACAATCTTATTTCACAACAATTCGACACACAGATATTAATTTAAAAATTAGCATACTTCTTTTTTTAAAAAATCTCCTAAAGGTTTAGAGAAAGTGCTTGTTTAATTTATTCAAGGTGAGTCACTTATCTTTGTATCTGAAAGAAAACAACCAGCGGTAACATGAAGCCGGATTGACATATGTAAAATTATTTTGCCAGTTTTCTTTTTAATTTAATTTTATTTAAAAATTTTTAAGACTAAATGATTTGCACATTTCCCTGGAACTCCCTTTCCCCAGTAAGACTATATATATTGAAATTAAGTATCAGGTAAATGTCTCCAAAAGCTTATTGAATGACCATATTGTAGGAAAAGGCAGCTAAACCAGAAACCATAACAATATATAAACTGAACATACCATTCCCATCTCTCTTAAGACTGGTCTGAAATAAACAGAATATAAACTATCCAGAGGAACATGATATAATATGTTGTCTTTTGATATATTTAGTCACATCGGATCTCCCCTAGATTTTCTTACAGGTGTACAAAGTCTTCGTATTAACTTTTAGATGTCATGCTCTTGAAAGGCGAAGCATTTGAAAGCTACCATAAAAAACATTATTCACTGGGAGGAAAGCAGGGGTAGTAAGTGATATCAAGCCTTGTTATCACAAGAGGTCTTGGGTACCAAGGTCTACAAGGTGATTCTAGAAGGAAGTTTTGACTAATAGAAAGTCTGGGGACCTATAACAAATTACTATTACAAACAAATTATCTGAGAGCATCCTCCAGGAAACTGAAGTGATAAATGCACTTCAGGTGTTTTCAGGGCAGATAGTCCTCAGGCTTACCTGAGAACCATACCTTTTAAGAAGCAACACCCTCACTCTACAGGAGGGAAAAAGGGAAGGCAATTAAGAAATTTAACTTGTCAAAGAAGCAGAGTACTCATATATATAATATACACACACACACACGTATATATATGCATATATATATAACTTTACATATTTAAGAAATAAAATTGACCTGATTACATATAAAGAACATTAGAAAATTTTAAATTCAGTGTTGAGTATGAGTTTTTTAAATAGTATTCTTTGTACCTTACATATCATAAATATTATTTTGTATCAGCTTAATTTTTTAAATTATTTTATTTGATCACTATAGATTTACTGTCCTATAATAAACCTTAGAATACAAACTATACTGGTTGGAATAAAATTTGGAATTAGTTATTATGTTTAAGTCATAAAAATTATAATGTACAGAATTATTTTGATGAAAATGAAATTATACACAAATAAATACAAAAAAATCCTGAAAACAAATAAAAAGTAGGACATATGTACTTATATAAGTGCTTTGTCTACCTTGTTCTCCCATAACCTTGACTTAGAATAATCCCAGCACATGGAGACATGCAGCAAAACTCCATCAAACCAAGTTCATTACTTAATCAAAACAGTTTTGCATCAAAACACCAACTCAGAGGAAAGAAGAGTAACATCCTGATTGAAATCCCTTATACGCATTAGAAATATATTGAAATGAATTGAGGAAACCACACTCCCTATGCCAGTAAAATATGTTTACTTAACAGTATTTTAAAATACAATTTACCAATAGTAACAACAGATATTAGTAACTAAATAATAATGGGGAAACCCTGATTTGATGCAAAGATTCTAGAATCTTCCAGAGGGTCCAAGTGAACATTCTAGGAAAACAAATTGGGTCATTTTATTTTTTCAGCCATTATATCTTTAAATCATTAAGAAAATAACTTCTAAATGTACAAACAAGATTTTTATCTTAGTCACTTATAATCTACCAGATATTTCTTTTTATTTCATATGTAAGTAACAAAGACATGAACCTACTGCATGCTTTTGAGACTTTAGAGGAGTTGCTTCTTCACTGTGGAATCCAATTTTGTACTTTTTTTTAAAACCTATTTAATCCCAACCTATCCTTTCAAACATAGGTCAAGTGTCACTTTCTCCAAGAAAACTACAAAGACATCCCAAGTTACTTTTTGCCTCTGCCTCATTTAGACAATCCTTCAGAGTGCTGCCAATTGCCCGACAAAACTGTCTTTGCATTTCATCAGATTTTAGTGTACTAATTAGTGTATTTACTATCTTTTCCATTATGCTAGCTACTCCTTGAGGATAAGAATGTTTGTCATAATCACATTTGATAACTTTTGTGGATGGAATAAAAGAATATACTGTTAGTTGAAAGAATAAATTATTAAATGGACAGATTCAGAATCACAGAGAACAAATTCTGTACAATCTCTGCCTTTTGAATCTTAAAGGTTCTCCATTCCTCTGCTGTCAACACCCTTGAACACCAATAAGGTTATTTATATTTATTTTTGTATTCTTCTACTCTACTAAGCGATCTAAATTGAAATTAATAAATAATTCTGGAATTTTTTTCTGTTAATAGGAAGTATTTTAGATTTCCTAGGTATCAATTCCATAAGTTTGAATCTCCTAATATGTCATCTAAGAAATACAGAACAAGAGAAAGAAAATCGTAAAACCACAAATTCTATTCTTTCAATATAACTACAAAACAAAGGGTACTTGTTCGAATTACAAAAATAATTAGACAAATAAAAAAAAACATCTATTTCTACTGGAGATCTTTCTTAAGTTTTCCCCCTAATCCTTTGTGAGAATCAGCATAAATAGTGAAACAGAGTGCCAAAAACTGAACAACAAAATTGTCTCAAGAAAGAGAAAAACTTTTCCTCAAAGAAAATACTATTTTTTCAAAAAATTGTAAATCAAGGCAAACTACAAGGAAGTGCTTAAAAGAATGCAAAAATAAAGTATCACTCAGTTTTAGAAAGGCAGGGATTCTGGAAAGGATAATGTAAGAAGGGAAGAGAGTGTGTTTTACAAAACTTTACAGTGAAGAAAGTAAAATCTAAAGGGAAAATATAGGGCCCTAGTAGATAGAAAAAAAAAAAAAAACTGAGGGACAAACTATCAATTCCCCTCCAGTTATTTAGCAATGTTTGATACACAGAAACAAGAGGCCAAGCCTAAACTAAGAATGTCATAATAAACCTCAAACCAACAGCCCTATCCACAAATTCAGACACAAGCAGTCTTCATCTATACACAGTATATAATAAAAGCAACAATAGAAACTGATTATCAAAGCATTTAGCTGCCAGCCTTCTCCCCCTGCCCCGCCCCACACACACAAGAGAAGCGGAAAAAAACTTCAACAAAGTGCTTGACATTGAATTAAACATTTAAAAATTAAATGTTCAAGAGATAGGAAGAAATAAAATGGATTTAAAAACTTAAGAAAGAAATAAGAGAAAAAGATAAAAGATAATATCATATCAGAATGAAGACCAAGTTTTAAAATGCCTAAAGAAACATGGATTCAAATGAAAACAAAAGACGACTTTGAGGAAAAGCAGAAAAATAATAAAAATGAATATGTGGCTAAGAATAAAAATAAAACAGAGTTAGCAAGAAAGTGGTAAAATGGGAGACATGTAGAAATCCTTTAATGAGGTTATGGGAAAATAGTCATTTTAGTACATTGCTCATGAGCATGCAAATTGGTAAAATCTAGAGGGAGATGTGGTAAGGATAGTAATGTATCCCCTATAATGTCCATACCCTAGAACTATAATCTGTAAATTGTCACTTTTCATATCTGATCATAGTCATAGGACTTAAGATGGGGGGAATTATCCTAGTCGTCCAGGTGGGCCCAATCTTATCCCATGATGAGTCCTTGAAAACAGAGAACCTTCTCCTGCTGCAGAAAATCAGTGAGACGATGGCTTTGAAGATGGAGGAAGGGAGCGTGGGCCACTAAATGCGGGCAGTGTCTAAAAGCTGGGCAAGGCAAGGACATATTCTCCCATAGAGTCGACAGAAGGACATGCAGCCCTACCAAGTCTGTGTTGGGTTTCTAATATCTAGAATTAAAAGATAATAAATATGTATTTTTTAAGCAACAGATTATAGTAATTTATTACAGCAGCAATAGAAAACTAATACATAAAATTATTGGCAACAACTACAATTCATAAAATTGTGAATCGGCAGTGACTCTCCCAGAAGTTACCTTGAAGATATATCCAGCAATATGTATAAGGTTATTCATTCCACCACTGCCTATAATTGCAAATAAAGAAACCTAGAGCTGCAAGACACAAACCCTCTCTAAAAAAGAGTAGCTAGGAACATACAAAGTCAAAGAAAACAAGCTTCTGGTCCCTACAGCTAAAAGAAACACTTAACACAGCCCAACTCCTAACCAGATACAAAAATTCTTACACTAAAGGCCTCTTTGCCTCAGTTCCCATAAGGAACTGAGTACCCAATAAAACATCTAACTTTCAAAACCAAAACCAAACCAAAATCTAATACATATCTATATATGACATGCCAAACGATAAGAAAAACACAATTAGAAGAGAAAATAAATCATCAAAGCTAGACTCGGATATAACAAGAACATTGAAATTAATAACCTGAGGATTTAAAATAATCTGTGGATATAACTGTTATGTTTTTATCATTTACCCAGTTAATATATTGACTTAACATTTATGATTTTCTAATGGTAAACTTTTCTTGCATTTTTAAAATAAAACTCACTTGGTCATGATGTATTATCTATTTTATATATTACTAAATCAAATTTGTTTATGTGTTTTTTAGAATTTTGCTTACATATTAACGAGAAATACTGTCCTGTAATTTTCCCTGCTAATGGCATTATATTTTTATCTTGAGATACTTCAGGCTTCAACAGAAAGTATAGAAGTATTCCCTCATTTCACATTCTCTGGAAGAGAAAGTGTTTAGAATTCACCAGTGAAGCCATCTGGCTTTAAATTGGCATTTCTGGCAAGATTTTTAATCATAGATTTAATTTCTACATGAGATATGAAACTATTCAAATATTTTTTCTTCTTGGGTCAGTTTTCATAAATTTTATTTAATGCAGTAATATATATTTGAAGTTAGGATAAGTGGGTTTTGATTTTATTTTATATTTTTTATTTCATGAAATATTTTTAAAATACCCCAAATAAGAAAGAATAAATATTACAACAAACATCAAACGCCCATCACCTAGATTTAATAATGATTAATATCTGTTAATTCTTTCATGTTTATTTTCTCAAGTGTTCTAAAATAACTTACATACAAACTAAAGTTTCTCATTATTTTGTTTTGAAATTAGCAATGCAGTTTCCAAGGAATAATAAATGTAAAGAATTAAACTAAAGTTTTATTATCATTGCAGAGCCTATTAAAATTTACATAGAATTCTTATTTTCTGGGAAGGGAAGAAAAGGTAGATGATAATGAGGAGAGGAGGGATAAGATGAAGGACAAGAAGAGAAAAAGGAGGAGGTGGAGTGGTAAGGAAAAGAAAAAAGGAAGAAAAAAAGAGGGAAGAAATAATCATGAAATAAAACATATTGGTAAATGTCTTAGATATAAGAAGAAAATGTTGTCGTAGTTGATGATAATATTAATGCAAATTTATTGTGAAAAAAATAATTGAAACTGAAAACACGTTTACTATGTCAGGAAAGTTTATTATTGGGTATCAGGTTCTGAAAGGCAAATTTTTGCTAGAGTATGATGACTCTCCATCCTACATAGACAGGGATCCCTGAAGAACCTCATGATGAAGGTCAACATCTAGCTCATCAAGTTTTCTTCACATTATTATCAGAAACTAGGTAGTAGAAATAACAGCTCAGTTATCAAGACAGGATAAATGAAGTATGCAGGTGATAGGATAAAGTTTTCTAGATGAATAAAAGTCTCACAGAAGACTAAGTCTACAAATCGTAAACTTCCACGTGTTAATTCAGTAGAAGCCAGAAGACCAGTATCTTCCATAGGAACACGGACTCCAGTAGCCGTACCCGTAGCCTCCATAGCAAGAGGGGCGGTAGCAGCCACATCCGTAGCCTCCGTAGCCACAGCCCAGGCCAGCGAAGCCTCCACAGCCATAGCCCAGGCCTCCGTAGTAGCTGCCGTAGTAGCTCATGGTGTCAAGAGTGGTGAGTTTGGCTTGGTATTGTAGGTCAGTTTTGTGACTGTGACTGTGACTGCACAGGGACATTTATATATATGGATGGGAGCGGAAAGCCACACCTCTAATGTCATCCAATAGAATGCATTACTATGTGAAAACTATGTCAATTACCTTGTTTTCTAACAGCAAACCGTGCCTTCCACTTGTTCACGTAACTAGTTATTTAAGAATAATGTGACGCATTTGCCTGATTCATTCGAATTCCTAGAAAAATACTTTACTGTCAATAAGATGCTATTGTGTTTATAATTCACATACGTGTTTGTGTTTCTGAGTTTTAAACTCTATATAACAAATCTCTGTAACTTGAGGTATTCTCCAAATTGTATCACATGAGATCTCATCTACCCTCTAATTGAACCCTTTTCTTCGACAGTCTATAGCCATTGACTCTTTTCTAGGCCAAGGGCATTATAGTTCTTCTCTCAAGAATTCACATAAATTGAACCATAATTAGTACCTGAAATACCAGTCCTATAAAAAATGGCCATCAGCTATAATGTACATCTTAATTCAACATGCTTCCAATGTCACCGGAGAACCACATTTTGTGGTGCAATGGTGATATCTATTTTTAAGAGAGCCACACACTGACAGCAGAGGAATTTCTCAAGCATCATGTGTCATGTAGAAGAAGTCTGCTTTATGGATACCAATGAAGATTGTATAAAAGGGTGCCCGCAAATCACTATGAATAGCTCCCTGCAGTACTGCCCTGCTTAATTACTTGCACAAGGTCACACAGCTAACCAGTGGCTGAAATGAGTTAAAAACCAGTTTTCTGGCTCAACCGGCGCTTTTGAGTTCATTATGTGGCTCACTATTACCAGGTATGAATAGTTTGGCCTTCAGAGAAAAGCACTTACTTTTAAACAAGAAATAATCAAACTATTAAAAAATGCAATTGCTTTGAAAAGAAATTACAAATAGATATTTCTTTTTAAATCTACTTTAGTTAACAAAATAAAGCATACCACTCATAATTCAACCTTTCTTAATACTGTAGGAACCTCATCATGAGTATTGATTAATGCAATACTGTCATGCAGAAATATTTTTGGGGAGTTATCAGCCTGCTGAAGGCACAACTTTCAGTGTTAACACATTCAACAAATATTCACCTAATGATTACTACATTTGAGACACTAATATAGCTCCGTTTAAAAAAGAAAAGTTAGCTCATGAACTAAATGGAGGTTACACTTGTAGTAGGGACTAGATATTAAGGCATTGATATACAAGCAATACATAACTAATTAATTTTGTATGAAAAGATGAACTGACAATAAATAAACAAGGAGTTCTGTTTGGAGGTTTGGGCACTTGTCCAATGGTAGTCTGTAACATAATCATGGGATACTGATCTGTTGGAAGACTGGGTCATTGTCCTTTAGCTAAATCCTAACAGAAGTACCAAGTGATTCTGGATTTGTGTTTCTACCTTGCCTTGCCCTCAAGACTATATCATTTGTTTACTGTCGTCCTGATATTCTTTTCAAATGATTCAACACAAACAAAACATTCTGTTTCTTTTAATCAGAATCTTCTCTTGCTGCTTCATCTTTCTGCTCTTGAAAACTGCGTTTTCTCTCTTATCCATATTTTCGATTTTAATATATATAATTTTAATAGTTTTTATTTATTTTTTCTTCTTTATTTTTCTCTCCAAAATGTCAGTGGGGCTTAGATTTGCCAGTTATGATTGGTCAAAAAACATACGTCTCTCCTCAGATTTGTATGGAATCTAATGAACTTATAAATTGTTCCTCTAGAAACATTTACTGAGTTCCTAATATAGTCTAAACATAGAGCTATATCCTAAGCATTCAGGAGTGAGTAAAACACCACTTCACTCTGTTTCAAGGAATACCAATAGTGTAACTTTCCAAATGTCACGTCTTCAGATATACTTTTTCCCTTTACAATCCACAGCATTTTTACAAACTTCTTTATCAATGACTAGACTTAATATTATAGGGGTTGTATGTCTTATGTACACTGGCAAAAAACTTGTTTCACTGACACACAATATATTTTTTAATGTTAAAAGAGGAAAGTCATTAATAAATGTAAGAAGTGTAATATATTAGCAAATTAATTATATTGGATCTACTCTGCATAGCTCAAACCAACAAACCTCATAAAACTCTGAGGACTAAACACACAAATGTGTCGCCTCTGATCTGAACTGAACCCTCAACACTACCTGTAAACTTGACTTGATATCCTAGTTAGTTCCTTCCCCCATACCCACAGTCAAGCCAAACTTATTTTATTAATTAATGTTTCTTATTTAAGTGCAGTTGGTATACAATATAGTGATTCAACATTTTTACACCTTACAATGTGATCAATTACCCATAGATTCCAGTAATAATCTGTCATTGTAAAACATCACATTATTGATTACTGAGAAAGGGGGTCAAATATATGGTGTGGAAGATTTGATTTTGGGTGGTAAACACACAATGCAATATACAGGTGATATATTATAGAACTGTACACTTGAAACCTATATAATTTTATTAACTAATGTCTCCCCAATAAATTTAATTTTAAAAAGTTTTTAAAAATTGTAATTTGAGACCTAAGAGGAAGTAAGGAAGAACATAGAAAAACATACACAGAACAGAGATATCCAGTAAAATCTCATCATATTAGCAAGGGGACTGGGCTGTGGAGACTCTCCAGGGAGGGAGGTGGCTGTTCATGACAAGTGTGAGGACATGCACATTCCCATTAGTCTGTATCATTCATTCTCCATGTAATTTTTTTCAAGCCTTGGTTCTTTCGCAAGGGGATGGGACAGGTGATTTCTAAAGCCATCAAACTTCATATTAACCAATTCTCTAACTGATTTGCTGCTCCAGTAGGCACGATCTGATCACAGATGACCAAGTGTCAACATGAACAAGTCCATTAATTAAACTGTCTTTCTTTTAAACGTTGTCTCACTCTCCCATTCTCTCACTCTGGCCCAGCTCCACTTCATTCACAGAGCAGTCACCATCGGGCAGGGACTTGCCACTTCCCACCTTCTCTTTCTCATCTGCACACTTATGCACTTTGAAGCTTGTTTCAAATTCAGTATGTAAAAAAAAAATGGAAGAAGAAGAAGAAAAAGAGGAGGAGGAGGAGGAGGAGGAGGATGAGGAGGAGGAGGAGGTAGGAGAAGAAAGAAAACACTCATCATCTTACCTCCCACACACTCCACACTCAATCTTTTTGCTCTTTCCTATAGTTGCTATTTTGAAAAAGAGCTTCAAATTCACCAGTTATCCCAGCCAGGAACCGAGATTCATACCTAATGCAAGTTTCTTTTTTTGCTTCCTCCAAATTCAAATTAATTCTCATTTATTTATTCAATAAATAATAGAGAACATTTACCTACTTGTCTCGGAAATAAAGCAGTAGAAAGGAAAAAATAAATACCATCCCTGTAGTAGTGGAGATAGATCATAAACAAATATAGACTTAGTAGTGGAGATAGATCATAAACAAATGTAGACTTAATTTATTCATTCAACAAATATTTACTAAATGGCTACTTTGTGCTCAACATTTTTTCAGATGCTGGAAAGCATATTCCAAGGTAGAAAATAGAGCAGACAAAAGTCCTGTCTTTCTGAAGCTTGCATTCTAATGGGGGGTGGACAAATGATCCATCAGTTAACCAATCAATTAAAAGGGTACGTTATGTACTGATAGTGGCAACATTTAAGGACAAAATACAAAGCAGAGGTGGGGTGCTATGCAATGACCAGTTGAGGGTATTGAAATTGTAGTGAGGTTGGTAGGGAAGGCTCATCCTAGATAAGTGGCCTTTGAGTAAAGGCTTCGGGATGAGAGCATAGCCATGCAGTCATCTCGGGAAGGGCGCGCCAGGCAGAGGGATCCGAAAGCACAAATACCCTGAAATGGAGTCTTAGTAGGCTTCTTTGAGGAACAAAGAAGTGGAATGAACTGTGGGGGACAGGAGAGAAAGATTGCACCGAAGATGTAAGATGATTTAGGTCTATGATGAATAGTTACACTCTTAGTAGAACTATTTAAAAATATAATTTCACATAGATACCCTGGGAGGTCCTGGCAAGGGCTTTGTGTTTCCTCTGAATCAGGCAGGAAGTGGTTGTGCAGGGCAGTGTGAGAACATGTCTCCGGGTTAAGCAACATGGTACGATGTCCCCCAAGATCACCCCTCTTCCAGGTGCACACACCCTGCAAAACTCTTGCACCATGAATATGATGTGTTTGACAGTCACCATTAGGCTAGTCCATATGGCACACTTGACTTTAAGCAAGGGAAGTCATCTGGGTAGGTCTGACCTAATCACATGAGCTCTGTAAAAGTAGAGTTTTTTCTGGCTGGAAGCAGAAGACACAGACTCAGCATGAGGAAGGTTTGAAACATCTTTGCTGGCTGGAAGGTGGAGGGGGTCTGTGGCAAGGAATGTAGATGGCCTCTAGATGCTGAGAGTAGGTCCCAGTTGAGAGCCAGCATAGAAACGAATACTCAGTCTTACAACAATGGGAACTGGATTCTGTCAACAACCAGTATGAGCCTGGGTTTCCAGACAAGAACTCAGCCCAGCTGGTGCCTTGATCTCAGTTTTAGCATACCCTGAGCAGATGACCCAGTGACGCCATGCCAGACTTCCGACCTATAGAAGTGGGAGCTAAGAAATGGGTGCTGTTCGAAGCTGATAAATTTGTAGGAGCAATAGAAAACAAGTACAGTCTCAGCCCTTCCATCCTGAATGCTCTTAACACTCAAATTTCTAAAATGAAATCATTAATAATATTCCTACACTTCATTATATCAGTTTTGCCGCACATTTCCGATTCAGAAGGTGTTCAAGGAGAATTAAGAAAATAGTATCATGCTAAGTTTAGAATATTATGTCTATTATTACACAAGTCAACAGTAAATATATTACAAGTTGAACTTCTAAGGATGTGCTTTTTTACTCTTTAGAACGGATAAGAGACTGAAGCTACTTAATCCGCGTTCCATCTGTCGAACTTCGAAAGAGCATGCTGTGTTTTTCCAAAAGAAAGTTTGCTTCTCTGTATAGATCAATAAACTAAAATTAAACTATTTAGCTTCTGGCTCTGATTATGGCACTTAATGTGACATTAGGCATTGTGTGTTAAAATTCTTTTTGAAAAACTGGAATAAAAATGACTCTAATTCAAAAAGCTGTTGGAAATGTTAAGGAAGAAAATATGCAGGAATGTGCTTTGAAAAGAACATAATATTCTTGACTAAAAATATCCTTAAATAATGTTTTACTTAAGGAGAATTCAATGAAAACCTTCGGCAATATATTTCTGATTAAAAGCTATGACCATCAAAATAATGTCTTTCTTTTACAATTGGTTCTATAACTTCAATCCTCTTTAGACTTATAATGGTTAGAAGACAGGGCACTGATTCTTCCCAGCTACCCCCTTCAATTTCATATTCTTACCTGTAGCAATTCCTAGATAACTGCCACCATTATTTTTGATGATGGTTATCACCTATAAAATAGAAGGGCTTGCCAGGCAATCTAACTCCACCTTCCATTTCTAGTTTCTAAATGAATCTCCTGAAAATGTCAAATGAGCACACATCTATACATAGAGAAACCTGCATTTAGTAACTGGTTATGGGGAAATGGGTGATCTAGGTCACTCAGGTGAACATGGACACTGTGCCCAACACATTCTAAATCCTTCCTTCTTGTACATTTCTCCAGTGCTAAGTTCAGGCAGCATCTTCTGGGGATACTTTCACTGACTACAGAGGACTTGATGAGATGCCCCTCCTGTCCCAGTGTATCTAACACATAAATCTTTCTTGAAAATTAACACAGAGAATTGTAAATGTTTATTTATCATCTGAATTTCCATCTGATCTGTAAGCTCATCTAGATCTCAGGACGCTTTATGTCTTTCCACCTCTGGTACTCAGTACGTATGGAGGACAAGGTACTGGTACATTACTCCTGGGAGGATGGTTAAATAAATGAATGATCGAATCCATCCTGGGAGACACCAGCCATCAAGGTATCGCCAAGAACAGCAAAACTGAATAAGCTCAGTCTCTCGTTGACACAATTAGCACAGCTATTGTTTTTAGATGATCAAGTCCAGTTTATTTAGTCATATGGGTTTTTTTTTTGAAATGTAGACTAATGTATAATTATTTCATAAAGTTCATAGAAACTTTGTTATTGGTTCCTTGAACTTATACTGCATGTGACATGCTGCCTCTCACATCTACTATTTGTTACTAATCTCCACTCCTACTATTTTATGAGTCGATAGCTGAAGGCACTCATTATCAATATGCGCAGGAATACAAGCAAAGATACTACTTTATTTGTCATGTTCATCTTATGTTCTTGAAAGAAAACTGACTTTGATCAATTTGGATCATAGAATCCAAAGCTAAGGATGCTATCATCATAAGTTAACATATAATCAGGTCAATGCTGACCTATTTTGTGGTTACAGCCTGAATGTAGTTGTCTTTCAAAAGCTGTTATTCATCCCAAGATGTTTTAAGAGAATTTCCTTCCTGACAACTAAAAAAGAAAAGTTCCTCAAAGAGACAATAGAATTCCATACAATCTCCATTTTTCAGAATTTTATAATCGGTGAAGCAAGTCTTGATTTTTTGTTTTGTTTTGTTGTTATCGTTATTGTTTTAAGGTTGAATAAAAGGTGAAGACACCAAATAGAGATACAAACAATTGATAAACAGCACAACCAAGGACAACGTAGTCACTCCTGGAAGCCTAGAAACAAATAATGCTCATACACACATACACACCATAAACTTGGACTTTGGGCCCTTTAAATAGAATCACAAACTGACTTACATAAATATAATTAGTCTGATAATCAAGGGATACAACTAATCAAGGTAGGACATTTTGAGAAACAAATAGCTACAGTATGACAAGCGTCTTTTTGGGCAGCCAGTGTAAGAACTCATTGAGCCACACATGCAAATGTGATGAAGCTCTGGGTGCCTAGAAAACAGGAATCTCAACTTGGCTAACCAACTGCTATATGTTTGTGAAGGCCGTTCAGCTCCTTCGACTGTCATTTAAGTGAGGCCAAAAGAGCAGCAGCGGTGGAAGAAATTCATTAACAGCACAGCTTCCAACAACACAGCGGAGCTGTGTCTGGCTTAGAAACCATAAAAGACAGCACGATCTGAGGATGACGATGGCACGTGGTGCCGTAATGGGGCATAACGATCCCTCTGTGAAGACACGAGATGGCTTAAGGACAGCCGTGGCCACAGGCCATCTGCTTTAACGAAGTGTGGAAAGAACTGCTGGGCGGTCCCTCGACCCTCGTGGCGCCACAGGATTAAAGGTATAGGTCAGCAGCCTTCACAAAGCACAGATACACACGTAGACTCACACTCGATGCTTACACGCGTGGAAAGCCTATCTACGAGGGATAGACATGAAACTCCGACACGTTGAAAATGCCGAAAGTAAGTTTAATGTAAAGTGAATTTTCACATGTCTCACCTGAACAATGTGGAATGAGAGTTTAGCCAAAATGCGGATCTGAAAAGAGAACCACAACCCAAACTGTAAATCTCCCCCTCCCCCCCAAAAAATCCGAATGGCAAGTTCAGATGGTTTTTGTCAAGTCAGTTCTCGTGTCCGGAGATCGACTGAAGGTCCATCACAGAAACCTGGGACTGGCTCATCGCTTCATCATCTGAGAGAGGTACGGAGGCGTGGAGTGTCCAGAAGGTGGAATCAGCAAGCAGGGACTTTGCCGAAAGTCCTCAGTCGCATGCAAGTGTTCTTTCTCAGTAGCAGCCGGGTGACCAGTATCTTCCATAGCAGCATGGGCGGTAGCAGCTGTATCCATAGCCACCGTAGCCACAGCCGTAGCCAGAGCCCAGACCTCGGAAGCAGCCATAGCACAGCCATAGCCGCAGCCATAGCCACAGCCCAGACCGCCAATGCCATAGCCCAGACCTCCGGAGTAGTTGCCGTAGTAACAGCTCATGGTGTCAAGAGTTGAGGATGTAGGGGAGAACAAAGTATATGCTGGCAGAATGTGAACTTCTCTGCTGCTTCCACGGGGCCTTTTATACACCTCCTGCAGTGGGCGTGCCAAACAACAAGCAATCCTGCCTTGTGTTCTAGCAACTACTTTGTATGAAAACTGTCATTAACGTTGTGTTCATTTTGAGGAGAGGCCCTCACACCCATTCATTTAGAAATTCCTTTATTGAGGTTTCTAAATTCTTTAAGGCATCTTGTGTACCTTTAATAACAAAACAAAATTTACTACCGTACTTAAGATCGTAACCAAGCTTCATGAGTTTGCATAGCTTGAAAGCCACACACATTATTTGAGCTTGCTTTGGAATAATAACATCGTCCCTCTGCGGACTTAAAGCACCAATGCACGGAGCCCCCAAGTTGCAATGAGCAGAATTGATAGGTCCTTTCATATTATCACCAACATCACCTTAATTTTTGTCTGGGGAGAGATTTCAAATGTCCAGACAAATACTGCTTTTTGTTTTGTTTTAGTTTTGTTGGCAAGATTGATTTTGGTGTTTGATTGCAAATAATGTTTTCAGACCAAGTCATAGCACTGTCATTCTTATTGGTTTGGGTGTTTTTATGTGGTTATGTGGTGTTCAGTTTTATATGCATCAACATTTCATAAGCATGGGAGATCTAAAAGATGTTTGCCAGCGAAAGTAAGTATGTATATAATTTGTGTATGTATGACACCTGTGGGTATTATGTTAATATGATACATGTATATCTGAGGTATGTATGGTAAAATATATATATTGAGAGGTATATTTTGTATACTAATATCTAAAATACAGCCTACTTTGTTAAAGAAACACTTATACTCTCTTTAAATGACTGTCTGCATATTTCTTAGTAATATACTAGGTTCAGGAAAAGATACATCAAAAGATACATCAAAAAGTATTTGCCCAATACAGCAAAGATCATGTGAGCCTTAATAATACAAATGTAAATGCTGATATATTTTAAATTCTAGACTATGGATTGAAACGTGTACAGTGATGAGCATGCTGTACCCCACTGAGTCCTGCTGGCAAAACGGTCGAGGAGCGTTATAAAGTTTCATGTCGTGTTTCTTCATTGCATTCATAACATCAAATTATGGTGCTATTTTTAAATAAAATATGTTTGCATCTGTATCTATTGCTGATGTTATAAAGAATGATGATGCTATAAAGAGTGATGGTGTAAATATGGCAGAAATCTGTATTTACCCAAGAAAGGATCAGAGTCTTTAGGAAATGGAATTATTGGAGGCAAAACACATTTAATTTTCTTAGAAATGAAGATTTAAAAAAATCTCTGATATGAAATTTTTAGATCATTTTCTTGACACAATCCCAATGGTGATAATAATTGGAAAAGATTAAGTCATAACTTTATTATTAAATAAATCTATAAACATTTTGCTATAGAAAAGCTAACCATTCTCTGTATTTGCAAGATGATTGCTTCATCTTAACTATACTGTTAAATCTTATTGTCAATGTAAAACCATATATATACTTTGAAAATAAACACTGAAATGAGGTAAAGATTTTCACATTAACCACTGTTATTGATCATCTTTCTGTAGAAATGTCAATGCCCTGGAAAAGCAAGTCAACCAAGAGATGACATCGTGGGATATAAATATTATTATAAAATTAACTATATGGTCACACTTGGAAAACACAAGAAAATCAAATCAACTACCAGTGAGAGTAACAAAAGACTGCAATTAGATTGATAGTTATAAAATAAACATTATAAAATTAAAGACTTTCACGTATACTAACAAAGCCTTTTGGAAAGTATAATTGAATAATTGCTTATTTCAATTTTAATAACAATGTCAAATAGAGCAATGGATTTAACAAGAAATGTACATAACATTGATGAAAAACTTTATGTAGTTATCGTTTGTGATACTTTTTTAAAGTTTAAGTACAAGAACATTAACTTTACAGAATTTATTTCCACATTGATCTATCTGATCTTTGAAAGTCTAAAAGAATACCTTTGAAAGATTGATTGGATATATTTCTATTTGCTTCTATAATTACTACTCTAATTAAATTGTCCATTCCTTCTTGAAATATTTATATAGTAAAGCATGACTTTTATTGAGATATTTTCAGTTTCTTAGTATGCAACCTGAATGCTTTTGTCCTATACTTGGGGGAAAAAAACCTTCTGTAGTTGTTATATATCTTCTTGCTTATGTTTAATGTTATTATGCACACACACAAACAAAATCGACATCACAAGATTTTTTCTATTTTCTTGATTCCTCCAGATGTCTAATCTATTTATCAACTCTATTAACTTTCTATACACTAAGTTTTTAGTGTTTGCTTTCATTTTTATTATTTCTCTTTCCTTGCACTTTGTAATAGACTTTTTTTTGCCTTTTCCTAATTTTGAACTGTATAAATATATCTTTAATTTCACTCCTTTAATTGTTAATGTTAAATAATAAACATATTTAAAGCTCCACATATGTTTCACTTTATATGCTGAGATACAAAACTAGATTTTTATACACAGTGTTCTTATTTTCCAAATGTTTTATTATTTGTTCTTGAGTTTTTCTTTCACTCATTACTTAATTAAAATGTATATTTCAATAAAGTTTTTATTAAACCAATCTCCAGTTTTTACAGCATCATGGTTGATAAATACAATTTATTTTTATATTTTTAAGCTATTGACATTTTTCTGTAAAATAGAATATGCTTGCTGTTTTTCTAAATATTCTACAAATTATTGAAAAGAACTTATGGTTCAGAACATTACTGTTTTTCTATAACATTAATTATATTTTTCATTTCACTAGTCTTTTTTAATACATAATTTCTCCTAAATTTATAGTTGTGTGATATGTTAGAATGCAACTAACATCAGTTGCATTCCTTTTAAATTTGATTTTTTTAAATTTCACTTTCTATTATTTTAAGTGCTATTATTTGGCTTACAGTTGACAAAAATTGTAACTTAATTACCAATTGCAGTCTTATCAATGTGTAATAATAAATTAGACTAAGTAATACTTTTAATTTATACTTTATTTCAGAAGACTTTTGCTGCTCTTCTTTTTATCCTGTTCTGCCTTTTATATTTTTGGCTATCTTTTTTTTAATATATATTTACTTTTTTTGTGTTGAGCGGAGGTGACCATTACTGACACCTAGTGGCAGTATACTCCAAATGCATAAAGTAATCATTTGCTAGAAATACTACTGATTAGATAAATACATGTCTTAGGTGTTGTCACAAAGTTCTGGAAGTTACGTACCCTTCAATGCACTAAATCACTAAAAACTGTGAATTTTGTTTTCACAAAGAAAACTATGCATATACTGTTTTTAAAATGTAATCTCAAGATGTATATATAGTCAGTAATTAAAAGCACATGAAGTTAAGAAAAGCTAAGTAAGATGATTTCATAGGCCAGACATCTAGTGTGGGACACTCAAATTACTATAGCATTAAGACATTAAAGGATTTTTTTTAAAAAAATCAGAAAGCATTAAGCTTACTATTTTCAATTTCTCTTTAGACGAAGAGAGTCATTCTCCTACATATTGTAATAGTCAACTTTTTGAGTTATGTAATTACTTCCAGAAAGGACTAAAGAGATCAACCATTGGAAAGCCAAAATTATGATGATTTGAGAGAAAATGTATCTTATTTTTTGACAAGCTTAGCACTGGAGTCTTACTCTCATAATAATTCTAGTCAGTAAGGAGAGTCTTTCCCAGGCATATGACACAAACAATTCATCTAGCAGAGTCAAAGTATTCACTGATAAAGGGACTGTCATGCTTTTAGCGAGATTCTTCAGGAGGCTGGAGTTACACTGAGGGACCCAAGTAATCTTCAGGACAAAGGTGACCTTAATACAGGATTTTAAGTACTTCCAGTCACATTAGGATGATACACTATGTAATGACTTTATTAAGTTATCTTAATCTGATGTTGTTAAACATTCAGTTTCTGTAACTCCCTATGTTCTGGTTCTTGGCTCAGAACACAGCTTTCTGATTATTATCAGTCTCACCATTTCTTATGGGAAAAGAGTAAGCTTTGGATTTGAGCCCTTTGGCCATCCTAACAGTGATCTCTCAGGGTAAATTAATAAGTTGGCCTCTGATTATGATTTCGTTCCCCATATAAAATAAAGATGATGTGGTAATAAAATGGGTTTGAGTATTTCCATTTCCCTGTGACAGTAATTTGCCTCTGCAAATTAATAAAATGATCTGATTATAATTTGGATTCCCGTGTAGGTTAACTAAAAGGAGAGCTCACAAAAGAAGCAAACTCAGGTATTACAGTTCCTGCAACAATTATGTCTTGCTGTATATTAATAAGTTGGCATTATGTTTTATAGATGATCCACTTGAACTTGTTACTCTTAGCCCCTTGAGAAATGGATTTGTCCTCGGTGTACTAACTGAAAGCAGCCAACTAACTGAGCCCACAGGCTGAAGGGCTAGACTTCGAATACAGATAAATTTATCAGAGCAATTGATGTTTTCCTAAGAGGTTTCTAGAAATTTGACTTTTTCTCCTTGGGTAATTCTGGAAACTTCTCTGTCTTTTGTGAGCTAAGAATTAATAATGCAATGAAACTATTTTTGTCAACATATATCTGGGGCTAAATCCAATACTCACTGTATTCCAAAAATTATATTTACCCAGCTCATTTATTTAATGAATTTATTGAGCAATAATCTAGTATAAGCACAAAAACATATGTGATCATCTATTACAATGGCTCTTGTTCCTGCCTCAATGATGTGCTCCACTACCTCAGTTTCTATGGCAACAATAGATTGTTTCTGCTCTTGTTATTACTGGTTTCACCTTTGATGTAATAGTGGTCTAAATATTGTATTTTGCTTTGCAACTAGATGTCTTTGCTTAATTCATGAAGTTTGTTAGATATCTTTTACCATTTTTAACCCCATAAACTAAATGGTTATCCATTAGAACCACCTTACCATATAAATACTTGAAATTTCTCTCTGGTACTCAGTTCTTGGATTCCTTTTTTACGGTAACTAAGACAATTACTCCCATGTCAGGATCCTGGCAGCCTAACTGTCTAGTAAACACTGAGATGGCTCACGCACAAACAGTCGTGTACAAGTAGAACATAAACTTCATCAGCAACATGTGGCAGTTGTTAATTCCACACTTTCTTTAGCACCTTCCTCTCAGACCAAAAACCAGACTGATTCAAAGTCACAGAATTAGAGTATTATGAATGCAGTCTTCACATTCTTTTTAAAAATTTTTAATAGAAACAATGATTTTCATAGCTAATTGTTGAAGCACATGGCTTCCCACTTAACCACAACATAGAATCCCCGATTTCCTGGTATTCCCCCAGAAATTTAACCTAGGTTTAAGTGGGATGACACACCTAGTGAGAGAAAGAAAATTAAGCAGGATTCTTAAATGTAATGCTCATGATTTTTTAATGGAGATATTTTTGAAATACATTGTGGAATAAATTCAAAGTAGCGGAGTTAAATGTCTGGACTATAACACTTTCTTCAACTATAACAGGATCACATTTGCTGATATGTTTTTGTAGTTATGTCATCTGCTATTGCTGAAGACTCTGATAAGAATAAGTTTTTGCAAGTTTATTCTTATAATAACAGGAAGACTTCAAGGCATTTGCATTCTCATATTCTATTTACTGTATAGATATAATTTACTATATTATACAGTATACTATGAACCCTCACAAAGCCAAAGTCATAGATCATTCTCGAAAAATAAAAACAAAAAATACTTTAAAGTATACAATACCTGTAATAATCATAATAATCCATTTTAATGACAAGATACAAAGTAATACGATAGTGTATGCACAAAGACAGTTCATCTCAATAGTTTCTATGATAAGAAAAAAAAAACAGGAAGCAACCTACATGTACAAGCATTGAGGAATGGTAAAATAAAGTACACTGACAGCATGGAACACGTTGCCATAATTAAAAACTATGTTTATAGGGCATTTTAATGCCATGGGAAATCCCTCGTGATATAATGAAGGTCCACAAAAGCAGTATACAAAAACGCTGCATGATTTCAATGATCTAAACTCTATAAAATCTCATGCATAAAAAAAGTGGGGACAGGGGTTAAAATAATAATTATCTATTTGATGAGATTAAGAAACAGCTGGTCTGACAATTAAAAAAAAAAAAAGCCCTAGCTCCTGCTTTTCTCTTGGACCTGTTTATGCTCAGTCACGTGGGCACACTTACCTACCTAATGTCTGCTGTGCGGGGTAGGCCATGATCTTTTGTTTTTCAATTCTATTCTTTCAACTTAGTGGAGAATTTCGTGGTCCCCAGTATTTGGTGAAGGAAGAAAGGGAAGAAGGAATCCCTAGCTTGTTCTTCAAGCCATCTTTCTCACTAATAAACTTTCAACTAATTACATTAGTTTCCTTTGTTATCAATTTGTTTATCAATCAATAAGTAATCTCATATTTGACAGTATGAAATGAGTAAATATATGCCCCACAGATCTCTAATAAAGAACAAACGAAGTATTTATAGTAAACATCAAGTACCTAAGTACGAGGTGCAAAAGAAAAAAAGTTTGCTACATATTTCTTATTTAAACTGCACTCATCATCTATAAATAATAGTTTTACATTAGATATTAAAACTGCTTCAACGTATGTAGGTTACATAAGAGAAAAAAAGCTAAATTTTAAATAAAATTGAAGTTGTCCCTTGAGTTCATTCAATCTAGTGGATGAGGTTGAAATTCTAATGCTTTGCATGTTGTGGATGAGAATTTACTTGCTGTCGTTTAAACTCAACATAAGTCAGAAGTATAAAACAACTCAGAAGTAAAAGCATGGGTTCGGAGGTAAACAAGAACAAAGGTACAGCTACACTACAAGAATTTAAGTAGCATACATAGGACCAACATGTCCCAAAGTGGCATGGCTGGCAGAAGCCACAAAAAGCCATAATCAGAACAACATCCATAGCTACCATGGCAGTTGCCACAGTAAGACATGGTATGAGGAGTGTAAGGCTCCTCTGAGGACCACCTACACAAGTCCTCGTATACCCACTTAGCAGAGGGAGTACAGAGAAGCGCTCCACATCGTATAGACCAATTATATGGGAGAAAATATTAATATATTTCTTCATGCAAGAAAAAGTCTGTATGCTCATTAAAATTAAGGTTACTTTGCTCTGATATCATGCACCTTTATTGAAAAATGATTATGTTGGTTATAAACCTTTTGCTTCCTTTCTATCCCTAAGGATTAGGGCAAGAGGGATGGAAAATAAACTTTCTGACACGGTGTCTTCAAATCTACTTACATCACATACATAATACAAGCTGTACCTGGGTTCATACATCTTGGAAATAATAACTGGTATCTCACTGGCAGAGTCAAAGCCATGAAAACATCGGAATTAGAGGGAGACCCCTGGGTGGCCCACATGACTTCAGGGTAAATTACTTTAAGTACATTTTTTCCAGTACCACCCTTACCCAATCCCCAAAATCAAATGCTTGTTGTGCAGTCCAGACACATTTAAATGCATGCTTAAACTTCGTTCCTGTGAACGTTTTGCTGTATTGTTGTTGTTGTTGCTGTTTTATCACGAGTTTGCCATGGGTTTCCTTGTATCTAAACTTTCATAAGCTCTCTTTGAAACAAGATTGTGAACATATTTCCAGTTTCAGTTCTCAGCGAAACTGTGAATCCTTGAGACCCTTGAATTTCACATGCTCCTTCTCGCCTGCCTCTGTGTCTTACCTTTGGTCTTGTCCCTTGCCTGTATAATTATCTGGGACAATGCAATGCACAATGGCTTTATAGAAAAAAAATTACATAATGTTTACTGTTGATTCTGTACAACAAAACTTAAAGTTATTTATATTAAACTTAATTCAATCATTTCCCCCCCACCCAAAGGAGCTCAAAATCATTGTAATCCAAGTAAACTACTTTCTAGCAAACAAGTGACGTAGGGCAGAGAGCCTTGATAATTGGAGAGATGGTTGGTTATGGTCGTGGATTTATATGTTTTGTTTTCACCTCTGCTTATAGTCAAAGGCCAAAAAAGCAAAAACCTTCTCATTTTACTGGCACCATTGGAGGGCTGGTTGAAGGACCAATGTTTCTGTGGCCTCTAACATTACTGCCACCTGCATCCTCTCCTGTATTTTTCCTGTGTCCCAAAGGTTAAAATTATGCAAATAAATGAATGACACAAAGGAGACAGCTAATGTCCATTGTATTGGAAACACAGACAAACAATAATGCTTTCTTACATGCTCTTCTCTAACAAAGGAGCACAGCACCAGGAAATCTTGAAATGGCTTCCATTTTCTTTGCTCGAGCTACCAAGAACATAGTACATTTTGTGACTATATTTTATATATCTAATCTCACAATGAAATATATAAGGTGCACGGGCCCAATGCAATAATGTTCTACATGTCTAAAAAGTGTCAGGATCTGTACAAAATGATCATGTTGTAGAAGGAAGAACACATTCTATTTATAGTTTGCAGAAAACAACTGTCTGGAAACAATAGGTGGATCATTAGCTTAGAGTATCAAGCTAGTGTTAATGATAAATGTCAATATACCTCGAGCACTCACTATATTCCAGGCACTACAGGAAGCCTTTCATGTACTTATTATCTCAAAATGTATGCACAAAAGAAACCTCTGAGGCAGAGTGTCTGTTTGTCTTTTCCATTTTGTAGAGGGTAAGACTCCTGGCTGAATAGTTTAAAATCGTTTTCCCAAACCACAGGAGTAGAAGGTGAGACATGAAGTTCAACAGTCTGGTTTCAGATTTGTATTCTCCCTCACTCCGCCCTGTTTATAATGACAGAGGAAAATTACTCCAATACAGAGGCACCAATTCTGACAATAATGACTACTCATTAACACATCCTTTATACCTTCTCCCTGGTAAACTATGGTTAGTTGTCCTTTCAGTATTTTTAATTTTGTAAACTCCTGTGCAAATGTGTCATTCTATTAAAAGTCAGAGGTATATAATTAAATTAGTCAGTCCTATAATAAAAACAGGAGGAGGAGGTGAGGCTAGAAATATTAAGCCAAGTGAAAGTGTAGATGACTTTACATGCCCTGCTAAGATGCTTAAACAATAGCCTGTCAGTAAATCTTTCTTGTCCATACTGAAGAGCTTATGTATTTGCTGAACTACCCAAGACACAGAACAAAAAAAGAGGCATCTTCCTGGAACATAACTTTTACTCAGGTACTTGGATGAACTTTAAAGTGATTAAAATCTTAAATAATTAATAAAATTTGTATGTTTTTGTTCTATTATATACACAAAGGATGTAAAATCTGAAAAATAATAAGAATACAAAATCTCAAAAAAAAAAAAAAACTCTATAAATATTATGCTTAGAACAGGCTGCATCAGGCAATGTTTCCTGGCCCTGCGGGTAATGATTTTACACCCTGTTTAATAAATTCATTGAAAAATTACTTACTGGGAACTCATTCTCTATAAGACATTGATATTTTGTGATATCCAAATAAAGACCTTGATTTCATGGATATTATTTAGCTTCATCGTGGAAAAATTTGAAAAGCTATGGGTGAGGTACAAGATGGGCTTTAGAAAAAGCTCTGTAAAGCCAGAGCAGAAATATAAGTGAAGACACAGACAGAATAGACAAGGACTATTATATTGCATTAGTCCATGCAGAGAATGATGGCCCTTGGACTATGGATATGACAGTGGGGACAGAGATATTTTTAAGATGTGTTTTGAAAAAAATCAATGGAAATTAATAATGGATTTAATTTAGGAGTGAGAGATAAAGAGATGCCTTTAATGACTTTCGGGTGTTGGCATAATAAATTTGGAGGAAGTTGTTTCATTTTCTGAAATCGAATATATTGAAGAAATAGTAAGAATAATAGGAAAAAATTAGTTTCGAGATGTCTAAAAGTGTCTTTTATAGGTGGGTAGTTAGATATACAAGTCAAGTTCTGTTGAGAGGCTTGGGCCAGCCATAAACATGTGGAGTTTTTCGCATATAGTCAGTATGTAAAGCAGAGGGAGGGATACAGACTGCTTAATGGAGAAGATGCTGCTGGTGTACCTTCCAGTCCCCCCAACCAGGTGGGCACAGAGCTGCATCTTTTTGAGATGTGCCCCTGCCTTCCTGAAGAGATGCCCACAGCCAGTGGCTACCTGATATGGGAGTATAAAACCCAACCCTCCTTCCTTAAAGGGGGCCAATCCTAGGGTACCCTTCATATTTCATTGATTCCTCTGAAATCAGGCAGAGTCTATACTTCAACTGCGAACATGTGTCTGCCTACAAGCTTCTTCCACAAGCCATCCTGCTTATTTTACTTTCTTAGAGAATTCTCCTTGGAGAGTTCCCCAATAAACCAATTGTCTACAAATCCCATTCTCAAGCTTTACTTTGGTGGAACCTGCTCTAAGACAAGTTAGAAGAAAGTACAAGGGAGAAACTGCACATGAAAATATGCACAGGGACTCCATTAATAACAAAGATAAGTGAAGAGAACTGTGGATTGTAGTGAATCAAATTTCACATCATCAAAGGAAGTTTCAATGATGTTCAGAACAAAAAAAAAAAATTAGAATGAATTGATTTGGATAGACAGAAGTGGCAACAATATGCACACAAGATAATTTTGAGAAACGTGCCTCTGATGGAGAATAAAGAAATAAAACTAGGGAATGTGGTACAATGATAGGTATATTCTTCTATTTTGGGTTTTGTTAGGTTGTATTTTTATGTGTATTTATTATTGATGTGTGTGCATATTGCATACTCCACATATTGGATTATCCAGATAATATTTGAAATTGAGAAGGATACAGAAAATAGAGAACTTGAAGTCACTGGAGATTTAGTGTTGAAGGTACCAAAAAAAGAGAAGTTCCTATTAAGGTAGGAAGTGATGGGATACAGAAAAGCAGATCTGTTGGATAAAGTTAAGAAGACATCTCCTTTCGAACAGAGATGGGGGAAAAGGCTGACAAGACTAAGAGGATCCTGTCAGATTAAACAGAGTCAATTGTTCACTTTTCCCCAGATTCAGGACAGCTCCTGACAGAGAGCTCATCTTCAATAATTGTTTGGTAAATTAATAGCTGGATTAATTAAGTGTGACAATAAGAAAAGACCTCTCATTCTGTAGCTGTACTATTCACCTCAAGGTGAGTCTATGAAGTTGATGATTTCATCTATTCAGCTGTGATTAACAGCCTCAGCCCTTGTTTGCAAAATGAATGATATTTGTATTCGTATTCTTGGAGAAGAAATGCTGAAAACACATTAAACCTCAGCTTTGTTCTGGTGTTGAGACAGTCTTTTTAACTTAGAAAGACTTGAGCATGTTTATAGACTAGAGGGAAGGGAAGGTGTCAGTGGGAAAAAAGAAGCTGAAAATATAGGAGACAGAGAGGATAATTTATCTAGCAAGGCGTTGAAGGAGAAGGCATTAAAGCAAAGTGGAAGAATTATTTTTTGGACAGGAGAGAGGATATAGTTTCCTCTGAGACTAAGATAAAAGGCTAAAAGACAGGTGAAAATGTAGATAAGTGTGTGAGAAGGGAGTTGATGCCGTTTCCCCGATAGATTCTCTTTTCTCCATGAAATAAGAAGCAAGAGTTACAGACAGGAAAGGGCAGAGGCAGAGGTTAAGCATTGAACCTGAGGCTTTAGGAATAATGGTGAAGGGGAAGAATAGCTGTCGTGAAAGTGAAAAAGAAAGAGACCTGAGAATAAGCAAAAGGATTATCAAGTAGCACTGAGGACTCAGCCAAAACAAGAGTGCTGTAAATGTGTGGAGCAATCCCTCCATGTGGCACTGAGATTTCCTCCAGCAGCTGTTAAGAGCCAGAGTTTGGAGTAGAGAAGACCTGGATTCATGCACAGGCGAGAGTTTATAAGGTGGAGAGAAGGAGAAAAGAGGTAGTGAAAGAAGTGCGATTGATGAAACACACAGTAGAGCTAGGAGGCCGTATGACTTTTGTCCAAACTAGCACACTTAAATATTAAAGATGGCACTATCAATAATAATTACATGGCAAAAGATATAGACCATAGCATATACAGGAAATTAAGTTAAAAACATAACAGATTAAAAGGAGGTGGTAAAGGAAATCTGCATTGATTATCTAGATGAAATGGTATGGATACAATAGAGGTGGGAAGAACTGGGGGAATAAGAGATTTAGGGATGTGTTGTTTTTTTAGAAAAGGAGCACCTCTTGTTATTAACAAGTATGGATCTGGGAGTGATTGGCTGAAGTGGAGCAGATATCATGAAGGGATCAAGGAATTTTGAGGCAAGAATGCTTAAATTGGTTGTCCACATGATAATTCAATACACTAAATGTAAGAATAGAATTTAGTGGCAGGTGCCACGGTCTTCCAAACTTTTAAGTTTTGTGATAGGGGTAAGTGATAGATATCAGTAAATACGGGTAGAGCTTGGATCAAGAGAAGTAAAGAATCAGGGATGTGAAAGAGTGGTACCCAAATGAGAGAAAAGTCATTTTTACTATCTGAAGGAAATCCAACCAGAGATGCCAGCTTTAACCATCTGCTAATAAGCACAGAGAACACAAAGGCAAACAGCCAAATGAGATTGTTCTGTCTATTTACTCTCCTTCCTATGCTTTGATTCAATATAGCAGCAAAAAAAAAAAAGCAATCACTGTTCTCTTTTTTTCTTACTAACCAAAAATTTTGTCTACTACTCACATAGGGAATTGTGCTTGAATGGGTTATGAATAACAAAAATCAGTGAAGAAAGGGCTAGAAGAGAAGGCAGCAGCAGGCGAATAGATTACAGGGAAGGAAGCCAAGAACAGATTGACCTGCCCTCAGGACTAGAACGACTGGAAGATTTGCGATTGAAGTGGCTGCTAATGAATGAAGCTTCTGCGCAGACGGGTAGCTCACCACAGGGCAAGTGTATGCGGACAGCTCTTCCAGCAGAGCAGCATAAAGGTACCGTGTGGTGAATGTATTGTTGTCCCCATGAATTCTCTCTCTTTGTTACGAGGATTACAATTCCCAGCTCACTGATACTGGGTTTTCCATGAGACATGTTTGGTCAAGGAATATGAGCAGCTGTGATTTATATCACATCTAAACACACCTTTTCAGAGCAATTGAAAGTTTTCCCCATACCCACTTTTCTTTAATGCAACCAGAATGTCTGCAAGGACTCTGCTCTTTCCACCTTACACCCAGTGTGAGAAAGTACGAAGAACAGACCAATAGCACTTGACCCAAACACATAACATGAGTGAGAAATAGTAGTGATCTATTTTTGTCATCTGCTGTGATGTGGAAATGGTCGCCTCAACAACACTGGCTAATAAATTATTACAAGAAGTGAAATATTAATGTATGAGGAAAGAACTACGTGTCATTGGTTTCAGGTTCAGGTTGCAGGTAAAGGGGAGAGCTGTCAGTGGAGGGTGGAAAAAATGGTAACCCACATTATGTACTGCAAAATATTTGGTGAAATTATTGTTTGCAATCATTCGGAAGATAGAAAATAAATTTGTGGCTTCAGATGATGACATCCTGTTGTTGTTTTTCAAATGAACTAACCTCTTTAATGTGTCAGAGATAAACTGACTTGACTTTCTAGAAATAAGTCATGAATTACTACGGATTAAATTAAAAAAATAAACATCGTTTAAAGAACTTCATTTTATTTCATCAAATAAAACTTATTTTCTCTGCTATTATTTATAACGACATAGGGAGGGAAAAGTGACCAAATAAAATGAAATTTTCATATTTATATTATTGAACTTAAAACTCCCAAGGAACACAATTGTAAAAATAAATAAGTAAAAAGTGATGTTCATTTTGCTTGAGTCACGTTACACAGAGTTAGAAGTGGGAGCAGGACCAGTGAAGAAGGTAAGTAAGATCATGGTTATTTTTTCTGGTATGGAATGTGTCTTAATTTTAATTCAAATAAACATTTAAGGCTAATTTACAAGTGATTTGTTTTAAATAAGGAAAATATTAAACATTTTTTAGAAAAATGGAAAATAAAAAGGAAATAAAATTTACACATTTGCATCACCTTACGATAATCAATGCTGGCATTATGATGTATATTTTTTCTATATTTTCTATTTCTGCAGAGAACATCCCTCTGGAATAAAGCCCTACTGTCATCGTGTTGAACCATGTTTTTCTGCTTCATTTAACCAGACGAACATCTGTGACAATTTTCCGTTGTTGATTAGCATGCTGCTCCAAGATGTGTATGTCCTTCTCCCAGAAGACAGAAAACTTTGGGAGAGCGGACAATGTAACACCTGCAGATTCACTTTTTTCTATTAGAGAATTTTAAAAATGCTCCTTAGAATAGTAAGTGAAGGAAAAGTATGGAATTGGATGTCAACAAGGGCACACGACATCTGTTCTAAGAGAAGGTAATAAGGAGGGTCTGACAAATGTCCCTCTTTAGGACATTTTCACTTAACTTCCGGAGACTGGCTGCACAGTGTGAACCAGGGGTAAGTAAGTCCTACTTCTGCTCTAGACACATTTGGAAAAGCTAATCTCATGCAGAATCATGGATGTAAAGACAGAATAGGCTGAATATTTATTAGAATTATATTTTTAAAAATCTTTTTAACTTTCTTCCTCTTGTTCTAAGACTCACTTCTCATTATCATTGAAGACATCAAGTATATCATAATAACCACTCAATAAATTACAAATATTACTCATTTTTATAAAAATGAGATCATGTATTCATTCTTATTCAACTTGCTTTTCACTAATAATGCAATGTGATTTCTTTTTTAAAAATAATAGCTATTTTTTGTTTAAACTGTGCACAACAGAGAAACTTTTACTTTAATTGTGTCAGAGTAGCTAGTATTGTACTTGCCTTCCCATCTATTAAACTGGACAAAATATGAAAAACTGATTTCAGACATTGTAAAACAGGTAGCTCAAGACCATAATGTTTCACAAGGGAAACCAATTATATAAGCCCTAGCAGAGAGGAGAACCCAAGTAGAGTGCAATATTAATATTGTGTTCAATGAAAAAAAGATTGAATTTCAGAGAGTGGTTCTAATTTTGTTTGGAGTCACGATAGAAAAGAAACAAGAGTAAGCAGTGAAAGAACTCCAGATATTTCCATAGTGGTCTCTTGAGCTTGCCTTATTTAATGCTAAGACAATCAAGTGTATGTCAAAATTCCATGAGGGGGAAAGAATGACTGCACATCTGAAAGCCATGTAATCCCAGAGATATACAGGATGGGATACTTTGAGTTCCACCAGTCAGCATGAAGAGATTGAAAATTAGAGCCCAAAGAGGAAACTTGAGTAGTTGGGCAAACTAGTGCTAATGACTGCATTACACGCAGTGGTGAAAGATCAAGAGATACACAAGCAACCTGACTGCCTGCAGAAACCAACACTATTTAAAGAAAGACAACATAAACTACATTCTAAACAACAGGGCATTAACATTGTCTGGCATGTATTTAAAAATTACTAGACAAAGAAAGAAGCAGAAAGGAGTCATGATCAGGAAAAAAAAAAAAAAGTCAGCCAGTAAAAGCAAACCACAGAGAAAATGGAATGAGCACTCTGTGATCTTAAAAGAACTGTTATAATATAAGCATGCTCAAGAATATAAAGACATACATGAAAATGAGAAGATACGTGAAAGATAAAAATTTTAAATCTGCACCTCAAAAATACAATGTCTGAAATAAAAAATTAATAGGTGCTATTAAAATAAAATTTAACCAAGAGAATGGGAAGAAAAGTGACTACTGAGAGAAATATTTTCCAAAGACATATCCCATGCACCAATTCAGATCGTCACCTCACCTGACTCTCGCCCCAGACACCACTACAGTGGCAATTCTACCTGGACTCCATCCACTTTCTTACTGATAAAACCTGAGAATGACTCCTTTTATGACCCTGCTGTTTGCCTCTGACCTCCACCCTGATACTTTCCTGTAAATATTGAGATGTGAGATGCTGGAGCATCCCTTAGTGCCCAAATACAGGTACCTTGGAGTGCATGAGGATTAATACTCCCTGGAGTAAAAAATCTAAAGTGCATTTTATTACATTCCACAGACATACCTGTTCAATGTGTAGGTTACATCTGTTTTCTTATAATTACCTTGATTAGCTAGGGCCAAATCTTAGACATAATTGCCTGAAAAAAAAAATGGATCCTTAGAGCTTCTTAAAAAATGAAAATTGCTGTGGTAGTGAGGCCACAGAGTTTGTGTTGTGTGCTCTACCTATTTCTGGTAGTATATAAAGGTCTCAGGGCAGAGATGACATTCAGACTTCAGAAACCTCCACCTGCTCCTCTGTTGAACTCCTCAACCCACACTTCTGGACACTATGTGTTGCAACTACTATAGAAACCCATGTAGTGGCTGTGGCTATGGCTGTGGCTATGGCTCTGGCTATGGCTGTGGCTATGGCTCTGGCTATGGCTGTGGCTACGGCTGTGGATATGGCTGTGGCTACGGCCGTGGATATGGTTGTGGATACGGCTCTGGCTATGGATATGGCTCTGCCTGCTGTGGATACCGGCCATTTTTCTATAGAAGATATTATTCTTCTTGCTGCTAGAATGTAACTGCAGTGCACCTTTCCCTCTAACACGATCATTCCAAGGCCATTTCTGTTTCAATTATAATTATATCAGATCCCACTGAATAGAGAGTAGTCAGAGCCTGCAGAAAACTGTCTTCCTGGAAGTCCCTGTCATTATTGAAGGTTCCTGAGTTACTCCATGATGCTCTTGGAGGGCAGAAGACCTCATTTTGTCCATATCCAAATGTTAACCTACTACCTTCTTATTTTGTTTCTGTATTGTGATTTCTAAATAAACATGTTTCATTAATCCTAATGAGTTTGTGTATCTTTTGTGTCAGACATGCTACTGCCTCATCTTTTTGTCTTGTATTTCTGTGACCTCCTCAGTGACTGGCAGGGCTAATGCTCAGTTATTCATTCTGACTGTGTATGTCTCTCTTCCATTCTGATTGGTCAGTACCTGAGACATACTGAAAGTTACGAATCTTGAATTGCATCTCTGTAAAAATGGCTTCTTCTTAGCTGAATGTTGTGTTCTTAATTCATCTTACTCAAGGGTTTATTCTCAAGCCTTTGTGTTTCATGATCCTGGTTTTATCCATTTCTTTTTTTCCATAGTAATTAACACTTATGCACTCATTAACATATGCTTGCACACATATACACACAGACAAATGCCACAGAAAAAATATTTTTAAGGTAAATGCTAATGTTGGAAGAAGAGAGAAGATGCAATAGTTAGTTATATAAGTGACCTAGAGACAGGCTAAGTGACCCTAAATTGAGGTGGTGTCATAGATAATTAAAAGGAATAGATGAGCATCAAGGAATTTGCGAAGGTAGAACTGTAAGATCTTAGACATCAATGGTGAAAAAGGGGGAAAAACCTAGAGAATATGATATCTAAAAAGTATAAATTTCTTATTAACACTTATAATTATGGGGAATTCAGGGTAGTACGTACAGTTATATATCGAAAGATTGGTATTTCAAAATTAGTATGACTGGCATTTGCTCTGTATCTTTCTAGAGACACCAATTAGGGTGGAGTAAATGGATGATCATGACACACAAATTTCTCAGCACAACAGCTCTTTCTAATACGTGACATCATCTGAAACAAGAATGACTTCCTCATTAGGTGCTCTATCATTATGTGTCAAACCCAGGAAGCATCACTGAACACTAGAGTTATTTTAGGAAAAAATCACAACTACTTCAGTTTCTACCCTACTCCGGGATACTATAGGTTAAGAATGAATTTGAGCTTTTAAGCCCAATTGTGAAAATGATGATGCTAATGCTGATAACAAGCAAATACAGAACAGGAAAATTTTATGTGGCTATATCTTGGAGGGGAAACCAGTCACTATAATATATTTGTTTTTAGAAATTCCATCTTCACAGGACTTAGAAAGACTGTCAGAATTGTAGTCAAGATTCAACCACCATTGTTAAATAAATTCATTGCTCCTAGAAACCCATGCATCTTAAAAAAAATTGCAATCCTGAAAAGAGGAAGGCAAAAAGAGGGTAGATGGAAAGATTGATTGTTAGTCTTGAAGAAATAGAACCAATTTTTATGAATTAGATAAATGAGTAGTCTCATTCAACAAATACTTATTAAATTCTTAATAAAGATTTTTCATTATGTAGTATAAACAGAAAACTAAAATAGTGTATCTCTGCTTCCTAAAAGTGTGGCAAAGACAAAAAGTTACACAAGCTACAAAGTTCAGAATATTGCTATAATATAATTATACACAGAGGTGTTTGGAAAATACAGAGGAAGCAATCAGAGGAGAGGCTAGGACTAAGAGTAAGTAGAGAGTAGAAACAAGAATCTTTCTGAAAAAGAGACAAACTTCTAGTCTAAATATGAAGGTTGAATAAGAGTTGGTCAATCATACAAGAAGGGAAATAACTTTCTAAACAGAGGAGAAAGAGACGTACATTTCATAAAATGCCCATATGCTGGCACCTTACAGCAATAACTATCATCTGTCCTGGAAGAAATGTAATTACTAGTTTGACTTATGAAATATATTTACAGGTGTAGGTGGACAGAATTCTAAGATGATCCCCAATAGCATACAGCCATGTACAATCTCCTCATAACATGAGGAGAAAAACATTACTCTGGTGATTACATTATATTTGGGTTGGTATATAAAATTCAGAATGAATAAATTTTAATTTTAATTAAAAAACATAACTTTTTAGTATAAAAGCATTTCATGCAATATTTGGGACATACTTGCCAATTTGTCACCTCTAGTTAAATTGTACAGCAAAGAGATTTTCATGTATCCTGGCAGACATCTTGATGGCAATATCTTAAGATTCTGAGCAGAGAACCCAGTTAGGCTCTGTTTAGACTCCTGATTCACTAAACTGTGAGATTATAAATGGGTGTTGGTGTAAATTACTATTGTTGTGGTAATTTATAACAGACTTCCTCTGCTGTTATCTAAATTATCTGATAAGAGGTGTGATTGACTTGGATTACCTGAATATATCAGCAAATCAACAAAAATTAAGAGACCAGTCATACAGATGAATATCAAGAATAGACCACTCTGGAGTCACAATGAAAGGGTGAGAGGCACTATCAGCCATACTTGATGGGACTGGCTTGTGAACAAAGCATTAAACAAATTTTATCTGAGACTCAGAATGACATTGGAGATAATGAGAGATTCTAAAGTGTATAAGGACTCTATAACAGAGTAATTTTACAATAAAATGGATCATCATAGGAAATAATGAACTCCCTGTTAGAGCAAGTGTTCTAGCATCCAATTATTAGAAAGGGAGACTTATGCAGCATAATAAAGAACACATACTTGATTTTGGTAATGTATTAGCTGTGGGACTTTTAGTAAGTTTCATAAACTTTTTGTACCTCAATTTTCATATTATAAGTGACCTTTCATATTATAAGTGACATTTTTTTGGGATCAAATAGATTAAATGTCTGAGGAAATTTGTGATTTACCAAACCCTCAACAGTGTTCTTGTAAAGATTATTTTTTTCTGTTGTTACTCTAATTTGAATTAAATGACCACGTAGGGCTGATAAACAATTGTGGAGGAATGTCTCTAGGGGTAAAATATATCATGAAAATAGTATATTTGGATTGATAATAGCTCTGTAACATAAAATTTTAGGAGTTTCGGTATAGTGCAACACTGGGATCTAATGCGATCTACTACAAAATAATTAGTAATGAGTTAGCTAGTCAAAGTATTTAGTTGAGCTCATTTTAATAGTTGCATTCCAAAACATAAACTTCCTTCCCTCTGCAGAGCCTCATACATAGAATATATCTTTGGAATCATGCATTGATATGAGTAGATTATTGAAGGAAACTTTTCTTAAAGATTTGTAATTGCTCAAGACAATGCCTGGGTAACTAAAAACAAACATGGCTTCCCAATAAAACTAGCGATTATAATAATGGGCTTATTTATGGCAGAATTATAGCTGTGAAAATCCAAGTCCTCATTATCAGCTGACAGGAGCGACTTACACATACTAGGTATTAAATAAATATTTATTAATATTTATTACATGAATCACAAAATTAATGACATTCCCTGGCCCTTCCTGTCAGTATATAAAGGTTCCAGGGTAGTAGGTGACATTCAAACTTCAGAAACATCCCTCTGCACCTCAGTTGAAACCTCACCTTCTGCCATCATGTGTTGCAACTATTATGGAAACTGCTGTGGAGGCTGTGGCTACGGCTGTGGCTATGGGTCTGGCTACGGCTGTGGTTATGGCTGTGGCTATGGTTCCGGATATGGCTGTGGCTATGGGTCTGGCTACGGCTGTGGTTATGGCTGTGGCTATGGTTCCAGATATGGCTGTGGCTATGGGTCTGGCTATGGCTGTGGTTATGGCTGTGGCTATGGGTCTGGCTATGGCTGCGGCTGCTGTACCTACCGACCATTTTGCTACAGAAGATGCTATTCCTCTTGCTGCTAGAACATCATCCTAGAACATGCCATGCCTCCAAAATGATATTTCAAGATTAACTTTTTTTCTCCAAAGAATGCCCATTTTACCATCTCTACATTTAAGTAAGAATTGGATATCCCAATTTACTTTGAAGAACCAATTTGTTATTGAGGAATTATAAATGCTTCCTGTTGTTGCCTGAAGACAGAAGATTTGATTGTGATTACATTCAAAATGTAAATTCTTGCTTCTCCTATGCTATGATTTTGTATTGTCCGTGATACTTCATAGTTAAAGGAAATTATACTTTTTAAATAAACAAACTTCATTTATTCCTGCAAATAATTGTGTTTTGTGTCAGAATCACCACTGACTTTAGTATTTGTGGTCTCCTGGATGGTTGAGCAGCCACTGTATTAGCTGATCTTTAGGTTTATTTTTTCCTTCGCTAGCTATACATTGTGCCCATTTTTTTCACAAATACTACGTGGTTTCATTTATTGCAAGGCTGTATTAGGTAATGTGAATTTGCTCCTTTTCAAAATTGTACTGGCTATTCTAGTTTCTTTGTTTTTCCATCAAAATGTTAGAATCAGCTTGTCAATATTTACAAATATATCCTATGGAGATTTTTATTATGATTTAATTGTATCTATACATCAATTTTGGGGAATGGACATCTTAACACTAATGAGTCTTCCAATCCATGAACATATATCTGCACATATGTAGGTTTTCTTTGATTTCTGTGGTGAGTCCTAATTCAAAATCTAATAAGACTAATTATTATTGTTCTAACAGAGGACATATTCTAATGGGGAGACAAACAAAAATTTAAAAACCAATCAGACATCTTAATAACTGAATAAAATAATAAGTTAACAGAATTACAAAGTTTTTATAATGATTAAATAAACAGCTTGCTATAAAATATTGTATGATCTGCAAAACTCACACAAGAAGAAATAGATAATTTTTATAGGTCTGTATCTATGAAATAAATAGAATCAATAAATAACCTTTCAAAAGAGAAAGCACCAGACATAAATGGGTTCTCTGGAAACTTCTACAAAACATTTAAAGAATAAGTTATACCAATTCTCTACAATCACTTCCAGAAGACAGGATCAGAGAGAATACTTTTTAACTCATTCTGTGAGGTCAACATTACCTTAATGCCTACACTAGATAAAAACATTACAAAACATGAATAAATGAATAAATGAATGAATAAATGAATGAATGAATAAATAAAAATAAAACAGACCGATATCTAAATAAACATTGTTACAAAAAAAAATTTCAACAAAATATTAGCAAATTGACTCCAGCATTGCGTAAAAATAATTATACACCATAATCAAGTGGAACTCATTTCAATTATGCAAGGCTAGCTCAATACTCAAAAATAAATTAATGTAATCTGTTACATCAACAGCCTAAAGAAGAAAAATCACATGATCATTTTAATAGATATAGAAAAAGCATGGATAAACTCCAATATCCATTCATGATAAAAACGCTCAGTAACCAGGAATAGAGAACTTCTTCAATTTAATAAGGACTATATTAAAAAAGAAGAAAAAACCTATGACCACCATTATACTTAATAATGAGAAGTGAGAAACTTAAGTTTTCCTGATAAGATCAGGAACAAGGAATGGATGTCCTCTTTTATCATTTCTCCTCAATAGCATTCTGGAAGACCTTGCTGATGTAGTAACACAAGAAAAGGAAATAAGAGATATACTGAGAGGGAAGAAAGAACAAAACTGTCTTTTTCCACATATGGCTTGATTGTCTATGTAGAAAATCCTAAAGAAGAAAAAAAAAAATCTCCTGGAACTAATAAGTGATTCTAGCAAGAATGTAGTATATAAGGTTAATATACAAAAGTTAATTGCTTTTCTATATATTAATAATGAAGTAAAATTTGAAATTAAAAAATACCATTTACTTTAGCAGCCCAAAAATAAAATAAAATAATTTGATATAAATCTTTAAAAAAATATGTTCAAGATCTATCTAAGAAAAACATGAAAGTCTGATTCAAGAAATTAAAGAAAAACTAAATAAATAGAGAAATATTCCATGTTCATGGATAGAAAGACTCACTATTGCTAATATGCCATTTTTTTTTTCCAAATTGATCTATAGATTCACTGCATTCTCACTCAAAATTCCAGCATACTGTTCTGTGGAATTTACCAAACTGATTATAAAGTTTATGAAGAGTCAAAAAAGAGAAAAAAAAAGAAATACAGAATATCTGATACAATATTGAAGAACAAAGTTGGAGAATATACACTACCTGACTTCAAGCTTTACACTAAAGCTACAGCCATCAAGATAGTGTGGTACTGGTAAAATAATAAACAAAATATCAACAGAGCAGAATAGAGAGTCTAGAAATAAACTCACATAAATATAGTCATTTGATCTTTGCAAAAGGAGCAAAGGAAATACAGCGAAGAAAAGATGATCTTTCCAACACATGGTGCTGGAAAAGTGGACACTCACAAACAAAAAAAATAATATCTGTTTCAAAACAATTATCTAGCAATTGATAGAACTAAGTAGACAGCAAATCACTGAAGTTATGGAAACAGAAACAAATTAACCAAATTAACTTTATTGGCATCTATAGCACATTACATCCAATAATGATAGAAAGCACATTGTTTTTAAGTGCTTATGGAATACTTCAAAATAGATCATATGTGGGGCTAGAAAAATTGTTCTAATAAATAAAATTCAATACTAATAAGGATAAATTCTAGTGATATTAAATTAGACATCAAGAACACACAGATATCTGGACAATCCACCAAAACAATACAATCTAAATTGCATAGATCAAACAGAAAGCAAAAGGGAAGTTTAAAACAATTTTAAAAGAATTACAATGACAATTTTTAAAAGTACTAAAAGTCATGGGATTATGTCAGCAGTAATTGTAAAGTCATTTATAACTTTAAATGCATATAATGTAAAAGAAGATAATGTGCTTACATATTTGTTTATGAAATATATACCCACAAAGACACATCAAGAAAGAAAACATTTTGAATGAATAAAAAATGTGTCATTTATTGGTATGATTGTATTAAAATCCTGTGTTCTTATTTTAATTTCTTATCAAGGCAGATGAAATCGGTAACAGTAAAGATTTAATGTCCTCACGCCTCTAAAAATTAGGGGAGAGCTGATTAGAATACAGAGGATCTCCCAAATTACCTTTGTCTATATTTTAATCTCCTCAATGTTACATAAACCACACATCACTATTTGACTTAGCCTGGAACAAGAGTTAAAATGAACTTATAGAGGGGAGTATAATTTGGGAAAGTCAAGGACAAAAAGAATTATTTGTAGTCAAGAGCAAGTGAATTGAAACTACTGAAATGCTCCCTCTTTATGTAATACCTGGTTATAGAATATTAAAGTGACGCTTTCTTGTGAAAGCTTTTAAGTATGACTGTACCATCTTATTAAAGTGCTTCAATTGGTTAAAGCAAGACTTCTTTAATGCCTCAAGGGTTATACTCTAGTCTTGAAACAACATACTAATTATATGAGTTGTAAATTAGCCAATGACATGAGTACATGCAGTGGGTCCCACCCACACCAAAGGCACAGAAAAGGTTCTCTGTAAGGAGAAATGTCCAGACCATACTAATCTACTCTCCTTCCCTACCCAAAGTGCAACAATCAACACCATGTGATGCTACTATGGAAACTACTATGAGAGCTGTGGCTATGAATGCTGTGGCTATAGAGCCTGAACTGTGGCTATGGCTCCTGCTATGGATGTGGCTTCCACAGAGTAGGCTGTGGCTGTGGCTGTGGCTGTGGCTATGGATATGGCTCTTTCTATGGCTGTGGCTTGAGCAGACTGGGCTGTGACTATGGCTGTGGCTATGGCTACTAATGTTGAGGACACCATGGGGAATTCTCATCCTGTACACCTGAACACGAGGATTCAACAATTGGGAATGCCACATGTCCTATACCTATTTCTCAGGTGACGATTATCCTGCTCGATTAAAGTCTAGTATGGTTATTGATGACCTTCAGTCTAGCCTGTAAATTCCTTCAATTTACCTCATTAAGTGAGATAAGGTGAAATTTACCTGTGACCCACAGTTCTGCTATCATCAAGAGATAATGTCACGGTAACTGCCTCAATGATTTTCATACTGGAATTTGTTTCTCTGTTGATCTAATAAACTTGTTTAATTCAAACGGCAACTTTGATTTTTATTTCTTTTGATGTCTCAAGTTTCTTACTGATATTTTTTGGTTTCAGTTTGCAAGAAAGGTAACAATTGCTTCCCGAGAGAGGTATTTTCCCTTACTATTTTTCTGTCATCTTCTTGACCAATTCCATTGTCAATTGTCTTAGGAAAGAAAATCATTTTCTGTAAACTTCAGTTTCCTCCTTCATGGCTGAGGGAATAATATTTGTTATGCTGAGTAATTCTCAACAATAAATGCACTATTATTTGTAAACTAAGCATTGTGTGTGGTACATTTTAAAAATAAAACAAAAACTTCTTTAATTTTTATATTCAAATTTACTTGAGTCAGTTTCAGTAATTTGTATATATAAAAGAATTTTTTTATTTCATCTAAGTTGTAGAAGTTATTGTTACATCTGTCGTAATATCCACTTATCTTTTTTAATGCCTGTATGATCGTAAAAGATGTTGATTCGTTTGTTTTCATTAATAGTTTGTATTCTCTCTCTAATATTCTTGATTAATATCTTTAAAAAAGATTTAAATAAGACTAACATGTTCCTAATATACAAAATTTCTATCATACCATCATACTAAGAAACAAAAAAATTACAACTTAAATGAGAAAAGATAATCAACTGCCCCTAACACTAAGTTAATCAAGTGTTCAATTACCTGAAGCATATTTTAAAGTAATCATAAAAATGTTTCAATATTAAATTCTATTGAAACAATTTAATAAAAGACAAGGGAAGATATTTTGTAATGATTAAAAGAGCAATCTATCAGGAATACATGAATTAATTTTTAAATCAATATGTACCTAACATAACAAAGCACCAAAATACACAAATCAAAAATTGATAGAATTTAAGAGAGAAAGAGACTGCAATAATCATAGTTGGAGGCTTCAACATCCCATTTTGAATAATAGATAAATCAATAATGGATATTAAATATAATATAAATAGGATTGAGAAATCCTGTGAAACAACTAGACCTGCCATACTTCTAGAGAGCATTTTACCCAACTCCAATAGAACACAAATTTCTCTCAAGTACACATATAGAATGTACTCCCAAATAGATTGTATGCTAGGTCAAAAACAAAAGTCAATGAATTTTAAGAATTGAAATCATTCATAGTTCCATTTATTCGTCTACCTTCAACTGCTAAAGGAAGATATATCTACTTAATTCTCTCCTCTAGATACTTCCAGAAAACAAGCATTTGGGGGCAAGTTCATACTTTAACCTCTAGTCAGAAAGTCTTTTTATATAGACCCATTGTATGTGTTAGGTATCCCAAATTCTAAAATTAGTTACTAAAATATTAATATATTTTATTGATTATATTTTATTATTAATACTTAACAATAATAAATGAAGAGAATTTAGAGAAGCTGTTTTAAACAGCTTTACTGAACATTATCCAGTCTATCAGGATCAGAGATATGCTTTGCAGCCTATAGTGTGGATCAGACTTATGTTTGTGTGAGTGTAGTCTACCTAAGCTACTACCTTGTTATGAAAAATAACAGATCTCTTTCTAAAAGGTAAGTAGAGATTGACTCCTTGAAAGTTTCACTAAAACAGACTTCAAATTCTATATTTTCCTGTAGCAATGTAAGAATGCTAGACAGGGAAGCCATTCATGCAGCTAAAATGTATGAGTTCAAGAACATATTACCAATGAGTGGGGAAAAAAAACCCCAGCAATAATATAATATAGAATTTAGAAGAAAAACTTACATCTTCCCAGAGGCACATTTAAATATCGAGTATCAGAGAAAGAATGAAATGCTAGGAAATGAAATGGTGAGAAAAAGGGCACCACTTTGCCAATGTCTTTTGTCAAACTTTGGATATACCAAATACAAGGCTTTGATTAAATCAAGGTAGATAATAGTAGCCCTTGGATCTACTAATGAAAAAACACATATTGCAAATGTACTGGATCCAACCACACTTCTAAATTATCAACTATAGATTACCAAACAGTGAACAATCTTAAACACAAGTACATACACACACACAATCTAGGTAAATAAGTATACATGAAAATATTGTAGGTATGCAAAACAAATTACCTTTGATGAAAAATAAGTTTAGACGGCTTTCCGAATGCAATGGCTAAGATCATTTTATTCAATGTATAATAGTAACACAAGATCAAATGAATATTTTTTTAAATTGTTGGAAACTCTGATAATTTCCATCAAAAAAGTTCTGATGTTACATAATAGTTTACTATTTGGTTCTCATTGTCTGAACAGACAATAACATGGTTATAATGAATAATGCGGGAGGTACACATAGTGCCTCATAAGAGAATGTCTTGAACAGATGAGCAATCTAGAATTTCTCAGAAGAAGCCAGACCAGTATCTCCCATAGCAGCATGGATGATAACAGGTACATCCACAGCCACCATAGCCATATCTATAGCCACATCCCAGGCCCCCATAGCTGTAGCCCAGGCCACCATAGTAGTTGTAAAAGCTCATGGTGTGAGGAGGAGAAGACTCAGTTGAAGAGCAGAGTTGATCTCTAGAATTGTCAGTTTATAATCTACACAAGGTCTCATATACCAACTGAGTGGTATGCAAGGCAAACTACAGGTGCTGTTGGATTTATGTTTTAAAACGAATGGCATTATAATCATCTCAAGAATTCCTCATAAACCAATGTTTCCAAGACAGTTTTGCTGTGTCAGGATGCCTATAATGAACTTGTGTTCCTTTAACGAAAGATTCTTCTACTTTTGCATCTTAATTAGTTGAGATGTAAAAATCTAAATTATATTACGATCTACCATGAGATCATATGATCACACAGGGTTCACCTCTTAAAAAATTTTTTTTCTTTAATAATATTCTCCTTATTACATGTGTATATTACCCTTGGGAGCAAAAATGTGCCTTCAAAGTGGTAGGGAAGGATGAAAAAGTTGTGGAGAAGACATGGCAGGGTTTAACTGTGAATTCTTGAATAATTAATGTGGTTTGTTATTATTTTGTGGAGCAGTGTTATTCATTTTTGTTTATAATTCACAAATATATGCATCTATTATTTCATGTGTGATCAAAAGCCATGATAGAGTCCCTGAAGTTTAAAGCTATGGACCGTGGTTATATAGAAATAGAAGAATTTATCCCATCAATAATACCAGCTTAAAAATCTATTCTAGAAACTATCAAAGATTAACTGACATCATGTACCTCTTGCTATGACAAAACTAAATAAGCACATCTCTCTGGTATTCTTGCTCAAAATGTATAACCTCTACTTTGTTATGAGAAAACAAACAAATTCAAATTGAGGATATACTACAAAACATTTGGCTCTTGAACATTGTCAATACCATCAAAGTTAAAGAAAAACTGGGAAACTGTCGCCAATTGGAGGAGACTAAAGAAATTAGAGAATCAAATAACAGGTGGGATCTTGGATTGCATCCTGGAGCAACAACAACAACAACAACAACAACAACAACAAAACACCAGTGGTAAAAAAAAATGTGAAGTCAAATACAGTTTGTAGATTAGATAAAAATATCGTTTAAGGCCCTTGAGAGCTTGTTTGGAAGTTCTAGCAGAGGATTGCGGCTACTCGTATATCCTAGACCAAAGAATGATCTTCTCTATCAGGGAAGGTTGTCCTCTCCAGACAAGCATTCAGCTTCCAGAGGGACATACACAAAGCATTGAGGGAGGGAAGGGACATCACCTAGCCAGCCAGATCAGCCAAATCAACCCTGGAAATTAAAGGGATGACAGATGTCACAACCAGATTGCCCTCCCCTCAAAGGCAAGAGAAGTAAAAGCAAAAATAAATAAATGGGACTACATCAAACTATGTACAGTAAAAGAAACCATTAACAAAACAAAGAAGCAACCAACTGAATAAAAAATATATTTACAAACAACACCTCCAATAAGAGGCTAATATCTAAAATATATAAAAAACTTATACAACAACTTAATAACAAAAAAACAAACAATCTAATCAAAAAATGGTCAGAGGACTTGAACAGACACTTCTTCCATGAAGACCAACAATGCCAATAGTCATATGAATAGATGCTCAGCCTCACCAGCTATGAGGAAAATGCAAATCAAAACCACAATGAGGTGTCTTTCATACCTATTAGAATGGCTATCATCAACAAAACAAGTAATAATAAGTTTGAAGAGGTTCAGGGGAAAAAAGGAACCCTCATACGCTGCTGGTGGGAATGTAAGTTGGTACAGCCACTATGGAAACAGTATGGAGGTTCCTCAAAATATTAAAAACAGAATTACCATATGACCCAGAAATCTCTTTTCTGGGTACCTACCTCCCAAATTTGAAAATATTTATCCATAAAAATATATACACCCTGATGTTTACTGTGGCATTATTCACAGTGGCGAAAACATGGCAAAACAGGAGTGTCCTTTGATAGATGATTGGATAAAGAAGATGTGGTACACGCATACAATGGAATATTACTCAGCCATAAGAAAAAAATGAAATGCTGCCATTTGCGGCAACATGGATAAATCTTGAGATTATCATGCTAAGCAAAATAAGTCAGACAGAAAAAGTTGAGAACCATATGATTTCACTTATATATGGGGTATTAAACTAAAAGCAACAAATGAACAAGGCAAACAAACAAAAACTCCTAGACACAGACAACAGTTTAGCGGTTACCAGAGGAAAGTGGGGAGGAGGGAGCAGATAAGGGTAAAGAGGGTCAAGCATAAGGAGATTTGACTCTGGGTAGTGAACACACAATGCAATATACGTACAATGCATCATTGAATTGCACACTTGACACCTATATAATTTTATTAACCAGTCGCCCCAATAAATTTAATTTTAAAAAAGAATGTGATTCTTGTGAAATGCTAAAATATTAGTGAAACTAACTGGAGCCAAGAGCAACTAAGATTGAGACAAATAAATGTATTCTCTCTTGATGTAGAGACAACTATCCGAGGTTGAAATGAAAGTCTAAGTTGGGACAGGACCGTGTCCACGTGAGCGTGCGGGTGCCTCCTCTCGCTGGAGCTCTAAATCCGATAAGGGGAGTCGAAACAGAGGTCAAAAACCGCGAGCCTCCTGAATACCTCAGAGGCTTTATCTTATGACTGAAGAACAAAGACAAATTAGATTAGTCATAAAATTAGCCAATGGCATGATGCATCCGACTGGTCACACCCACACTGAGGGCATATAAAAGGCCCTCCTCAGGACACTGTGCACACTTAAGTCACTTACACTCCTTCCTACGCAAGGACAACCTCAACGACCGACACCATGTGTGGCTACTACGGAAACTACTATGGGGGCCGCGGCTACGGGTGCTGTGGCTACGGAGGCCTGGGCTGTGGCTACGGCTCCTGCTACGGCTGTGGCTTCCGCAGACTGGGCTGCGGCTATGGCTGTGGCTACGGATACGGCTCCCGCTCTCTGTGTGGCTGTGGCTATGGATGTGGCTGTGGCTATGGCTCTGGCTTGGGCTACTACTATTGAGGACGCCATCAGAAGCCCTCATTCTCAACACCTGGAATTTGGATTCACCATTTCAAACCATATATCCTGAGCCCTGCTGAAGACTTACCTTCCGGTGCCCCCTGAGTCTGAGGCACCCATCTTTTCCTTCGCTATTTAACTCATAAAAAGCCAGAGCATGTGAAATTCATCCTGAGAACTCCTGTGTGGTCTCCCATTTGAATGATGCTGTCGCAGACCCCACCTTTTGTCTTTTATTCAGGGCTATTTCTCTATGTCCCTAATAAACGTGTTCAATCTGAAATCATAAACCTTTTTTTTTCTTTATTGAAAGTGCAGTATTTGTTATTTTGGCTTTTTTTATTTACCTGGTTGAATCGAAGGAAACAATTGCCTTATTTAGGGAACATCTTTTAGTGTTTCTACTTCAGTTGCTCCACCAAATCCTTTATTCGTGACATTAAGAAGTAACCATCTTGTAGCCCTCATTTTTCTACTCTGGAAAAGCAGTGTGGGTATGTGTAATTTTTTTCAATTTAGTTAAGCCTTGCATGGAAACACTATATGTTCCAAGAGCTTTTACACAAAACTTTCATCTGTGTGAAATCCTTTCAAAGATATGAAAACTGACATAATCCCCCAATTCTAGTCTTTGTTCTCAGCATATTTAAACAAGAAATGTTTCTGATACTTACCCATGTAAGAGGTAGAGAACTTTAAACCTACTCTACCCCTACCTAACTTTTATGTGCCTTGAACTATAGTTTAAGTGACAGCTCTTCTAAAATTCATTACATATTTAAGCTTAGAGACATTCAATGGCTTTCTATACTCTTGTCTGTCTGAGATTTTTCCTTCCTGTAATTTGTGTGTTTTCACAGTTGTAGCTATAAATTATTTGTTTTCCACTAATTTTCTGTGACTAATGCATCTGTAAACTCGCCAATTATCTTCATATTCCTAGCTCTTGAGTTGGGCATGAATGAATTTAAGCAGTGTTTTAGAGTAAGATAATGGATATGTTCCAACTCATTTTGACTGGTGCAAAGAGGTAAAAACATTGAAGCCAGAGGAAGGAACTAAGATCGCTAGAAAGAGGATGGCCCAGGAGAAAGCATGTTTTTCTTTAAAGTCATGCTTTTATAAAGACTTCTCTTTTCCATTAGCTTTACTCTTGAAGCTTAGAACTTTCTATTTAATATTCTGAGAATACTGAGTGGTCTTTGTTCACCTATCTCAAGAAATAGTAGATTTTTAAAACTATCTTAGCCTATAGGTTATAACACTTAATGCAAATAAACTAGATATTGATATAAACTAGATAATAGAGCCTTCATTATAACTCTCAAGACAAGATTTTTATTGATTATAATTTTGTAAGATCAATCCCTTACACATGTCTTAAAGTGAGCACAATTGGTTGACATTCTTAGTGACTCTAACATATTTAAATTTAAATATCACCACTAAAAGTCCCAAACATATAGTTTGTACTCACGTTGGCTTGTTTAATTCATTAAAGTCCTTAAACTATGAATTATTCTACCTAAAATTGAAAAACACAATTCTTTTACAATTTACTCCCACTTGTGTCTCTCTTTTCTTATGGTGAAAACTCTGGACCCCAATTATTTACTAGTTTAATTCATACAAAATACACTCTGAATATCATGCTGAAAGCAATATCCATGAGAAACCTGCTAAAGTTCCTTAGCAGTACTTTTTTATCATTAGAAAGTATCCCACTAGAAATGGAGAATATTGTGCTCAACACTTATGTAAATTAATTTTCTTCTTGAGTAATCATGCTATTCATCTTATGTAAAGGGTTCTTTTGTTTGTTTATATTTAATTATAGTGTACTTACTGTATGTTTTAATGTGTCAAATATTCACCTGGAAGGTAATGGGGTGGCTTTCTATACTTTTGAAAAAACTATATAAAAGATGTACTCAAAGAAATCTCACTCCATATTTATTTCTTCCACTCCATTCCCACGCTGTATGTAAGCATTTCTATTTTTCTCTTTCTTATTATAAAAACAAGCATATATAATATATTTATATGTTCTATATATATTAATTTATGAATTTTATCTCCCTCTCTTTCTTACCAAGAGTTTGCATACCTTTTTTGCATTCATTCTTTTTTTAATCTTTTACTTTTTACCTTTGTAACCCTCTATACTCATATTTGGTCTTTCAAACAGGAATCACCTACATTTGGCATTAAAGGAATGACCCGTTGTAGATTTTAGTACTCCAAAAACAATATTTTTCTAGACATAAACTTATTTCTTCCAGAATTTAATTTTGAAAAATGTCAAACCCCCAATTAAGTCGAGAAAGCAGTATAATGAACACCTAAATACTGTTCACCCGGATTTTGCAATTGTTAATATTTCCCATTTTATTTCCTCTATCCCCCACCACACTCCTCACCACACCCACCCTCCAACATAATTGCTGAACCACTTGAGAATATGTTTTATACTTCACGACACTACTCTTAATTGAACAGGGATGTTCTCCAAGTAACCACAATCCCGTTATCACACACACACACACAAATCCACATAGTTTTGATACAACACTATAACACAATTTGTAGTCGGTGTTCAGTTTTTCCAATGGTTTTCTACAGCTTTTATTTTAGATCCAGAATTGAATTAGTGGAAATTATCATACTTCGAAGTTTATTATCTGTTGTAATCTAGCATCTCATGATATGCAGAGCATTTCCCTAGCCTTTCATTATTTTTTGATGTTAATATGTTAATACATTTTTAGTACTAAAAGACAATTATTTATAAAATATTCCACAATCTGGTTTTTTCTGATTGTATCAATTATAATGATATATTCCATAAACCAATATTTTAAAGACAAAGATTAAGATCATCAGATATGCCAAAAATTAGAGAAATACAAAGCTTAATCAAGCGTGGAGTGTATATAAGGTGACTGTGTGTTCACGACGAAGTCTAAGAATAAAATTAAACATGTGAAGTATAAAAAATGTATCACTGAGAATTCTGTGCGATAGGTGGATTATTTAAGGATGTCACATTTTTTTTTTGAAATTAATGACTGGATCACCCCTAACACAGGTGAGTTTATTTAAATGCTGTGTATTCACATTTTATCCATTTCTGCGATTATTCTGTAAAAAGCAGTACTCTCTCGAATGCTCTGGTGTTTACTCAGGTTCCTCTTCAGCAATGAAAAAGTTACTCTCGAGCTGCTGAGGGCTGCAGACGGAGTGCCTGCAGGGAGCTGTCAGCCTTCCACAGCAACTGCCTTAGCCTTATCAAGAGCGAGAGCGCATCCCTGGCGAGACGCCACGCCTATTTCCTGCCTCCAATGATTGGTCCTTTTGGGTTTCAAAGACACATCCCCTTGCCCTGAACCCCAACGACGGTGTAAGGACATCCCAGCTTCAGACTCTTACATGCGGTTTTCTGAAGCCTCCTTGGAGCCTGCAGCCAACTCAATTTTCCCTCTATCCAAACCTGTTACCTCCTCTGCTTTCCATAATATCTCTTCTAAGAATCAATGGTTCCAATAAAGCTCTGACAGAAAAATAACCTAATCCAGGGTCAGGCAATGTTATGTTGTCTAGTCTCTTCCATGACTTTAATATTTTTGTAGATTACAAGAGATTTTTTTTTCTTTTCGAATATTCCTGTTTAGAGTTATATATTTCCTCATGATAGAACAAGGGTATGCATTTTGTCAAGTACATAAAGAAAATAATATTCTTTGCTTTTAATCGTACCCTTTCTTGGTAGGGACTTGAAGTTGATTTGTTCCATTACTTATGGTGATAACTTTGATCAATATCATGAGTACTAGATTTTTCTAAAGTTTACTTTTACTATTCTTGTAGCAAATAAAAAGTATTTTGGTAGAGATATTTTGTGACTTTATAAATATTCCATTCATATCCTAACACTTACCAATAGTCTTAACATTTATTTTTCTTTCTTGTCTGAATTATTTATAATGATGATGGATCACAAATGTTGAGTTTTCTGATTTTCATAATTTAAAAAAATATATTAGCTGGCATTCCACTGCAGCGTTTTTCTTTCCACTCGATTGTTCATTTATTTATGTCAGTCTAAATTTATGGCTTTCTATTCTAAATAATCTATTATCATCGTAATAGGGATAGCAAGTTCCAGGCTCTCTCATGAGTCAGAAAGTATATAGAAATATATTGCATCGTATAACATTAGGTTCTGCCACTTAGCAGCCTAGGACATTAGGCAAATTATTGAACTTCTTTGGCCCTGGCATTCTTACCTAAAAATTAGCACTTACATTCTAGGGTTTTTTATGAGAATTAAATGCGCTAAAATACTTAAAATGCTTAGAACATGTCTGGAATTTAATAAATGTCTTTTATGTGTCATCATTTACTAGTATGTGCATAATTTATTTACTGCCTCTTTGTTTATATAAGAATATTCGGTTTATCCTGCTTGATTCTGTTCATGGAATTCTTATTTCAAAATTCTAATCACAGTAATAATTAAATAACATTTATTAGTCGTTTACCATAGGGCAATTATTTTATGAAGTATGTATATGCGTTATCTCACGTAATCCTCAGAACAGCCTTAGGATGTATTAAAATTATCCTCATTTTACAACTGTAAAAAATGTCAAGAGATAACTTATTCAAGTGGCAGGTCCCACAATTACATGAGTTTTATATTTTTGTATATAAATATAAAATACATTATTTTTCTAGCTAGCTAATATTTTTTCCAGTAAAGGCAAAAGAACTCCCAGAATAATTCAAATATTAAAATATTTTTATTATTAATGCCTGCTACTTAACAAAATATCTGTGAAGACAAAGTTTATATTTTAGGACTTCTCCTCTTAAATGCCTTTGATTAAAATCTCCCTACTCCCTTTTCCTCTTTTTATCACTATTTGTTTGATTTCTACTCTCCTTAGAGTGAACATGGTAAACATAGAATATAACAAGTTTTAATCTTATCTACTATGATCTACTGACTCCAAGAACCAGTTTTTCTAGGACCACAAAAGTTCAGAGTACTATTTCACTTAATCATTGAATTCAAGTACGAGCTTTATTGAAATAATAATAATGATGACAGTGTGTTTCCTGTATTTCTCACAGTCTGAGATATTTTACTAAAAGCTTGTATATTAGGAAAAAATCTAGTAGGTTCCATAAAAAGATATCTCTGGCAATGTTATTGTTTTAAATAAATATTTTTTAAACAAATTATTTCTTAAATCCAATAAAATCACATCATTTACCTGACTATGGATTCAGAATATAAATTTGAAACCTTGGGAAAATATTTCATATTTTAAAAATAAAGTGTTAATAGTTTAAGGAATATTAATATAAATGAGAAAGAAAAGTCCAGTTTTCTCAGGCCTGGTGTTTCAGACTTCTAAACCATTTGATTCTTTTCAAAAGTCTCATGAACCTGAGTGATAATATTGTAGTTTTTAATAATAAACCATCTCTCACTTGAAAATAAGAAGAATCTCTAAGGGAAAATAATGGGTTTGGAGCACAAGGTAATAGATGGAAAAGCTCAAGGTTTAGGAAGAATACTATGGTCTGCTGACTCTTAATATAAATAAGTTAAAATTATTGTTTGTCTGGAGCAGGTCAGAGTTTGTCAATAAAAAATGCTATTTCTTGTTATAAAGATTGGTTAAAATGAGTTACTTAAAGATCTCATGAGTAAGGCTTCAAGGGTGAGACAATTGATTCTCATTAAAGGTCCACTAAGTGGTTTGGATGTGACTAAGCAAAGCATATCTCATTGCCTGTGAAGCCATGCCGAAAGCCAGGAGTCAACAAATTACTCACAGTGGTCTGCAAATCAGCCAATGACATGAGCACAGTAGTGGGTCCCACACACACTGAGCGCATATAAAAGGCCCTCTGTGGAGGCATCGTGCACACTGAACTCACCTACACTCCTTCTCCACCCAAGGACAACCTCGACAACCGACACCATGTGTGGCTACTACGGAAACTACTATGGGGGCCGCGGCTACGGGTGCTGTGGCTACGGAGGCCTGGGCTGTGGCTACGGCTCCTGCTACGGCTGTGGCTTCCGCAGACTGGGCTGCGGCTATGGCTGTGGCTACGGATACGGCTCCCGCTCTCTGTGTGGCTGTGGCTATGGCTGTAGCTGTGGCTATGGCTCTGGCTTGGGCTACTACTATTGAGGACACCATCAGAAGCCCTCATTCTCACACCTGGAATTTGGATTCACCATTTCGAACCATATATCCTGAGCCCTGCTGAAGACTTACCTTCCGGTGCCCCCTGAGTCTGAGGCACCCATCTTTTCCTTCGCTGTATTTAACTCATAAAAAGCCAGAGCATGTGAAATTCATCCCGAGAACTCCTGTGTGATGCTGTCCCAGACCCTACCTTTGGATTTTTATTCAGGAGCTATTTCTCTATTTCCCTTAATAAACCTGTTCAATACGAAATCATAAACCCATTTTTTGTTTTTTGTTTTCTTTATTAAAAGTGCTATGGATGCTGTGGCTACGGAGGCCTGGGCTGTGGCTATGGATGTGGCAGTGGCTATGGCTCTGGCTTGGGCTGCTACTACTGAGGACACCATGGAGACTCTCACTCTCTGAGTCTTCACTTAATGGTTTAGCAGTTCTGAACCCGACTAGTTCTAGGCCTCTCCATCAAGTGCTATTTATTTGAAACTATACTACAAACTTCTGATATGATTTTCTAAAGTCCTGGTACCTAGATCTCATGCCTCTTGATAACTGCATGAATATAAAATTAATCATGTGAATTCAAGATGATATGAGCATGCCTCTTATTTTTGTAATTTTATGCTAAATTTGCATCTCTGCTTTTCTAATTTCTAATTTCCTAATAAATCTGGGAGATTTTTTCCTTTTATTTATTATAAAGCTTGTCTTTGCTTTTTTGGTTGTTCTGTCAGGTAACAATTTTGTTTTTCTTTCGCAAACATTTTTCCTCAATATTTCTCTTTCCTATACTAATTCCTAGATCTGCAACTTCAGAAAAATCTGTGACCTTTGTAAATTTCATCTTTTTGTCTGGTAAATAGAATTTTTTTTTCTTATGATGATTTTAGCTATTTATATTTTTTGCTATGTAGATTTACCTAGTCTTTGAATTAGTACTTCAGGCTGTCTTCAGTCTCAACAGGGACCTGGCACATTTGGCTGAAGTTGAGCTTTCCCTGTGTGACCGGAGGTCTATGAGTGTTGATATTATTTAGAATTTTCATTTATCATGCTTAGATATATGGGATTATCTTTTTCAGGTTCTTGACAAACCCACACTAAAGAAAGCCTATGCTAAGCCCCTCCAGTTGAATCCAAATAGAGCCCCGGTCTTCATTTATGCCTAGTCACTCACTTATAAACCATTCAGATCAGGAAAGGAAAATTAGGAGCGGAGAATAAAGTAACATTTAGAATCTTACACAGATGTGGGATAATGTCAATACTCCAGCAAGCCATTTGACACTAATTTTTATGAGTTCATCATGGACAGAAGATATTGCATCCTAAAAACATATGCGCAAAGCTGAATGCATAAACTCTTACCTTCAATGTTCAGGTTTTTTCTTTGGCTTTGGAATGCATAACACTCGATCATGAAGTTGAGACAAAAATTGTAGAATCTTAGCAGTGCTAAAAGAAAACAACAAATAGTTATGTCTCAACAATTTTGACAAGATTCACAGAATCACAACATAATATTGGAAATGTCCAGGAGACAATATAAAATCATATGACATACAAATAACTGGCAATTGTGGTCAATTCTCAAAGGAAAAAATAACTGAGAGACACCACAGTGTATGGACAGATGGCCCCCAATCTTTCTCACCTACTGATATTCAAGCCCTTGTGTTACCCTCTTCTCCTTGAGTGCGACAAGACCTGTGACACAGTTCTAACCAATAGGGTACAGAAAGTCTAACAGAATGTTACGTCCATGATTATCTCACATGAGATCATAACATACATCTTTCTTACACACTTTCTTGTTTGCAGACTTTGATCAAGAAAACAGCTATGTTGTGAGCTGTCTAATGGAGAGGTCCCCTCAGGAACAGAAAGTGGCCTCAGGCCAATAGTCAACAAGACACTGAGGCCCTCACAGTTCCACCACCTGCAAGTAACTGAATTGTGCCAACCAAGTGGGCTTAGAAATAGGTCCTTCCCCAGTCAGTACTTGAAATAAATCCACAGACCAAGCTGATACATAAATTGCAGCCTTCTGAAAAGTACTTATGCAGAGGACCCAGCTAAGTGATGCCTGAAGCACAGACCAAGAGAAAATGTATGATTATAAATGTATATTTTTTAAGCTGTTAAGTTTTTAGTAACAATAGATTACTATTACAGATGCCAACACCAAAGTTAGTGGACACTTTTAAGTAGCTATTATACCTAAGATTCGTGGGGTAAAAATAAACACTCTTGAATTGAATTATATATATGTGTGTATATACATATTCATGTATGTATTCTATTTCTAAATAATAGATTGATTAATAGATAATCTTCAACAGAGAAATAGAAATATAAAAAGTACCAATTGTAAATTTCATAACTAAAAAGTAAAATATATGAAATTTTAAAAAATATTCATTGAATTGGTCAATCGTAGAACTGAGATAACAGAGGAGAGAGTACTTGATGATAAATCAATAGAATTACTGAACTGAAAATCCAAAAAAATACACATTTTAAAAATATGAATAGTCTCAAGAATTTTGGGGTATATCAAAAGTTTTATCACTCATGGCATTAAAATCTCAAATGGATGGGGGAAAATAGGTTGATATGGAAATTATATGTGAAGAAATAATGATTGAAAATTTTCCAGATTTGGTAAAAGTCATTAATTCACAGAGTAAAGAAGTTATAAATCCCAGTCAAAATAAAAATTTAAAAATATGTTTAGATACATCATAATTAAGCTTCTGTTCACCAAAAATATTAAATTCTTAAAAATAGCTGGAAATAAACAACATATCAAATATAAAATATGATTCAAATTACTGCAGTAATCATATTATTTCTCATCAGAAATAATAGAGTGAAAAATACAGTGCAAAATAATATATCTGAAGTGTTGATAGAAAATAATTCAATATTCTATACCCAATAATAATATCCTTCCATTCAAAGAGTGAAATAAAAAATTCTAAGATGAAGAAAAACTAAAAGAATTTGTGTCCAGGAAACTTTCTAAAATAAATGCTAGAGGAAATTTTTCAAGCCAAAGGAAAATAACACTGAAGGGATACTTAGAACTTCAGAAATAAAGAAAAAGCAATAGAAAATTCTAAATATTGGGTAAATGAAATAGATTATTTTTCTACTCTTAAATTATTTAAGACACACATAGCTGCTGAAAGCAATAAGTAATAACTTTGAATGAGGGAGTTTGAGGTACATTGATATATAAGATATGTAATAAGTAGAGGCAATGCTAAAGGGACATATAAGTTTGCAAGGCTTATACATTTAAGTTAAAGTAGTAAAATATTAGCTCCAAAAATGCTATAAAAGATTAGTTATGCAATACCTAGATTAACCATTAAAATATAAAAATATAGCCAAAAAGCCAGTAGGTACATTAAAATCTAACATTAAAAATAAATCATGCAAAATAAGGCAGAGAAGTGGAAACTGAGAAACAGAAAAAAATTAACAAAATGGTATAGCTGATTATGACCATATCAATAATTAAACATGTAAATATCTAAATACACAGATTATCAAATTTGCTAAAGTCAAACCATCCACATATTGTTTATACGAAAGTTACTTTAAATGTAAGTGTGTGTGTGTGTGCATGTGTATGTCTGAAGGAGAATTTCTAGAGATATAAAATATTTTGAACTGAATGAAAATAAATATAGATGTAATCAATATTTGTGAAATGCAAATAAAGCAGAGCTTAAAGGGAAATTTTTGCAGTCAATTTCATATTGAAAAAAAGAAAGTTTTCAAATCAGTAATACAAGTTTCCTTAAAAATACTTAGTAAAGCATCAAAAAAGGAAGAAAATAATACAGATAACAACTGAAATAAATATAATTTAAAACAAAATAGAGCAAATAAATAAAAGAAAAAGTTGATTCCATGAAAAGTTTAAATTGATTAACCTTTAGCAAGACTAACAAAGGAAAAAAAGGAGAATATACATTTTAACAATACTAGAAATAAAATAGAGGCATCACTACAAACTCTACAATTATTAAAAAGGCAATAAGAGATCAAGGGTGCTCTTACCATGTTCTAATTAATAAGGAATCTCACTGTGACTAGACTATTTGTACAAACAATGTGGTTTTTGTTGAACATGTCTTTTCCTTCTGGGAGTCTGGAATTATGTTGGTGCTTTTTTGATCTGCCCCAATTAAAACTTCAGGCATTGAGTCTATAGATTTGTGGGCAGAAATATCACACACAGAATGCTTCATTTCTGTTGCTGGGGGAAGACTGAGCTCTCTGTGGCCCATCATGAGGAACAGAGCATAAAATATCTGCACATGGATACCTCCAGGAGCTGCCTGGGAATTTTATCCTCAGAATCTAGTTATGTATCCTTACTACTTTGCTATAATAAATCTTAGCTATGAGTGCAATCATATGCTGAGTCCCATGAATCCTTCTAGCAAATTCCCAAAGCAGGAGTGGTCTTGACCACCCCAACACAAAATGACCTTCAGGAAAAGGCAAAACTATATTAATATAGAACAATCAGTTATTGCTATGGGTTAGGGGTATGGAAGTTATTGACTGAAAGGGAGTTATAAAAAGTATGAGATTTTTTTTTTTTGGCGGGGCGGGTAGAGTGATGACACCGTGTTGTATTTGATTATGATTATTTTACCACTACACTATGTGTTTTTAAAATCACAGAACTGCACATTAAAAGAGTGAAATATTTGTCTGTAATTTAAAAAGGAAACATAATAAATGATTTGGGACAACATAGACTTTGCAGATGATAGTTTGTGGAGGGAAAAAATCTGCAGAACATTTACTATGTGTTAAGCAATTATTAGACTAGTTGATGAATGCTATCGCATGTATTCTGAAAATTACCAACAACAAAGACATTATCTCCTCTTTAAAAAAGGAGGACATTTACAAATATTAAAATACTTTTCAAAAGTCACAAACCTAGAATTGATAGAGCAACTGAAATAGAAATATTAAGAGACTATATGCCATAAACAGGCAGCGCAAACTTTCCTAGAATCAAGCAAATAAAAAAGCATCCCCACCCCCAAAATAAAACATTCTATTATACATAATAACTAGAAAAAAAAACACAAGGTATTTATTTCAGGTTAAACAAGTTTATTAGAAATACTGAGAAACAGAATTATGCATAAAAAATATCCAGGTAGGACCAGTGACTGCTTCATCTGGCAAAAGGAGATGAGTGAATTCACAGGAGGAATATCAGATTCTGCTTTCCACAAGGCAAAACGTGAGAATAAATATCTACAGCTTTTAGACCTAGCAGGGGCCACTGGACTGCAGGTAATCAGCAAATCTTATTAGAAGCTTGTGATGTATTATCCCAACCCAGTGTGGTGACACAAGGGCATAGAACTCAGGGCTGGTGAATCATGATGTTCCATGTGTGTGAAATATCTCCCATGATGTCCTCAATAGTAGTAGCCCAAGCCAGAGCCATAGCCACAGCCACATCCATAGCCACAGCCACACAGAGAGCGGGAGCCGTATCCGTAGCCACAGCCATAGCCGCAGCCATAGCCACAGCCATAGCCACAGCCCAGTCTGCGGAAGCCACAGCCGTCGCAGGAGCCGTAGCCACAGCCCAGGCCTCCGTAGCCACAGCATCCGTAGCCGCAGCCCCCATAGTAGTTTCCGTAGTAGCCACACATGGTGTCGGTTGTCGAGGTTGTCCTTGCGTAGGGAAGGAGTGTAGGTGACTTCAGTCTGCACAACGCCCCTGCAGAGGGCCTTTTATATGTCCTCAGTGTGGTGGGAACCACAACACGTGTCATGACGTTGGCCAGTCTTATGACTAATTAGTTTGCTGCTTCTCGATCATAAGATAATGGTTCAGAGTTATAAAGAAAGCTTGTTTTGTTTGGCCACTTGGGACTTCCCTGGAACAATTCAGTGCCAATAATGAGAGGAGACAGTCATACATACAAATTCCTGCATTACACCACATCTTCATTTTAACTTCAATAAGCATACATCATTTAAGAAGTAGCACTTGCAGCAGGCAAATTTTGACTTGCTCATGGCACAAAATAAAATTTTTATTTTTCTCTTTTTCTTTCTAAAATGAATAGCAGTCACTTTTAACCAATGAGTTTTGCTTTTACTTTGTTTCCAAACAATTTTTTTCTCTTCAGCGTTTTAGTTTTCTACCTATAAAAGGGTGAAGCATAGAAAATTGTGACACTCTTTCATCTCTATAATTCAAATATCTTGAAGAACCAGCCTAAGCCAACTGCATCTGTGTTTTTTACTTACACAAATTATTGTTTTATTATATAGTAGGACACTAGAAATAGTTTCTTCAGTAGATTCCAAATTATTCCAAATTATTCAGAGCCTACCACCAGAAAGAATAATAATGGATTTTATTTTTTGAGATTTCTATCAATTACCATTTTCAGTAGATGCTATTTTTTAACTTTTGAAAAATTTAAAAATTTTTGTGAATCATGTACTGTGGACTCTATTATATTTGAAATGGTAGTTCTTCCTAAGACTTTTTTTTAAAAAATTCTTCACTAGACAGATCTATTCTTGCTGAGGATATACAATAACCAGCTAATATTCTGACTAACTGGTATTTTTTTCCTTTAGACATTTGATTTTACCCATCAGATAAAGGTAAGTTTCTTTGTAAGACACACCATGTTAAATCAGTATTCTAGTTTTAGTCAGGCATATGGAATTTGCTCATTGAATTTTTTTTTGTTTTTACTATGATAATCCAGGATATTAGGAAGCATAAAAATGCCAAGATAATCTTGTTATTTATAAACAACTGAGTTGGATGTCTTTGGGAGGATTCAGGAAGGATGTGTGATTATGCACACATGCCCATAATAACTAGAGCAGTGACAGTCCAATGATGCTCTGTGTTCAAAGACTGTTATTACATATTTCTTCACATAACCTCCAAGCACAGTTACAGAGTGTGGAATTGGATTATGCTGCAGTGAGGAGGGGTCAAGATGGGAAACCACCTGCGATTCAATTAACCCTCCTGAGTTCAGGTCACAAGATCTTTGTAATTTACTCAATGCATCTGCTTTGATAAGTAATATAAATTAGTCAAGAGAAAATAGCCTCTTAAGAGAACTGAACAATGTTTTTCTACTAATAATCAGGTCAAACATCATTTACCTATTTACCATGCATTTTTAATGTATTTTCTATTTTTATTGAGAAGCATATTTCTGCAAGTTACATGTTATTTCAGTCCCCTTTCATTGAGAAAATCTTTACTATATCAGATATTTTCATTTTTCCCCTACAGAAAATGTCAGTTGATTTGAATTATCATACTTTTGACTCCATCAATCAGTTATCATTCAATTGAGAATTATTATGACCATTAGTTGAGATAATGTGATAGTTTATATTCTTTCTTAGATTTAAGTCCTATACATTGTAAAAATTCATGGACCAAAAAACAGTATATTAAAATTATATTGGTTAACAAAACAATGATTCAGCAGGTAGTTTTGTAACTGGTTTAAATAATTGTGGCAGTTACTGTCTGTCATATAACTTAATGTCCCCAATACAAAAATTTGTGAGGATAATTCTCTTAGAATTTGTTTTCAGGAATTGTTCATTTCTTTTGAAGAACTGATATTTATTTTCTTTCTCATACGATGAGTGCTCTATATACCATAACATTCCTTTTTTAAATTAATAGACATTATTTTTAGAGCAGTTTTAGGTTCACAGTGAAATTGAGTGGAAAATACAGAGATTTCCCATGAACTGCTTGTCTCTACATATATATACAACCTCCTCAAATACGGCCTTGTGGAACAGGAGTGGTACATTTATTACAAATGACGAATCTATATTGACAGACTATTATCACCCAAAATTTATAGTTGAAATTAGGGTTCATTCTCAGTGTCATGCCTTCTATGAGTTTTGACAAATGTATAATGACATGTGTCCACCATCATAGTATTACATAAAATGGTTTCACTGTCCTAAAATCCCCTGTACTCTGCCCATTCATCTACTATGGCATTTTATTTTATTTTATTTTTTAAAAACATGTTGCTGTACTAATTTTCAGAAATATATAATTAGTGCTTGATTATCTCTCATGAAAAACAAAACAAACAAATCCTTCCCCAAGAAAACTTCTTTGAATTTCTCAAGGTACTTCCTTAAGTCACTATCCTTTTCATAGAAAATTTCAAAAATTCATTTTGCCATTTCTTTTCTCCCAAACATTTGTACTTTTGACCCACCAGTTTACTGAAAGTCTCTCTCAAGTCTTGCCAAATCCAAAAATGATTTGTTTCTGTTTTCATTTTACTGAAGCTCTGAAACAAAATTCAGGTTACTTAAATTCTTCCTCCCTGAAAAACTCTCTTTAATATCTAACACACTGTACTTTCTGATTCTGCCTCAGGTTTGACCCTTTCAGGATTTTATTATTATAATAATTATCTTCTCCACAACTTGACCTCAATCTCAGAGCTATGTATTGGCCTTCCTATGCTCCTTACCCTCACACTTTTATAGATGTATATTCAACTGTCTACTTGATAATTCAGTTTTTTGTTTTTAACAGCCATCAGAAATTTAACATTACCAAGACAAAACCCACGCTCCCTCATGACACCAAATGTATTCTCCTCCAATATTGCAAACTCACAGCTCAACAGAAATCAAATTACAGCCTTTCAGTGGACCATACATACATAGAACTCCTATTGCATTTTAGAAAGAATATCCTATAATAACCTATCCAATCTCTGACATCATCTCCTACCATTTTCTTTTCATTTGCCATCTCCAAACACAGTGACTTTTTAGAATCTCAAATAGAACAAGGTGCCCCACTCCTAAGACCTTTGTCTTTCTACTGCAGATATTCATTAAAATGCCATGTTCTCAGATATATCTACTCTGGCCACTCAATTAAAAATTACGTCCCCCAAAAAACAACTAACTTTATTCATTCATTTTTACAGTTTTCCAAGAACTCATCCCTATCAGAATTTATAGTATTTACTTCAGAATTTACTTGCCTATTGTCTCTCTCATTATCTTCTCCTCAATCATAATATGATTTTCATTAGAATAAGAACCTCATCTACCTTTTCATTTCTATATCCCATATGCTTAAAATGAATGGAGTGAGTTTATAATAGATATGTGAAGAATAAGTGAGAAATGAAAACAATCAACACAATAGAATAGTTTTCTGAACTGAGATTTCTAATAGAATAAATATTTCCTTTCCATGGCTAAATGCACAAAGATAAATGGCACAAACTCAGTCATAAAAAAAAAAAAAAAAAAAAGGAAATCTTGCCATTTGGAACAACACAGATGAAACTATAGGGCATTATGTGAGTGAAATAAATCAGAGAGAGAAAAATAAATACTGTACGATATCATTTATATGTATGTGTGGGGGGATGATGTCATAGAAACAGACAATAGAATGGTGGTTGCCAAGGGCTGGGAGGAGGGTGAAATGAGGTGATATAGGTTAAAGGGTACAAAATTTTAGTTAGAAGAAGAATAAGTTCTGAAGATCTAATGTACAACATGGTAACTATAGTTAATAATACAGTTGTACATTTGAATGTTACTGAGTAGGTCTTATGCATTCTTTCCACACCAAAAAGAAGAGTTAACTATGTGAGCTGATAGACATGTTAATTATCTTGGTCTTGGTAATTATTCCACAGTAAATATGTTTATCAAATAATCAGGTTGTACACTTTAAATATATGCCATTACATGTCAATTATTTCTAAGTAAAATTTTAAAAAATTACCTCTTATCTTAAAAATAAATTAAAATTAATAATAGTATTAAACAGAGGTGAGGCTTACGTTATGCCTAAGATCACATGGAAGCTGAGTTCTCAAGTAAGCAAACACTATGTAATTAGGAGACAAGTTTTGTATTAAAGGCACATGCCATGTCAGCAAAAGAGTTCTGAATATATTGGTCATGATGCATTCTCGAGATTTTTTAAATGGCAATTAGTTTTGAGTTGAGTTCTTCCTGCCTGTGGTTTTCCCACACACCACTCAGATTGTATAATGGGCCCGGTGCAGACTGCAAAATTCAAACTCAGATTCAAAACTGAATCTGCTCCTACTGAACCCTCCATTCCTGATGCCATGTGCTACTGCAGCAATGACTATGGGCTACGGTTACAGCAGCCCGGATGGTGGGTGCAGCTGTGGCTGTGGCTATGGTGGCTATGTCCACTACCACCCATGCTGCTTGGGAAGATTCTGGTGTTCTAGCTTCTATTGAGATATTCCAGGATGCTGATTCCTTGGATATTTTTTTGTTACTATATAATGACTCTTTATTATATTAGTATCATTTTCTATTCTAACACCAATATCTAAAACATAGGCTACCTGTGATAAAAGAGTCACCAATTATTATCTAGTATATCCAATGATTTTGTGGGGAAAAAATTCATTCATTTTGGTATGTTTGCAGAAATCTAGTCAATATTCCTTTGGGAAATTGTGTGTGCGTACACATACACACACACATATTCATTTATCTCCATCATTTCTGAGTGGAAGAATATTTGCATGTGTTAGTGTGTGTGTTGTGGGGGGTTAGCTGTGGATCTGCTGCCTGCTACAAGCTAAGGTCTGCTCCAGTTAATTCATTGGCACTTGAAGGGAGAAAGATTTCATTCTGAGAAAATCGTTGCTTTGCAATAGGAAGACCCTGGCATGACTGCAATGATAAATGCAGAGAATATATTGATGAGGCACCAATAAGCATCTCCTAGAGTTCACTCTGAACCACTCAGATGCAGTCATATCTCACATTATGTTCACTTTCTTCCTTCACTTCCTCTTAAAGACAACAGCTGGCCATGAATTCTCAAAAACAAAAGAACATTAAACAAGAAAAGGATTACCAGGACAAGCTCAAGTCATTTTTTAGCTACACGCTGGTTTTTTAAGCAGTATTTGACAGTTATCATCTCTGTCTTTTATTTCCTTCTTGCTTTACTAGCACTTCTGCTGGCCCAGGTAGTCTGCCTGGTGGAAGAACCTGAAAACTTTATCCCTGTGAAGTCTGAGCCCCTACTTCCTGTGTCCTCAAATGGCCGCAGTCCTTTGGGAATGAAAAGCAAACAGAAGATATTCCAGTAGATCTTGTGAATTTCTGACATATATTCTCATACTCCAACTGTATAGCAGAACTTATATCTCCTCATAATAATTGAAATAATGATTTATTTTCCTGCTGATCTACTGGCATGAGGAACCCACTATTACCAGATAGGCAAAAACTTTATATTAATTCATTAAGTGAGAAATAGAACAATTCTACATATTTTGGAATATATATATTCCAAATATTAGAGTACCACTGGTTAAAAATGTATTCTGCATTGTAAAAACAGTACAAACTTCCAGAGTATAATTCTTAGCTCATTTTTTAGCTCCATTTTAAGAAGCCATTTAAACTGTTTGATGTGATATGTGCTAAGACAGATTCCTCAGCAGTGAGAACATTATTTCATCTTTTCAGAGAATGTCTCAGTACAAAGCTATGTTATGCAAGATTCTATGATGACAAATAAGATACTGCATATCTCAGATATTAGTGCTGGTCATGACACTGTGGACAGGAAAGGCAAACTCATACCCAAAATACTTATCATTCCCATGAAACAGCAGCTTCTATCTGTATGGAAAGAGTCTGCCTAAAATCAAGAGATGGTTGGTATCCTCTAGGTGTGTTATTCCATCAAGAGCTCAGTGAAGTCCTCTGGTGATTTCAGAGTGTATGTTCAGCTCCAATCTTAGCTAGTTCAGTTTTGTAAAATGAGGCCCTTCTCTGTCATATGGCTACTTTATTCTTGAACCCATTACACATATCCTGGGATTGCAAATGACAGAAGATATTGGACATTTACTGGCTGATCCACTGTGCACCTGGCTATTTAATGCCTCCTCTGTATTGGAGTCACTCTGGTGGAAACTGATTTCAAACACAAATATCTACATAATTTTTATCCTCTCTGATATGTTCATCTACATAATTTTGCACCAGATCTCTTTGTTTCATTGTAGTCCTTCCAGATCCCTGAATGATTAGCCAAACTGTTACTAAGTGTCCAGATGTCTTTGTATATACTTACTTCAGACCACGTCCCTCCACATGAAATCAATGATCAGATGTACTACAGGAAGCTCTGTCCACTGAGATGTTTTCCCCTTGCTGTTCTCTCTGGGGCTGTGGTGTAACTGCAGTACATTTCCAGCTAATGCAACACACTGAGATGACCCATCTATGAACCAAGCCCATTTGGTCATATAAACACTCCCATGGGGCCATGGAAGTGGGATTATGGAAAGGTTTTAGTGCTGCAGAGATAGATAAGTTACTCATGACTTTTGCACCTGTTCTAATTGATCCCGAATCTATATTACTGCTTAATATTAGATTCTTGATGCTATATCCACCCAAACTGATGGTTTGGTGGGTCTGAGAGTACCCAGTCTTGATGGTTAGCACATATTTTCATGTGATGTCTCATAGCGAGGGATGTTCAGCCTCTACTTGGGTCCATTTGTATGCCAGGAGCTTCTTTTTGGGCTGTGAATATATTCTGTCACAGTGTGGCCTTGATGCAGAACCCTAGCAATCTGTGCTGCTACTCACACAGGATTTGTCAGAAACTCTGAATTTTGCAGGAGGAACACTAATGAATTACATGTGCGTATGATGGGTACTGCAACTCCTACACCCTTTAAATCTTTAAGGGTAACAATAATTTCTGCCATTCAATGTTGTAATGTTTACTTTTTATGTGTCTACTTGACTGGTCTAAGGGATGCCCAGAGAGCTGATAAAACATTTCTGGATGTGTCTTTGAGGGTGTTTCTAGACAAGATTAGCATTTGGGTCTGCAAACTAAGAAGATCACCCTTACTAGTGTGTCTGGGGAACATTCAATACATCGAGGGCCTGAATAAAACAAAAGGAACAAAGGAAGGGAAACTTTTCTCTCTGCCTGAGCCAGGACATTCATCTTCTCCTGCCCTTGGACATTGGTGCTTCTGGTTCTCAGGACTTTGTTCTTAAACTTAATTACACCACTGGTGGCTTTCCTGATTCTCCAGCTTGTAAATGGCAGGTTATGGAACTTCTCAGCCTCCATAATTATGTGAGGCAATTCCTATAAAAAATCAGTTGAAAGAAAAAAAAGGAAGGAAGGATGGAAGGATGGAAGGAAGGACAAAAGATGATAAATGATAGATGATAGATGAGGGGGGGATAGATAATAGATAAGTAGGTAGATTGATCAATATATTCTATTCGGTCTTTCTCTGGAGAACTCTGACTAATACACAGGCAGTATGTGACACTGATTCTGGCATGCTAAGTTGGCTGCTGACCATTGTCAGGGTCTTCTAATTGAACATTCCCACTACACTTTACTGGTAAGGGAACCATGTAAGGATTTTGTTAGCTTCTACGTACTTCCATACCAGGGCTGTAGAGATTACTAGAAGATGGGTTCATGGAATCATTAATCCCATTATAAAACACATTTGAACCAGAATCCCAATTAATAGCATCTGGTCTTTGTGTGCCTTCAACCTAATAAAAGGAAATTGTTGTATTTGTGGTTTCTATAGAAACATGAACTCAGACTCTGACAAATAGCATCCTAAAATTGTGAGTAATCTTCCTAGTATTCAGTTGCTCTGATAAATGCTCAAGGTCCCTTTAGAAAGATATTGAATATATATATCCCTTTAGAAAAAGATTAGGTAATAGATGATAGATAGATGATAATAGGTGACAGATAGATAGACACAGACAGACAGACAGACAGACAGACAGGTAGATAGATAGATAGATAGATAGATAGATAGATAGATAGATGAGTAGATAGATTTGATATGATGTATATTTTTCTGTGACATTAAAGCACTCTTTCTCAATGGAGTACGAATTCATAAGAGAAAACCATAGGCAAGTAGGTAATGGGAGAATCATCATACATTGAGAATAGTAGCAAATACATTTAGCATTTAGATGTCATAGAATTAGATGATTAAATAAACCTCATCCTTACAGCCTGCAATGTCTGCACTCAGAAAGAGGCATAGTGGTGTATTCCTAGAACAACCATAGTGAGTTTTTAAAAATTATTATTTCATTATTCCTGGCTGCATAGTCTTCTCATAAAATCTGACAAAGCTAATTTCTTTATTTATTCAGTATCTGATATCTGTTGTATTGTTAGCTATCAGGAAACTTGACTGACTCAACGTTATCCTAATATTATGCATGTGTGTGTGTGTGGTGTGTGTGTGTGTGTGTGTGTGTGTGTGTGGTAATAGAGAGAATTTATATTGACTTTTGGACCAAAAATGGCTTCAGAAAAGAAGGGAAGATAATGGTAGCAGTTTTAAAAATCTATAACACTGAAGAAACTAATAAATGGTACCATACATATGTAAGTATTGCCATCCATATGCAAAAATCTTGAAAGTATTTCTCTGTGCAATATTGAAAACTAGAAGAAAGAAAATAGTTTAGGATTTTATGTTTAAGAAAGAAACATTTACCTATGGAGAAAATAGTAGAAATCTGGCATAGATCAGCAGGACAGCCACAATAAACATGAACAATAACATCTTTTATATAGTGTTGGAAATGACTACCTTCATTTTCCCACACTATAAGTTCTCCCTTAAAAATAATTGTTTTTGCTAAATAAGCAAAACAAATTAGAAATCTAAAAAATGTCCTGTGCAGGTGTATAAAAGATTTGCTTGCATATGAATACGCATCAGTTCTGATGGAACAAATCTATAGCCTAAGTACTGAGTATGTAGGTTATTCCTCTTAAGGATAAAACCATATGAAAATAACTAGCCATAAAAAATAAAGGATCCATCTAAGATCTTAGAATGAGCCTACCTATTAAAATTGTGTTATTGCAAGAAAAGGTAAAACCCTTTAACATATTTTTTTAATTCTAAAATTTATAATGTTTAAGATCCATGGACTATATGAAGCTATGACAAGCACACAAGGAAACAGAAAACTATGAAAAGAAGAAACATATATTTGTCATGAAAAAGTTACTGAATTTGTTGAAGACAGAAAATTTAACATGAGGTGAGATGAGGGAAAAAATTGAGAAGTTCCACTAGAATTTGGAGCAAAAGCATAAAAAAAGATAAAAATTATGCAAACTAAATAATAGACATTCATAAGAGACTCTAAAAGTCTAATAGGAGGGGTGGAATTTTGTAAAGAAAGTGGCAGCTAGAAAAAAAGAATAAAGAAAGAATAAAATGGAAGACTATTGTGGAGGGAAGGATTAAAAATAAAATTGATCATCATATATATTTTGGTTTAGTATTAGTCAATGACAATTAAATGATACTAATAACCAAATTTATCCTGAGAGATTCTTCTGCATTTAGTAGGGGAAAAGAATTCTTGCAATTATCTAAGCAGGAAAAACCAATATTTTATATTAACATGTAAAGAGACAACAAACATGTGGTTATGAGACATCTCTTTGCACATTAAACCTGCCAGTACGAAAAGTATTTTATCCCTTTTTACTTTTATTCAGCTGTAAAATAGGAATCATTTTAACACATCACAGAATTATTCTGAGGCTTATGTGAGATAATGTTCATTAAGGACTTAGCAAGTGATTGCCCTATGGTAAACAACTAATAAATGCTCCACATACATAAAAGACTTACCAAGCCCTGTGGTAAACAGCTAATAAATGCTACTTTATTATTATTATTTAGATTATAAATATAAATTATTATACACGATTTTAGAGCATGAATTATATAAGCAGCGCTGAACAAATTTGATAGAAAATTACTCTTTTATATGCAAAGACTCAGAAAATAAGTCATGCATGTAATAGTAAAGTTATGCTTTTTAAATACTAAACATTGTTCTAAGTGCTTTACATATTTTAGCACACTTAATTCTCATAACAATTCTAGAAGGTAGGTTCTATCATTATACTTAATTTTTTTATATAAAAAAACCAATTCTAAAGCGGTTACATAATTTGCCAAATGTCACAAGTTGGTAAGAAGCAGATTGTGTTTTAGGTGTAGAAATTTAAGAAGTATGATGCGTATACAGTTGGATAGAGAAATTACAGTGATGTTGAGGTAGAGGGTTTTTCACTGTAGGAAAAGAGACATAAATAAGGAATAAGATACAGAAAAATCCTGTGTATTTCAATTTCAATGTAAGATATTCATAATTTGAAGGCTTTAAAGTAAATAAACCAATGTGAGAAAATGGATGTTTATCTGAGAATGATCGTAATGGCATTTAACATCAGAATCAATACATTAGAGCTGCTGAAAATGTTAACCAATTTTAGGTGACATTAAATCACATGTAAGTGGCCAATCTTAGAAAATCATAGTAAAGAACAGCCTTGGTTTCTGAGTTAGATCTAAGGCATTTCTTGTGCCCAGCTATTATGGCTTACCCAGCAAACCAAAATAGTTTTAAAATCCATTATTTCTTGAGATGTGTAAACATAGGTCATCCCATTTCCACTTAATATTAAACAAAAATTCTAAACTTTAAGAATAAAGTAAATAGAAAAGGCAGCTCCTCATATAAGTATACTTTAAGAGAAAAAAAATCAAAGCTCTCCCTGAAGGTTTGAGTTTTCCAGGGATCTTAATTCCTCCTTGTAAGGTTAACAATTTGAAACTGTAAACTCGTTGACAGGAGTTGAAGCATATCCATTATTCTTAAAATAAATATAGCAGTTATACTCCTTCATGTCCAAAATCTAGAAATCCCATTTCAAGAAAAGATAACTGCTAAGTTTACAAACATGTGAGTCAGAGAAAACGGGTGGAAAGGCAAATGGCTCCAATATAACTGTGGAACCACACCAACCACGGGAAAGAAATATTCAGGACAAAGAACGGAGAATGCCATGAAAAAGCTCTAAACATAGATATGTAATGGGTTTTAGAAATGTCATCTTCTAGAATAAAATATTTAAATCATAGTAAGGTTTGGAATGTTAGGTAGAGAGAGGTTTACCTCTCCTTACTGAGCTGGACAAGCAAACTAAATACTTCTTGCTTAAATATATCCAAATCAAAAATCAGAATCAAAATCATGTGTCAACATTCATATCTTCTAAGGAATTTCATGTAGATGGATGTTTTGATGTAAAAACCTTAGAATATATCATGCTTCCAGATAATGCTTAACTAAATTGACAAATATTATCTTGTCTATCTTGAAAATAACTCAGCCTAACACGTATCATTCCTGCCTGACCAGAATAAAAAACTGATAGCTACAAAGATTGTCACTTTCTTATAGTCACAACTCAATTAAAAATATATTTTTAAATAGCCCCTAAATAAAGCAATTGTTTAATATAATTTAAAAAAACTAAAAACTAAGTACTGGATATTAAATGAAAAGAAAATCACAATTGTTATGTGAGAATGAATAAGTTTATTAGAAAAACAGAGGGAAAGACTCTACAGGAAAGTCAAAAGGCAGCATCAGTGAAGCATCCTTCCCATGAGAGGCCACACAGAAGTTTGCAGGATGAATTAATTGCACATTCTCCCGCTTTTCATGAGTCAAATTCAGGAAACGGAAAAGTTGATGTATCAGATCCAGAGGGCGCTGAAGAACAAGTGTTCAGCCAAATTACGTCAAAAACTGGTGCAAGATAATCGTCATCCACCACGAATCTCAGAACCTGTGGTGTTCGAGTTGGTAAATCCCGAAATCCATCTGTAGAGGTTGAGTCACCCGTGATGTCCTCAATAGTAGTAGCCCAAGCCAGAGCCATAGCCACAGCCACATCCATAGCCACAGCCACACAGAGAGCGGGAGCCATATCCGTAGCCACAGCCATAGCCACAGCCATAGCCACAGCCATAGCCACAGCCCAGTCTGCGGAAGCCACAGCCGTAGCAGGAGCCATAGCCACAGCCCAGGCCTCCGTAGCCACAGCACCCGTAGCCGCGGCCCCCATAGTAGTTTCCGTAGTAGCCACACATGGTGTCGGTTGTCGAGGTTGTCCTTGGGTGGAGAAGGAGAGTAGGTGAGTTCAGTGTGCACGATGCCTCCACAGAGGGCCTTTTATATGTCCTCGGTGTGGGTGGGACCCACTACACAAGTGATGCTATTGGCTACTCTGCAAGACCGATCTGAGTAATTTGTGGGCTCCCGGTTTTAAGGCATGGCCTTAGGGGCCACGGGGGACATCTGCCATTGTTTAAACACCCTGAATCATCTGTGAGTCATTAATAAGAATCAATTGTCTCATTTTCAAAAAACTACTCATATGAGCTCTTCAAATTACCCATTTGTAACCAGTTTTTATGGTAAGAAATAGCATTCTTAGTAGGCACTCTAACCTAAGCCAGACAACCGATAACTTTACCTTCTTTTGGCTGATATTCAAAAAGTGACAATAATCTACCTTTACCTTGAGTTTCTCCATCTCGTCCCTACTGCACCAAAACCATTTTCTTTTTCTTTAGTTCTCCGTATTTTCATAAGAATAATGGTTTACTATTAAAACCCAAAAGTTTCGTGAGACTATTGACAAAAAGCCAATAGTTTGAAATTGTGAAACAATAATCCTATAAAATTAGATTTCTTTATCACTTACATTCATATTTCCTTTTATGATTCTATTTTTAAAACACCAAATATTTTTCCAAAAATATTATATTCTGAATCTATATCAAAAAATAGAAATGATGAAATTTTACTGAAAACATTGCATTTTTATGAAGGAATTTTCTTTAAATTTCAAAATACTTGTAATATTTATGTTCTGGCTCAAAGGTACATATAAACATTTCTTTATTGAAAATAATAATAGTGGCAAAAGTAGTTTTCATGGCACTAGTAGATTTTTGTAAAAAAACAACCATAAAACAAAAAAACCAGGGAGTTCTTAGTAAAATATTTCAGGCTATGACAAACATTTTACTAAAGACCACCATATTTTTTTTGTATGCAATGAAGCACAGATCTTCAATGATCAAGACACATAACCCTCTAAACTTATGTTCTTAGATGTTCATAGGTGCCAACAGATCATAGTAGATGAGAGTAAAACTTCTAGAATCAGCCACTTGGGTTCAAATCTTACCTCTATCACTTATGACTGTATGACCACAAAAACTGTGTCTCAGCTGCATCACTAGCAAATTGAATGGTAACAATAATACCTATTCCACAAGATGATTTCGAGAGTCAAATTAGTTAATATGTGTCAAGTACTTAGAATAATATTTACTCTTATTATTTACTCTTATTATTTTTTACTCTTATTCTGTTTACTCTTATTATTTACTCTTATTATTTATTTTATCCCATAACTGTAGTCCCAGATACAAGCTTCAGTGGAGAGTTGAAGAATTGAACAAAAGAACTCAGGTATGGTTAAGTCCTCATATAGGCACCTTTCGTCATTGAAATGGAAGGAAAAAGAAACCTGCATTAAGTAAGTGCATCTAAAAGTAGAGAAAGGCACACTCTGATTTTTCCAAAGAGGAGCATGTCCCATGAGTTGTCCAATAACCACAACAAAAGCAGGTAGAAAATGCACAATTCATGTCCATCCAAGATGGACCCAAGTGTAGACTCTGATTTTCCTACAACAACCAAAGACTTTTCTGGTTGTAGAGCCACAAGGGTGTAGCACTGGATGCTAGGTAATGGATTGACCAGAGGAGTTTTGGGGGTTATGGCAATGGAAAATGGCAATATGTATGCATTATACCAGCAACGGATGTCAGCAGAGGACAAAATGGTGATTCCATTAATCCTGATTAATGGAATTTCATTAAATTTTGTTGAGTTTACACGGAAGGAACAAGCATAAATGTTTTTTCCAACTAGTGCACATGGTGACTCAAAATAGAATTTGGTAAGATATGAAAAATAAAGTATATTGCACACTTGTAAACTTGTATCTGGTAAAAATGTTACCCAAATTATATATTTAACATAAAATTGTTTTACCTATGAAGACATATGGGGCAATATGACAGATCTCATATTTTAAGTAAACCCCTCCCATTAGCATTTCCATTTCCCCAGGATAACTGTCTCAACTGCAATAGACAGATGAATTTGAGGGTGTGAATAAACAAAAACAATTTGAATCAGTTGCAGTTTGCATAGTTTTTGTGATTTCGCCGAATCTCATTATGGAATTTAAATTTGAGCCCTTGATAAGGAATGGCTTTAAACCTAAATCGAACTATTAGTTAAAGCACATGGTTTGATAGTGAAAATCTTGATGCAACATTTTGTCTGGGAAGGTCACTCTATGCCTAATGAAATGAGAGATTCATGAGCATGTGGCTGTTCGTGTTGTTTGTGGTTAGCACAAAATAATTTATAATGAGGACAGCATGACTTGCCACACTTACTACTGAGGAAATATAAAAGTCCTTGTGAAGATGGTGAGATTCAAACTCAGAAAACTATCCACTCCTGACGTTATTCACCCCTGACCCCATGATCGACTACAGCAACTTCTATGGGGGCTATGGCTGTGGTGGGCTCAGCTGTGGTGGGATTGGCTGTGGCTTTGGCTGTAGCTATGGTTATGGCTTTGGTGGTTATGGTAGCTATGGGTATGGATGCTACCGCCCAACTTGCTGTGGAAAGTATTGGTCACAGAGATTCTACTGAAAAATTCCAGAGTCACTAAACCCGCCATATTGGTCCTCCTGTGAAACACAGATTCTGCTGATGGCCTTGTTCGTCTCACCTTGTCTCTCCAAAATAGCAAAAATATGTCTTGTCTATTATAAAAGAACTATAGAGGTCATCTTTCTCTGGTTCCATTATGCAAGATCATAAAGAATGTCTTTTAAAATGCAACAAAAGTTTTCTTTAATCTCTGAGTACTTCTTTCAATAAATTTAATCTCATTACAAATATGATATGCTTTGATGCTTATTTATGTTTACGGTCATTTTTGCCTACAGATAATTGTAAGATGGAAGCCTGTGTATAGTAACTATCGCAAGGGGTGACACTACTTTCCTTCATTCTTTTTTAAATTTATTGTCTCTCTCTATATCTCTCATACTATTTAAAGCTAAGCTTCCATATGATATAGTTAACTGATTTCTCCTCACAAAATTTGGCATCTTCTCTTTAATTCATGAATAATGCACTTCGTAATGCACCTAGAGTCTGGTAGCTTCACGGGGATGACTGATCTTGTTTCCCAAGAATGCAGAGGAAAACATCCACATTTTAAGTCATGCTTCTATGAGTTTCCCAGGGGTCTGCTTCCTGACTCTTCTCTGGTAGCTTCATTGCAAGAAAGCCTCTCAGTTGTCTGATGTCACTATATCAAACTTGTGTCCAGGCTAAAATGGGAATGTTGTGCCAATCCTGAGATTCTTGCCATGTTTTCAGTATATGGTTTTATAAATAGACCATTTTTACTTTGAAATTCATTTCATAGCATTATTTACTCATTTACTCATTAATTTATTCATTTAGTCAACACTTAGCTCCTAAAGTACCCCAGGTATGTTGTTGAGAGACAGCATTTATAAATGGATATTTGAGATTGTTTTCACTGTGACATTACTAAATTTTATATTGGTATACTATCTATAAACCTCTGATATCTGTGTTATATTAAAACTTTACAATATAATCTAATGTTTTGAAATTGTTTTCAAATGAAGAGTGTGAGTTTTGGACCCATTTGTATTTAAAAAAAAACCCTCTCAATTAATTTATAAAGACAAACTATCAAAATTAAGAAAGTTGTATATTAGCTAAATTTAAAACACAAATTATACAATGAGATTAAAATGTATTATCATGATTTGTTTAATGCAGGACATAATATATCTTTTTCAATAATTAAAATTAACTGAATTTCAAACCAAAACTTCAAATCTATATATTACAAAATCTTTAAAATTTTATAGTGTATTAAAGCATAGTCTATCACAATGTGAGTGCTTACTTTTATTAGTTTTACATTTTATATTTAATGATTATAGGTAATTAATGCACACAGGAAATTATAAATAAATTGCTAAATTAACATTTGGGGTGTAGGGTCGAACGTTTTTCGGTATGGTTTTCTGATCTAAAAGTCTAAAAGATCACTGCTTTAGAGCAGGGCTTATCACAGTGCAGTCTATTGACACCTGTAGGAACTGAAGACCCTTTCAGGGGATCCAAAGACCAAAATTATTTTTATACTATATTTGAATGCCCTTGGCACTCTTATCAGCTCATGAACATACATAAAGTTTTCCAGATATATGCTATTATGATATGAGTTGCCACAACAGATTGAATGTAGAAGCAGATATGAGAAGTCCACATCACATATTTCTTCCTCCACTATTTCAAGAAAACCTTTCTGGAGAAATGCTGGAAACAATTTAAAAGCAAGCTGATTGTATGGAAACCCAAGAGGTGAGATGTGGGAGGAAATCTAATACCAATACTTGGAATTCTAGATAAATCCTTAATTGTGTAACACAATGGTCAAATCATACAGAAAAAAATCAAAGTTTTGCTTGACAAATAAATAAACCTCAAGAGAAAAAATATGTCGATTCATATTATCTTAATCTAAATGTAGTTATTTCATTTCATTTTCTAATCAATAGAAAATATGATTTTGTATACAGTCATTTGCTCAAAAGAAAGGAATTATGTAATCTAAAAGATATTTTACTTCAATAATCCCTCATTTTTGTTAACTTCCATACTCAAATAGACATACTCTGTTTCCTGACTGCATATCTCAATATTCAATGGAAATTAATATTGTAAGAAAAAAATAAGAAAGAAATTGGGTCCAAAGACTTGAATGTTGACAACATTTTAAAAAACCTGAGTATGGACTTAAATAACAAAACAGACTGACAAACTCTCCAAAATATAAGAAGAATCTCTAATTTGAAATACGTGACATAATTATTGGACTCTAGGAAACATAGTTAATAATATTTGCTATAAGGATCTGTCCTCGCTTATTGAAACAGGGTTTTATAAAATTTTATTATTCAGCTTTGTCTGAAATGAGAGGCCACACTTCCTCATATGCTACAGAAGTTGTACACAATTCCATGTACAGATGATGACATTCAAACTGAGGAAAACAATTCTCTTTCCCACACTGAAACTTCTACCTCTGATACCATGCACTATTATTGCAACAATCGTTATGGCAGCCTGGGCTGTCACTTTGGCTGTGGGTGTGGTGAGTAGGGGCACAGCGGCCCATCTTACTGTGGTAGAGCCATCCAGAGGAGCTCAGACTACTGAACTTCTTCACCTGTAATTTCCTGGCTCTGCCTCTAGTTTTCTTTTTTATTAATTTCTTGAGGTGACATTGATTAATTAAACGATAAGCTACTAAAGAATGACTGGGTCAAAGAAGAAATAAAAGAGCAAAAGATGCATAGAAACAAATATAGCAATTATTTATTATTAGAGTCATGTTTTTATACATATAAAAAAACTCCTGGTGGATCCTGACATTCAGGCTGAGGACATTGTCATTTGAACCTTCAGCTCCTAACACCATGTGCTACTACAGCAACTACTGTGGTGGCCAGGGCTGTGGCTGTGGCCATGGCAGGTATGGATATGGCTGCTGTCAGCCCTCTTTCTCTGAAAGTTACTGGCCCTTTGGATTTTACTGAGAAACACCTAGAAACACTCTAGAATTCATTCATCTTTGCATTTTCCCAACTCCACTTTCTGAGTTCTTTATGAAATAGTGCTCATCTCATCCTAGGCTACTTGAGAAGGAGAGAATAATTTAAATTCTACATCCATTTCAGTTGAATAAAATCATCTGGAATTTCTTGCTTTATTAAATAAATTTCTCCTCTTGTTACTATGCTACAATTATTGCTCTGTAGTTATTTTAGTTCAACATCCTTCATGTGAGACAGAATTTATTTTAATTTTAAATAAAATCTCTGGTATTGACAATATTGCTTTTTTACATTACTTTTGTTATATCTATCTGTTGCATGCACATGTGTGAGAATATTATGATGAAAACATTGCCTTTCTTGTTATGCTAAAAAATCAAAGCTTACAAACAAGTTATTTTTAAATGAAACTTGCTTTTGATGAAACTATAACCAATGCCACTGCCTATACTTGATCATATGTAAACATTAGCTCATATGCTAAATGTTTAATTAATAGATAAAATCACACAGCAATACTCCTATTTCCCATAAATATATTCAATGCACCTCTATCGGGCTCTTTCCTTATACTCCACATTTGAACGTGTTGGACTGTGTTTCTTGGTGGTTATTCTTTGATTTTTCACTTCCTATCTTTTAAATAACCCTCAATATACTGTATCTGATATTAACACACAAAATTTGTATGCAAATCATTTTTGTCTTTGGGAATTTCTAGATAGTGTCACTCTATTACCAAATCAGCACATCAAGCGTAAGAAATTTGATTACTGCTCTCATGGAACAGCGGTTTTTAATTTTATATGTCTAACTTCTCTTTTGAAGATATCATAGCTTATTTTTATACTGAATACAACTTTCCTCCATACTCTACCAAAATAACTGAATAATGTAATTTCAACATCAGTCTGTTGAAGACTCATTTTGAGTTAACATTTAAATTACACTTTTCTCTAAATGATTGATAAAGGCATAGCTACTTTATTAATATGAAATTTCAACATATTTCATGTTGCAGATATGATTTCTTAAGAATGATATGCATGGCCAAACAACTCTTCAGGAATTGCAAATTTATATTAATTAATTTTAAAAATAAGGCTATGAGACTAACTAAGAACATTTCTGGTTTGCCATAAAGTATTAGAGGTCATATCTCATTTTCTCAGTATGTAAAGTTTTTAAATCTTGTATCCATCATAATGGAATTTTCTAAAGTGGCCTCCTAAAAACACCACAGCCCATGTAATGAGGAAAAATCCAAAAATACTAAGAATACAATACTACTGACAGAATTTCACATGGTACCAGCACCTAGGACAGTGCCAGACAATAGTGAGAATATGAGTTTTTGTTTTTGCTTGTTTTTTTTATGAATGAAAAATTAATTAATTAATAAATAAAGCTGACAAATATTTGTGTTGTGTGACTTTTTAAATGCTTTTAATGAAGAGCTTACTTTTACATATAAGAGCAGATGAAAAACATGGTTATTTAGATGTGAATACATTTATCTCTCTACAGAACATCAATGCCCAAATGATTTTATTTTGTCAAATTGGTATTGTTCAAATCCTTCCCAAAGTACGGGGGAAGATAAATCAGAGGGAAAGATAAATCCAGTAACAATGAAAAGTAGAGAGTTAATGCTTCTCTATTTTTTACCCGACATGCTTATGGCCAAGAATCACTGGCCATAAAATATAATCATACAGCTGCATGATATTGAGCCCTCTGATGATTCTGATGAGAAAACTGTACGATTGCGTGCTTAATTATCTAATAAAACAAAGCAAAATTTACTTTTTATTCATAGCTGGAAAAACATCATCAATTCTCTCACATGTTCATGCATGATACCTGTCATGAGTGATGTGACACTGCGCACATACTTCGTCGCTTCAATAGATTTCAGCCAATTGAACACATACCATGCCCACTTTTGGGTTTACACTTGGATTCCAGCCAATGCTGGTAAAAAGCACAACTCAGTAATGAAAATTAAATGTTAATAAAGAAATGAAAACCTAGAGTATGTTCTCCGATGGACAGGGAATTTCTTTCTACATACCAAGAACGACACCTAGTTGATTCCCAAACACAATGACATCTGTTCTACAATACATGCTCCCACTCTGCTACTCATCAGTTGTGTGTGCATAGACACTCCCCAGAAACATAAGAGCAAAATATGCCCTGGGAACACAGTAGTGGTGAGGAAGGAGGATGGGAAAGAACACAACTCCACCAACACCATGAAACTAAGCCTTCTTCATTTCCAAATCTAGGTCAGAGGGACTTAATTAGACTGTGATAGATGAATGTATAAAATGCCAAGGTTTTTCACTCAGAAATAACAGACTCTCTGAAAATGGAACATTGTACATTAATGGAAATAAATATAAAATAAAACTAATTTGCAGGGGTATATAATCATAAAATATAATCAAACACGATCATTAAAAGTTAATGTAACAATCAATTTAACATGACATGTTATTGAATTGTACACTTTAAACATATAATTGTATTAACCAATGTCACCCAAATAAATTTAATAAAAAACTTAATGTAAATGTCACAATGAAAGAAAAGGTGTCCTTATAATAAGATAGAAATGTATTTGTAGTTAGTCAATTAATCGGTGCCATTAATGGGTGAGAAACATTATATTAGAATGAAAAATCTTTTGCACTAATGAAAATGGTTCATTAAATTTATAGAAATGTAGCTTCAAGTACCTTTTTTTCCCCACCTACCCACCTCAGATCTCATAATGCAGTAAAAGTTAATATTTTTTAAATAAAAATGGTGAAAAAAAACCCAATAAGGTCTTATATGCTCATGAAATTATGTGGAGACAGATCTAAGATAATATATTTTTATATAGTAGTTTACATAAAGGATAAGACTATTCAAAACAGAATAGCTCCTCCTATTAAAGACAAGTGAATAGATTGTAAGAACCCAGGTATATTGGCCTGAGGAACTCACTTCACATAAAAAGAAGATTGATGAGTAGTTCTACTGCAAATTAGTCTGAAATATAGAGTCAACACTGTCTGTGGTTTGCCCGTCTACTATTTATTTTGTTTAAAAAATGCTTTGCAGATCATGGCATTTAAGCTCAGGGAACTTATTTCCTAACAGGATGTGCTATGCAGTGACTCCTGTGTGTCCTGGACTGTTGTGGATGGTGGTCTGAGACATAACAATAGAATTTTTTAAAACAACATTTTAGAATCTCTACCAATAATGAGTCTTAGAAACTAGTATCAAGTACAAAAATCAGCAGATAAGAACTGATGGGGAAGACCGTAATATGATCTCAATAACAGTCTCAACACTACTGATTTTGAAGTAATGGGAGAACCAGATACAAGGTGCCTCTTCATATTATACAAAAGAAAGTACACAGAGCACCTGTAAAGTATTTTTCTTGCAATAAATAAATAAATAAATAAATAAATAAATAAATAAATAAATAAGAAGAATGACCAGGATCACATCAGTGCTCCACATCTACCTATCAGGATACAAATGGTATGAGAGACAGAGGACCATATGAAAAGACAGATAAAGGAAGACATGAGCCACATTTAAAATGTAAGAATGCTATGGAACAATTGTATGGCTTCCTCAAAAAATAAGCTGCATGATAAAAAGGGTTGGCAAAAAACTATGATGTCTTTTAAAAGAGTTAAGAGATATTATGCCTTAAATAATGAGCCCCAATGCAAAAAAATTAACCATAAAAACATATTTGTGAACCAATCACAGAAACCTGATCATAAATTTAATAGTAGAGGATTCTAAGAAACTTTTTCAAAAATTTCACCTGTGTGATTGTGGTATTGTAATCATATATTTAATCTCACGTTGTAATAAAGACATGCACTGAAGTACTTAAAAGAAAAATGCTAAACCCTGTCCAGGATTTGCTTTAAAATATTCAGCAGAAATAACAACAATGATAAAAATATATGGAGAGAAAAAGAACAGTGGTAAAATATTGACAGTATTAAATCCTGAGGATGTTTGTGAAGCTTCAAAATACAATTCTGTATACTTTTATGCCTTCATAAAATCTACTTATTGAAGTAAAAAATAAACACAGAAAAGCTTACATGACTCTATCAAATTAAGAAAATTATTTTTCACCTTGTAGAAGAGCCTCATATGTTTTATGCAGATGTGATGATAGAATTTTAAAAAATCAACATTGAAGAACCTAGTCAATGATTAAACTACGTTAAAAACTAGTCAAATATTTTAAGCTAAATAAATAAAGGGTGAGTAATAGTTATAAAATGAGAAAAAGAGAAACTTTGAGGCATGTGATTTGATCATAGGAATGCTGCTGACTCAAAAGCAAAGTAATCTTCCTTACAAGGGCCTCACATTGTCTAATAAAACAAAGATTCAGGAGGTACGCAAATGTAAATTAGTAGGAAATATGTCATTAACAGTCATGTGATGTGTCCCACCCAAAACCGAGGGTGCATATAAAAGGCCCTGTGCAGGTGGTGATGTTCAAACTAAGGAAACTGATTCCCTGCTCCTCAATCAAACTCTTCACTCCTGAAACCATGAGCTACTACGGCAACTACTATGGAGGTCTCGGTTATGGCTACAATGGCCTGGGCTGTGCCTACAGTGGCTGTGGCTACGGTGGCTGTGGCTGTGGTTATGGATGGGGCTATGGTGGCCTAGGCTGTGGCGATGGCTGGGGCTCTGGAGTGTATGGATATGGTGGCAGCCGCCCATCTTGCTGCAGAAGATACTGCTCGTATGGATTCTACTGAGATACTTCCAAAGAAACTCTACCAGTTGGTCCACCTAGGCTTCCTGAATCTGCCTCCATGGTTCTTCAAATGAATAATTCAATTTGCTATTCTAAAAAGTCAACGTCATCCTAAAGGATTTAAAAAAATAAGTCAGATTCTACAAGACTCATCTAGAGTCCCTGAAATCATCTGGAATGTCTCACGATTTTTAAAAGAGTTTTCCTTTGGACAGTTTGACTCTGAAATTCTTACATTTTTGATCAATAACTTTTATGTGAGAAAAAATTAGGTGAATTTTAATAAACATCACATTGAAAATATTGATTTATTACATTTAAATTGATTTCTCTTCATTGAGTTCTGTATGTTTTTTGGTATGTTGGCAAATGGGTTGCTATGATGGTTAATTTAATCTGTCAATTTGACTGGGCTAAGGGATGCCCGGATAGCTGGTAAAACAAAATCTAGGTGTATCTACATGACTGAATTCTGAAGGAGATTTACATTTGACTCAGCAGACTGAGTAGAGAAGATGGTCCTCACCAATGCAGGTCAGCATGATCTAATCCACTGTGGACCTAAATATAACAAAAAGATAGAGCTGGGACATCTTCCCCTGTCCTTGAACATCAGCACTCCTGCTTCTCAGACTTCTGACTCGGACTAAATTACACACTTGTCATTCCTGGTTCTGTATCTTGCAGATGGTAGATCACGAGACTTCTCAGCCTCCACAGTCATGTGTGACAATTCCTCCAATAAACTTCCATAGAGAAATAGAAGGTGTATATGTATATATACATGTACATATGTGTATATACAGATGTGTCTATATCTTATTGGTTCTGTTTTCTCTGGAGAACTCTGACTAATACAGGTAGGAAAGAAGAGTACATGAGAGAAAGGGAGAACACTTGTCTTTGGCACATTCTCAGGCGACAATGGTATAAGAATATGACATCAATTCATATAAAATATATGCTTCCTTGTGATTCTTTAGCCACTGCTCCCTCTGTCTCATCAACCTAGAGTCTTAGCATCATGCTCTACAAGTTGAAATCCCTTTGAATCGATGGCTCTTTCCCCCATGACAACTGTCAACAAGCTTACATGTTTAAGCCTGGTATAGTGGTGTTGGTAAATTACTCTCAGGAGGAAAAAAAAGTCCTGATTTGTGATGTTTGCATATTTCCATAGTGAAAATACTCTTATTTTTTCTGCTTAAAGCTACCAACGTGATGTCACCAAATGCAGCAATAAAAGGAAGAGGCTGTCTAAGCTGCTATATCTGGCTCCTAGACACCATTTGGAGGCTGCTTAAATAGTATATCTGTCTGATATTCTGATATTCTAGTACAAATCATTCCTCCAGGAGAAGCTCATTGATATAATCTCAATACAGATTTAACACAGAGACTCAGTTTATATTTTATTTTTTGTATATGTAATAGTTGAGGTACTCTTTTCTGCCTTGATGGATCTAGGTTGAAGAGGTAGGACTTTGTGTGAATAAAAATAAAAGCACAATAAAGTGACTTAGTGAAATCTAGATTTAAATGAATAGTTACAGAACTTCATTAAAATGGCATCATAAATGTACCCTCGAGTTGGTGTATTTTATAGTGTATTAAAATACAATTCTCTTTTATTTAAAGTTTATATTGTCACATTTGATTCTTTCATCAAAACAAATAGTTCTTAGTATGATTAAATATAGATAATTCAACAAATATTTACTGCCTACTACAATCTAGTAACAATTTCAGGCAGTGGATTATGGTCCTTTAATTTTCATAAAATAAAATTGTAGAAATTATGAAGGGATGAATTTGTTTCAGCAAATTCCTTCTAAAAATTTCAGAGGGAAAATATAATATTAATATTTAATATATACCAAGTTATGATTTATCATAATTTGGGACAAATAATACATATAATTATATAGAGTATAATGAATATCATGGGCTTACAAAAATTGCTTTCAGCTTTCAAGATACCCATTTATCCACTAAACACAATATAGAATTTAAAACTATAGTAGAATATAAATTATGTATCTTTATAATATATAGAAATTTTATAACATAAATTTCAGACTGCATAATAGAAACATTATACATTTAATATATATAAATTAAATATTATAATTTAGAGGAAATTTAGAGGAAAGCTTATGTACTTTATGTCATCCAAGTAATTTGGTATTATTTATCAACTGACCAAATCTAGAGTAAGTAAAGGCTTTGAAAATAAATAAATGATGCTTTTTAAAATATTAATAGACTTTATCAGTTTTATATTTACAGAAAAACTGAGCAGAAAGTACAGAGTTTACATGTACTCCTTCACCCTCCTGCCTCCAGAATCTATTATTAATTTATTGCATTAATTTGGTACATTTGTTAGAATTGATGAGCCAATATTGATACATTGTTATTAACCAAAGACCACAGTTCACATTGTGTTGCACTTTCTATGGGTTTTGACAAGTGAATAATAACATCTATCCATCATTAAAGAATAGCTTTGCAGTCCTAAAAATCTCCAGTGTTTCACCTATTCATCTCTCTCTCCCTCTTCACAAAACCCTGGCCACCACTGATCTTTTTATTGGCTCCATAGTTTTGCCTTTTTCAGAATTCCACATAGTTGGAATCAAACAGTGTATAGCCTATTCTGGTTTCTTCTTTTACTAAGAAATATGTATTTAAGTTTATTCCACGTCTTATCACTGTTTGATAGTTCATTTCACTTTATTGTGAATCATATTTCATTGCATGGATTTACCAGTTTGTTTATTCATTCATTAAAGGGCACCTTTATTGTTTGTATGTATATAAATATCTATGTATAGATTTTTGTGTGAACATATGTTTTCAACTCATTTGGGTAAATAGTGAGCAGCACTTTTGCTGGTTTTTATGGTATGAGTATTTTTAGTTTTATAAGAACCTGCCAGACTGTCTTCCAGAGTGGCTGTACCATTTTTTCATTTCCATCAGCAGTGAATGAGAATTCCTGTTGTTCTGTATTCTCGCCAACATTTGTGGTGTCAGTGTTTTGGATTTTAGCCATTCTAACAGGTGTGTAATGGTAGCTCATTGTTTTCATTTGCAATTCCCTATAACATATGATGTTAAGCATCTTTTTGTAGACTTATTTGTCACCTGAATATCTTTTTGGTGACATGTCTGTTCAGATTTTTTGCCCATTTGTTTTTTTGTTGTTGAGAAAATGAATCCTATGAAAGCCACATGAATTGACTTCAAAAATCCTAATATCGTTGCAAAGTAATCTTGGCTATGAAGGTTTCATTTCACCTTATGAATTGGGAGACTCTCAAATTTTTTTAATGAAAATTAGTGTGAAATATGCAGTAAACGTTGCCTATGGCCTTCCTCATCTGCTATCGAGGGTGTATAAAAGGTCCTGTGCAGATGGTCGCATTCAGTATGAGGCACCATTTCCCTGTTACTCAACAGAACCATCACTCCTAATACTGTGTGTTTCTACAGCAATTTGTTGCAATGGGCTGGGTTATGGCTATGGCCGACAGGGCTGTGGCTATGGCTGTGGCTATGGAGGATTTGGATACAACTGCTGTAGCTCATCTTGTTGTAGAAGATTCTGGTCCTGTGGATTCTCCTGAAAAACTTCCAGAGTCTTTCACACAACTTGACTCCTCCTCCTGTGATTCCACGATTGCTTCTATAGCTCTTCACCTGGAATTCTACTCTCCAAAGAGTGCCTAACCCAATCTCAGGGGGAGGGAGGAGTGAGTTTCAAATTTGCCATGTTTTCCCTTGCTTACTTAAATTTATTTGAAATGTTATGATTCATATAACTTTTTCTCTTAAATTATAGTTCTATTTTATTTCTATGTACAGTTTAATTTAACAATTTCCATGAGCAGAAAATTTTAATTTCATTTTATAATCAACATCTTCATGTCAGTATTGCTTTATTTTCACTTACCTTTCTTCATTTTCATTAGTTTTGGGTGATTATAACTGAAAGCACTGTGTGATTTGCATTCTCGAAGAGTGAAGTGTCAAAAAGATATGGCTATCATTTCTTCCCAGGCAATACTAATGTAGATTCATATGCATTCGTGTATATGCCTACATTTATTGCTTGATCATACGAAAACCTTATCTTCATAAGCTCAAATTTTAACTAGTAATTATCTTAACTACTTAATAATACTTTCTACAATAGTAACCTAATTTTCCATGATTATATTTTGGTGTCTCAGTTCTTAGCCTTTTCCTGGCATTGCACACTTAGATTAAACTATTTATTGCTGTGTTTTTGTATGAACTTGTTCTGGTTTCCTTCACTTCAAATATTTTTCTACTAAGACTTTCTCTCCTACAGATCCAACATTAGAAAAAGTTTCATTCAATAAGATTTCAGTAAAATACTTTTTTTGCCATTAAATGAGATTTTTTGACAACTTTCATTATATTTAAAATTTTACACAAAATAAGACTATATTAAAATAACTTTAGTCCATTTTTTTACAAAGATGGATATTTTTCTAATGGTCTTTCATAGTTGTTATATTCTCATGGTATGAGAGTGAAAAATATAATAGGATACAAAAGAGTAAATCATATAGTTCAGAACCTAGAAAAGTAGTCACCAACTATAAGCACTATATGGAGTAGTCACTTTATAAACATTTGTTAGATGGGTGAATTAATGAGGCTAATAATTATGCAAAGTTTCTCATTCAATTTTTATACTTTCATTTAAAACATGACAAATTCAATCTGCTTAGATATATTCATCAATCGATCTCCAGAATCTCAATTTTTTTTTATTTTATGGCATCTTTGTCAATGTATACATTCTCTGCAGCATGTAATATCTGAGAAAACTCTGAATTTCTCAGTAGTGGGATCCATGTTTCTATAGTAGCCCATCACTCATCAAATCAACACTGAGATGGTTATGTGTCCAGATATAATAAACAAAAAGCAGATTATTCATATCAATTGTGGTATCAGCAGAGACCAGTGGGGATTTAGGCTTAAAACCCCATTTGAGGGCAATAAGGTAGTTCAATCAAGCACCCCGTTTTCATCAGAAGGTGTCAGGTGAATAGAGGTAGTAAACTTCTACTCCACTCATCTGCAATGAGGAGGCAGTGTGAGTTAACACTGCACTTTGCCAGGGTGGTTTCAATAAACCCGACAGGAAGCTAAAGAGACACATAGATACAGGCCTTGATGCTTTACAAGAGAGATGAAATAGGATCCAAGTCTCATAATATCCGAAATACACAAAACACAATAAAATATCACTCTTCATACTAAGAACCAGGCATAGAATGAGAAAAGACAACCAATGCACACATCAGAATAAGATATTAAAATTATCTAATAAGAATTTTTTAAAAATCATCAGAAAATTGCTTTAAGAATCAATTACAAAATTTTTTGAAACAAATGAAAAAGTGGAAAATCGTAGTAAATAAACCTTATAAAAAGAATCAAATGGAAATTATATAACTGAAAAATGCAATAACCAAAATAAACATTAAAACTTACTGAGTTTAATAGTAGAGTGGAGATGACAGATGATAGAATCAGTGAACATAAGGGCAAACCAACAGAATTTACACAGTCCAAACAACAGGGAGAAATTAGACCAAACAAACAGAGCCTTGTGGACTCGTGGGACAATAACAAAAAACTAACAATGATATCATCAGAGTCCAAGAAGGAGATCAAAAAGAGAGTAGAATTGAAAAAAAATTCAAAAAATTATAATCTCTCGAAATGTACTATTTTTTTTTAACATATTGGGAAAAATCAATTTGAATAACAGTAGATTTCTCATCTGAGACCATGGAGGCTAGAAGGAGGTAACACAACATTTTTCAAGACTAAAAAAAAAAAAAAGAAGAAGAATCAATAGTGAAATTTATGTCTGGCCAAAATATCCTTCTGGCATGGACAAATGAAAAAAAAAAAAAATAGAGATTTTTGTCACTAGCTCACCTACTTTTAGAGATAAGCTAAAGAAAGTTTTCCAAACACATGTGATAAAATAGAAGATTTGGAATCTTAGAAAGAAAAACAAGCCATTAGAATGAGTAAGAATTTGAGCAAATAGAACAGACTATCTTTGCATGAGTTTTTAAAATGATATTTGATGATGGAGCCAAATTTTATAACACCATCTGATATAATGTTGGATATATGTAGAGGAAATATTTAGACAACTGTATTTTTAAAGTGGGAGTATAAAGAGACTTAAATGAAAATAAGAATTCTACTCTTCACTCAAAGTGGTAAAATGTTGATATCAATATACTGAGATAAGTTGTGTAGGTATATTGTGATATACCTAGAGTAACCACTAAGAAAACTATGGAAATCAATATATTTTAAAAGTTTGTAAATAAGTAAAGATGGAATCAAGAAAAAGTTTAAGTAACACACAGGAAGGCAAGAAGAGAGAAAAAAAAAGAATAATAAACAAAAAAAAAGTGACAAAATTGCATTGGTAAGTTCTAATATGCCAAAATTGCTTTAAATATAATTACTTAAATATACCAACTAAAAGAGACAAGCAGAGTGGGAAAAAAACACAGGATACAACAATATGTTGTCTACCAAAAATTCATGTCAAAAGTGACATAGGTAAGTTGGTTCTGGGTATAAATAATCATATATGGTTAATGGCTATCATATTGGACAATGCAGCTACATTATTCTATTATGTGAATATACCACAATTTATTTGTATAATAATTGAATATTTAAGCTTTCTACCTATTGATTATTATGAATAACACTACTATAAATAGTCTTGTACATATTTTAGTAGCTATACTTGTTCACATTTCCTCCGTATATACTTAGAAGTATTAGAATTAAGATTTAGTAAATAGTTCCCCAAAAAGATTGAGCCAATTTATAATTCCCACAAGTGGTATATGAAAGTTTAAGTTCTTCCATATACCAGGTAATACTTCATAGTTTTGATATTATTCATTTAAACTATTCCAGTTGGTATTTATTCATCTCATTGTACATTTGCTTTGCATTTCCCTGACAAATAATCAGGCAAACATGGTTTCATATATTTATTGTTCAGTTGGGAATTCCCTTTTATGAAGTGCGTGTTTATGTCTTTTACTAAATTTAATTGATTATCTGTTATTTATTTATTAGACTCACTTATAAATTCTGGAATTATCACATACAGCTATTGTAGTTACTTTTGATGACACTTTCTAGACATTTTGACAAATAAGTTCTTAAATGAATATAGTTCAGCCCATCATTTTCCTTTTTATTGTTAGTTTTTTTAATGTCCTGTTTAAGAAATTGCTGGCTACTCTATGGCTATATGTATTATCTATAAACTTTATTAATTTTTTCATTACGATTGTATCTATAATTCATTATAAAATGATTTTTATGTGAAGTAACAGAGGTCAAATTCATTTTATCCAGATAAATAATTTAGCCCAGTACCATTTACTGAAAAGACAATCCATTCCTTACAGTACTATATATAGCCTTTATTTTTTTCTAATATGTACAGTTAAATGTTTATATTTCCCTCTTATTAGTGCTTTCTTTCTAGCTGCAATATACTATACCTTCAGTATCATTTAGTTTTAAACATTTTCTAACCATTAGGATTTTTTCTTTGAACCACCAAAAGCTAAGTACATCACTTGACTATGGAATAATTGGGGCTTTTGACAAAAAATGACATTTTTGACATTAATTTCTAGAATTAATTTCATGTGTTATAAAACTATGCCATAAATTATTTACATAATTTGAAATGTTTTGGGGCTTTCTTAAGTTTCAATACATAATCAGTTTCAAAAATGCTCCATGTGCACTTGAGAATTATGTTTTCTGATGCTGGGTTTTGTCTTCTATTTAGTTCCACCGGTCAATTTCACTAATTGTGTTTCAGTCTTTAATATTCTTGTTTATTTTTATTTTTCTTTGCTCGTTCTCTCAGTTATTAACAAATGTTTTATTCACTATGATTATGGAGGATGCATTTGCTTAACATTAAAGCCATGTTATTTAGGTCATATTGAATAAAAGTTGCTATGCTTTCCTGATAGATTGGTCCTTTTATGATTATGAAATTTTCTTCTCTTGTTCTACGTATTCTTATCCTTAATCTCTGATATTATTATAGCTACATTAGTTTTCCCTAATATATTTTGACTTTCAAATATTCTGTAACAGGTTAGAGAAGTGTCTATTTTAAGCTTGAAGTAGCTAATATTACATTTTCCCAGGTTTATAATTTCTGTATTTTCACTGATATGTTTGGTCCTTTTATATACCCCAATATTGGGCCTTTAATTTATCAACCTCCTTTTTATTTTATGTTTGTCCTACTAGATTAATGTTCCGTTTTCTCTTTTCTTACTTTCTTTGAATGAATCAAATATTTATATTCCATTTTCTTTCTATTTTATTGATGATTATCTATTAGTTTATTATTCTTGCAGTGATTCACTAGAGAGTAAAGCATGTATTTTTATTTATTACACTCATATAAATTAGCATTTTTTACTACTTATCATATAGGCTAAAATCTGAAAACACATTAACTACAATTATACTCACCTTTTGTGCCAATGTTTTCAAGCATATTGGTTCTATGTTTATTTTATATTCCCTACAGATGAAGATGAAGATTTGTACAGATAATATTCACTTATCTTTACTATCATATTTATTCATTACTTTATTCATTACTCTTTAATTTATTTGTGTTGCCAACCGAAATAATTTTCTTTCTGACTAAAGAATTCCCCTTAGTATTTCTTTTAGTATAAGTCTGTTGGTGACAAACTCTTTATTTGTTTCTCTGAACATATAATTATTTCTTCTTAACTTCTAAATATTTTCACTGTAAGTTATTTTACTAAAGACTTTTAAATATGCTATTATTTTTTAAAAAAAGAAAGAGAGAAGAAATTCATTCTGCAGCACAATAAAAATGCAGGCATTAATTTACATTGAATTTTACATATCATATCTTGTTAATAATATTGTGTGCATATCGACATTGTTAAGTGTAGCAACCACAATTTAGAAAACCAAACAGAAAACATTCTGGGTATTTAGGCAACAAAATATTAAATTAAGGTAAATGGTAGTTTATTCAACCACCAGAAGTTCAGAAGAACAAAAAGTCAAGACACGTCTCCCATGCTGCTCAGACTTATTCTGTTTCAATGAGTCAGAGAGTGCAGAACCACAGGTGAGCCTCAGAATAGCAGCCAGTCTCATGATGAACCTCACATGTTCAAAAATGTATGTTATCCCACTTCTGCTGTTATCCAATAATGTGAATTTTTTCTCTATCTAATCTTCATAAATCTTAGACGAAAGCTTGTCATTAGAATAATTAATATTGAAACCTTTCTAGCAAGCAATTCTGAGAAATATGGTCTCGAGCCCCTGTGATAAGTGGACAAAAATAAAGAATAATATCAGGTGGCCTCAGAAAATCTAGCACTGTAGGTTTCAGATGATGCATTCCACTTTTTTCTAGACCAATATCTCTTGTTCTAACATGTGGGTCTTCTTTAGAGTCCTGATATTACACAAAATTTTTAGCCCCATTATAATATAAAAATTTATAAGGATATATGTAGGTTTAACCAATTAGGAAATTAAATTCTACCTCTAGCAAGTTAAATATTATAAAAGAAACTGATATATAACATTTGAAGAAGTGTTTATATTTTAAAAATTTAAAAATATTAAAGATAATTATTCATTTTTTATCTTCATTAACTTTTCCCATGCAAAAATGTATACTCACAAATAAGGATATGTATAATTAATTCTACAGTACACATTTCAGAGATAAAAATAAATGCCCCCTTCCCCCAATGTGATATAAAAGCTAAGGTTTGCTTAAGGAAATAGAAACCCATTTTGTATATTTTAAGCAAAAATGGATTTAACATGGAGAAATAAGTACATAACTACATATGAAACCAGAAGAAAGACCATAGAAGCAATGGTTGAAAAACTCCTCTACAATCACTCAAATTCACTATTATCTTTTGGTAAGTAATACAATTTCAGGAATGTATCAAACTAACACTGAAAGTCGCAGCTGCCTGCAGTAAGCAGGGCAGTGTTTCACAGAAGAGTATATTTCAAAAACCCCACATTTGCCAAAGGTCATATATCTTCTCGCTAATGTAAGTGAAATAACATGGCTTCCCTCTCTCTTCTAAATCCTAGTCATGCTCAAAGGTCTACCATTGGCAAAGTTTATGGGGAACCTTCCTAGCAAGTAATATGGGAATGGAGATGTCTGTCAATGGAACTCATAAAAGAGAATAGAAAGAGATTAGAAGAGAGCATAGTTGCTGATAGAAAATCTAGTACTTTAGATTTTACTCAAAGATGTCATTCATTGTGTTTCTATTTTTTTCCGTAACACATTTTTTTCTCTAATATCTGGGTCTATGCAGTGTAGGCCAAGAACACATCAACTATTAAGTTTAAGATAATCATTTTAATAAGGAATATGGAGCGTAATCCTGCTTAGAAGAAATCACACCTTATGTAAATAAGTTACTACCTCTCTATAAAGCATCGTTAACTCACAGAAATGACTGCCATTCAGGACTGGTATTGGGCCAATGTTTGCATGTTTTCTTTGCCAAGGTCATGCTACTTCTAGAGGGCAACAGAATAGGCAAGGGGAATCCCAGATCCAGAAGAAGAGTTAGGAGATCTCATCACTGTACCTGAATATGAACAGTCTTCATCAGTATCCAAATTTGGAACAAAAGGTTTTGACAACAGTGTGACTTACAAATTCACCAAGTTGTATATTAATAGTTTCAAAGGAAAATTAATAAATAAGTAAATGGCAAATTGCACAGTTTGATGGTAAGATGATCTGGACCAATGTAAAAACATTGAACAATAGATTTCAAGGTCAAAGAAGAAGTGGCAGTAAAATAACAAAGGGATACGTATGCAGTCGTGTTACCATAAGTGATCACTGGAAACCCATAGCTAGGGGAAATAATTGTTTGCTTCTTAAAAAAAAAAAATGGTAATTTGGCAGCTGTGTGACTTCATTAATGTCTCTAATTCATGAACCCATATACCCATGTATGAACATTTATAATTCCATATTTAATTGAGATAAAAAGTATGATAATAAAAATAATAATCATTAAGGATGTGAAAAACATGTGCTTCCTATGCAAATTTGTCATATACCTTAAACTAAAAAACATAGTAAGGATACACAGGGCCTTCCAAATATACCAAAGGTTGACTGTTAAGGCGTCTACTTTGATTGTGGGACTCCTGACACAATAGCAAAGGGTTCTTAGTTACAAGGGCTTCTTTGTACCTGATAAACTACAGATTCTGAAAGTATATAAATTATTGTAAAATAAGAGGCTAACTCCTGCCTGTGAATTGTTCCACCCACAAAGGAAGGTGTATAAAAGGCTCCGAACAGATGTTAACATACACATGCAAACAGACGAAATTGATAAACTGCCCTTCAACTGACCCTTCCATTCCCAACACCACATCCTATTACAGCAACTACTATGGTGGCCTGGACTGTGGCTATGGTGGGTATACATCTGGCTGCTGCCACCCATCTTGCCATGGCAGATATTGGTCCTATGGATTCTACTGAGAAACTTCTAGGCCACTCAGCCCATAGAACCCCTCATGTGCTTCCCAATTATCTTTTCAGGGTTCTTCTTATATGCAATTCATTTGTCTTTACAAACAGTGAAAATTTTCTCCTAGACTACTTTGACTTCGGGATCAGAAACCATAAATTTAGCATACTTCGACTTGATTGACCAAAGTCGCATGTAATACGTCATGATTCATAACAAGTGTTTATGTTTGATATTCTATTTCTTCTTCCTTCATTTCAACTTAACAACTTTGATGTGAAAAAATGTTTGAAGTTTATGCTTCAATAAACTTTCTCTTTCATTACAAAATGCTTTGCATTTATATTCATTTCTCTCTGCCATTTGTAGGTGTAGGTTTAGGTGTATATATTCCATTTAAGGGCATGTGAAAAAAGCAGAAATTTTACAGATATTCAGCTACACACCTAGAGAGTCTAGTAGTAAAATGGTAATGCTGGGTAGGATGGGTTTGCTTGCCAGGTACAAGGAAAAACTTTGTTCAGCAGTAATATAAAATTCAAGGCTTGGGTATTTTCTGTCCCTTATACAATTTTTTTGGTTGTTTTAAAGAGTAAAGAGGTGTGATTTATATAGATCACTTTGTTTGCCAAAAGCTCCTTCAGTTAAAAATAGATTAATACATAAAATTACTTTTTAATACCTCCTAAATATACTAATAATTCACCAGTATACATATACAAACAGATTACTTGCAGGATACTCTGTATATACTCCTTCATGGCTAAGCTTCACTCAGTCTGACACTTCTTGTGTTCTTCATTTTTCCTCCCCACCACTTTGTTTCCTCTGTTTGCTCCATGATGAATAATACAAAATATACAAAATGTGATGTTTTACCTTAAAGAAAATCGTAAAGCAGCATCTTCTCTAATTGATTTAGACTTTCCATTAGTACAAATTTCTCTCCATTTGCACAAAGCACCTCTGTTCTGGGACAGTGGCATTTTACAAAATTGTGATATGTAAAGAAGTATAAGCCAGATAGATAGAGACAGACAGATGGATAGATAAATGGATAGATAAATGGATGATGGATGGATGGATGGACGGACAGATGGATGAATGGATGGATAGATAGATGATAGATAAGTAGTAGGTAGGTAGACAGACAGACAGACAGACAGACAATAGAAGAGAGAGAAATTTAGATGTAATAAAATGTTTACAATTGAGGAATGTGAGCAAAGAGGACATGGAAAGTTTTTTCACTGGTCATATACTTTTCTGTTTGAAATATTTTAACATAAATTATAACAAACATTTTAAAAGAAAAGACAAAGTTTGATCAACACTTCTTTCTACACTGCTCATATGAAAATGCTTTCATGTAAATCTGAGTCACTCCAATCACCTACATCTGATCTGGTTAAATTCTTATCCTCATATATTAAGTTTTACATGATGTATTACCTATAAAAACAGCACTATTCTTTTACATACATACTGTTGGCAGTCTCCTGATGCCATTGTGCTCCTGTATAATTGCCATTTGTTCTTTCCATTTCACATTCTTCTGATCGCTCCTTTATAGTCCAAGGGAGAAGAGCAGAACATCTACCATGCCTCTTGGTTGCTGACTGAGTGGCTCTGCCTTAGAATAATACGCAAAAATCTTCCAGGAATGAGCCCTCGCCCCCACCTCCACACTCCAGCTTCAACAACCTGGATCATGCCTTTCCTCCTACCCCACTGATTTTTGTATACAGTTCTGACTTTTGCTTTGAAGTTTTTCACTCATTCTGATCTCTACCATTCCCACTCATACAAGGAACAATGGGAAAAATGGAATTTCACTTGAGGAGATACAAGTCAATTAACAGAGATAAGAAGAAAAAGAAATCTATATAGTCCGATATCTATAAAATAAAATTAAATTGTATTTTAAAACATTTATGTAAAAAAAAAAGAGAAAATTCTGGCCCAGGTGGCTTTGCTGGTGCATTATTTAAACCACGTAAGAAAAGAAAAAAAAAATTTTACAAAATCTCTTCCACAATATAGGTAAAGGGCAATGCTAACAAAATCAAAACTTAACAAGGACACACAAAACGGTGACTATTTCTTGTGAACATAACTATAAAAACCTGAAACAATATGTTATCAAAATCAAGTCCCATAAGCTATATTTCAAGATTGCAAAATCCTAGATCAGGTTAATATATGAAAATTCAGTCAGTGCAATTCACTATATTAACAAAAAAGAAAATCATGTATCTTAATAGATACAGATAAAATATGAAATTCACTATGCATTTATAAATTTTTTTTAAAATCACAGTAAACTAGTACCAGAAAATAATTTCCACAATTTGATAAATAGCATCTACATAAAATCTACAGCTATTATATTATACTTTATACTGAAATATGGAATAATTTCCACCTGAGGTTAGGAACAAGTGAGAACGAGCATTATCACAACCTAATAAAAGTTTGTACCACTTTGGTACAACTTTGCACCAGAGGTCTTAGCAGTGCAATAAAATGTAAATAAATAAATGCATAAATGTAACAAAGACTGGAAATAAAAATATAGTCCTGTCACTGTGAACAAATGACATAATCTTGTATGTGGAAAAAACAGTTGATACTAGTTTAGAAATAATACATAGGCCAATTAAAGAGAGAGTCTATAAACAGCCTCAAACATATGAGTCACCAGGTTTATACTACTAGGATACCACTGCAGTATAGAAGATGAAAAAATTGACTTCACAACAAATAATGATTAATTTGAATGACAATGTGATAGAAAATGAATCTTGGTTCATTTTTTGCATCAAAATACAATGTAAGAATGTCTTAATTTGAAATAGGCAACAATTTCTTAAATAAAATTTTAAAAGCGCTAGCTATAAAAGAAAAATATTAATAAAATTAAACTTCATCAAAATTAAGAACTTTTTCTAAGAGAGTGAAAAAGCTACTGATGGAGAGAAGACATTTATCATGCATATATATAAAAAAAGGATCAGTAGAAAAGATTAAAATTTTTACTGATCACTAGACAAAGATATAAACTATAATTTTAAATGGTTAAAACCTTAAATTATTTTACAGCACATCATAGTAAAAGATGACCAATTTCATTAGAACAAGAAAATACAAATTATAACCACAACAAAATAGTACTGTATACCCTGTAGCTAAAATTAAAAGAGACCAAAAATACCTAATAATTTTGAGAATGTACAGCAACCAGAACTCATGAACATGACTGATGGGCAAGTAATTTGGCATAATCTCTACAGAAACAGTTTTGCAGCATCTAAAAAGGCCAAACACACATATACCCTACAATCCAGCATTTCTACCCTGTAGAAATGATGGTTTTTATCCAACTCAGGTATCTTGTCCCTTCCACACAATCACAAATCCGCATGTGTAAATTCAATTCTTAGACTGACTTTTGATAAATTGAGAACAAACAAGCCAACAAACCAAAATTTAGAGAAAGATTATATGCTTTATGTCATACCAAGTAACCAAGACATATAATTTCAACTAAATAAATATAGGTAAAAATGGGCAATTAAAATAGGGGGAAATTTTTCTAAAAGCATATTATGCAATCAAAGTCATTCTGATACAAAAGTGAAGTTAAGCTTAGCAATGAGGGTCCTCACTCTGTCTAGTGACTCAAAATATCCCTAAGGACCTCAAATGCCTTCTAATGTCTTTCTATTTGGCGGTATTTCACACAGAATCTTATTTTGCAAGGCATCTTGGAAAATGTAGTCCCAGACCTAGTTATTTGGGAGTGAGGAGAGAATGAGAAACTGATCATCAACGTTAGATGACTCACACACAGTCTATAGCCATACCACTTTGAACACACCCGAGTTGGTCTGATCTTGGAAGTTAAGCAGAGACTGGCTGGTTAGTATTTGGATGGGAAAATAATCACGCACACAGTAATTGCTTTTCAAACTAGAACAAAACGTCTTATCAAATCACATGGTTTAATTTTGGGACACTTAATAGGCAACCTTATGTCTGATGAACTCTCTTTTCCTAAGTAAACAAGAGATTCAGTAATTTTTTCTAGTAAAAGTTATTCTAAATTACAAGGCCAGCAGTGTCTAGGTCTCCCCCTCTCTACCACTGATACTGTATAAAAGACCATGGGCAGATGATGATATTAAATTAAGAAGAAAATTTTTGCTCCTCAACTGAACGTTTCGCTCTTAACACCATACTACTACAGCAACTATTACGATGGCCTGTACTTTGGCTATGGCTGTGACCATAGTAGGTGTGAATAGAGCTGCTGCTACCCATCTTGCTGTGACAGATAACTGGTCCTGTGGGTTATAGTGAGGATCTTCCTGAGAAGCTCAGCCTGAATTCCTCTTCCTTCGATTCACTGATGCTGCTTCTGGGTTCTTTAATTTGGTAATTTCATCATGACTCAATGGCAAATGTATACTAGGATACATAAGAAGTTTGGATTTGGCATACCCCCAACCCAATTGGCCAAAATTAACTGAGTTATCCGCTATTATTACTGGAGGCTTCAATACCCCCTCTTTAGTAATTGATTGATTAAGCAGGCATAAAATCAACATGGTATAGTTGATATGAACTACATAGTTGATGACATCAATTAAATTTATCTATATGACTTTATAGAATACTCCAAACAACAACTAGATGATACACATTCTTCTCAAGATCACATGGAACATTCACGATGATAGGTAACATTCTGAACCATAAAACACAGCTTAAAATTTTTAAATAAAATAAATTACGCAAAGTCTGTTTTCAGGTCACAATTGAATTAAAGTAGAAATAAACAAGATAGCTGAGAGGTCCCTACATATTTGGAAATTAAACAATACATTTCTAAATAACACACAGATCAAAAAATGCTCATAATAAATTCGAAAGATGAAATACAATTTAACAAAATAATGGGATGCACCAAAAGCAGTGCTCAGAGGAAAATTTATAATGTTATATGTATATATTAGACATGAAGACAAGTCTAAATATCTACCTTAGGAAACTATGAAAAGAGGAGAATGCAAACCTAAATCAAGCATATAAAAATATAATAATAAAACTTGGAGCAGAAATCAAAGGAATTGAAAACAGAAAAACAATGAAGAATATCAATAAAAACTGGTTCTTTGAAAATATTGATAAAATTTATAAATCTTTAGTCACGGTAGCCAAAAACAAAAAGAAAGAAAGAAGATACAAATTATAAATATCAGAAATGAAAAAGAGATTACCATTACTGATCTCATGAACATTAAAAGAATAAAAGACTACTAGAAACAAGCCTGTGTCAAAATTGAGATGAACCAATTTTTTGAAAGCCACAAACTACCAAAATCAACACAAAAATAAAGATAACTATGAATCTTATATCTATTTTTAAAAATTGGATCAATAATTATTAATCTCCCAGAAAAGAAAGAGCCATGCCCAGATGTTTGTACTGGTGAATTCTACTAAACATTTAGGAAAGAAATAATACCAATTCTTAACAGCATCTAAAAATAAAAGCAAAAGAAACACTTCCTAATTTTTTCTTAGATGCCAGTATTACCTTAATATCTAAATCAGATAAAGGTATTATAAGAAAGGAAAACTAAAAAGCAATATCTCTCATGAACAGAGTTGAAAAATCTGTCCCTCAAAATGTTAGCAAATCAAATACAACTATTTGTAAAAAGACTACATAATGTATGATTCTAATTATATAACATCTGGACAAGGCAAAACTACAGAGGTGGTAAAAAGATCAGTGGTTTCCAGGGGTTCAGATGGAGAGGAAGGAAGGTTGAATAGCGAATAATAGGGATATATTTAGGGCAGTGAAAGTATTCAGCATTATCTTATATTAGCGGCTACCTGACACTGTGCATTTGTCAAAGCCCACATAACTTCTCAGTACAGAGAGTGAACCTTAATTTATGCAAATTTTCAAAAACTAATTTAGAAGAAAAGGCAATCCCAGAATGGAACACAGAATATTACAAAATCACCTAACTGTATGAAACATCCTCACTGAAGGCAATGCTGCTGACCTAAGTAACTTTGGGAATGAGGAAGTAGGTTGTGAGGCAAAAGACAAAAGAACTATACATTAACCCAACAATCAATTCCACTTAAGCTAGTTTACAGACTCAAAGATTCTTGAATGAATGGGAGGAAGGTCCTGGCTACATTGACTAAAAATTATACTGTAAATCTTCTCTTCTGCCTTCCTCAAAGGGACCTGTGAGAATTTACTAGTGATGGTGACAACTGACTAATGACAGAGACAATTATAGTGACAGTGCATTGGGGAAGAGGAAAGAATGAATTTTTAAGGATAACCAGACACTGGCTCTAAATAGGCACTCACTTTTTAGAGTCCCAGAACACATTTAGGGTAAGGTCAAACGATTAATGGAGCTTTGGGTTAGTTATCATAATGAGCTTAGTGAATCCACGATTCCTTCCTGAGAGTATGCATGGTTACCGTGGATATATTTACAACTGGCAGAATCTGAGTCATGATTTCCTGGAGTGAGGAATTACGGTAAGAAAGAACAAGACCCCTAGAGCTTCCTCTTCTTACCAAAATAGTAAGACAGTAAGTAAGCAAGTAAATAAATAAATAAATAAATAGATAAATAAATAAATAAATAAATAATTCCTTTCTGGAAAGATTATAGAGATTAACTACCTGTAGTAGTTTCATAGGGCTGATATAGCAAAGTACCATATGTTTGGTGGCTTAAAGCAACAAAAATTGATTCTTTCCGTGTTTTGGAGGGCAGGAATTCAAAATCAAAGTGTCAATGGAAGCAGGATCTCTCTACAGTTTTTAGAGGCGAATCTTCATTATCTCTCTATTTTCTGATGTTGCTGATAATCTTGGTTTTCCTTGTCTTTTTTATTATTTCAATTTCTGCCTCCATTGTTCCATGTGGGTCTCAGTATCTTCACACGGCCTTCTTATAAGAAAGCCAGTGATTGGATTTAGGGTCTACCCTAACAGAACAAAATGGGACCTCATCTTATCTTGATTACATCTACAAAGACTCTATGTCCACATGAGGTCACGTTTGCAGCTAGTAGGAGCAAGGACTTTAACATATCTTGTTTGGGAGACACAATTCAAACCATGACACTACTATTACACTCTTGAAAGTTTCACGGCTGGCAATTACACATTTTTTATTCAATTTACCTATTTGTCCTCTACAAGTGTAAATGGATTCGAAGTAATGACAGTGGGTTATCTTAAACTTAATCTAGTGGTAAGTCAAATGAAGCTTTTATTTCAGGTACTGTTTCTTTGCTGAAGCAAATAAACACATCCCTAGAACCTGGTATGCATTTTTGATTTGGCAGAGAATTTTTTACTCTATCCCTCTACATGAAAAAAAAAAAAACCCCACGGGAATCAGTTTGTCTTTGGCTGGAGGGACCAGCAACGCTTTTCCTACTTCAGAATTATGCTAACTCTTCAGCTTGCAGGCATAAATTAGTCTGCAGAGACCTTGATTCTGCATTTCAGAGGACATCACATTAGTCCACTATATTGATAAATGACGGTGATTAGAACCAGTGAGCAGGAACTAGCAACTACTGCAAACATCTTGGTAACAGAGAATGGGAAATAAATCCTACAAGAATTCTAGCACCTGCCACCTCAGTGAAATTTCTAGGGGTCCAGTAGTCTGAGTGAAGGACAAGTTGTTATACTTGGCCCCTCTATTACTGATCAAGAAGCACAATATTTAGTACACTCAGGGTTTTCTTAGCAACATATTGCTTATTTGGGCATGCTACCTATTATCCATTTAGAAAGTAATAAAACGGTTGTCAGTTTTGAGTGAATTAAGAGCAATAGACAGCTCCAAAATGGTCACAGGCTGCTGCACCTACTGTTCTGCTACTTGGATCAATTCAGTGGCACTTAAAGTGACTGTGGAAGATAAGGACGGTGTTTAAAGACTTCCACAGATCTGAGTAGGCAAATCTCAGGACAGGCTTCTAGGATTCAGGAGCAAACCTAAGGTGTTCTCCATAGATTTATATTATCCTTTGGAGAAAGAGCTTCTGAATCATTACTGTTTTTTTCTTTTACATTTATTTTTTCAGTTTTATTGAGATATAATTGACATATAAGGTCATGTACGTTTAAAGTGCACAACATGATTTGATATATGTATATGTTGCTAAATAATTGTCACAATAAATTTAGTTAACATCCATCACCTCACAGTTATAATTTTTCTTGTGATGAGGACTTTTAGATCTACTCTCTTAGCAACTTTTAAATATATGATACAATATTATTAACTATAGTCACCATGTGGTACATCACATCCCAAGGACTTATTTATCTTGTAACTGGAAGTTTGTACCTTTTGGCCATCTTCACCCATTTCCCCCACCCTTCACCTTTCATCTCGGACAACTACTAATCTATTCTCTGTTTTTATGAGTTTAGTTTTATTCAGATTCTCGAGTTCTTGACCATGGGCCACCAAGTTACGATGTGATTTAAACTTCCCATTATGAACTAGATATTGTCTGACTCTCTAAGCCACAAATGTGAATATACAGAGCAGATTTTCCATCATCAGATGAAAGCAATGTGTATGAGATTGGTCTTAAGGAAGTACACAAAGCACAAATTAACTGCAGAAGCACGTGGTTCAGATTCTCATGGATTCCACTCTGCTGAGATGTCTTCTTTCTCAATACACACTTATAAATTTATGCCGATTTCCAAGTTGAAGGAAGAAAAGAAAATCAGTCCTGGATTTGCCAATATGGTGGCATCACTTAAAAGTGGATGGCTGCAGTACAACCACCCAAATCAAGCATGGCCCTAGAGGACAGTCATAAATAAAAATGCTCAATCGTTCTCAACCATAATATACAAATCAACCTGCCCCTCAAAACTTTAGTTTATGGACAGGTGCATGATACATACAGAACCAAAATCCTTAAATAAAAAATGTATAGTTATGCCTATCATCAAACTCGAGCTTCAAAAGGCTCTGCTCTTCAATAATAATGATATCGACCACCTTGGAGTCAAATGAGATGGTCAATGCTTTTTCTGTATGTGAAGAAATGCACACACTCTGGCGCAGGTACAGGATAATCGACTAGACAACTTTTTTAAGGAACAAGAAAAAAAAAACTATATAAGCCCAAAGTGGCTTTCAAGAGAACACAGCAATACAAAAACCACAGAGAAAAATGTGATTGGAGTGGGTGGTAGTTTGTACAGAAAATATCCTCCTTGCTCCTAAGATTTATAAAGATAACATCACAGCTGTGTTGATTATGTTTTAAATCTGCATATAAGATGAAGGGTATTATTAGCAAAATCATTGGAGGAAGAGGCATTTTCTTCCTCCACGTGATACCATGCATAATGGTTACAAAGGTTAAATTCAGCATCAGTGTGAGCAAGGTCAATGAATTCAGTATTTTATTTTTTTCATTTAAAGCATATCAATGATTTGGGAGAATCCTATCATACTAAGAAACAATCTCAGCTTTAATGAGTATGTGCAGTCTTTTTTATCTAAAGAAATGTGATTAATGAGATTTTTAAATACAAGTCAGTCTACATAAAAATGTCAGGAGTACATCTACAGCTTGCCACATCTACAGTGAGACTGCATAAAAGACTCAGTAGTTAATGTTTTTACTCACTAAAACCTAATCTATGACCAATACTGTAGAAGACCGAGCTGTGGATATGGTTATACCTGTTGCTTCGATGCCTTTAGATACTTGGGTTGTGACTATCCATGTGGTTGTAATAGGTATAGACTTGACTGCTGACCTCAATATTGTCATAGAAAATACTTGTTCCCTGGCAGGAGATGAATAACATCTGCTATTGAGATCATTTTTGTGCGAAACTGTGATTCTATTCTAAAGTATCTTTTTACTGAAACTGTTGTACTCAATTTGTATTACTAATAATCCAATCGAATCCTAAATAATCAGTATAGATTATTAAATTGACAATGTGTCCATATCAGTATCCAAGATTAACTACATTTTTTTTTCAAAATGATATCTTTTTAAAGATCATATACCAGGTAAATTATGATTTTGGCATGTTTTGTGACTAGGCAACTCTAGGTTCATTTTTCACTAAACTTACTCTGACCTGGACAATGTTGTTACTTAGTTATTGTTGTTTTTTAATTTATTGCTTATTCACTTTTTAAATCAATATTTATTCAGTAATTGCTACATAAATCTTCCTGTTAAGTCTTAGAGTTACAAATCTGAAAAGGTGTGTTAAGTTGGAAAGCAACTATGTAAAAAAACATGAATACTGCAATATGACAGGTGATGTAAAAATCAAGTGAAAACAGAGGAAAAAGCTCATGTCTACATCTTAAAAAGGGAGATGCTAGTGCAAAGGGAGAAACCAAATATGTTCTCACTAAAGATTACATTTGGATCAATTCTTGATGGAAGATCAATATATTAGAGAGGAGAGGTACATGCCTGGCTGGAGGCATAGAATATGCACAGGCATAGAAAAAGTACTGGATGGCAGAGCTGTCAGTTGATGTTACTCTTGGAAAATAAATAGAACAAAGCAAGTGACAAGAAGTGAGGCCCAGGGCAGGTAAGAGAAACCAGAACATCAAGGCCATAGATGTCTTGCAATGAGTGCACTAGATACCATTTTTAAAAATTGTGATATTTTCCTTAGAAATGTATGTTTTATAAAAATCTTAATGCTAGCCAGTTGAAAGGAAGTTAGCCGAGAATGTTTACCACAGACAAAAAATTATTCAAGAGGATATTTAAGCAGCCGATGAGAAGTCTTGATGTAAGGAAGCAGCAACGTAGATTTCAAGGAGGGTCTAGATCAATTAGATATTTAAGAGCTAGAATTTAAAGGATTCGTTTATTTGGTGGGCAATTGAAGAGTAAAAAGCGATGAATTTAGGAACACACAACGAACCTCAGATTAGAGGCACTGAGCTAGATGCTGACAAATGGTCAATGAGATGGGCATCTTCTCTGCCTTCACACAAGGTACAATCAAGGATGACAAAACATTGTACAGGCAATTATTGTAAAATAATAGAGGCTTCAGTCATTACTTAAAGAGGGTCTTTCATGTCTAGGAATGGACCCTAAATTCCATCTACACGGTAAATATGATTCCTATGCTCTGGTCAAGGTTCATGGGTCCAGATCTGGCCACTTGAACAAGATAAACCAGAAAATTTCCTAGAATTTGCAAATAGACCAATGTTTTTCTACTTGATGACATTCTAAGGACTAATCCTTAAGACCGATTAGCACTATGTGTTACTTCTTGTAAGGTGCCCATTACCAGTTCATTATAAGGCATCTGCTGAATAACCCCTTACATGTTCTACCTGGAGATATTTCATGGAAAATCTTTTTTTAGCTTTTCTAGTTTGGCCATCTCAGTAAGTGATATTCCATCAAGTCTAAGAGGCTGGCTGTCCTAACAAAATCAGGTGAGTAAACTTAAAACCATCATCACTCCCCAGACCTACACACTGACCTCAAATGCTGTGCTATGTTAATTCATTACTTGCTTATTCTACTCAAAGGTACAGAACCCAGACTTGGTCATGTTTGCATGGAAGTGGATAAAAAAGTCACTGTGAGCGAGACATCATGCAGAATCTATAAGCCACGGTGAGTAAATTATGTCAGGAAATTAACATTTTCTGATAGCTTGAAAATATAGCACCCTCAGGTGTCAGAAGAAGTATTTTCACTAAAGTCGTGAGAGTAATGAGAAGTCAAAAAATATCTGGAAAAAAATTTACTACAATACATGACAGCATGAAGCAAAATGTCTGGCCTAGTGACTGAAGACAATGGCAAAAATTAGACCTTAACTAGACTGAGGGGAAATGTACTGATGGCCAAAATATTAAATTCTTTTTAGTCCCTTTTAACAGTTTTAAAATCCTAAATCATTATAGAACTAAGTTATAGTTGGCTCCCAACAGAGAGATTTTGCTCTAATACCTATATGGACCAAAGAGCACTCAAAACGATCAGCAGATCTGCAGCTCTAAAAAAAAAAAAAGCTAGAAACTTAACAAAAACATTGAATGTAATATTTCTCTGTGTGTGTGTGTATAAAGAATATATAAATATGTATGCATATATTGGGGGAGAGAGGAAAAATATACTAGATGATCTAGCATATGATTATTGACTTATAACATATCCATAATACATATCAGTATTAAAAAGGCAAGAGTCCAGTACGTGTGGTATGATTTCTTTTTCTTTGAAACAACAAACTCCAAACTCCCATGTGTGCATTATTCTGGTTAGAGACAAAATTGCCTACATATATATGAGGAAGGAGAAAGTAAAGAAAGGGTCCCCGAAGGAGACGGAATGTGGGGACAGCAGGATGGGAGATAATTAACTTGATCTTTATACCTATTTGAATTGTTTCACTTGTTATTACAGGTATATATTATCTTGCAAATAAAGAACATCAAATTAAGAACACACTTAAAAAATAAAAAGATGCTTTAGACAACAGAAAACTGAATCAGAGACCCATAGAATTGGATGAGGCTTTAGAGAGCTGACTGTATTTAACTCTGCTTGATTTTTAATTCATTTGTTATTGTAAAAGATTTCAATATGTGTTTATAAACAGCTGCCATTCTATCTTTAATTAACTTATTTATATTTGCTATACTGTGTTTACATATCATAGAGAAAGGGCTACGTGTTCACAGCTCTCCAAATAACTGTTAATGTGTAATTGTCATAAAATCCAAAGGAATGACATCATGTGAAATGCAATGACAACATAAGTATAAATTTTTAACAGACACACTGGGTTTTAATGTCAGGAGAGTCTCTTTGCCTTTATTAGCACCTCCTTCCACCACATTACAGAGGTATATAATGAGGACCAAGATTATTTTAAGAGACACAATAATTTGAATTTATATGCAGCTACCCAGAAACAAAATGTGCGTCGTGTAAAGTTCTCTGAGGAGCTGCCCAGTGTCATCAGTCAGGTGAGATGGCAGTTTTATTTACTGACTAAAACAGTTCTAGTATACTCTAGAGCTGTAATAACCAAAGTTGATTCGTGCTTTGTTAGCTTTTCCTTTAAATGCCAATAGAGACAAAAGGTGGAATATAGGGAAAGCTTTGGATGGCAAGTGAGAGAAATAACTCCCCAGGGGTCTTCAGCTAATTTATCCCTTCCATGGTATTCCTCAAATGGAGAAGGGAAGGAGATGAACTATCTCGACAGCCATATGCCTGGACATGCAGCTAGGCATTGTATTGTGAGGTCTTTACAGATAACTCTTTGGAAAATATCTTTACTATAGGAAATTGTTAGAACTACTTAAAGAGACTTCTGGCTGCTATAATAAGTAGTAATCAGTTTGCTTAATTAAAAATAGTCTTCACATAACAATAGATTTTTCAGTCAGAGCAAATCAAGCATTCATTCATTTAGGGGGACAAATATTCATTGAGTGCGGTCTATGTGTGTGTTCTTAGTACTTACACGGTCTGGGTGCACGGCTTTAGTACCTACGATCATCCATACCGCTATATGTTGCCTTTGCTCTTGCATGTTTGGTTCTTCCATATAATATAGGTGGCTTAAACGAAAAAATACTTCTGTATTTAATTTTTTTCTTTAAAAAAATGAAAAATACATGAGCAAATTCCTGTGGAGGCAATAATAAAATCATAACTATATATATATATACACACACACATGTATGTAATAAAAATTTACAATATCCCCATTGCCATGTGGAAAAATATGATATGTAGAAGTTGACTTATAGTGACATATGACCCACTTGATCAGACAAGTTTAAACAAAAATAGAAAATGTACAGTTGACCCTTAAACAATGCAGGGGTTATGGGCACTGAACCTTTGCAGTTGAAAATCTGTGGATAAGTTTTGTCTCCCCAAAAACACAATGACAGTTATCTCTCAGTATCTTTTAGGGACTGATTCCAGGATCCCCATGGACACCGAAATCAGCAAATGCTGAAGTCTGTTACATAAAATGGCATAGAATGCATACAGTTGGCCCACTGCATCCACAGAGTCCCAATCGCAGACTGAAAATACTGTTTTTGCTCCACAGTTGGTCGGATCCATGGGTACAAAACCCAGGGATGTGAAAGAACCGACTGTACATTTATTAGAGAAAAAAAAATCTGTTTAGTCAAGTTTTCCTGAGTGTTTAAAAATGGCATTTTCGTTTTTGTTTGTTTTTTTAAAATCAAGATTCAATAAGTTCCACACATTGAATTTACTTCTTATATGTTTTAATCATCTTTAAATTCAGAATAGCCTTTATTTTTTTTACACTATTGACTTGTTAAAGAAATCACATCAGTCATCCCAGAGAACAGCAGTCCCAAACTTTTTAGGACCAAGGATATTAAATATTATACTGCAAAAAAAGACGGGATGAAAAAGCATGATGAAATTTTGAGCAAGACAGTGATAAAAGCAGTGAATTTTTATTTGTTTTTTTTCTGGTTTGGTTTGTCTTAGGAAGATTAAATAGGTTATGGGTTTGTGGAATGCTTCATGGAATAAAGAAATACAAAGTAGAACAATAATTAAGGGATTGCTCTGAGAGCCCAATATGTTTTTGTCAAAGCAGAGGCTGTGAGAATATGAATCATATAAAGAAAGGAGAGACACAGAAGATTAACAGGACTCAGACGTGAGAGGGCGTGGGAATGGCAAATATAAAATCGCCATAAATTATTCTGAGATTTCAAGCCATTAGCAGGATAAGAAAGAAAGAAAGAAGATGAGGTCAATTGTCTGTAGCAAGGTCTGATACCACATATAATGCATCTGATTTGAGACAGTGAAATGTGAGTGTCTTGCTAAACCAGGATTCAATCAGCCATTTGGTTTGCAAAAACTCTGAGAAGTAGGTTATTCCACTTCTACTTAATCAAACATTATATCAACAAGTAGAGTTATTCCTTTATAGTCTACTATCATCGTATCATCTAGATAAAATTGAGAAATATGTAGTAACTATAAAAAGTAATTTTAATTTGCATATGATTGATCAAAAACATAATAAATCCCTTTTTGGGCAATCATAATTTATTGTTCCTGGGGATTCAAGTGAATGTGAATATTCTGTTATTGTCTGCTTTGAACACTAGAAAATTGTACTTACTTGATTTGTTCATTCACTTCCTTCAGTGTATTTTTACTGGGTATGCACCATGCCTGATCCAGGACTAGGATACAGATCAGAAAGAAAAATAGGACATGATCTTGCCTTTTGCTGTACAGAGACAGATATATAAATGTTTGCCAATGTGTCAGTGGCAAAAGAGTGGTGTGCACAGTGGGAACCAATTAAAAGAGAGACCAACTTTTCTTGGGATGTCATGGTTGGCTTTACATGGACCTGGATCTTAAAAGATTACCTGGCTTATCAGGGCATGAAGAACATTTTAGCCTATTAATATTCACTTTTTGTGTTTGCGGCATATTTGACAACTCACTAGTCTATCTAACAGATATGACTAGATCAACAGATACCCTCAGTTAAGGTACCTAATATATGTTTTATATAAAGTAAAATTTACCAACCTATCTGTGAAGGATGTGCAGTGCATAATGTCGGGGACACACTCATTGAAAACTCATTGCATTCATAAAGACAAGTGAGTTATCAGAATATCGGGGAATGAAGAAAAAAAGAACTTTGTGGGACTCTACTGGAAAGAGAGTTATCCAAATAAGCCTGTGAAGTTAGAAACGTTTTTCGAGAGAAGGGAGCCAGTCAAATTACAGACACATGTGGGCGTAGGTACCTAGACAAAGAAACAGAGAGAAGTATTTAAGTCAAAGGAAAAAATCATTAAAGATGTATAACAGAATGCTATGGAATTAATATTTCTGTCCCCCTCAAAATTCATATGCTGAAACCTTAACCTGCAATGTGACTGTGGGGACTCTAGGATGCTCAGGTCAAGAAGGTAGAGCCCTCATGAATGGTTTCAGTGCCCTTATGAGACCCCGCAGAGTAACCTGTCCCTTCTGCCATGCGAGGACACAGAGAGAAGATGGCCATACATGAACCAGATGCTAAATCTGCCTGTGCCTTGATCTTGGTCTTTCCGGCTTCTAGAGCTGTGAGAAATAAATGTTTGTTGTTTAAACCACCCAGTCTACGGAATTTTTGCTGTAGCATCCTGAATGGACTCAGGCATACATTGATACATAAATGGACCATTAAGGAAAATTCTGATAAAAGCTCAGGAAAAGAAAAAAAAAAGTGGAAGTCTTCCAAGGTAAGACTTAAGTAATCGCGACCAGAAAGAAAGTTGGTAGAAAATGCGGCTGGTAAAGGCCAGTCTGATGAAGCCTCAGGCAAAAACGAGGAACGTGCTACTGAGAATGGGAGGAAACACAAAGCAGCAAAGAACTGGGCCGAACTGTGTTCGCATCCCAGTGGTTTGTGGAAGTTCGAACTTGCAAGAAACGAACTGTGTGTTTAGCGGAAGAGATTTCTAAGCAAAATGTTGAAGGAGTGACTTGGTGGTTCGTTCTGACTGCTTGTAGTAGAATGTGAGAAAAAAAAAAGGACTTAAAGGCGGAATTGTTCAGCAAAAATGAAGCAAAATTAAGATGGAGGAAATTCTCAGTCTATCACAAAAAAATAGAACGGTAGGCTGTGGCCAAGCAACCATTTGAGCACATTGTCTACATTGTCTCTCCCTGTCAGGCTTCTGGAATAATACAGTAAAGCTATTAATTACTTTTGATAATCCCACTGTTTTTTTTAATTAATGATCATATAGTCAGGACTATGGCAGAGCATATTTTCCAAAAACAGCCACAACACTTCCACGCCCAAAGAGTATTCCAGAACCATGCAACTCTGAAACTTATGTCCCCAGCCCTTGACACTTGTCTGACTTTTCCAACAATCTCAACAGAACAAAACCAGAAGGAGCACAATACAACAGGCTCCTTACTCTGAGCTGATGTAGTCCTAAACTATGGTCACAGCCCAGTAAGCACAGCCTGGGTCATTTCGGGCCCTACTCACACCCTTGGGTGGGCACTCTTAGAAAGGCACAACCTACTCATCATATTCTGAGGTGCCACACATAACACACACAAACGTAAATAAGTTTTATCCGAGAGTCCCAGAGATCTTAGCGGCAACTCAATCTATCCAATTATATTTCTCACATGAGTCCTTTTAAGAAGAGCATTATGTCAACAAGAGAAAATAATAATATAGGTAAGAACCCACAGTATAAATAAGTTACATTCAATTCACTGATCAGTTACTTTAAGTATAAATATAATATAACAGTATCATGATCTGTAGTGGTATTCATCCATTTTTAACCTCAGGCTCTATGTTCTAGACAATTAATGAATATCTAGACTGGTGGTACCTAGGTAAGAGTCACTATGCTCGTTCTTTATCAGTTTATTTCTTCTTTGGGTGCCTGCTCTTAATCATTCCTCATTCCTCTTTACAATGTCGTGCTCTGTGTTTTAAATTTATTCGTATCAATTCTCATTAGACTGCTCAATTCCTTACAATTTCTGACACACTGATGGTAGAAATGCTCCCTCTCAAGTATTTTCTCAGTTTTCAGGCATCACTGATCCACAAGATTTCTAGAGCTCCTTATACTCTGATTACTATTATCCTGGACAGTGTGACTGAGCATGCTGAAACGTAAAGGCAATTACTCTGCTCGGAAAAGCTTCGTTAAGTTGCCTGCTACAAGCGCACAGGGGAAGCCTTCCCTCCTCTACTGTGGGCCCATGAAGAATTTCCAAAGATTACAATGTTTTCCCAGGAAGAGGAGCTACTTCCTAGTGGAATTCATCCTCAAAAATATTTCCCCATCACTCAGTGTTTCTTGTTGGTTCCTTATAAAAACAAAAACTTGCTATGACTTTCTTGTCAGATAATTAAATATTTTCTACCCAGAAAAATTGTTTTTCATCTACTTATCAATGAGCCATGTAAGCAATGATAAAAAGTCCACTTAAACTCTGACAGACCCTGTCATCATGTAGACTCACAGGTACTTTTCATTTCCCATGACCCAATGTTGTTGATACTAGGCATTTTGATTGTTGAGATCTTAACACACACACACACACACACACACACACACACACACACAAATGTGTGTGTACCTAGCTTCTCTGTGCCTTCGTCCCTGAGTATTTCTGATGGGTCTTAGGCAAAATCACTTTGTTTTTAAGTTTTAGCTTTAAGTTTCTTACAGAGACTACGTACTGCCAACACCTCAGCTTAGAAATGGTGGATTTTCTAGTCTCTTCATATTTTTTTCTGGGCATTTAAAAATATAACACGCTCGAATTCTATTCTGTGAGCAGAATCACTATTTTTAGGGGTAGGAACTCAACAAAAATGAAATCAAGCACTTGCAGCTAAAGAATATTACAATACCTTCCCAGATGACTGCTTTTAGCTTGATGTCATAAGACAGTATGAAGAAGCCATGTGAGAAAATCTGTATTTGAAAATGCTCATCTTTCTACTGATGTAAAGAGGTTACATCTGCTTTGAATGTCTAAAAGAGAGAGCAGGCATATTCATGTGGTTAGCTGAATTTCCCAGCCCTGGGAAAGAATGTGTTCAGTTTATATATAAATCTATATTCATATATAAGCTACGGCTTTTTTATTTTGAGTTAGAGGATCAAAAGAGATTTATAAAACTCTGTCTTTTTTTTTTTTTAATTTGCCATGGAATTCTAACTTTGCCACAAAGATTCCAATACCATTGCATTTTTTTTTATTTATATGTGCCAGAATGAGTTATCATTTTGACATTAGTTTATGGAATTAGAAATTGTAGTCCTAGAATTTTCCATAGTCGTTCCTGGCAGTATATAAAACTCATGCATATACTAAGAGTCAAACTCTGAACACTCACCTTCTGCCTCCTAACAGCCCTCTTCTCCCAAGACTCTCTGCTACAGCTATTATAGGGATACGTTGGAAGGTGGTGGCTATGGAGACTTAGGGTACTCTCACTGGGACTCAGGAGGCCTGAGTCAGATCCATGAGTACAATTAGGGTGGGTACTGATACAGCCTCTGTCACCCATTATGATGTGAGATAGCAAGTTCTATGGCTTCTACTGAAAACCTCGACAGCTTAAAATTTCCCAAAGATTCATCAGCTCAATTTCGAATTATAAGATACCTCTTTCTTTCACTCACAGTATATAACTGATGATTACCTCTCCATTGCTGAGGAACTCTCCACTGCTGGTTACCATGACTACAACGGTCTGCCACGTCCGTCATGCAGATCCAACTTCTCTGGCATCTCAAACAACTGAGGGCTTGAATTACAAATGCCAACATTCTCATTGGGTGCCTTCTGTCAAATTTATTTTTAAGTTTGATATCAGGTATTTCTCCTGAATCCCATGTCTTACAATGTTTATAGTTTCACCTGTTCAATATAAAATCTTAATTTTATTAGCAAACATTGTTTGCTATTTGTTTATTCAGTTCGATAGGTGTCTTATACCATAGGTATTTCATTTCCAAACATGAATTTCCCTTGACTGCAACTGCAGGTGATTTCTGCCGCAGAATGGCCGAGTATATATTTGATAAAATTGTGTCTCTTAACATCTTGCAGCTTCTCAAAGAAGAAAGAATTAAATCAGATATCTTGTTTACTTTTGCTCTTTTCATGAGAAAATGTATTTTCCTCTCACTCTCATCTCCAAACACAGTAGACATATAAGATGCATAGATTCCAAAAATCAGAGTATAACAGGAAAAGCAGTCCTACGTTAGTTTTCTAGGGCTGTCATAGCAAAATACCACAAACTGGATGGATTTAAAGAACACAAAGTTATTCTCTCACAGTTCTGGAGGCCAGGAGTCAAAAATCAAGGTGTCACAGAGCCATGCTCTCTCTGAGGCCTCTAGGAAGAATCTTGTCATGCCTTCCTCCTAGTTCATGGTGTTGCCAGTAATCCTTGGTATTTCTTGAATCGTAGATACATCATTCCAATCTCTGCCTCTATAGTCACATGTTTCCTGTGTGTTTCTGTGTTTCTTCTCTTCTTATAAAGATGCAGTTATATTTTGTGCCCATTCCATGTGAGTATGACTCATCTTAACTAGATTACAATTGCAAAAGCCTTATTTCCTCATTAGGTCATATTCACAGGTAGTTGGAGCTAGGACTTTAACATTCTTCGGGGCACACAATGCTACTGACAATGAGTCTCAAATTAAAACTAAATAGACAAAAAGGGTGAGATTTCTCCTCTTTTATCTGATCCTTTGAGAGTTTAGAGATCATTCGTCCTATAGGCAAGAATAAATACAGAACTTAAGGCATCAGGAAAGATGAGCACATCACATTGTGTTAGAAACTGAAAATGCTAGGCTGTCAAGGATTGATAGAAAAACCTAATGACTATAAGCTGCTAAGGACACTATTTTTCAGTTTATTCAACTAATTCAGAGCATGGATTTGGTCTTAAGTCCCACCTCTGCCATTTAGGTATCTGTGTGATTTGAAGCAGTACTTCATTCTTATAAATTTTTCCTCTTCATAGGTTGTTGAGTGCTTCATATCAATCACATAAGTGCTTAATAAAGGTCAAGTGCATTTATATTTATAACTCTATAGAGTAACAGAATAACAAAGGAGAATTCTTTAATCAAGTTCACAAAGGAAGATTTTAAATATTCAGGGACTAAGGCATTTCAAATTATCCTTATATGTTTTATGTTAGAATCTTCTATTTCTTCTGTTTAATAGTCATGTAACAACTCCCCTCTCCAGTAATCTAGAAAACATTACAGTATTTAATTCAATGTATACTCTGATGATTGGACACTCAGCACCCTAAAAATAATGAAGACATGTTCATTCATAATTGAAAAAGAATTAATTACTTAAAGTTAATGAAGATGATGGTTAGAATTTCCCCATAATCAAATATTTGTCATAGTATGACAGCACATATGACCTACGTCTCCTCAAATAATGTACCCTGATTTCTTATTAAGATACCCCCTATCCACTAGAATAGAGCTTTATAGGAGCATAAGTATTCAATATCTACATGTACAAGCACCTCAGTTTATGAGTCATTTAACTTGTTTTAGTGTGCCAAGGAGAATCTGATAAATAATTTTCAAACACAGGAGTCATTCAGATAGAAATGTGAAGGAACAGAGCATAGCAAAGAGGAAGTAGCCTATACAGAGTCCCAGAGGTAAGTAAGTTCATGTTGTTTCTGGAACTATAATTAATTTAGGATATCAGAAAATAGAGAATGGCAAGGAGAAGTGAAAAGTGAAACTGGGAGATTGAAAACCAGGTTAAGAATGGTTTTTACAATGCTAAGAAGTTTGCACTTTATTCTGAAGGCTATTTGAGATATTCTGGCTACAGAGAAAAGAATAGCTCATTGGGCATATAGGTAAAAATTATTGCCTTTTACTGAGATAAGAAACAGAAAGAAAGACAGTTTTTTAGAAGAGAAAGATGTACTAAATTTGGAGCACATTAACTCTGAGGCCATCTAGATGGAAATAATAGATATTTAGATGATGAGGAAGGAAGGAAGGAAGGAAGGAGGGAGGGAGGGAGGGAGGGGGAGGGAGGGAGGGAGGAAAGTAGGCTGGCTTAAGAAAGAATCACTTGGAACAAAGATATTGATTTGAGAATCATTAACACATAGATACTATTTGATGCCATGGTCATGGGTAAGAGTATACAGAGAAGTATATAGTGATAGAAGAGGGCCAATTACAGAATAATTGGAAATAACAATATTTAATGAGAAGATTAAGAAAGAGAAGAATGAGTCAGACATAATTATATTATTAAAAGAATGGTGGGTCGAATTTCCAGATGTGACATTAACAGAATGGCTGAGAGGGTCAGTAATACAGTAGAAGATCAAGGAGCACCCATCAAATGTTGCCAAAAAGGTCTCTAGTGAGCTGAAGAGTAAATAAGATGGGGGAAAAAACCCCACACAAATAGCCTGTGTGTTCTACTCTTTCAAAAAAGTTATTAAAAAGGAAAGAAATGGTACATGATGTAGAAGGACAAGTTGGATCATGTATTTTTGTTTTGAGATTTAAGACAGAGGTCTGGGCTCAATAAAGTTATTGTGAGAAAGAGTGAAGAAAAAGCATTGGATACTTGAGAGAAGTTCCTACGATACAAGAGAATTTGGGATCTAGAACCTGGATAGATGATGAGATAATCCTGACACCGGAATAGAAAGGAGGCAAAAAAAGGTGGACATTTAAGTTCAAAAGTATCTGGAAGTTAGCTAATTACACGTTAGCAAATTTTCATCCTTTTTGTGAATTTTTAAGGAAGAATATACTCTAAGAATGAACTGTGTGGTATGTTGGCTGTAGGAAGGAGCATATAAAAGTCTCAAGAGTATGGTAAAAGGTTTGAAACAGGCATCGTGATTTGGGTTTTCTGCAAAGCAGATCTGAGACACAATCTGGTGTTCAGGATGTTTACTGGGACATGACCTTGGAATCAACACTGGAAATGGAGGGTGGAGAAAGCAGGATTGGACAGAGGAGAAGTCAAACTTCAGTGCAGAATGTACAACCTCAGGCCATCTCATGAAAAGCTCTGGTATTAAAATGGCCCATCAGAGTTATCCCCAGTTGACTGAATGGACAAGCCTTTATGCTCCCTACTTTGATCAGTCATGAGATATGGGCCACTTCTGAAAAGTGTGACCCGAAGCAAAGTTACTTTATGCAGCTAAGACATTCCTGTTGGGGCTGAGAGCTAAGGTGGTCTGCTGAAAGGACCTCCAGCAGGCAGAGTATCAAAGCCTTCCCTGGATGTGGGATCTTGGTAGAGCTTTTCCATGTTATCACACATTATACATCATACTTTGCAGCGGCACAAAGCACTTGTTTCCATAAGTAAAGAGTGAGTGATCTGTAGCAATAAAACTTTATCATCCAGTGTGGTTCCTTTATGTGTCACCAAAACAGATCCCTATGGAAATCACAGGGTCTAATGAAATGTAAAAGACTATAAATTTCTTGCTGTATGTTATGAAAAAAAATGTCAAGCTTGCTTAGTTAGATAAGTTTATTAGGAAACTGATTTAGTTTCACTTCCTTATGCGTTTAACAGAAGACAAATGATCTACCTAACACAACTGGGGTGTGATAAAAGTCAACATTGCTTATTTGAGAATACATCTTTCAGGCAGTCTAATTTCAAAGTATAATAGAGTGAAACTGAGGTTGTGATCTTACCTCCTTAGAAGTTGCTAAACTGAGACTAAGGGAGAAAGAAACTAGCAAGAAATATTGGAGCATTACCTAAGTCCTGGAACTTTTACATCAGAGTATGTCGTCGTTTGTGTGTGTAAAGGGCTATAAAATGTACAAAGTAGAAAATAACTGTCTACTCTGTCAAGAAATTTGGATACTTTCATAATTGTAGTTAGAACTATTAACCACAAGCAGCCTACCGAAGGTATTATAAAAATATATATAAATGGAATTATTTTAAGATGGAGCCAGAGCTGCTATCCCAGAGGGACTTCCTTGCATTTCTTATGCCTCAAACCTTTGGAATGTTAAAATGAGACAAAATAACCTTTGGACTGGGCCTAAAGCAATATTGTGTCCCAAAGAACTACTCACAGAAATAGCAATAAAGCAGTATTATGACTGCCAAATGGATAGCTACTGGACTGAAAATTAAAAATATTTTAATTTAAATAGAGGAAGTAAAACTGTCTTGTATATATGAATTAGCATCACTATGTTTGTTATCTGCATCAGTAGAAAAGCCTTTTATCTGTTGATGTAATTATTCCCCTTCCTTTCTCATAAATACCCCTTACCTTTTCCTCCTAACCAAAACACTATTTGGGTTTCTACCTGAGTCAGTGATTCCAGAATAGCTATCTCTTTTTTATCTCCAATAAATGCTTCTTGCCTTTCACTTTGAAAGGTTCTTTATTTTTAGGTTAACCATACCATGGTCATGCAATACCCAGGTGTAACAAAATCCACAGCTACAGCTACAGATAGAGCCATTCACACATTCCCAGTGGACATTTCCTTGTTTGGCAGGCAGTCTTCTAAAATGGCTCTCAAATGGTGTCCACTTCTTAGTATTTGCAGCCTTGTGTAATGTCCTCTCTTTGAGTGTAGGTTGGGCTTAGAGATTTCCTTCTACTGGATAGAATACTCCAATGTAATCGAATGCCACTTTCAAGATAAAATTATAATAATCTAGGAGTTTCACCTTGTTGACATTCTCCAAGGTTCTTTTCATGGCTGCCTTCATGGTCACATGGCAAGGAACTGTGGTTACAAGTCAGTTAGAAACTGAGGTCCCCAGTCCAACAACCCTTAAGGAACTGAATTTTGCACAAACCATGTAAGTAAGCATGGAAGGGGATCCTTTCCCAGCTGAGCCTTCATTTGGGACTGTCACTCCAGCCAACTCCTAAGTAAAGCCTCATAAAAACCCCTGAAGCAGAGAACCCAGCTACACCATGCAGTATTCCTGACTCCCCAGGTACAATGAGGTAATTAATCTCTATGGTTTTAGGTTCCTACATTTTGGGGTGATTTGTTACAACACAATAGATAACTAATATAGCTTGGTAGTTACAACCCATGATGATATCAACAGTAGAATTTTCAGTTGAACAACAAAAAAATAAGTTATTTGTGTTTAAATGCCATCTTTTTCAGAAGGTATATTTATCTTCAAAACTGATTTTTGTGCATGGGCTGACACTTCACTCTGACTAGGTTGGAATACTTTGTAAAATTGTATTGTCCTAGCATAATGGTGAATAAGCCCCATTTCTATAGAAAGACTGAGTTCAAATCTAGACCTACCACTTCCTAGGTTATTAACCAATTTGTCCCTCATTTGCTTTATCTGTACTGTATAGATAATGATAAAACTATTATAAGGTGTTATTTGGGTTTAATTCCTCAGTACATGAAAAAAGCTTAAAACTCTGTTTTGTATTTAGGAAGAGTTCACTAAGTGATTGTCAGTTTTATTTCAAAATATCTAATGATCTTCAGTACACACACTACAAGTTCCTTCTCATTGCTGGAAAGTTTTCCAGTTTATTTTCAGCTAATTTGTGAAGACTTTTTGCCTATATCTACTGTAAGGAGAGAAGAGTACATCATTCCAGTCTCCAGACTAATCTCCTGCATTGGTATTCATGACCTAAGTAGACTCTCTGCTAGTTCAGCAACAACAAAAATTTATTGAGGTCCTGCTGTGTGCAAAGAATTAGTTCAAATGCTCATATAAATTACTAAAACAGTCCACCTTTTCAGAAGCGTAAGCAAAATAACTTAGATTGGAAATGGAAGAAATTTCATTAATCTGGTACAGTGATTTTCAAACCTGGGTGTTCATTAGAAACATCTGGGAAGCTTAAAATACATATATACCTGAGCAAGGGCCCTGGTCACAGAGAATCCAACTCAATTAGGATGGAGCCTAAAATTAAACGCTTTTCAAAAGCTCTCCGGAAGATCATAATGTATAAGCAAAGTTGAAAACCACTGACTTAGCAAAAACCCTCCCATTTAAAATATTAAGACTTATAGAGGCTTATTTCAGGTGACATAGACAGTGTTAATGCCAGGACTAAAATTCAGATCTTCTGATACTGGATAAGTGATTGTTCAACTATCAGGTAGCTTCTGAGGGTCCCTGCATTTATTTATGCATTTGATATTCATAAAACCAATATTTACTGAGCAGTTTGCCAAGGCAGGAAATGGGGATACCATACCAGAGGTTCACACAGTGATCTTTTCAATATTAAAATTTTCTGAAGGAGATCAATAATAAAAAATAAAATAAAAATAATGAAATAAATATCTACAGGATATGACTGCAACCTTGAGATTGCACCAAAAAACAGAATGGCAAATGCATTAAGTGTGTGTTGGGAGATGTGGTTGAGATTAGGGAGGAAGAGCATTCTCTCTAGAGGTGATTTTCAATCTAGGGATTGTATTATATGCAACTGGATTTCACATACAGGCTTTTAAAGATTATATTTCAAAGGTAGGTCTTCTCTTTCTCTATTTATCCATAAAAAGATCAATCTCAATGAGGTTTGCAAAAATATTCCTTAGAACATTATTTAAATGATAAAGACAATAATAATAATAACATCATTTTTAAACACTTGACTAAGTGCTTTGCATGCATTGTTTTATTATCACAGTAAAACTGGTAATGTAACTCTTCTCTTAGGTACAGCTCTATCTAAAATACCTTGAACCAAATGAGGATCATAAAAAGTTGGTCTTCCCTCAGCATATTGTCTTTCTCAGTGTATCTTTCAGTCATTAGAATGAGATGATTCACTGATTCAGCTGCTAGTCTAGATAAGTATCTTCAAAGACATTTTATTAACAGATGGCATTTGAGAGAAGCTAGACACTCCTGCCACAGAGTGTGATCAGCAACTTCATGATTTCCACAACTCCCTTAGTTGATCCTGCAATCTAAGCATAGCATCTGAAAGTATATAAAATAGATGTCAGAGTACATAAGTCAAACTATGAGTGACATTATTATATAATTCAAAATGATGAGTGAAAACCAAGGGAAGGCAGCAATAAATCATAATTCAAGAAACTGCACACAGAAGCAGGGACCCAATTTTAGCTAACAACTGTCATCTTGAGAACCAACACTTTGGGGCTAGCAACAGCCAAGAGGGAATCTATCACCAATTAGACAAATTATGATAAACTGGAATGGATTATTTAGTTAGGGCTATTTGAAATTAACATTTTTCATTATCCGTTCTATCAGGTTCATATATATATAGCTGATTTTCTTTGAGTATAATAGTCCCTCTCCAAATCACAGAGGATATATCTGGCACATGGAAATATACCCTGAATTAAAAACCTGTCTAGAGTGAGGCAAGGAGCACCAATATTAATCTCCATAAAGAGAACTGAGATTTTTAAAAATATTACCTAAGAGTAGCGTGTTTGCAAGCGTTTGGGGTCCTTTGAGGTACCAATAGCAAAGACTGCATGGATTCAAGCTTTCTCACATGTAGTCAAAGCTTTGGACAACAAAGCTGTGGATCTCAATAGATTTTATTTAACAGATTTTATTGCAGGGTATAAATAGAAAACTATGAAAATAAACGCAAGGGGTGAGGAAAGGCTCCACAAAGGATGTAGAGTTAATACAGGACTTCTTGTTTGGCAAAAGAAGAAAGATAATTTGGGAAGATATGAATAAATGAAAGAATGAAGAGGCAAAATGTCCAGAGAATTGTGAATAGATACGTTTGGCATTGTACAGAACTAGAGGAATGTAAATGTTTGATGGTATATAATGGCAAAATAAAAAGCTAAAGTGTCATTGGAGACAAACTAAAAATGTATTGGTGAATCACATAGTGATCATCATACTTTTGAATAGCGTTAATTGGACAGTGTTCATGAGAGAAATAAAAGGTTGAACCTAACAAGATCAGCTGGGGAGTTCTTGTTGCAGTTATAATGAATCATAGAGCCTTAGATGAAACTATAGAATATTGAATTCGGGGTCTCTGTTATCCTCAATTTCTCTGAGACTCTGCCTATAAAAGTTTCAGAAGGTGTCCATGTCCACATTCTCTTGAGGGACTCATACAGGAAGGATTTAAAGAATGTGGTAATTAATATAAAAGATAAGCTTGACATGGTAAGTGCAGTGGGAAAAAATAGAAAAAAAGATGTTTTTGTAGCAGCAAATATAGCTGTAGAAAAAAACTAGGGTTGCCAGATAAGTATCAGCGAACAATAAATACAATAAAAAATAAACACATTCACCATATATTTCTCTTTTTAAAGCCCAGTATAAGATATTTGTTTTGTTGACAGTGTTTCCCCCACCTCAATTTATAATCCCATTCTGTCACTTGCCTCCAAAGTTATGAGATCCATAAAATGGAGTCATCATTCTGGCGTCCTAGGATATTTGTTCAAAAACCACAGGACACTAAAGGTTTCAAGTACAAAGCATGTAGTTCAGAGCCAGCCAGCTCATTTCATGGGAAGCACATGACTTCCTGCAGAATGGCTTTAGCATCCCCAGGTCACTTTGGCCTGTAAGAGACCCAAGCCATGTTTTGGACAGTTTAACCAATTAAAAAGCAAAAGAACTGGCCAGAGGCCAGTCTTCTGTAGTCATCTCTCAAGTATGACATAACAAGGACTTCACAGAACACACTATAATTTTTCTTCTTTGGTCTGCAATGCAACGTTTCTCATTGGAAAAGCCTGAGGCTCTATACTAAAAACCAGGGGAGATCTAAAAGTTTGTAATTTCCTGATATTCCCTGTTCACCAGTGTTAAAACTTTGATTACCCACTTTTCATCTTGATAAAGCACTTGAGACTGTAGGTCATCATTTCAACACCAGAAGCATGGTTTTACTTCGTAGTATTTAAAAGGGATCCAAGAGCTTCTATTTGTTGATGTCCTCAACTACTTCTGTGAACTCTATTTTTATACATGAGATTAAATAGTGTATTATGGTCCTAGAACTAGGCATATAGAGGCAAATTAATGTTTGTAAGAAAATGAGAAGATGCTGGGAAAAGAAATGGGAAGCACGACAGCCATCAACTGCTAATTCCATCACCTGCTTTCTTAAGATATATTTCTATGATCATTTGAAAGTTTCCTCCTGGGGCAACCCACGGTAGTACATCATTTACTCAAAATGTCCCCCCTTGAAATGGGAACAAGAAGAACAAGCCATTTTTCAACCAAACATGCCTAAAAACAGTCTGGAGCCAAGTGGGAATTTGCACATATAAAAGGATATAAAATTTCAATTTTGCACTAACTCATAAAAATGAAATAGGCATTAAGATGCTAGGCCAAAATATATAAAAACTCAGAAAACTCAATGACCAAAAAAACAAACAATCCAATTAAAAAATGGGCAGAAGACCTGAACAGATATTTCTCCAAAGAGGAAATACAGATGGCCAATACACAAATAAAAAGATGCTCAAGGTCACTGATCATCATAGAAATGCAAATTAAAACCACAATGAGATATCATTTCATACCTGTCATCAATAAATCAACAAACAACAAGTGTTGGCAAGGATATGGAGAAAAGAGTACCCTTGTACATTGTTGGTGGGACTGCAAATTGGTACAGCCACTCTGGAAAACAGTCTGGAGGTTTCTCAAAAAACTGAAAATAGATAGACCTTTTGATCCAGCAATTGCACTTCTGTGTGTTTATCCAAAGAAAACCAAAACAATAATTCATACAGATCTATGCACCCCTATGTTAATGGCAGCACAAGTTACAATAGCCAAGACATGGAAGCAACCTAAATTCCCATTAACAGATGATTAGATTAAAAAGTTATGGTTCGTATATGCAATGGAATATTACTCAGCTATTAAAAATAAAGGAAATCCTACATTCACAGTGGATGGACCCAGAGGTTATTATGCTGAGAGAAATAATTCAGACAGAGAAAGATAAATACCATATAATTTCACTTATATGTAGCATCTAAGGAACAAAAAGAACAAACTAATCGAAAACAGATACAAATATATAAGACAATCTGGTGATGGCCAGATGGGAGGCGGGGTAGGAGGATGAGAGGAAGGGGTGAAGGGTTAAAGAAGTATAAATTAGTAGGTGATAGATAGTCACTGGGATGGGGAGCACGGCACAGAGAATGCAGTCAGCATTAATGTAATGACTATGTGTAGAGCCAGAGGAGAGAAAGAGCAATCAGGGGGATTGTTTTATAAACTAAATAAATGTCTAACCAATGCACTGTATACTTGAAACTAATAATAAAATAAATTTTTTCAAAAAAGGTGCTAGGCCAAGTTTTAGATTTTTCAAAGATTATCGCAGGAACCCAAATCCAGAATTTGTGGATTCCATTGCACACTTAGAATACAGATGAGTCAAGAAGAGAGAGGAAAAGAAACCATTGTAGACTAATTTCCTAAAAATTTCTGTTGACATGCTGTGAATTTTCACTGCTAACTCACAATGGGAAAGGGACTTTTTTTCTCCTTTACTCAGACTTGGTGAGGAGGGCTATCAAAGGAGAACTGGGAAAGCTTGAGTACTTTTTGCTGCAGGTGGGAGATTGAGCTGGTTCTGATAACTGATAAAACAAAAGCATCCTGTGGCAGCAGGTTGGAGGTAAATGTTTTGGAATCTGCCTGCCCCCTTAGAATTTGTTTTTCAAAAAAATGATACACATTCTACATAAACCAAATAAAAGACACATGGAAGAGAGCCTTCATTGGGTGATCTGTCTAATTGGGTCTTGGGAAAGCACAGCAAGAAGCTGTAGGTGAATTTTAGATTCCTGAAGGCTGAGGAAGGAATCACAGGTCATCACCATGAAATATTTTTCCCCTAAGACAAAGAATTTCAAGAGAACATTCTCCAACAGTAGTCATCTCCAAAAGCCCATGAATTCACTGTTAGAAAAATTTAAGTCATGGAGTAAAAAGAGGTTTGAAGATAGTAGAATTCAGGTATAGCCTTTCCTATGCTCTTACATTTTTTAATTAATACTTTGGACCCACTTGAAATCAAGACGTTGAATTTAACATTTAATCAATACTTTAAAACATTTTGCAATAAACTATTACATTTTTTTTTCTGACAGGAAATTTAATCTGAAAGAATTTTCATCTAAGGGCAGAGGAACTTTACTCATACTAAATGTATCTTAAAGAAACAGTAGAAGACAAAAATGAAGTTGATTTTTTTTTTTACATTGCCATGGGTTTTTCATTATCCTGGTGTTACAAATGGATTGCTATATATACTCACTTTCTAATCTATAAGTAGTAAAACTGAGTTAAATAGTTTTTAAATCAAAAGCAACATACCCAAACATCATTGGTAACAATCCACATAATACATAACTGACTAAGAAATGCCTGTCTTTATCTGAAAATTGTTCTATCTGAGAGAACACATAGGTTCAAAAGTGATACTCATAATCGTGAAGAAAGAGAAAGTTGCTGCAGTTGACTGCAGAATGATTCCAATCCGCCTCTTATCTCTGGGTTTATGCCATTTCCATCAAGTTTTTAAGCATAACCTCAACTTTGAATAGTGACTCAACAATATTTACTTTGGCCAGTAAAATGCGGTAGAGGGTAATGTGCACGTTATAAGTGAAGGCCACAAAACTCATGTGTCTTTCTCCTTGCTTTCTTGTTCTTCTGCCATTAAAGAGAGAACACAGCTATGCTAGTCTGTTGGAGGATGAGAGACAATTTGGAGCTGAGTCACCCAGTCAGCCCAAATAAGGCCAGTCTAGATCAGCCAACAGACTTCCAACCCCTAGACATGTGATCAAACCCAGTCAAAATCACCAGTGTCACCTGGCCAACCCACAGATAACCCAGTGACTCAAAACTATATATGGTTCTTTGTCATATATTTGTGGTTACTTGTAAAACACCATTACATGGCAACATGAAGGTGGTATATCTATCTAGTCAATAACAACAAAGGAATCCACTTTGGCTAATAAGAGATAATAGGGTCACAGCCAGATATTTCTCACATCTAAGACTCATGGGGCTCTGTACATAAACTCATGGGGTTCTTTTCATTTTTTTAAATACAAACCAACATGAGGACATCACATCGTCAGCTATATATGTCTATGTATGCATAAATTTACTGCTAAACTACACAATATATGCTGAATCCTGAGCATGGTCACAATTGTAGTCTTAATGAAGGGCTACAAAAGATGACACAAAGGTCACGTGAATGATAAGATTATCTCCACTTTTTATGAAATAATAAGAAAGCCCGTGGCATGGATGTGATGTTTGCAAAGGCAAATTTGCCATGAGGAAAATAATAAGTAAACTGCAGGGCTCTTCTTTGGATGGGCTTTTCCCAAATAATAGAAAGGGGCTCTCAGCAAAGTATTCACATAACTTTGTTATATTTAACATTTTAATTTTCAAGTATGAATGTGATAGTCAAGCACTAAAATGACCCCAATGATGCTCAGCGCCTGGTATACATGTCTCTGTATAGTCCCCTGCCACACTGAATGGAGCTGACTTTTGTTATGACCTTATTGTCATTAATAAGATATCATTAATAAGAAAAAGAAGAATGTGACTTTTGAGTCTAGGTCACAAAAGACATTGTCATTCTCTCCTTGCTTGATCTTAGATGCTTTGTTCTGGGAAAGGCCAGCAGTACTGTCACGGGTTCACTCACGTAGCCCTATGGAAGGTCCATGTGGCCAGCTAATCCCCTTCCAAAAGCATGACCTACAAAAAGTAGTGTGTGAAATAACAAATACTTACTGTTGTTTAAGGCACTGAAGTTTATTGTAATATGTCATACTGCTTGTGTACCACACTAACACAATAAGGCTTTTTAAATTTATTTTTGCTAAAATGGGTCTCATACAAGTTTACACAAATTAAATACTCAAAACCTGGATCTTCCTCCCAAATGTCTAGATGTGTTCTTTCTCTCTAAAATGTTTGTATACAGCTGAATCTTGAATTATGACCATCCTTACTGCCTGGGATGATATATCACTTTTCAAGATTTCAAAGGAAAAAAATGTCAAGGGACTTTTCAGAAGTCATTCTCTCTGAAGATGAGGGCAATTCTACAACCCAGACCTCTCTTGCCTGAAGCACATTTGGTCAGGGTCCATTCAAAGACAATCTAAGAAACCAGTGAATAAGTAAGTTGTTGTTTGTTTGTTTTTTAATTTTTCAACAACAGAGTTACAATGACCTTATATGTATGATGCTTGAAAAGAATTTCTAAAAGAAAATAAATTTTGGTTATCTTTCTGGAATCTTAGCATTCTTTTGTTAATGCACCAACAGATATTTAAAATGAAGAGAAATTGCACAAATAGCCATGAAAGGTAAAACAAATAAAAGTCTTGAGATTAATAAGAAAACAAACAGAAGCAGAAAGAAGCAAAATAGAAAGAAAAGACACTGAATTGCTCATTTTTTATTATGTCATGGATTTCACAACTTTTAAAAATTTGACTGTCCAAGGAAAGTTGCGTGTGTGTGTGTGTGTGTGTGTGTGTGTGTGTGTGTGTAGACAGGGTGAGGAAGAGAGGGGAATATGATAAATTTATATACATATCTGTGTCTATATATCAAAAGTATTTCATGAAGACGGCAGTATAGAGGAAAATATAAGTGTGTAAATCACTTATACTGAAAGGCAAACAAGTGAATCTGTTTGAATGCCATGTTGGATATGAATGTTTAGTGTGCTCTGGAAGGCAGGAGGGACTGGAGATGTGGAGTGACTAGATCAGAAAGGGATGCTGTTCATCTCGACTAGAAAGGGACCCGTTGGGCAAAGCATGGAGGCTTCAGCTGTGTAAAGCATTCCAGAAAATCCACAGGTAGGTATGTCTAGCTGGTATGAAGGATGTGTGAATAGGAATGGTAGATGGTTTATAGAGAGGAATGATAGTAATACCCACATGATTAAGGGAATTTTTGTAGTAAATTAACGATTTGAGCATATTTCCATAGATATAAAGGAGTTAACCAGTAGAGAGATATAATTTTTTATTCTTCAAAAAGATCATTCTGGCACCATGTAAATGACAGACTGTACAGGAACCATGCAAGAGGCAAAATGGCCTGAGGGGCAGGAAGGGGCAAGCCTGAAGACATAAGCCAGAAGAAATGTGATGAAGGTGTAAACGAAGACAAAATAAGTAGGAATGTATGAAAGTGGAATAGAATCAGGAGTAGAATCGAGGGTGTTCCAGTCCATTATTTTTTAATTATACACATATTTTATTGTAAGGATATAAATGATGTATGCATAATTTATTTATCTATGTAATTATCATACAAAAATTGAAAGTGCTATGATAATGTGAAGAGAATATTGGATTATTTTATTGAAAGCAGATTGTTTTTCCCTTTACACTTAAACACAATAAAGTTTATAACTTGGTTTGGTATCACCAAGCTGCTCAAAATGAAGTCTGTAACACAATTAGTTTAGTGTTTAAATCCCAGAGCAAGAGGCTTGGAGGGGAAAGTATATTCAGTGCAAATGGAAGAATTACTTTAGAGTGAGCTCAAATGTAAAAATATCACAGCCTCACAGAAAAACTATTTAAAGGCAATAATCTTGGGATTTTCCAGATCACGTGGTTGAAAACTTCCTTTTTGCTTCTACTTAAGCACTAGAAATAGGGGCCTATAGGAGGAAATAGAGACATAAGTAGAAAATCTGAAAAAATAAATGGAAAAATAAAATAAATAAGCACCAAGTTTCTTAATAAAGAAAAGGTAAAGAGTGACTTTGAAGCTTCCTAAGAAGACTTTATACACAAAATTTACAGAGGTTTCCAAGCTAAAGACAAAGGCAAAGCAATAATTAATAATAGTTGAAAATTGTAGGAAAACTCTTTGATTTCCCATAGGGTCTTTTTCACTATTACTCAAAATTGAATGTCGACTTTTAAAAATTTAAGTTAAATTTATTTTTTAATGATTTCCCATGCATTTCCTGGCCATTAAGCCCATAAATTCATAACCCAGAAGGTACCATCCTTCTGATGAATTCTGTATTCCAGTTTCAGAAAAGATAAAAATGGATATTTAACCTTACAGATCAGATAAATGATGGTAACAAATATCACAAGCTGGAAAATTATCAAAGCGTTCTTGAGTATAAGTAGAAAAGCTTTCGCTAAAATTTGCTATTGAATAGAAAATGTCAAAGAATACTATATGGATAGCAAGAACACAGATTAATAGGGTTTTAAAACACCTCTTAAAAGTAGGCAAGATTGGCCTAAGTACATAAAGAGGAAAACAGATATATTTCTTTTTTCAACAAATATTTGCCAAACACCTAAATCTTCCAACCATTGTTCTAGGCATTTGAGATATGTTAGCAAACATAAAGGTCCATGCCTTCATGGAGTTTTATACTATAATAGTCAGATTAGTTTCCTATACTTGCTGTAACAATTACCACCAGCTTCATGGCTTAAAAGAACGAGTTTATTTTCTTGTATTTCTGAAGGCCAGAATTCTAAAGTCAGTATCACAGAACTGAAATTAAGGGGTCTGTAAGGCTTTATTCTCTTGAGAAGCTGGAAGGGAGACTCTTTCCTTGCTTTTTCCAGCTTCTGGTGCCGTAGGCATCCCCCGGCTTGTGCCCTCATCACTCCAAAATCCGCCTCCCTAATCACATTGCCTTCTCTTTTTCTGTCCTTCAAATCCCCATCTGTTTTTCTCTTACAAGGACACATGATTGCATTTAGAGCCCACACAGATAATCTCCTGTCTCAAGATTCTTAACTTAATCACGTCTGTGCAGACCCTTGCTCCAAATCAGGAAATATTTACAGAACCTGACATCTTTGGGGGCCATTGCTAAGCCTACCACTGCAGCAAAGACAGAAAATCTACAAAGTGAAAAATAAGTGATATAGTAGGCCAGGTGGTAGTAAGTGATATGGGAAAAAGGAAAATATGGTAAGGGCACAAGTGGTTCCCAGAGTTGGGGTAGAGAGGGAGAAGTTGTTGTTTAAAGTACTCTTTGGATAAGCTTCACTGAGCAAAGGAAAGGAGACAAGGAAGTAAATCACATTGATATATGCGGAAAGAGTTTCTAAGCTGAGTCAAATCTTAAAGAAGGAGGTGGCCTGTACTATCCTTAGATCAAACAGCATGGAGGCCAGTGTGGCTAGAGAGGAGAAAGTGATGGAAAGAACAGTGAGTAAGCTTAGCCAAGGTAAAAAAGGGCCAGAACCCACATGGCCGTATGAACTATAGAAAGGACTTTCACTTTGAGTAAAATAGGAGACTTTCAGAATTTCAACCAGACACATGTACAGACATATTTTAAAAGTTCGCTTTCACTGCTATTTTAAAACTGCACTGTAGAGAGCTAGAGGAGATGCAGAGGGAACTCTGAGGCACTTTCCAGTAACTTAGGTGAGTGATGATGGCGGCTGAGACCACTGAGGTGAGAATACTAGATATATTCTGAAGTTAAAGCCAAGTTTTTTCCAAGGAGTTGGCTATGGAGAATGAAAACGGGAATCAAAGGTGACACCTAGGTTTTGACCCATCACAACTGGAAGGATGGAGTCGCCTTTAACTGAAAAGGTGAAGGCATCAGATTTTGGGAAGAGGAGATTAAGAGTTCAAGTTCAAGTTCAAGAGTTCAAGGAGATTAAGAGTTCATTATTTCTAATATTGATTAGAAATAATGTGGCAATTTCAAGGAGGCAAATGCCTACACGAATCAGAAAAAAAGATAAGCTAGGGAAATAAATCTGTAAGTCATCGATATTTTATAGATGATACTAGAAGTTGTAAAACCACATGGGTTCTGCACATGATAGAGAAACAGATGAAGATGAGGGAGCCAAGATATCCAAGGACCGAGACAAGGGCATCGTAATATTATGATGTCAGGGAAAAGGAGAGGTATGAGAAAGGAGACCGATTTACCAGGAAAAGAGGAGTGAGGCAAAAGACGTAGAAGACATAGAAGTCAAGGAAGAGGGGGGGAAAGACATTCAAAGAGAAAGAGATAAACTAGTAAATGCTGGTGATAAGTCAAGTAGCCAGCAGTGGCGAACTGATCTTGGATTTCACAAGAAGATAGATACCATAGTATCATAGACGCATGGAACAGAAGACGCTTTGCGAGGGGTGGAAAGGCAACTGCAAGCAGTTCAAGGGACTCCTCTGAGTCACAGCCCATCAGTCATTCCACTAATCCATTCTACAATGGTGTCTGAACAGAAGATAATATCTCATTTGCTGCGGAGTTTATAATTTGCCTCATTAAGGTAGTTCTAAGTAAAAGAGCTGGACTCTTTTCTACTCAAAATGCATATGGTTCTTTCTGTATTTTGCAGATGTTTGATTTATTTTCCGCTCTCCTCCCAGCTTGAGGATCATCAGACTGGGTGATTCGCTCTACAAACACAGCTGTATGGATTTGAACACTGACGACAGGTTCGCCCGCAGGGAGGCATCATAAGCAGCACTTCCTCGTCCTGGCAGAGCTAGTCCCTTCATAGTGAACAGAACAATGAGAGCATAATTATATTTATCTCAGGCAGCAATGTGTCTGATGAGAAGATTTTGGGATAGCTTCACAGAATAAAAAATATAAATTCTAATTACTTTCTGACGTACGGAAAATGTGTGGAGACAGAAACAATGGCGGAATGGGTGACCCTGCATGATCTTCCAGGTTTTTGCCTTCTAGCAAAGCAACGATTGTTTTTCAGTGTAGAACCCTCCTGTCTTAAGACTTAAGATGAAAAACCCTTTATAAACTGTTTAATACTAAGATTTTATGTATACATATATATAAGATTTCAAGGATATATATATATAACATATATAGCCTTGATTAACTTCTACTTTATTAACCACCTTTGGGGGAAAGTCTATGAAGCGAATTGAAGGATGGAAAGAGACTGATCAGAGCGATGAGACTGCAGGTGGAGAGGAAGAACTCACGGAAAAGGCGGCTGTTGCATTCAAACAAGAGCTGGAATGATGAGAGGAGGAGGGCAGTGTAGGCGTGGTGAAGATTTCAGGAGGTTTAGACAAATAACCCACAGCCTTATTAAGTACTTTCGCTATGGGCTATGAATTTCCTCCCTTTTTAACATTTTGGAGGAGAAACAGCTGAAGCTCAGATTTTGTCGTTTATGTTTTGCTTTGGTTGTTTTGACTATGATTCTTGGGCCATTCTAGATACTGGACCCCTTGAACTGAAGCTCCATAAAGGTTATACACACAGGCTTGCTTTCTTCAGTTAGCAATCTCTTGTTTTATGTGCAGTAACATCTTTCCCATAACAACTCAAAGAGCTGTAATTCTTTATTTTCGATGACTACATAACATCGAAAAACACTGATGTTCCATAGCATTTGCTAGCATGCCTCTGTTGGCTACACTGAGAAGGTTTCCCAGGACTGGCACTTTCACACATTGCTTGTGAGAATTTGGACTACAAAACTTTTGGAGGGGAAGCTGGGAATTTCTATTTCACAGGCACCAGGCAATAATATATACAAGAAAATACATTGCTGCTTCGTTTGTATAGTAAAGAACTGGTTATAACAGACATCGTCTGCTGAATAATTACAGATATTTAAGTATTGCTTTACACGTTTAATTGCCTCTTATTCTGGACATATATGAAACAATACCATATGTTTCACTCCTGCAACTCGCAGGGTCAAGGACAACATCTGTTCCATTTTACTGTTGAGCATTAAGTTCTACCCATCAGCACAGGAGGTGGCTTAATTCATATTATTTGAAAATAATGATAATGAAGCACAGAGAAACCTCCCTTCATTCGCCAGTGCTTCCACCTCCTTAATTGTGCATGAAGGAAATTAATTATAATATTTTTATGCCTTTCCTGAAGTTATGCTTAACTACAACTTAGAATGTAAAAGTAAAAGTTAAGGGATGTTTCGTGTGAAACAAATTCTCCTTTCAATCATCCGACCTTTAAAAAATCCTTAGGTCTTTGCTAGAATTATTGTTTACATAGCAATTTCATAAGGAAAGTTGAATATTTTAGCTATAAAATTTACCGATGTTTCTTTTTAAATTTTGAAATGCCTGCTCATGCTTTGGCCATATGAATGTCATTTTTACACATCCTCACTCTCTTCTGAAACTGACTAATGTCTTTCTCTCCAACTTTAATGAATCCTATTTCCATGTGAGCTCACCGGAGTCTCTCTTTGCCCTCCCATTCACCTCTCTTTAGGTATTTTACATATTTTTCTCCAAACTGTTTGTTTTATGTAGAGTGTATGGATAATTTTAGCTAACTAAAGACTCTCGATCCTATTGAGCTGAAGGAATGACAAAGATGAGAAAGAGATCTTGGTCCAGTCAGATACTGATTTTTACCTGCTGTATCAAATGGCTCCCAGCAGATAAACAAGAACCACACAAGTGGGTAAAGGTATAGCAGTTTGGTTACGTTAAATGAACATTTTATCAGATTAAAGTAGTAAAATTTTTGATTGCAATAAATATCAACCAAAGAGTATAGTTCAACAGTATAGCCAAGGTTATTTATTTTGCCCATTTATTCGTTTATTCACTCATCCACTTAACAAATATAACCATTTATTACTACATCCTCGACCCTGTGTCCATAAGTGAATCATGTTGTAAGGGAAATAGACATGAACATACCAGAAAAAAAAAAGAGAGGGGAAGGGAAGTTAGAGGAGGGAAAAGAAGAAGAAGGAAAAGAAGAGAAAGAAGAGAAGAGAAAGAAGACAAGGAATATCAGAAGATTAGGTATAATAGGCCTGTGGAAAGAGTAATGTAGAAGCAGAAAGGTGAAAAACAGGGTAATTTTATACACAAAATAAAATTGATTGATGGAGAAGATTTCTTCAGATGAAGAAAGCAGGGCGATAAACATCTGTAAAAGATAATATTGCCGCTCTGATGTTTGATTCCTCCATTTACTTTGTTAAAAGGTATTTGACACAATGGACAGTTGGTGTCCTGGCTCAGGTGTGACCTGCACTGTATTGAGAGGGCAGACAGCGGAAGATGGGCAGAGAGGCTGAGAAAAGCCAGTCAAGTCCATCATCCAGCATGTGTGGAGCCATCTGGCTGAGCCTCCCTGGAGAAGTGTGAAGCTTCTTCTAATTAACCGGTCTCCACACTAGTAAATTGATTCCAGACAGCCCAGATTGTTGACTCTTACCACCATGTTTGAGAGACACTTTTTGTGCAGATGTCCCTAACACCCAGGCAGGGAGAGCACTATGCAGTGGCAGAGGAAGGGCACAGGACAAGAAAAGGTATTGGAAATTTGTTTTCATTAACCTTTCTCTATTGTATCTTTTCCTCATTAGACTACAGATAGTCATGTAGGAGAAAATTTAGATGAAGCATGAAATGAAGACTCTGTTTTGTTGTTAAATCTAAGTGTCTTAGAAATGGAGAGAGGGCAAAAGGCTTTAATATCATCGAGGAGGAAAAAGAGTAAAAGGGAAACAGAGAGAGCCATCTCACCTTATGCCCTTGAAAGAAAAGAGGATGGAGGTCTGTGGGTAGTTAGCAACAGAAACCTGAGTACCACTCTAGGGTAACCCAAAAAGTTGGCAAGGCCTCAAAGAAGACGAAAGAGTTATGGTGAATTCCCAGTTCCAGCAAAGATCCCTCCATACTTGTCCTAGAGAATTTAGCAGATGGATTTCAAAGCCCTGTGACAGACTTGCACAAAGAGGATGTTGTTCGTGATCACCAAAAACAGAGGAAACTATAACAAATTCATGTACAGAATTTCCTGTTAGCTTATTAAGGGGGAATTTGGTCTCAGACTTTACTTGATGTAAAATAAATGTTAAAATTCTATTTATTGCATACCTTAGTTGTTAGAAATCCTAATTCATACCTATTAAAGCCCATGACATAAAATTTCAGAGAGCAGTTTGCATTTTATCCTTTGGTTGGGTTCCCCCAGAAGCCCCTTCGGTTATCATAGCTCTAGTCAGCCTTCACATAAATGTATTTTGTGTATGTAACAAGATACGAAAGGAAGAATATACAGAAGATAATAATTTATGTGCAATTACTCCCAGAAAACAAATCAGAGTATAAATTTTACTGATGGGTGGGACTGACTAGAATTATTTAAAGATCTATAGTAGTAAGTATAATGAAAGCTAGAGATGGCCAGGACCCTATGCACTTGAATCTTCAATTAGCCCTACAAGGTTTCCTAGGGAGAATGCAGAGAAAACTTTTCAAGTAATTAAATAGTTTCTTACAAGTATGACTTTGACCCTGGACACCTACATGGTCTTCTGAATGTTTGCCTGCCTTGAGGAATGCTCTGGGTTTTAGTACCTTCTCCTGCCAGTAGAGTAGCGGATTCCGGATTCACTTCCGCAACCACACTGTGCCTTCTCGGATAACCAGTATCATGGATTGCACACATTCATTTCCCTAGTATGTAGTGCAAACGTTTAGCATATGTTTGTACCAGTTAATTTAATTGCAATTTTATGAAGCTGAAATCTCCCACCTGACTAGCAAAGTAAAAATATAGCTTTTCCTCATGTCTCTACCACTAACCAACTGATCAGCCCTGGGCAGAATAATCCAAGTTATCATATTTACACTGACTTGTATAAAGATGAAAGTTGTGAGGAAATGACATTCAAGGCCATCTTCTGAAATGTGTTTATTTTTGTTAATGCCTTTTGAGAATTTGAAGACTACTATCATATATCTTTTAAATTACTTTTCTGCCAAGTTCTCATAAGCCAGCTTGTCATTAGATCACTTCTGCTGTGGAGTGCCTTAGCTCTCAAGAAAGGATAAGGATGTTTGAATTAGCATCTCCATGTGGTTGTACTTCAAGTGAAAAATTCTCTGGGAAAAAAAATGGTTTTAAACTAAGTCACTTGCACCTCAGAAAGTATATAGGGTTAATTTCAGTTGTCCGTTCGCTTTGGTTGTTTGATTTTCATTCACATTTAGTATACTTAAGGAGACCTGGTTTTAGGTGGTCTTCTATCTGTACTTGGGGTCGACTTTTACTGCCCCCTAGCCAAAGAAAGGGTCAAGACTCATATCTCTAACCCTGGAGAGCTGGTAATAGGCTGCCTGTCCTAGCAAGGTGACAATGGGTCCGAAGCACTAGGAAGCTGTAGCTCACTCATATAGCAGGGAAAGAAGAAACATGGATCTCACTAAGGTGTATTAGGGAGAAAAATTCGGACCCCATAATACATGTCCCTGTGCTGCCTATGAGATGTTTCCTCTGAAGAAGCATCTAACTAGGAAGTATATTTTAGAAAAAGACAGGCGCTCTTTCCTTTAAAATAAAAACTCGAGGAGGACAATGAAAATAATGGCCATCAGAAATGTCTCATCCTGTTTATTATTATTCTTATTTACTGTGGTTCCAGAATGTTTTCCCCAGTATCTCATCGAAAGAACATTGGTAACCAAGAGGTCACAGAGTTTATTGTAATATATAATGTATAAATACTATGAACTGTAGATTTACATATGATAACCTAAACTATTTGTGTTTTGTATTGTTTCTTAGTATGAATCTTAGAAAAAAAAATGTACAGCTTTCACAGAAAATAGAAGGGGTGGGATTAAATTGTTTAATAGAAAATAACCTAAACCATACATGTTTGTTTTCATTAGTCTTGGTATACATTTGGAAAAAATGTTCATAAAACTTCAATAGAAAATGGTGTGTTAAATACTGCTTCCTACCTGAGAAGCGCAATATGTATAATTCACCAGCGACAAAAAGGTTTTATTGCAGTGTTTTTGCTGCTGTGTGACTGAAGCTATGGTATGGATGAAAGAGAAACTAGAAACTAGTAAATTGGTTACCATTTATAAGCTATTAATGTTATATTTTCTGTTTAAATTTGAACTTTTATTATTGCTGTTATTTGTTTTCAAAGGAAGAGTAAATGTTCTAATTTACAGATGGTAAATCTATAGACCAAAATTTTATTTTATATTTTAATAGTTGCCAGTGAATGTGAAAATCAAATGAAAGACCAGGTGTGACAGATACCCTTAAATGATTCCGCCTACAATGGAATGCAAGAACCTCTCTACTGTTTCTATGGTGAAAGTGAAAATGAATCGCCACGGTTAGAGTTTCAAAGCAGCGTTTTTTTGATCTTCATTAGTGCTTAATCTCAAATAGTAACAAATTGTTTCATTTCTATAGAATTCATTTTCCCAGAGGCATTTTACCATTATGTTGCATTTTAATTGGAAAACAGTATGGCAAAATACACAACACATGCAGTAATTATGAGAAAACAATCACTCAAGCAATATAACAACATTCCTCAGGAGGTCATGCTCTGCTTTATTGTTGAAATTCTAAAGTTATTATTTTCTCAACTATGAAGTTCCAAAGTGGAATTCAGGAGAGGCCAAAGGACTTCCTGATGCTTGTAAGTTGAGATGTAGTATGTATGTAACATAAGATGATGCTATACTTTTAAATGAAATGAATATTCATATTATTTCCTTGGGTTTTATTTTTGTGAAAAAGAAAGCCAAAGTAGCTCTAAATAATGTCTAAGTATTAAAATTTAAAATATCACTCTGTAGATGCGTCCAAGTATCTGGATATGTAGCATGATAATTGAGGAAATGCCTAGAGTTCAGGTTGTTATAGCAATCTTGCGTTCCATGGATATTCCAACAAAAGCACGAGACAAGGCCATAGTAACAATAATACAATCCAATAACATAAATTGGAGGTTGCTACCTCTTAAAAGTTACAAAGACTGAGGATTACCTTAAGCGTGATGCAAACCAACATACACAAAGAGTCATTGTGCCAACCACAAAACATGGTTCTTTATTGAATGCCTACTACACGTGAGCTTTGTACTATGTTCCATTATAATATCTTAGCTATGAAAACACCTCAGAGCTCAGTGTTTATATAATACTTTTATTTTATGGAAAATGGAAACAGGCTTATTGAGATTAAGAAGGCTTCTGATGTTTGCACAGCTAGTAAATGAGAACATTGGGACCTGATGTGAATCCGTGTGGACCCCAAACCTGTGCTCTTTAGCAAAGAAAAACAGTGTGACTACCTTTTCCACTCAGGAGAATTGCTTATTACCCCACACAAATACTCCGGGTCTCAGTTTATCAAAGGATTTTCATTTTTTAAAACTAGAACGTTAACACGAAATAGAAAAAAGCAATAAATCATTGTTAAGAAAATATTGGCTTTGTTTGTTGCTTCATTGAATTACTCTTATCTTACAAATTCCTAAACCCTTACTCTTTACTATAATGGTTGCAAATGTAGCCAGAATAGTAAATAATGATTATCATAGCTAATATTTATTGAATGCAACCATTTGAGGCACTTTAAGTAGATTATCTAATTTAGTCCTCAAAACAACCCTAAGAGGTAGGAAAACTCTAATTTACAGATATGGAAACTGAGTCAGGAAGAGACTAAATAACTTGTGTCAGATCGCATAGTGGATGGAGTTGCAATCTGAGGGGAAGCTGACTTTACAGTCTGTGCTCTTGAAACAGCCCTTTTTTCAAATAATATATTGAGAGAGTGAGTGAGACAGACAGAGAAAGAGGGTGACAGAAGGAGTAGAGAGGGAGGGAGGGAAATGAAGAGGGGATAAAGGAACAGGGTGAGAAGTGAGGATGCGTTTTAAGCAGGATGTTAAGCAACGGCTTGTAAGTAGTTCACATTGACCAGAAGCCTGAAAAAAGTGGCAGAGCTATGAGAATATTGGAGAAACAGCTGCTGTGGGTAAAATAGTTGTGTAAGAATGCATTTCCCATGTCCTCAAGGGCAACACCTCCACGCCATTATGCCCAAATCCAAACCTTAGGGATCTAATATTTGCCCTAATCTCCAACCATTTCACATTCCTTGCATCTATTTATGAAAGAAAAAATCAGGAATCTCACTGACTCTTTTTGAACATAAATATTTGTTAACTCTTTTATCTCCTTGTCAGTGTGCATATGCTTGGTGAGTAATTTTTATCATTAATCTTTCTGCCTGTTTTCTCTTCCAGCCTTAGGACTAACTGTCATAGCCTCCAAATGACCAAGACCCATACCAATCGATGTCCCCTTAGGTGGCCTTCTCAAAACAGAAGCACAATTGAATAAGAAAGTCCATGAGTGTTTTAAGTGAAAGATTACTTACACCCAGATACAGGGAAAATTTGGTGCTAATTTTAGATAATTGAGTATATTTTTAAATGTTTTTTATATTTTTGAGGCAAAATTACCTACATTAAAATGCCTACACCTCAAATGTACATTTTCATAAGCTTTGACAATGTATAACACCAATTAAAATATAAAATATCTCTATGACCCTTTTTGGAAAATTCTACTTCTTCCACAAAGATCACTACTGTTCTGATATCTATTCCCATATATCATCTTTGCCTTTCTAGAGTTTCATATAAGTGGAATTTTATAATATGTATTTCAATGGTTTCTTTCATTCCCTAAGTACATATTTTTTGAGATTCCTTTTTATTGGTAAGTAGAATATCATTGCATGAATTTGTCACAGTTTAATTATTTTCCTATTGACAGTAGTTGATTTAGGTAGTTTTGTTTTTCTTAGAAGAAAGCAGCAATATAAAAGATTTTTTAAAAATGTTTTAACTTAGTTTAAATAAATACCTGGGAGCAGAACTGCTAGATCACGACTATGTGCAACTTAATAAGTGTGTGACTCACGCATAGAGAATTTTCATATTTTCCAAATTTCAAAATAATCAGCCATATTTAGATGATGCCACATGATGTCCAGGACTAAGAGGAATTTTGAAGACAAATGAAGTTTTCATCAGGTAATGGGTCATCTTTTCTTGAGTGGAGGGCTATCAGGGTTAAGGGTATTTAAAACAGAGTGGATCTTCAAGGAATTAAGTAAGAGATAAAGGATGCTAAATGGTGATGCTTTAGAAGCAAGAATCATAGAATCTTCTGTAATGAAATAGTCATTAACCAGAATAACCATAATAATCGCTTCTATCACAGTGGGAGCCATATACACAGCCATAGCCACAACCAAAGCAGAAGCCAAAGCCCTATCTTCCACACACAATTCTGTAGTAATTGAATTAGATGGCCTCAGGAGATGAGTATTCAGCCAGGTTAGAAAAGAAAGTTTCTTGAATTTCAGCACCATATACAGCCTTGGAATCTTTCTATATAATCAGAAGTCTACAGAGTACATATCACACTTTGCTTTCTTGTCCCCACAAAAAAAATTTACATTAAAAAAAATCAGTTATTTTATTTGATTTCATAAGAAGCCTTCTCATTTCAGTTCCTTCAACTCGATGATAGCCTTCAGAAATAACTTGCATATTCTATAGGCTTATTCCCAATGACTTCCAAATATACATACCAAAATGTCATGATGCAAAAGAACACACTGCCTTTCTCTGCACCAATCTATAATTACATCTTGTACTCAAATTTGATCTACGTTAAAAAATTTGCTTGATATATCTCTTAAACCAATAGTTGGCCATTTGAGTCTTCATTATTTCCTCTCAGTTGACTTAAAGTCAATTTATTTTTTAAAGTGTCAGATTTTCGGTCTTCAGTATGAAGTCTTCACACACTCATGGGTCCTTATTGCTTCCTTCTCTTTTTTTCAATTAGCGTTCTTCAGTTTCAGCACATTTTCAATATTTACCATTCTTTAGTGTAGCTTCATTCTATTTCTATATCTTCATATTTCAAAAGACCTTTACGTCATTTCTAGTTTTCAGATATATGATTTATAAATTGTCAATGACATCTCTCTAGACTGGAATATGTAAACTCATACTCACCCACCCCTGTCTCTGAAATTAGATAAATATTATTTCTCCAGGACCCCAGAGGGAGAATTTTCTCAAGTGGTCATTTAGCTTTGTCCCTTCGCTCTTACCTTACATGTATATCACCCAAAAATGTAATCCTTGAACTCTAATCTCAATACCTTTTTGCCTACTGCACACTGCTTCCTCCCACAAAATAACGTAACTTTTTATCCAATAGATTTGGGGGCTTTCTCCTTTATATCTGTTTGTGAGACCACCCATTTCCATGAATATTTTAACTACTTGATATAAAAGGGCAATCAACCCCTGAAGAGTACACAATCTGCATTGTATTTCTTATAAAAGTTTTCACCTGTCAACCCAAGCAATTGATACCAGTTAGAATAGTGGCAGAGTGGCAGAGGCAGAGAAAATCAACACGGCTCACGGGCTTTTTTTTCCTTTTATAAGGAATATTCTTTTATAAACAAATAAAATATAGAATTGGTGGCCTGAAACTTAATTCCCCTGCCCCCACCCCCCAAAAAAGGTAATTTCACACTGGAAAAAAAAAAAGACATAATATAGGAATTTCTCTTTTTCTATTCTCTTTATATAGTTTCTCTATGTAACCATTATCATGTTTAGAGTAGACAGATTTTCTCTTCGACTGCTACAAACTGTCTAACAGAAAATTGTCTCTAAAACCTTATCTGGATGTAAGTAGTTGCCTAAGTTTCAGAAGCATCCTTTGATAGATGAGGATTACCAGACAAAATATGTGGACACACAATTTGAATTTCAGATAGCAATAAATAATTTTTTTTTAGTATAAGTATACCCTATGCAGGATTGGGGAAATACTTACGTTAAAATATCATTTGCTGTTTACCTAAAGTTTAAATTTAACTGAGCATCTGTATTTCTGTTTGCTAAATATGGCAACCCTGTATGAATAAAGAAAAGACTTGAGATGTCACTAGTATATATAACTATAGTCTTTATTTTTGTAAGCCATGTTGAGTGTTAGTGTAACATGCTCTGAAGGAAGTAGAATTAGGCCTTCAGGTACTATTATTAATTGCTAGAAATCATAAGGACCACTTTTATATATTTTATACATTTCTTTCTGAGAGATCACTGAAATGAAGTGATCTCACCATCTTCTCGTGGTCTTTGTAATGGGACAAGCACTATCAGGCTGCCTCTTAGACTGAAACCATAGGCTCGTGACATTTGTTTGTGTTCTGAAGCTATGGGCTGTGAAGCATTTAGAAACCATTTTATGAAGTATCATTCTAAGGAGTCATTTTGACTACTTCATAAAGGCCACATTTAGATTACTGCTTTATGTTCTGGTCCAAAAAAACATTTCATTGTCTAAAAGTAGCATGCTATGCTTTTAAAAATATCTGTTTCAGGACAACAAACACAAACATGAAATTGCATGTGCTTTTAAAAGGTAAGTCATTGATTGTAATATTAGCCTATGTCATGTCAAATACATGTGAGAATAACATATTAGCCCCTCTACAGCCATATGACCCTATCATTTTAAAATAAAGGAAAATTAACAAGAACAATTTTTCAGGAAAGTCAGAAAGCATACATGTACACATATACACAGTTTTTAAAAGACTAGAGCAAAAGTAATAAAATTACCGAAGTAATTTTCTCTAGTGAAATTATGGTTTATTTTAATTTCTTTAAATGTTCTGTAGTTCATAGATATAAAACAGTGATAGAATATTTCTTTTGTAACAAAAAATAAACATGAAAAAGTTGTTTTCTAAGGTTTTCTTCTTTAAATCTAATAAAAGACAAATTAATGCGAGTGATAAACTCCTTTGCATATTCTGGTTATTAACATTTCCCTACTACTTCACCTCATGCTTGTTTCAGGAAAATAATATCAATTTATAAACTGGAGGAAAAAATTATTCTAACAATAAGCCAGCACTTTACCCTAGGTTGCTGACTATATTAGTCTGCTGGGGCTGCCATAACAAAGTAGCACACTAAGGGCTTAAACAAAAACTGATCGTCTCACAGCGCCCAAGGCTTGAAGTCCAACATCAAGGTGTTGGCAGGGTTGATTCCTTCTGAGGCTGTGTGGGAGAATCTGTCCAAGGCCCAGCTCCGGCATCCAGTGGCCTCAAGCATTTCCTAGCTTATAGATCGTGTCCTCCCTATATCTCCGCATTGCCTTCCCTCTCTGTTTATGTCTAAACTTCCTCTTTGTATGAGAAAACGGTTATGTTGGACTAAGGCCCACCTTAATGGTCTCAGCTTGGCTTATCTACACAAATCCTGTGTCCGAATCAGGTCACATTTACAGATACTGGGCGTTAGGACCTGAACATCTTCGGGGGTGGGGCACAATTCAATCCATAGCAGTTGTATAATTTGGCATGACTGGAAAAGCAATCCTTTTGCTGTTAATAGTGAAAAAAAAAATGCCATAATTTAGCCACTATAGACAAAGGAGGATGTCTTAACTATCATGGTAGGGGACAATAATATTTGTAGCGTGTTAGGAATTGTGCTGTTTCTCCATCTATTTGCAAATGTCCTGGTCCCCTATTGTTACAATCTGAATAGCACACTTTTGTGGAGCGTTTGACATCAGCAGGGCCTCCATAAAAATTCTATTAAAGTTCAGTTACAGAAGTAGTGTGGCTTTCCAGTGACAGGTGACCCCAGCATTTCATGTAAAAAAGAAGCTCTGGGGAGTGGTGACAGAATAGCTTGTTTCTGGAAGGTTCTGCTCATTAATCATAACAGCTTATTTAAAACTGAGAAAACACAGTTGTTATGAAACCTAATTCTTGATTTTATTTTATCATCTACGAAAGCTCTCCCTAATTGGATGTCTGTACCCCGCTGGTGAGAATGTAAAATGGTACCACTGCTATGGAAGACAGCATGGAGGTTCTTCAAAACATGAAAATAGAATTACTATATGATGCTACAATCTCTCACTACCTGGTATTTATCCAAATATAATGAAATAAGAATTTGGAAAACATATCTGCACACCCATGTTCATTGCCTCTTATTCACGATTGCCAAGATGTGGAAGCAACCTGAATGTCCATCAGTGGATGAATGATAAAAAAAAAAATGTAGTATATGCACACAATGGAATGTTATTCAGTTTTCACTATGGATGAACTTGGAAGACATTATGCTAAATGAAAAAAGCCAGTCACAGGACAAATACACTTACGTGAGGTATTTAAAATAGTCAAACTCACAGAGTCAGAGAGTAGAATGGCAGGCTAGGGATGGTGGGGGGACGGGAAATGGGGAGTTGTTCAAGAGATAAAAAGCTTCAGTAATGCAAAATGAGCAAGTTCCAGAGGTCTGCTAGACAGCATTGCACCTCTGGTTAATAGTGCTGTATTGTGCGCTTCAAATTTAAGAGAGCTTATGAGTTTTCTCACAATAAAAATAAAATAATAAAGTAAAATTAAATTGTTAAATTAAAGTAAATTAATTAAATTGTTTAAATAAATTAAATTAAATACTTCTGGGGAAAAAATACCATGGCCCTGAAGGCTTTTCCAGAGTTGGCTGCACTGGTTCTCTTTCTGCCATTTGGCTTAAAAGCTGACTGGCAGCTTTGTGGGCCCCGCCTGAATCACAGCTATGCTGCGGCTGGAAGCACATTTCCTTTCAGCAACCTGTTCTGGGGGACACTGACTCCACAGGTATATGCAGGAAACAGAACAGAGAACATCGACAACAACAAAAAATGTGTGCTGTGTTCCCCCCTGTTTCCTTTACAGATAACTCATAGGTACACTGACATTATGGATGGTGGAGATAGGTATAGTTGACCTTTTACCCTGATATATGATGTTCCATGCAAATATGACAAATTTGAACTCAAGTGTAAATTATATTTCAGAAAAATGTGTTTCCTGCTTATAGTTGTATCCAGAGCATATATTTCACCAGTGTAAAAATCTAGCAGGTTGTCACAACAAATAAAAGAGTGAGTACAGGTGTAATTCCAGCAAAGCTTGGCTCTTTTTCTAGGGTGCTGCCCCCCACAGATGCGCACTTCCCAGAGGGGTTGGACCGTGGCCTGCAATGTCACACAAGTTTTCTTCAAAGGCCTGTAGATTTTAAAACTATGGAACTATCAATTGCTGCTTGTTGACAATAGCAAGGAAACTTACTAGGAGCACTGAATTTATTAGTATTATTTCCTCTTCTCATTTTTTATTAATCACACTGAAGCCAATCAGAGCTTTGTATCAGCATAAGATAAAGTGTTAGTGCAATATATCGATTTAATTGTAGTCAAAGGAAAGAAACATTTTAAAATGTCCTTTCAACACAATCACACAGGAGTATGTATGACTTCCCAAAGGTTTTGATAAATGCTGAACATAATTCATAGATTCCATTACTAATTTAGTAGAACATTATAGATTCAGAAACTTCAGGTTGAAAAATATTGATTAGTCAATTCTCTGAAAGTTCTATTTTTAAAAAATCAATATATGATAACCATAAATATCACTATTTTAGCCATATGCTATGACATTCAAAAGATTTTCTGATTCAAAACCTAAAGAGACATAATTTAATTCCATGTTAATAGTTGGTTTTTATCCATGTAAGTAGTCATTCTTTTCTTTAATCTTTATTACATGCAGAGTAATCTCCTGCCTGTATAATTGTATATCACTCAACTGTTCAGATATCTTTATTGGTTTAGCAAAACTGTTCAAGATAACCATGCTCACAACTTATTTGTCCACCTCTGTCTTTTCTTCCAGTAAACATATCTTGGCTAATTCTTCAACTTTCTCCTCCATATTGATTACTACCACAAGTTGGCCAAACACTATCCTTTTATGACCTTGAAAGTATTCTTATTTGCTTCTATCCCGTATGTTCATATTTGTTGCAATATAGAATGACTCATACCCTCTTCCCTCATGAAGTCAGATTCCAAACCAATACAAACATGTGACATGTAATATTTACTTGTGATTTCTATCAGTTGTTTATTTCATATCTATATATAGCACATCCATGTTATTTACCATCTGGCCTTTCTGGTGTTCCTTAAAATAGTGTATTGGTCATACATAAATAAATAAACAAGTTAATGCAGAGTCACTCCTGAGAAGAAAATTTCAGTGTGATGCTCACGTTGGTGCTATTTGCATTCTATGTCCATGTGTCCACATTGTCCTGATAGCTTCTGATCCAATGCCAATTGCATCCTTGAGACTTGATAGTGAAGATTTGATCAGATTGGGTACTTTGTGACCAGAGCTGTTTTCAACTTGAGCAATGTGGCTATTGTGGCCATAAATAATCCTTTCATTGACCCCGACACATATGATTTGACCAATGCGAGTTCAATGGTACTATCAAAGCTGAGAACACAAAACAGAGCAAGTGGAAAGCCCAACACCACTTTCTAGGAGTGAGATACAACTAACATCACAGAGTAATGCTGGTGCTATATATGTTGTGAAGTCCACTGCACCTTTTTTGACAATTTATTAAAGTATAAATGATATACAAAGAACTACAGATACTTAATGTGTACAATTTAATGATTTCAGACTATGTAAACACCATGGTACCCATTACAACAATCGAGGTAATAAATATATTCGACCCTTTTGAAAGTTTCTTTGTTTGAACCCCCTGAGAAAACCACTGGGCTTCACTTTAACAATGAAGTCATTTGTATTTTATTTATTTGGTTTATTGTTTGTTTTTCTCACTAGCACATAGGCTCAGTGAGGGCAGGGACTTTCTTTTTTTTTTTTTACTTCTCTTCCCCTCAGGAACAAAGCAGAGAAGAGTCTGATACACTGAAGCCAAGCTGAATAATAAAGGTATTTGAATATCAAGTTAAGAAGTATGGAATTCATTCTAATGGAAAAGGAGGGCAAAAGGAGCTTTTGAACAAATGAATGGCATAATCAGGTCAATGTTTTGAGGTAACAGCAAGCATTACCCCTTATCCAACTCATTTAGTCATGTACTATTTCTTTGAAATCATTATTTGCTAAACTGCTCTTGAGCAAAGATCTTTCCTTGCGAATTAGCCCTAATTGCACTGGGTTGGTGGTAGTTTATGTAAACAGCCTTCTCCAACTATTTCCATGAATACTGGGTCTGGGAAATATTAAAAGATATTCCAAGAACCAGAGTCTAATATGAAAATATGCTGTTAAATGCTATAAAATAAAGTCCCTTTCAGGATATTCACAACTCACATTTACTCTTTAAGTTTTACCTAATCAGAATGCCAACTGGAATCTAATAGGAGCATTTTTAAGTCCTCGGACCCATCATATCAAAAGAGCCAGTCTGAGACTGGTCAGCAAACTAACATATCTAAAATAAAAAATAACTTTTAAGTTGAGAAATACTTTCTTCAATTCTTTTGAAAGGTCCTATTTTAGAGTATGTATTAGACTTTTGAAACTCTTACGGGCACACAAGTCTCCAAACAGTTGGCGTTTTTACACAGCACAAGGGAATCTAGGTCACATTAGGTCATTTTTAAGTAACATTTGGGAGGCAGATTTGCCTGGATTAAACTGAATATTTACAAAATAAACTTTTGATGGGGCTGATTCAATTGTCTACCAAATTAGTCTCAAATCATCCTCAGTATGGTATTTACTTGAGGATGAGAGATGAAAAACCTTGTTTACGATGCTGAGTTTTAATGAGACAGCCTGAAGAAAACTTCTGAAATTTGGTACTTCATTTGAACCACCTTTTGTGGCAAATAAACTGTATTATGATATATTGGGTGTTTGTTTGTGTCTTATGTTACTGATTGTAACATATGTAAGGTCTTTAAAAATTAGAACTGCTATTACTTTTTTATTTTTTTTGATTCTGTCTGCTCTATGCATTCTACACTCTGGGAACCATTTTTGCCTTGTGCATCCTTAAGAATACTAGTACTGCAGCATATGTTCTGTGTAATTACTTCGTTCCATAATTTTGTTCACTTTAGTATCTGTTTCTTTTCAGATTTTTGATTTTCATGTGACTAGCAGGAATTATGGTTGCTATTTTCCTCATTCCAAAAATGCTCAGTTGTTCTGGCAAGTATTTTCTTATCATATAAGAATTCATCTTAGTCTTATGGAAATTTCTTTCTACTTAATTGCTGAGATATTGATGATAGTATATTATGTAATTATCTTTATTTTCTCATTAGAAAAAAATTCACCACATTCAATTAAATACAAAATTTACTACTTGGTTCACCTTTCCCATATTCTCCTTTTCATTTTTGCACTAATGATCTCACATTAGTCATGAATGAAAACTCTGTGCGGCTCTAAATAAAATTCAGAATTTTGTACTGCCAAGTCTCATTTGTAAAATTATACCTGCTTCTTTTACCACAACAGCCCTTTCCATAAAACCACTAGTGAATTCCTAAAAAATGTAATGGTAAATTTTCTACATTTTTCCTCCAGCTATTTTCTACCTTTTAACCAAATATACCCTTGACTCTTTAAACCAATTTTCTTTCTTGAATCTATGCTTTTTTCTTATATTATTGAATATGGAAATCTCCATTTGTCTCCCCTTCAGAAAACTACTTAATTCTTATGTTCTTTATCCTTCATGAAGATTTCTCCAATTTAAGGGAAACAAAGTGTGAATATTAACCTTCATTTGTCCACACACAAAAAATGGAAAATATAAAATAAGTAACATATAATCCATGACTTTGTAATTTATATTTATTAGATTGAATTTATCTAGTTATGTAAAATAGTCACATAAAAAACTCAATAGTATCATAACATTAATGGAAATCTGTTCATTCAAAGTCAACGTTCATTAATGTGTACTTTAAAATGGCATATAATTTATAGTGGATTACATCATCTGTAAGAAATATTTAATAATTATAGATTTATGTTAATAAACACATTTAATTTTGAAAGGGGATGATCGTATTGAAAATAAAGCATATCTCCTTTCTATATTATCTTCAGCCTCAGAGACTACAGCTTTTTTTTTTTTTAATTTCTCTTCTCCAGTTGTTAGTCTGCCACCACTGTGGCTTCCTGCCTTGTTTCCACTTCTATTTCTCTCTGACTTTTCTTCAAGTCTCTTTAACTTTAACTACTTTCTTTGCTGCCTACTCCTCATTTTTATTGTTTTCTTTTCCCAAGCCCAATAACCTTTCCCCATTTTTTTTTATTTCTCCTGTGTTCACCACCTTTTTCAGTCTCTTCATACCATCCTCATTCTCTTTCCACTCCTATACTTCTCACAAGTTTTCTCATTTATTCCTCTGCCTTTACTTTAACCGAGGAAGTCTTCCAACACTCGGTCCCTTCACTTTACCTCTTCCTCTAAATTCTCTCATTAAATTCCATTTCATATCGTAATATAGTGTTTGGCCTATCAGAAGACCCTCAATTCATACTGAAAGGATAAATATGCATGTATGTATACATTTTCTCTCATTTACAGCTTTAAATAACAAAATAATATTGTCACTTCCAAATTGATGAACCATGTACTCTCCTCTTTCTTGAATCTATAACTCTCACCCAGGTAATTCTCTTCTTGGATGTGTTATCATAACCTCGAATCCATGCATCTAATATTAAATACATCTTTCCAGCCAAAGTGGAGATATTTCTACTAATAATAGCACTTTCTCTTCTGATGATTACCCAAGTTTGGTATAAAAGTATCACCTTTGCTCATTTATATATGATTCCATTGGGAATGTTGCATATCCATTTTCTTAATCTCTCATTGCAACAAGCCAAATTCTGGCCCTTATTTCTCACTCTTGGATCCCCCAGTGAACCTTTAGCGCCAGGCACTCAGAGCATCTTGCATTTTCCCACTATAATTTATTCTTCACATTATTACTAAATTTATATTTTCTATCTGATTTCATATTACTGATTTTTTCTGCTTAATGTTCTGGATTTCCTACTATGCTAATTTAATTCCTTGGCGTGGCTCACAGAACTTTCAGAACATACCTCTTCACCAACCATCTAAACTGTTCACCACTCCAAGTCATGGTAATCATCAAATTATTTATTAAATTCATACATATGCAACACACCAATCATTTTCCCTAGGTAGCTAATTTGCTGCTCACTTTATCTCTGCCTCTCTCCCCACATAATTCTCCCACCCTGAACTTTCCCTGTCTCTAATCTGTCCTAGTTCTTCAAGCCTGGTTCAAAGCTTCCCCTCAGTGGCGCCTTTCTGCAGTTACCAAAGGCCTCTGAACTCCTGCCACCCTTTCTGTTAGTGTCACATAGCTGTTACAGACCACGTTTTGTCCTTGAGTTGTTAGTCTTGATTCTCCAAATAGACAGTTAGTTCTTTGACGACAGTAACCACATCATATCTATGTCTCCACAGCACCTGTCAACGCAGTGATCTCCAACACATACAAAGTGCTCAGTGAATCACTGTTGATCATGTGCTGAATCCAGGGAGAAGCAATTTTCATTGTTAGTTCACTTGTTCGGTTGCATTTTTTTAAAGCCAGAGCTTCTAAAAGTGTGATCCATGACCAGCTGCATTAGCATCATTTGGGAACTTGTTAAAAATGAAAATTTTAAGATGATCCCAGATCTACTAAATCAAAAACTCTGGGGGTAGGGCCCAGAAATCTGTGTTTTTCAAGCCTTGAGTATTTATGATACACACTATCATCTGAATCACTGCCGGAGATCAATCATCTAGTCGTCAGAGCAATATTTCCAGATAAAATAGCACTGGGCAACACAAATGGTTAATTTACCAAGCTTTTATTTTTCAGAACATTCTGACCTGCATAAAACAAGGCAAATGGTGATTAGCAATGTACTTTCCGTGATTCAGAAAGCTTAGATGATAATGGAAAAACAGCCTATTTGTGCAATCATTTTTCTACAGCTAAAAGGTTTTGCAGTAAAGGTTAATATTCTGTTTAACTTTTGTCTTGTTCTTCTCCAAAACTGACTTATAATGCAGTTCTGAAATTGGAATCTTAAGTACAGGGGCTATTGTTGAAAGCACAGTCTAGCTGCCCCATACTGCAAGACATTTGGAAAGATTTAAGATGCAAACGTTATATTCAGTTACCCATTCACCATTTTTTGAATAACCTCACCTCAGGGGCTCTGACTAGGAGTGAGATCAGGAACAGAGACTACAGACATTGAAGCTGAGGACCTCAGAAAGGCCATGACCTGCTCACAAGGTTTTAAGCGTAATTTAGGCAATTCAATGTTGATCTGTAATCTGTTCAGGGGCCAAAGGGAAGCCATCAACCCCAGAGATGTAGTAGTCAATTTTACTTCCACCTAACTGGATGGTGTATTAGTCAGGGTTCTCTAAAGAAACAGAACCAGTTAGAGATAGGTAGGTAGCTAGATAGATAAATAGATGGTATGTAGGATCTAATAGGAGATATATGTAGGGTGTAATAGAAGATATGAGAGAGATTCATTTTAAGAAATGGGTTTACATAATTCTGGGGTCTTTCAAGACCAAAATCTGCAGAGTAGGCTGGAGACAAGAAAGAGTTAATAGTCTGGAGGCATTTTCTCTTTCAGTAAACCTCAATCTTTTTTGGCCTTCAATTGATTGGATGAGGCTAGTGTTTACGGAAGGTAATGCTTTACTCAGTCTACTGATTTAAAAGTTAATTTCATCTAAGAAATATCTCCACAGAAACATCTATCCTGGTTTCTGAGTGAACATCTGGGCTCCACAGACTAGCCAAGTAGACACACAAAATTCACCATCACAGGTGGTAAACTGCCTGAGGCCTGGCACTTGTTATAAAGTACTTCAGATTTTCTCCACATATTTAACTAAGAGGTACTTTTCAGCTTTAATCTCAAGTGGAAGTACATATTCCAGGTGACTTAAAGAGAAAAGATTCAGTTGTTTGGGGGATTTTTTTTTTTCAATTCTCTAGTCTAGGGCACAATTTTTCTTACCAGGTTTTGAGGTGAGAGGAAAGTTCTTTTCATTCATGGCAGTAGATGAAATTTCCTAGGAATGCTTTTATAAAATACCAATAGTCTCACCTCACACCAGTTAAATCAAAATGTCAGGGATAGGGTCCAGGCACTGACATTTAATAAAAGTTCTTCGGTGAACCTGACGTGCATTCATATTTAAGACTCTCTGCTCTAAATAAAGAAAATCTTCCCCAGCATGTCCTACAACTCCAGTCATCAGCCAAATCTGATATTGCAATATTTGAGAAAAATGATCAGCAAGTACAGAGGGTTTGGTCAGAGCACATTAGACCGGACCCTGCGATGCTGAGAAACTTGGAATGACGAAACTGCTTCCCAAGAATCCGAGTCTTCCTTTGAGCTTCTCCAGACCACTTTCTCTCCTCCTTCCCCTTCCTTTTCCTCCTTTCTTGTCCTATCTTGTCCTCCCTCTTTTCCCCTTCCCTTCCTTTACTCCTCCCCCTATTCTCCTTCTCCCAGGTTTAGGGGTGGCAGCATTACTGACTTAGAGTTAATGGTAGAGATTTTATCCTTGCTCTCTAACTACCCCTAGGTTTTGGAAGAAACCTGTGAACCTGTCCTAGGAGAGTCGTGAGACTGATAGATGCTGGATTAAAATATCCCACCAAGGGAGTGGAATTCAGGGGCTTAGTGTACTTCATTATATGATTGTGTTAACCAATGTTACCTCAATAAACTTAATTAAAATATATATATATATATATATATATATATATATATTATATATATATAAAGTTCTATTTAGACCACTTTATCTATATTATTTATTTATAAATTAAACGTGAATATTTATGATTTTAAAAATGGTAGAAACGAAAGGGTGGTGAAGATTTGGCAAGGTTTAGTTTTCTTGTGCAGTGTAACTGGCTAAATTGTCAGCTTCCCAGAATAAAGGGCTACTCGAATGCAATTCAGGGATCAATGCATTCGATCACCTGGGAGCCTGTTAGAAAGGCAGTCAATTCTCAGACTCTGCCCAGATCTACTGAATCACCATCTCTGGAAATGGGGCCCAGCAATCCTGTTTCGGCAATCTCTCCAGATGACCATAACACATGATAAAGTTTGAGAATCCCTGGCATGGATTACAGTTAATGGATTACCCCTGGCTCTCTCCTCACTTCACTCTATTTCTAATGTATTTTCTACCAGATTTTATTGGTATTTATCTGGATATATTCATTTAAAACTGATTCTGATGAATTCATGATTTACTTCTAATTATTTTTTCAGTGGCTGTGCTAAGTTTTCTGAGTCAATAGCCAGTTCATCTGTAAATTATATTACTTATCATGCATTGTTTTATTTTATTCCCTAGTAATACTTTAAAAACAATAGTGACTGTACATTGGTGTCTTGTTATTCTTTTGTGGGCATTTTTCAGAGATTAAAAAAAATTTTTTTCTCAATCTGTAATTCTTCTATTTCCTTTTCTTATCTTATTGCACTAGCTAAAACTTCCACTACTGTGTTTAAAAGGAATATGACAGGGCATGTCTTTGCCTTTTTTCTTTATCATTTTTATATTGCAATATAATTGACATGCTAAAATTTGTTTCAAAAAAAAGCATTTTTCACCAATTTTATTCATAACTTTTTCAATTATGATTGGATGTTGAATTTTATCGAATGCCGTTCTCTAACATCAAATAATATAATAATTTTATTTTGATCTCCTTTAAACTAATCATAAGAATTCATAATAGGGACTATCCTAGCAATCACAGAATGACCACTTAGTCACAGCACTTATAAAATATAACTGTACTTGTTAATTTTCTACATTTTTGCCTCAATAGTCAAAATAAAAATATTATTTTTGTGTTCTATTTAACAGGTAACAAGTTTTGAAGATTTCCTACTTTTTTATATGACCTATAGATTATTTAAATTCTTCAGAATTATCTTTTCTAGAAGTCTTGAAAACTTGAAGCTATCTGGATAACTTTAAGTATCTATTAGAAAATTTTCTCAATAATTCCATAGATAATAAACTACATTTGGCTCCTATTTTAGTAATATTCAATAATTTACATCTTCCTTGAAAATAATATATTCTTCCAGACTTTAAAAATTACAATGTATTTCAATACAAAGCATTATCCAGTAAATTTAACGTCTATGTCTGCTGCCTTTATATTCCTGCTTACCCTAATTTGTGTGCTTGTCTCTCTTTAATTTCTTTGATAAACAACGTAGATGTTTATTACTGTTGCACTATGAGCTTTTGGATTTATTAAATTTTGTATTGCTTCTTAGTTTTCTATTTCCTTAATCTCTGCTTACATTATTATTTTCTCCTGCTTTTGTATGTTTGTGTCATCTTTGTATAATTCTTTTTTAAAGTCAATGTTTTTATGTTTATTTTCATTTTTATATAACAATAATATATTAAAGAAGGTAATAAAGGTGCTTAATTTTATGTACTGTCCTCTAAGTACACCTTTTAAAATATCCCAGAGGTTTTTATATGTATTCTTCTCATTTATTTAACTTTAACAATTATTTCCTTTTTTGGCTATAAAATTATTTACTTTCACCTTGTTAATATGATTTTACTTCCGTTATTTATTTCTACCTTAATAATACTATTTCTGTATCTCTAACCTACACTAATTCTGTCTTTTAGAACTTACTGATGTTCAAATCTGAAAAAAAAAATTATGGGTGGTTGGAAAGAATATGATTCTCTGCAGAGGATAAAGTATGTTATATATCTCTTGAAATCCTTTTTTATCTTTGACTTACTTATCTGTGATCAATATGGTCTTTCAAGGACTAGAGAGAAGAAATAACTTTCACACTATCACTGATTTTCTGTCAACTTGTAGCTATAACATTTTCTTTGGTTTTTAATTCATAGGTTTCAGTACTAAGTCACTTGCTTAGGTTCATTTCAATAAAATATAAGTTCTCTTATATTGTTTTATGTAACCTTTGCTTAAAGTTTAGTATTAGTATTGCATTTCATTTTATGTTTGTGTCTGTCTGATGATGAATCTGCCTTTCCTTTGAATTTTGAACTACTTATTCTATTTTATGTGTGTAACTCATAGAAAATACATACTTCCATTTATAATTTCCTTTTGTCTTTTTATTGTCTATATTTTGCTCTATAGCCTGTGGTTTTTTTTTATTTCCAATCTCCCCAAATTGCCCTTGTTTTTTATTATTATAGTCTGTAACCATTTTACTAGTTTTCTAAAATTTTTACTTGTAGTATTTAATATCTTCATTCAATTTTGGATGAAGATTATACTAAAGTATATGTTTGAATGGTTTCAGTGCTCACCATTGCTCCTTGCAATAAAAACTTCCTTATTTACAAATTTATTTTTATTCAGTCTTCAATTGGCTAATGTATTTCTTTAAGGAATTTTATTTTGTTTTGCCACCATCGAAGATACATTACTGATCTTCTTCCTGCATCTTTGTATACTTGAAAATCATTTAATGTTAACTTAAATCTATGGACAATATCAGGAAAGGTTAGATTTTAAATTCTTGATCTAGCACACTTTCAAAATACTGTAATCAATGTTCTACTTTTGTAATGGTTATAGAAAATATATTGGAGAACAGAATTGGGTTTTTTTTTTTAGATAATATTTATTCTGCTAGGTTCCATGTAGAAGTCTTGGTTTATACTCAAAATTTAATAATTCCAGTGAATTATGCTTCGTTACTACCATTTCTTTCATTTTAGTGGACATCTACAGCTCTTGTTATCAATAGATTTGATTTCTTTAGCTTTATTAACATTTTTCTACTCTGCCTTTGAATGATTTTCTCTTTTGCTTCTAATTATTTTCTTCAGAAATACCACATAAGCTTATTTTGGAGAGCCATCATCTCCTGGGTAGCATTTAATTGGATAGCTATCATGTTTTGATCACCTTCCTCTCCATGGCTTTTAATTTTGCATTCTATATATTTTTCACGTGTGGCCTCTGTCACTGGTATGTTTTTCATCCACATTAGTTAGGAATTACACTTCTTTTAGTCCTTTTATTAGTATTATTTCAAAATCTTTATTAGTATTATTTCTTTCCTGTCTTCCTTTCCTACTTCTGCCAATACCTTTTTCATTTTAATACAGTAACATTTAATCTTTCATTGAGTTGATTCTTAACTTTTTTTAGTGTTAAGCAATACACTTACATTTTTCTTCTGTTTCCTGTATAAATTTTCTTCAGAAATAACTTTCACTTTCATAATTGAATTGAAGCCTGCAATTCCACCAACACCTTCCACTGAATTCTTTCCCTTTACTGTCCCTTGGTGCTTTGAAGTATTTCCAATTATGCCAAAGACAATTTTATAAGAGATAACTTATTCAGGAAAAATACAGGTATCTAAGTATTTGTGAAAAAGTCTACTTGTATTATATACAAAATTTGAATTTTAAAATTAATGGGGAAACCTAGAGAACTTGATAAAAAAAAAACACAGATTTATAAATATTTATTTGAGGCAACTTGCTAGGCTTCCGAAGGCAAACATTTCAAATGATGTTATTGTCACTGCAACCTCACCCCATTACCCCATTACAAATGCATCTGTAAGCTAATATCTATCTTATATCACAAAAGCTGCCAACATAAAAATCAAAGCACAATGGAAAGATCCACTGTCCTCTCCCTCGCAAAACCTACTGTGAGTACAGATGTTTGCACACCTATTTTTAAGTGTCAAGAATTAAAATGCTTGATTTTGAAATGTTTGCAAACTGATGTTTCATTTGAACTAAAACCAAATAAGCAATACTATAGTTTGTCTAACACATATTTTAAAACAGACATTCTATTGTAAAGGAAACTTTATTAGAAACCTCATTTGAAGCTTCCATTCCTAGAATATGCTCATAATAACAAAGCAGAATCAGCAAACATAAGTGTTTTTCTGAATGTATGAATTTTTATAATGTCTTCCAAACATGAAACATGGACTCTAAAACCTGAAATCTTTTTGTTGTAAACAAGTGCCTAATGACAAAGTATATAGAAGTGACTTCCAAACTTGTACTGAGAGGAAAATAATTTGAATATAAGGCCAGAGAAGAAATAATCTTAGAAGATCATGTTAAAATTGTTAAAATATATGGAATATGTTGAAAGTAACAATATAGAAGAAAAATAAATGGCACCTTTGGTCAGTGGCTAATCCATAGCTATAGTAACCTCACCTGTAGGCAAACCAAGAGCAGTCTCCTGCCCCACTGTCCTTAGCAGGAGCCAGAGGAATCACCTCCACCAGCACTGCATGAGAGGACTTGCTTTCCCAGCTCCCTGTCAGCAACAGGTGTAAAAATTTAATTTGCATGCATGGGGCAGGGGGCCATATGGGAAGTCTTTGTTCCTTCACATTACTAACACTTCCTAAAAAAATAGTCTCAATTTAAAAAAGTTTGTTATCCATATCTGACAAAAATATTGTTTTTGTGCTTTTGATTTTGAATTTACCTATGAGTGAAGTTGAATACCTGCTAATAATATTTGGACATTTCTATTTCTCTTAGATGACTGTCTACTTATATTCTCTGCCTATTTTTTTATTGGGTTGTATGGCTTTCTGTATAGTATTAAGACATTAATACTCCTCCATTATCTTTATTTCATTTATCTATCGTTTTGTTCATAGCTTCTAGCTGTCTGCTTGATAAAGGTCTACATTATCCATAGATTATATATATATTCTCCTTGATTTTCTATTTTGCAAGGCTATTTTTGCTTTGTTTTGCTATTTAAATCTTTGAAATATTTTTTGTAGTATAATTCAAAGTCCACATTTACCGTTTTCTAGATTAGCACTATTTATTAAATAACTTTTTACTGCATTGTACTATACATTTTATCATATCTTACATTCTTAAATATACTTGGATGTTTTTCAAAATTCTTTATTATATTCTTTTCTTCTATTTTTGATTAAAACGAAATATATTCTTTTTATTATTTCTTGATGAGTCTTAGAAATGTAGTTTATATATTTATAATAATTTTATTTAATGAAGATTCCAGTAGATCTCTTAATTTACATGTTAATATAGAGATTTACATATCATGATAGGTCTTCCCATTCAAGAAAAGATCTGCATTTCCACTATAAGATATTTATTATGGTAATCTTCAAAAATGTCTTTGCATCTTTCTTGTTAATTTTTTCCTGAGACTTTTATAGTTATATCATATTATAAAAATCATTTTCCCCATTTTTTAAACATAGGTAACAAAAAAATCTTTAACATTTTTCTAGTGTCCATATAGCTTACAAATTTTTTGATTAATTTTTGCATTATTTTACATTAGTATCCTGAGTCTTCTATGTATGCAAAGATATAATCATCAAAAAGATTATTTTTCCCAATGTTAGAACCTGATATTTTATTTTCTTCTCTCTTTACACTTGATGATGATCATGACAGCTTCCAACTCTCTCCCTAATTTTAACTGAAATTATTTTATTATTTTGCTAATGTAGATAAAATTAATTGCTCTTATTTTGTTAAGTTGCTTTATTATATTTAAAGGGCTTTCTTATTTTGCATGTTAAGTATTTTTAGCAAGAATTATTTAATTCTCTCAAAGACTTTTTTTCTCATCTATGCATAGATAGAATCAGCACCAATAGCTACAGTTTCTATGTCATTTACAATCATCTAGCTCTTGAGAAAAGGTGGGACACGGATATTTCCAGAAAAGCCTAATGCTCTTAACAAAGCTCTTCACTGTGATCAAGGGCATCTGAGTCTTGTTTGTCATATAATATTGGTCTCAGATAATATTTGCACTTCCATTTGCAGAAATCTATTCATATCAAAATAGGTCCTCAATAACACATTTCCATAATAAATGTGAATTATGTTTCAATGTCTAATTACATCTATTTAAACCCTTGTTGCACGCCAGGTCTCTTAGAGTAAATTTAACCTTCTGATCAATAGTGCTGATTCTCTTGTGTTCTAAAGACCCCAAGTAGTAATTTTCTGACTTACTTTCAAATCCTTCTTTGTCAGACTTTGTCACATTTTAAAGTTGTCAATATTTAAGGACCTGATTTTTCTATTTTGAAGCCCTTTTCTCTCTTTAGTTACAGCCACTTTTCTTGCCCCCACCCCCAAATTGCAAAAAAATATAGTTTTTCATAAATTGTTTTTTCTATTTTCAGGACTTGTTTTCCTAGAAAATTTTCAATCAAAATTAAACCTAAATACATGACAGTATATTATCACATATTTTTGTTAACAAAACATCTTTCTTTCGGTTCCCTTAGATCACATCATCTGCAAAAATTTTGTCACTGAAGTGTCTTTCAGATTCTCATTATGTCTTTGCTTCTTTTAAAAACTGGGTTTTATTACCCATTCCTAGGTTAATTTACAAATCTTCATAATGTGAAAAATCTTTTGAAATCAGAGAGAATTGGGTCAGAATCTTGGCTCCACCATTTACAAACCATATAACCTTAAGAAATACTACTAAGCTAAATGGGCATCAACTAAAAATGTATATGTACTCCATGTATTTATTCAATTTCTCTTAATTGAACTTTAATAAAGTAAACCAAATCCTAAGAAAATTAATTATTGGAATGTTAAACCAACTATAATGTGATTGAAGTATTTTATACAACAAATTGTTACTCAAAATACTCAAATAGGGCTTAGCATTATAACATATTTGATTCAGTAATTATAGGTAGTGTATACCTTGTATCTATAAATCTTTTGGCCTGAAATCATTCTATGGTTTCAATATCGAAAATAATTGAGATTCTTCTTTCTTTTTTTTTTAAAGCGAGGCAACACTTGGTTGACGTCACAGATTGCAAGGACCTTGTCAGCTTACAATCCCTTATATTTTATTTTTTATGCTTACAGCACCTGGCCTTCCTAGGTGGTCTCCCATCCAAGTACTAACCAGGCCTGACCCTGCTTAGCTTCCGAGATCAGACTTGGGATCAGGCTGGTTCAGGGTGGCATGGCCGTAGACTGAGATTCTTCTTTCAAATTTTGGGGTCTGAAGGATTAGCATCATAGGAAAACAGATTACATCTGAGAGTATGACTATTCTTAAACATATGCAAAATTTAAAATATTGCAACTAGAGATTTAAGTGAACATAAATGTTGATTATAAAACATCTATTACTGATTACAGAGAATAGGTCTTCGAGAGTTATACAAATAACTGTATTAATTTCTTAAAGCTCTGATTACTGCTTTCCCTTTGCAACCTCTCAAAGAACAGAGAAATTCATTCCAGCAAGTCTTCACAATGGTTCATGTCGTGCAAATTGTCTTTGAAAATATTACGAAATATGAACCACCCACAATATTGAGAAGATATTTTAGCCACATTTTTTGTATGGAAACTTAGTTTTAAGGAGTGACTATGTCACTAGACCAAAGTGATAAATCTAATAAGTAGCAAAGTGCTTTTCCATTCTGCATACATACTCCTGGCAGATGACCAGCTCATGAATTCTTGAATGGTTATGGTAATGAGTTGTTTGTTTCTCAAGGCAACTAAATTATTATCAACACATCATATAATTTCTCAGCAACCTATAATGGATAGATCCCACTGTCTCATCAAGAACTGGAAAAGACTATTCATCATCACATTAGTCTCTAACCACATCCATGAGTTCTTCTGCAAAGGCTTTACTGAATCTGGTTCTCTCTCTATCCTAGCCTGGAGAATTACTATGCACTGATTCCCAGAAAGAAATATTGACTGTAATATTAGATAGGATACTTCAAAGTGTACCTCCAACTAGATCGAACCAATCACTTCTGTCCTGGACAGTAGATTAGCCTTAAGATTAGTTTCCCTTTCTAATTGGCCTCCCTGTCTAATAATGCTAAGAAAGAGAGATAGAGAGACAGAGAGGCAGAGAGGCAGAGAAGGAGAGGGAGAGGAGAGGGAGAAGGAGAGGGAGAGGGAGAGGGAGAGGAGAGGGATAGAGGGAGAAAGGGAAAGAGGGAGAGAGGGGGAGAGGGAGAAGGAGAGGGAGAGGGAGAGAGGGAGAGAGGGAGAGAGAAGAGAGAAAGAGAAGAGAGAGAGAGAAGAAAGAAAGAAAGGAAGAAGAGAGAGAGAGAAGAAAGAAAGAAAGAAAGAAAGAAAGAAAGAAAAAGAAAGAAAGAAAGAAAGAAAGAAGAGAGAGAGAGAGAGAGAGAGAGAGAAGAGAAAGAAAGAGAAAAGAAAAAAAAAAGAAAGAAAGAAAGAAATGCTGGAATGCTGGGTGTGATATCTGTGTTTATGTTTGGATGTAATGTAATAAATGAACATACAATTCATTAAGAAATATGTAAAAGAACCAATATTCGAATTCAACCATTAAAAACACATAGACTTATCCTGAGTCTTATCCTTAACCTGGTCACCCAGCTTTCCAGGAGGCCACAAACCCTGAAACTAATAATGATTCTGAGTTAAAGAAGACCAGACTTGTTTGTAAATAAAAACTTTTATTAAGAAACTACTGTTTTTGCTCCATTTTAGCATTACTCCAGTTGTATAGTTGTCCTGTGCTTGTGCAAGTAGCAATGGTACAGAGACAGGAAAAAAGCTGTAAGAATTCACATTTGAAAAATGATCAGAATAAGATCTTCTGTCTTCAGTAGTGTCATGGAACTACTCTGTGTCCATCAGTTGCAAGCAGCAACTTTGAGGTTAATCAGGTTCCCGACAGACAATAATTCCTTACTTTGGTGTGACATTAATAAATAAGGAAATTCCAACTGGACTTGGAGTGATTGTTTCAAAGGCACAGCGTGATGTGTAGTGATGATTAGCAGCAAAAGGAATAGCATCTTCTATAGCAAAATGGCTAGTAGCCACAGCAGCCAGAGCCATATCCACATCCATAGCCACAGCCATAGCGGGAGCCATATCCACAGCCATATCCACAGCCAGAGCGATAACCACAGCCGTATCCAAAGCCAGAGCGATAGCCACAGCCGTATCCACAGCCAGAGCCATAGCCACAGCCATATCCAGAGCCGTATCCACAGCCATATCCACAGCCATATCCACAGCCAGAGCGATAACCACAGCTGTATCCACAGCCAGAGCCATAGCCACAGCCATATCCAGAGCCGTATCCACAGCCATATCACAGCCATATCCACAGCCATATCTACAGCCAGAGCCAGAGCCACAGCCGTATCCACAGCCAGAGCCATAGCCACAGCCATATCCACAGCCAGAGCCATAGCCACAGCCATATCCACAGCCGTATCCACAGCCAGAGCCAGAGCCACAGCCATATCCACAGCCGTATCCACAGCCAGAGCCACAGCCACAGCCCCCACAGGAGTTTCCGTAGTAGCTGAGACACATGGTGTCAGGAGGTGAGGGTTCAGTTGAGGTGGAGGAGGGTATTTCTGAAATCTGAGGATCACCTACTTATCCAAGTCCTTTATATACTTCCAGGGGTGGATGGGTCATACCTCACATGGGCCCTGTTCTCTCATTTTACAACTATTTGTCTAACATGAGCTCATTCTGTGTACAACAATTTTGTCAGACTGTCATAATTTATTTACTGCTATCCTGGACATTTTCTCAAGCCTTAAAACAAAATCAGGATACATTTCCTAAGCACCCACGCTTAAAAGACCATAATTTTACCTTTAATAATTGCACTAAGGGACCACGACATAACACTTCACCAAAGTATATTTGACCTGCAAACGTGTGTTTATTTCTTAGCCCTTTCAACATCTTAGAAATCATCTATTAAACATGAAGTTACACTCACTACTATTAGTATCCTCTTCCTCATCATCAGCATCATCATCATCATCATCATATCATTTTGGGGTTTTTTTTCTGTCTTAATATTTTTGGGTTTTTTCCCATCATAATCACTTTTCATGGATCTTGGACAAGGAACTGAGTATTTCAACATGTTACATACACTCCTGGAAATATTCTCCTCCTCTCTGCAGTAAAATTTGCCTATCCCCTACATTTCCAGTCAGGTTATAACATTTCCTTCTTTGGGCCAAAAAGTTTTGTTAAACTCCTAAAGGGTAAGTTATGTAAAATTTATTACTGATCGCTTAAACGAAAAGGACAAACTTTTCCAAGAATTTCAATTTAAAGTAAGGAAAAATGCCTTGGTTTAATAACTTGTTTATTAAAGTCCAGTTCCTAAATGGCCACCTGTTCACGAGTTTTCTGACTGGTCTCGTGTTTGTGCTATATATCCATTCTCCACATTAAATGTAATCAATCACTGTTCATACTTCCAGACTCCATAATATTTTCTTGATTTTATTCTCACCTGTCTTCTCCATCAAATAATATTTTAGTAACGATATTTACTTATACTACTCTTGTTGGATACCTTATAATCATGATGTTAATAATAGCTGAAATTTTCATGGTATTTATTATTTGTCCTTACTTTTAACTTGATATTATATTTCCCCCTTGTTTCCCTGACAAGTGGACTTCTTAGTTCATTAAATTTCTTTCATTGACAAATCTTTCTTTATTTTTTCCCAGGTTTGGGGCTTTTTGTGGTTACTTTACCCTCCATCTTTGCTTTTCCCTTTACACACTAGTAAATCTCATCTGTTACCACTGATCCAATTTCCATATATATACAAGGACTCCTAAAACTAGAGATCTCTGCAGCTATCTGGGTATAATCAGAAGATGGAAACCATCTAGTAGGTTAAATAGATAAAGGTTAATGTAAAAAAATTATTAGAATACTCAAGGAAGAAAGAACTTAGAAGAGCACCCCTGCCTACTGGATAGGAGAGAAGTTCAGTGGTTCGGCCAGTTACCGGGCAAGCAGGAGACAACTCAGGGTGAAAAAACAATTAGCAACAGGCGGTGTGGAAGTGGAGAAGGTCTGGGGAGACCTGGAGCACAAGCAGACATGGGAGAGCAGCCTGTATAGGAAATCCAAGTGTCTGTGTGTGCAGAAAGCCTATGGAGACTCATGGATGAGAAATCTTCAAGGCCCTGGGTTTCATCAAGAGGGGCGTCAAATAAAGGTTATTGCCAGACTGAAGCTCCAACATCACTGAGGATCCAACCTATTCTGGACCCATTGCTGAGTAGATCTTCACCAGCTGTCCTCATGGCCATATTGCTAACACCATGTACTTCCTTCCAAGGCTGCAGCCAAAAAATGCAGAACTGCTTTCTTCTACAATATCTCTGCAGCAGCCTCTACTGAGAAAGCTTAATGCCCATGCTCATACTAAACAAGACATGCTTAAAGAAAGTCCATCTTAAGTTATCACAGAGCATATGCTAAAGGGTGAGCTTGAAGCTCAGAGGCAGTAAGGTGATAACTTGTACATCTCTCTTCAAAGTTTCAGAAGCTCTGTGGTAAATACAGCTTGTCATGGCAAACAAATTGATTCATTTCCTGGCTGAGCTATTTACTAATTATTTGACCGTGGAAAATGTCCTTAAGTTTATAAACCTCAGTTTCTGCAACTGTTAAATAAAAATAACTACATGGTATTTTAAAATTTATTGAGAGACTATAGAAAAGATATAGGAAATACAAAGGGTATAGCCCAGATCCTAATACATAGTAGAGACAGTACATTCTCTTTATTTTTCCCTTTTCTTTTATCTAAGCATAAGCATTTCCAAATAAACAGCTTTTCAAAGATCTATGTTTACTTGTACGAATATATTTATTATACTAAAAATTAAAGTATAAGATTTTACTTTATAGTTGCTATGGTTTTAGTGTATGTGTGAGTACGTGTGTGTGTGTGTTAATGTTTTTCACAATGACTTTTTAAAAGTGACCCAATTCCTTTAGAAAATGAACTACCTCATGTGTAATTGGCCTCACTGTACTTTGCCTGAAGCATTTTAAACAATAACATTTTTCTAAAAATACAGACGAAAACAATATGTCACAAAGCTTGGCTTCACGCTTATTCTGAGGCTCAGTAAGCATGAACATCTATTGAAATTAGAAGTACCGAACTTGAAAACAGGTCTACATGTTTGATAGGGAATAAGTAGTCTGCATTCCAAGATTGTCATAGGATTGCTATGTAAAAGTAAAGTCAGTCTCCTTTGGGAAGGTGACCATATTCCAGTTGAAGATTGCAGCAAAGATGAGTAATGTGTCATTCATCATAAAATGATCCTTCCTGATTCATGACTTTCTAAAGGTACTATGAGAACCACATGTATGCAAATATACTTTCCCCCTCTTTAACCTCTTTCTACTTAGATGTCAATTCAATCTGAATCAAATGTAATTTGATCTGACTCCTCACACAACTAGGCAGTATTCTCTACCTTTAAAATGCTTGATCTGCTAAAAAAAATTCCACGTTCTGATGTCTATATTTGAGCCTTTAACCCATTCAGTGAAACTACCAGAAAGTGAATTATGAATGTCATTTAGCAAAGTTGAATCTTGGAAAGTTTGTTTCCAAATCAAATTGTAATTCTAAATTTTCTTGACCTAACACAATCTATAATACATCTCCAAAGACGCAAGCAACCTCTCCTTGAATATTTTCAGTGTTGAGGAATTCTCAACTTCTTGTTTTAAATGATGCCATTTTACTGGGAAGTCTTTTCTTAGTAGTTTCTCTACAATCCAAATTTCTCAGAACTCACCATCAGAAGAGTTCCTAGTGTCAAGATCCTTCCTTGCATGCACAATACTTCTGTCCCTGATTCCTCTCCCATAAGTCTCTAATATTGCCTTTGGTTAATGTGAAATATTTCTATCTTGCCTTTTCTAGTTTAAGCTTCTGCAAATGCTACAGCCTTACTTTGCAAATATGGTTGCTACCTCATGTCAACCATCATGCCTTGTCTCTTCTATAATAAAATATTCAAAATATATTCATCATCTCTGACCATCTTCCAAAACTACAAAGTTGTTTCTCTTACCTCTTTCCTATTGTTTTTAAGAATACTGCCACATTTTTCAGTGACTCTAACACTATGCCTTACAGATTTTGTTTAAATTATAAGATCAACTTTTTTTTTAATTAAAGTAGGAAGAAGTGTTAAGGATCAGACAGATCCATCTGGCTCCTGTGTGTTTTAATTTCTTCATGTCATCCAGAATAAGTAGTAATGTTGCCCGTATTCAGACATTCTCAGAGCTAGATAACCCCTTCTGGCACTAAAATCCATTTTCGGCCATTATGTTTATAAAACTGTCACATATTAAGAAGATAGCCTCCTTATAATTTCAAACACGTTCCTCTAATTCTGGCTCCTCAAAGCAGGAAGCTAATATTAATCTGTGTTCCATGTAACATTTATTTAAATATGGGAAGGGGAGGGAATAGTGCCTTTAACACAAAATGTTGTGGGATATATACTTCTAAGTACTCCCTCTCATACCCTCCTCCTCCATTCACCTCACTCTCTGAGCTGCCCTTTCAAATTTCCAAGTCCAGACACTAAAACATTCCCTTCAACTATTCCAATATTCTCTAAAAAAAAATACTTTTTTCTTTCTTCCACAGTCCAATCCACTCACAGGTGGAAATGGTGTGTATTTGGGTTTATAGTTGATATGAAATGTTATAAAGAAGCAGAAAAGGAATGAAGAAGTTGCAAAGACAAGGACAAATAGATGGATTAACCAATAAATATCTTAAAATAAAATCGAGACAAATCTTGACTCCTTAGACTATCAGGCCATCTGGCCCCTATCTACCACCCAGCCTTGATTTTTCTGCCTTCCTGTCACCTGGACCTCCTTACAGTCCTAAGTACACTGAACTATCTCCTTACAGCTTTTACACTGTTCTCCCCTCTGCCTGCATTAGCCCTCCCCCAGTTCTGACACCTACCCATTAGACAAATGTCAGCTTAGTTGTCATTTCTTCAGACACTTAACTGGATCTTCCTATCTGAAACAGCACCATATGATTTTTTTTAATTAAACTTTCTTCTTTGGAGTAATTTTATATTCACATCAAAGTTGAACAGAAAGTACAGAGATTTTTACATACACCCTCTGCCCCAACCCATACATAGCCTTCTCCATTATCAATACCCTCCATCAGAGTGATATATTTGCACCATTTTCATTTGTACTATATCCTCGTTTGCCATCTGTATATCTTCTTTAGTGAGGTGTTAAAGTCTTTGGCCATTTTTTAAATTGGGTCGTTTGTTTCTTATTGTTGAGTTTTAAGAGTTCTTGTATATTTTAAATAACTGTCCTTTATCAGATATGTCTTTTGCAAATATCTTCTCCTAGCTTGTGGCTTATCTTCTCATTCTCTTGCCATTGTCTTTCACAGAGCAGAAGTTGTTAATTTTAATGAAGTCCAGCTCATCCATTCTTTCTTTCATGGACCATATCTTTGGTTTTGTATCTACAAAGTCATTGCCTAAACTCAACATTATCTAGATTTTCTCCTATATTAACATCCAGAAGTCTTATAATTTTGCATTTTACATTTAGGTCTGTGATCTTTTTTGAATTAATATTTATGAAGGTGCAATGTTTGTTTCCAGGGTTTTGTTTGTTTGTTTGCATGTGGATGTCCAGTTGTTTCTGTATCATTTGTTGAAAAGACTGTTTTCCTCTGTGTTTTCTTTACTCCTTTCTCAAAGATCAGTTAATTATATAAGTCTATTTCTGGAATCTCTATCCTGCTCCATTGATCAACTTTTTTCACCTATACATACTGCCTTTATGACTATAGTTTATACTGTCCTGAAGTCAGATAGTGTCAATTCTCTATCTCTGTTATTCTCCTTCAATGTTGTGTTGGCTATTCTGGGTCTTTGCCTCTCCATATAAACTTTATGTTTGCCAACATCCAAAAAATAATTTGTTTGAGACTGCTTTGAATCTAAGATGAAGTTGGGAAGAAATGACATCTTGACAATATTAAGTCTTGCTATCCATGAACATGAAACAACATCTTTTGACCTTTTGTTGTTTCTTAATTTCTTTGAAAAAGTTTTGTAGTTTTCTTCATATAGATTATATACAATTTCTTAGATTTTACCAAAGTATTCTATTTGGGGGCTGCTACTGTAAGTGGTATTATGTTTTAAATTCAAATTCCATGTGTTCAATGTTGATATGTAGAAAAGTAATTAACTTTCATATTTTAACCTTATATACTCCAACGTTATTATAATCTCCTTTTAATTCCAGGAAGTGTTTTTATAAATTTATTCAGATTTCCGATGTAGACAATATTGTCATCTGAGGAAAAAGGCAATTTAATTTTTTTTCTTATCAGTATAACTTTTTTTGTCTTAATACATCAGCAAAGACTTCCAGAATAATGTTGAAAAGGAGTAGTGAAAGGACATTTCTGGCCTTTTTCTGACCTTAGCAAGAAAGTTTTTGGTATCTCATCATTAATATAACGTTAGCTTCAGGGTTTTTGTAGTATTATTTATATAGTTGAGGAAGTCCTCTCTATTCCTGGTTACCGAAAGTTTTTATCATGAATGGGTGTTGAATTTTGTCAAATACCATTTCTGGAACTATTGAAATGATCATGTGGTTTTTCTTTTATAGGTTTTTGATGTGATGGGCTACATTAAGCAATTTTTGAGGGTTGAACTGGCCTTGATTAATTGGGACAAATCCCACTTTGTTATGACGTATAACTATTTTTATATATTATGGGATTCAATTTAATAACATTTTGTTGAGAATTTTTATATTTTCATTCATTTAAGATATTGGTCTTCAGTTGTCTTTTCTTATAATGTCTTTATTTGGTTTTGGTATTAGGTAATGTTTGACTTGTAGAATTAGTTGGAAGAATTCCTTCTATCTTCTGGAAGTGATTATGCAGAATTGGTATAACTTATTTCTTCAATGTTTTGTAAAATTTATCAGTGAATACATCTTGGTCTGAAGCTTTCTGCTTTGGAATACTATTATTGATTTATTTTATTGATGAAGTACTATTAAGATTATTTCTTCTTGCGGTTTTGGCAGACCATTTGATATTTCTGTAGGAGGTTCTATTTATTATGATTATACACACTGTGTACAATTCTGTTTATTTGTATATTTTTTTCATTTAGATGTCTGATTGGTTTTTAAACTTTTGTCTGACACCCCTACTAGATTATCTTTAAGTACAAAAATAATCACTCTTTTTTAATGTTGCATTAGAGACCACCACAGAAACCAAAAAAGACCTAAATATATTCAAAGATATGCCATGTTTATGGATTGGAAAAACAAATATTGTTAAAATGTCTATTCTTATAGTTAATCTATATTTAACTCAATCCCAATTAAAGTATCAGCAGGATGTAGTTGTGGATATTGAAAAGCTAATTTTAATGTTTAGATGGAAACCAAAAGAACTCAAACAGCCAAAATAATTTCGAAAAGAAACATTCAAGTACTCACATTACCTAATATCAAGATTTACTACAGCCTTGCAGTAAAAAAATATAATAGTATTGGTGAAAGAATGGACATGAAATAAATAGTACTTGAAGGAATAAATAAACCTACGGCTCAGCTAACACACTGGTTGCCTAACTTCACAGAAAGTTTACGAATACTAACATCAGTGATGATTCCAGTCCAGAAGACACAAATATTTGCAAGAACAAACGACATTTATTGAAAAAATATAAGTTCCTCCAACTATGGAATATTTATGCTCATGGACAATTCAAAATCATAAGCTAGGATAACTAAGAGTTTACATTTTGAACATAATCACAATCAAATCTTCTGTTTTCAAGTAAAGTAATGGAAGCATTCATAATCCCTCAAAAACAAAGTTTCATTGAAGTAAATACAGGTGGTATCCGATCCTTATTTGAATGTAAAGATGATAAAATGAGGCATCCTTTGGGGAAAAAGTGTTAATCTTGAAATATCATTCTGGAGACAAAGCATGTTCTAGGATGATGTTCTAGCAGCAAGAGGAATAGCATCTTCTGTAGCAAAATGGTCGGTAGGTACAGCAGCCGCAGCCATAGCCAGAACCATATCCACAGCCATAACCGCAGCCGTAGCCAGACCCATAGCCACAGCCATAACCACAGCCATAGCCAGACCCATAGCCACAGCCATATCTGGAACCATAGCCACAGCCATAACCACAGCCATAGCCAGACCCATAGCCACAGCCATATCCGGAACCATAGCCACAGCCATAACCACAGCCATAGTCAGACCCATAGCCACAGCCATAGCCACAGCCATAGCCACAGTCCCCATAGGAGTTTCCATAATAGTTGCAACACATGTTGGCAGAGGGTAAGGTTTTAGTTGAGGTACAGAAGGATGTTTCTGAAGTTTAAATGTCACCTACTACCCTGGAACCTTTATATAGAGCCAGAGTATACCATCAATTTTGTGATTCATGCAATAAACATTTCATTTAATATCTGGTATGTGCAAATCATTCCTGTCAGTTCATACCAAGATGACTTGGAAAATTCATAGCTATAGCATCTGCCTTAAATTAACTCATTAGTGTAGAGTCTTCAATTTTACTAGGGAACTGTGTTTGGTTTTTGTCACCCATACATTGTCTTGAGTCAAGTACAAATCTGGAAGGTGAGTTTCCATCAATTATCCAATTATTTGAACACAGGATTACAAAGATATATTTCATGTAATAGGACTCTGTGGAGGGTAGGGGAGTTTAGGTACTGGAATGCAACTATTCCAATGAGCTTTTCTAATTACCTTGACTAGCTTACTACTCACTAATTACTTCAAAGGAGATTTTAATGGGAACACAATGCTGCCCTGTACAGAAACTTCTCAATGCTGTATATCACAGAGTTCCTATGAATCCAATTACTTGTGAATGTAAATTTCTGATATATTTTTACCACAAGAGCCACTCCTCAATAAATTTTTATCAACTCTAGGTGGCCATTTACTTCAAACCAAAATAACATGCCAAAAAAATCCTTTATTATAACACTGTTGAATGTTTAGTAAGTCACAAATTTCCTTCAGATTTTTTAATCTATTTGATCCTAATGAAACTGTAAAAGTTGTAGGTAACTTACAATATGGAAATTGGGGTATAAAGAGATTAGAAAACTTACTAAAATTTTCACAGATAGTACATTACTAAGATTAAGTATTAGCTCCTCTTTTTGTTATGCTTCATGAAGTCTTCCTTTCTAAGCACTGGAGACTTGAACACTTACTGTAACAAGAAGCTTATTGTTTCTTATGCTGACCCTAGCCATCATGAAATTTCTTTATTATAAAATTCCCATGTGCTTCAGAGTCTCGCGTTATTTATGATATCATTTTGTGTCCTTGATGAAATTTATTTCAGCATTCTGTTCACAAGCCAGTTCCATCAAGTCTGGCTGATAGAACCTCGCACCCTTTCCCTTTTACTCCAAAGTGATCTACATTAAATATTCAGTCCTATGACCAGTCTCCTGATCTGTGCTCATATGAAGATATGATAGCCAGGCCATCCAAGTCAATCACAAGTATGCCCCAAATATTGCACGAAACGCATTTATTCTAAAAAGTTACTTTTTGGGTCTGAAATTTAAATTTATCGACTCCTGTTTTATTTGCCAACCTTAACATAATTACGGGAGTGATATCCCATCATCTTTGCCAAGGTTAAAAGCAAGTTACAGATCCTCCCCACAGTGAAGGAGAGGGAATCATGTGCAGGTATATGTCATCGGGGCACATCTTAGATTTCTTACTATCCACACTTGTGAATTTACTCCTTAAACTCAACTCGTGAGTACATTTCCCCAGGGTAGATGATAAGCTGTTCCAGCATATGGACATTTTTCAAAATGCATTTCCTCTTTCTCCTCTGTTTAGAAGGCCAACTCTTATTCATCTTTCATATTTAAGCTAGAATTTTATCTCTTTTTTCAGAAAGATTCCTGATCCTTCTCTCCAAGAGTCTTACTCCTGGCTTCTCTTCTCATTTCTTCCTCTGTATCTCTCAAACACCACTTCGTATAATTACAGTATAGCAATATTCTAATCAATGTAACTTGTAGGGTTTTTATCTTTTTCACACTTTAAAAAGCAGAAATGAAATATTTTAATTTTGTTCATACCCATAATGAAATGGCCTTAATAGGAGCTTAATAAATTTTTGATAAATGAGCCTACATCTAATTTATAAGAAGTGTTTGTATGTCTTCAAGAATAACAATCAATCTACCCATCCATCCTCTTTTGCCCTTCTCCAAATTATCATTTCTTTTAAGGTTTAAGGGATTCTAGGATCACTAAATTATTTAGCTATGGGTGGCTGAATCTTGACTCCAGTTATTACAATCTTTTTATATCCCACATGAAGATTGGATTTTTAAAGCTAAAAGGTATTATAGTGACTGGCTTCTCCTCCCACACATAGTAACATAAAAGGTTTCAGTGTTTTTGTTTTCCTTGTATCAGTCTCCCCATTTTCACAATCAGGCTTTAAATCTAAAATTCATTTCTACCCTGTAGTATCTGAGAATGGGGTGTGGACAGAAATGAATATGTCAGATTTCCACCCCTCTCCCTGAGTGTGTAATTTTCCCCAAATAATAACCCCACTAGTGGGTGATTTTGCTCGGGTTCACTCACATCCAGTGAAAGAGCACCTAATGAGGAAGTCATTTTTTTTAGATGGTGTCACAAACTAGAAAGACCTCTTGTGGTAAGAAATTTGTGTGTCATGATTATCAATCTTCCCCACTCTAATTAGTGTCTCTAGAAAGACACAGAGCACATCTGCAATATCAGTCTTACTAATTTTGAAATACAAGTCTTTCAGATATATAACTGTATATAGCACTCTGAATTCCCCACATACATTATATTATGTATAATACATACATAGCATACATATTATATATGCATATTTAATATACATTATATATCTAACTATTGAACCTTCCGTCTGTCTCCTGCCAACCTAATTTTTTCACCATTAGCATTTTGCCTCTGTGTGTGTGTGTGTGTGTGTGTGTGTGTTTTAATGAGCACATGAGTTCTGATTAATATAAAAAGAAAAAAATGAATAGACCCAGGATTGTGAAACATATATGCTTAAAAACAAACTCTTGGGTAAAATGAATTAAGAACAGAAGATTCTCTTTTCTTCTTCGGAGATGAAACTTAAGAATTCAAGGTATGGAATACTCTAATGAATCAGAATGAAAGGGAGACATACACAGTTATAATGAACAGCTGAGCATTATCCCTGCCAATCTCTGAGGAGGTTGAAGAAATATGAGAGAAAATATAGGATGACAGTATATCTGACACAAAAGATACCCAAATTTGTTAGGACTAATGAAACCTGTTTGGAAAGAATCACAATCTAGTAACAGAATAAGAAGAAAGTGGATTTACACTTTAACTATGGCCAAAAACATCACAAACATCATCAAAAACATCATCTTCCAGAAACATCATAGAGTAACTCAGACCTCTTCAATGACAAGAGACTTTCAAGACAATCAGTTTTCTGCAGAATCTAACTGCTTGCTATTCATTGCGGTCTGACATGACTATATGGCATTGAAACAAAAAAAAGACCTCGAAAATGATCATTTTAGGGGGAAAGGTGCACTACAGTTACATCCTACCAGCAAAAAGAATAACATCTTCTATAGAAAAATGGCCAGTATCCACAGCAGGCAGAGCCATAACCAGAGTCATAGCCACAGCCATAGACACACCCATAGCTACAGCCATATCCAGGTTAAACCTGCAAGAAAATGGACGAAGACCAGGTAGACTAGCCATTGCACTGATGATTGGAGCAAAAGGCAGGTAAAGGAGAAGATCTCAATTGGTGCAGAACAGGTGTCTGATGCAATATACCAACATAAAAGCAACCAGATTTTCTTCAATGCAACGTAATCCACTCTATTTCATAGTTCTTGGAATTTTTCTATATGATACTTTCTTTGAAGTATCATCTTACATCACCAAAATTTTATCTGCCCAAATCCTATTGATTCTTCAAAGCACAGCTTAGGTTATACCTCCTATAAGAAGCATTCCTGGACATTCCAACATGTATTAGGCATAATTCCTCTGTTCTTCCATAGCTTTCTGTGCCTAACTGAATTGTAGTTACATTATCTGATTCCTTCAGTCAATCATGAGTTATTTAAGGCCAATAACTCTATCTTTGTTTTCTGTGAATCCAATAAACTAAGCACTCTCCAACTGTTGATTGAGAGTCTATATTTTTTCCATCTGTAAAGAAAATGTAATATAAGAAAAATAATTTTTTTTATATTTTCCTCCATAGCTTTTGAGGCATGCTCACATTTAATATTTCATTTGATTCTTACAAAAGCAATGTGAAGTAAAGAAATTGTATTTTTATATACAGACTATGGATGAGAAAACAGAGACCAAGCATATTTAAGTCTCACTCAAGGACTCTTGGCTAGTTAGTGTTAAGGATTGAATTAATTCAACTCCTACTATAACATAAAAGCTAGGACAGAACCCATGAATTGTTTTTCCTTCAGTTTTTCAAAAAAATAGTCACAGCACTGAAAAATACCAGTATTTTACAACTTCTGCCTTAAGAGATCTACTACCTAGATTTTCTTTGTGATTTTCAACATCCTAGTCAAAGCCTGGTCTAAACATCAAGCAGGCAACTCAATCCCCTCTCAAACCTGCCCCATAACTCCTCATACCACACAAGGGTACTACTATAGCTGCCCTTCCCGTGCAACTGCATTCTCTGCCCACTCAGAGTGAGTCTTCTTAACAATCTGCAATTTAATTTTAGAAACTACAGCATTTGAATAAAATGATAATTATTCTAGATATCTCAAATTTTAGTCATTATAGGGGAAAGTACCATAGAACAGCAACTTCCATGTCAAAATTAAAACCTCAAATTCCAGGTTTGCCTCCTAATTATAATTGGCCCACTTTTACAATTTTTTTCCACTAAAATATATTCAACATTAGCTCCATCGTTCCAAACTCTAGGACCCTTTCCACATTTCACATGTCACCTGCTTTCTCCCTAAAACAGCTCTAGGATGACCATTTTTACTTACATCATCCCCTGATTGTTTTTCTAGACAGTGACTGAATGGTACAATTTAATTTTACAAAAATTTTTGAGGACCTACATGAGGCAAGCACTATTCCAGGGCATAAAATATTGAATCAAAAATATGTATCTAGATCTCAAGGATGAGAAACTGTCTAAAGAGAGTGAATCACCATTTCCATTGAGCCTGTCTATTCTTTTACCACATGCTACGTGAACGATAAGAGTATTTTTAATCGTTAAATTTCCTCACCTATTAAGTATAATGCAATGAATATCTACTGTTATTACATCCCTTCCAAAAAAAAAAAAAACAAACCTTTTCATTAATGTTTGTTGCATACCTCTGCCAAATCTACCAGAAACTTCTAGCAATTAATACAATATGATGATAAACAGTAGGACCAAATCACTAGAAAATAAGCTACTCCATTAAAGCTCATTAATTTGTTACAAAAAATACATCGACAGGCATTAGATCAATTCATTTAGTGCCACCCCCTATGTTAGCGTTCACAGCACAGGAATGCACCTATGATACACAAAACATCTAACTTGGGAGTGTGCCCATGTGTTTGACACAACCAAATTGAAACTCTTGATTAAAATTCTGGGCTTGTCGAAATAATGTCAATATTAATAAGCGTAATAGACAAAGTCGAGCCATCTAAAATTGTCATGTTTGTATGTTAAATACAGTTAAATGTCAGCAGCTTTACATCGAGCAACCTAAAAGTAATTATAATAAAAATCTATGGAGTTCTAACAGTGGGAGAGCTTTGCATATTTTATTTATTGGTACCCACAGCAATCTTGATCTAGCACTGTTTTATCACTTTGCCTTTGGGTATACTGAGGCTCAGGGGAGTTAATATGCCCAGGCTCACACAGCTAGCAACCAATGGAGCGTGACTAGAGCACAAGTCGTGTGGCTCTGGCACCAGGTCCTTCACTGCTATCTCTACATTTTTTGTTTTTGTTTGTTTGTTTGTTTTGGAAGTGTGATCATTTGTATGACCTGGAGGAAATGATATCTTGCAGAAGGAGAGTACAGTTAAAGACAATGTTTCATTTACAGAAGAACGGTATATCAGCTTAAAACAGGCTCTAAAGATTTCTGGGCATAGAGCAATAATTGTAGCTTCTCTTCATTGGTTTCTATGGATTTTTTTTTTTTCTTTTTCAGGTCCCTAAGTACAGCAAGTCCTCGTATAACGTCATTTTATCATAACAGTGATGAGATACGTAGGAACTTAACTCTTGTTTACATCAATTAGCCTACGGTAACACTGGTTTTGTTATATGTGGTTTTGCTTAAAGTTGTAGTATCTGTTGATGACGTTAAGTGAGGACTTACTGTAATACATACCTATTGCAAAACTTTAAAGAAATAATTTTCTTCTCAATTATAGGAGGGGGATGGACAGTAGTATGCTATTAATTATTGAACAACTTCTACTTGAGTGGGTGGGGGATGCTCTGATTTGCCAATTCCATGGGGCAAATATTCCTAGAATGACTGATTTCAAGTTAGCAATGGTTTAACAACTGGCTTACAAAATTACTGAGTCTATACTATTTTCTAGTAGTTTGATCATTTAACTTTCATATTTAGAATTTTAATCAAAATAGGATTTCTTTTGTGTATGCTTTTGTATACAGATGGCAGTTAGTCCATCTCATTTACTGAATAAATTATCTCAATGGACACTTTGCCTTTAGTGGGTTTCCCTTGAAGTCTTTAGCACTGGCAACAGTGGTCTTAACTGCTTCAGAGTTATCTACCGTTACACTTCCATAACCTGGCTAGATGGCCTGATCCTTTCTGGTAGCCTACATGGCTTTTCTTCCCAGTCAGAGTCCTCTGCTAGCCAACTTGTGACCTTCTAGAACCAACAGTACGATAGAAATAGATCATGAAAAGCATATAGTATTTTAAACTTTCCAGTAACCACATTTTTAAAAAGATAAGAAGATGAATTAATATTATAGAATATTTTATTTAACCTAATATATCAAAATATCATGAGCTCATAAGTAATCAATATTTTTAAATTGTTTGATAACATTTTCATTCTTGTTTTACGTACTAAGTCTTTACACGTACAGTGTATTTTATTTTGGACTAGCCACATCTTGCTAGTGGCTGCCACATGGAATGACACAGCTTGAGAGAATCAGAGAATTTCTCTATTTTTCTATGGGAAGATGTAGCCCTTGATTATATTTTTTTAATAGAAGTTAACTACACAAACAATAAATATCAGCTTATTTGCTTCTTTTCCTAAATTCCTCTGCCTTGAATTCTATTTTCCCTCTCATGTAACTGACCAATTTCAACTCATCTTTTATGGCTCTGCTCACTTATCACTCTCCCCTGGAAGCAAATTCTGACCTTTGTCTAGACTTTCCACTTCTGACCGATTTTAGGTTTCCACCTTGAGTTCTTTCTCGGTAGCCCCATTACACTTGCAAACTCCTAGTATAAGGTGAACGAATGATGTACTACTTTGCATCTAACTAAAGACTGTGAATCCTTTGAAGAAGGAACTATGTGTTTTATCTTTGTATCCCCAGGGCCAATCACAACACACAGCTGGAACATGGATCTTTAAATTCGCAAACTGACAGAAAGAACAAATAACTGATTTTACCATTTAGAAACTCTACATCATGCAATAGTTCACCCAAGAATAGAATTTTGCGCTTCCTTATAAAGGAGTTTTAAAGCTTAAATCATTTCCTGACTTAAGAAAGTACACACTAGTATCAGCAGTTTTTCCTTCCTCCATATAGTGATTAGACATATAATATATGCAAAATCTTCATTTTCCCAACTTTACCAAACAAAAGCACACCAACATTCACACACGCAAACACACATGGCCACACACACACACACGATCATTTTCCTATTTTTCTCACCCCTTCTCTCTTACATTAACATCATTTTAACTTACTACTCTGCTGAAAGTTTCAAATATTCTTTGATTAAGAAAGTCACAATATCTTAGATTTTGAAGATACGCTAAATGGTAGCTTGTAAAGACCATTTCCTGAATATGGAAATTATCTTATACACACTAAAAAACTATCTCTATTACTTCAACCCTTCTCTTTTTCATTAACCTGTTTTATTCTCTCCATACTGATTATCTGTCTATATTAATCTTAATTGCTTTACTTGTTTTTTTCTCTTCACCACTAGAATTTTAAAACTCTGAGAATAAGAAATTGTCTATATTTTCCTGCTGCGTCATCACTTTATAGGTTGTGGTCCTTACAAAACTGCTCAAAAATATTTGTCTATTAAGTGAATTAAATCAATATCTTCAACCTCAATATGTGCAAGCAAATGTATTTGTACTTCAATCAAATGCAAATGACATAATAAAATATTTGTCTTCAAATTTCTTCACTCCATAGTTCTTCACTGATAATGCTAACACCTTAGTAACCTTCAAATTAATCAGTAAGCCTGGAAACTCTATTCTATTTCTTACTCCTTTAAGTGCTCGGGTCATACTTTCTCTCCCCAGGACTTTTCTCATAACTTCTAAACAGGTGCCATTCCTCCCATTTATTCTCCACCAGCTTCTCCCCAGACACAGTGCAATATCCAAGCATATTTCTAAACAATGTGACTTATGGTTGAGTAAGTGAGTGCCTGAGCATATTGAACATGAGAAATAGATGGAGAAGACATGATTTTTGACACTAGTCTAAGAATAAATGGTAAAATTATATCCAAAAAAATACAAGGTTCAGGTAGCATATCATTAGCCCAGTTTACTGGAGAGGCCATGATACTTCAAAATGAAGGATTCACAAGCAAGTATACACAAATTTCTTGGAAACAAAAAAATTTTTATTGAGAATAGTGATTTGCCCAGCTCTAGGATGTCAATACCATCAACGGTCTTAACAGGCAATCAGAGATTAACATTGAGAAAAAGTCAGATGATACCACAGAGCCTATGGGCACAAAATGCCATTCTAAGAAATGGGCCATTGAAGGTACAGATGCTTGAATCTGCATTATCTTTACAGGTGCCACTTCAGAAGCAGACGAGGCTTGGACGTGATGTTCTAGCAGCAAGAAGAGTAACATCTTCTATAGCACAATGGCCGGTAGCCCCAGTAGCCACAGCCAGAGCCATAGCCACAGCCAGAGCCATAGCCACAGCCGTAGCCGCTTCCATAGCCACAGCCATAGCCACTTCCATAGCCACATCCATAGCCGCTTCCATAGCCACAGCCATAGCCAGATCCATAACCACAGCCGTATCTGGAGCCATAACCACAGCCATTATAGGGGCCAAACCCACAGCCATAGCCGTATCCACAGCCATAGCCGCAGGAGTTGCCGTAGTAGCTGCCACACATGGTGTCAAGAGGAGAGATCTCAGGTGGATTGCAAGAGGATGTTCCTGAAGTGTCTGTGTCTTCTGCTTGCCTCGGACCTTTATATAGTGTCAGTAATTGGCAGAGCATACCATTCCTCTCCTGACTTAGCCAACAAATATTTAAACACCTCCATATTATGTGCCAGTCACTGTTGACAATCAGTAATGCTTTGCTTAAAACGAGCTCATTATATGGGCACTCTGGTTTTATTTAAAGAGCATCATTTTAATTTGCTCTGCCAAAGAATTTTCTCAATAGACTCATGTGCCTCAAAGTAAAACTAACACCCAATGTAACCTCGTTTCTAAATTAATACCTTATATAACAAGGTTTGGGAGATTCTAGGAAAATGTTCCCTTCTTTTTTCTCTACTCGTTTCTATAATGTCTACCTCTGCCCATAAGGAGAAAAATACTCCCATCTCTTTCTTGAATCATTGCAACTTTTTGCCAGGCTTCTAGTACCTGGATACTTACTGCCAGGTACCTACTAGCATCTTGTGATAGAAACCAGAAATGCTGCTCATTCTACAGGGCACAGAACACCCCCCAAAACAAACAAAAAAAAACATATGGCCCCAATGTCATAGTGCTCAGACCTAGAAATCCTGATTTAAGGCTATGCATCTATAAATAAGCTTTTTTATCTGTAGGTATCTAAATAGAAACATACCTTCTTCTTACTCTATACCAAACATCTGAACTTTTGATCACCAAATGTGCACACAAAAAATAATGTGTTTTTTATGTGATGGTATGGAAGAAAGATTTTTTTGTTTATCTTGCTTTTCTTGGTTTTCCTTAAATCATCATTTTCAGAAACACGTAGATTCAATATTTAAATTGTTTTTTACTATAACAGCTATGAAATCAAAGCTGGAGGGGTGTATAAACTCTGGAATCATTCCTAGTAGTAGATACTCAAATTTAAACAACAAAGTAAAGACTGATGATCCAGTACTTTACTGAATGCCTTCTACAGGCATTTCACATAGGTTTTACATGCTGCTGATTTCATTTTCTGAGAACGTTTAACATTAGACATTTTTCCTGTGTTGTGAAATCTTCACCTATTTTTTTGTCATGCTGGTCATTGGCCTACTCTGATCATTCTGCTATATTTCAACTCTAACAATTATCATAAAGAAAATATATCTTCATTACAACTTTTTCCTTCAGTTTCTTTCTCTTTCTGTCATTCTTGAACTAAAACCCATAAATCACACTTCACAAATCCCTAAATAGACGTTACTTTCAGTACCATTCCCAACACCACTTTCTGGCCATAATGCCTCTAGATTATTAAAAAATTCTTCTATTTATATCACATCATTTCTAATGCTTTTCTATTCAGACTTCTGAACACAGATCCATAATAGCAGAAACAATTACTATTATATGCAACTCTGCAAAACCAGCTCTGAGTGTAGTGCCTGACACATAATTTGCACTCAATATTTTCCAATAAAAAATGGATGGGTTAAGTCAATCAGATGTCCAAACATTTGTCTCACTTTTAAGCCATAAGGATTTTCACATATTATCACCATTTTCTCATTTTACTCAAGCTGAAAAAATAAAAATCTTTGACTGAGAGTCACACCATTTCTGATTTTAAAGATATGTTAACTGCTAGATTGTCAAGGCCTATAACTAAATACATCATTATCTTACGCATGCCTAATAAGTGATACTCCTCTTTCTGGCTACATCAATTATCTTATAATACCTAATAAATAATATTTGTCCTATTTTCAGAATGCCTTCCATCACATGGACCTTAACGAAACAATAAGTTAGATTTTCAGAGCTGTAATTATTACAATTCCTTCCCCTGTTTGTACATCTAGCCTCAGAGTTACCCAGTGCACGTCAGCCCTAACATCTGACCTCACACACATGCCAGCTGCAAAGCTGTCTCGCTGTGAAAGAACTCCTCGTTCTTCAACACTGGGACCGATTACAGCCTGGGCATCAGGAGCCTCACTCCAGGGCTGACGTGGATGGCAGGGCTGTCTTCCTCGGAGTTAGCCATTTTGTGGGGTCTCCTAGCTCCAGGGACCTCAGGATCACACTTTGTGCAGTGACTTCTGTCATGGAGGGGACACAGTGATACACTGGCCACTACTGGTTGAACCCGACTCTGAAAAAGACATTTCTGCCATTGAATCTAAACGTTAGAGTTCTGTCTGGAAGGTCAGATGGAAAAGGGCACTAATGTCACAACCCAACGAAGTAGTAGGCTCTCTCAACCCAGAAAGTCAATGGGATGCTGCAATCCCATTTCTTATGTGTTCCATTAAGGCACAGGGCCTTTTTCTTTTACAGTTAAAAACTGCGGCACCACCTGATCGCACCCAATACTTCATGGATTTTTCTTCCTCTTTTACACGTGCTACTATCCTTCCTAATCTTACTTTGCAACTGTCATCATCTCATTTGTCACAACTGCAAATATCTCTAATACTTCAACCCTCTCACCTTTCCACTGAGCTGTTCTATTTCTTCCAGAGCAATTATCAGTCTGAATTTCTCTTAATTATTTTTTACTGTTTTTTAACTTTGCCTAATAAAATATAAAGTCTGCGTAGCAAACTTGATTGTAATTTTTCTGCTTTGTCTTTAGTGTTTGGGATATGGTCCTTTCAAACATACTTGATATATCTGTCAACTAAACGACAACTCAGTGTTCTCAACATTCATATATACAGACAAATATGGTTCATATCTATCTTATGCTGATGATATGACACACTATTTTTCTTCCAATCTGTCTGTTCATTAATGCTTTCCTTCTCATGCTTACCACCTGTGTCTGCTTCTAATTTCTCAGTAACCCTGGAGACTGTGTCTTCCATTCTATGACTCCTTGAAACACTCAGGCCACATCCTCTTTCCCTGGAACTTTTGTACATACCCCTAAGTAGGTCTCATTTCTCATTTTGTTTCTCTTTACAAAGGAGTATGATTCCCAAGCACTATTCTAAAGTAGTGTAATTTATGGTTGTGTAGGTGAGTGCCTGAGCAGGTGAGATTTGAAAAACAGGTGAAAAGACATTATTTTTGATGCTAGTATAAGAATAAATGCTTGCATTATATCAAAGAAAAACACGAGGTAGCATAATGTTAGCCCAATTTTCCAGAGAGGTCCTAATGCTTCAAATGAGGGAATTCACAAGCAAGTACACACAGGTTTCTTAGAAACAAAAAAAAACATTTTATTGAGAATGGTGATTTGCCCAGCTCTAGGATGTCAGTATCATCAATGATCATAATAGACTGCCAAAGATTAACACTGAAAAAAAGTCAGATGATACCACAGAGCCTATGGGCACAAAGATGCCATTCTAAGAAATGGGCCGTTGGAGGTACAGATGCTTGAATCTGCATTATCTTTAGAGGTGCCACTTCAGAAGCAGACGAGGCTTGGACGTGATGTTCTAGCAGCAAGAAGAGTAACATCTTCTATAGCACAATGGCCGGTATCCCCAGTAGCCACAGCCAGAGCCATAGCCACAGCCGTAGCCACTTCCATAGCCACAGCCGTAGCCACTTCCATAGCCACAGCCATAGCCGCTTCCATAGCCACAGCCATAGCCAGTTCCATAGCCACAGCCATAGCCAGTTCCATAGCCACAGCCGTATCTGGAGCCATAACCACAGCCATTATAGGGGCCAAACCCACAGCCATAGCCGTATCCACAGCCATAGCCGCAGGAGTTGCCGTAGTAGCTGCCACACATGGTGTCAAGAGGAGAGATCTCAGGTGATTGCAAGAGGATGTTCCTGAAGTGTCTGTGTCTTCTGCTTGCCTCGGACCTTTATATAGTGTCAGTAATTGGCAGAGCATACCATTCCTCTCCTGACTTAGCCAACAAATATTTAAACACCTCCATATTATGTGCCAGTCACTGTTGACAATCAATAATGCTTTGCTTAAAATGAGCTCATTATATGGGCACTCTGGTTTTATTTAAAGAGCATCATTTTAATTTGCTCTGCCAAAGAATTTTCTCAATAGACGTATGTGCCCCAAAGTAGAACTAACACCCAATTTAATATCTCTTGTTTCTAAATATATATCTTATATAACAAGATATTGGGGGATTGCAGGAAAATGCTGCCTTCTTTTCTCTCTACTCCTTCCTATGATGTCTACCTCTGCCCATAAGGAGAAAAATATCTCCCATCTCCTTTCTTGAATCATTGCAACTTTTTGCCAGGCTTCTAGTACCTGGATTCTTACTGCTAGGTACATACTAGCATCTTGTGATAGAAACCAGAAATGCTGCTCATTCTACAAGGCACAGAACAGCCCCCCAAAACAAAACAAAAAAACATATGGCCCCAATGTCATAGTGCTCAGACCTAGAAATCCTGATTTAAGGCTATGCATCTATAAATAAGCTTTTTTATCTGTAGCTGTCTAAATTGAAACATATCTTTTTCTTACTCTAACCTAACATCTGACTTTTTTACACCAAACATGCACTCAAAAAATAATGGGATTTCTATTTGATGGTTTGGAAGAAAGACTTTTTTTCTCACTTTTCTTAATTTTTCTTAAATCACCATTTTCAGAAATTATTAGACTCAAATTTAATTTATTTCTTACTATAACAATATGAAATTAAAGCTGGACATGTGTATAAACTCTGGAAGATCATTCCTTGTTGTGAACACTCAAATTTAAACAACAAAGTAAAGACTGATGATCCAGTACTTTACTGAATGCCTTCTACAGGCATTTCACATAGATTTTACATGCTGCCGATTTCATTTTCTGAGAACGTTTAACATTAGACATTTTTCCTTTGTTGTGAAATCTTCACCTATTTTTTTCTCATACTGGTCATTGGCCTAATCTGATCATTCTGCTATATTTCAACTCTAACAATTAGCATTAAAAAAATATAGCTTCATTACATTTTTTCCTTCAGTTTCTTTCTCCTTCTGTCATTCTTGAACTCAAACCATAAATTCCACTTCACAAACCCTAAATAGACATTACTTTTAAATACCTTTCCCAATACCACTTTCTAGAGGCAGCCATAATGCCTCTAGATTATTAAAAAATTCATCTATTTATATCACATCATTTCTAATGTTTTTCTATTCTGACTGCTGAATACTGATTCATAATAGCAGAAACAATCTCTATTATGTGTAACTCTGCAAAACCAGCTCTGAGTGAAGTGCCTGACACACAATTTGCACTCAATATTCTCCAATAAAAAGTAGATGGATTAAGTCACTCAGATGTCCAAACATTTGTCTCACTTTTAAGCCATAAGGATTTGCACATATTGTCAACATTTTCCTATTTTCCTCAAGCTGAAAAAATAAAAATCTTTGACTGATAGTCACACCATTTCTGACTTTAAAGATACGTTAACTGATAGGTTGTCAAGGCCCATTACTGAATACATCATTATCTTACGCATGCCTAATAAGTGATACTCCTCTTTCTGGCAACATCAATTATCTTATAATACCTAATAAATAATATTTGTCCTATTTTCAGAATGCCTTCCATCACATGGACCTTAACGAAACAATAAGTTAGATTTTCAGAGCTGTAATTATTACAATTCCTTCCCCTGTTTGTACATCTAGCCTCAGAGTTACCCAGAGCACATCAGCCCTAACATCTGACCTCACACACATGCCAGCTGCAAAGCTGTCTCGCTGTGAAAGAACTCCTCGTTCTTCAACACCAGGACCGATTACAGCCTGGGCATCAGGAGCCTCACTCCAGGGCTGACGTGGATGGCAGGGCTGTCGTCCTCGGAGTTAGCCATTTTGTGGGGTCTCCTAGCTCCAGGGACCTCAGGGTCACACTTTGTGCAGTGACCTCTGTCATGGAGGGGACACAGTGATACACTGGCCACTACTGGTTGAACCCGACTCTGAAAAAGACATTTCTGCCATTGAATCTAAACGTTAGAGTTCTGTCTGGAAGGTCAGATGGAAAAGGGCACTAATGTCACAACCCAACGAAGTAGTAGGCTCTCTCAACCCCGAAAGTCAATGGGATGCTGCAATCCCATTTCTTATGTGTTCCATTAAGGCACAGGGCCTTTTTCTTTTACAGTTAAAAACTGCGGCACCACCTGATCGCACCCAATACTTCATGGATTTTTCTTCCTCTTTTTCACGTGCTACTACCCTTCCTAATCTTACTTTGCAACTGTCATCATCTCATTTGTCACAACTGCAAATATCTCTAATACTTCAACCCTCTCACCTTTCCACTGAGCTGTTCTATTTCTTCCAGAGCAATTATCAGTCTGAATTTCTCAATTATTTTTTACTAATTTTTAACTTTATCTAATAAAATATAAAGTCTGAGTAGCAAACTTTTTTGTAATTTTTCCACTTTGTGTTAGTACATAGGACATGTCCTTTTCCAACATTCTCTATGCTCTATCATTAATAGGCAAATCAATTTCTCTATCTTTATGTACATAGACAAACATATTTGCACTTTCATCTAATGCAGAAGATACAATAGACTATTTTTCTTCCCCTCTGTTTGTTCATTAATGCTTTCCTTCTCTTAGTTACCACCTGTATCTACTTCTAATTTCTCAGTAACCATGGAGACTATCTCTTTCATTCTATTACTCCTTTAAACACTCAGGCCACATTTCCTCTCCCAGGGACGTCTGTACATACTTCTTAGGTAGGTATCATTTCTCATTTTGTTTCTCTTCTAGATATAGTATGATTACCAAGCACAGTTCTAAAGTAGACAATTTATGGTTTTGTAGGTGAGTGCCTGAGCAAGTGAGACGAGAAAAACAGGTGAAAAAAAAACATCATTTGGATGCTAGTATAAGAATAAGGCTTGCATTATATCAAAGAAAAACACAAGGTAGCATATTGTTAGCCCGATTTTCCAGAGAGGCCGTAATGCTTCAAAATGAAGGCATTCACAGGCACGTACACACAAATTTGTTAGAAACAAAAACCAGTTTTATTAGAATGGTGATTTGCCCAACTCTGGCATGTCAATATCATCAACAGTCTTAACAGACAATCAGAGATTGACATTGAAAAAAAGTCAGATGATACACAGAGCCTATGGGCACAAAGATGCCATTCTAAGAAATGGGCCGTTGGAGGTACAGATGCTTGAATCTGCATTATCTTTAGAGGCGCCACTTCAGAAGCAGACGAGGCTTGGACGTGATGTTCTAGCAGCAAGAAGAGTAACATCTTCTATAGCACAATGGCCGGTAGCCCCAGTAGCCACAGCCAGAGCCATAGCCACAGCCGTAGCCGCTTCCATAGCCACAGCCATAGCCGCTTCCATAGCCACAGCCATAGCCAGTTCCATAGCCACAGCCGTATCTGGAGCCATAACCACAGCCATTATAGGGGCCAAACCCACAGCCATAGCCATATCCACAGCCATAGCCGCAGGAGTTGCCGTAGTAGCTGCCACACATGGTGTCAAGAGGAGAGATCTCAGGTGGATTGCAAGAGGATGTTCCTGAAGTGTCTGTGTCTTCTGCTTGCCTCGGACCTTTATATAGTGTCAGTAATTGGCAGAGCATACCATTCCTCTCCTGACTTAGCCAACAAATATTTAAACACCTCCATATTATGTGCCAGTCACTGTTGACAATCAGTAATGCTTTGCTTAAAACGAGCTCATTATATGGGCACTCTGGTTTTATTTAAAGAGCATCATTTTAATTTGCTCTGCCAAAGAATTTTCTCAATAGACTCATGTGCCCCAAAGTAAAACTAACACCCAACCTTAAAACTTCTTGTTTCTAAATAAATACCTTATATAACAAGGTATTGGGGGATAGTAGGAAAATGCTGCCTCTTTTTCTCTCTACTCCTTCCTATGATGTCTACCTCTGCCCATAAGGAGAAAAATATCTCCCATCTCCTTTCTTGAATCATTGCAACTTTTTGCCAGGCTTCTAGTACCTCGATACTTACTGCCAGGTACCTACTAGCATCTTGTGATAGAAACCAGAAATGCTGCTCATTCAACAGGGCACAGAACAGCCCCCCCCCCTCCAAAAAAAATATGGCCCCAATGTCATAGTGCTCGGACCTAGAAATCCTGATTTATGGCTATGCATCTATAAATAAGCTTTTTCATCTGTAGGTGTCTAAATCGAAACATACCTTCTTTTTACTCTATACCAAACATCTGAACTTTTCATCACTCAAAAAATAATGGGTTTTTTATTTGATGTTTTTGAAGATTTTTTTGTTATCTCACTTATCTGGTTTTTCTTAAATCACTATATTCAGAAACACATAGATTCAATATTTAAATTATTTTTTACCCTAACAACTATGAAATCAAAGTTGGAGGGGTATATAAACTCTGGAAGATCATTCCTTGTAGGGAACACTCAAATTTAAACAACAAAGTAAAGAGTGATGATCCAGTACTTTACTGAATGCCTTCTACAGGCATTTCACATAGATATTACATGCTGCCGATTTCATTTTCTGAGAGCTTTTAATATTAGACATTTTTCTTCAGTTGTGTAAAATCTTCATCCTATTTTTTTGTGATATGGTCACGGGCCTAATCTGATCATTTGCTATATTTCAACCCCAATAATTAGCATAAAGAAAATATATCTTCATTACAATTTTTTCCCTTCAGTTTCTTTCTCCTTCTGTCATTCTTGAACTTACAACCATAAATTCCACTTCACAATCCCTAAATAGACATTCCCAACACCACTTTCTGGCCATAATGCCTCTAGATTATTAAAAAATTCATCTATTTATATCACATCATTTCAAATGCCTTTCTATTCAGTCTTCTCAATACTGATCATAATAGCAGAAACAATCTCTATTATATGCAACTCTGCAAAACCAGCTCTGAGTGTAGTGCCTGACACATAATTTGCACTCAATATTTTCCAATAAAAAATAGATGGGTTAAGTCAATCAGATGTCCAAACATTTGTCTCACTTTTAAGCCATAAGGATTTGCACATATTATCATCATTTTCTCATTTTACTCAAGCTGAAAAAATAAAAATCTTTGACTGAGAGTCACACCATTTCTGATTTTAAAGATACGTTAACTGATAGGTTGTCAAGGCCCATTACTGAATACATCATTATCTTACGCATGCCTAATAAGTGATACTCCTCTTTCTGGCTACATCAATTATCTTATAATACCTAATAAATAATATTTGTCCTATTTTCAGAATGCCTTCCATCACATGGACCTTAACGAAACAATAAGTTAGATTTTCAGAACTGTAATTATTACAATTCCTTCCCGTTTGTACATCTAGCCTCAGAGTTACCCAGAGCACATCAGCCCTAACATCTGACCTCACACACATGCCAGCTGCAAAGCTGTCTCGCTGTGAAAGAACTCCTCGTTCTTCAACACCAGGACCGATTACAGCCTGGGCATCAGGAGCCTCACTCCAGGGCTGACGTGGATGGCAGGGCTGTCGTCCTCGGGAGTTAGCCATTTTGTGGGGTCTCCTAGCTCCAGGGACCTCAGGATCACACTTTGTGCAGTGACCTCTGTCATGGAGGGGACACAGTGATACACTGGCCACTGCTGGTTGAACCCGACTCTGAAAAAGACATTTCTGCCATTGAATCTAAACGTTAGAGTTCTGTCTGGAAGGTCAGATGGAAAAGGGCACTAATGTCACAACCCAACGAAGTAGTAGGCTCTCTCAACCCCGAAAGTCAATGGGATGCTGCAATCCCATTTCTTATGTGTTCCATTAAGGCACAGGGCCTTTTTCTTTTACAGTTAAAAACTGCGGCACCACCTGATCGCACCAATACTTCATGGATTTTTCTTCCTCTTTTTCACGTGCTACTACCTTCCTAATCTTACTTTGCAACTGTCATCATCTCATTTGTCACAACTGCAAATATCTCTAATACTTCAACCCTCTCACCTTTCCACTGAGCTGTTCTATTTCTTCCAGAGCAATTATCAGTCTGAATTTCTCTTAATTATTTTTTACTGTTTTTTAACTTTGCCTAATAAAATATAAAGTCTGCGTAGCAAACTTGATTGTAATTTTTCTGCTTTGTCTTTAGTGTTTGGGATATGGTCCTTTCAAACATACTTGATATATCTGTCAACTAAACGACAACTCAGTGTTCTCAACATTCATATATACAGACAAATATGGTTTCATATCTATCTTATGCTGATGATATGACACACTATTTTTCTTCCAATCTGTCTGTTCATTAATGCTTTCCTTCTCATGCTTACCACCTGTGTCTGCTTCTAATTTCTCAGTAACACTAAAGACTGTGACTTCCATTCTATGACTCCTTGAAACACTCAGGCCATATCCACTTTCCCTGGAACTTTTGTACATACCCCTAAGTAGATATCATTTCTCATTTTGTTTCTCTTTATAAAAGAGTATGATTCCCAAGCACTGTTCTAAAGTAGTGTAATTTATGGTTGTGTAGGTGAGTGCCTGAGCAGGTGAGATTTGAAAAACAGGTGAAAAGACATTATTTTTGATGCTAGTATAAGAATAAATGCTTCATTATATCAAAGAAAAAGACAAGGTAGCATACTGTTAGCCCAATTTTCCAGAGAGGCCATAATGCTTCAAAATGAGGGAATTCACAAGCAAGTACACACAGGTTTCTTAGAAACAAAAAAAAACATTTTTATTGAGAATGGTGATTTGCCCAGCTCTAAGATGTCAGTATCATCAACGATCATAATAGACCACCAGAGATTAACACTGAAAAAAAAGTCAGATGATACCATAGAGCCTATGGGCACAATGATGACATTCTAAGAAATGGGCCGTTGGAGGTACAGATGCTTGAATCTGCATTATCTTTAGAGGCGCCACTTCAGAAGCAGACGAGGCTTGGACGTGATGTTCTAGCAGCAAGAAGAGTAACATCTTCTATAGCACAATGGCCGGTAGCCCCAGTAGCCACAGCCAGAGCCATAGCCACAGCCGTAGCCGCTTCCATAGCCACAGCCATAGCCACTTCCATAGCCACAGCCATAGCCAGATCCATAACCACAGCCGTATCTGGCGCCATAACCACAGCCATTATAGGGGCCAAACCCACAGCCATAGCCATATCCACAGCCATAGCCGCAGGAGTTGCCGTAGTAGCTGCCACACATGGTGTCAAGAGGAGAGTCTCAGGTGATTGCAAGAGGATGTTCCTGAAGTGTCTGTGTCTTCTGCTTGCCTCGGACCTTTATATAGTGTCAGTAATTGGCAGAGCATACCATTCCTCTCCTGACTTAGCCAACAAATATTTAAACAACTACATATCATGTGTCAGTCACTGTTGACAATCAATAATGCTTTGCTTAAAATGAGCTCATTATATGGGCACTCTGGTTTTATTTAAAGAGCATCATTTTAATTTGTTCTGCCAAAGAATTTTCTCAATAGACTCATGTGCCTCAAAGTAAAACTAACACCCAATGTAACCTCGTTTCTAAATTAATACTTATATAACAAGGTTTTAGGAGATTCTAGGAAAATGTTCCCTTCTTTTTTCTCTACTCATTTCTATAATGTCTATCTCTGCCCATTAGGAATAAAATAACTCCTATTTCCTCTCTGAATCTTTTTTTTCAGACTCTTCCTCCCGCCCTGCATTTGTATACTTCTAACTCCACTAAAATGCCACGAAATACACCTACATCTAATAATTCACATCCGACAACATCCATTGGGATCCTGACTATTTTAAGTGTGGAGACAGTATTCTATATGTAAGTGCTTCATCTTTTATTTCTTCCTTCCATACACTAGGCCTAAGTGCGATCCTAGAGACATAGAGCAGCTTTCTATTTTTTCTAATTTTTTGTAGTTTTCTAAGTCTTGTCATTGAAGAGGCTTCTACTGCCTAACATCTAACTTTTTTTTTTTTTTTTTGGATATTGAATGTCTTTCTTGTTTTTAGCATTTTTTTTTTTTTTTGGGATCAACCTTTATTTAGACCAGTAACTAAATTTTTTTCACTGCAGATCTAATCAACATTTTGTGTTATGAGGTACAGGTGCATTCCTAAAATCAAAACCATTTTTTTTCTTTTTTTATCACTACTATTTTTTGCCTATTTAGTTCAGAAGCCAAAGGAGAGGGGATGACTTTAAGACACTTACAGCAAAAAGCCCACCCTCAACTCCCAACACTTTCATGCCATAAAGTAGCACAAAAATCAATTTTGTCCTCTATTTTTATATATATATATACATTTTATCCTATTTATTCAAAGTTCTCAAAATTACCCATTTATCAGAAGTTCTCAATCTTCCGTAAAAATGATCCCTGTGATCTTAAAATATAATGTCTCCCTTCTTCCAAATAATCATTTCTATCACACTTATCTTTTCAACATATGAAAGAGTAAAACGAATATCATTTTCTCTGCCATTAACATTTTTCTTGCCACGCTTAATTCTCAACTAAAACTCCTATTTCTATATCAAAACTCAGATCAACAAGCACTTCCTATAGAATATTTTTCTGTTGCCATCCAGATTAATGATCCTGCTCTTTGCTTGTATATGCAGATGTCTGTCATAGCACTTGCCAAGCTTTGTTAAAACTCTGTCTTGCTCAGTAATTAACACATGATATTCTTGAGGAAATGCTGCACTTTCCACACTAGAACTTCCAGGCAGAGCTGGTGTTAGATCACATTTTACATGAGAAAAATGCAAGGATCAGTGTGGGTTAAAGAACAGACCCAGCCCAAGCCGCTGCTGAGGCATAACAGCCGCAAGCTGTTTTCACACCACACTAATTGAAGGCCGAAACGTGGCCAAAATTCAGAAAATTGTGTTTGTTTCTTTTGGGCCTTCAAATTACCACGACAGTCCGAAAAACGTCTAATATGTAGAACTTCTTTCTGTATTGTCTCTTAATACATGAATATTTTCAATTTTATCTTTATGGCCCCATCTGAAAAATGGTAATCTTCAAGGAGATACCTATAAATTAGCACGTATACCTAATATCTCTCTCATCTATATATACACATATATGTATATATGTATATATACACACAATATATGTATGTATAAATATACACATGTACATATGTGCATATACATGTGTATACATATATACACATATATACATACGTGTAAGTACGCATATATGTATATGTGTATATATGTATACACATGTATATACACATGTATATACACATGTATATGTGTGTGTATATGTATATGCATGAAAAATATATATACTGCAATTGAGGCAATATATGATATTTATCTTGTACTATTAGTATATATTATCATACATTACCTCAGTAGCAAAATTCCATTATATATATAATTCCTGTATATAATATATATAATAGAATTTTGCAACTGAGGTAACATGATAATATATACTAAAAGTAAGAGAGAACTATATTACCATCTGTTGCCTCAATTGCAAAATTCCATGTGCAATGCAACACAGTCCAGTGAACACATCCTTCTGATGTGCTAAAAGTAGCTTGGATAAGCAAAGTATCCATGACAAAAGGTATATTTTTCAACAAGCTTTAACTTTGCATTCTTATCACTAAATGATTGCAAATTTTGTGCACATCTATTATGTAATAAAGATGAGAGCTCAACATCACTTATCAGAATTCCTTAGATTTTTATGACTGATTTTCCTTACAATGATCCAGGTGGTTTAGACTAATAGGAAATGATCATAAAGACATTTGCTTCAAGATCTTGATATTTTAGAAAAAGCACAGAACTGAGTAGACGGTGAAGCGTATCCAGAACTGAGCAGCATGTCTTGCTCTGCCTTTTTCCTCTCACCTTGGTTTTTCCATGGGGTACAGCACAGCCAATAATATTCTTTGTGTAATAGGTGTTTGTGGAATTAACTAAATATATTTACCTCACCATCTTGCAAGAATTTACACTTAAACTCTTTGACTTCCACTTAAAAGAATATGTATAAACTCTAAAGATGACTGGTTCTTGAAGCCAACTTAGAAAGGAAGACTACACACCCTTCCCATGGCATGTGAAAGGGTATAGAAAAAAATGCCAGGATCCCCAGTGCCCTGTTCTCTGTAATCAATGCCCTCCCCTAGGTTTCTAGTGTCCCAGAAAGACTGTAGCCCTAAAATCTAATCCTGAAGCTCTAATCCAAAGATTAATGAAAAAGACTTCTATCTTTATTGCATTATTTCTAATATCTTTCCATTCAGATCTCTAGATACTGAAAACAATCTCTATTTTGTGCATCTCTGAATCACCAGCTTCATGTACAGCGCCTGGCAGATCATTTGGATTCAATCAGTATTTCTCCAATAAAAAATGGATGATTAAGGCAAACACAAGTTCTAATGTTGGTGTGCCACTTGTAATCTATAAGATTTTAGTTATAGCCTTTCGAGCCACACACTTCTCTTGCTCAGGCCCACTTTCACATCTGGAAGTGTACTTTCCCTTCTAATAAAACTTTTCTTTTCTACTGTAAAAAAAAAAAACAAAAAGATTTTAGAAATATTCTTAAATTCTCTGAACACCAATTTCTTTTTTTCTAAAATTGAGTTTAAGCATTTTACATAATTGTTTTTCATGTTTTCATGTTTCATTATTCAGTACTTTTGGTGCAGAAATTATACTCGATAGATGTTATTCCTTTCATCTCATTTTTTTGACATGATAGTTTTACATTCTTATCTAATAATTGTTTTTCAAATACCATACTTTTGTACTGAAATGCTGATTTCATGTGAAATTAATGTAATAACTCTGTAGCTTAAAGGAGGTTATTCTATGGCATACATATATATGCTCTAATTAAAAACTTTTTTGTGATGAAGTAAAATCCTTCGGAAAATAAATGACTCTCCTACTGGCCTTTTTGATCCCTGACTGAGCCATTTTGTATACTAATTTGTTACTGAAAATACAAGGTCAACATTATGCCACTGGACATGGTACCATGCATATTTTCAAGTTCAGCAGTTAGAGGAAGACTTTATGCTGTATGTATAAAGCACATTATTTGGGAACAAGGTACATATCACATAAAGAGTCAATATGATTTTTTTGAAATTCCAAGAGAGTCAAAAGATCATTCCTTGTAGAAATATATTTTATTTTTAGGACTATGTCTGTTTTAATAGCTTGATTAAGTAATCATATAATAAGAGATTTTAATCAAGATCACAAACTTATTAATCAGTGAATTCTCAGTATCCACATGAAATATGTTCTAGGGTTTCTCATTGGGATGCACATAAATTTCCCTCTAATGGTATAGTATTTTTTCTGGCTTCTAATTCTTCTAATCTAAACTCTTGTTAAATAATGAAAACATTCCCTCTAACCAGTCCATCTATACTGTATTTGTAAAGTGTTTTACACAGATTATCTCTATTTACTCTAACAATTTTATGAAATGACTAGAGCAGGTTCTTGACAAATAAGCGTTTGGAGAAAGAAGTTGAAGTTCAGAGTGATTAAGTCACTACCCTAAAGTCACATGGAAGCTGAGCATCAGAGCCAAGTTTTCTTGGTCTTTTGCTGGTGGACTCATTGGCACATGCTCCTCCTGGCCTGGCCTTCTCCTGTTCATTGATGAGGTATGTGCTACTCTCCAGATACCCTTATGAGAGTAAGGAAAGCCTGGGGATGCTTCTCCAGATCTGGTTAGTGATCCCAGCAGTGGTCATAAGTTACTGTCCTGAACTCCCACTCCATTAACCAATTCCTATTCATGCCTCAGGCCTAAATGCAAATGACCCTCTTCCTGGAACTTCTGCCTCTCACACCACTAAATGACCCCTCTGTCTTTCACAACTCCTAGAACATATTGCTATAAAAACAATTACCTCAATCTATTTTTAATCGTATTACTCCTACACAAGATTGTGAATTCACTGAGAACTGGGCCCATTTGGATAAATTGTTGATAGATGATAGATAGATGATGGATAAATAAATGGATAGATAGATGGTAGGTAGACAGATTGCCTTCTTATAATACCTACCATAACACAGGCTTTTTCTCTCTTTCCTTTAGCCTCTAAATTGGATAACAACTTTCTACACTACCCAGTATGCAGAAGATTTTATTTGAAGAAAGAATGCTTGAAATTCACACCGGCCATGATATTTTTCCTATTTTTCTATCATACTTTGCAGTATGAAAAGCTGACTCCTCCCTTTATCCAAAATTTCTATATTCTTTCTATAAATACAGGAGGCAGCAAGTGAGGGAGGAAGGGAGGGAGAAAGGAGAGAAGGAAGGAGGGAAGGAGGGAGAATATCTCCCTTTACTCTCTTGTCTCTGAGGACCAACTGGCCAAGCTCGACACCTACAAGTCATCTTTGATGAACAGTTCACAGTATTTCAAGGCCAGGAATTTCACTAGGTCACCACTTACCGTGGAATTCTCACTGTGGTCTTGCCTGCCCTGCAGTGGTTGGGTAGGTCCCATCACATGAATCCCCATAGAATAGCCAATTTGACTCTCACCGCTATTATTATCAGAAAGATGTCTTATATTTAGAAGTTAATCTTCCTATAACTATTATCTTTTCATTCCAATTGTGATCTCTGTGAAACCATAAGAAAATAAAAGCCTCTTGCCACATCAGACTGATAACCCAGGTCACTGTTTTCCTCACAAGTCTGGCGATTATACAGATACATTTCCACTCAGTTTCTCTTCCTTAGGCGTTTCATCTATTCTCCCCATCATCAGCTCCAGAATTCAGAGATTCGACCTCCAGATGAGTTTAGGAGTCTATCATTTCTTTCCCTATATTAGTGCCAACACTCAGTTCAGGCCCCATCAAATCTTCCCTAAATTCTTCTAGACTCATATCTCTTTCTTTTCCAATCAATTCTACAACACGTCACCAGTTTCATTTTGCATAAACACAATCTGATTTCTGTACATATGCATACACGAGAGTATTTTTGTTATTTTATATGTGAGCAACCACCAAACAGTAAATTATTGAAGAAAAATATTTCAGAAATGTTTACAAAAACCAATGAAGTTATAGGAAAGCACAAAAAATAAAAATTTTAAAAAACTTAAAAACACGCAAGTTACAAAACCTCTAGTCACTGATGATTTAAAATAGATTAATGACCGAGACTGGATCAATTTGAAGAGGGATTTCAAGGACAAACTGATTTGCCCCTATGTAAGCACTAATGCTAATGACCAAGGCCACAGGGAAGAAAAAATATGAGCTGTAAGGAGGGTTTAGTTTGATAAAACAATTGAAATTTTAACTCCTCTTTTCCACTGACATCAAAGTCCATCTATGGCAAAAACAGTTCAAAGGAGTAAAAACAGTCAATGGACACTTCTTGAATAAATTTCCTCCATTCACTTCATGAGCAAAGGATGCCCTGGTAGTGATTTTCTAATAGCAAGAGAAATAGCGTCTCCTGCACCGAAATGCATTATAGCCCTGGCAAGCATAGTCATAACCAGAGCTAGACCCATATGGCCACAGCCACAGCCAGATCCACAGTCATGCCCCAGCTCCTGGGAGTACCTGCATCCACAGACAGCCACGGCCAGAGCTTTATTCATATCCTCAAGACGAATCTCTATAGGAGGAGAACTCACGAAGATGAAAGTGTCAACTAGTTGTAAGGCGGGGAAGGGGGCGCCTCCAGGGGTGGTTGGGAAACACAGAGTTTGCCTGCTCAGTCACATAGCAATTTGTTTCAAGTTAGCTCAGTTTACTAGGCACTCCAGTTTTGTTAGGGAGTCTTTTTAATTTGCTGTCATCCAGGGTTTCTCTCTAGTCAATAATGAGCCTGGAATAAAATTGACTTCTTTTTCATCACCCCAAATCTAATAAAAATATAACTCTCATGTGACTTATAACCTTACATAGACCAAAATATATGTTTTATCCTCTAATTAAATTTAGTGATTTTGAAATGGTGCTGTGTGCATGTATGCTGTGTACGTGTGTGTACATGTTTATCCTTGTTTGGCAAGACTATTATTATCATTATTCTAATTTTACACAAAACAATACAGTAGTCACCTTTTTCTGCAGGGAATATGTTCCAAGATCCCCAGTGGATGCCTGAAACCACAGGTCGTACCAAAACCTGTATATACTACTATTTTTCTACATGTACATAGTTTTTCACTTAAAGGAATCATTTTATGGCTTCTCTGTAGCATATTCAAATTGTCACCACCACTACTCTTATACTTTGGGACCATTTTTAGTAAAACAAGGGTCACTCGAACACAAGCACTGTGTTATCAGAACATTTCATTTGGCAATCGAGACGGTAACAGGTGATTTAACAGTTGAGAAGCATATACAGTGTGGATACAAGGGACAAAGTGATGATTCATGTCCTGGGTGGGATAGAGCAGGATGGTGCTTGATTTTTATCATGCTATTCAGAACTGTGTACTATTTTAAACTTATGAATTGTTTCTTTCTGGACTTTTCCATTAAACATTTTTGGGCCACAGTTGACCAGGGGTAACTGAAACCACAGAACGAGAAACTAGAGAGAAGGGAAGGACAACCGTGCCACAGCGCTGAGACTTAAAAAAAAAGTCAGTGACTTGGCCAGAATCACACAGCTGTGTAATGACTGACATATAGCTTAATCATGTGACTCCAAATTCCATATTCTTTACGTTTGACCGCTAAAGAAAGCCCTAATCTAATAAATTAGCTTTCATTAAATACATCACGATGCCAATATTCACATTTCATAAATTGCCAACCTCCAGGCCTTGCTTTTTTATATTAATAGATCATTTCTTACATTTCACTTTGACCTTCATCGGTTTGTATAAACCAAATCCAAGTCGATAATATTAACTATGCTCTGTGAGTTCCAAGTATCCCTTAATGAACAAAATACCATTCTTACCTGCTTTTCCCATCATAGTGCTCTAGGTTTTGTCCCTTGAGGTCAGAAATGCCTACTATTCTTCTTCCTAAAAGAAAAGGTAGGTAAAAATAAGTTTAAGAGAGAATTAATATGGTTGTTAATAAGTGTTTTAATTCTGGGTCTAAGCCTGTGTAAAAGTATATTAACTTTATTTCATGATCACATAAATTGAAGTCATAAAATAAAGAGCATCTTGAAGCTTAGATTTTTAGCATTATGGTCTGTGCCCATTCTCAACAAAAAAAAGTCCCAATACATATGAAATCCTTTAAAATTCCTGTTTCATCCACACAGCAAATTCTTCTCTGCCTTCTCCCCACAGGAGTTCATAATGACGATATTTACTTGCACAAGTTTAATTAGATTTTTTTTACTACATAGTCACTAAATAAATCAACTTCCCAACATGTATTGAGTACGCCCCACATAGAGATACAATGAGGGCCAAACGCACAGGTGCCCAGCAGTGGGCCCCGTGCTCAGGAAAGGGGCTCTGTGATTGGTGTTTAGTGCTCTGCAGTCACCATCTTTAACACTTTTATCTTTGAATTTGTGGTGTGTAATTAAATGTTCCCGGAACAATGGAACATGTGCTGGTACTTGGGATATCATCTCACCACCAACCTACCCCCCGACAACAGGTCCTCAGTTTCCCAATGCCCTGTCCCCTCCCAGTCACTGTTGTCACCTTCTGCCCCTGATAGCAGGCTGGGCACAGGCAGGGGCAGGTCGGGATCCAGCACCTGGAGGGTCTAGACTCACTCAACAGGTATGCTCATGCCCAAGAACACGTGACACTAAATAGCAAACAAAAAGGCCCATGATGTGCCAAAGATAACACGAAATATATGAAAAAGACTTAATTTCCTGCTTTTTAAACAAAAGGTGCCACATTTTCAGTTTGCACTGAACCCGTAAATTATGTAGCTGGCCCGAGACACAAAGCCAAGAATTGAGAGAATGTAAATAGGAATATCATGTGTTCTCAAACCTTTAAGATTCTATCAGTGTTCTAGAAAGTCGTTCTTGACCCTGCATCCCAGTCCGGTGCTCATTCGAGCTCATTGCTTCCCTTCACGACTGCACTTCTTTGAAGAGTAGGCTGTGCTCAGCGTGCCTTTCCTTTAACCCCTTAATTTTTTTTAGTTCATTGCAATTTGCATTCCATCCCACCATTCCTCTAAGCTATTCTTCTTTATAAGTCACCAAGGATGGCCTCGCTGCCTGGTTACTGAAGGGACCTTAGTATCGTTTAACCTCCTTGAAGCATCTAACGACATAAACCTCCATCTTCTTATTGAATTTTAATTAGTTAACACAATTTTCTCCTCAAAGTATGCAATTTCTCCCAAAATACAACGATCAATATCTCTATTTGCTAATAACAGCTCTACTAATCTTATAATTGAAGTCTGTTGAAACGATGCATTCCCACAAACATTCTTAAATATTTTCTTAACTTTATCTATATTAAAGTATGGTGATTCCATTGGAAATATGTATTAATATTTTGATAAAGAATAAAACAAATCAGACCAAACACTTAGATAATAACTAGACTTTGAAATTTTACTTCCTGTTTTATGGAGTAATTTGTACAATAATATATTTAAAAAAAAAAAAAAGCAAACACTAACCAGTACATTGCTAGGCTCAGCATCATGTCATAATTTGGAGTTCATTAATATGAATAGGTGTATGCTAAATACTAATGACCTAGGAACATTCTTATGTATAGTATACATAAAGGAAAGTCTCATACTGGTACTAAATACATTTTTTTTCTCATGGAAACCCACTAAATGTTATCAATGCTAAGTCAAGAAACTACTGAGTCATTCTCTCAGGAAAAAAATAATATTCTTCACAGAAAAATTTGTGTCTGCTTGATAAACAGTGGCCTTAAACTTTTTTTAATTATTTGATTCCAGAAAAATATTGTGAAAGAGGTAGTACAGTTATTTTAATCCTAGTTTCACAGAGAGGATAAAAAGGAGACCAAAGGAAAATGGGGTTTTCCTAGGCTCCCAGCTCGTAAGTGGCTGCACAACAGGCTTCAGATGTTCAGCTCCTTCTCCTGATCCATGTCATACAAGGTTAATTTCCCACTTTCTTACCAAAATGTCCTAACAAAGATACGACTAGTTCCCAGGGCAATCTATGCCACTGAGAAGTAGTTCCAACTGTGAGCGTTGTCCCCAGGTGTCTCAGCGTCCAACCATGAGAAGTCCGCACTCGTGGTCTCATTGTCCACGGATTTCTCTCAAAGCCGCTTTCATAAATCTTGATGCAATGGCCTTGCTTAATGCCTTTTGTTCCTCCATTCTCAAATCCTGGCTGACATGACAGGACCCACTGACTGCTACAGAGGAGTCGATATGACATCGTCCAGCGAGGCCTTCAAGATACCGAGGATCTGAGAATGTCTGTGAGAGAAGCCCGAGCTTCCCTCTCCAAGCAGCTCTTCCAGTAAAAGCCAGACCTCTATCAACAGCATGACACTTTACTGATTCCTTTCTCCCTTCTGTGGCCTGTAAGGCTATTTCCCCAATCATCTGGCAGTCTACCCTCCATTCATCTTTCAAGAACCAATTTGAGTGGCCTAAAATTCCCCATTCTCTTACTACATCTGATTTTGGTGCCTCACTGGATATTTTCCCAGGACAGCCAATGCACAACTATTAGAACAATAACCTCGTCCATAACACAAGCTGCCAGTGGGGCGGCTGGGAAACTGACTCACTGAAAAATAAATTAAATAAATATTTCCATTTTGGCCAATTTCAAACTACCAACACACTGTCACTGATGTAGAGTTGGGAAGAGATGCACACAATTAGCCCTCACAAGCCAGTGCAGGCTGCTTCCTGGAATTTTAATCACTACCTGCCAAATAAATCTAGGCTTAGCAGGCCTCTTGCTGTGGCACTGAAAAACATAGATCCTGGCTTCAAATTCTGCCTCTGCCACTTACTAGCTCTAGAATTTTGGAAAACTAATTTAACTTTTCTGTGCCTCAGTTTCCTTATCTATAAAACGAGTAAAATGATAGCATCTGCCTCTTAAATTTGTTGAAATAAGTCGAATTCACTTAGAATCATACCTGCCCTATAGCAAGTGCTGTTTAATTGTGGTATTCTCATTAAGATCACCATAATTGAATTATTTATCAAACCTAACTGATGTTTTCAAATAATTACTCTATTATTTTATGCAGAAGTAGAAAATTAAAAGGGTCAAACCACAGAAATACAAGATCTTACTTTTAGTGACCTTAGTACACTTTGCCTGAAGTGCTTTATATCATAATTCATTATTTAAAATGTAATGAAAGCAATCTGGTATTATAATAGAATACTTCGGAGTTCAGAAACTAAGGGACAAACGAGTTTTATTTTTACATAACATCCTATTTGAGGATATTTCTACAGGTTATATTGTGTTGTGAATTGTTATAACTCTTGCTTGAAATACCTCTATCATTAAATGGTTTTGATGACGTGTAGATGATTAACTCCTAGAATGTAATAAACCCTGCTCTAAAAGCTACATTTAATACAACACTCTTATGAGACAGGCACTATTACTCCCTATAATTTACTTTTTAATATACAATTTAGGAAAGAAAGTAAATTTTTCAAGATCGCAAATCAAGTAAATGACAGAGAAAAGATTAAACCTTCGAAATCGGAATTTTGCTATATTCTGGAATTTTAATCACTACCTGCCAAATAAATCTAGGCTTAGAAATGTTCAATTTTAATGAATTAAATTAGTATTTCCTATAACAGGAGATTCTAATGGTAATCAATGTTCCTTTTAATATTCATCTAGAATACAGAAGTTACCATTAATCAGAGTATCGCAAATATCACCTGACTATAAAATATTATCATTTTTCTCATACTCTCATTGTTTTCCATAGAATTTTGCTTTAGTCCACATTGGTACCTATTTAATTTACTTCTATCATAAACCTTACTAAGTAAAAATAAAAATCTTCCCTTCATGCCCTTCCTGAACGCCACTTCTCAAAGGTTACTACGATTTGGTTGCAGGAAGACAGAAAACAAGGTAAAAGCAGGGTTCGCCTCCTCTCAGGTCCACATTGAAATTACAACCAAATTATAAAATAATCAACGTGGAGAATCACCTGAAGTCCAGCTGATCATAACACTTACGTTTGATAATATAAAGAAGGGGCTACATTGAAGCCGGTAGCAGGGCCAAAGTCATGAATCGGGCTAGACCCGCACCCGGGGGTGGTGGAGGAACACTGGGAGAATGACGGAGGCTGCAGAGGCTCCCCTGAAGGATAGGGGGTCCTGGCCTCATTTGGGGGCTCCCTAGCCCAGGGAAGAGGAGATTCCAATAACTCTGACTGTAAAAACCAGAGTGGATTCCGGCAGTCTGGGTGAGATGGAACGAGACTGAAACCCAAGCCGCCCTTTGAAGGCCCAACGCACAGGCTTTCTGACCTGTGGACACTCACCCAGGACACCGGTGGTGGATCGGAGACTCGTGCAGGATCCATACCGAGAAAGTCTGCATTACCTGGCACCAGATCGAGGGCTGGAAGAGCAGCCACCATGTGCTTTAAGTCTAGCCCCTTACCGGGTAATCTGCAGACCTCCCCTGCCTATGCAGACCCCTCCCACAGGGCCATTAGGAAGCACTGGCCTGAGGGGATCAGCCCTCCCCACCCAACCTGCAGATCACCCAGGACTTTTGTTGCTGGATGGCTGCCACGCCCTGCGCCCCTGCAGGGCCCAGCATTCACAGCTGGCAGTCAGGTCTGCGCTGTGAGCAAGCATTTCCGAGAGAGTTTCAGGCAGATCAGTGCTGCCAACTTGGGCGGATCTCGGGATCTGTGGGCCAGTCCCAGACAGAAGCTGTTCTTGCTGTGATCCCGGACTTCTGAGGGATGTGTGAACAGCTACTGAGGTTGCAGCCAGACTGAGGCTGTATCAATCTGAAGGCTATTATCTCCCTGAGACCCCACCCTGCCCAACCCATAGATTGCCCCAGGTGGCCTGCCTCTCCCCTGGGTCTTGCAATCTGCACTGGCAACCAACGTTGGCTAGCACAGGGTGGGCACTGCAGGGAAATCAGCTTCAGGCAGACCTCTGCTACCTGCAAGAGCTGCAATATCACAGGGGAGATAGCAGGGGGCTGTGCGGCCGCCCCAGACAGCAGCTGGTCTCACTGTGATCTGCAACTACAGTGGGAATGTCCTGGCACAGAAGATGCAGCAAAACTGAGGCTGTATTGGCCTGAAGGCCCTTGTCTCCCTGAGATCCCACTTCACCTAATCCACAAAGTACCTGCGGCCCATTGACAGGCAGCCTCCCCAGCCCCCCTTCTCTGCCATTGTGCATTCTGCTCAGGCAACAGACTTTGGCTGGCAGTGAGTACATTTTGGGGAAAACAGTTGTGGGCAGACCACTGCTGCCTGTACAAGCTACAATATCTCTGAGGGGATTATAGGGGTCTCTGGGACCACCCAAACAGCAATTCATCTCCTGTGATCTGCTACTGTGGGAATGAGCAGATACAGAAATTGCAGAAAACTGAGGCTGTTGGCCTGATGGCTTTTGACTCCCAATCCTACCCCATTCAATCCACAAAGTGCCCAGGCACATTGATAGGCAGCCTCCCCTGTCCTGGGGTGGAGCGCTCAGCTCAGTCAACAGATCTCAGCCAGCGAAATGAGTAAAGGTCAGGGAATACAGTAACAGGAAGATCATCGCTGCCAGCATGAGATACAGTATTGGCAGATGTTAGGGGTTTCGTGTCCCCATCTCACATGACAGTATGGCACGCAGTGACACCTGACTTTGGTGGGAGTCTGTAGTCCCAGAGCTAAAAGCAAATCTGGTGCTCTGTATGCCTGATGGCCCCATGACCCATTGAAACGACACCCACCTAACCTACAAGTTATCTGTGGTGAGCCTACTCCCAGGCAACCTAGTCCTATGTGGGCAATACAGATCTATCTCAAGAAACAAGAAAAAGCTCAAACAATCTAATCTCACACTTAAAAGAACTAGAAAAGGAATAGCAAACAAAGCCCAACGTGAGTAGAAGGAAGGAAATAATAAAGACCAGAACAGAAATAAACGAAATAGCCTAGAAAAATTATACCAAAGGTTAATAAAACCAAGAGCTGGTTCTCTGAAAGGATAATCAAAATTGACAAACACTTAATCAGACTCATCAAGGAAAAAAAGAGAAAAGACTCAAATAAATTAAATCAGAAATGAAAGAAGACAAATAACTACAGACTCCACAGAAATACAAAGATCATAAGAAAGTACTACGAAGAATTATACACCAACAAATTGGACAATCTGAAAGAAAAGAATACATTCCTAGAAATATACAATCTCCCAAGACTGAGTCAAGAACAAACAAAAAATCTGAACTGACTGATTACCACCAATGAAATCGAATCAGTATCAAAAATCTCCCAAAACACAAAAGTCCTGTACCAGATGGCTTCATAGGCAGATTTAACCAAACATTCAAAGAATTAATACCTATTCTTCTCAAATATTCCAAAATTTTCAAGAAGAGGAAAGGCTCCCTAACTTCTTTTATGAGGCCACCATTGCCTTGATTCCAAAACCAAAGACATTGCAAAAAAAGAAAGACATAGGCCAATATCTCTTATGAACATCGATGCAAAAATTCAACAAAATATTAGCTAACCAAATTCAGCAATACATTAAAAATATCATACACCATGATCAAGTTGTATTTGTTCCTTATATGCAAAGTTGGTACAATATCCGCAAATCAATTAATGTGATATACCACATTAACAAATCAAAAGATAAAAAAATTTGATCATATCAATCAATGTAGAAAAAACGTTAGACAAAATCCAGCATCCATTTATGATAAAAACTCTCAGTAAAGTGGGAATAGACAGAACATACCTCAACATAATAAAGGCCACATATGATAAACCTACAGCTAACATCATACTCAATGGAGAAAGGCTAGAAGTGTTTTCCTTAAGATCAGGAACAAGACAAGGGTGCACACTTTCACCACTCCTCTTCAACATTGTATTGGAAGTCTTAGCCACAACAATAAGACAAGAAAGAGAAATAAAAGGTATCTGAATTAAAGAAGAAGTTAAACCCTTGTTATTTGCCATTGACATGATACTATATAGAGAGAACCCAAAAATTTCACCCAAAAACTGTTAGAATTGATCAATGAATTCAGTAAAGTAGCAGGATACAAAATTAATATTCAGAAGTCAGTGGCATTTTTATACACCAATGATGAACTTTTGGAAAGAGAAATTAAGAAAAAATCGCATTTGCAATTGCATTGAAAACAATAAAATACCTGAGATCCAAATTAACCAAGGAGGTAAAAGACCTATTCTCAGAAAAATATAAGTCACTGGAAAAAGAAACTGAAGAAGACACAAATAAATGAGAGCATAGACCATGCTTAAGGGTAAAAAGAATCAACATCATTAAAATGAGCATACTACCTAAAGCAATCTAGAGATTCAATGCAATCCTTATCAAAATACCAATGCATTTTTTCAGAGAGCTAGAACAAATAATCCTAAAATTTACATGGAACCATAAAAGACCCTGAATAGCCAAAGCAATCTTGAGGAAGCAGCACAAAATTGGAGACATCATGCTGTATGATATCAAACTGTACACAAGGCTACAGTAATCAAAAGCATGGTACTGGCATGAAACCAGATTCACTGACCAATGGAACAGAATAGAGAGCCTAGAAATAAATCCATGCCTATACACTCACTTAATATATGACAAAAGAGGCAAGAATATTCAGTGGAGTAAAGACAGTCTCTTCAATACTGGTGCTGGGAAAATTGGACAGATACATGCAAAAAAGAAACTGGAGCACCTTCTTGCATGTATACAAGAATAGACTCAAAATGGATTAAAGACTTCAATGTAAGACCCGAAACCATAAAACTTTTAGAAGAAAACATGGGCAGTAATCTCTCTGATATTGCCACAGGTAATTTCTTTTCAGATACATCTCCTGAGACAAGGGAAACAAAAGAAAAAATAAACAAATGGGACTACATCAAACTAAAAATCTTGTACAGCAAAGGAAACCATCTACAAAACAAATAGACAACCTGCTGAATGAGAGAAGGTATTTGCCTATGATACATCAGATAAGGGGTTAATCCAAAAAATATAAAAAACTCATAAAACTCTACAACAACAACAACAAACAAACAAACAATCCAATTAAAAAATGGGCAGAAGACCTGAACAGATATTTCTCCAAAGAGGAAATACTGATGGCCAATAGACATATGAAAAGATGCTCAAGGTCACTAATCATCATAGAAATGCAAATTAAAACCACCTCACACTTGTCAAAATGGCTATCATCAATAAATCAAAGAATAAGTGTCAGTGAGGATGTGGAGAAAAGGGAACCCTCATACACTGTTGGTGGAATTGAAAATTGGTGCAGCCACTATGGAAAGCAGTCTAGAGGTTTCTCAAAAAATTAAAAATGGATATACCTTTTGACCCAGCAATTGCGCTTCTGGGTATTTATCCAAAGAAAATCAAAACAATAATTTGTAAAGATCTATGCACCCCTATGTTCATGCCAGCACAATTTATAATAGCCAAGATATGGGAGCAACCTAAATGCCCATCAATAGATGATTGGATAAAGAGATTATGGTTCATATATACAGTGGAATATTACTCAGCCATTTAAAAAAAATGAAATTCTACCCTTTGCAATGACATGGGTGGACCTAGAGGTCCTCCTGAGTGAAATAAGTCACACAGAGAAAGATAAATACCATATGATTTCACTTATATACAGAATCAAAGGAAAAAAGAACAAACTAATCAAAAACAGACTCACAAATGCAGAAGATAATGTGGTGTCAGTCAGAGGAGAGGGGAGTTGCGGGGCTGAGAGAAAGGGGTGAAGGGTTAAAGAAGTACAAATTAGTAGCTGATAGATGGTCACAGGGATGAGGTGCACAGCACAGGGAATGCAGTCAGCATTAATATAATAGCTAGGTGGAGAGCCAGAGGAGAGAAAAAGCAATTAAAAGGATTGCTTTATAAACTATATAAATGTCTAACCAATATACTGTACAACCTGAAACTAATAATAAAATATTTTTTTAAAAAAAAGAAGCAAAACATACAATTAACTTTACTAATAGGAGGCAGAAATAATAGAGGTAAATGAATAGATAAATCTCAACGGATAGATGATAGATGAATTACGGTATGTTTGTGGCATTCCCACACTTGCTGTCCATATCTTAAATAAATGTATTAATGATTCAAAAAAAAAGAAAGTTAACTACAATTTAAAATATAGTGTAATTAATTCCAGACCTTTGGAGAATGAGAAGTGGAGGGAATTCATCTTCAGGAAATAAATCATTCCTTAAATTAGGAATCTAACTTTGTTGATAATTTTTATTTTTAGTAGAGAAAGTAAGATCCTAGGAGCATAAGCTGGATGGTGGTTACAAAGAGAACTAAATTACTCTGTACATTAAAAGAGAAAGAGAGAATTTGGAAATGGAGACTAGAGATGGCATAATGAATGGTGGTTAAAGAAGAGATGGTTAGCCAAAAAGAAATCCTTTATGAGACAGATGGCAGATAATTATAGACTTTCCATTGTAGTATAACATGCATGCAGAAAAGTACATATTTGAAATAGGCTGCTTATAAAATTTCACGAAGTGAGCACAACTGGATAAACACCATCTAGATCAAAAAATAAAACATCTGTTTCTCCGAAGCCCTCCCCTTCCTCATCCTAGTTAATGCCCCAATTCTCTTCTCAAAAGGAAAACCAAATTATAATCAATATCATGAATTTTAATAGCATAAATAGTTTTACATGTTTTTAAATTTTATACAAATGTAGTCATGCTCACCCATTATTTTGTATCTGACTCCTTTTGTTCCTTATATTTGTACAACCCTTTCCCATTTTGTATATATCAAAGTAATGCAATCTTTTTCATTTATCTATAATATATAACTTAATGAAAATATATTTTTTGCAAATTAAAACCACAATGAGATACTATCTCATACCTATTAGATTAGCTATAATCAACAGGACAAGTCATAACAAATATTGGAGAGGATGCAGAGAAAAAGGAACCCTCATACACTGCTGGTGGGACTGCAATTTGGTACAGCCGCTATGGAAAACAGTATGGAGTTTCCTCAAAAACTAAGAGTTGTTCTACTACACATTCCAGCAATTTCTTTACTGGATATTTACCCCAAAGCCTTGAATACTCATATCCAAAAAGATATTTGCACACCAATGTTCATAGCAGCATTATTCATGGTGGCCAGGACACGGAAGCAACTGAAGTGTCCTACAATAGATGCTTGGCTAAAGAAGCTGTGGTGCATATATACAATGGAATATTACTCAGCTATAAGAAGAGATGAAATACTGCCATTTGTGACAACATGGATGGACCGCAAGTTAATCATGCTAAGCGAAATCAGCAAACAGAAAAAGTTGGAAATCACATAATATCACTTATATGTGAGATATAAACCTAAAAGCAACAAATGAACAGGACGGAGACTCATGGACGTGGACAATAGACTAGTGGTTACCAGAGGGTAGAGCAAAGGGGAGATGGGGGGGGGAGGTAGATGGGGTAAAGGGGTCGAAAAGAAAGAAATCTAACTATGAGAGGTGAACATCAATGTAAATACATATGTGCCTTACTGTTAAAATGTATAATGGAAACATTGAATTTCATTAACCAAGTCACCATAAAATATAAATTAATTAATTTTTTAAAATACCATATTTTATTTACCCATTTTACTGTTGCTGAACATTTGAGTTCTTTTACATTTTGGCTATTAAAAATAATGCTACCAAGAATATTCTTGTATATGTCCTTTGACAAACATATATATGCATTACTTCTGGGAACAGTCTTAAAAGTAGAATTACTTGTTCGTAGGGTATACATAAGTTCATTTGATGAGATAATGTCAAGAAATTTTCCAAATATACTTCCACCCTGGCAATAAGTAGAAATGCCATTTACCCATATCTTTAATAACTCTTGATACTCTGTCTTTTATACTTTCACCATTCTGGTGGGTATGTAATAATATCATGCTGTAGTTTTAATTTATATATCCATAGTGACAAATGAAGATAAACACCTTTTAAAATGTTTGATGGCTATTTAAACAACCTCTTTGGTGAATTATCCAAGTCTTATGTCCATTTTTCCACTGGGTTATCTTTTTTTTTTTATAAATTTATATTTTTAAATACATTTTGGATACAAGTCATTCATTAAATATAAATATATAATTTCAACATGTTCTGCCAGCTTATGGCTCGCCTTTTACTCTCTCTTTGTTAACCTCCACACTACTTTCAATATTAAAAATTAAATTCAACATTTCCTATATGATGTGTCAAATGCCTAAGACATATTCCCACAAGAGAAATGTCTGGCAAAATCCAATCCATCAATTGAGAATCAACACAGACAACACCTCCTCCAGGAGGCCTTCCCTGGTTCCCATAATCTGATTCACATATTCCTCCCCTGAGGATGTAGCTCTATGCTATCTCTATCATGACTCCTGTATATTGTATTATTATTTTCTCTTCAATTGTCTACCTTCCTTACAAAATTTTGTTTGCTGATAAGAAATGCCTTTGTATTTTATTTATTTTTTCCTAAATTTTAGTACAATATCTGATTTAAAGGAGACACTGAGCAAATGGTGGTTTTATAAATGAAAGAATGAATGAAAAGTGAGTTAATGAAAAGTGAGTTGATTATTGAAAGACAAAGGATTATTAAAGCTAATAATATTTAAGACCTTTCCAATTCTAATATTTCACCTTTATTATTTTAATATAGAGATAAAAACATTCAACAATAATAATTAAAATAACTGCAAAAATTAACAATTGTATTTCATTATAAAGCACTCCCATACATGTTAGCCCATGTTATTCTCAAGAGCCCTGTGAGAAGTGTTTTATAATTTGTACAATATCACTCAACTCTTCAAAATTAGAACTCAAGTATCTGAAATCTAACATTTATACTTTTTCCTTAATGTCCCAAAATAAAAGAAGAATAAATAATTACTCAATTTTCTTTTTAAAGCTTATATTTCCTTTTTATCTCAAATTTTTTTGTAGATATAAAATTTTCCCCTTTTGATCAAAGCATCTCTGATCAAGAGTCAGGTTTTCCAAATTTTGTCCCTCAGGAAGGACCTTTTCTGGGTGTCGTATCTCATGTTGGAGGAAGAGAACATAGATTTGGAAGCCTAAGAAGGTCACATTTGCATACCAAGGAGGCACTGGAGAGAGACTCTCAGGACCTTCCCATCTAAAGGCCATCTTATATCAAGGCTCTAAGCGCTGAATATCATTTTGAAGCATTGAGATAGCATCACCTTCTCAGGCACTTCATTTTTACAAAAGTTTAACAGGCAACAAAATCTAAACTTAAAATAATCATATAAAACGGAGTCAAAAGTAGCATGACAATTCCAAATTGTATAACGGTTCTAAACTAGGACCTCAAACCTGAAAGTAGCCAACTAAATAGAGGTTTAATGGTGTGGACCAAATAGAGACTTCTGATATGTTATTTCTGTGACATACATTTGAAGATAATAACTAGAATTATGACTAATAACATGATACCAAGACATATCAGAATTCTGGAAATTTTATGAAATTCTGGAACACATATTAGTAACATTTGCCCATATCATATAACCTAAAAATGTTTATTATTACTTATTTGACTATACTTGCCATGTAATTTGATATTTCAAATAAGCCTAATTAGTTTTACATCCCACTTTTCATAGGAAGAAGAAAAGATCCTTTGAGAAGTCCCAGAGGCTTCTTAAAATTCCTAAAATTACTTTTAGATCAAAAGATTTTATTTAGAAATTGATTTGGGGAAGTTTCTCAAAAATATCAAAAAGTTTTTGGACTGCTTGACCAAATAGGATTACATAAAATTATAAAGCAATACTTAATTACCCATTTCACCAAAGTGAAAAAAATTTCAGTGGCAAATACAGAAGGGTACATAGTTCTGAGAAGAACCAGTTCTTTTAATATTTTTTCCTGATAAAGACAAAATTCAGAATTTTTGTTTCCTTGGCAGGTTACATTAAAGGTAAAGAAATATTTTTACAACTTTTTATGAAGAGGAAACCAATAATCTGAGAAGACGTCGTACTTTTAACAGAAAAAAAAAAGTTCTAATTTTATACCAGAGAACTTTTAATATTAAAACTCATTTTTAGATAAATTAATGTTAATATGAGCTTAACCACACATTCAAATTCCTGTTTAAAGATTCACTTTTTACAAACCTTCTATAACTTTCTATGTCCACTTTAGCTTGTTCCCATTCTTTACGTTTTCAAAATACCAGCTTTACTTTAGCACAAAATCACTTCCTCTTTCCTCAACAAAAATGCATTTTTATTCCTCATATTTTCCTTTACCAACAACACATATTCAACTTTCCTTGCATAAGAAAATGTTTACCTCATGATTTCAAGTAATCTCAATTACATGTATTATAATTCTTAATCCTTTGAATTTAATTCCTAGTGAAAAGTAAATGAGCAATTATGGACTGACAGATTTAGTTTCTCTACAATAGAGAGCAGAAAGTAAACAGACCTATGTTCAGTAATTAATGTTATAGTATTTTATCTTGTTTGGGACTAATCTAGTTATCCAATAAAATTCCATTATTTAATTTAACTGAACAAAATTCCAAAGTTTTAATTTATCCCAAAAGATTCAGGGATGATCATTCTTAAGCACACATACCACAAAACATAATTATTGCGCCTAAAACTCTTATCCCATTTTTTATCTATTTAAATCCTTTGGTTAGGCTATATTTAGATTACTCACAAAAATTTCCTGAGACACAGCCACCATCTCAAGAGAATTTTCTTGCTGAGAAATTTTGCAACAACGATAACATAAATTTATTGTACTATAATCCCAATTAGAATAAAAATATTATATTTAAACCTACAACTCTAAAAGTATTCCTGTTTCAATTAAACCAACGAACTTAAACTACTTTTAATTCAAAATATTTTCTCAGATCACGTAAACCTGAAGAGCATTTGGGTTAGGTTCTATTCTATTTTTGAGGCCCTTTTTAGAAATACTTAATTCATTCAAGCATTTGATTTTCCTTAAGCCAATTAATTAGATCGCTTTTACAAATTAATTTGGCGATATTATCCAGAGGTAGAAAAATATCATATCTCTATAACATACATACATAGATATACAGAACATACAGACAAACACAGAGATCTTATAGCTTTCATTTTAAATATTTTAGCCTTATTTCAGGTACAAAACTCCACAGAATAGTTGAATACAAATTGTGTTTCTGACACACACTAAGCTAAGGTTACATGCTCAAATGACCAAAGTTGTTTTTCTTTTTTTCATTTTACCAAAGGTTTTTTTTTGAATGCTGTAACCATTCTTTTAGAGCTACTTTTTAAATCATTGTATCTTTAAAAACACTTGCATACCATCTAAGACTGTATTCCATTGTCTCTGAGAGATTTAGGATCCTCTCTTTTAAGAATACCCTTTAAGGTGGACCTATCTAAAATAAATGTTCTCCAGATAGCCATAGCAATCCCCATTATCCAAAAATTCACTCATTTTTCCAGAATGACACAAAGTTCTGTTTTCCAACAATTGTTCTAAGACACCAGGAATCACATTGTTCTCCTTTTGAACAGGATGAGTGACTTATCAAGAGGCTTCGACAAACAGAAACAGAAATAAAGCAAAAGACTACTCACCAGGAAGGCCGATGACTTCATTAAAAAAAAATAATTAAAAATCACAAATAACAAGAGTTTCAAATGTAAAGAAAGCAGAGTGTGGATCCAGGAGAGATTTTGCTCTCAACTCCAGGGTCGGCAAGAAAGCAGAGAGCTCAATTGGCTCTGTAAGGGTCTGCACCTGTTTGCTCACCAGCCTCGGGGGTATTGGGGCTTTTCTCGGGATCCCATTTCCGATCACCAAATAATGTTGACTTTGTAAATAAATAGTCAGTTGTTTTACCAGCAAATTGGACTTATTTGGGAATAGCAGAAGAATTGCAATTCGGGACAAGCAAACTATGCTAAAATCCATAGGCAATTCCAGGAAGCAAGGAGAGGCATGTTACCTTATAGAGAAAAAGAAGGAAGTTGGGAGAACCTGTTTTGAATGAAAGTCCATTGGAGGAAAGAGAGAGTTACGGGTGGTGCAGCGTTTTTCATTGGCCGGGCTTGTTGCTGGGTGAGGAGGATTCTTCCCGTTGGGGTCTGTAATTGATGTCTTCCTATTGGATTTTGCAAATGACTTGGAGAGGTGGTGCATGAGGACTCCCCCGTCTGGCCTCCTGACTCCATTTTAAATGAGGTGCCCTGTATTCTGTCTCACATACCCAAGCTACAAACCTGGAAGTCATGCTTCACAATATCTCCATCACCCACCAACATCCGGGCAGTCATTAGGTCCTGATTCTGCCTCTTACATATATCTCTGGAATCTGCACTACCCCCTCAGGTCATGATCTAGTCATATATCATCATCATCATCATCATCATCGCCATCATCATCATCATCTTTCTTGCATTATCGATATAAATTATTTGATCTTTCTAGCACCAATTCATCATGCGAACCACTACCATAATTTTTCTAAGTTGCAAGCCTACTGTATATCTTCACTAATTCAATACTCACTGTAACCATGACAGGGAAACAAAAATTCTGAACATGGCTTACTGTGCATGTTCATACCTTTGCCATTGTACTCACAGGACGATGACCAGAGTCCTAGACTGCAGTCCTATTTAATAAATAACTGTTGAATTTAGTTGGCAGGAAGAACCCCAGGTTTTTCACACTTTCTGTCTTTTTCACATTCTACTCTGCCTGCCTGAAATAGCTCCAGCCTGTGGCTCTTCAGCAAACCCGGTCTTCACCCCTTTTGTGGTGTTCTTAAAACCTCCTTTTATATACCACCAGGCAATGTCCAGCACAGTATTCCAGTTATGGCCTTACAAATGAGTAAACACATGGTTTAAGGAGAGCTATTACTTTTATCTGTTGCTTTATTATTCATTTTGAACCTTATATAAAAGGATTCATAGAAAAGTCTAAATTGAAAAAAAAAAAACTACATAGCAGTCTGACATAACCATGTTACAATTTTTATCTTGTTTTTGTTTCTTTTCTTAAAAGGCTATGAATACCTTTGGTGCAATAATTCTCATTTTTACCTTATATTCCCCATTGCCTATCAAATGTAGCAAGTAGTATATACACGCTGTCATTATTTGCTGCATGGAATGGGATGTAATGGATGGTAGGGAAGGGAATGGAATTTGGTTGGATACAAAAAGTTCTTGCAGCATGTTTAGTATGAATTGGACAAAAGAAAAACCAGAATTATGGAGAAACTTTGTGAGGTTATTGCACTAGATAGATAAAAGGCAAGGGATTTTTGGCCTGGAGCATTTGAAGTGGTACCCTAAAGAAGGGGAAGTAATAAGAAATACAAACAGAATTTGGCACGAGATTGGGTCTGGTAATGAAGAAAACGAGGAACAGATGATGGTGGTAAATTTTCAGACCTTTGCAACTTGTCAACGATGACATCCTCTTAGCATTTGTTATTTTCTCTTTCTTTACAGTTCCGATGATTTCTACTCTCTATGTGTAATCTCTTTGGGATCAAGGAAAGATTCCCACAAAGCATAGTAAGAACATGGCCCACTTTATATTACCAGGCAATAACAGTGATTAAAACGAGTAATGAAAGCTCTGATATTTATCTCCGCTGGGTATTCCACACCCAGGAGACGCTCATAAAAAGAATGATCTAGTTATTAACTTTGGCTCCTGTTGTAACCACTACAATCCCTTGTTATCAACACAGTTGGCAGTCATTATGTCATTTATTTTGTCATCTTAGTATAATAGCAAGTGGGGTAACCATGACAAGTATAAACGGGCCAGCCTAAGTGTGCCTGTTAGTTAGGAGTGACCCTACTAGTTTTATATCAGACAATTTCTTTCTCAGAAGTTCTGGGCCGCCAACAAACTGTAGTTGACTAAATGTCTGGGAGAATATAAATTTCAATGGTAACTGGTCATTACATCTTTAGAGTTACAGGCCAGTCCGGGGAAGCAAGCGTTGGGCTCTGCTTCTAAATCGTGCAGAGCAGAAACCCAAGGATGGGAGTGCCCTGTGGCCTGAGCTATGCTAACGCTGCTGTTAGAAAAACGAGAAGTGTTTTTTTTGCAAGTAATAAGACAATGTTTGTAACCACTAAACCTGCAAAATTAAGATTGAATGTCAAACCATACACAATATTTTATAGCCAGTATGTTTTTTTGTGCCAATTGCATAATTTTGCCAACTTTTTCAAGAGAAAACTAGAGCAATACATTGCATATGATGTTGCAAAAAAAAAGAAAAAAGAAAATTATCTCAAAGAGGATAAACTGTGCCCCTACAATACTAAGAAATGGTATGTAGCTGAGAGCTGAAATTCATGAAAAGACCCAGGATAAACTAGACTTTAAACAGGCAGCAAGAAGATTCATGATGGTTCTCTTTGTACTATCTATAACACTTGGTAAACTTGACCAATTTTTCACTTAACATGAGGTTATTGCTATGGACTTGTACGCCCCGAAATGCATATATTGAAGCTTTAACCCCCCCATGTGATGGTATTTAGAAGTGGGGCTTTTGGCTAATTAAGTTTAGGTGAGGTCATGAGGGTGGTTCACTCACAATGGGGTTAAGGTCCTTGTAAGAAGAGAGACTGAGGGCTTGCTTCCTCTCTCTCTCTTCACCATGGAAATGAAACAGCAAGAAGGAGGCCATCTGCAAGCCAGAAGAGATCCCTCACATGGGAACCTTGATCTTGGTTTCCCAGCCTCCAGAGCTATGAGAAATAAACATATTATTTAAGCCACCTTGTCTATAGTATGTTGTTATGGCAGCCCAACCTAACTAATACAGTTATTGGCCCAGAGCTAGCATGATCATCTCCAGTTTCGGCAACAACATTCAAGTCAGGAGACTAATAGTTTCTATTTAGATTAATTATGGTAGCCAGAGATTCTCAGATCAAAATAGAAATTGTTCAAATGATAGGTATTCTGCACAAAAGTGACAAATGCCAGATTATAATTTTTAATATTTTAACAAGTAATTAAAATAATATACCCAAACTCAGCATTTTTTTCAAGTCCCCAGAATTTGAAAACACATGAAGAAATTGCTACAACTTAATGTATTTTGTAGGACATAATTTGACTTTTTCTAAACTTTCATCTTAATAGAACCAAGTCATTACCTTTTTATTTAAAAATTGCATGCAGAAAGCAGAGCAAATCAATTTGAAAGATGCTCTGTTGAGTAAATATCTACCCACCAAGAAGAGTTATGGGAAAAAAATTTTTAAGGCAAAAATAAGAGAATTGCTAAGTAGGAGAAAGAAAGATGGATAGGTTGAGATTATTATTGAATATTTTAAAATTTATTTTAGGGGAAATAGTATATTATCAAACATTGTCAAAAATAAAAACAATAGTTTATGGATGGCCAGATCTCCTTAACAATGAATAATTAGAGAAACCAAACGATAGACTCAAAGTTGTTTAAGGCCTTAAAAAAATACGTTGCTCACAAATTAAATGCTTTCCCTGTTAAAGAAAATATCATAAAAGGAAACCAGCCTAAGGATAATGCCATAATTCAATCATTTCCATTCTGTTGAGTTCTGCACTGTCGTACTCAATCAATGAGAAATAAGCAGGTAACAAAACTTTGGGTCTCTTTCCTCCTCCTTTCATTTCCTCCAGGCCCGAAATGCCTCTATCATAAATGAATTGATACAGTTTGGCAAATGAATTTATTTTAATATCAGTAAATTTTTTTCTCTGCTATGGCACTAGCAAGATTTTATCTCCCTGCCTACATTTTAAGGTTTGAAATATCACTTCAGGTAATAAATATCACAAAATGGATGCTTGATTAGATATAAACTAAATTCAATGAATACAAAAATATAACTCTCATTGACACCTCATACAACTAACAACTCAGAAAGATCTGTGTGTTTATCATCAATTTAACTAGGAAAATCCCCAGACCTTGCCTTCACATATTAAATGTCTTATCTGAACCCTGGGGAAAAAAAAAAAAAAGAGACAGTATCCTAGCTACTTCAAATATTTTGAAATGTTTAGTTCTTATACAAACAAGTGTATGCATTTGCTAAAATTTCTAATTTTCATATATTTGTCATGGTCCCTCCCCCCCCAATCAATATGACCATGTGATAGAGTAGCCATAACACTCTATCACCGAGGAATCCCTCAGGCCATTGATTAATGTAATAGTTGGGTACCTGACCGTTACCTCTGATTAAGCACTCTTTGATTTTATCGGCAATTTAAGAACTCCAGCTTAAAGCTGAGGAGAAAATCTAAAAGAATTAAATCTCTTAGATATTTTTTCAGAGTATTCAGACCACACTAGATACGAGGTAATCTGTGGAGACACAAATACTGAAACACAGGCATACATAAAATGAAAAAATAGAGGGAAAAACATCCCATAAACTCACTAGGTTTAACAACGGCCTTACTGTTGAGTCAACCGTTCTTTCCAGTGAATTCTTTTGGAACTCAGATAATAACTAATGAAATAAAGTCTGCTCCTCATGATCCCAGGAATCATCATGTCATTTAATAGTCTTTCTTGATTTTTCCTGTATCTCCTATGGATGAGAAGCATGATCTACTACAAGAAATTATCAGAGTCTAGGGAAACACCTGAATACAGATCAAGGAAAAGAGGGGTTCACAAAAGACTGAAGAAGTTGGAGAACTCAATCTTGGGCATAGGAAGAATTAGATTTTGTAAAATAGAGAATGTCATATTAGCAGTAAGCCTACAATAACCTTAAATTAAGTGGAAAAAAAATGGGCTACATTATAGATAATGCAGAAAGAACCATCATGAGCCCTCCTGCTGCCCACCTCAAAGTGTAGCTTATCCAAAGTCTTTTTATGGGTTTCAATGCTCAGGTTTATGCACAAATGCTTCATGTGGCCTGTAGGGCACAATTGTATTTTCTTGTATCAGTACTTCACTCTTTTTATTGCCGAATAATTTTGTTATATGGTATATGCATATACCACATTTACCTATCCATTCATCAGCTGACAGACATTTGGTTTGTTTTCACTATCTGGCTAATGTGAATACTACTATGTGGATTCAAGTACAAGTTTTTGTGTAGACATATGTTTTATTTCTCTTTGATCTATATCTAAAAATTGAATTGCTGGGTCATATGGTACCTTATGTTTAAAACTTCTGAGAAACTTCCAGTATGTTTTCCAAGCACCTGTACCATTTTGTATTCCCACCAGCTCTGTAAGAGGGTTCCGATTTTTCCACCTCCTCATCAACATTTATTATCTGACTTTTTCAATTACAGCCATGATAGTGGGTGTGAAATAATAATACCTCACTGGGGTTTTTGATTTGCATTTCTCTGATAGTTGATAATACTCAGCATCTTTCATGTGCTTATTGTCCATTTATATATTCTCCTTGGAGAAATGTCTATTTAAATTCTATGCCCATTTCTTAATTGGATTATTTGTCTTTTATGATTGAGTTGTAAGAGTTTTATATATTTTTTAAATAAAGTCCTTAATAAAATATATGATTTGCAAACATTTTCTTCAGTTCTATGGGTTGTCTTGATCACGTATAATGATGTCCAAAGGTTTTGGATTTATAAGGTCCAATTTATCTATGTTTTCTTTTATCACTTGTGCTTTTATTATCATAACTAAGAAGGTTTTGCCTAAATGTTGAGAAGGTTTACTGCTACCTTTTCTTCTAAGAGTTTTATAGTTTTGGCTATTATATGTAGGTTTATGATCTATTTAGAGTTAATATTTGTGTATGGTGATAAGAAGGCATCCAACTTCATTCTTCTGCATACGAATACCCAATTGTCCCAGCATTATTTATTGAATGAAATGTTTTTTTATAACTATGGAAAAGATAAATCGGTATTCACAAAGTATTTGGCTTATCAGCATGTTTTATAAGAATTATACAATACGTCTTAGAGTATTTTATGATTTTTTTTACAATTTATTTAAACGTTAAAAAAAGTTCACCCATTTCTCCAGCCTTCCACTTCCCCCTTAGCAAACACAAATCTGTTCTGTGTTTATGAGCTTCATTTTTCATTTATTCACTTATTTATTTTTATTGTTCAGATTCTACATATAAGAGAGATCATACTGTATTTGTCTTTCTCTGTATAACTTATTTCAGTTAGCATAATACCCTTGGTATTGAACCATGTTGTCACATATGGCAAAATTTCATTCTTTTTTATGGTGAATAATATTCATTGTGTGTATATGTATATATACACATTTTCTTATTCATTCAATGATGGACACTTAGATTGTCCACATCTTGGCTATTGTAAATAATTCTGCAGTGAACATAAGGGTGAATGTATCTTTTGAATTAGTGTTTTCATTTTCTTTGGAAATATCCAGAAGTGAAATTGATTGATCGTATGGTAGTCCTATTTCTAATTTTTTGAGAAACCTCAATTCTGTTTTCCATAGTAGTTATACCAATTTATATTCCAGCGAAAAGTGTACAACAGATCCCTTTTCTTCTATTATTATTTCTAGTCTTATTTGCAATAACCATTCTAACAGGTGTGAAGTGATATCTTATTGCAGTTTTAATTTGCATTTCCTGATGACTAATGATATAGAGCAGTTTTTCATGTGCCTGTTGGCCACCTGTATATCTTATTTGGAAAAATGTCTATTCAGATCTTCTGCCCATTTTTAAATCAGGTTGCTTGTTTATTTGTTTCGTTATATGAGTTCTTTATATGTTTTGGCTATTAATCCCTTATCAGATATATGATTTGAAAATATTTTCTCTCATTCAGTATATGGAATTTTCATTCCATTGATAGCTTGCTGTGCAGAAGCTTTTGTTTGATGCAATCCCACTCGTTTATTTTCATTTATATTGCTTTTGCTTTTGGTGTCAGATTCAAAAAATCATTGCCAAGACTTATGTCAAGGAGCTTATGGTCTACATTTTTTTTCCAGGAGTTTTATGGTTTTAGGTCTTACGTTCAAGTCTTTAATCCAGTTTGAGCTAATTTTTGTATATGGGGTAAGTTAGTAACCGAGTTTTATTGTTTTGCACATGGCTGTCCAATTTCCTAAAAACCATTTACCAAGAGACTGTCCTTTCCCCATTGTATATTTTTGGCTCCTTTATCATAAATTAATTAACCACATATGTGTGGGTTTATTTCTGGGCTCTATTCTGTTCCATTGATCTATGTGTCTGTTTTTAAGCCAATACCATACTGTTTTAATTACTATCTCTTTGTAATATAGTTTGAAATCAAGAAGTATGGAATCTTTAGCTTTGTTTTTGTCTAATTTATTTAATTATTCTCTTTTATATTTATTCAAAGAATATTCGATTTTGTGCAGAGAACAAAAAATACACAATTTTTAAGATTAAAATGTGGGGTTTGGAATCAGCATCAAAAAATTATTATTTTAATATTTTAAAAACATTAAAATGATCTCCTTGTTTTCCAGAGTAATTAATCATATAGTAAAATAAGCATAAATTTGGAAATCAGAAAGCCACATTGAAGATCCAGCCATATTTATTTGATATTAAATAAGTGATTTAAACTCATTGAGATGGAATTTCTTCATTTTTAAAATGATATTTTAAGGCCAATCTTACCCACTTAGATTATTATGGGGACTTTTTGCGAAAGTGTTTTGTATTAAAAAATTGAAGGCAATACAACTCCCATCATTATAATTTTAAAAAACATCAATTAACTTATTTCACAAAAATACTTTGAGCCTATATATGTTGGACACTCTTATGGGGTTGGGGATACAGAAATGAATAAGAAATAAGACCCAATCTCTAATCTTACAGAATTTCTAGTTAGAAGATGGGCTTTCAGCCTTTTGATAACTATAAATTATTTATTTTATTTTTTATATTTACATATATAATAATTACTCCAAAATCTAAAGAAATGATAAGACAGTGAACCAAATGTTCATAAAGAAAAAAAAAAAAACAGCCTTAGTGTTGGCATCTTGCATACAAATTTTTGGTGCCTAAGGGACCTTTTACTGTGAAATTCATTGTTTATTGGAACACAGTATTTTGAAAGTGTTAAGCAAATTTCCTCTTACATTTCACTTTCAATACATCATTTTCTTCATTTATATGCAGACTCTCTCATTTTATTTTTTTCCAAGATCTGGGCTTAGGGTTCCCTACCTAGACTCACTGAAGTTATAAACTGTATTTCAAGTGTGACAGTTGTTCATAAGCCACAAAAGAAGTAAAAATAGACTTTAGAAAATATAAGGAAGGCCTCTGTAGTTTATTTTATAATGGACTCACTAAAATACAAACCTAAAACCCAGACTGATCATTAAACAGTTTTCAAGGTTGTTCAGATGATGCAAATTAATAAACACAGGAATATTTTTATGTGTTACAAGAGTTAAGAAAAAGCCTATGGTTTTTATAAACATCATTGTAGGAAGTAAATAATTGTTGTACATTATAACAAGCTAAGACTCAGAAGGAGAATTATCAAATAATATTGTTCTACAGCACTTGAAACTTAGAAATCGGGCATATAAGACAAAAAAGATTGGAAGCAGAGACCCCAAACAAGCCAAGTTCTTTTATCAATCTAACCCTTGTTTGCTTTTGTGTCCATCTCTCTAGATAAACCAAATCTTTTGAACCATTACAATTCTTCACTGTGGCCTGGTTTATAAATGGTAAAGAGAACCGTAAACTCTGACAAACACAAATAGAAGAATATCTTGTGAGGTGAACTTAAATATATTTATTTAGAATTGTGCTATAATATGTAAATTAAGTAAAGAGGTTGAAATATCATAGTATGTATATGAGCAAATGATTAATTGTTGATTGTATAAACATGTTGAAAACTCTGCCCCAGAGGCTGAAGAATAAACTTCAATGTCATGTTGTCTTCCACTGTCCACAGTGATAAAGCTAAATATAAAGAAAATCTACACAGTCTTCTTGAAATCCATTACAGAATACTAGTAAGAGGTATAAAAACACTAAAAGTCAAAAACCAGCAGCAAGATGACCAACATCTTTGGAAATCAGATGGTCAGTAGAGAGAATACCCATGGCAACAACTGTATCCACACCATACAGTTGACTCAAAGTCACCACCATAGCCAGAGCCTTAACCATCGCCTTGTACCAAGGAGCTTCTGCATCCATCTGCATCCACATGACAACTACAGCCCAGGCCACATTCACAGGCTCCCCCAAGAGTTGCTGCCGTAATTGAAACGCATTGTGTCAGCAGGTGAGGCTTCACTTTGTTGTAAAGAAAGACCGATGTCATTCAGAGCTCCTAGAACTATGTATCAACTGCCAGCCATGGGTGGAACACGTCTCATACAGACCCTGCCTGTTCATCCACAGTCTCTCATTATTTGTAGTGTCCTCTTAAAAAGGTTTGTCACGGCAGTTAAAGGGGATTTTCAGGTCACCACCTGCTAACTTGTGTTTCCCCCAAATAAATCTTCAGTGTGAAATAAGAAGTTATATTTTTATAAAAATACTTCTCCAGTTTTATTATACATAGCAAGCAGGGTGACACCATCTCCTAATGTGAAGATCCCACATGAGCACGTGTCCACGTGAGCTACTACAACAAACCCTCTTGCCTTTTTCATCATCCTGTTGTTTTACCTAAGACCATAAACTCAACTTCTTCCTCATTGCAATTTACCACATCAAATTAGCCAGGAAGTTATAGTCCCATTAATGCGTAGTCCACAGAGGCTATGTGTCTAGCTGCTTTCAAAACAACAGACAATGATGATTATGTTCATATGCCATCAAACCCAAGAGTTAGTGAAGAAAGTTATCAACACGTGTCAAAAACTTTTTTATTTACTTTAGAGCAAATAATTTATTTGCTCTAAAGTAAATAATTTATTTTTTCTCTTTGTAATATCTGCCTAACTTGGTGGCTGTTAATAATACTTTGATAATTTATCCATCCTTTGTGTAATTGTTTCATGTATTTCTATTATTTCTATTACTCAAAATTTATTCCTATGGTAAATCTAGTAAAAAATGTTCCATGCTTTTAACATATTCTCCAAATTCTTGCCCTTCATTTTGTTTCTCTTTTTCCATGGCCAAACATCACTCATCTTCTGGCTTACCCAAATGAAGAAATAACATATAGCAAAAATATAATTCATTTTAAATAACTTGTTTTACTGGAAGTGTAATCACAGTGTAGTCACAAGTAAAAGTTAGAGGGACCATGCACTTGATTAGTTGGTATAAATATTAATATTGCCACTCTTTACTCTCAAAGGTACTGCAGTTTGGATAATAAATTATATCAGTGTCCTATTATCAGTGGCTTGAGGGCCAGTCTTCCAAGGTCAAAACCCAAGCTTTGTCATTGACCATTTGCATAAATTTGGACAAGTGCAACCTCTCCTGTCTCTCAGAAGCTTCGTTTGTTACTGAAGATAAAAACAGTAAATGCTAAGGATTAAATGAATTAATATATATGAAGCATTGAGAACAGCTTCTAGAAATGGTAATTACATTAAATGTTAGGTATTATTATTATTGCATATATTAAATCACACATTCAGAGAGAAAGAGAAAGAAGAGAAACGTGGCCTTATAGCTAATGGCACTTCAGAAGTAAAACAAATATGAGATAGAAACCAACTAAAAAAGTCTTATTTGATTATACATAGAATTGAGGACAGGGCATGTTAATAGGACCTTGGGACTGAGAAACTTTTAGAAAGAAATAGTTATTAGCTTTGCTACTTTTTACTTGAGGCAAAAATGTATGCTAATATTTCAGAGAAATGTTAACAGTTGGATTTGAATATTAGTTTAGTTTAATAATCATAGAATACAAATAGGATGAATTTAGAAAATCCTGAGGATAAAATATTTAAATAAGTTTCTGTTAATATGATAGGTAGTTTTTAATTAAGTACTTTATGTATTATTTTATATTTGAAAGATAATAGTGGAATACTTAAAGATACCTATCCTCAGGATTATAAAGGCGTTGTGGAAAGTGAGAATAAAATTAATTTATTGTCTAAGACTTTTTACTTACAGAATGGTTGTATGCTACCTACTGATGTTTCTGGAAATCTGGGAATTAAAAACACTTTTTAGGATGGCATATTTTCTATCTCATAGTATGTTTTGGATAGCTGTATCTAATTCTATTAGCATTTACATAGTTTTTCCTTTTTATAGATGTGACAAACATAAGCCATCAGTAGACTATGTATTTGAGTAACTATTTCTAAAAGCAACAGTGGATTTGAAATAATTAACCCATGGTTTTGGTTCCCCCCCCTTTAGAAATGCTAATGTGCAGCTTAAAGGTGATTCAACTGCACTGAAAGCCAAGGCAGGGTCTTGAACATATCACACTCATCTCCCCCAAATGAGAATCATGCCCATGACGTGCACATCATTGAAAGAGTCACAGACAGGAACGACTAATTGGACCAGATGCTCTCTTACATTCAGTGTTGCTCCCAAGTTTTGAGTTTTCCCCAGCAGAGAATTCAATTGTACCAGGAACTATAGCAAAGTCAAAACAGTCACAACCATTAAATCAAAAAGTTCAGAAAATTCCACAACTCCTAAGCTAACTTACAGCTAGAGTGCATATATAAAACTATAAGAAGATACTTCTACTTTCAGTTAGAATACAGAAAATTAAGAAAGAGCTTCCTTTGCGTAACAACCAGAAAAGCTTAGACAGAACAAGAGCATACTTCCCCACAGGGCTAATAGAGAGCAGTACATCTAAGTAGTCCTTGCTGTACTGAAGTCAAAAGAGAAACAAGCCCCAAAGAAAAATGGGAAGTCATGGACATTTTCAAGTCTGAAGGCAGATATCTGCTGTAGATATAAGCAGGTCGGATACAGAGAAGGAATTTAAAGACAATCCTATGTAATTTCAAACATGAAAGAGAAGCCAGTTTCCTGTTTTTGCCCCTACTCTGTGAAGCAGCATGGGTTCTGATTTCCAACAGAGAAATTGAAGGCTAAAGCCATTTGAATACCTCCAAATGTGTACTGGTTAGCCACAAGTGAGGGAAACATGTTTCAACTCAAGCATCCAACTCATGAACATCCCAGTGTCTTTTATTCAAAGCCAGTACTACTTCCTTTTAATGTGCATCTGACATCACTGTGATAGCTTGCTCTGGGACTGAAACTGACAACACATAAAATGTAATGGCAGCCAGGTAGAGCATTACAGTTCCTGAAATGAAAGGGATTTGCTGTAATAGAAACTCAATTGCCATGTACTGCATCAGCTGTAAATGACATGTTAGAACACAGAACGCTAATCCTAAACACACCTTATCTTAACACTCAGCGCCTCGGGCAAAGACAGGCTCATAATGGATGTCTTTATAGACAGACAAATAATAACAGCATTTTACATTTTATAGTGTTTTACAGTTTACAAAGTGTTTTCACATATATAATCTAGTATGGCAATTAAAAATTATGAATTCAATTTTACAGGAAAAAAATGTTTTCCTCATATAAACACAAGTCACACCTTATCCTTCTTTAAGATTTTCTTGACTGCCATTTTCTCAGGGACACCTTCATTAACTATCTTATTTAAAGTTTTTATTTGGGTACAAATCTTCTTGATGATACTTGTTTATCCCTTCTTAGTTCAATTATCCATCCTTAACGTGTTTACATTAGATTTAAATTCGCCTAGTGGGCATATAGAAAAATTGACTGTAAACAAATGTGCTTAACAACAATCATTAAGATATACTTGTAATGTAAGCTCAGCATTGAAAGTGCATGAAAGACATATTTTGACCAAAGCCAAACCCGTCATAGTTGAAATCAAGATTTGACTGAAGCGGAAGTCAACATGAAATATTACTATCACCGAGTAAAGTTCTGATAGATAGACATAAATCTAAAATTTTAAAAATCTTATTAAAAATATGCAGACAGATGTTTAGTGTTTGATATTTTCATTCAGAAGAGTAATTTCTCAGTACGCTCATCTGTGAGATTATTCCTGGGGTCACTAAACTAAACATTTGCGAAACTGAGGAAACGTTTGCTCTGGTCCATGTGGGTGGAAAGCAAGGTGTTGTTCTGTCAGCTTCGACCAGGTGCTGTACTGAAAACTGCATTGTCACGGAGACAGTCTTTCTCTTCCTCTCTAACAGAACCTAAAGAGAAGGCATCTCCTCTTCCTTCAACTCTTGCCTTGAAAAAGTGGTCCTCGACATTGATGATGCATTTTTACTGAAACAATCTCACACGCTGAAACTTAGGTTGATGTTTTGAATATTTTCCAAGATGGACTTAAGAATTCCATCCTCCCTTTTATAGCAAATTAATCTCTCATATCTTCGATGTTTTACAATATAGGTTTTATTGTTATTTAGGTAGAGTGAGGCCAACAGGCTAGATGACTGCCATTGACAAAAGGGTTTATGACACCCACAGATCCCAAGAAGAGGGGCCATGCCACACTCAGAGGGCCACATAGAGAAGCATGGGGGTGCGTCGGGAGACAGAAGGCAGGGGAAAGTGTGAGCAAGAGCCTTTATTGTGGTTCCCATGGGAAAGGAATGGTGAGGCAGGGAAAGCAGGTGTAGGAGTGGTGAGACGACTAATTTCAGTGGACTGAGGGAGTGGGGGACATAGGAACTTTCCTTAGTTGTCTGGTACTTACTTGGTCCTGGGGTGCTGTGAGCAGGTGTATAATGTACCCCCTCCCGTGTGAGAGTGATTGAGGAGGGGATTGAGGGTGTGGGCTCTGATTTGGTTAGTTTGCATTTGAAAGGTACACTCGTGGTGATTTGTTTGCAATCTCAAAAATTAGGCCAACCCTAGGAGGTTACTCTAAGGTTACCAAGGCCCCAATCAGCAAAGTATCAGAATACAGAGAATAAAAGACAGAGTTAATACCTTCACACATGGTAGTTTGTATGTGAACTATTTATGCAAAATGAACTATTTATGAACTTTATAGAGCTCAGATTTCATGGCATACACACCAAGCTCAGCATCTTCTCTAGAATAAAATAATGGAGAGCCAATATGATGGGAGAAATACATGCTTGAGTTTGGTTACTTTGGTAGCAGATTGCAGCGAGTGGATCAACTACTTACAAGCAATCACATGTCCTCTGTATTGGTATTATCTGCCAAGTGTAATATTCATGTTCTTTCAAGGACCACATAACGTGATAAATGCTATTCCATGTTGTTTGGAACATCTTATATAAGCACATCACAAAGAAGTTCCAAAATTCTCTTTATGTCATGTAGTTTGTCCTTGGCTAAAGAATAATGATTTAATTAGCTCGCTATCTTCTTAATTAGAGAGAATAATTTTGGTTTTTTGCTGTGTGCTGTAATTATGCCCTGAATATAAGACTGAAGGGTGAGAAAAAAATTGTAATGTTCATAATTACTAAATCAATCACTCATAGCTTTCGTCCTGTTTTCCCCATTTTCACTGTCAATTATAATCACTTTTCTTTACTGATTTTTCTTTTGACAAATACATTTTTCTACCAGCTTCACAATATTGTTCATTGTGTGAGTTCCAGAGATCTCTCAGCAAAAAATGTAAAGTAGAATTATGGTGGGTTTCATCATTAATATAACAAATTATCAACCTTAAAAAATTTTTTTCTATTGTATCTATGTGTCAAAAATGTCTAATGTACAAGATAATGTAACACATTTAATTATATCATTCACCTAATGGGAAACAGAAGAATCAATTTCAGGAAAAAAAAATTCTAAGTTAAGCTAAAATTAATTCAAATGTTTTCTTGAAGAAAATCTGTTCCTGAGTCAAAACTTGAGACAATCTCTTTGTAATACTAAAATCGCCACCTAAGACAGGGCTTACTCACCATTTTCTGTGTATGCAACGTATGTATAAGCCATGAATGCTTACTATAAAAGCACACTCCCAACATACCCCAGTATGCTATGATGTAAGCAATGGCCCTATAATACCATGCAGTATTTTGTTCTGAAGGAGGCACTGCTTTGGGAATGATCCCCCCGTGCAGTCCTTGCTTGCTAGCTTGCAAACACCTTTCTACAGCCAAAATCGGCTTGAAGTGTTCTTTTGGCTGACACCTATCAAGTAAGTGGCCAGACTCTGATTCTGTTCAGTAACATTACTAATTTTAATATTTTAACATTCTGTTTTTATTTCATTGTCAAAAGATGTAATGAAATCCCATATAGAATATTTCTTGAAATGTTTGTATCCACTTGAAATTAATAATTAAAATTAAAATGTGTCTAGTTTAATATTATACAAGCTTGACCATAAATGATTCTAAAGATTAGAATATATAAACCAAACCTTTTTTTTCTTCCTTATACAAATAGTTAAGTTTTAAAAATATATTTGTCGGCTCAAAGGCACACTGCATTCATCCTAAGGTTATCCAGATTCTTGGCAATAGACAGTTAGACCAGCAACATCAGCATCTCCGGGGCTTACTTGAAAAGAGGAATGTCAGGTCCCAATCCAGACTACTAAATCACAGTCTGATTTTAACAAAAACCTCATGTAATTCGGGCCCTACTTTGGATTCTGTACTAAATTCCAAAGTGCACAGGGTGGGGGCAGGGAGTTTGTTCCACTCCACCCAGCAATTCTGGGGACACTGGCTAGGCATCTTACAAGTTAACTCAATTCTGACCTCTCTACCTGGAGGTGCCATCAGAGCCCACAGGTTAAGGGGTCAGTTCTACAAGACTGCAATCCTTCGGATGTCAGTCATGTCTGCAGATGCCAGTCGCATGCCCAGGTTGTCGCCTATACTTCTGACCAGCTGGCTATAAATTGGCTGTTCCAACAACCCCCTTCTTTGGGTCATTTAATTTACTGGAGAGACTCACAGAACTCGGAAAATATTTTACTAATTAGATCTCTAGTTTGTTATAAAAGGTGTTAACTCAGGAACAGCTAGATGGGAGAGATGCATAGGGCAAGGGATGACAAAAGGGCACCAAACCTCCATGCCCGCCCCACATCTCCATGTGTTTCCCAACCTGGAAGCTCTCCAAACCCACCCATTTGGGATTTTATAAAGGCTTTATTACATATGCATGATTGTTGATCTATTGGCCATTGGCAACTGATGATTGAATCAGCCTCTGGCCCTTCGTCTCTCTACTTACCAGAGGTCAGGATATTGGGACTGAAATCTAACAGTTGGCTCCCCATCTTTAGATGGGCTCTAAGAATTAACTCCTTAATAAAAGATAATTTTATTATTTCTTTTGTCACTTAGGAAATTCCAAGGGCGTCAGAGCTCAGCGCCAAAAATAGGGATTAAAGCCAATTATGTATTTATTATAAATCACAATAGCAGAGGCCCACATTAAACTTTAATAAACATTGATCTAGATAGCATGTGCTTTCATAATATTTGGATTACTTATCAATGTGTTTCTCTCTTTGTATAAATACTTATCAATTATGAAGAGTTTTGATCCAAAAATCAAAAGCTTTCACAATCATCGCTAATTACTGCAGAATATTTATCCTATGATCATGAATACCTCAACTGCAGACAGCATTTCAATATACGGAAACATAAAAGGTTTAATTTACCTCTGAACTGCTTGCTTATGTCTGAAAGTAAATATTCGGACAAAAACTACAAATCTCAATGACATTCCTCATCTGGATAATTGATTTTGTCACACTGCCGGAACCACCACAGTACCAGGAATAAAAGAAAGTTCAAAGATGAGAATGAGGTTGGAGTGGACTTAGGCCATTCAGATTTCCTGAAGCCAAAGAAAATGCTAAATTTATTCTGTATACACATTTTTTTTCTTTTTCTGTGACTTTTCTTCTTAAAATACAATATCTGCTTATGTTTATGAGTGTAGGACAACTTGTTCCTAAAGCACAATCTAGAACATACTGCATCTCTCAGCCAAGATAAATGCCATCCTCTCAGATACTCTTTTCTGTGAAATAACTTATATCAAGATCTTGACAAGCTAAATATGATACCATAAAGATCGTTAAGTGTGTTAACCTAAAATTACAAGGCCTAAGTGAGAGGTAATAAGTGTTTAATTGAGATCCAAAAGAAAAGCTATTTGAGAAGCACTGATTTAGACAAAAACCAAAATAGTATTCTGATTAGAAGATAAAGTCAAGGAATATTTATGAGAAAGGAAAGGGGAATAATTACATAAATAAAAGGAAAAATTTCCGAGAGTGTCAATAAGCTAAGGAAGGAATTTCTATAGTTAACAGATAAGCTAACATAGTGATGCTAATTCTAAAGAATGTATTTAATTTGGAGTTCAGAATTCATAACAGGCAGTTGTTTGGAATACAATATTCCTTTAGGCCCAGTCCAAGGGTTATTTTACACAGTTTTAACATTCCCAAGGTTTGAGGAGTGAGATATGCAAAGCAGTGCATCTGAGATGGAAGCTCCAACTCCATCTGAAATGGCTCCATTTATACTATTTTTCACATGTGTATTGTGCTTTTCTCATGAATATTAATTAACATCACATGAATATCATAAGTTTTAGAAATAATAGTGCCCCCACTCATTTTTCAAAAAATTAACATTAATGATAAAAAGGCCTTATATAATAGATGCAATCCTGACCGGAATGCATGTGATTCTTCCTAATCAATTACATAATCTACAAACACTCAGGACCAAATCAGGAAATGTAGTCAGAAATGATCAATTATCTTGCTGCTGTCCACAGCCCATTTGATGTTACATTTTAAGAGTAAGTGTATGTTATTCATTCATTTCTCTAGGTACTCAACCTTTAAAACAAGTTTAAAAACCAGAAGACCAATAATTAAGGACTTAAATCTTTTACTATTGATATTAAATAAATATTAGGAATAGTATAATATAAACACAAAATATTTTCTTCCTTGGGAGATTTTCTTAGGTAATATTTATGCTCTAGATCCTAAGGAAGGGTGTTACACTTTCAGGAAATTGCAATGTTCTTCTTTGGCCATTCTTAGTACCATATAGTTCAAAATACTTCAATGTTTCAAGAGTGAACAAATGAAGAGGACCATGAGGAATCACAATTTTTAAAGAAAGCCCAAAATCCAGACAGAGCTATGAAGAGCTTTACAGAACAGAACAACAACAACAAAAAATATCTACCTAAATATAAACCTTTGAAAATTCAAAATCATAAGTAAGTCCAACAGAGGGAAAATTCAGGAAAGTCAGCAAAACTGGCCTGTAAACATGGCACATAAACATAAACCTATGACCCAAACTGAATGCAGATTTTAAAAAAGAAAACATATAACAACAACAATAAAATAAGATTGATCCAAATAGTCAGGAAAAAAAAATTCAGCAATTGCTGCCCCAGAATACTTAAAAAACTAGCATAGAAAAAACGACTCCCCCGCCCCACTCGCCCTGTTTAAACTAAAGTGATCTATGAACTCTATCACCCAAGCATAACATTCCATTAAGAGGAAAATGAACCTTTAAATGGAGAGTATCTGAGGAATGTCAGTAATATTTATTTTGGTCAATCCACTTTAAAGCAAAAGTTACTTTAACACTTGCATGTGGTTTCCCAAATAAAACAAAGAACAAAGAAATTACTCCCAAAAAATAATAGAGAAACTGGCACCTGGGTGTAAACTGAGTAGGCAAATGAGATGGTGATCAAGGTGTAGAAGTCCCTGGTTAAAAAGTGGTAGAGTCCAGATGACCAATATCTTTCAGAGCAGAGACACATCCACAGATACATCCAAATCATTGGAAACATCCACAGCCATCACCAAATCTGTAGCTAGAGACCCAGCTACAACCCAGGTCTCCAAGTATATCATATCCAGGGGCACAAAGTCTAGAAAAACTTGGGGGTCAGGGGAGGGTACCAGCCAGAATAGCAATTGTTATAGTACATCATATTAGAACTAAAAATGTCCTCTGATTAACATTAGACCATCCCTCTCTCCATGGTCCACAGGTCCACTGCAAGTAAATTTCCCTAATTATTCTAATAACCGATTTAAAAAATAATAATAAACCTCCTTAATCAGTTGTCCTTTTACACAGGACTGACTTCATACTCATTAAAGGGACCTATATTTTATTTAAAAATTTCAACCTGTAGTCTCTACTGAGAAGAGAAAATCTTTAATTTTTTTTTACCCCAGATTTAAAAAGAAAGCTCTGAAATGAAAATGTGTTCTATTCTGCTCGAATGTACTAAAATTTCTTTGCCCTCTAGTAAGATCTCATTCATATTTCCTTCCAAAACCTTTGACTAGGTAAACCTTCCCAGAAACAAATGGCTTTGCCTGCTTTTCAGAGAATGCAGGTATTTCAATGAACACCTGTGCTCACCAGAGGTCCTACCAAACTTAATAGTTGCTGGCCCCTGAACTGAAGGAAAGCCCAAACAGACACAGGGCCCCTCTCAAGAAGTGCATTTGAAAATGAAGTCTATTCTACTACACCCTGATTTGTCACCATGACAACAAAGCAATATAAACAAACTTCACCTATGCAACAGGTCTCTGGACTGGACTTTGAAACCTACAGAAATTCCATCCTAATTCTAGAGTTTTACCTATGTTCATATTATGTTGAGAATCACAAAGTGCTGATCTACTCATAGGAAATCACCCAAGTAGTGGTATAATCAATAAAATACTCTGAATTGCTGTTCAAACATAAGGTAAACTATTGTATGATCATAAATAAAAGTGTAGAATACATAGAAATTGGTACACATATATCAGTAAATTCAATAAAAAGAAAAGCCATTTTACTTTCATGGCAAAATTATGTAATGTTAACATAATATTCACTAGCTAAATCATATAATGCTAGGAAGCCAGGCATATTAGGGTAGTGGCTGTCAAAAGGAAAGTTAGAGCTACATAAAGAATTACTAGGATTGGATGAGCTCTAAAGACAGGATTTGTAGGATTACCAGAAACAGCATTTTGGCAAATACCTGAATATGATCTTCCTCAACACTGTCACTAACACTTCTTTGCTCTCTTACCCAGTCCTGCCTCTTGTCAACAGTCAGTGAAAATATTTATTGCTGCTCACTTCCCATGGAGTACCATTTAACCTCTATGTCATGTTGCCCTGAGTCTTGGCCTTACTATTTTATTGACTCACAAAACAATGTTTGGCTCAACTAACTTGTCAATTTACAGGAAAGGTCATGCCATTTTATCACCTTCTCTTCTCACCCTGTTGGTAATTGTACTGTTTGTATTTTGATTTTTCTTTAGTTGAGCTGTCATGTGGGTCATGAGTAGTGGCAAGAGTCTTCTAAGAGAAACAGAATACTTTAAAAAGAAAAGATTGAATATCAAAATACATAGTATTTAAAGAGCATGAATATATTTTATTAAAAAGTCACAATAATCTTTATGATCTACATAATAGTAAATGTATCTTAAAAATTATTTCTAAGCCAGTACCTATAGAAAGAGAATCCTAAAAGCTTTCACAGGGGAGAGAAAAAAAAGCACATATACAAAGGACTAGAGATGTATTCTGCCAGAAGCCAGAAATGCAAACACCAGTTTAGGCAATAGGAGATGTTAAAGAGAGAGAGAATAGGGGCATTGGGGCTGAACAGCTAGCCTAAAGCGCTACAGTCTAAACTGGACAGAGAGCAGAAGGACAGAGAACTTTGAGAGGAATATTTCTAGGTGGAACATAGAACTGATGGATTCTCTGATGTATGCAAATCTATTGTGAGGAAATTTACAGTTCTGCCAAAGAGATTAGAGAGAGTCTCTTCTGGTAAATTTAGGCAGTTAGTAATTCCTGCAAAGGAAATGCAATTCCAATACACCATGGATTTGGGATAAATATTTTTAGTCATGCAAATGTTAATACTACTGTGTTAGAACCATATGGGAAGGTAGAGAGAAAAGTGTGTGTCTTGGATGAAGAATATATACAAACATATAAATCTTCATTTCATATCATTTGAAACCAATAAACTATGTGTGAAATTGAGAAAATAAAAATGTAAAATAAAACTATGCAGACATGAGTAAGGATGAAAAAATATCCAAAAGCACTTACTTGAGGATGGTTGTCACTGGATAAAAGAAATGGAAGATAGGAAGGAATAATAGGTCAGGAGGCTATATTTTTTTGTTATCTGATTTTTTGTACAACTGTCCATTAACTGCTTTAATGACTTTAATAGTTAACTAATAATTTTGAAGATGATTTTAACTAGCAATAAATCCTATAAATAGAATAATTGAGTAAGGGGCTTTAGGACAGGTCTCTCCAGGGTTAAAGAATAAAGAGTTTATTTTAATTACAATGACTAGCACTGGAGGATAACATGTGTCCTGAAGCTTAGAATATTTCTGACCTTTGATTCAGTATCTCGGCTCTAATTGGAATCCAAAGCAAAGAAATTATTAAAGATAGGAATGGTGATTATTTAGTGATATTTATTAAAACACTATTTCAAGTGGTAGGTGTTTAAAAACATTTGAAATATGTAAACCTGAGATTAAATAAATGAACTATGCTGCATTTATATAGGGAAATATGATGCAGTCATTTTTAAATTATGTTTTCAAATAATGTTTAATTACATAGGAGAAGGTTCAAAATAATCACACTGCAACGAACATAAAAAATTATTTTGCTTTCAATTACTAAGGAAATAAATTAGTTATTCTTGATTAATGGTAATATTTATGTTCTTTATTTTCCATATTGTTTGCAATGAACAATTATTCATAGAATTTTTTTCCTAGAAATCAGAACCCAAATTTATCTAATCTTTTCCTATGGAGCTCAATTGTTTTCCCTTTTATAATTTCTAACACTTTTCTCTAGACACTTCTTCAGTTCCCTATATCCTTAATAAAATTCAGATGATAAAAAATAATCAATATTCTAATAAGAATTTGGACAGTGCCATATAGTGAAAAGATTAATGGTCACTTTCTATGTATCACACTTCCACTAACTCACATTGTATCAGGGCTTTTTTCAATTATACATTATGTTGCTGATTCATTCCTAGCATATAACATTTGGTTTCTGCAATATTCTCCTGAGGCAAGGTTTCTCCATCCTTTGCTTAGCGCGGCCTTCCATGCATCCCTGCCATGCCAACTTTCATTTCTTCCATTTTTGCCAATCACTTCAGTTAGGTCACCTTTCTTTTTTTTTTTTTTCCAGCTTTATTGAAATATAATAGACAATTAGTTGCTCGTATTTACATTGTACAATTCAATGAGGTTTTTTTTTTCCAATTATAATTGGTATACAATAATATACCAGTTTCGGTTGTGTAGCATAGTGATCAGAGATCCACAGAACTCGTAAAGCGATCATCCCACTAAATCTAGTACACCTCTTTCCTCTTTAGGTCACCTTTCAAACCTATTCCTAACTTTCAAGGTTTGGGAACACAAGCCATTTTAGTGGCACTGGAAAAATGTCATGAATATGTCAATTTCTCTATCTAGATTAGTGTTTCTTAAAAGTGATTCTGATATCATCTGCTTCATAATCATTTTGTGCTGGTTAAGAATTCAGATAAATAGGCTGTGGTCCAGACCACTGAACCAGAATTTATGAAAACAGAACTCTGAAAGGTGCATTTTTTAACAGCTTGGCTAGAATTTTTAAGCATGCTCAGATTAGAAAACCACACAATTCGGTTTATTGTAAAATAAATTTCGTGTATTTTATATATTTGTCAAGGTTGATAAGACAGTTTTAGAAAATGTTGGGTTCACTATCCCACATTTCTTCTCTGCCAATGGCTAGACCAAGTGACATGAACATTTCAGCCTATCCCAGATTCTGGAAGTTCTGCTCTTTCTGCTCTTAGCCTATTCTTAGTGTCTTTTTAGCCAAAGACAGATTCAAAAAGCTTAGTGAACTCCATATAGGATATAGCTAAAGAAGTCTGTTTCAAAATGTTATACACCATATAATTCCGTTTATAGAATCTTTACAAAAAGACAAAACTATCATGAGGGAGAACAGATCAGAGTTTGTCAAGAATTAAGGGAGAGTTTGACAAAAATAGAGACGGTATGAGAGAGTTTGGGCTGATAGAACTGTTCTATACCCTGATTGTTATGATAAGTATACAGATATAAAATATATGTTTTAAAATATGTATACAACTTTATGTTGATTTAGTTTAAACCTAGTTTGATAGAGAATTTCCCTAAAAGTATAAAAATCTTCCATTCATTTAGATGGCCCATATTATATCCTTATATAAAGTAACATTTCTCAGACAGCTTTAAATATACACTGTTCTGCTACCTATACAAATGCCTTTATTAGATTTTGCTTTGATGTTGCCACTTCAGCTTGCATTGAAGGAGATTATAGAAAATAGACATTAGAAACTCATTATAATGTTATTTATGGAAGTGTTCTTAAAGTGATATTTAACAATAATATGGTCATTATATATATATTTAATATATTATCATGTGATATATATCATATTATATATGTGTCTGTGTTTGTGTGTGTATGTATGTGTGGTGTGTGTGTGTGTGTGTGTGTGTGTGTGTGTGTGTGTGTGTGTATTTTAGGATCAACAACTCAATGCCAGACCGTGAATGCACAAAGTTAGCAATCCAGGAGATGCAAGTATTATTCTGGGAACTGTAGTTTTTTGCTCAGATTTAATCCTCTAAAGCAATGAATTCTTCTGCCATTTGTCTTTGATGTCTACTTTGAAGATGTCAAGCTTAGTGATTCATGAGTAAACCAAATGTGAAACATAATTCACTGTAACAAAATTCATCTGTCTTGACCTTTAATATTTAAAAAGTTTAAAATGCATTTCTCGTCTTCTTTGTGTAGTAAATGAAGAATACTTAAGAGAATAACCTTTTCTTATTTTGCTATGTGAAGTGAATACCACCCTGACATTATTGGGATTTATTTTAATTTACAACTTTGTCCTTTTGTTAGTAATGGTTTAACCATTAAACTCATACAGCAGACTCAAGAAATTAGCCATATAAACAAAAAGTGAACTGAAAACAGAATATGATGGACAGAGAGGCAATATGATTTTTAAAATAGCTTCTGTATTCTGGTTCCTCTAATTGACATTATAAACACTAAGCCAGAATAAAAACAACTGAAAAGTGGAAAGTATTCTTTAAAAGCTAAAAACTTTTTTTTGAGGCATATAACATACTGGAGATTGAAGAAGTTAGGGCTAAATTTAATCTCTAGATTTCTCACTCGAGTATAATGGGAGATATTTCCAGTCAAGATGATGGAGTAGGAAAATGAAATGCTATGCTTGCCTCCTCTCACAACCACATCAAAGTTACAACTAAACTACAGAACCACCATCATTCAAAATTGCCTGAAGCCTAGCTGAACAAAAATCCTACAACTAAGAACATACAGAAGAAGCCACCTCAAGACTGGTAGGAGGGGCAGAGATATGGAACAGGCTGGACCCACACCTGTGTGTGGAGGTTAAAAATCAGGAGGGATATCTCTGCTGTGGAAGACCCCCAGAGAAATAAGGGGTCCCGTCCCCACACGATGCTCCCCAACATAGGGTTCCAGATCCAGTAAGAGAAGTCCTCACAAAATCTGGAGGTAAAAATCAGTGGGGGTTGTGGCCAAGTGAGACAAAGGGCTACTGGAGTTTCAAGCATTCCTTTTAAAAGGACTGTGCACAGACTTACCTGCTGACAGACTCACTCGCTCTGATCTCCAACACTGGGGAAGGATTTCAAAAGGTGCAAGGGGAGATGAAAAGAAACTGAATTGTCTGGCTTCAGGCGAAGGCTAGAGGGCAGCTTTCTCCCAAACAGATGTACTAGCAGAGGCCACCATTCTTTTGTTGAGCCTTCCCGCCCCCCAGCATGCAGTTGCAGGCGGCTGCGATATTTGAGTATTCATCAACCTGGCTAACCCTGGTCGTCCTGCCCAGATGATTTCCTGAGACATCTGCCCCTTCCTAATGTATAGGTCTACACAAGCTGGTTCCAGTGGATTTTCCATATAAACAGCCTATCCTGGCTCATGCTGCACACCTTCCTAAAATTTCTCAAAGGTTCACAAAACCTAAACAAGCAGCATCTGGTCTCAGTATGCTGCATATCTCTAGCCAAGCAGCCCTATACCTGGCACTAGCGGCTGCCAGCTTTGGTTTGCAGCTTGGCCTCTTGAGGCACAGTAAGGGTGTCAAACAACAACATATTGTTTGGTGGCACATGCCAGGTGGCCCTGGACAAGGCATAGGCTGTCTCCCCTCCCAGGGGGCACCGACCTGCATGTTCAGTGGCTGGCTTTGGTCTGAGCCAGACCACCACCCAGACCACATCCAAGGATGACACATCCAAAGGATAGACTGAGCAGGCACTAGAGCCCTGCTGAAATGAATCCTACTCCGTATGGCCAACCCCTGAACAACAGCTCCTCCACTGTAGACACTGACCACTCCTCACGACTAATCAGCTGAAGCGTCAATACTCCCACTGACATGCAAACATCAACCAAGGCTTAACTACAGCAAGAGGGAACACACAACTCATACAAGGAACACGCCTGGAGCACTGGCTCAGGTGATCAAGAAGACTGCACCACTGGGCCCCATAGGACATCTACTACATAAAGTCACTCTACAAAGTCCAGGATACTTTGCAGCTCTACCTAATACACAGAAACACAGGGAGACAACCAAAATGGGGAGACAAAGAAATGTGTCCCAGATCAAGGAACAGAACAAAGTTCCAGAAAAAAAAATACTAAACAAAATGCAGATAAGCAATCTCTCAGATACAAAGTTCAAGACACTGGTTATAAAAATTCCCAATGAACTTAGAAGGAGAGTAGATGAACTCAATCAGAATTTTAACAAAGAGATATAAAACATAAAAACAGAGCGAGAAAACATAAAAAAAACCATCAGAAATGAAGAATACAAAAACTGAAATGAGGAATACCGTAGGAGGAATCAACAGTAGATTAGATTAAGCAAAAGATCAGATCAGCAATTTAGAAGATAAGGTAACAGAAAACACCCAATCAGCAACAAGAAAAAGAATCCAAAAAAAAACGAGCAGAGTTTAAGGGGCCTCTGGGACAATATCAAGCCTACCAACATTTGCATCATAGGAATACTGGAAGGAGAAGAGAGAGAGCAAAAAAATTAAAACCTATTTGAAAATATAATGATGGAAAATTTCCTAACCTGGTGAAAGAAATAGACATATAAGCCCAGGAAGCACTAAGAGTCCCAAGCAAGATGAAACCAAAAGGACCACACAAAGAACATTATAATTAAAATGCCAAAGGTTAAAGACAAAGAGAGAATCTTAAAAGCAGTAATAAAAAAGCATTTAGTTACCTAAAAGGGAGCTCCCATAAGTCTGGCAGCTGATTTCTCAAAGGAAACTTTGTAGGGCTTGGCACAAAATATTCAGTGATGAAAACCAAGGACCTACAATCAAGATTATTCTACCCAGCAAAGCTATCATTTAGACTCGAAGGACAGATAAAGAGCTTCCCAGAAATAAAGAGCTAAAGGAGCTTATCATCACCAAACCAATATTACAGGAAATGTTGGAAGGATTTCTTTAAGAAGAGATAAAAGAAAAAAATACCAATAATGTGAATTTTAAAATGGCAATAACTACATATTTAGCAATAATTGCTTTGAATATAAATGGATTAAATGCTCTGTTCAAAAGATAGGGTGGCTGAATGGAAAAGAAAACAAGACCCTTACATATGTGGACAAAAAGACTCATTTCAGATCAAAAGACACACAGAGACTGAAAGTAAAGGGATAGAAAAAGATGTTTCATGAAAATGAAAGCAAATAAAAAAGGTGGGATAACAATACTTATGTCAGACAAAAATAGGCCTTAAAACAAAGGCCATAACAAGAGGCAAAGAAGGATCCAGTAATCCCGCTTCTGGGTAGTTATCCAAAGAAATCCAAAGGGATATGTGAATCTATATGTTCATCACAGTATTATTGACCTTAGTCAAAATATGGAAGCAACGTGGATGTCCACCAATGGATGAATAGATAAAGAAGAGGTGGTACAAATCTCCAATAGAATATTACTCAGCCATAAAAAAATGAAATCTTGCCATATACAACAACATGGATGGATGGACCTAAAGGGTATTGTGCTGAGTGGAGTAAATCAGACAGAGAAAGACAAATGCCATATAATTTCACTTACATGTGGAATCTAAAGAAGAAAATAAACAAACAAAACAGAAAGAAACTCATAGATACAGAGAACATTTTCATGGTTGCCAGGTAGGAGGAGTATGGGGAGATAAAAAGGAGAGGGGATTAAGAAGTACCAATTGGTTGTTACAAAATAATTATGGAGTTATAAAGTATAGAATAAGGACTACAGTCAATAATTTTGTAATAACTCTGTATGAGTGTGATCACTTTCTAAGTTATGTAAATGTCTAATCATTCTGTTGCACACCTGAAACTAATATATTATATTATATATATATGTTATATATATATATATATATATAATATTGTATGCCAACTGTAACTGAAAAATAAAAATAATAGTTAAAAAAGAGTATAATAGAAATTAGAATAATGAAAGGAGACTCCATGTAAATACTCTATAGACTGTTTACTTTTTCCTGAAATCAATATTCCTTCAGTAGATAGAATACTTAGGATAGCCAAGTATTATATTCACTGCAAAATGCAGTAAGAAACTATATCCACAAAGAATGAATCAGGAGAAAAGAACAAAATAAAAATTATATTTACAGTCTAAGCTGAGTATATTATGAGTGCAGGAAAGTCAATGAAAAAAAAATACTGAACCAGAATTTAGGAGAAAACAGGAAAATCAAATACACTAGGAGAATTTATAATAAGGTTTAGTATTCAATCAAGAAAAATTAAGATTTCAATTGAAAGTTCAGTCCATGAAATTCATTACTCTATTTCGCACAGTTCAATACATAAAGAATCTGAAGTCCACATTTTATCTTCTGGAAAGCTGTCAATAAAATATCACTTCAAATTTGGTTTCTGGGGACACTAATTGTGATAAAATTCACATGGTCAGAAGTTTATTCATAAAGGTCAATGCTCAGTATCTTCTGTAATCAAACAGTCAGAAGCCACCATACCTATATCCAAAGCCATAGCCCACTGGGGAGTATGTGCTGCCACATCCACAGTCAAAACTATGACCTAGCAGGTGGCCCCAACTGTCCCAGTCTGATCCTGAGTAGATACCCTCACTGAAGAAGCCAAAGGACATTTTGTTAGGAGTTGAGCATTTAGTAACAAAGATCATGTTTCCTGAGAATGACTTGCTCACTCCATCCAAAGTCTTTTAGACACACCCACTAGTGGGTATGCAACAAATAACCCCCTTGTTCCTTGGCATCTTCATTGTTCTTTAAATTTTTTTGAGGTTGACTGACTGCCTAGTATCCCTTGATAGGTTCTATCCCTATAATAAGAAAGCTACTGACATGTCATCAAAGTCTCTGTGCAAACCAGATTCCCAGTTTAACCATCAAAAATCAGGCTTTTAAACAACTAGAAATATTCTTACGATATTGTCCAACATTGCTTGTGAGATTGCCGGTATTTTCTATAATACGAAAAGGATATTAATGCTGTTTAAACTGAGACATTAAAGATACCCAAATATTCTTCTTCCAAGAAATTTTTGATATATGTTTGATCCCATTATAGATGTTTTCCAAACTACTACAAATCCTCTGTTAATCATATCTCATGAGATTCAGCAGTGTTAATTTCTCATTAAGAATCTATTCTCCATGACAAGTGGGCTTCATTCCAAGAGCAGAGGGATGGTTCAACATACACAAATCAATTAATGTGATGCACTTTATAAACAGATTGAAAAATGAGAATCATATGATTATATCAATAGGTGCAAAAAAGCCTTTGACAAGATACAGCATCCATTTATGAGCAAAACACTTAACAAAATTGTTATAGAAGGAAAGTAATAAACATAATAAAGGCCATATACAACAAACCCTCAGTCAACATTATACTTAATGGTGAAAAACTAAAAGCCTTCCCTTTAAGATCAGGAATAAGACAAGGCTGTCCACTATTGCCACTGTTATTCAATATAACATTGGAGGTTCTAGCAAATGCAATCAGGCAAGAGAAAGATATAAAAGGCATACAAAAGGAAACTAAGAAGTCAAACTGTCACTATTTGTGGATGACATGATTTCTCTATATAGAAACCCTAAAGACTCCACAAGCACACTAGAAACAATAAACAAATACAGTGAAGTTTCTGGTACAAAATCAATGTTCAAAAATCCATAGCATTCCTATACTCTAATAATAATTGTCAGAAAAAGAAGTGGAAAAATATAATTCCTTTTACAATTGTAACAAAAAGAATAAAATACCTAAGAATAAATCTAACAAAACATGTGAAAGACCTACATATGAAAACGATAGACCCTATTCAAAGAAATTGAAGAATATACAAAGAAAGGGAAAGATATTCATGTTTCTGAATTGGAAGAATCAATAGTTAAAATGACCTTATTATCTAAAGCATTATACGATTTAATGCAACCCCCAGCAAAATCCATAGGCATTTTTTAAAGAAAAAGAACAAAAAATCATCAGATTTGTATGAAAGCACAAAGACCCCAAATCACCAAGCCATCCTGAGAGAAAACAATGAAGCTGGAGGCATCACTCTGCCAACTTCAAATTATTCTACAAAGTGACAATAATCAAAACATCATGGTATTTGCAGAAAAACAGACACACAAACCAGTGGAACAAAATCCAGAGTCCAGAAATAAACCCGTGTTTATATGGGCAAATAATTTTTGATAATAGAGCCAAAAACATACAGTGGAGAAGAAAAACCTCTTCAATAAATGGTGCTGGGAAAACTGGAAAGCCACCTGCAAAAGAATGAAACTAGACTGTTGTCTATCACCACACACCAAAATTGACTCCAAAATAGATTAAGGACCTGAATATTAGAAACAATAATATGCATAGAAGAAAACAGGAACTAAACTCATGGACCTTGGACTTAAAAAGGATTTTATGAATTTGACCCCAAAGGCAAGGGAAGTAAAAGCAAAAATAAATAAATGGAACTACATCAAACTAAAAAGCTTCTGTACAACAAAAGAAACCATCAACAAGGTAAAGAGACAATCAAATATATTTTCCTATTTAGGCAATCTAAATAGGAAAATATATTTGCAAGCAACATCTCCGATATCCAAATAATCAAAAAACTCATATGACTCAATAACAACAACAACAACAAAATGATCAACTTAATAAATGGGCAGAGGACCTGAACAGACACTTCTCCCAAGAAGGCATACAAATGACCAACAAAATATAAAAAGTTGCTCAACATCGCTAGCTATTAGAAAACGCAAATCAAAATCACAATGAGATACCATCTCATGCCTATTAGAATAGCCGTTTTGAACAGGACAAGTAATAACAATGTTGGAGATGTGGAGAAATAGGAAACCTCATACACTGCTGGTGGGACTGCAAATTGGTACAGCCACTATGGAAAACAGTATTGGAGCTTCCCAAAAAAACTAAGAATTGATCTACCATATAATCCAGCAATCTCTCTGCTGGGTATTTCCCCAAAGACTTGGAAACTAATATCCAAAAAGATATTTGCACACTGATATTCATAGCAGCATTATTCACGGTGACCAGGACATGGAAGCAATCAAAGTGTCCTATGATAGATGATTAGATAAAAAAGCTGTGGTACATATATACAATGGAATATTACTCAGCCATAATAAGAGATGAAATACTGCCATTTGTAACAAGCATGGATGGCCTCAAGATAATCACGCTAAGCTAAATAAGTCAGACAGAAAAAGTTGAAAACCACATGATATCACATATATGGGGCTATAAAGCTAAAAGCAACAAACAGAGACTCATGGACATGGACAATAGATTAGTGGTTACCAGAGGCTGGAGGGTGGGGGAGGGAGAGGTAGATGAGATAAAAGGGGTCATATATGTGGTGACAGAAAGAAATCTAACTATGGACGGTGAGCACATAATGCAATGCGTATATATATGCCTTACTGTTGAATCGTACACCTGAAACACTGGATTTCGTTAACCAATATCACCATAATAAAAAATTTTTTTAGTAAAATAATAAAATAATTTGGTATTAAAATAATAAATAAAATAAAAAGTTAAAAAAAGAATCTATTCTATAATTTAATTGCAATTATTTTATGTTCCATGATCATTTGATAGTTATTAATAATGGAAATCTGTTTTTATATTTAATGCATTTTTAGGATGGCCACTAACTTCACTAATTTCTTAGTGAATTTTTTAATTTTCCTTATTCCTTTTTTGTCATGGAATTATTAGACACATCTAGGGTCTAAGTTTGTTAAATAGCATTGATGTTAACCCAAGTTTATCAAGCATGAGAAAATACATGATAAGAATGGAAATTTCACAGGGTCGACCATGGGTGACAATAGACAGATGCCATTTCCCACAATAACCTGCCCTTTAAGAAACATGACTGTATGACTAACCAGAAGCCTGCTGTCAAAATGAGGAAAACATACATCAGAACTGTAACATTACCTTTCCAACAAAAACTTTAAAAGTTGTGAACAGACTCTACATCTTACATGTATTTAAATCATTAAGCCAACTAGGATATGATCAATATTACTGGAAAAAGACCCAGTGACAGGACTGAAATTTGAAAAAAAAAATCCACTAGTTTATATACTGTTAAAGTATGAATTTAATAAAACAAAAACTATTCTTCTAATTTTTATTTACTCCCTTAAAATATTCTATTGTTTAGAAAAAGTGTGCAGAAAGATGGCTTGGAACTTGGTATATGTTTTTTGAAAGGTTAATGAAAAATATATATTCAAATTTCTACATAACCCTGGACTGATCATGTTTAAACCACCATTCGAAAGAAATTTGAATCATATAAAAATTCGTTAGAGCTATATTTAATATCAGGGGGACGAACAAAGTGTAGTCTTTAAAAATTAAGGATGCACTAATGTATTTTTTTTATTTCCTTCAGTAATGTGTATAAAATGTCAAGATGTATCTAAATCTTGCATGTACTTAACTTATATTTTCGTTGTTATCACTTATTAGAGTGTAATTTGGTCAATACGCAATATACTGAAAGACCACTGCAGTGGAATCAGAAGATTTGAGTCTTGGTCTGAGATCTGTGTATCGTTGTCCTACCTTTGACAGCAACACCACGTTCTGTGCCTCAGCGCAAAGTCTAAAGAAGAGATAACTGCCTTTTCCAATTCATAGAGTTTTGTGAAGCTCTAATAAGATAATGTAGATAAATATACAGTGAAATCGTCAGGTACGATACAAACATGTTTTAAAGTGTTGTTGGGTTTTTTGCTGCTGTTCTTTATTTTAATGTAACTCTTAAAAGTGGTCAACCAAACTATCCTATATTAATTCAATGAACCAATGCATTTAACATTCTAGAGTTGTATTTAGCAGACAAAGCTTGTGTTGGCATCTCCTAGACAGCTTGTTAAACACACACTGCTGACTCTGTAGGTCTTGGGTGCAGGAGTCAGAAGCCTTGAGTCTGCCTTTCTCAAACATTCCCAGTTGACGTTGATGCTGCCGGTCCAGAAACCATACATTGAAAAACAAGTTTCTAGAGATGAGAGAAAATCTAAAAGACTAGTAGGATACACAAGGGTATGTTATAACCACACATATTAATATATTTAATTAACTTTTAAATACATTTTAAAACTGAGCTAGTATATGGTGTATACTTTGATATAAACAGTCATTCTGTATTCTTTGGGATCCAATGTAAATTGGTTTGATTTTATTATAGGACTTCGAATATTAATATGTAAATCAGATTAACCTGAACATCACTGAATTCCTATTTCAATTATCCCAGATATTAGGGCTAACATCTTTGGTAATTTATATAAAAATCAATCTTTATTTTACTGGATTCAAAACATTGTTTTTACTGTACAATGTAACTGAAAATATGACCACCATAAATATATTCAAACCAAAGGGTTAAAAGGATATTCAAAACCACATGTCCTATGTCAACTCAGACAAATTTTGAGGAGAAAACAGAGGTGCCCTCGAGATGAAAACTCACGACAAATCTGCCAGAGAAAAACATATTTCAAATAAGAATCTAAATTATGAACTTCTGGAGAAGTTCAAAGACTGAAAGTGGCATGTCTTAAACTGAATCTGATTCAGTGTATACAGAAGCTGGATTTGGTCAAGCAGCATCTTAGGGCTCAAAGAAGAGTAGAATCAGAATAGAAGCAAAAAAAAAAAAAAAGTTCCAGAAGTACCAAAGCCTCAGATATGCAAGTTAATCACTAGAATCCTGTTGCCCAGTATCTTTTATGGACAAGTGATCAGTGCTTTCTACAGAGAAGGTGCTGCCTTATCCACAGTCACTACATGGCGTAGGGAAGACCCATAACTTCCCCGGTAGCCATTTGTGTTGAAGTTGTTAAGGAAGAAGTTATAACACTTTGGCCAGGAGACAAAATTTGATCAGGCAGCAAGGGTCAATGGCTGTACCATAGAATCAAGTCCTTCTTCCCATGTAATTCTTATAGAAACTCAAGAGAGGGCTGTAATAAAGAAATGGACCTCCTTCTTTCTTTAAATCAAGGAATTAACATTCTCACTAATCTCCTAGATCTTATTGAAAAACAGAAGAGATCCTCACTTCGATTGAAAGATTTGAACTTGACTAACTACGAAAGTCAAAGAAGGGTTCTTCTTTAGGGTTTTGTCACTGTACTGAGAAGTTATCGCCATGCCTTCAAAGTCTTTAGTTAAATCAGACTCCCAGTTTAATCTTCCAATTTTCAGACTTCTCTACAACAAAAACCTTGCTGGTTGCAACACCTAACCATGAATTTACTGAACAGTTTTATGCTTCATAAAGGTCTATACCAGGATTTGAAGTATAGATTTTAAAGAGCTCATACATCTAACAACCCTTTAAAACTAGCAGCAAAAGCAAAACAAGCCTACAATCAGCATAATATATTGCAGCTAAATGCCATAATTATAAAATGTTGAGTGGATGCAATGGGGCAGAGTTTACAGCAGGGTGTATATACAAAGTGGTACAGATGAATTATAATTTAAGATTGATGTTAAGACCAAGGAGAGTGTAACATGGCACTCAAGTGACAAAAGAAAGTTTTCTTTTTATATAATTCATTACAAAAACAAAATTTGAAAGTAGAGAAGGAACACTGAGAGCTGAGATGTGTTAAAAAATTATTTGACACTTCTTAAAGATGAAAGGCTATTTAAAGGGATCTACAACAATATAGTGACATGAGCTTTGTAATAGTGAAGAGAGATTGGGCTCAATTCCAAATACTAGGAAAAGTGGGAATTCATAGCCAGGAACAAGGTGAGAGTCAGTGGATGGAAAATTACTGGGAAAACATCAGGGAGAGAGAGAAAAAGGGTTGGTTTCAGGCTAAACCAACCTAACAGAATTCCTGCTGATGGCGGGCCAGAGTTTTCAGATGTCTCCTGGGAGATGAGGAGGATGAAAAACCTGATCAGCTTATTGACGGTGGGAGGTTTTAGTGTAGCTAACTTAGCAGGTTTCTAACTAAAATTAGGCAATGTGGAGACAAACATGGAAGTCAGAGCCTAGGGAAGCCAGTTCAGGAGAGCCTGACTAAAGTTTGGTCAAGGAGAAAATCTTTCTGCGATGTGCATGCTTCTTTCCCTTCCCTTTTCTTCCTTATTCACTGGCCTTCTATCTCTGGGCTAACTTTGAATAGCTTAGTCATCTCATCATTCTAAAGCAAAACATCAAATCATTTTTAACATTAATGAAGAATCGTACTGAAAATACTCTATAGTCGATACCTCTAAAATTCTAAGAGACACAGTTGAATGAAAGCCACTGTGAGAACTGAGGAAATTGAGATTTGCTGTATGATGTTAACGCCTCATCCCCTCGGTAGAGCCTCCATCTCACGAGTATGTTTCTGGGCTCGGAGTCCACACATTCATAAAATTTCTCCTGGGTGTCACCAAAACAAAACAAACAAAGAAAGAAAACAAACCAAAACACCAATATAGTGCCATTTTTAGATTTGACCAAATGACCTTCAGAGGATCACATTGCCATGATTAGGAATTCCTTAATTTGAAAAAAAAATAACATTCTGTCTTTTTATTTATGAAGTATTTATTGGGGGTTCTATGTGAACCCAATGTTGTACTTTATTTTAGGGATATGGCGGCAAACAAGACAGATAAGTTCCCTCAAGCAACACACAGTTCTACTGGATTAAACTGGAGTCAACTCTGGTTAGCAGGAGGCAAGAAGCAAGGCTCAGCATCAAACACACCCAAATTAGTTAACCCTGCTCTGCCACTCTTCAGCTTTGACACCATGACACATCTTTGAACTTTCTGAATTCCAGCTTCTTCATGTGTAAATGAGCATAATAGAACTTGGAATAAAACCAACCTTATGTGGTCATAAAGAGGAATAATGACCACAAACATATTAAATGACCAGAAACATATTAAATATTAGTTCTTTTTGCATAACTATTTTTATCATTGAAATGACTTGAAATCATGCTAGAATATGATTGAAATGATAGCCTCACTTAAAATCTCAAATAAACCCACTTCAGAAAGTTTTCAGCGTTATAAAAGATCAATGAGATGAAAACATATGCTAAACCAAACATTTATTCAATGTAATTATGCTATTATAGCGATGTACACAAGATTGGTTGGTTGGTTCATTGGTTCATTGACTTACTAGCAAATATGCCACTAGAAAGCCGTGAGTTGATCATGTCCACTGGGCATCAGCTATCACACTTCAGATGGCTCGGAGAAAATCTATCCCTTGGCTGAAGAAGAATTATGGGAAGTCAAAAATCACACCCATGTGAGTATGAAGCATTTTCAGTTCTGCTTTGCTTCCTGTGTCTAAAATTATTGACGAAAGAGCAAGCTGAACCTTCTTTAGTTGAGAAAAAAAAAGTCTTTTTTCATTATAGCTGAAAGCCTTTTCTTTCAGGTCTAAAAGGCAAAGCCAGTGTGAAACTTTAAAAAAAAATGGCTTATTGTGACTGTGAAATTTTTCTGTGCTGGGTAGGATTTCTCTCTGATCTCTCGTCTTGCTGCAAAACTACTCATAGATCTACTCAGGAATTGACCCTTCCTTAACATCTACGGGAATAGAAGGGAATCTGTGGTACTCTGTGAAGTAAGAACTTGAGGATAAAGATATGGAAGCAAAAGAGAAAAAAATGCAGGCAAAGACAAATGGGAAGGAGGAAAATTTATTTGGTCATCTCATATGTGATAACAGTGTAAATGTGGTCTAAAAATCTAAATATATTAGACTCTTCTGTGGCTCTCTCATATTCACATTCTTGATCGCCATAATTTCACGGCCAACATCTTTATTGGATTATGTCATCAAACACCTGCTGACATAAGGATGTCCTTTGGAGAACACTTTAAATAACCTTGTAACAAAGGGCAGATGTCAGATGCCTTCAAATAGGCTTTAAAGAAATACTTGAGAAATGTTTAACGAAAGCACATAACAGATTTTTTATCAAAGGTAGCCTTGAAAAATTCTTCCGGTCTTTAAACCTCTCCTGTAAAGCAAATGGTCAACTATAAATTAACATTCATATATTCCACTATGACTAATAAAGCACTACTTCTGAAGAATCAAGGAATTGGTATGCCTAATGATTAGAATAGAGGGCTTATGAGAGTGGACAAACAAGCTGAACCCAGGTGTTAAACACCAATGAAAGACATAGAGTACATTTTTGATACACACAGAATGTGAAATATGTTTAAAAAAAACAGACGTTAAAAATTTTTTAAGGAGCTTGGCTTTGAAGATTCCTCCTTTATGGAAATAAGTTTGTTATGGAAACAATTAAGAAAATAGTAAGCAGAGTAGAAATAATTTTGCACTCTGGATTCAAGTAAGGGTTATACAATGTGATTCTGTTAGTGCAACACTTAGTCACAGACTCACAACTCAAGAAAGTACTTCAGAATATTCTCTAGCTATGCCTTTCTTCTAGGAAAAATTACTATAAACCATCTTAAAGGTAGGAAGAAAATCTCTCTCGCTCGCTCGCTTGCTTGCTCACTCTCTCTCTTTCTCTCTCTCTCTCTCTCTCTCTCTCTCTCAAGGTTCTTAATATTCAAATCATCTTTTCAATAGTTCTACAGGCTCTATTCAGCAGGGTAATCTTAAACGTACACAGCTTAATTTTTTTAACGAGGAGGAGTAAACAATTAATGAGAAAGTAGGAAGAAAAAAATAATGCTTTTCTTCACGTGTGACCTTCTTAGATGAATCCAAGTCAAAATGTTCAGATATCCAGGTTCCAGTCCACAATGGCTGTGAATTAAAGAATAGTTACAAGATGTTAGCAAATGGGTGTTTAGCATTTTTCCATGTTTCTTGAGGAAATTTGTCATATAGTTCAGTCTAGATTGACTGAGATTTTCCTATGTGCAGAGCACTAAACCTGTCTCACCTCAATACCAAACTGATCTACAATTAGAAACAAATACCTAACTTCACTCTCTACACACCACAGCTGAGCCTGAACACAACATCAAGTGTTCTTCCTTCTCTGTCTCTTCACTTATCCATAAGATGTATTCATTCTGTGTTTATTTTTAGGAATCCTACATAAATATGAATGAGTCTCTTTGTTTCTAGATTCAAAATAAATGGAGTAAGCCAAAAAGGATGGGAACTGAAAAAGCCATGAATAAAGGATCCTGTCATTGTTCCAAACAGGTGGTAACGAAAGCAATATGTCTTATAGAAATTTTTTTCTTTTTTAAAATAGATTGTTTTAATACAAATACCAGACCCCATAGAAGATTTTCACATTAGAATTTTCAATGGCAAGATGTGAGTATACGTGTTGTTTTTAAAAAAACACAGACATGAATTCCAGTTAAAAATCACTGACACCAAATAATGTGGAACATTTTCATATTACATAGAAAATATGAGTTTATAATAACATCTTTTTTGTTTAAGCAATGCATGGCATCAAGACCTTCAGTTCAAGTATTATGGTTGAAAGGTGACAAGCACAGATATTGTACCTCAAAGCACATCTTGTACATCTTTGGGATGTAGAGAATATTCCTTTCTCTGCCTTGTCTTGTTGAGAAGTAAACAATTTTTCTTTATCATGACTCAGTTTCTTGAAGAAAATAAAAAATATAAATAGATAAACAAACAAACAATGAAAAATGTGTGTGGTGTGTGTGTGTGTGTGTGTGTGTGTGTGTGTGTAATGGCCTGAAACAGTTCTTAAAGTGTGGGCCTCAGGTCACCTGAGCTAGAATCCCTGAGGTACTTTGAAAAACTTTAGATTTCCAATTCTTCCATTTCATTGTAAATGACCAAATTTTCTTACTTTTAATAATATTTTATTACTTAATGTCATATATTAACTTATTATAATTATTTTAATTAAAATAGTTTTAACTTTTTAGTTTAAAAATTCTTATAATTTAATAATATGTCATGGTGCATTTTCTTTATCCATTCTCTGTCACCAGACATTTAAATTGTCTTCAGATCTCAGCTATTGTTAACAATGCTGCAGTGAACATGGGAGTACAGATGTCTCTTTGAGATAGTGATTTCATTTCTTTTAGGTAGATACCCAGAAGAAGAATTGCTGGATCATACGGTAGATCTATTTTTAAATCGTGGAGAAACCTCCATGCTGTTTTCTGTAAGTGGCTGAACCAATTTACATTCCCACCAACAGCGTATGAGAGTTCCCTTTTCTCCACACCCTCGCCAACACCTATTGTGTCTTGTCTTTTGGAATGATAGCCATTCTAACAGGTGTGAGGCAATAACTGATTGTGGTTTTGATTTGTATTTCCCTGACGATGAATGATGTTGAGCATTATTTCACACACCTGAAAAAAAGGCAACTATATGAGATGATGTGTATGTTAATTAGCTTTATTGTGGTAATCATCTCACAATGTATATAATTATCAAAACATCCTGTTGTAGAGCTTTAATATATACATTTTTTATTTGTCAATTAAACCTTAGTTAAACTGCAAAAACGTTTTAGATTCCTGAACCACACCTCAGATGTCCCAAGTCAGAATTTCTGGGGATGAGGTATAAGATTTTACATTTTAAGCCAGCTACGCAGGTGACTCTTTTGCATCTCACAATTTCAGGAACGTTGGATTAAATGCTCTCTGAGGTCTCTTCAAACACAAATTTTATATAACTCAGTCACCATTCCAGAACAGTCAAAGAAACATTTCTAATTTCAATCTTACCCTCTAATTCCTGACAAATCCCTCTTTTCTTTTCCTGTTCTATTCTAACCTGCATGAATGATTAAATAACAATTCTCAGCATGAGTTAACATGCTAGAAAGTTTCAAACCAGAGATTTTTTGTCTATAACAATACTCTACTAGAAAAGAATCTACTAAATAGAGCCTTGAAAAGATTTTTTTTAAAAAAAAAAAAGATATTCATTGAATGAAATATGGTGGAGAAAATACTCTCTTTCAAAATAAACTCCCCATATAGTTCACATTTCTAGCTACCAGGTGAATTGTATGCAATATAACCACATGCAGATGTCAATAAAAAAGCAGCATTAAGCCAAATCCTGCTGTCACCAAGAATATTTGTACTATACAAAAATGTTTCGACAGGAGGCTTGAGACATTTTTGATTTGGTTTATAAAAGAAATATTGCTCTTCTCTACAGGAACACAGAAAGGCTGACACAGCTTCAGAAAATACTTCTTCATTATGTTACCTTTTGTTTCTCGGGTCTATGAAAAGGTGCACATGTCTTTCTTTTAAGAATGAAACTCACTACCTGGTATTGATTCTACAAAGATTAAGAAGCTTTCCGCCATTGTTTCTAAACTAAGCTGTAAAGCAAATATCTTAGTTGGCTTGATACAGAGGATTTATCCCTTGTACCAAAGACTCTTAGGCTCCTAAAATATGTCTAATGTTATTATATCACCTCATGCTCCAGAATCTTTAAATAGGAGACATGGCATTTTATCTACAATAATTAGCCATAGAGAAGGAACATAGTGGTATCATTTGCACTAATATGGAAATAAGTGAAAAAATCCTTTGGCGTCAGGTTTTCCGGAGGAGGCGCAGGAGCAGTGAGATCTGGGGAACACCTCGCAATGAATGGCATTCCCTTGGCACAGGGCTGAAGGTGGATGTTACAGGGTCAGGCGAAGTTATGATAGGCATTTTTTTATCCCAAGCAGCCCCCTCTTGCCTGCTTATCACACAAAATCGGAGGATTATTTGCTTTCTCGCCGCTTCTAACACCATGTGAGAAAATAAATCCACGTACCTCCCCACTCAATGTAACAGAAAATATGCACCACCAAGAAAAGAAACTCAGCTCAGGCGAGATATTATGCTGGTTGAAACACGTTTATTGAGATTTGACAGCCACATTCCACAACTCTATCAAGACAAGAGCAGTGCGGATGGTGAAAGTCCGCAAGTATAACATTTGGGTGTCCAGTTTTCTGAAAACATCCCAATAAACATCATCCAGGGAAGGCAGCTGGAGGTCATGCGGTTTCATTTTCTTCCTTCAGGATTCTGGGACCAGGTCTGAAGACAGCGACTGGGGGAGATTGATGAGCAAAGAAGGACGCACTAAAGAAGTAAGGACAGGGGCCTCTCGGCCTTGGGGGAGAAGATGCTCCGCCGCGGATCGTCCGCCAATCAGTAGGAGAGCGTATGGCCAGTATCTTCTGTAGCTGTAGGCCGCCGCAGCCGTTGTAGCCATAGCCAGAAGCCGTACCCACGGGGGAGTGGTGCTGCCGTAGCCACAGCCACGCTGTACCCCAGCGGGTAGCCGTAGCTGCCCCAGTAGCAGCCAGGGAAGACAGTCCCAGAGAAGTTGTTGCAGTACATGGTGTCAGGAGTGGAGGGTGCAGGGCAGGAGAGTGCCTTGCCTCAGTGTGATGGTAGTCCCTGGGCTCCCAGCCTTCTTTATACCTGGGCTCAGGGGTTGGCGAAAAGCTCAGGGCCCTCCATTTTCATTCTTGACACCAATTTGCATCACACACACAAAAAGCTCATTAACTTGTTTTATTCTTGCTTAAGATGTCTTTACAGTTGCTTAAGTAAGCTCTCCTGTAGAGAAGACACTGGTAGGGTTCTTTGGAACAAATTGTCCCTTCTCTAAAAAAGTATTGCAGTGACTTCAAACCACTTGGTTTATAGACCTAGATCTAAATATAGAGAAAGAGAAAGATGTTCCATATGCAAAATATACCAAGAAATATTCTGAAGTCGTTAACTGTTACTTCAGTCCTGTTCTCTCTGAATTTCCACGACGACACACAGCTGGAATTCAGCAAATACGTGTTGAATAAGTTAATAAATGATATAATAAATACATAGTGAGTCCATCTCAAAATTGAGAATATTTCTTAACATTCCTCGATTAAAGAGCTCTCTTGTAGCAAGACGAATACCACAGGATTCTTTGATATTTTTTCTCTTCTTAAGTTAACCTGTTTAGAAAACTGATTAACATCTTAATTATAGTCCTTACCTGAATTATCTCTAACATCACGTTTCTAGACTCCCACCTAACCTAATAATCTGTAATTGTAAAAAAAAAAAAAAAAAATGCATTTGTGAATTGATCCTAGAAAATGAATTATCAAACAATCATGATTTGTTGGTCTGATAATACTTTTTGAAGTAAAGTTGAAAAGTAATAACAAGGTAAAAGCAAAAAAAAAAAAAAAATGGGACATCTTACCCTAAAATGTATAATATTTTTTTCATTAGACTAATAAACCAGATTATCTGTCAAATATGATGATCTTGTTAACGGGCCAGGTAAGAATATTAAATCGATATTATTTCACTCTTAGAATGATCATGCACCCCAAGATAGAAATTTAAAGAGAAATTTAGTTCTAAATATGAATTAAAGGAGGGACAAGACTGATCAAAACTACCTGGGTAACACAAGACCTAATAAATTATTCCCAGATACCTGCATTGAGATTCCCCAGAATGGCACTTAGAAAACTTACAGAAAATTCAACAAAAGAGGACACAAGGACTAGAAATAGAAAGGCACAGGCTACAAGGAATCCTTAGAAGCCCAAAAATGGATATGTATTACATGCTAACTCCCAAATTGCACTTTAGAGCTCAAAGGTACACTTTCTTCCCTGTTACCAGCAGCTAAGGCATAAATTTCTGGGAGCACATAGAGATCACAGGCTGAATCCAAGGACAAGTGAGACGCTTGGAAAAATAAAAAAGTATATGCCAGTATTCTAACCACTAATTGGTTAATTATAGCAGAGGCATATTTGGAAGATACAATGCTGCCCTACCAACCTTTTTTATAACAAAGCTGTATGGCCACATAGGGTGACTCAGCATTTAAAATTCAAGCACTTCACATGACTTAGCTAAGTAATGCCAGAGAATCAAGTTAGCTTCATTCTTGAAATACAAAGAAATTCAACAGCAGATCCTTCCCCCAAAATCACAGAATTATTTATATATATATATTCTACTGTCATTACATTGCTCTGCTCTGCAAAGAAAAAAACTAGTAACATTTGGAGAAAAGAAAAATTAAACAAAAACAATAGCATTGTAACTGCAAAGGAAAAAGATTTGAACAAATGCCAACATTCAATTATGGGTTCTTTTGAAATAAGTGCTCCTCCAACCTGCCTACCCTATCTAAGATGCTAGCTTTGCTTTCTGGAGCACAATACCCAGCCTCTGAATCTGAGTAGTAATGGTGGATAAAAAAAATTTAAAATATGTATTTTAAAACTTAAACCCTATTTACAGGGAATATTCTAAATTTTGTCTAGAAATTCTATAGAAAACACCTACACAAGAATATTTAAGAGAAAAACATTATTGACAAGTTATTTAAAAACAAAATTAATAGCTAGCTTAATCCTACATGGGCCTATAAAAGCTTTAATCTGATATAGGTTTATCATAGGAGGATCCAGGTTTTGTAGAGCCTAAAGTTTACACAATATTGAGAACCGACCCCCTTTATGAAAAAGAATACAACATAAAAATGTGAAATTAAAATATTAAAATAAAAACATTTGTGAAAATCTTAAAGAAATTACACACACACACACACACACACACACAACAAAATAAACACTAACGAAAATCAAAACTATTACAAATTCTGAAAAAAAAATATTTTTACCACTTAACTGCCTGACACACTTCTGTAATATTGTTTCCATGGACTAGATTCTGGCTCTATCATTTCAAATTGTTTTCCCTCCACTATTTATCCTGTGCTGAGTGCCATGCAGCAAATTCATACTGAGATAAGACCCCTGGTCCTGCACCTTTATTGTCACAAATCCTAGGTGAATTGGGAGAGCGGTGGTAGAGGATTCCTGGAGGCCATCCCCCTACACGATGGCTAGAATAGCTTAATTAGATGCATAGTGACTGCAAAATACAATACATCTCTTCCACTAGACCCAAATTAAATGTACCTCCAATACAACTTCTTATGGCTCTGATGACTCCCGACATAAGGAGACGTGTGATTGTAGGAAACCCCAGGTGGAAAGCAACAGCAGTCCAAACCAATTGCGATTAAAATATCTTATTATTGTGAGCTTCTCTATAAACATAGAGTCATATGACACAAAGGTTTTAAAAAAAGAAAAATATTCTCACATATGAAATAATGTAGTATTGGATAACCATTGCTGGATGTTTATTAGTTTGGATAAAATCATCACCTTTTTCTTTTTTAATAACAAGCTTAAGATGTTATGTCATATATACAAATAATTTGAATTTTATATTTATTTGATTTCAAATAAGTTTTGACATGAAAAGATAGGAAAAAATCTTGTTCTTTGTATTTTCTGCAAAGGAAGAAGAATTGTATTGTGTACAGATTTTAGAAACATAGTCCATTCTCGTATGCAAATAAAACAGTTCTTGTCTCATCAGCTTCATATATAGTTTTCAGTATTAAAATATTATTTCATTAAAAATTAAGAGAAATTATAGGGAAAGTTTTTAATGAGTTTTAGAATATGCATCAGTGGTGACTCTATAAAACAAAAATTATCTTCCATTCATCTTTTCAATTATTTATTTATACAGGCATTTATTGAGCATCTATTATGTTCCAGGCATTGTGTTAGGTGCCAAAGATCTAAAGATGAATGAGAAATGGTAATTAAATGTAAAATGATAAATAAATGAAAATACAATGTTGTATGTTCTACCCTGGAAGTCCACACTGTCCTCTGTAGACATTAGGGGTGAAGAAGAGTGTGGACAATTCTACTTGATGTAGGAGTAGGGTCATGGAAAGCTTCTCCATGAAAGGGATAGATATTTGAGCTGAGTCTTGAAAAATAGGTATTTCACTGGTAGACATTGTTTGGGTGGTAGTGGATTTAAAGATATTCAGTCCCAACGGTGTTAATAGCACAGTGTCTTTCAGGAGTCACAGATAATTCAGTGGGGCCATAGCGCTGGATATAACAGGAGGATTAATGGCAGCTGGAGCTGAACAGGTAGTCAAGGGCATATGAGACTGTGCCTTCTGTGGAGGCAAAGGAGCTACTCATACACTAAGCTAGGGATGGCACAATCAATTTTGTATTTTAGAAAGATCACTACTCTGACAGGGTGGAGGATGGATTAGAATTGGGAACCCCTATCGGTATGAAGACCAGATTTAAAACTGTATCTGGCAGGAATGCTATTGGCTATCAGTAACAAAAACCCAGCTGAAATGTTGATTTTTTTCACAATAATAGAAAGTGAAAACATGCAACTCTGGGCTTGACAACGTTATAGTTTGAGGCTGCCTGCACGTGAGCTCCCAGTCCTCTCTCCTCAGGCTGCAAATGGGCTGCAGCAGGTCCTTACTTCAATTCTTATTCATCAACATCCAAAACCAGGACGCATAATGCGAGACTTCTCCCACAGATCCTTTTCAATATCTATCCTGAAGGAATTTATTTCGCATTTGCCTTCCAACGGATCTCCTTTAGGTCCATTTCTAGAATTGATCATCTCAAAGACTGAATTATACGGGAAGCTAAAACTGTGTATTGGGCATCTTCTGCCTGTATAGAGGGAAGCAGGCTCTGCTGGCATAGAAAATGGAGAGGAATGGTCATTGGATTGATAATCAATAGAGTTACACAAAAGCCATCCTATAAGATGGCAGTATTAGCAAGGGGTGAATCTAAGAACTGTTAGGGGGCAGATTTAAGAAATGGGGTTAACAGACATTTCTTGGGATCATATCCCCCCACCAGGGATCCAGACGCAAGACGTCCACCGAAGACACTGTGGGAAGGACTTCCCAATCTTCTTCCCATCACAGCACACAAAGTACATTCCACATCTTCATGCTATAGTGGGGAAATCTGACAAGACCCCTGGAGGTGATAACTATCTCAGGAGTTTGAGCAGCCAGATTCTGCCCAGGCCAGGTGGGGGCTGAGAGCATCGGGTACTCTGGCACACCTGTACCACTGAGATCCACCAACTGGAAAGCTCTATAAAGTATTTGGGACAATTAGAATAACAAAATAGCCTATGAAGATGAAATCTAATCATTGCTACAGGAAACATGTAAAGACAGATCTTTATGCTTCCTAAATGTAAAGTTATCCCAAGGGGTGTTCGCTTAGACCATTGATTTAAAATCTTCCTAACCATTGTCTTTTGTTACTAATAGGCAGTAACTTTCAATTTCAGTGTCCGATAATCAAATACTGTGACCCTCAAAATATGACTTCCTTTCAGTTAAATTACTAACTTGCCTACAAATTTTAATTATTGTTGTCTATGGCCTCATAGTCAGAAGTCGCATCTGTTTTTTCGATATGAAATCAAGGTTCACATCCACCCTATGAGATGACACCATCTGAATAATAATAACCAATACCTAAGAGTCCGACCTGGGCACTGCCACATTGGCAAATCCAATCCGTCAACAAGTGCTGTCAATTTTACCTTTGAAAATCTTTGAATCCAATTAATTTCTGTCAATCTCCACTTTACTACCTCTATCTGTTTCTCACTGTTTCCTAATGCTATAAACAACCACAAACTTGTAACTTTAAATAAACAAATTATCTTAATATTCCAGAGGTTGGAAGTCTGAAATCAGGGTGTTGGTGTGGCTGGTTCCTTCTGCAGTATTTGAGGGAACAATCTATTTTCTGGCCTTTTTCAGCTTCTAGAGGTGGCTCGCATGCTTTGGCTGTGGCCTTCCTAGCATCATTCCGATCTCTTGCTTCTGTCATCATGTCTCCTACTAGTGACTCGGACCCTCCTGTCTTCCTCTCAGAAGGATCCTGGTGATGATGCTGGGCCCACCTGAATGATCCAGGACAATCTCCCACATCGGGATCTTTAATTTAACAACTTCTGCCAAGTCCTTTTTACCACATAAGGTAATAATACATTTACAATTTGCAGAGATTCAGAGTAGACAATCTGGAGGTCTTCTTCCAGCCTGCTATGCTACCTAATCCAAGCTATCGATTTATATACCTACACTGCCACAGTGGCCCTCAAAACTAATTAAGTGACGTTTCCCTCCTTACAATCTGCTTCCCCACATCCAAAGTGTTTACAAAGCACAGATCTGGTTATGATACGCACACACACTCTCACACATACACACACATGCACACAAACACACAGTTAAAATTATTCCAATAGCTTCTCATTGCTTCTCATTGTGGGATAGAATTTTCTTTTACTGACCCAGAAGCCCTCAACTCACGTTGCTTAAGCTTCATTGACTTTTAGCTCTCCAAATGAATCACGCTTCTTCTCACTCTCAAAGCCTTGCCATACCCTGTTCGTTCTGCATGAAATTAGCTTTCCTCTCCTCCTCCATGCTCAACCAAGCTACAGATCCCAGTTCAATCACTTCCCCTGGGAAGGCTTTCTGCCCACTCGCATTAGCTAAAGTCCACCTACAGCCTCATGGCAGGCCACCAGGGCCCTCATATTTATAGCATTTTCACAGTTATCCTTTCACTTTATTTATATGTTTGATTCCAGCCTCACTACCATGCCTGTGTCTAAGAGAGAAAAAAACAATGCTTTTAATCAGTCTTTGTTTCCTCAGTGCCTGCCGAGCATAATGTAGGCTTTCAATAAATAATAACTGAATCAATGAATGAATAAATGAACTAATGGATAAATATTCTAAACCTAACTTGGCCACTCACTTACTGTGAGATTTAAACAAATCAATTTTCTGGGTCCCCAGTTATTCGACTGTATACTGAATTAAATTGACTTCCTGGGTCTCACCACCTTAACCATTATGAGTATAACACCAAAATCACTCATGAGTCAAGATTACAATTCAACCCTCTCTCGTTGGAAGTTGGTCAGTTAATCATGCAACTCCAGATATCAGTTTAGCATGGTATCCAGAGAACTCTTTTGCTAACTGTATACCCACCCCTGCTAAAACACACTAGTGAGCTCTCAGCAGCAATTCCTTAAAGACAAAATACAGTGATGGAATCACAGAAGAGAAATGTTGACATCGCTACAAGAGGTTCCACCACTATAGTTTCAAAACTTCAGTCTGCGCAAGAATTGTCCTGGACACTTGTTTAAAATGCATATTTCTGAGGTTCAGATTCTGATTCACTGGGTCTGGGAAGGGGCCAAGGAGTCTGCATTTTATACAAGCAGCCCAAGGATCCCAATAAAGGTGATGCTTTGATCACACCTTAAGAAATCTGCTTTGTTCTGTGGTAAACTATCTGAAAAGGTCTCCTCTTAAATGAAACATACAACTTAAAATGAGATGAGTTTAAAATACTGAAGGAAAGGAGACATCTTCTTAGCCAGGCTTAATAACCAGAGTTCATGTGATTTATTATATCATGGGCAATTTTGCTCACTAGGGGACATTTGGCAACATCTGGAGACATTTTTGTTGGTCATGACCAGGGAGATGCTGTTCGTCATCTAATGGGTACAGGCCAGGGATGCAACAAACATCTACAATACATAAGACAACCTGCCCACACACAAAAATCTATCTAGCCCAAAATGTCAGTAGAGCCAAGGTCAAAAAAAACGCTGGTCTAAAGTCAAGATCACACACAGTCAAATATGATTGCCAGGTACTATATTCCGAAAGCATCACATGACAGAAATAAAACTTGCTGACCAAGTCTTGGGGCTAATATAAGACATGATTTCAATAACTTGCTTTCTCAGCACTTTTTGGCTAAGCCACATTTGTGAGGTAACTTGGTTAATTATCAAAGCAAGCTCCTAATTACTGAAGTTGACTATTTGATGTAGAACCCACGTGGTTTTCTTAAAAAATAATATGACACCACAATGATGCCTGGCTGTATAATAGGCTCATTGATTCTTGTCAGAGACACCTCACATATGTTGCACAACCAACATGAAAAGTAATTCCAAGGAAGGTATGTTTTTGCTGCAAGCTTTCATCACTGGTCGATATGAAAGTTAGATTTAGGATCTACCTCATATTCTTGGTGACGCAAAATGGAGGAGCGTAAGTTTACTTCTTGTGACACAAGAGAGAGTTAGAACCTGATACTGAAAATGTCTATAAATTTATAGCACAGTTCCGATCTACAAACTGAGTTAGTTGCAAGGGTAAAAAATAAGACCTGATGGTCTCTTGTGCTACCTCAGTGCTAAGACAGAGGTTTTTGCCCAGTGGAAGGATGACATTTCAAATTATTTACTCTTAACTGCCCTTTGGAAGGCCTAAGGCCATGTCCTCCTGATGACCTCAAAAGAAATTTTTCATATAATAACAAAGGAGGACGAGCTTTCAACCTACTGAAAGCATCCTGTCTTCAAAGTCTTTGCTGACTACAAACTAAACATAAAAACAAATAACCTTAAACATAAAAATTAGGACCTGTGTCTTCCAGATTTCATTGTTTTAAAAATTTAAGGTTGTTCATTTGGAAGTCTTGAAAATTCTGTGAAGTTGCCACTGCGTGCCTTGGACCTAGAAGCTTCAAAATGGACGTAATGAGGCATACTTGTAAAAAGGTTACTAAGAGGGGGGATGATTGAAAAGGGAAGCAAAAAGAACAGGACACAGTAGTGCAAATACCATCGTCAAAGACAATGGCAGCAGCCTCAGAGGAAAGTCACTGAAAAGGAATTGGTGTCTGAGAAATAACAGGGTATTTTTAGAAACAACTATAATCAGTGCATTCAAGAGTTTTATAGAAGAATCTGAGATGTCTCTGCCTGGCAGGATTCAGAAGCAAGAAATATTTCCATTTATCTAATAGAAAGCTCCCCCACTACAATTTTAAGTGCTTTCCTTCTATCCTTGATGGAAATGAAAAAACATAAACTGGTTTTCCTGTAAATAGCAATAAAAAATAGAATAAAAGTATAAGAAAAACAATTTTTTAAAAAAACCTTTTCTCTTTTTTTGCTGAAAATAATGCCATTTCATCAACACTTTAAAAATCAAGAGTGAGATATATCTCCCCCTCTCCTTCCTTTGGGATAAGAATCAACAGCACTGGGCCGATGCTCAAACTTTATGTGCACACAAATCACCTGAGAGTTTTGTCAGAGTATAATTTAGTAAGGAGGAACCCAAGATTCTGCATTCAAACATGCTCCCAGATGATGCCAATGTTTTTGTTTGCCAGCCATATTTTAAGTAGCAAGGGAGTAGGCTTTTTCTCTTAGGTTTTAAATAATTCTATCAGTTCAACAAATATTGATCAAGTGTTTGGGATACAGCACTGGTGCAATAACATTGAATAAAGCATGGTGCTTGTCCTAAAGGAACTTATAGCATATGAGCTATAGTGAGGGAGTGAGTGAGACCTGTCGATTAATGATGGCAAAAAGGATAAACAGCGCTGACAGCATGAATGGCAGGCCAGAGCATTCCCTGCAACCCATATACAATCTCCAGAACATCCAATCAGATGAGGCCAGTCTGTGACAATGATGGACTGAGACAAAAACAAGACCACATGTAATCAAATTTGAGAACAGATGAAAAAGAACACTATACAAACCACAAAAATGACTACACATCATCATCAGTGACTGCTCTTTACCAATAACAGCTTTAGCATTATTCCATCTTCCAAAAAAAAAAATTGTTAAAACACCCAATCACAGAATTAGACCCACTTCCTTTCCCCCACAAAAGATGTCACAATCCTAAGCTTCACAACCTGTGAATATGTCATATTACATGGCAAGGGGAAATTAAGGTTGCTAACCCACTGGCTTTATGGCAGGGAGATTATCCAGTGTAATCAAAGGGTACTTAAAGTGAAAGAGGAAGGCAGAAGGTTGAGTCAGAATCAGGGAACGAGGTTTGGAGATGCGATGCTGCAGTCTTCGCAGATGAAGGAAGGAGACACAAACCAGGAATTTGGGGGCAGCCTCTAGAGTCTGGAAAAGTCAAGGAAGTGGATTTTCCCTTAGAGCCTCTTTAACGAGTACAATCCTCCCAACACCTTGATTTGAGCCCAGTGAAACACATTTTTGAACTGACCTCCAAAACTGTAAGAGAATAAATGTATGTTGTTTTAAGTCATGTAGTTTATGGAAATTTGTTACAGAGAGTACCTAATCCAGTAGAGACCCCTGCCTCCTTTAATCCTCTCCAAAGTCAACTAGTCCAAGCCCAAATCCCAGAACGAGCCCCTTCTAGCATCCTCTGATTGAGACGTCCTACAGTTCCTCATGTTGCACGGTCTCCACTGTTGCAACAGGTTAAAAAAAACAAACTTTGACTACAGGTGTGTTCCTGGCAGTCTTGGTTGTAGGCTTCGGCAGTGCAAACACTATAATATTAAAGCAATTTAAACTGGAACAAGGGGAACGTCCTGGGTAGAGGAAAGCCTTTTGAAGGATCCATAGGAGTTCAGAAGATGAAGAAGAAGGAAGAAGGCACAAAGAACTATGGTAAGTCCCATTGCAGGAGAAAGGAGAAGTTGGAAATAGGAGACACAAATTCATCTTTATCCTGAAATCTGTAAGTAACCACAACGTCACCAAAGAGTTTGTGAAAGAAAGCCATATGATTCGATTTGCAATTTAAGAGATGATTATGGCTGCTGTGTGGAAAATGGGTTGGAAACTGCCTATCAGACCAGATAGGCAGCTGGTATAGTAATCCAGGCAAGAAATGTTAAGAGCATAAACTGAGGCAGAAATTAGGAATAAAAGTCTGCCACTATTTCTTAGAGATAGCGGGGAGGTGGGGGGGACAATCTAAGGACTTGGTGTCAAGATAAAGAATGGAGCCCAATAATTATTAAAATATATCTGGCAAGCTTATGAATATGCTAGAGAATCTTGATAACCTCAATTATGGTCAAATCAACAAAGTTTTGCCTCTGTATTCAGTGGCAGAATAATGGGCAAAGATGGAATCAAAAGACCTCAGCTTGATACCTGGGTTCAAGTGTCAGTTTTCCCACGTGGGGCAATTATTTAATTTCATTAACTTCCTCATGAATTATCTCCCAAGATCGTTGTCAGAATTAAATAAAATTCTATGAAAGTTATGTTGTAAACTGTAGGTCACTATGTAAATATATGATATAATTATGAATGGCATAGGAGGTGACATTAAGCAGTGATATTTCCAGGAAAGAGTTTCATAACTTTTAAAAGTGCTATATAACCTGTTTTAGAGTGGAGTGGTGGATTTACAGTCAGAGTGTCCTTGGCTAGCTATATCTTGGCATTTTTCTGTATGAATAAATTGATACAGCCTCAAGCAAATAATTTAACATTTCAATATTGGTGTCCTCTTCAATGATATGATAGAAAAATAAAACCTACCTCAAAGTAAACTGTTGCACAAATAGTGAAATTACCATTGTAAGTGTCACACAGCTACTATAAGAGAAGACATGTTGTTGTTCTACTTAATCTCTCACTGTTCCTCTTTAAAATATTTGTATATTTTAAGTTCAAGATGGCGGAAAGACCAAGCGAAGTTTTTCTCTCCCCCTCCCCAGAATCCATTAAATTAGAGTGAAAGGTAGAAGCCAACAGTAGCAGAGAGAATTGTGGGATAATGCCAACTGAGAAGAGAGTAACTGAATTGCTGGATGATGAAAAGAAAATGGAAGGAAAAGAGAAAGGGGAGGAAGCCATGGCAGACACTATGAGAGGAGGGGGCTATGAGCAACGAGTAAGCCCAGCTTCCCTTCAAAATTGACAGAAGCAGGACTCACAACACCCAGAATAATGCGAGGACTGGGGCTGAAACAGCGATATGGTGGCTAAATAAAAATCTATTTGAAGAACAGGGGGAACTAGGGCAAGTAGTGTAGTCACTTGAACTTAGGAGCAAATGAATGTTACACTCTGGTACTTGCGGGTTTCCCCACAGCCTCAAGGTCCCCCAGCCCTTCTCTTACCCTAAAGTGAAGTCTGCCTGTCAATCAACATTTCCCCCACACACAGAACTCCTGTTCAGCTTCTTAGCATGTCATTATTAAATTTGAAAGGACTATTGACAGTCATAGCAATGATTGTTATGGCATATGGTAGGATAGAAATGATCACATAAAGCAGTGATACTATAGTGATGAGCACACTTAGAACCCATATCTTAGTTTCTAAATACTAGCCTTTACTTAAGGATATAGGGCTCCTGGAAGAAATCACAGATCCCATGATTGAAGAAGAGAAGTGCAAGGTAAGCCTGAAATACTTTGTTGAGCCAGAAAGTAAGAAATCAATTAAATAGCTACTTCTAAAGGACATAGGACCCAGCATGAAGATGTTCCCACTGTCCAAATCTGGGACAATTTGGATATCAAAATTAATAATATTAATGGATATAACATATTGAGGAAAGTAAGAATCCACAAGCCCAGGCTGATATAAATACTGATACACATAAATATGTACATGAAAAATAGATGGGGAAAAGTTATTTCTCACAATAGAATGGCAACTAATACATGTAGAAGAATTTATGAAATTAGAAAATTGTGAGTGGATCCTAAAATTAGTGGGTGAAAAGTTGATAAAGAATAGATATTTATATAGTGTCAAAGTATCAAAACACAATATAATTATTAACTCTAAAGACAGAAATAGCAATTTTACAATGAAGGAACTTGAAAAACATCACTTTCATCAAGCACTCAGAGTTAACACTAACCGCATTTGCATAAACCAACACCATGTGCTGCCTGAGATGATGCCCTGAGAAGGATGCAGCATCCTTTCTATGGCATTTCTACCAAAAAAAAAAAAATGCTCGACATGAATTCAATCATGAGGAAAGTCAGATGAACCCAAATCAAGGGACATTCTGTAAAATAATTAGCTACATTCTTTGAACTGGATGAGGTCAAGAAAGAGAAAGGCTAAGGAACTGATTGAGATGAGAAGACACTAGAGAGACATACATGATACCAGATGAGACCCTGGACCAGGGGTGAAACTTCACTACAAGGGACATTATTGGGACAATTGACTAAATTTTAGTATGCACTCTGGATTAGAGAATAGTATTACATCAATATTAAATTTTCTAATTTTCATAACTATATTGTGGTTGCTCTTAAATGGGCATGATATCTGTAGTTTATTCTGAAGTGGATTTGACAATATGCAAATACTATATACATATGTATGACGTTACTACATAGTGTTGTATATATAATATATAAAAATAAAGGGGGAAAATGTAAACATTTAATAAATTGGGCATGCAGGATTTCTTTGCACTGTTATAGCAACCTTTATGCACATTTGAAATTATTTCAAAATAAAAGGATTATCTAATCGACAACAAAAACCATTAGGGCTTTAGAACAGAAAGTAAATGTTAGCCATGATGATAGAATCTAGACTCGTGCAGTTGGTAGAGATCCCAGGACTTGATGCCCCTGGGTCTCCCCACAAATAAGCCATCTTACCCATGTGTTGGGTCTTCGTCAGAGGTAACAGCCTTTGTCTTCAGATAGCCTTATTCACTTTCCCTTTTGCACAGTTGCATTCATCTTGATATGTAACTCAACCTTCTCAAGGTCATGTTTGCAGACCCAAATGCCCATTCTATGAAAGTCTCCACACTTAACACTATGAATGTATGGACCACAGGGAAAAATAACTGTGAGGGATGTTATTCGGATAATTGACAAGATTAAAGTATGCACTGTAGATTAGGGAATAATATTACAACAATATTAAGTGTCCTAATTGCAATAATCATGCTTTACTTGTTCTTAGGGTAAATGGGATCATATGTGTGTGTATCTTATAAATCATAATGTATGTTACAATATATATATCTTACTATAGGCTAACTCTTATTTTGAGTCCTTTGAGGCAATAAATAGGAATATCTATCTTTTGGATAATCATTTATGACACATTAATTGGCATAAACTAGAGGTCTATTAAATGTCCTTTAATATTGAATAAAAACGTAATTGAACTTTGAGGGCAAAGGTTGTGTTTTATTTATCTCTCTGTCTCCAAACTTTAGGACAATGTTAAGTGCTGTAGCCACTTGGTGAGTTGGTGAGTGTCTGTTGATGAGGATTACTTAGCTTCTCAGGCCAGAGTCTCTGTCATAGGTTTTTGCATGCCCTAGTTCCTTAAAATTAGTGGCCAGAGCCAAATATACTTCACACGTACATGTAATGAACTTTACTTTGGACTACACAGTCTTCACAAACCATAAAGCAGAGTGTTATCAAGTTAAGTCAATGAACAATTACTGAGCATTTTCTCTGAGATGGGCAGGGTTGCAATAAATCCTTAATACATGAATGAATGAGCTTTAATTCTAACACAAAGCATTTGGCTTTGATAAAGAAGAGATTTCTTAGTCAGCAAGACAAGAAGTGTTTTCTATGTCCAGACCATATAACATTTTAAGTGTTTTTGATGGCATCTATAGAATAAAAGATTCATTTTTAATATGGCTCTATGTATATAATCAGAGGTTAATAAGGAAAGAAAAATAAAATACATCTATCAAAAAGGGAAAGAAAACTGTGTGATTCTAGCTGTTGGCTTTCCTTTATTGACCAAATCTTAGAAACCCCTAAAAACAGAGATTAGAGATTTATAACTAAATCCATTGAGTTGAAATTCTTCCAACAATCTGTGAAGTTCAAATCTCTCTAGATCTGAGTTTTGTGAACAATATGAAATGGGAAAAGAACCCAAGTGGAATTGTGTCATTAATGAAAGTAGGAAAGAAATGTTTTTAGCATTCAACAGCTAAGAAATGTTCCTGTTTATAATCAGCGTAGAGAAGCACTAATTATTGCAATATATTTGAATTAAATTTAGAAGGTTTTAAAAAATTTTTAATTGAAATTTCAACATAAAAGGACAAAATGTTAGGCGTCACCTTATCCTCATATATGGTCTGAAGTCAGATTTGGTTAAAGTCAATTATTACAGGTTGAAACTGGTTGATGAATTCCAAAGCACAAAAGCATAGTAAAAGAAACAACAAGAACAAAAATATTCATGCTGAAAATATATTTATTAAGAGACTGACAGCAGAACCCCTTCCAACCCACACCCAATTTGTCACACATTGATGTTGGTACAGAATTTAATAATACATGAGCAGAGCCACCGTTAAGGGGCAAACTACTTCACTGCTAAAATTCAGGTATGTCAGAGAAATACATCTCGCTTTCTTCGACTGTAAATAAGTATCTCAGTCCAGCATCTGACGCCTGGGTGACTTGTTTGGCATCATTAAGGACCAGGATCACAGTAAGAAGTCAGCAAGAGGACGGAAGATGTATCTCCCGAGCACATCCGTAGGCAGGAAGACAGTCGTTGTTCTTCAGGTGGCTCTGTGCACAGAGGATGGATCGAGAGTCCTATAGTCTCCTGCAGCCGTTGCTTTTTCAGTAGGTGCTGTAGCCAAAGCCAGAGCCAGAGCCCCATGGCCTGCAGCAGCTGCCGCCGTAGCCACAGCACAGGTTGCTGGCGTTGCTACCCCGAAGCTGTAGCCCAGGGAGCCATAGCCATTGCATCCGTAACCGTAGTTCAGGGGAGAGCCCAGGGGCACGACGCAGTTCAGGGGGGTGGCTCGGAAGGTCCTATGGAAGTTGGTTCCGTAGCAAGGATAGCCTGGGAAGTAGCTTCCGCAGCAGAAGAAACGAGTCATGGTGGCAGGAGTGGAGACGGGTTTGGACAGATCGCGAAGAGCAAGTGACCCAAGTGGGAATGAAGGCTTCCTCCTGCATGGGGCTTTTTATACCTCAAGCTGGTGGGCATGACATGCTTGCCTAGACATAGTCCCATTAATTTGCATAAATAGCTATATTATTTGCTAATAAAATGCACATAAAGGAACCCACAGACTCTGTGCCCACATTTTTGCTGGCTTTTCTGTGTGCAAAGGAATGTGCCATATCATCAAAGCCAGTGGCCATCCTTGACACACAATTGAATTCTTTCATCAGTGTTCCCATAGTTTAACTATTATTCTGAATGCATCATATGAGGCTCCAAATCCTCTGATTATAAACTCCTCCCAACTGACATAGCTAGACTAAAAAGCTTTGGCAACAATGTAAACACTTCCTCAGCTTCTTGAAATCCTCTTCATATGTCATTCAGAAGCACTGATATTCTCACTGCTTAATGAGTATAAAGTTTCTTTTATAGTAAAAAAATCTCCGCTACAAATTATTGGGAACTAGAGCTAGTGGTTGCGAAACGTGAATGTATTAAATACTGTTGAATTGTTCGCTTTAAAATAGTTCGTTTTATGTTATGTAAATTGCACCTCAATGTTGTTGGGTTTTTTTAATTCTTAAAGCGTTGCTACACAAATTCATCACGTCTTTTTGCAGAGGCTGCAAGAACACCAAATAATAAGATGGTTGTGGATATCCAACTAGTAATTTTCATGTATTTTTCATTTATGAGCTTCCTCCTTGTTAACATGTATTTTCTTTTTCATGGAGAACATACAATCTTTGGTTGTTAACGATCTTGAATATTGCCAAGCTGTCTTGTTGTGGACTTGGCACACTGGGGCTGAATGGAATGATTCCTTATTTCAAAGTCATGTTAAACCATGCTTGTTTCTTATTGACTCCTAGTAAAACAAGCTGGATGCCATGATTCATCAAGAAATACCAGTTATATTTAAGAATGCAGCACTTACTCCTGCTCCCATTTTGCTCGGTATGGCCATTTCTCATTACAAGGGTAAACCAAGAAGTTGAGCTCAGCAAAGCTAAGTCTATTCCAATTCAAATGTTTAAAAAAGAATATTTTCTAGAGGTGAATAAGCATCTGGATTTTCTGAAAGGAGAAAAATAAAACTTTCTGGATACCAAATCCTTTTGTTTATTTTCCCTCTTGATGAACAATCACAGAGCCCAACAGCCAAAATTAATTACTCCAGTCAGACATCTGTCTCTTTGTTAAGATTCCACCTCTCTAAGCTTCTCTGACAGAAGAGCTTCCTACCAATCATTTTACATAAATCGATATAGTTTATTTTATTCTACAAACTGATTACTTGATTATGAGAGTTTATAGTTGAAGAGAATCAAAAGATAAGGTCTATTTTCAAATTCAGTTTTTTAACAAAGGATGAATTAAGATTATGAGAGGCTATGTTTTCAAGGGTCCAAATTATACCAATTCTACATCAGCTAATCCAGGAAACTCAAAAAGATGTCCATGAGCAGGAGAGGGCTGAGGTGACTGCTCTCATTTAATCGTGACTTTTGTATGGTTACTTGAAAATTTCAACTGCTGATGCCACGATGCTGACATTAGAACCTGTAATTTGGAACTGTGGCCACGAGGTGGCAGTAGAACTCAGTTATTCCGTTTAAACTTCAGGACTGGTCCTCCAATGGAAAGCAGGCAGAACTGCCCTAAAGAACGTGTTTGACATTCAGATTCCCAGAGCTCTCCTCTCTGACCACCACCATGAAATTCTGAACATCTATATTTTGAATGAGTATCTCAGTGCTTCTGGTGAATAAATTATCCTGATAAGTTCCAGGCGAGTCTTTCATGAGATTTCAAGGAATTTGTCTTTGCTTGGCAGTGAAGACAAACAGCCCTAGCTGCTTCCTTCTCAATGACAGGCAGGTTTGACATCAGTCACAGGTGGTCTAGTTTCTTTCACTCTGGGTGATAGAGGTAACCGAAGAAAAAAACCTTAGTTCGTCTTTTCCATTCCCCTGTGCTCTACTTCTTTTCTCAGGAGACACGTGGCTAGAAAGAGAAGTGACAGCAATGTGACCAAGCAGCTTCCCTGAGCTACCCCCAGATTTTCAAAAATTAATTTAAAATTTTTTCTCTCTCTTTTGCTTGTTTTTATTTTCCTGTCTCCTTTTAGACTTTCCCAGAGAAAATTCTCATCCCAGTATTTGATTGTCATTCCATGTTTGTTTTATTTTAAATATTAGTAATAATAAATTATATTCATGGAGGGCTTACTCTGTGCTAGGTTCTGTTCTAAACACTTTACATGTACTATTCATCTATGTAGTTTACCAAGATATATATAGCTGGAGAGCTTACTGTGCATTTCTCCAAGCACTTAGCAAGTGTTAATTTAATCTTTACAACAATCGTATGAGCTGAGACTGCAGCCCCAGCAGTCACCCCGTTTGCAGCTTTTAGATGAGATCCTGAAACACAGACCCCGGCAACGCTGTGCTCTGAAGCCTGACACGTGCTGTTTCAAACCACTCAGCTTCTGGTAATGCTGTTATACGGCAAGAGAAAGCTAATTCAGCCTGCGTGTGCGCGTACACACACACACACACAAACACACACACACACACACACACACACACACATCCAAACTGTCACTAATTCAATAGGCTCCAAAATTTATCCCAAATCTGTTTACATTTCTTCATTTCCACTGTCACCAGCCATCAACAGACTTGACCTCTACCTTCCGCTCACTGCTTCAGACTTGATGCGAACGACTCTTCTGCACGCTGCCTGGTACAAGGGAAAGAGCGCACAGGACAGCTCGCCTGCCCACTCTTAAACGGCTGCCTTCGAGATCACGTCGGGCTATCAAAATCGCTCCGCCATGTTTCGTAGCCCTGCCCATGGCCAGTCTTGTTTTCTGTCTCTAAGGGATTCCGTATTCTGCTCTCCTCCGATGGCAATTTATTTTCCAGGGTTATTATGACTTGGCTTTAAAAAAAAAGAAGAAGAAGAAGAAGAAGAAGAAGAAGGAAAAAAGGGAATTTTTTTTCCTGTCATTTCTAGGGATATGGAGGAGGCAGAGGTAGGTGCCTGTGTTTGGTCTGCCATTTTGATACAAATGCCCTTCCCAGAGTAATTTTTGCTGTATTCTGCTGCGTCCCCCAAAATTCATTTCTAGACATTTTTCCTGGAACTGAATTCTGGCAGGGACTGTTTATAATGGTTCGTGGAAGTACTATGCAGCTACTACAAATTATATTTATGAAGAATATTTAATGACACTGCCAAATGCTCACACTCTAATGATAAGTAATAAGGAAGTATAAAACCTATATTGAGTCCTTTGTCTTCCTTGAGGCAAGACGGTAAGCCTTACTAATACATGATGTCCATAAGAAAACAGAGAAGGGGCTGAGGACAACCTTGGAAAAACCCAAAGAGACTGAGAGAAGTAGAGAGGGAAAGCTAGCCCTGGGGTCGGACAGCAGTGATGTGATGCTCACAGGTGAGTAGAGGACCCAAGAGATCAAGGGATCAATGTAGGAAAAAGAAGGAGATGAGAAAAGCATTGCCAAGTGTAGGCTTGTATGCATTGATATCGCAAAGCCTGGCCCACAGGGCTCGGTAAATATTTTTTAAAAAATACATTAATAAACTGGTGCTTATTGATAATTAAGAAATCCAAAAGAAAATGGTTCCAAGTAAAATCAACAATGCGGCATTTTTATAGCAGCCAAACGGGCAATGACAACCCTAACTCTCTTAGGAGCCTTGTCCTGTAGCCTGCTGCCCTCTGCAGACAGTCATCATCACAGGCACCACTCAGAGGTGCCCAGGCCGCTGGGCAGCCTCCCATTAATGCGTCACCCCTGTGAGTCACCTAAATTTGAATCACCCTGTTCAGTTTGTCCCGGTATCTTCATAGGGATTATGTGACCGGGGCCAACAGAATGGTACCGGGAAATGTCAGCTCCCAAAAAGCAATCCATAAATCTTTATTAAATGCCTTTGCCTCAGCTCTGTTTCTGAGTCTCTATTCCACCTGTCAGAGCAGATTCCTAGAACAATTACCCTGATGTTGCCTTTGCCAGCCCTTCTTCCTATACTTCTCCACCCCTCCGTTTATCAGTGAGGAACAAGGCAAGAAGTGTGAGAAGCCTGTTGTCTCAATTAGCCAAAGAATATCTGTTTCCTCATTTTCCCAAGCAGAAAAACAAACTGATTTAAATTAAACAACAGGTTATCGGGGCCCCTAAGAGTGTCATAAACGGTGGGTGCTAGACTACCTTGTAGTGATTGGTCGTATGATTCTGTGCATTTTTTTCATATATGAATCAATAAAATACTCTTTCATCAGTGCACAACATCTCTGTCAAAGTATCAGGAGAATTCCTTCTATACAAGGTTTGGTGTCCTTTACAAAAAGGATGTTTGAGAGTCAGAAAAATTTGGAGATAACTTCAAAACCAGCAGTGAACAAGGAAAAAAACTTTATCTAAGAGTAATTAAAAGTTTTAAATATTTGGTCTTATGCTTCAAAAAAAATAATCACTATGTGCATTTTTTCATACAGTCAACAAATATTTATTCGGCATCCTTTATAAAGATTTAAAAACAGGCATGGTCTTTCAGAAATGGGGGGAGGATGGTAAAATAAAGGAGATAGATTTGAATTATGTTAACACCTAAGAACATCAAGTATCGTTAGAAAATAAACTCATTGGTCTGGTTGGAAGTGGGGTGGATAGGAGTCAGATGGAAGACTTAAGATTCATGAAAATAGTTTGGAGAAACCGTGGTGAAGGAGGTCATGAAAATAACCATAATATAAATAATAAAACACATTTTATTGTAAATAAAATATTACACAAACAGTAAATCCAGTTGTGAGCATCAAAAAGCTTTATTTTGGAAATAGCATGAATATTTGGATCAAGGAACCCACTGAGGATCAAAGTATTAACATTAAGCCTAGAGAACCAAGCTGCCTTCCCAGGTCTAACAGAAAACTGAGACATTTCTTCACCAATAAACCATACTTGTTTTTAACTAGTCCCAGGCTAGTTGCCCAAATGTTTTTTCAGATATAAGCTATTTTCATCTTGTCTTTTCTGAGCACTCTCTTAGACATAGAAAACAGAACTATTCCTACGCAAAGAGTCTGAGCATTGGATTAATATTTTAAAACCCTTTGAGGCATCTCCTCAGAGCCTATAAAATTCAGATAATTCCTCTAAGCAAGAAAATGAAAACTCTTAATATCACTATTTCTTTGGGCAGAAAGGAAAGAAGTAAATACAAGTTTTAAAAAAAGGGAGGGCAACAGTGACCAGTAGTCAAGATTATGCCCTGGATTTTGTAACTTTTAAAAATTATACTTTTCCTTCCAGACTCAAATACCTTCCACTGCATTTAGAACATTAGCGCAGACCCAAGGAGGACTGTTCAAACAGACTGGATCTCCTAATATTATAATTAGCATCAACAACAATAACAACAAAATTTATCATTTCTTGAGTCCTTAACATGTCTGGCACTCCTCTAAGTGCTCTACATACGTTGCTTATTCTATTCTTCATAAAATCCCTACGAGATACCTACTGTTATTATCCTCACATTACAGTCAAGGACGCTGAAGAACAGAGAGGGGCCGTAACTTGCCCAGAATGACATGGTTCTTAAGTGTCAGAGCCAGAAGTTAAATTCAAGTCATCTGAGTAAATAATAAGAGTAAATATTTTAGAACAAAATCAGTATTGAAGCTTGAGAAAGAATACATGAGTCTGTAGTTCACTCTTACATTTTATTGTACTTTTTAACAGTGAACAGTAGTTCAGAATGAGGGAAAAGAAGATAGGGGTTGGTGGGTCCCCCAAAGGCTGGGTTTTAATAGCCAAGAAAGCAGTTAAGGATTGAAAGAGATGCTGGGATATCTCAAAAAGTCAAATCAAATTGACTAACAATGGCATCTAGATATACCTGAATTGATAGGCAGGGACATAGGGAAGACAAAGACAGACTTCTTTCATTGTACAACTTTCATCACAGAAGCACCTGTTTTGTACTGTGAATTACAAATAATTTCCTCATTGGAAAAGCAAAATGGCATAACTTCCATGGAGGGCAATGTGGCACTAGCTAGCAAAATTTACTTTTTGACTCAGAGGTTTCTTCTAAGTCATACAATGACAAAATTAGAAATGATGCATGAACAAAGCTATTCACTGCATCATTATTTGTAAAGGCAAAAATTTGGAAACTACCCTCATACCTACCAATAGTAGACAGGTTGAATAAATAATGGTACATCCATACGTTTGGTAGTAGGCAACTCTAAAGTGAATGGGAAAGATTTCTGTGTATTCATAGGGAGGTATATCCAGAATTTACTAAGCAAAAAAGACACAGTACAGAGTGTTTGCATTATGCAACATTTAGGGTAAAAAATAAGATAAAGAAACATTTATCCGCATTTGCTTAAATTTTTTAAAAGGAACAGCGGAAACTTAAAAACTTATAAAAATAGTTACCAATGGGGGCAAGGATATCAGGATTCAGGGGAAAAGAAAGAAAAAAGAAAGAAAGGAACAGCCAGGATCTAACCAGGTCTCTAGATCAGGATTTCTCTATCTTGGCACTATTGACATTTTGGGCCAAATTATTCTTTGTGTGGAAGCTGCATTGTAGGATGTATGTTTAGTAGCATCCCCAGCCCCTACCTACGAGATACCAGTAATACACCCCTCTTCCAGTTGTGATAATCAAAACTATCACCAGACATGGCCTAATGTCCCATAGGGGTCAAATCATGCCAGTTTAGATCCACTACTTTAAAGCTAAGTACCATTTTAGGGTAAACACAGGATATTACAGGAACAAAGTGGATGAAACACAAGGAAGCAATCGGGCAAATCCAGAATGGGTTATCACCACACCATTTCCCATCAGAAGTGGAGATCTTTTGCCATCTGACTGGTTAGTGATCCAGAATCTTGGTGAAGACCTGTTTCCTAGGACTCTTTCCTGTCCCAAATGTCTTAGGGTTTTTCCAGAGGCAATAGATAAGACAAAGCTAGAGTACAAGCAGCTCATTTGGGAGGTGTGGATAATATTGATAGGAAGAAGGGAAGGAAGCCAATAAATGGAACACTGATTAACAACCTAAAGAACAGTCCGAAACGCAAACCTAAGCATTAACTCTCAGAGAGTTTGAGGAAGCGGGGTTGTTACATGGCAACTTCCTCAGGTCATTGGTTAGGGACTGTGCCCCACTTGGTAGATTCCTGGGCACCTCCAGCCTTCCCCATGCAAGAGCCCGAAAATTCCTCACAGCCCCAGGGGAAGCGCTTGGACACAGAGACTCCAGACACTGGTAGCCGGCGATGTGTTGGAGAGAGTGAAGACATCAGTTATTTAAAATGTGAAAGGAGGCTTGAGATTTGTTTTAAAACACTTAAGCAGAGAAAAAAAAAGGGAGGGAAGATAAGCAAAATCGTATATGCAAGTGTTGATTATTATTGAAATGGGAGAGATTATGTTATTAGCCTCTAGTTTTGTACAAGTGTGAATTTTTTCATAATAAAATTTCGTAATAATAATAGCACTATCATTGTATTGTATATTGTTACAAGAACCCCTTGGCTTCTGAGATCGCTTCTCTTTCATGAGCCCTAAGTATTGAGACTTCACAAATTTCCATTACCTTACTTTCCTCACCATCGATAAAATAACAGATGAAAATTACATAATTCTACATTTTCATGATATACACAGGGTTTGAACCTAATTGAAATAAATACTTTTACTCTGACCCAATCATCTAAATATGTAACTCTTATGAAAATATTTAAGCTAATGCAAATATAGATGAAGACAGAACTCTCAAAAAAAGGAAAAACCAAATAGAGAAAGGCGCCTTTATAAACATAAAGGCACCTTTATAAATAAATAGGTCGGAAGAAAACTTAGAATATTAGACACCAAAAGGAGAACTTTATAATTCCTGATTAATTTTTAGCATCCATAGCTTCTCTTCGGAAGGTTAAGACAAAATGGTGGTCCTGTGGCTGTAAGAGAGAGTAGATAAACCCCTGCGTCAATGAAGAGAATCTGTTTTATGGAATATCCTGTGTGGAATGTGAGAAATTCACATTAGCAGTTCATTGTCACATGGAAGATTTTATTTTCTTAAAATATGTTCACATCTAACAATGAATAATAAATTTTATGAGAAATGTTTTAAAGTTTAACAAAGTTTGTTTTACAATGGCTTTCATTCACGACGATAGCAAGAAAAGTTAATCTAATGAACAATCCCCCAGAGTTATCAGAGCCTCTGAATTGGCGAAGCCTGCCTTGCACATTAAATTTTTCATTACTCTTAGGGGACTTACGTAGACATAATAGCGTGACATGGTATTTGTAACATTTTAATAAAGGGGAAAGATTGCTCATTGAATTTTCTAATATTCCCAGAAACACTTTCCCGGATATTGTCTCTTAATAGAAAACCTGATTAAATTGTTGCCAATGAAACAATAGGTGATACTTTTTATATATTTGGCATGTACCGTTTTAAGTCATTCATTCGCTTTCAAAATGCTCTTCTAGAAATACAGCAATGTTATCCCTTTTTATTTCGAGGGAGTGTGAACCTTCAAAAACTTCTTTCCAAGTAAATGACTGAACTTCAAGGAGATGCTAACAAATGAACCACCACATCTGTCCAGACAGGAAGCCAACATTTGGGAGCTCTAAATCAGTTTGAAAGAAAACAGCAAATCGATCTTCTTCACTTTCAGTGAAGAAAAAACAAACACCAAAGTCCGAAATGATTTAAACATCTTAGATCCTTCCTGCAATATCACAATGGCTCCTTCTATCTCTCTGCTTCCAGACTCTCCCCTCCTCCTACCCATTTTGCAATGCTTTAGATGTGTCTTTGTAAATTCATGCATTATGGTATTCGCCTGTTCAACAGCTATCATTGCTTCCCCATTGCTATTAGAGTTCAAACTTCTTATTAGCTGCTGAGCTCCTCCACGATTTGCCCACAGCCAGACTTTCCAAGCACGTCATCCACTATCAGTGAGAATTATCACCATTTCCCATATCTATATTGCTGACCCTACTCTAAAGTTTTCGTTCCTACTCCACTTATCGAATGGTCTCTTCCCTGAAATCATCTCTGCCTTTAAGGTACCTTCATTTAAATCATAAGCCAGTTAAATGCTTAGCTTGTTGAACCACCATTAGAACCACTGTACCCCTGATGGTTTTTCTTTACCCAAATTGGACCACAGGCTCCTTAAAAGAAGGATTGCAGACATTTTGTTTAGGCCCACCTAAGCACCAATGAAGGAGGGTTATGTAACAGGAAAAAACAACCCTCTCTGGCAGACAAAAAAAAAAGTAGAGGAGATACTTCTGAATGATTGCTGTTTTACTGAGTTGGGGGAGGTATTTGTGTGAAACTTTGGGAAGCTGAGAGAATTACAAATTAATTTACCTAACAACAGGGATAACAAGGTGTGTCATGGAGGCAAGTGCCTGAAGGATAAAAGAAAGGTTAGAGCAATCTCATGGCTGGAGAGGGGAGAAAGGTGGGAGTGGAGAAGGATACCGAGTACCAGGTAAAAAGATAAAAACACTGGCAACGAGAAAAAACCAGGGGGCAATTCCAAGGGGAAAGGAACTTTGGAGAAGGAGAGAGAAATTAAAAGAGGAATTTTAGGAATTTCAAGGCATGCAATATAATCCTTTCCTCTTTCTTCTCCATCAAAGCCTTGATGTTTTTTTTAGATGTGACATGTTACAAGGTGGACCTTAGGTCAGCCTTGAGTAAAGAACAGAGTTGATACAAGGAAGTCATGTTGCAATGTTTTACAGTTAACCCCAGAATCATACCGTATCTATTTACTGGTTTGGGTACACATACAGATTCTGCTTGATTTTAGCAAACATCAGATGAAGTTTTGATTCGCTTAGTCTCTACTATTAATTTCATTATCTTAATAAGATTCCTATATAAAATGAAACTCATCAGGTATTATTAAAGAAAGACAAAGACAGTACCTCGGCTTCAGGAACTAATTAACATTTGAGCTAATGTTCCATCTAATATTTGAAATTCTAAGAAGTAGGCTCTCTTTGCAGAATTGGGCGGGGACCAGCTCTAGCTCTATTGGACAGTCTATACTTTATCCTAACAAAGGGCTCTTTTTGGCTCAGTGAGAAATAAGAAAATGAGTAAAATAAATTTCTCTACATCTAGTCAGAATCACAATTGAGATTATCGGAAACGTAAGTTGGTGAGTTTTTTCATTGCCATATTAATAAATTTATATTTTGTCTGCCAAGAATATTTCAGGGCACCATGAGTCCCCCACGGTTAATCTTTTTTAATACTTAACACTATGTTCTGAAATTGCCTCCCTCTTTTCTCATAAAATTTCCATTCTTAGGGCCAAACAATACCATTTAGATATGAACAGCAGGATGTGAGATTTGAGGAATCAGTGGAAAAGAAACCCTGAATACATCAATTATATTAAACTAATTTATGTGACTATCAATCTTTAATTGGTGAAATTTCAGTTGCAAAAGAAGGGAAGAATTTGACTGGGTGGGAATTTCTTTTCAAGGAACTCTTAAGAGGGCCATAAATCTCATCCTAGGTCCTAATCCACAGCAGTCAAGTCGATTTTGGCCATGTGGGAGAGGAATCTGCAAATTTCTACATTCTTTCTCATGTCCTACTTGCAGCAGAAACAGAAGGAGCCTGGTAAAACTCAGCTGATGGAGAATGCTGACACTTAAAATGGCATAGTTGCCTCTACACTTAAGAGATTGAAAATTTTAAGACTGAAGCCTAGTATGATAATAAATCCAAGGTCTCACCAAATGGAGTTGAGAATTAATATGCACCATCATATTTTAGTAATTTTTTACATAAAGTATATACTTTCAACATACTGCTCATTATTGTCATCTAAGTGTAACTGCTTTGAAGAAAATCAATATGAAAATAATTCCTTGAGCTGGCCCATGGTACGCCACTCGAAACTATTTAAATGAGTGAAATAATGCGTGTGCCACAGTTGATTTACCAGCTGCAACTAGTTATTAGAAAACAAAAACAGAAAATATTTACCTTCTTTAAACAGGACAGAGTAAACAGATAAACAGGCACCTCTGGAAAATTTAGATAATTTCTGGATAAAGACAAGCTACATTCTTAAGAACTGTGCTTGCAGCTAATGTGCTGACAGCCACCATTCCCTAAAAGTTGGCCCTCAAAACACAGCCAGTTTAGGAAATGCTGCTGCAGAGAACACACAGCCAAAGCTCATCAGCTAGTCAAAGAAGAGCTTTCCTGTTACCTGGGACTCAAGGTCAACAGAACTTATGTTAGCCCAAGAAGAACCTTGTGACTAGCAGCCAACAGCATGGACGTCCCACTGAGGACATTACTAATGGATTGATGAAATAAAATTAGTGGTTCAAAGAGGTCTCAGTGGCAGAAGAAAAAGCACAGGATCTGAACTAGGTGAGCAGGGGATCAAAGTCTTCTTAACCAGGACAGTGACTAGCCACTGTTTGCTCCACTCTGATATAAAAACATTGGCAGTTAAATGAGACAATGGGAATGAAATATGCTTCAGAAACAGTAAGGTATCATTTGTTGTCAGCTACTTATAATTAATGTGAACTCTTCTACAACTAAGAGTGAGTTCTACAATCCAGTGAATAAAATTTCCTTCGCATTATGTATATAAACTCCACAGATTTAAAAAAAAGTCTTGAAATCTCATATTAAAGGTTTTAGAAAATGAGATAGGGCCTAACCTAAAAGGTTACTCTGTGATAAATTCTCATCATATTAAATTAGATATAAATTATTCGAAATTAAAAATTCTACAACTTGATATCAAAAAAATGAACAATTTGATTTTTTAAAAATGGCCAGAGACTAAAAAGCCTATGTGTAGTAAAAGAAACCATCAGCAAAACAAAGAGGCAACCAACTGAATGGGAGAAGATATTGCAAACAACAATGCCTCCAATAAGAGGCTAATGTCCAAAATATATAAAGAATTCATACAACTCAACAACAAAAAACAATCCGATTAAAAAATAGACAGAAGATCTGAACAGACACTTCTCCCAAGAAGACACACAAATGACCAACAGATGAAAAATGCTAAACTTCACTAGCTATGAGGGAGATGTAAATCCAAACCACAATGAGGTATACAACCTCACACCTGTTAGAATAGCTATGGTCAACAAGACGAATAATAACAAGTCTTAGGCTGTGGGGGAAAAGCGATCCTCATACACTGGTGGTGGGAATGTAAATTTGTATAGCCACTATGGAAAACAGTATGGAGGTTCCTCAAAAAATTAAAAGTAGAACTACCATATGATCCAGCAATTCCAGTTCTGGGTGCTCATCCAAAGAGATCGAAAACACTGATTTGAAAAGATATATGCACCTTTATGTTTACTGCAGCATTATTTACAATAGCTAAACTATGAAAACAACTCAAGCATCCATACATAGTTAAAGGATAAGGAATATGTTATGTATGCATACATATGACCAGTGGAATATTACTCAGCCATAAAAAAAGAATAAAATCTTGCCATTGTGACAACATAAAAGAACCTAGAGGGTATTATGCTATTATGCTAAGTGAAATAAGTCAGACAGAGAAAGACAAATACTGTATGGTGTCACTTACATGTGGAATCTAAAAAAAACAAAACAAAGCAAAACAGAAACAGACCAATAGAACAAAGTAATGACTCCAGGAGGAAAGGGAATGAGTGAAGAAAAACAAAAAACAAATTCTAAACTTGATCATTATAAAATACACTATAGTTTGGTCATTGGATAAAATTATAATAATATTTATAATGCAAATGATAGAAAAATAAGGGAAAATTTGTATTTGGTTAGGTGTTAATAATAGAGTTTATAATATAAAGAGAGTAAAAAAGAAATGGTCTTTAAGTTTTTGTTATTTCTCCCCAGTTTTATTAATAAAGTCACGATGTGCAAAATTTTATTATGTTTTTGCCAGATAATAGCTGCAACTCTGTCGTGAGTTCTTGGAATTACACTTCAAGAGGAAAATTAATCAACGTTAATGTCTGCAGAAGGACAGGGGCTTGAAAGCACATTATGTGCAGGAATATTAAAAGGACTTGGGCAGTTGAGATTAGGTTTTTAAAACAAGGAAAAACTAACAGTTACTTCCAAATATTTAAATAGACATAATTACTCCCAGACAATAGAATTAGAAATCATTGAAAGCAGGTACAGGCAAACAGATCTCATTTTTTTTTCTGAGAGTGGTAAATGATACTAAATATGAGGCAGGACAACAAATGTTGTTATAACGATACAAATGTTAAACGGGGTGAGAGGAAAGAGTTCCCCTACCTCCTATCCAAGGTCCAACTAGATTTGATGATTCTGTAACTTTTGTTTCCTTTTAATCTCAGTGTAAAAATATATTCAGCTGAATTGTAGCAACGATTATGCATGGTCTTTGTTTGCATTTTCTTTGTTTGCATTTTTTTTCTACGGTAGCTCTACAATTAGAGGTGAAATTGCGCTTTGGAGCTGGAAGGGGAAAAAAATCATTCAAAAAATTGACCTCTTACAAAATGGAAATATGAAAAATTATAAATGTCATATGCGTGCACGCATGCTTGCGCGCGCACACGCACGCGCGCGCACACACACACACACACACGCACGCACGCACGCACGCACCACTGTATCCTGTCATGAACTTTGTGCAGAGGTCCCTTGCAGGCTTTCCCTGCTGTGAAGCATCACTCAGCATCCTCATTGCTAATTAAAAATAAATGATTCATTGTGCTATGTGAGAGAGCAATTATCCCCTAATCCTCCTATTTCCTTCGGAGCAATAAAAGTTTCACTTCTTGGGAGGGACAGGTGTGGGAAGAACACTTCCAGCCCCGTTCATTTCCTTTGATAATCTTATTGACCAGTCTGGGAGAAAAACCTTTACAGAGGAAGCTCGATTCTTTCTGAGTTCTGTTTGAGAACATATAAATAGCCTTCTCCTTTGTCACGAGGTCTTCCACCTGTCCCCATGCGGTGAATTGTACCTGTCTAGTGCTTACCTGTGGCCCTGCCAGAGCATTATTTGCCGGGGTGGGGGGGGGCGGAAGGGGAGTGACTAGAGAGATGCATTAGAGTCAGATGTGGCCAGGCTGCATTTTCTAATTCCATTTGTAAGCAACAAAGCTGATTTTTTTGTTTGAATCGCCATCTGTCGGCAACCTATGTTTATTTTCTGAAATTAGCTCTAAAAAAGGTGAGGAGAGAAAGACGTATGATTAATCATCTGCTTCCAAAACTCGCACAAGTTTTGCCCAAATGACAGGAATACATCACGTTATATGCAAAAACCAGGGTGGCAATGTTGGAATAAGCGTGCTTATTTAGGAAACAGAAGCATTTAACAAAACTCAAAAAAAAAAAAAAAAAAACCCAGGAAGGAGGAAATAGACACATGCTAAATTTAAAAAGGAAAAAACAAACACTATTCAATATATAGTGAATTTTGTTCTTTACATAAATAACATTTGAATTGTGAAAAGTTATATATGGTAGCTGTTGCGTAAACTTGGGGCAGGAAGTTTACTGTGAATTTACTGTAAATAGATGGATGCAACACAGCTAGTCTGAGAAGCTTTTTTGCAACCTTACCACACTGTCTTTTGTTCTCACGTGGTGACTCTGGGTGGGCCCCTGGATGAGGGTTGATCCGTAGAAAAACAAAGCCACGATTAGAAGCTTGGAATTTTCAGCCGAGTCCCCCATCCTCTTGAAAGGAAGAGGGGTTAGAAATAGAGTTAAAGATTGAGCATACCTATGTGAGGAAGCGTCCAGGAAAATCTCATTAGTACGCAGTTCAAAGAGCTTTCCGGTTAGTGAACATACCCACATACCAGGAGGGGTGACGCCCCTCAGCTCCAGAGGGACAGAAGCGTCTGTGCTCAGGACTCTCCCAGATCGCATCCTATTTATCTCTTCCTCCCACTGTTCATCTGTATTCTTTATGACAGCCCTTAATAAACTGGTAAACGTGTTTCCCTGAGTTCTTTGAGTCACTCAAGCAAATTAATCAAACCTCAGGAGGGGGTCATGGGAAACTTTGACTTGTAGCCACGTCAGACAGGAGCTGTGGTCACCTGGGGACTTACTCCTTACAGTGGCATCTTAAGTGCGGGGCATTCTCCTGGGACTGAGCCCTTAACCTGTGGGATCTGAAGCTATCTCCAGGTAGATAGTGTTAGAATTGAGTTAAATTGTAAGACACTTAGCTGGTATCATGGAATTAGTTGGTGGGGTAAAAACCCTACACGTTTGGTGACCAGAAGTATCAGAAGTGAAGTTTTCTGTGTGAGTGTAAAGGAGGCACACGAGAGGGAAAGGCTGGGTTTTGTAAAAAACAATGTTCAGAATTTCCTTCTGTAAAAGTGAACTCATTAATCAATGGAACTCAGCCGTGAGTAAATAAAATCTAGATTTTTGACAGCTACAGATGGTTTCTATTGCATTGAACAGACCAAGACAACAGTTTGTCATTAGCTAAGAAATGATTATTGAAGTTTGAAAAACATGAAACAATAGTATAAATCTGCATATGTTGGTAGTCCCCAGAATCCTATGTGGGGCTTGGTACATACTGCTGGCTCGAATTCAGCAGACTCTTCAATCTTCAGTAATTGTCATGCTCTCAGCCAGAGCCAAATACCCTTTGATATAATACTGCCATAATTTCTACTTTTTCTGGAACCATAATTCACTAAGCTAAAGCCATAGCCTTGGTGCTAAAGCTGCCAAACTCAAAACAATAGCCCAAGGAAGAATAGTCAAAAACTCACAGAGTTGACATGCTCAGGCCCATCAGCATCAACACAGAGAAAAGCCAAGATGGAAGAACCAAAGAGAGAACAGGGCCATAAAAGCTGTGAGATTCTAGAAGATGAGGATTGGCTCATTGTGTCAGGAGCTGGAAATGAGGTTTGTTGAGCCAGAAGATTGTCAGAGTTTTTCTCTCAGGCACTGGAGACTGTGACTTCACCTAAGGCCATTCTTTCTCAATATCTACATCTGTTTATTTGAAAGATTCATCTGTTTAAAGAAGCAAAAATACACATATACAAGAAGAGATTATACACATGCACAAAATGATAGAATTTCTAAAACTGACAGAATAAATTAAGACTATCCCTTCAAAATGCAGTGTGTAGTAAGTGAAAGGGACTTAGGGGTCCTTTGGGGACTGGTTATGCACTGTGTCTTGGTCTGGGTACAGATTACATGGACGTGTTCACTCTGTAAGAATTGATTGTGTCACTATACTTACATGTACATTTTTGTTTTCATGTTATATTTCAATGAAATCTACATTTCAAACATCATTAGAACTCACTCCTCACTGGAGAAATTTTGGTGGATCAAGAACATTCTTATTCATTAACTGCTAACAGCACTTATTTAATATGTTTGGGATAGATCTCCCTAAACTTAAATCTTTCCTTATCAGTAATGGTTTCAAATTGGCATCGGATCATGATATGTGGTAAATGATTCCTAATCACGTATATTTCCAAACTAGAAAGACCAGGTACCACACGGCATTGCACAAAGAATCAACAGCTGATGAAGGTGATTGAGAATTTGGGTTCTGGAGCCAAATTGCCTATGTTGAATTTAACTCTCCCAGTACTAGTTGTGTAGGTTTGAGCAAGTTGTTTAACCATCTCTGCAATTCTTTAAATCTACATCGTAGGAGGAATTGTAGTGTTTCTTCATGGGGTAAGGGTTACTGTGCAGATTAAGTTAGCTGATTCATTAAAGCTCTTAGAACAATGCCGACTCATGGTCATTTATAAATAAGTACCAGCTATCATCACTACTATAGATACTGTAATTATTATCCTAAATGTTCCCCCTAAATTCTGGGCACAAAACAGTGTCTTAGTGAGTTTTATGTTTACATGATATATTCTTTCAGCTGCTATAAAGGAGGACAAATGAATATGAATTCAAAAGGCAGAAGTTTATTCTTTTCTCATATAATAGTAAAATGGTAGGCAATGTTAGTAAACAGTTCTGCCATCCTCAAAGACAGATTCCACATGGTGGTCCTAGTCATCTGTTCCAAATTATTTCCACATCTCAGCAAACAAGAAATTTGCCAAAGAAACACACTCCCCAACTCTTTTAAGAATTAGAGTCAGAGGACACATTACTTTTACTCACATTCTACTGGTCAGTACTTAGTCACTTGGCCACATCTAACTGCAAGAGAAGCTAGAAGATGCAGGCTTTAGCTGGGCAGCCACATGCCAGCTAAAACTTTATTGTGTTGGAAAAAGTAGAGAATGGATATTGATAACCAACTAAAAGTCTGCCATAATTTCCAACATGGTGCTCTCTGTTTTGCAGTCTTCAGAAGATCCAAAATACTGGATGTACCATATAAATTTATATCCTCTCATAAGAGTTCATTAAAATTCTATTAAAGAAATAAAACAGCTATGATTCATAATAATGGATTGCAACAATGGATCTTCAGTAATGCAGAACAAGTTCTTAGGGGCCAATCAAAGGTCATAATGTTTCAACACATTTCTGAGAGATGGCATAACTGTTGGAGTGATGAGTGGGGAAGCTTTTGGATGGTGAATAAGGAAAGAATCATACCTAGTGTTTCAGTTATCTGTTGCTATGTAACAAACCACTCAAAAGTCAGTGACATAAAATGAGGGCTGCTTTATCATGTTCATGGTTTGTGGGTCAGGAATTCAGACAGAGCACAGGCAGATGGCTGGATGATACTGCACAATATCCAGGGCCTTGACTGGGAGGACTTGAACGGCTGGGAGTGAGCCAAACAGCTGGAGGGTGGAGTCATCTAAAGGCTCCTCGCTTGTGTGTATGGCACTTGGGCAGGAATGACTTAAAGACAGATCTGAGCTCAGGCTATTAATAGACCACCCACAGGTGGCTTATCCACATGGTCTTGGCTTTTTACAACCAGGAAGCTAGGTTCTGAGAAGGAAAATCCCAAGATAGAGTTTCTGAGGAGCAAGAACTCCAAGAGAGCCAGGGCGAAGTGGAAATGTCTTGTATCACCTAACCACAGAAGTCACCTAGTGTCACTTCTGTAGACTTTATTTGTTAAGACCATCACAAGCCTATCCAGATTCAAGAAGATGGGACATAAACCCAATCTCTCAATAAGAAAACTGTCAATAAATTTGGGGACCATGTTTAAACTTAGAACTCCTGCCTACATCACTGTGAAATTTTATAATGCCAATGCTAAAAGGAAGATCTAAATGTTTTCAGAGAAAAAATTTTTTAATGACTTTGTACTTGGTAAGCACAAAGAAAAGAGAATCAGCCTGACAGTAGATATTGCATCAAAAATCCGAAGAGCTAAATAAAGATAGTGAAGGAAAATTGTCTGTGTTGTTATAGAAAATTATTTCCGACCTAGTATTTGATATCTAATCTAACTATCATTCAAGCACAAGGTATAATAAGACATTTTCAGATATATCCAATGGTTCAGAAAGTTTATCCTCTACACACTCTTTTAGAGATAGCCTTGAAAATATTCTCCAACAAAACAAAGGACTTAACCGAAGAGCAGGAGACTTGGGATCAGTCAAACTATAGCTCTACCCAGAACAACAGAGGATGACATCCAGGCATCAGTTTGGTTTGAGCAGAGAGATAGAATAAAGAAAATAAGTGGTTTGCTAGAAGTAAACAACAAGTACCAGGCAACTCAAGGAAATTTCTGGGGAGAAGAGACACACTAAAAATAATGAAGATAGAATAAAGGTGAATAGTGCAAGAAAACAACATCATTAAAAAGCATAGAAAAAATAGGAAGCTATTTCAGAAAGGCAATAGAATCATGGTGAGCTTGTTGGCCTATAAAATAACTGTAAAGTCTTAATAATATAAAAATGATTCCTGATTCACCAAATAATATTTATATAACAAAATAGGAAGCACATGTTGAAGTTGTCAGAGAGTGGGTTGGGTTTGAGAGCTAAATCTTCATCCATCATAAAGTAGCCTACTATATTAATTAAGGATATAGTAGTAACTATTTAAGAAATCATCTAAAATAATATAAGGTAACTGCTTTGTGAAATGAGACTGGGGAGGAGTAGGGAATAAAATCTTTGCTTTATAATAAAAGCCACTCATATTATTTAATTGTTCAGTTTGCATATTTTAATGAGAGTAAAAGTTTTACTGGTTTTTAAAATGCTGATTATCATGTTATAATGTTAAAGAGCAGTAGAAGACAGAGACAGAATTAGTCATTGCATGACTGAAGATGATGAGCCTCAAAACATAAAACTATAAGGCACCTTTCAGGAAAGGTAAGGATTAAATTCTCTTTTTGAAGAGATTACAACTGATCTGGCATTAAAAATTGTACTTCTTGCGGAGTATTTTATTTGTGCAAAAAAAACCAGAGAATGCCATCAGTTAAGGGTGCCTCTTTTGAATATTTAGTAATTATATTATTTTTAGATAAATTGTGAGAGAGTAAATAATTAAACGGTAGGGTCTAGAAAGGTCTAGAAAGGCTATGGCGTGCCCGTTGGGCATGTCTCCCTGTGCTGTGTCTCCATTGCTACAATGGATAATGGTCGGCACCCTGCAACTTTGATTTAAAAGAAATAAAAATGTTATCTTCCTTTTATATATGAAATTCATAACATACAAAAGCAGACATTCTTTTCTTTTTTATTTCCAATATCATACACCTGTAGGAAGATAAGATTTAACAGAAAGATCTTACAACAGTACTTTGTCCAGGTTGACAGTCCCATTGGTGAAAATGGTCAGACACACAAAGAAACGTGAAGGAGGATGTATACACCATCCTCACAACATCTGTTTTGAAAGGTGAAGGCATTATTTCTATTTTCAGTTGTTCTATTCTTTGTGCCAATGGATTCCACAACTGACTTTATTACAAACTTCCTTTAGTGAGTCTTAAGGTGTTTTTCTCTCTAAATCATATTTTTCAATATTTCAAATGTTTACCCTTGTTTCTACTATTTGAGGATTCCATGAAAAAACTGAGATGGTTTTCTGGTCTTTCTTCCTTCAGTGCTTGCAGTCTTTGCTGGTATTTCTTACTACACTTCATCTTTCCAGGAAGAATACTCAATGCTTTTTTCTGCCCTTCCTCAGAAGCTAATTTTTCCAGTCGCTTGGCTACTTTAGTTGCCTTTTATTTTTCTATACTGTTACATCTTAAAACACAATAATAAAGGTATGTAACTATTCAAAGATTAGAAATCCAAAGTTAAACTAACATCATGTCTTATTCTCAAGTTATGTGAATAAAACTCCACATGGTTCTCCAGTTGGGGATTCGGCATAGTTTTATTGTGGCTCACACAGATGAAGATACACCTGGTTCGTATTCACTGACCTCTCTTCTCTAGCCACCCATTCCTCACAAATAAACAAACAAACAAACTTGAAATATTATTATGGATGCCATTCACACAAATAGTCAGACACCATTCTCCACCTCTCCACCTCTGGCCAATATCTCACTATGTTTCAGCAGGGGGGAAAAAAAGGTCAAAAAGGGCTGTTATTATTGGACAGAGGGAAATTTAATTAGAGTAAATAGAGAAATTAGAGTTTAGTTAGAGGATTTTTAAAGTTAAAAATCGTTATGTCCATGCATGCTTGGGAAAGCACTCAGAAGTACGTTAGTAGAAATAGGTGAGCAAATCCAGAAGATTCTCTATTATTCAGCTAGACCTGGAGAAAGACAAGATGCTGTATGTTTTCACTCTTGTGAGTGAAAGAAATGTTAACGTGATGAAGTGTAATGAAGGTAACATCCAACATTAAAGTTACTAATAATAATAATAATAATAATAATAATAATAATAAACGCCTTGTTCTCTTGAGACATTGCCTAACTAGCTCTACCTTGAGAGAGAATGGAAAAAAATTCAGGATGGATTTGTGAAATAGCAAAGAGTGAGATCATGAATCTGAATTGTAAATAAGAAGAATTGCAGGGAATCAACAAATTTTAGAATTTGGGGTTGTCCATGTAAATAAACAACCATGAATGCCCATTGCCCCCTTTTCCACCTGGTGTGATCTTTGTATGATACCAAGAAAAACTCCTATGAGCTTTGTAAGTTGGCTAGGATTGTGAACAACTTGGTAACTTGCTGCCACGATTGCACTCCGTGACATTTAATGCCACCACAGGGCGAAAAAAACACAAGAGGGATGAGGACAGATAGAAGGGAGAGGCTCTAGCCAACACTGCATTGTGTCTAAGCTCACAGAATATAACATGAATCTGCAGTGAGCTGAGCTAATGCAGTCTTGTGTTATCCCCATAGGAATTCAATGTCAAGTTTGGCTTTTCATCTGCACCCGGTTCAGAGATAATTTGGTTAGTTGTAACAGCATTATTTTTTTTTTCTAATAATTAAGCTGCTAAGCCAAAATGCTTTTAAATGGTTTCTAATCTACAATATAGTTTCATTTTACCATTTATGTTTTAAAAAATGAGAAAACTTCTTCCCAGTTCCTGAAGTTGTAAAAAGTAGTTAAATAATTCAACTTTTTGGACAGAAAGTTAAACACTGCTGCTTCTTTATGTGAAATGTAGTTATGGTTGAAAAACCATTAAATTATAGAACCAAATGCTAAATTCTTCATAGGTGATCCTTGCAATTTGCCCATTTAATTAGTTCATTGTCAGTGCAATTCTCTCAGCTATTTCAAGGTCGCATAGTATAACCACAGATGTAATGCTAGCCAAACAAATCAGATTGGAATGCCCTAGGAAGGTGTAACAAGTTGAATTGTGGCCCCCAAAATATATCCAAATCTTGACCTCCAGTACTTCTATTAAGTGGCCTTAATAGGAAATAGGGTCTTTGCCCATGTAATTAAGAGCTTGAGATGAGATCATCCTTGATTTAGGGTGGACCCTACATCCAATAACAAATATTCCTATAGAAGTGACAGAAAAGGAGAAGTCACAGAGACAGGGGAAAGCCATGTGAAGGCTGAGGCGGAGGCTGGAAACGATGCTGCCACAAGCTAAGGAAAGCCAGAGCCTTCAGAAGCTGGAAAAGGCAAGGGAAGAGTCTTCCCTGGAGTCTTCTGAGGGAATGCAGCCCTGCTAAAACCGTGATTTCAGACTTCTGGCCCTCACGAATGTGAGAGAATAAATTTCTGTTGTTTTGAGCCTGTTACAGTGGTCCTAGGAAACTAATAGAGAAGGTGTCATGGAAATATAACATCTCAGTTCTGCTTTAAAGGATGGAAGGAAATTCAGCAGGAGAAGGATAAGAAATTAGTAACGATGTTTAAACATGAAAGCCCAAGGCATTCACAGATAACTTTTTGTTTTGAATGAATTATCCCATTCGTACAAGCAAGTGGTCGACATAGACTTGGAAAGGTATTCGTGGCCTTGACTGCCAGCCTAAGACAGTGCTTTACATCAATGTTTTGTTTCAAAGACCCTTCACATAATATTTAAATCCTATAGCAAATTTATGAATTAAGCAGCAAGGGTATTATTATAGGGATTTTATAGGTGGAAATAGCTTCACCTCGAGATGTTAAATAACCTGCTCAAGATTGAATAGCCCATGAGTGGCTCTCAAAAACATAACTTTTCCACTCCAAATCCAATATCCTGTTCATTATGCCTTGATGATTTTAATAAATGATTAGTGACAATAAATTTGATTATGAGATTATAATGGTCCTATATGAATATTAATTTGCAAAAGAGGTTATAGTTAGGGAAATCTATTAGCCAGCTTTTATAATGGTCAGGTGCGGTATAATAAGGGCCTAAGGCAAGGTTGGTGTCAATGCAGACGCAGGTAGACAGAGCACAAAGGGGAAATATTAAGAAAGAGCCAACACATCTTCAATAGTGCCTACCACGGCTGCCCAAATTTTGTCATCTCATCTTAAATCTTTTCTCATTTTGGATTTTTCAAAGACATTTAAAAGGCAAACGTTAATTGCCTGTGTGTCTACTAAACTATAGTATGCTTCTTCCTGCTTATCTATTTAGCATAATTTTCTCGACAATTTAGTATATCTTTTTTCCCCTAAAGAACTTGCAATAACTCCTCACTTTCACATGTGGTAGGAGTTAGCCTATGTGAAATCTAACGAAAAGATCCTAGGATTAAAATTGATTACATTCACACACACACACATATACCACACACACATTTATGTCAATCACCTCTACCTATTGTATTTAAATGAGCTCAGATAAAATACCTTGATGACCCATACCATATATATTACAAGAGACTGTAAGAAATTTATTGGTATAGCAGAGTGACAGAGAGGGAAGGCTAAGATTGAACCCAGAAATTTGGGAAACTTACTTTTTTATATGATAATATTTTTAAATATTGATATTGGATACACCTTGAAAACTTGAAAAAAACAGATAACATAGAAAGCTACATTTTAACAAAAATCATCCATGTCCAACTAGGTATACATATCCTAATACATGGCTTTAGAGAGTGTGCTTAAGGGGGCTCTCGTTCTTCAAGATATTCAAGAGGGAGACGTGTTTGGTATACATTCCAAGTTATAGTGATACTCAGAGAATCACAATGCATATTAACATATTAAAAGCTTAGATAAAATCTGCAGTAAAGAAACCAACTTTACTTTCATTCATTTAGCATTTTTCAAATTTGTCTTACCTAGATGCTTTTTGTTTGCTTGCTTGCTTGTTTTGTTTTGCTTTGCTTTCCTTAGGGAAGAAAACACTTATTTCTTTTTGATAATCTGTGGAACTAGAGCTCCATATAACACTGTTCTAACATGTTGAGTAAACATTCCCTCTGTGAAATAACTATTTTGAGCTTCCTTTTTTTAAAAAGTAAAAGAGTTTCTTTGAACAAGTGGCAGTCACTAGGTACGTTATGTGAAACAATTCAAATAAATTATGAGATGTGCCAACCACATCAACTGGAGTCATTACTTTTATCAAGAAATATAAAAATATGCACAGAAACTAAGAATAAAAACAGATGAAAGAAGAAAAGAAAGATACTAATTTTTTAAACATTTGAGAAATAGTTTTGTCTTTCAATATTATGCAGACTATATTCTACGTGAATATCATCTGGATTCTTAGCACTAAAGTACAAAGATACATTGCAGAAATCTAGATTTCAAAGTCTAAACAAAGAAGATTGCGAAGGTTCAGAATCTATTTGCAAACTGTTCAATAGTCATTGATTTCGCGAAGAAACTGACACAGCCCAAAGACGCAATTGTAGTTGTGATCTCTGATCCATAACTTCCTGAACAAAAGCCATAATTCTCAGAAGCTGAGCATCCAAACTCAAAACCAATGAATGATACTGCACCCACACTTTCTCCTGCAGCAGAACTCCAAAGCCCGAGCTCCTTATAGGTTACAGGTCCTTTAAGACTCTGAGAGCAAGTTCCCAGAGAAAAAGTTGTAGCTCTGTGTGTCAGGAAAGAAAGATAAGGGATGAAGGGAAGAACAAATCCCTGGAGTTTGATGTCACCTTCTGGCTAGGAACATCTATATCCTCTCTCATTTAATAGTGTGACCTCACCTAAGGATCTTCCTTCTCAACATGCATACTAATTGCTTGGAAAAGCCTTCTTTCTAATCTTAATATTTCCTGGCTTGTTGAAAAACTTACATGCTTTGCAGAGGAATTAAATCACTGTCAACAAATAATATAAGACATGTACGATATTTTCAAAGCCAGCAGGTAGCTATTAAACTCATATGCCTTTAATATTTCTCAAGGAGTCACACTTTGTTTATGTGACTTAGTTTATTCCTTGTACATGCATCACTGCCAAGCCATTGTCAACCTAATGCTTTCTATTATCCACAGTATCCAAAATATTCTAATGATTTATGAGAGAAATCATGTAAATTTCTTTGTAGATACAGCAAGTGATCAATAAAAATATATAGGACTTGGTCATGAGACAGTCTCCACATAAATTTCAATGAGTTTAATCAAATCTGTCCCTGCACCCACAGAAAAATTCATGTTGAAATAGCACAGCCTATACCTGAAGACCAAATTGCCACATGATCATACCTACCTGGAGGTTCTGCGGATGCCTCAAATGCAATATTCTCTAAATGAAAATCATTGCCTTTAGACAACCTCGTTTATCCTTCTACCATGTTCTCTCCACCCAATCTTCTGGAATAAAAACTTCAAAGTCATCTTGGAGCACCAACTATTTTGAAGCTCATCTCAAAGCATCCTGGTCAATAGTTTCCTTGGTTATCAAGTAAGGAGAACTCTTACAACCCTTCCGTGGTTCTTAATAACTTGTATGAAAAGTCTAAACTCATCACAAGACAAAATACTTGACAAAAAGATTCTAGATTTATACTTTCACCCACAATTCACCTACAATAAGCATTTTTGGAGCCATACTGGAACTCTCTGTTTTCTGAACTCGTTGTAAGCTTTCAGGCTATCATTTGGGCCTCACTTTTTAATCTATGGAGAGCTACCCTCCTTTTTCTTTCTTCATTCTACCCCACCCAACCCCATTACTCTCCCTTAAATAATGGAGACTTGTGAACTTATCAGTTCTCTAAGACCCAGTTCAAATTATTTTCTTCCGAAAACCCTCTTGTCTTCACCCCACAGAAAAATTGATCCTACTAATCCTACAGTTCAACAGCACTTTATATACATTTCCTTATAATTATTTCATGGTAGCCAGCTCAGTAAATATTAGAGAAAAGAATGAACAATTAGCTGAACAACTGGTTTAAACTATAGTCATTCTAGTGTCCCCTGATTTTAAATGTGTAAATGACACTTCAGAGTTACTAGAAACTCCTTTTTCAATATATCTCCTGAGGCCATCTTATATCTCAGGGATGCATGCAAAGTTAGGGGATAAAATGAGAAAACAAAGGTATCAAGTAAGAAACAAAAGAAGGAGAGGAATAAGAAGGTAATCTAATCATAATTCTGAACCATCAGTTTTCCCCATGACATTGAAGAGATCAGTCAGCAGCTTTGAAAAATCATTCACTTGATAGTTTCTGCACAGAAATAACTTCTCTGGGGAAAAAAAATCATAAAGTTATTCTAAAATGCCAGAAGTTTTTGGTTGTTTAGCAGTGGGTGTACTTGGCATTCAAATGTCACATCGTACTTTGAAAGACCCAAACTACTCATCAAAATATTACACAGCTCAGTCAGCACTATTCACTCATAAATGTAGTTTGCCTTTTCAATTACCTCTGCACCAGAGATATGGGAAGCTTTGAATGATTTTATTGAAAGCCACTCATATAAAACATGGTCTAGGCATGTTCATTTAACAGTACATATGGAACACTGCAGGTTGGCGGCCTTAACTTTGAATCAGAGAAGGATTTGATCAGCCAGCCTTTCTAACCCTTTCTATTACAGAATGTAGAAGGTAAAATGAGTTAATAATCTATGAAACTTATGCTATATTTGCTCTTGTGTGAGGCAAATGGATATTTTTACTTTTCTTCTTAAGATTCATGTTACTGTCTTGGCCTTCTCACCCCATCCTTCCATCAGAGAACGAAGTTCATCTCGTGGGCTTGTTTCTCTTCAGAGAAACAAGCTCTGTATCAGTACTTTCTAAAATGTCTTTCCCAAAATTATAGTCTCAGTAAATGCTTTGAGATAAAAAGAAAAAGTTTTATGGTTAAAAAAATAGGTTAGATAGATAGAAGAGATAGATGATTGATAGATGATAGATAAATGGACATCTGAATAACATATCCCTAGCAGAAATTCACAATACATAGTAGCAATATTAAAAATCTGAGAGAAATGAGGAAATAAATCATGTTAAATTAATTGGATCTGAACCTCTCAAATATTTGCCCCAAGAACTGTTTTTTTCATTCCAAAATTAATATCACATCAAACAAGACCTGCAGAATTTTAAAGATAAAATACAGAACCCCAGTTATATTTGAATTACATATAAACAAAATTTTAGTATAAGTACATCCCAAATACTTGTCCTAAACAGGATATAACTATACTAATATACATATACATATAATATATATTCAATACATATACATATATAATACATATATATTATATGTATAGTATATAATATACACATAATATATATATTATACATATATTACATATACATATACATATATATTATACATACATTATGTGTGTGTGTGTGTATTTAAAAAGACCAAAGCTAGCAGTAGTGAGAATTGGACACAGCAAAGGGTGAGGAGGATGCAGTCGTGCCCCTTTATCCGCGGTTTTGTTTCCATGGCTTCAGTTACCCACAGTTAACCACGATCCAAAAATATTACATGGAAATCCATGCTGTTCTGAGTAGTGCAATGAAACCTCAAGCCATTCCACTTCGTCCCACCCAAAATGTGAATCAACACTTTGTTCCGTGCATCACACTGTAGATGCTCCCTGCCTGTTAGTCACTTAGTAGCAGCTCGGTTATCAGATTCATTGGCCTAGTATTGCAGTGCTTGTGTTCAAATAATCCTTGTTTGATTGTTACAAATTGTTCAATTTTATTATTAGTTGTTAATCATGTACTAGGCCTAATTAAACTTTCTCAGAGGTATGTACGTATAGGAACTAACATAGAATGTAGAAGGTTCCGCACTATCTGGTTTCAGGCACCCTCTGGGGGGTCCTGGAATGTATCCCCTTAGGATAAGTGGGGACTACTGCAGTGAAGATGTCCTGAGGTGATAAAGACAAGTGATTGATTGTGAGATGGGAGAGACTTCACCTAGAACTGCCTACCAGCTTGCAGGTGGTCAGGTAAATGCCAACTTAGCCTCCCTGTATCATTGTATCCCTCTGAGGACAGCTGGGGGTGGGGGTATGTCAAACAGCACAGGACACACATGAGGAGGAGCTGGTCAGACCTCTGTAATTAAGTAGCCAACTAAATCCTCTAAAGTGAAGAGCAGATTCCTAAGTATATCATACGCAGTGTTGCCAGATTTAGCAAATAAAAACATATGACACTGTATACAAGAATAGACTCACAATGGATTAAAGACTTAAATGTAAGACCTGAAACTATTAAATTTTTAGAAGAAAACACAGGCAGTAATCTCTCTGATATTGCCACTAGTAATTTCTTTTCAGATATATCTCCTCGGGCAAGGGAAACAAAAGAAAAAATAAGCAAATGGGACTACATCAAACTAAAAAGTTTTTACACAGCAAAGGAAACCATCAAAAAAACAAATAGGCAATCTGCTGAATGAGAGAAGATATTTGCTTATGATACATCAGATAAGGGGTTAATTCAAAATATATAAAGAACTCATAAAACTCAACAACAACAACAAAAAATCAATCCAATTAAAAAATGGGCAGAAGACCTGAACAGATATTTCTCCAAAGAGGGAATACAGATAGCCAATAGACATATAAAAAGATGTTCAACATCAGTAATTATCACAGAAATGCGAATGAAAACCACAATAAGATATCACCTCACACCTGTCAGAATGGCTGTCATCGATAAATCAAAAAACAACAAGTGTCAGCGAGGATATGGAGAAAAGAGAACCCCCATACACTGTTGGTGGGATTGCAAATTGGTTCCGCCACGGAAAATAATCCAGAGATTTCTCAAAAGATTAAAAACAGATATACCTTTTGACCCAGCAACTGCACTTCTGAGTACTTATCTAAAGAATACCAAACAGGAATAAAGATATATGCACCCCTATGTTCATCGCAGTACAATTTACAATAGCTAAGAAATGGAAGCAACCTAATGCCCATCAACAGACAATTGGATAAAGAAGTTACGGTTCATATATACAATGGAATCTTACTTAGCCATATAAAAAAATGAAATCCTATCATTTGCAATGATATGGGTTAACTTAGAGGTGATTATGCTGAGTGAAATAAGTCAGAGAAGGTGAATAATCCTTGTTTTCACCATATGATTTCACTTACATGAGAAATCTATGGTACAGAAAGAACAAATTATTTGAAAACAGACCTACAAATATAGAAGACAATCGGGTGACAGCCAGAGGGGAGGGAGGTCAGAGGAGGGTGACTAGGAGAAAGCAAAGGGTTAAAGAAGTACAAATTAGTAGTTGATAGAGGGTCACAGGGATGGGGAGCACAGCATAGAAAATGTAGTGGCAGTAATGTAATGGCTAGATGTAGGGCCAGAAAGAAGATAGAGTAATTAGGGGGATCATTTCGTAAACTATATAAATGTCTAACCAATGTACTGCGTACTTGAAACTATTAAAAAAGATTACTACGTTTACACTTGAATTTCAAAAAAATGACAAATTATTTTTTCTTAGACAAAAAAGGTATATTCTTGTCAAAAATATAGAATCTAATAGTAGCAACATAACATATGATAAGCCAGGACCATCTACTGGCAGAGTAACCCATCAAGAAATGAGAATGAATAAGGAATTACATAATCTGAATAGTGTTGCCTGCATGTTTGTATAAAATCACTCCATTAGAAGTCATTAGTGGGTCCATCAGTAATTACCTTTATTGGACAAGCAAGTGACTCCCTCTTAATTTCCTCATCTGTTCAATAAGGGAGGTATATAATTAATCTCTAGCTTCTCTTCCAGCACTAACGTCTTACAAAAGTTATTATTATACAAAAAAAAAAAAATTAGGGTCCACAATGGAAGACCAGACAATTTAAAATATTATGTGTCTAACACTTACTAGAGGTAAATTTAGCAATTGTGTGCCTCAATTCCATTTATGGAGCATTACCAGGTCAATTCCTTTTTTTTTTTTTTTCATGTTAGAAATACCTAAAGTTTTCTTAAGCATTGTAGCCATTACCAGCATTAGCTCCTTTTAAATGAGCATTAGTAACTTATATCTCGATATTTGTCAAGAAGTATTTCCCTTGGGTTTTAAAAAATTACACCTCCCGGAAAGATATATCTTTAAATGTTGTAAGCAACCTCTGAATACAACATTTGATTATTTAGCAAGTGGATCCCTCCCCATATGTTCAGTTTTCTAAAACAGAGCCTCTTGAGTGGACAGATGGAAATGGAAATCCAGCTCAGACTCACTCCCCCACTTTCAGAGTGCCCACTGTGAGCCAGACTTTTACGTTATGCTCTTCCATCCTTACAACCACTTTATGAAGCGTGGCACGCCCAGGCGTGTTCTTCTCCAAACCCATTTTTTTCTTCCTCCTTCACTCACCTCATGAGAGCAGAAGCAGACACTTCCAAGGCTGGCTTGTCACAACTTCCCACATGTAATCTCCCACACTCGTCATCTCTCTGCAGCCACATTGGAGGCCATGTGTTGCAGCTAGAATAGGAGCAAGATAGAAAGTGCCTGTGTCCCCAGATCATCCCTTGTGGAGAGCTCCCCGCCACTGGGGAACACCCATTCAAGGCTGGGCATGAGCAGGAAACAAACTCCCGTTTTGTCAAGCCGCTGAGACTACGTGTTTTATCTTTTATGACAGTGATTGTCACTTTCGTTAATACTTGAAGTTAGCGTGATTTGACCCATTTTACACACATGAGAGACAACAGGTAATTTACCTTCTGTGAGCGTGGTGAAACGGAATTCAATACCAGACATAACTCCAAGTCTTGTGACCTTCCCAAAACAACCGCCACTCTCCCAAAACTCCTGATTTTTGGAAAAACACAACATATGTTTTTCAAACCATTTGCGGCCTTTTAAAATAACATTTTTCAAACTCTAGAATTACATTGCAGAGATAATGGAAGAATCAATGAATATCTTGGCAACAGCTTCCAGAGACATTGAGTTCTTCCTCATTTTAATCAAATCAATTTGAAAGAATGCAACGCTTAACCTCAGGATTTATACTGTAACTTTTGTCCAGGGGATGGATGTTTTTTAAGGTAAAGTCCCTTTACTTTCTAGTGAGGTTTATTTACATATTTCATCATTTACCAGGGGAGAAAAAAAGGATGTACCTATATCTTTTCAAATTAGTAGGGGTTTTTATATTTTTCAGGGTCAAATATATGATAATGAAAAGAAACTAAAAATTTGGAGGTGAGACATGAAACAATATACAAATATCAAATTATAATGTTGTACTCCTGAAATTTATATGATGTTATTAACTAATACTACCTCAATAATTTTTTTTCTGAAAAGGCACAGATTATTGAACATATTATTTATTAACATGATTTCTGTTCTCTCAGAAATCTTGTACCTTTTTTTAAATGTATAGTTGCCCGAATCTGATCAGTAAAAAGATGCAGAAACACAGACCATGACCACACCTCATCAACAGGAGAATTATGGCAACACATAGTTATAAACAGTTTTTCTTGCAATTAACTCAGTTAAGCTCTCCCAAATCCATAAAAGGTAATACTTTTCAATATCTTCCTTCACAAAAAATTCAAAACAACTTTTCTGTGAAAATATCACAACTTTTTTTTAAAAACTTTTTTTTTCTTTAAGATTTATGCCTAGGTTATTTTTCCCCTCAATAGATTTTAAGGTGCATGTAATAGTTAATTTTATGTGTCAGCTTGGCTAGGTCATGGTTCCCAGATATTTGGTCAAACATTATTCTGGTAGTTTCTGTGAAGGTGTTTTAGATGAGATTAACATTTAAATTGGTTAACTATAAATAAAGTAGATTGCTCTCCATAATATGAATGGGTCTCATCCAAGCCCTCAAAGTCCTAAAGAGAATAAAAGACTGATCTTTCCCAAGCAAGAGGGAATTCCATAAGCAGACAACCTTGGACTTGAACTATGGCATCAGCTCATCCCTGGGACTCCAGTATAATGGCTCTCCCTGCAGATATTAGACATACCAGCCTCCATAACCACATGAGCTAACTCTTTAAACTCTCTCTCTCTGTCTCTGTCTCTGTCTCTGTCTCTCTCTCTCTCCTTCTCTCCCTACACACACACACACAGAGGGAGAATGTCTTATGAAGATGAAGGCTAATATCAGAGTGACACTTCTAAAAGCCAAAGAATGCCAAAGATTGCCAGCGGACCACCAGAAGCTCCAGGCATGTAAGAGAGTCTTTCTCATATTCCTCAAAAGGAACAAACTGTGCTGACTCCTTCATCCCAGATTTCCAGCTTTCAAAACTGGGACAGTTCTGTTGTTGAAGCCACCTGGTTTGTGACACTTTGTCATGGCGGCCCTGCCAGGTTAACTCCGAGATCTGATAGAGCTGTGCACAAAGAAAAGGAAAACACTGAGATAATTTAGGAACTTATTACAATACTCTATAAGGCAATAATTCTCCAAAGTAGGTAGAGATAGAGGAAATACTAAGAAAAACGCAGAAAAAAAAATTGCTACATTACTGAGGAATTAAGTGTGTGAAATTAGAGGGAAGAGGAGTAAAAAATGATGACAGAATTTCAATCCTAGGTGTCTTGGAAGATAGCAGCAGCATTAACCAGGAGGCAAAAATCAGTACAATGAGACGTTTTAGCAAAGAATATTTCATTTTTGTGAAAGTCTTCTTTGTCATTATACAATTGATGTATTCCTCAGAAAACGTGCATTAAAATAGTTAATGGAGAGGAAAAATGGTTCAAGGGACTCAACTTTCAGGCTCAAAGTGATAAAGTCACTTTTTATGAAGGAATTTCACTAATAAACTATTTAATGGTGTAAGTATGTGGCCGGGAAACCTGCACCCCTCTAAATAAATCCTCCCCTTGACTACATTCAGTTCCTGCTCAGGGGTAATCACATGCCTCTGTAACAGGTACTAGCACTCTCATTAGCACAGTTCTTACACTATACTGTCACTTTCATCATTCATTTTTATAATAAAGCACAGAACAGCTTATGCAAAGAAATTGCATTTGCTTATAATAGCTTTCTGCCTGTGTAATAGGAGCTGGTTCCTGGTCATAATTGTTTTATAATCTGAAGCATGCAATACAAATCATATCCCTGATTAACAAATTACATTATGAACAATTTGAGTTTTGAAATTTTTAAAAATTTTATTGTAAGTCATCTTTGTAGAAATGCCGATTGGACAGTTTTATGTAGGAAAATGAAGTATATGTAAGTTGGAGTTAGACATCCTAATCAATAAAGACCTGAAATTCATAAAAGCTGACACAGAGCCTTCAGGCATGGAGACATTTATAAATTCCTAAGTACAAATTGTAGCTTCCTATAAACCCAAAGAGACCAAGTAGATGTTTACCAAGCTAAGGTCAAGTGGCAAAGCCCACCTTCTCTGAAGGCAGAGTACAATTTGAGAGGGCACTGGTCTGGTTCTATACCCTAGTATGTCAGCCATTCATTCTTGCCATACAATTTATTATTAGTGTACTCCCTTGAGTTTTTAAGGCTTTATATCTCCAAGATTTAAAGTCAAATGTTCCAGAGTTTGGTCATATTCTCTCCTTTTTTCGGAGTTTGGTCATACATATTCTCAGCTTTTTTCATAGTTGTATTACAAAAAGCTCAATCTAAGCAAAAGTGTAGAAAAATCTACCATTTTCAGAAAACTTATGTGATATAGCACCTTGCTAAGCACTTATAAGCATTTGTAGAGGAAAGGTAGACACACCGAATCCTTTAGGGGAAGATAGAGAAGAAAATATAAAAGGTCCAGAAAAATTGCTCCTCATAACTAAGCTATGAGCTTCATGAGGGAACAAACCATAATGGTTTTGTTTACCACCACATAACTGAACCCAGATAGAAGCTGGGACATTAGAGGTACTCTAGTATTTGCAGAATGAAGGAAGGATGGAAGAGAGGAAGGAAGGAAGGAAGGAAGGAAGGAAGGAAGGAAGGAAGGAAGGAAGGAAGGAAGGAAGGAAGGAAGGAAGGGAAGGGAGGGAGGGAGGCAGGAAGAAAGACTGTTCCAGAGACGATAGCCAAGGAAATTTTTAATGTCTAAAATTCAACTTTAAGTTGTTTTCATCACTCTGAGTATATATGTCATCTATGTCCCCAAAGTTTCTGTAAAGTCTGTTAGACACATGAATGCCTGTATTTGTGGATTCTGTGAAAATCAAGGGAGGGAAGTGTGCTGAGATGTCTGAAGTATTACAGTTTGAACAGAAACAAACTATAGCACAAGATTCAAGTGATGATCTAATTATTCTAAAGTAAAAGTTCAGAGCCAGAAAAGATTAGGAAAGAAAACAGGAAGTCTCTTTTCTTCACAACATTAGCCACTCTCAAATTCCTCAGAGATGCCAGGACCCACCAAATGGGGAAAGGAACTGGAAAAAGCCAAATTCACATTAATATCAAGTGACAGGACACTCGGCTGACACCTGGGATACACACGTTATTGGAGTTTATTTCTGAAAACAGAGCCATAAGATACTATCATCATCTTCATTTTACAAATGAGCTAAAGTTTAGAGAACTTAACACACATGCAGTCAAGTAGCAGAGCCAGTATTTACAACAGATAATTGGATAAAGAAGCTGTGGTACATATATACAATGGAATATTACTCAACCATAAGAAGAGATGAAATATTGCCATTTGCATCGACATGGATGGACCCTGAGATAATCATGCTAAGTAAAAGCCAGAAAAAGTTGAAAATCACATACTGTCACTTATATGTGGGATATAAACCTAAAAGCAACAAATGAACAAGACAAACAGAGAATCATGGACATGGACTATAGTCTAGTGGTTACCAGAGCAGGAGGCTGCGGGGGAAGGTAGATGGGGTACAGGGGGTCAACTATGTGGTGACAGAAAGAAATCTACCTATGGGAGAGGAACATACAGTATAAATACATATATGCCTTACTGTTAAAGTATACAGCTGAAACATTGGATTTTGTTAACCAATGTTACCATAGAAAATAATAAATAAACAAACTACCTAACTGAAGGCCCTCCAGCTGCTTCCTTACCACCCAGGCTGTTACACACAAGATGAATTTCTAGGCCCCGGACCAAGAAAAAAAATCACCACTGCCCTATGTTTTAAAGGACTATCTCAACACAAACTTTGAAACTTGATCATTTATTATGAAATCAAACCAAGAATGAAGAAAACTTTCAAAGTTCAAGTACAAGCAAAAGAGATTTAATAGCAAAATAGACGATATCCCAAACAGAAACAAAGGCAAGGAAATAGCACAGCAGGATGGCTATGACGCATTTGAATGTTTAATCATGACAATAAGTAGCCTGAGCAAAAGTTTATTCGAGTCAGCCCACAAAACCTATATTATATGTTACTAACATATGATCTTATATATTAGATGATTAGCCATCTAAATAAAAAGAAGGCATCGTCCTTACAATTTTTAATTGAAACCTAAAAAGCTAAAGAACAATAAATGGAAAAAAATTTAATAATCTGTCAACCTCTGAAAAACTTTGAATTTTCCAAATCACACGCGAAATGAGCAAAATGAACAGTGAGAGTCATGTAAACAACAGCTTTGAACGGGGCATCTAGTGATTTGTATTTTAGAATAAAGCAGAGCATTTCTGAAAGCCAGCGTATTACTTCTAAAAAGAAGGGCATGGAACAAAAGTATAATAGAATGCAGGTCTTGCTTTTAAAGAGATGTTAATGTGAGTCACACATACTAACACTTCTTTGATTAGAGGGATCCTTTATTCTAAGAGTAGAGTCAACAGTAGAAAAATTTTAACTATTCCATCTGTCTGAAAATCATCTATACATTTTGCCTCGCTGGAAAGCCATTAGTGAAATAAGAAAACTATTTCGTGCTGACAACTGAGATAAATTATCATTCTCCACAAGGCACTAAGCACCTCCATTATGAGCAAAGGCACCATTGCCTGTGGCATACACACCTCCTCTGCCTCCGTTTTCTGTAAAAAGCCACTTCTGTTTCTTCCTGAGCAAGTCTGAAAAAGGAAATACAGAGATGCGTTTCTGGATACAGACAAAAGCAAACCAATCGGTGGCCAGTTCTCACTTTTTAAAAAAGACAAAAGGAGTTAGCATGCCCGCTGCCAGTTGAGATGGTTTGTTTCATCAGCATATGGGTTCCAGGCGAGAACAAGCACAAAACAAGGCCATAAGTATTAAAATAAACCAACACGCTCTGGAAACTTATTTTTAAGTCTCTCCTGCCAAGATTTACAAAAACACAGAGCTTTAATTTACGCTGAGCGTGCCGCAGCAAGAAGAATATAAAGCTGGAGCCATCCTTTTGATGCCATGACTCTCAGGGCCTGAAAACTGAGTTATCATTCTCCTTCCTCTCCCCCTCATTTTGTCTGATCACGGAAGGATCTTCTGAGAAGTTTTCCACTGTGCTCCTTTGATGAAGTAAGACTCCAAACCTCGAAATAACTCCACTGCCCCCTTCACGGTATCATTCCCCAAACTGCCTGGCTTCGCAAGTAACTTTTCTATGTCCTATAAATTGAAGGAAATATGGCAGACAAGGACTCTCTAACCAAGTAAAATACAAGAAATCTTCTGTTTCTCATGCAACACAATAACTGAACTCATACTCTACTCTCAGAAAAGAATTTTCAGACCCCAACCAGCAAAGGATGATTGATGATGGCAAAAACCCTCACAAAGAACTCTATTGAGACACATAATTGCCATGCCAACTGATACAGGTTTATTGAAAAATACAGAGCAAGACAAGTTCCCCTTTACAGAGGAAAAAAAAAATCAGAAGCCAGGAGACACAAGAAGGTTAAAACATGTCAAAACCACCAGAGACCGGGACGTGTTGTAGAGTTTCTGGAAACATCCAGAAGCATATGCGCCTCCAGTGATAAACACTTAAAATAAGCGTGGTGGTGGCCAGAAAAATCATAGATTGCCAAAGGCAGCTTATGTAGGGCTAGTAGCCAGCAATCAGGCAGTCAGAATAGGTGTCAGCAATGAAGAGCTATTCAGGGACAGGCAGCAAGCCGGAAGATCCTGGAAACACAGCTGGCAGGTCATGGAGTCTTGATTCACTCACTGGCTCCTACACTTAGCAATTTCTTCAGCAGCTGGACACACAGGACCGCTTGTATGGCCTGGAGACACTGCAGGCTGGCTGACAGACAGAGGAAACTCCTCCCGCTGGTTGGCATGCAGTCGAGGTGCCGGCCAGGGGCCGACAGCTGCTGGAGACAAAGGTGAGTGGCCGGCTGCAGGTAGTTGAGCAGGGATTGGAGACACAGGTCACCTTTCCAGGGCTAGAGCTGCAAGAAGTTTGCTGGTAACACGTTGGCTGGCAGACAGGAGGCTCACAGCAGGTCTCCTGGCCACAGTGGTCCAGGAGCCAGGAGCCAGTTTGGAAGGAGCTGGGCAAACAGATGCCACTCAGGCAGTCGGCATCCTGACTAGAAGCCGTGGCCACTGGGGCCACTGGGACAGTGTAGTGTCCTCCAATCGGCCTGGAAGAGCAGTTTCTCATGGAGCAGTTGTAGGACATGGTAGTAGACAGAGAGCTGTGGGTAAGCTGCTGAAGCTAGTTCCTGAGTTGTGAATGTCACTTCAGGCTACTGAGCTTTTATACATCCTTGCTGGTGGGTGGGGCTCCCATCCCAGTCTTCTCAGCTTCTTTGGCTCAGACCAGCTTGCCTCAGAACACCTTGTGAATCTCCAGGTTAATTATCTCTTGAGAAGCCTTTGTCCTCATAAAGAAAGTTTAGTAGTTTGGTAACTAAATCATAGGCTTCCATACTTAGTCCCCGGATTAAGAAGGTTGGTTGATGGCTTCAAAGCTATTGGTCATCCCAGCCCACACTTTATCCCTTACTCATCTTGCTTGGATACGATGATTGTTGATCTGACAGTAGCACCAAAAATACCACCGTCCTACCATCACACACTCTCCCTTCTGACCAGGACTAATTAATAACCCATGCTCTGTTTGGTTTGTTGTTGGCACTTAATGTTTTAAGAAGAACTTAACCCGTCACTCTTCCACAGCTAACGGGACATGAACATGCTTTAAGATGACAGTGACAGCACAGTAAGGAAAAAGGACAGAAAGGCATATACAGGGTATAAGCTGACTCAGAAAAGTTACCAAGTGACCAGAGTGTGATGCCAGAAGAAACTTCAGAGGGCAACGGGACTCACCCTTTATGTTCAAACGCCAAAGTGAATCGAAAGCTAATAAGTAGTGTTTGTAGCCAAGCCTTTCCTAAATAAACTAGATAAACTTTATTTCAATAACTGTAATCTAAAAACAATGGATGAGTGACCCACAAGACTTAATATGCCAGTGGAACAGGCTTAGCCAATTTTTTAAAATTATTATAACATTAATTTAAAAAGGCTGCAGTGTCTTTTTTCCCAAGATGCCCAATATAGTCAAAAGATATTTATTTTCACACCAATACTTATAGATATGCATTTTTATCATGGACAAACCAAAGTGTGTTCAAGGTCATTGTCTCCATCAGGGATAAGGGTAGGAGGAAGCAGGCACTTAATATTTGGTAATGAATAAATATGTGAACAGTGTGCTACAATATTTAACTATTGTTTTTGTTCTTGGAAAAACCAGATAAGGATGTCATTATCCTTTATGTCATCTCCCTACAATATAGTCAATTCTGGACATCAAATGACTGATCCTTTTTGTCCACCTATACACAAGCAGTTCAACTCTAGCAAAACAAGTCACTCAATATTATGTAAGAGGTCAGTGATATTTACACATCAAAACCACCGTAAAATCTGACTCACTTCATAAACTGTCTTACGTAGGGTAGGAGAGATGGACGAAAATGGATTTCCATATATTTAAGAACTAAAGAGAGACTGCATTTTAAACATCCACAAAGCAAATAGCTTTATGTTAGAACGCATCAGAAATCCCTTTGCAAAATGCTTCATTCATCTCTATTCTTTCCACTGAAGCCACGTTAGGAGTTCCCCAAGTCTCTAATTGGGAGCTAATAACATACCCAAACAAGATGATGCTATGTTGTGAGCTGTATTATAATTCCCAGGGATCAGACCAGTCTCTCGCTCAGTGACTCGGAGCGTGTTCTTAGGTACAGGGAGAAATTAACAAGATGACTGCTTTCCACAACGTTGTAACTATGTTCTTCCCACCATGGGGAATGTCCCAGTTGGCGCTTAAAGGTCAGAGTCCCTCGCCACAGGAGCTGGCTTGTTTGTTTTAAAATGGATTAGTAGTTTACGGGCTTCCACCAGCCATGAACTCATAGGCTACTGCAGAAAAATACTGAATCTCGTAAATTAATCAAGTGACTGAAGACAAAAAAGCAAAGTCAGTAGTAAAGTTACACAGGAAGAAGTTTTCAAAACCCATCACCACATTTCTGGAATGGCAGAGATTTTTATAAGTCATTCCTCCATCTTGATTTCTCTTTGCCACTAAATATTAAAAATTACAAACAGAAGGATCCTAGAAAATATCTTCCATCATCTTCAGGAGAAAAGGAAATGAACATAGTTTTTTTGACCACATGACCCTCTTCCAGACATTGAGGGGTTTCACATGTACCCATCGCAATGTGTGCTTCCAGCAACACTATGGGGTAGGTATCATGTCACATGAAAGAGCGGAGTTCAGGGAAGTTGAATGGTTCACCAAGGTGACGCTGTTTATATCTGACCGAGTTGAGATCAAAATAAAACAAAGCCATGAACTGTCAGTTTCATTGGGGATATTTAAAACATGATGAGATGCCTTCATTAAAGTTAGAGCAAAACATTATTTTTTTTTAAAAAAAATCAATCGATCAGTGTTCTACTGACGACACTACAAAGGATGTTGTCTTTATTTCTCTTCCCGTTTTATCAGTTGACTCACAACAGGAAAAAAAAAATAAGATTTTAAAATAGTAAGTTACAAGCACTGCTATCCTTATGCTTAACGTTTTTTTCATTCTATACACATTTAAAAATTGCTACTCATTAAAATAAAATGTAAGGTCGCTTCATACAAAGCAAGAAGAGAAAGAGAGCCTTCATAGCTTAAAGCTATAATTCGAAATTGCAATTATTTGTAATGGTAATGCATACAACTAATTGCTAGTGAACAGCAGAGAAGTGAATTGATTTTTCAGGTCTAGGTGGCAAGACCTTTCTGAAAGAACGGGGTTCACAGATTCTGAAATCAGGTTAAGACGACATTTTATAAACTGTGCTCTTCTAGTCACAAAGGAAGCTAAACAAATAGATGCTTTAGGTAATTAGATCTAGGGGATCTGCTCAACGGATTGCTTTCTAGTTAACGTCTGCAAAATGGCAGGCTTCTGGAATATGGATGAGTCTGGTGTCTTACACTATCCAATGCAGAGCTAGGAAAGCTATTTAATATTCTGGTACATTTAATTTTTAGATACAAGTGTTTAGACTCTGCATTTGGATTCACTAAGTGATAAAAGTGAAGAAATTTGCACTGACAACCACATGAAGCTCAAGAATCCCTTCACAATACTAATTCTACAGTGTTGCTAAATGGAATCAATAAATCATTCTTTCATTGAAATGTAAGAAAAATCACATGGCCAGCAGCGATCACTGTGTGATTCTATGGAACATGAAACTTTGACTCAGTGAAAGGCTTTGGAAAATTATTCTGGTGTCTGTGGAGCATGAAGTGAGGGGAGGGTGCGATAAGAGGAGACAAGGAGAGATTAAAGGACTACTATCCATTATCTTCATCACTGATGGATAATTTGCCCTCGTTTGCATAGAACAATCTTAACTTTATACAATAATTATCGCCAACTGGAAATGAGCAATTCTTTCACTCAAAATTGAATTGCAGCAATCACAAGGCCAAGTGTTTGAAAGTAAAATGAATTAGACATGCGTGGGAGGCTGAAGTTTTTGATATGCAAGAAGGATATTTCTCCATCACACACTGTTGACCAATGTCAGTTCAAAAAAAAAAACCACTTAATTTCATCAAACAGAGGAATAGTGAACTTGCTAAAAATTAACAAATGTAAAAGGAGGTTTTATCATTCTGCACTTTTTCAGGATGCTCACACTCTCAAATTTAAGCAATCATTATCTCTTAAGAAATATAAAGAGGGAATTCAAAAAATTTAAAGACAGAGCATAATGATTGTTTTAAAAATTAAATACATCTTGGCTGAGTTATTCTGCTTCCAACTAACTTCACACAGATCTCTGGGTTGAATTTTTAGCATCCTTATTAGCCAAGACAGTATAAACCCCCAAAGGCTGAGCGATTTGCACCACAAAACTGCACTAAAATTCATTTTCCAAACTCTTTTCAAAAAGCATCAATCATGAGAAGGTTTGAATCTTTGGAGCTGGAGGAAACTATAGTGCAGAAAGCAAAAGGTAAAAGAAGAAAGCAAAGACCAGCAAAATAGTTGCTGCTTTTTGAACTTGAAAATAGCAATCACCAGCTACATGACTTGTATAAAAATAAACCCTCGGAGGATGTCAAGGTTGAGAAATCCTAAATTGAACCACCATTCTCTTTCTCTTGATGCCTGTTTTCAAATTCATGTAATTTTTCATGTGTACCTTCACTGGGGATCAAAATCAGGATACTGCCAGCAAAGGTGAGCAAAATCCCAAGTTTTTTGGCCACAACAAACTCTCCTATGGGAAAGCCCATGTGTAGCCAGCATATGCTCCAGTCCCAGGCATTCAGGTAATAAGAGGAGAACCTGCTTGTGACCATGCATGAGTAATGTTTATGTATAGTGTCTGAGAGTGAGGGCGCCATGTCACTCAAGATGTATTATCATCTCCTGATTTAGAATTATTCAGCACTTACTGGTACCCAGTAGGGTGAGGATGCTGGGAGTTATGTAGGAGACAGGAGAAGAATTAAGGTAGGTCTTGTGTTGGCATCACCTAGCCAACCTGTGCTTATGCCCTTTCAACATAACCCTTCCTGGTCTGATCTGCTGAACCAGAAGTGCTGCGTTAGGCCAGCACTATCTCAGTCTATTGGAACCGCATCTTACCATCCTCTAGTCCAATTCTCTCACCCGACTGATGAAACACTCAGTTCAGAGAGGGAGCGTCTTTGCCAAGGGTATCGGACATGCATGTGCACTTGTTCAAAATTGTCTCATCCTGTCGCTTACTGCATTCACTTCACACAGGCTGAACCAGCTTCATGCTGGTACACCCAGACGTGGCTTCCTTCACTTTGGGGCCATTCAGTTACTTCTTGTTTCCTGTCCTGGGTCATCTCCGATGCCCTGGCAAGGGAAGTCCATGCTAACATACCGTGCACCTGCGCATGTACCACCCAGGAAGGGCACCCCAGCTTGAGCACGGGGGAATGCAAACCGATGGGCAGGCAGTTCCACTTCTCGTCCTCTAGGTCCTATGGAATTGCGCACAAGTTGCTTACAACGATGGCCAACTTGATAACTCTTTCTTGTGGTGGCTTTCCTTCCCCTCTCTCTTCTGCCCCTTTCCTACATTCCCTGGTAAAAATTCCCTCCAAAATTTGTCTCGAGCTCTGCTGTTAGGGGAACTCCGATGAAGACATTGGGTTTTAAACACTTTCTATTTGGGAGTTAAGAAAATAGCCTATCCTTCTGAGCCCCAGTGCAAATTCAGGATTAAGCACCCCTAAACGTACATACATGCCTTTGTTCATGCAATCCTAGGAACAATCTTGTTCACAAACTGAGCATTATATCAGTAATGGTTGATTTGTAGAGCCATTTCTGAAAACCAAAGAAGAAAACGCAAAAGTCCTTAGCCACAGCGAGATTGTAGGCAGAGTTTTCAATTTCTCCAAGTAAAGCCGGGCACGCCATGTTGCTTCCTTAATGCAGGATACTTCCTAAGAGGTGACACGCCAAACACCAAAGGGCTCGGACCTTTATTGTCAATGATCGTTTGATGTCACAGTTGTTTTCCAAAACGAAGGACACTTTGCCCAAAGCGAGCTGCACTGAACTATGGAATGTGAGATAATTTTAGGTAGTAAATGAACAAATACTATTTGGTTTTAATCATCATGTGTTTATTTTTCAATGTATTTAAAAAACATGGCTAGAGTATCCAAATCACATTGTCATAGCTACCATTACCTAGAATGAGGCATTTTTGTTTAAAGAGTTACTATAAATAAAAATATTAGTTGAATAGCGATGAGTTAATATGAAAACATGGCAAAAATTGAAAGGGTAAAAGTAATGGTGGTGGTTTAGTAAATATTTAAATGGTTTAATAAGCTGCCTTAATGATATCTAAATAACAAATATTTAAATGATTTAATAAATATCTTTTAAATGTAATTTATTTTTTAATTAATGTTTTTTTAATTTTTCCACTACAATGGGCATACAATACTATATTAGTTTCAGTTGTACAACATAGTAATTAGACATTTATAGAACTTACTAAGTGATCACCCCAATAAATCTAGTACCCCCTGACACCATACTAGTTTTTATAATATTATTGACTATATTCCTTATGCTATACTTTACTTCTCCATGACTATTCTGTAACTACCAATTTGTACTTCTTAATCCCTTCCCCTTAAAATTTAACTCATTTTAATTTAGATAATGTGACCACTTAACAATACCCACTCACACATACTCCTGTACCCCCTCCCAATCATGCTCCCTCTTCTGCTTATTAATTACTTTGTAAGAAATCACCTCCAAATCTTAGTGGTTAAAACCACCATTTATAATGCTACAGATTCTGTGGCTCGGGGATTTGGGCAAAATACAGCAAGGCTGGTTTGTCCCTGCCACAGGAAACATGTGGGCCACAGGGAAGCTGGGGCCTGTCATTATCTCAAGGCACACTTGGCAGTTCATGCCTGCTGTCAGTTTGGATACCTATACATGGCCTCTTCATATGGCTAGGACTTCTCTGACACAGTGACTGATGCCAAGAGTGGGAATCCCAAAAGGGAGGCTATATCGTTTTTTTTCTGACCTAGGCTCCAAAGTCATGCAACATCACTTTGCCATACTCTGTGTGTTAGGGAGTCACAAAGGCCCACATCCGAGGAAAGGTAAAATAGACTCCACTTCTTGGTGGGGAAGTGGCAAAATTCTGGATGACAATATGAGACTGAAAATATTTTGGCCATGAAATTAAAATTACTGTAGTCTCTAAGTTGCCAGGATACTGTAACTGGAAATCCCTGAGATGGACTTAGTTTACTGCCAGAAAATCTGAATTTCATATTATTAGAAATACTCAGTGTAGATAGACAGTTCATTATCTCCTGTGAATCCTCTGTGAAGGAGATTCTTACAAATATTAACACCAATACAATAACCTCACAGTTCCCTCTTACTCCCCAATTTGATGTGTCTTTGACTTGGGATTCCAGCCACTCACCTAGGTTAGGCCTGTGTCCCAAATGCAATGAAACTGGCTAAAGATCATTCTCAGTACTTTCAAATAGTTTAAGCCACTCACAAGTAATCTTTTCTTATTTTATTTCTCATTAAACACTATGACATTCCAGAGTCTAAGGAGACCATGTGTGTCCAGCGTCTCCTACAACAGATGAAGTGGTGAGGTATTTGCAAGCCCCAGGAGTTATTTGAAACTATGAGAATGATACCAGTCTAGAAGGGTCAGCTCTTTGAAGACTATGCATCTTAGAGTTTAGATGCAATTGTGTTGCAGTTGGTTATGAATCAAAAATTATGCAGGTGGAACTAAGGGTGGAAGAATGTCCAGTGCCAGAAAGTAATGTTGAGAAGGATGAACTGTTTCCAACTGCAAGACTGCCTTCCATTTTTTGCATTAATTTTATATTCTAAGATTTGTCTTCTTCAGGATGTCTCTTACTATTACTGAATTCCCATTTTTTAGGGTGAGGGTGAAATTGAACACAAACATCTTTGGTGGTTTAAGATAGTGTGCCTTTTCCTGCATGCGATTTAGCCATAGATCGAGAAAGTGACAAGTCAAGGTGAAGGGTCAGTATTCTTAGACTAATCATAAAACATTGCTCGGTCCTTGTTCTTCTGACCATGGTTATCTGTGATATTGAACTATGAAGTGAACCTAAAGCTAGCAGTTCAATAACAAAAGAACTAAAGATTGATAAAATGACCCTATGGGAAAAGAATCAACTGGGCCTGACAGCCAATTTCATCTTTCACTCCATCTCTTAACTTCAGTGCCCTTTTTCCCCCTTGTGATATCAACATAGCCACTAGCTTTTCTTTCTTTACCGAGAAACCCACTGTGAGCCCCACAGTAAAAATGACTTTTGGTCTCTGAAGCTTTCAGATTTAGATAATATTCTAAGAGGTACAAAAATAGCAAGTATATTGAAAAAAGTTGGGCACAAGAGAAAAAAGTACAAAAATATAATTAGAAGAACTAAAAGGAATGATTAATTTGCAATGTGAGGGGTTAAATTATGTATCATATGTAATTTAAGAACAAGAGGAGCCACAAATTTAGTGCTCTCCCAAACTCTGGAGCTATAATTCAGAAGATGGGCATGGTAATAGAAGTTAATAAAAATCAATCTAAAATGAAAGAGATAAAATGTGTGGACATATTCAGAAAGAATCAATTTTTGAAGAGAGAGTTTCTAAATGGGGTTTTTCCAGACTAAATTGTCCTCTGTATATCAATAGCCAGGTGAAATGAAAATTATCATTAGAGAACCTGCAGCCCAACTAATGGAAACATGTCAAAGGTAATATAATCTTTGCAGAAGGGTAGAGACCTGCAGGGCATCTGATCAGCCAAGCAGATATTCTCATTGGTCCACTAGACAAATACATCTTTTTCAGACATAATGAACATGCCATTTAGATGATCCAGCTCTTGAACTAGACTCTTCAAGTAGACTTCTGATATTAATTTGTTTTCTAATTAGCCTTGGCTTATAGAAATAAAATGCACTAAGTACCTAATACAAATAAGCTAATAGGATTTCGATGTGAATTAAATTTCCACTCTAGTTTATACATCAGTCTCTTTTAAGTTTGGCTAATTTGACTCAGTTCCCCAGGTCTGCTAACCCTGGGGAAACTAACAAAATCAGAAGGCATAGGAAGTAAAGCTGAGGAGCAGATCCTGGTCCTCTGGTGATTGAATCAAAGTGCAGCCACAGGCCCAGTCTACCTTCCTCAGTCACAAATCATTTCACCTGAGACAGATAGAGAGGTACACATTTCACTAACAGACCATTTTCTAACATTATCTAATGAAATCCTCCTTTACCAAGCAGTTTTAGCAAATAGAATTCTCTCTTAAGTGAGATGGTTTAAGTGTAACTGAGGTTGGTCTGACTAAATGACCTCTATACAAAGAGGCTTTCAGTTTTTAATTGTTCATTGCATCTAAATATTATACTGTATCAATTGTGATTATTTTTTTGTGCTTACCTGCATTTTCTACATACCTGCATATTTTAAATATCTTCCTCTTTAGTTATCTACATCATATCGGAAGCCAACAAAAGTTACCCTACGAGGAGTCCTGCAACCTCATATTTAAACACAAACTTAAATGCTAAATCCAAAGGCCAATTTACCAAAAGAAAAACAAACAACAACAACAATGTGCCATGATGAGCTACCAGAAAAAAATATACTGCAATTTCAGATTTGTTCAAGCCAAGAAACAATTTAAATAATTCATCAGAACAATTACTACTCATTGCAAAAGTTCTTCAAATGGATCTCCATTATCTTGCTCATTTAATAATTCTCATCCTTCTACAGCATCAAATTCAAGGCACATGTCACAAGTTCCACAAGTGCTTACCCCAACTTTCCCACTGACTACCTGATCTTCAACTGCTCATTGAAACTCTGTGGGCCTGTTTCATGATCATCTGTAAAACATTAATTGGACCTGCTTCCCTGATTGATGCAAGAACTGAGTTATGGTTTACAAAAGGCTTTGTGATTCACACATAAAAGGCACTACAAGAAAGCAAACTGTCATTGAGTGTTACAGTTTTCATCCCGATTATCTTAAAGTAAGGAAAGAAGAATAGCCTAAGCTTCCGAAACATATTAAAGTAGCATGATGTACCAGAGAATTTTAAAAACTAAAGTGGGCAATTGTTGATTTAAGTTTTTTTTCAGGAATCAGAAATTTCATCCACAGGTAAGAACAAGGAGAGACAAAACAGAGGGCAATATAAAGTTCCTGTTGGGTTCCTGCATCTGTCAGTAAGAGAGTTTGCCACTTCAAATTGCCTACTGGACTCCAGCCCAAGAGAATTATAGATTTACAAAAAATCTTGCTAATCTTCAGCCGCCTACCCAAGGCTCCTACCCAACTCTATGTTGACCTACCACTTCCTAAAATTAAAGCAGTGATTTTCATGTCTTAAGGGAAATGAATTAAAAGTTAACTCTATTAGATTTGTTCTTATACTGGAAAACTTTAAAACTGAAAAACCAAATCTAAATTGTACAGTGATGATAAAGCATCTATGATGAACTTTAAATTTCCTACAAACATCTTAAGGAGGAGGGTGTGGGGAACAGCATCATTCATAGCTTGTGCAGTTATAGTGTTTGACACCAACTAATAATTTCATTTAGCTGTACTGTACTTATTTTCACCTTTAAATTATAACTGCCCAGGGAAAGAGTAAATTTTTTCCTATCATCATTTGGTGGATTTCCATATTTAAAAGGCTCCTGGGCACTCTAGGCACTGAAAACATCATAATAATAATTAAAATAATTAACATTCACCCTCTTCAATTAAGTGAGTACGTTAACTTCAGTGATCCATCCAGTGGTGAATGTCAATGTGTTGGTTATAATAGGCATAGTGGGACTAGAAATTAGCAAACAAGAAAATTTTTAAAAAGAAAACAGTTTTTGAAAAAGCAACCACTAGGTTCCAGTCAAGATGGTGGCGTAGGTAAACTCTGTGCTCATCTCCTCCTATGACCATATTAAAATTACTACTAAATTCTAGAACAATCATCCTAAAGAACCATCTGATGATTAGCTGAACACCAAGTCCTATAACTAAGGATATAAAAAAAGGCCACATTGAGACTGTTCAGAGGAGCAGAGATGCAAAACAAACTGGTCTCACACTCACATGTGGGGTTGAGCATCAGGTGAGATGTCTCCAATGCAGAGGTCCTCCAAAGGAACAAAGAACCCCAGCCTCACACTCAGGATTCCAGTGTTGGGATGAGGAGTGCCCACAAAATCTAGAAATCTAGCTGTGAAAATCAGCAGGGATTCTCACCTCTGGGTGAAATGGAAGGCAGCTGGAAACCCAAACAATCGTTAAAGGCCAATACACAGACTCGTTCACTCTCAGGCACTCACCCTGGGCTCCAGCAGAGGGACAGCAGCTCAACAGGTGCCAGAGACATACAGGGAAAGATTGAGTTGTGTGGCTTTGGAGTGAGGGCTGGAGGGACAGCCACCATTATTCTTCTGTTGAGCCCGCTCCTGTGCAGCCTGCAGGTGGGTGCTATCTTGCCTGTGTTGACCCCTCCCCCAACACCACCAAATCTGAATCTTCATTGGCCTGCTGAGCTCTGCTCATTCCACCCAGGTGATCCCTGAGACCCTGCTCCACCCAACTCACAAATTGTCAGAGGCATATTCTGCATATTCGTAGCTAGACAACCAGCCCCACCCTGTGCTCTCGGCAGGGGGCTCCTTCAACAGCAATCAACAGGCCTCCACTCATGAACCTCGGGAGACACTTCTGGTGATAGGCAACAAGTCCCAGCCTGATCTGCAGTATATCTTGAACAAATCTCATGTGACTGAGGCCAGTAGGAAGCAACTCGCCTCAATGTGACCTGAGATTCTTGCAAGTGGCCTCAGGCTCAGCACTGGCACCAAATCTGAATCTGCATCAACCTGGAGAACACAACTTGCTCCACTCTGGTGACTCCCTGAGATTCACATCTTATCCAAATTGAATACCACCTAAGGATCTTTCGGCTGCTGAGCTTTATGGGCAGCTGGCAGGAAGCATCAGGCCTTTTGCTGAGCTGCCTCAGGCCTAGTAATGACGCCAGCCACCATTGGTTCACCACATGGCCTCTCCCATATGCCTCAGCTTTAGCATAGGACCTAAACCATGGATAGCTTTGTAGCTCTTACAAGGTAGCCCTGGGCAAGTCACAGGCAGCAGCTGACCTTGGCCTGCAAGGGAGACTCTCTCAAGAGGCTCCAGAACCAACACAACCAGAAGCTCAGATTAGACCCGTACGTTGTACACATCAAGGGCAGTTTCAACAGGTACACAAGCCTGCTGGGGTGAATCCCACTCTGTGAGCTCAGCCCCCATAGCAGCTCATATACCGTGGTATAGCCAGTCCCCACAGGCAGTCAGCCTGAGAGTCAACCTCACCCACTGATGCCAATAGCAATCAAGGCTCAACTACAACAGGAGGGCACACACAATGCACACAAGAACACTTCTGGAGACCCAGCACAAGTAATCAGGAAGACTATGCCACTGGGCCACACAGGACACCTACCACATAAGGCCACCCAGCTAAGACTGGGAGATGTAGCACATCTACCTAAAACATAGAAACAGACACAGAAAGGCAGACAAAATAAGGAAACAAAGATATATATTCCAAATGAAAGAAAAGGAGAAAACTTCAGAAAAAGAACTAAATAAAATGGAGGGAAGTAACCCACCAGACACAGAGTTCAAAACATGGGTTAAAAGATGCTCAATAAACTTAGGGAAAGAAAAGATAATCTCAGTGAGAACTTTAACAGAGAGATAGCATAAAAAAGGACACAGAAACCATAAAAAAGAACCAATCAGAAAGGAAGAATACAATAACTAAAATGAAGACTACACTAGAAGGATTCAACAGTAGATTGGATGAAGCAGAGGATCAAATCAGTGATTTGGAAGACAAGGCAGCAGAAAACGCCCAATTAGAACAGCAAAAAGAAAAAGGAATAAAAAATAAGGGACTTTGGGACAATATCAAACGGAACAACATTCGCATCATAGGGGTATCAGAAGAAGAGAGAAAGCAAAGGACTGAAAACCTAATTGAGGAAATAATGACAGAAAACTTCCCTAACCCATAAAGGAAATAGACATAAAGTCCAGGAACACAGAGTTTCAAATAAGATGAACCCAAACAACCACACACCAAGCAAGACACATCATAGTTAAAATGGCAAAGGTTAAAGACAAAGAGAGAATCCTAAAAGCAGCAAGAGAAAGGCAGACAGTTACTCAAAGGGAACTTACATAAGATTGTCAGCTGATTTCTCAACAGAAAATTTGCAGGCCAGGAAGATTGGCACAAAACATCAAAGCAATGAAAAGCAAGTACCTGCAACTAAGATTACTCTACCCAGCAAGGCTATCAGTTAAAAATGAAGGTGAGAAAACAGCTTCCCAGGCAGGAAAGAGCTAAAGGAACTTATCCCACCAAACCAGTAATACAAAAAAATTTCAAGGGACTTCTTTAAACAGACCTTTTCCACTCCAAAATATTCATCCATAATTTCTACTAGTTTTGTATAAGCTTATTTTTACATGTAATTCTATAATTTTTTGAAATTTAATTTGCTAAAGATTTATTTAGAATGTTGCATATCTAAAATATGAGATTTTTCTGGCTTTCTTTTTTGTACTTTCACAATCAAATTTGGTTAACACTAGTTTGTAAGATAACGTTGACTACTTGTGTGCCACACAGAGTTCCTAGAGCACACCCTTGATCTTTGTTCTTACCCATTGCTAACAGAGTAATGGAGCTTACCAACTTGGTGTTCTGCGCCCAGAGCATTTTCAGAAGGTAATTTTTGACAAACGTTTTCAATATCTACCTTGATTATTTGTTTATGTGCTCAGACTTTTAATTTTTTCTCTTATGGAATCCCCTTTCATAATTTATATTCCCTTCTAGTCATTCATGGCTTTTTTTGAAATTTTAAAAATTAAGGTTGCTATAAATAACATTTACTTACAATTCTTAATCTCTCAATATCTGTCATTCCCTTTTCATTTAGGCATTTCAATTATTTTATGTTCGTGTTTTCTAACTTCAGTAATTTCTGCTTGTTCCTACATAATTTCTCTATTCCCCCTCATAAGTTACATTTGTTACCTTTTATCTAATTTTTATATACTAAGTATCTTTTATTTTTACTCTTTGTTATAGGAAAAGTAGCTTAATACATATCTCATAAACCATTTGAGTTTATTATGTTATTCAGATATGTCTTTGGCATTTATTTCCTGTTTTAGCTGCCAAAATCTGAGAAAAGCATATTAAAGTCTTCTATTGTATTTTAAAATTGTTCTTGAATTTTAAAACAGTTTGTTTTTTATACAGTTTGGCATTTTTTAGTTTAGAGCACGAAACTTTATTACTTTTAAAAAACTATAGACCTTCTTTGTTGTATTTAATGACTTTATGGTAAATCTGACTGTTTGTTCGCCTTTGTTTATGTAGATTTTCCTACCTCTTGACTCTTAATCTTTCTGAATTGCTTCGTTTTATGAATACCCATGAAAAGAGTCTCAAACTCAGATATTGTTTCTGACCTTATCCTAGTATTTATATTTTGATAAAGGTGAACAGTCACATTTTTCCATGTATTTGGATTTCCTCTTGTCATTCTACTTTATAGTTCCTATTTTAAACTTCCATGCTCTTTTCTTTTTGCCATTATTTTCATGTATAATTTATGTTTTAATTTATTTTTCACTATAGTTTTGTTTTCAATTCTGGATCTCATCATATTTTTTAAAATATTTAAAGACATACCTCTCATAAAAGCCAAGAACTACAAATACCCCAAAAGTTCACCAACAGTAAAAGGAATAAATAAACCGTATGAATAGACAATGCAATCTTATAAAGTAATAGAAGCAAACAAACTAAGCTATATCAACAAACATGGATGATATATTGGCAAGACAAAAAAGAAAAATACAAAATCATGCATGTATTCTCCTTATATAAAGTTCAAAAGCAGGCAAAAGGAAGCTATACTGTTTAAGTGGCAACACCATTTTATCTGAAGGCAAGGGAAGCTAGGACGGAGGAAGTTAAGGAGAAGGAATGGGATTATGAAATGCAAATTATGATTCGAGAGGGATGAAATGGGCTACTTGGGGGACGGGAATAGGCTCCTAATTTTAGTAGTGCTTGCACTGGTGCTGGCTTTTTATTTTTTATCTTTTACTTTATTTTTTATGGCGTCATTAATTATCGAAATCCAATATAAGTTTCATCTGTACACTTTAACAGTAAGGCATATATATGTGTGTTCACTCCCATAGTTAAGATTTCTTTCTGTCACCACATATTTGACCTCCTTTCTCCCATCTACCTACCCTCCGGTAACCACTCATCAAAATCCATGTCTATGAGTCTCTGTTTGTCCTGTTCATTTGTTGCTTTTAGGTTTATATCCCACATATATGTGATTTTCAACATTTTCTGTCTAATGGTTGCTTTTTAATTAAACCCAAACTCTACACATTTGCTGTGTGTATGATTCTGTATAGAATGTTATATCTCACAATGAAAAAATAGTCTCACAAATAACTATAATTTAAAAAAATTTTAATGTCACAGATATATATCTATTTATTCTATTGAAAACATTTATAGTTTAAGTATAACCCACACTCACCTTCTTTTTCTGTTTTTGCTAGTATGACCTTGTTTCTATATTTTTATTTTTTATCACTTTCAAAAACTATTTCCGATGTATTTAATAGATTGTGCACCATAATCACAATAATCATTTAGATTCTATTCTATTTCATTTTTAAAAATTATTTACCATTAGTCATTTTTTATAATAATCATCTTATTTTAAATTTGGGTGTTCCTCTATCTTTTTTAAATCTTTCATGGCTTAAAGGTGAGTACATCATTAGTGGTATAATTTTTTGGTCCAAATAATACCTGAAAATGTATTTTGATTGCATTGTCATGTGAATGAAAACTCAATTAGGTATAAAATTCCAAGGACAAACATATTTTCTCCTTAAAATTCTGAAAGTGTTCAGTTTCTCTTGGTCATTGGAAACATGCACAGTCCTTCTCTTACATTTTCAAGATGCATAGACTATATCATCATCTTCTCCCTTTACCTTCTTCATCTGAATTCTGGAAAAGCTTCTCAAATTTGTCATCTTAGCATCATGGAAGAAAGCTTTTCCATTTTAAACCTTTTAATGCAAATGTAGTCTTTCTCATGCAGATTTTAAATGGGCTATTACATTTTTATTCCCTTTCTTCTTCTTTTCCTACCTCATCCAGCTCACTTTGTATTTTATACTCTGCATCTTAACTATGTCCCTTTTAAACCTTATAATCTCATGCTTCTGCTTCATATTTTCTAGAGTTTTATTGAAAGCACAAAGAGTTTATTCTAAATTTGTTCTCTTTCCTATGGAAGTTGTTTCTTTTAGACATAAAACCTGCATCTCCTCCTTCCAGGCCTCAGATTCTTGCCTTTAGTACCATATCGAGCTGTTCTGTTGCAGAGCATCCATGTTTAATGTGATGGCTTACTATCTTTGGATCCCTCTCGCTAACTTTTACATTTCTCTTAAAATTTTCTTCGCAGACTTTAAGCAGCAAGGTTGGTGTCTATAAATTACATCTGTAGCTGGCTGTTTCAGAGGCTGAGCAAATAGAGAAGGAACTCTTTCTGGTGATTCATTCTTCTGAGGATCAGCTCTTGGCCTGTTCTTCTTTTTTGGTTCATCCATAATGCCAGGGTTGTGGAAAATCTTGCCCAATCTTATTTCCCAGGCTGCTGTTTATGACATTGAATAGAAAAGTAAATGTATGTAGAAAAAAATTCACCCCACTGGCAGCTTTCTGCTTGATGTAAATCTTGAATGAATTCGAAAGTCTCCTCATACAGTCATCTGCTATCAATCCATGTCCATAAACAAGGCATCCAGTGGACAGACTTGACTTTTTCTAATATCCATCATGGCCTATAGGGCTCGCCCTCAAAATGAGCAACAAGTGGACCATTTCCGAGAGTGTCAGTCAGCCCCTATCTTCTTTGCCTTTCTTCATTTTGGAAAAATCTGCATTAATTATAAAGACGTTATTCAATGTTCCCAACTTTTTAGCATTTCATTGTCATAATATCCAGTAGTGATGTCGTCTTTCTGATATTTTTATATTTCTTCAGTTATTTTTAAGGGGATTCAAGATAGAAGTGATGTGTTGTACAAATTATCACGGCCATAGTTATCTGTAAGTCTTAATATAAGTATTTTTAAACCAAATAATGAGCTAGAAATTCCAAAATTGTCCAAGTGGATCAGCCTTGAAAAAAAGAAAAGCAGAATAGAAACATTGAATAGTTTTACTCTTGGTGAGTCTCAAATATCACATCTCTCATTTTGATGAGCCATCCTATCCATCTGCTTTTAGCTCAATTTTCAGGTGACTCACCTCAAAACAAGCTGCAAATTGGCCCAGGGTCAGCAGGGAGTGATAAAGCTTTCCAGAACCTTGTGAATTGAGATGACTTGTGAGCAGAATCACCCAAACAGTATTTCTCAATTTTATCTTAAGCTCTCGTTTTTCCTTGCTTTTCTCCCTGATAATTTTAACTCAGATAAGTACATGGGGTTTTATAGTGTCAACCTAGAAAAAAATAAGATAGGTATTATTATTAAAGAAGAATTTACTTATAGAAATACATTGCACTGTATTCCATACTACACTGCAAAAAAACATCAAGATGGAATTAAAGACAGAAATTCTAAAATGTAGTATGTGGTTTCAGGTTCCCCATAATCCTCTAAACAAGTTGAAATCATTATTTAGCAACTAGAAACACATGATATATCCATTTTAATTGATTCCCAGGGTAAGAAATATTTCCTGATGGTTTTTTCTTCCCATTAAGTGAAGACGTATTTGACCAGTCAGCAAATAGAACATGTGGAACACAAAAGAAGAACACCACTTTCAACATCTACGTGTTCCGGGCTGATGACAGACTCTGCAGCAGAACAGAGGGAACTGCTACCACCAGGCCCCATCTTTGGTGAAGAGTCCTGCCTCGCCCGAATCTACACGCCCCCAAACCAGGACTGAGCCGCAGTTGAGAAGGGGCAATACAAACTTCTCTGCCTTATATTTCCTGTACTTATAAGTGCTTGTTTCAAATGTTTTGAAGCTTCCGAATCATCCACTCTGACGATGGAAGAGGCAAAATGAATGAGTTTAGGAAGTGCTATGTCACCAATTTAAATCACCCCCGCAACCCTCCAAAAAAAAAAAAAAAAAAAAACTAGATGTTGACAATATCGCCTTCTATCAGTTATCTTCAATAATGATATGTTACAAACTCTCCCAAACCCAGTTGTTTACAATAATAAGCATTCATTTTGCTTAGGAGTTTGCATGTTGTTGATTTAGGCTGCGTTCAGCTGAGCAGTTCTGGCCCTCAGCTGGGCTTACTCTCGAGTCCAGGGATAGCTGGCTATTGGCTGATCCCGGATGGCCTCAGCTGGGATGTCTGGATTGGCTTGGCTCTACTCCATATGTGTCATCCTACAGCAGACCAGCCAGGCACCTTCTCATAGCAATCACAGAGAAATAAGAGAATGAGCAAAAATATACAAGCCCTTGTTTCGACCTCTGCCTGGGGGTGTATATGCTGTACACCTTTCATGCCAGTTTATTCACTGTTTGAGCCAAGCCTATCCTGAGCAGTCTGGTTACTTTATAATATACCTAATGGCCACCAAATCTAGAATTACTCACTCAAATGAGAGTATCTAGTCAACTAACCCCAAAACAGTCGAGATTGAGTCATTGAATAATTATGATTATAAATAAATGGAACTTAATCACTAACGGGTCACCAAAATTAGCTAATATCCCAGTAACACGTGAGACTGGTAAATCCATCTTTGTTCTAATTACACGATGCAAGGTTATTCTCCAACAAAACTGCAATTCCTGGAGAATGGTTAGAGTAAAATCATGACTGTGCCTTAAGGCAGACATATACAAGTTAGATATAAGCAACAAGATGAGGTTCCCAGAAATAGCAACGTAAAACCAATCCTTAGAAATGCAGCAAAGAAGTCATCAGTATTCTAAAAAATAATATGGAAAAATAAATTGGAAATCAAAGATATATTTCCTCAAAATAATGATTAGAAATGTGTTTCCCATTCATTTCAAACAAGTATATTAATGATTCTCATGGTTAGATCTGCACTGAGTGCTTTTGAAGCAAATTCTGTCCCCACCTTCAAAATATTTGATGTTTGAAGCAAACACTTATAGGTGCTTAGTTGTTGCATGGATTTGTTTGAGATCAAGATTTGTCTCTGAAAAATTGAAGATGACTCAAATTTCTCAGGTTAAATAAATTTTTGAGTTATAATTTAAATTTTCCACTCCATCTGCTGAGATAGGAACCCTGAATTTGTTGGGATGGTATCAAAGTAGGGAATGATGGGATAAATCAAATTCTTATGTTAATTTTCTTGTAATAAATTCAGTGATAACCTTTCTTGATCATTGGCACAGTTCATTATCTAATTATCTGATTTGGATGTTTGATCAAATGAAATTCTGGCTGGTAGGACCACAACTCAGAGAGATAGTTAAACAAAGATTGATTAGATTTTGCATATATTCTATTATTTCCTGACTCAACGATCAAAACAGAAAAGTCATGGTAAAGATAATTACTTCCCACCAAAAGCATTTTGAATAAAGCAATTCTTCTGTAAAGGAGCAGAATTACACCCCATTCCTGGCCAATTCTTTTCCTGCTGGTTATCTGTGAAGTTTCTCTTCTCTTCCATGATCCATTTTGTTTTTATCTCCAAGCCAGAATAGAAATCGTTTTCTAAGAAACTGCTGCACCACCAATTTTAACTCTCATTTCTCTCTTTTTTTTTTCAAGACTTAAATATGAAAGCAGATCACATAGTACAGTGCGATAAGAGCCCTAACAGCTGTAGGCACCCTTTTATCCAATTTCTTTTGCTATCAGCACATCCATTGTTTTAGACAGCCATTTGGGCTGAGGTACTTTCAGGGGCCATAGAAAGTGTCCTCATCCTCAGAATCCTAAGTAACACTAGGAACATAGTCTTTTTAACAATCCTCAAAAGAGAAAATAGAAAAATTTGACTACATATCTTTCTTCTGCACAGCTGAGCAATTCTCTGCCTTCCCTCAATTTCCAATCCTAGGTGTCATACAGAATGATCAAAATTATGAAAGTAGCTCTTTATAAGAGAAGGTCTATTTCTTCCAAAATCTAATATTAGTGCAATTTCAATAGGCATTCCAAGAAAAGAGAAGGAACCAACACCATGAAAATTCTATGGTAAAGTATCAGGAAATAAAAAAGCAGATTTAAGTCTTCTTACTTCTTACTGCAAGATTATTCTTTAATGTTTCTACTCTTGAACAAAAGAAAAAAAAACAACTTGACCACTAGCAACGTGTACCACCCTAATGAGAATAACAAATTCTATTTTCTGCCATATGCTCCCACTGCAAAACAACAGTGAAAGTGATCTGTGAACTGTTATTTCTCCATCCCACCCGGCCCTCCTCTACACCAGCCTGTCCCAGTGACATCGCTGAAATTGTTCTCTCGAAGATCACCAATGACTGCTTTACATTTTTTCTTATTTTATTCTAAAGTATAACACACAAACAAAAGATGCATAAAACAAGAACAAACATCAATAATTTGTCACAAAGTAAACACCTGTACACCCTTCCAGGCCAGGGAATAGGTCATTGTCAACCTCTGAAAAGCATTCACTGGTGTTCCTTCTCAACTACCAAGCCCTCCCTCATCCCCAGAGATGTTCTCTAGTACTACCCATCATTGGGTTTCGTTTTCCCGTTTTCCTGTTTTTGAACATTTTATGAATGGAATCTTGTGTCCGCCTTCATGATGGAATTGCGTCTGGTTTATGTCACTCGGCGTTCTTATGGCGAGATTCTCCCATGCCAAACATGGAGCAGCAGTTCATTCATTTCCTTTTTGGTACAGGTATTTGCATTGTATGACTAGTCCACAGTTTTATTACCCATATTACTATGATGAACATTTATGTAGTTTCCAGTTTTGACTATAAGAAATAATGTTGCCATGAATGTTCTCATACAGTCTTAATGTTCATACACACACGTAACAATTGTACAACTAGAGCAAAATTTCAAGACCATAGAATTGCCATGAACATTCTCATACAGTCTCTTAATGTTCATATGCACACATAACTATTGTACAACTAAGAGCAAAATTCCAAGACCATAGAATATACATATATTAACATTAATAGATAATTAGCAATTGTACTAAGTTTTACTTGTACCAGCAGTATATAAAAGTTCTTGTTGCTTCAGGAACTCTCCAGCTTTTAGTTCTGTCAATCATTAGAGTGTTAGCCATTTGAGGGTGGGGGGTGGGGCACACTGTATTTCACTGAGTTTTTAATTTGTAATTTTCTGATTTGTAATAAAGTGAAGTACTTTTCTACGCTTATTGGCCATTGAATATCTTGTTCTGTAAAATGCCTATTCAACCCTCTTGACTATTTTTCCAGCAAGTTGTCTTTTTTCTCATTAATCTGCGTGGTAGTTTATATCATCTCAATGCAAGCCCTTTGTCAATTACTTGTTATGCAAATGTTTGTGCCATTACATGGCTTTTTTTTTTTTTAATTTTGATGTCCAATCAACATTTTCTTTATATTTAGAGCATTTGGGACATGTTTATAAAATCTTTCTTATCTGGAGTTTATAAAGATATTCTCCTATATCACCTTCTATAAGTTTTATGGTTCTACCTTTCACATTCTGATAGAGAATCCACCTGGAACGATTTTTTGTATGTTTTTGTGAAGTAAAGGTAAAGGATAATTTTTTTTTCTCCTTGCATATATCCAAGTGCCCCAGATCATTTATTGAAAAGATCCTTCTCTGCTCACCTACCTGCAGTGCCACCTAGATAGAAATAAACTGTTCTTTTCTTAGAATAGCTATTCTATTCCTTGGTCTAGCTTTCTTAATGGCAGGATTACATTGTCTTAATTTATGTAGTTTTATAGTAGGTCTTGATATTTGGTACATAAGTCATCTTAACTTCTTCAAAAAGAATTTGGCTATTCTTGGCCCTTTCCATTTGTGTGTGTGTGTGTGTGTGTGTGTGTGTGTGTGTGTGTGTGTATCTGTGTGTGTATATATTTGTGGAAAAATTAATATATCACAATATTGGTCATTCAATTCATGAGTGTGGTATACCATTCATTTATTTGGTTTTTAAAATTTCTTAGTAATATTTTACACTTTTCTGTGTAGAGATCATACACACTTTTCACTAGATTTATATCTATGTGTTTTATATAATGTACATAGCATTCTTTAAATATTATGTTTGTGGCTGGCTTACAGAAATACATTTGATTTTATATAGATATCTTGTACTCGGCAAATTAAACAAAAATTCTAATAAAATGATAATAAAAAGTGTTGATAGCAGGCATCATTATTTCAAACATGAGTCTCTCAAAATTTCATCATTAAATATGTTTGCTGAAGATTTATTGTAGATATTATTACCTGGTTAATAAAGTTAACTTATATTGCCTTATCCTATGTGATTTAATATATTATAGTCTTATAAATGGATCTTAAGCTTTACATACTTTTTTCTGTATCTGTTCAGAGGACCAAATGATTTTTTCCTCTGTATTTTTTTTTATGCTGGATACATTTTTCAAATGTTTAACCAACCTTGCATTTCTGCAATCATTTTTCTTTTTTATTAAATTATAATTTATGTGAAATAAAATTCATCCATTTTCAGTGGATGATTTGATGAAATTTGATAATTACATACAGTCATGTAACCACCACCACAATCAAGATACAGAATAGTTCCATCACCCTCAAAGTTCCTGCCTGACCTTTGCGGTCAATCACCCCCATGACCATTGGCTCCTGACAGCTACTATTCTGCTTTCTGGAATTATGGAGTTTCAAGTAAATGGAATAATAGATTATGTTGTCTGTTATATTTGACTTTTTTTTCACTTAACATTTTTGAGATCCATCCATGTTGTGGCATGCATTATTTTATTACTTTTTATATAAAAATACAATGTTTATTTTTTCATCATGGATAGCCATTTGGGTTGTTTCTACCTTTTGTCATCTGTGAATAACACTGCTATGAAGATTCTTGTACATAATGTGTGTGCATATGTCCTATTTCTCTTAAATATTGTTAACCCGGTAATGGGATTTGTGGATCAGATGTTAAGTGTATATTAACTATATATAATATTGCCGTAGAGTTTTCCAGGGTAGTTTACCAGTTTTCCTTTCCCACCAACAATGTCATCCTCACCAGCACGTGGTATTGTCAGTCTTTATAACTTCAGTCACTCTAATAATGTGTGATAACATCTTGTTTGGGTTTTATTTTGCATTTCCCTTATAACTGATGATGTTAAACATTTTTTCATGTAGTTATTGGCTATTTTCATTTGTTGCACATTTTTAAATTAAGGGTTTTTTTATTATTGGAGTAAAAGTTCATTGTATATTCTAGATACAAACCCCTTGTCAAATGTGTTTTGAAAATATTTACTTATGTCATTGACTTTTAAACCTTTTAATCTAATATGTGTAGTTAAGGCTTCAAATTACCTTTTAAATACAGCTTTGATCTCATCTCACTAATTTTGATAAGTAGTAATTTTACTATCATTTATTTAGAAATATTTACTATTTTCCCTTTTGATGCTTCTTTGACCGACATATCATATTCTTCATTGCTTTTCTCTCCTTTCTGCTTTTGGATGAAGTAATTTTATTATTCTATTTTTTCTCGCTATTATCTTAATAGTAATACCTGCCTTTACAATTCTTCTGGTGGTTTACCTAGAGATGATATCCTTGAATATCAAAGTCCAGTGTTATTGGTAGTTTTCTCTTCCAGACCAATTCAGAGAACTTCAAAGATTTTTTTTTTTTTTGCAAATAGCTAAGAGAGTAGACTTTAAAAATACTTGTCATAAAAAATTGTAACTATGTATAATAACAGACCTATCATGGTGACCATTTCCCATGTATACAAATATTAAATCATTATGTTGTACACCTGAAACTAATATTATGTTATACATCAATTATTTGATTAAAAAAACTTGGAAGATTTTATTTCATTCACTACCCTTCCACTTACATTATATTGTCATATTTCTCATAAGGCTCTATTATTTTTAACAGTCATTATTCGTTCAAATCTGTTCATCTGTTATTCATTTTCATTGTACTTTATTCCTTCCAGTATCTCAAATTTTGAGACTGAATAATGTTCTTTATATGTTTGGTGTAGAATACAGGTGATAAATTCTCCAAGGTTTACTTATCTGAAAAAAAAATGCTGTTTATTTTTGGAAGGCATTGTCACTGGGAACAGAATTCTCAGTAAGTTATTTATGATGAGCACTTTAAAGATAACATTTTATTATCATCGAGCTTTTATTGCTTCTATGCTGAAGTCAACTTGTCACTCTAATAGTTGTTCCCGAAAATAGTTTGGCTTTTTAGCTTTCGAATGCTTTTTTTTCTTTGTTTTTGTCTTTCAGATGTTATATTATGATGAGCCTAGGTTGGTTGTTGGTTTGTTAGTCTCCTGCTTGGGGTCCGTAAAGATGATTTACTGAGTGACAAGTTGACTTTTTGCAAACTTGAGAAAATTCTCATGTTTTCTGCTATCGCGTATTGCTTCTGGCTCATTATCTCTCTTCAATACTCCAGAGGTTCCAGCTCATTCTTTCACAGTGTTGTTTATAATCTCTTCTCCGTTTCCTAATTTTAACTCTCCATACTTCACTTTGTATTTTGCAGTTGTAGACTTTCTATGTGGTTCATTTCCATATGGAATTGCCTTTAATTCAATTTCAAAAATTGAGATAATTTCAATCCCTCGAAGAACTGCTAATTTTTCAATTCACCTTGACTCCCAGGGTGCAATCATGTGGATTCACAACCCAAAATAAGGAATTTTATCATCTCTCACCAGAAGTTCGGGACTTTAATTTTCTTGTCCCTAGACACAACTGGTTTCAACATTTCTGCCCAGTATCTCAGCTTCTCAATTGTCTCTCCCAGATTAAGCAGATGTCTTTTTTAAAAAAAAAAAAACAAAAAAAAACAGCTCTAAATGTCAGGCTCATCATTCTTAGCCAACCCAGTTGCTTCTCTGACGACTTTGAGCAGATAAACTTTTTTTTTTAACATTTTGTCCGGGTTTCCTAGTTGTTCTTAGTGCCAGGTTTAATCCAAATTACTTTCTTCATCATTGCTGGAAAACAATAACTTATTTGTTTTAAAATCCAATATTTTTTCTTGACTCATCATTCTATACTTCTCTGAAGCATTCAACTCTATCGTTTAATTTCTTACTCAAGATTTTCTTTTCACTTTCAGCTAACTGTACATTTACAATTTATTTTTCCCTTTCTAATGGCACTATATAATCTTTATATCCCTACACATAATCTATATTCCTTCCTCACTTATCTTCCAGGACTTTGCCCTTTCTACACATTCTTTGTATAACTGTCTTTCAAGATAAATACCCCTTCACACACACCGCTTCAACAAATGTATCTACTCCTACAGCTGTAACTATGTGGGTGATTTCACACCTTTATCTCCAGTCCTGAAATATCATTTATGCTTACATCGCATATTTTGAACTACCTAGAGGACAACTCCATTTAGTTATCTAGTCTTCACCTTTTAGGAACGTGTTAGTCATCTGCCTTCCAAACAAACTTCTCATTAGAACTAAATTATTTGGAGGAGGTCCAGAATTACAGAAAGGAAAAAGAAGAGCAGCAGGAGAGATACGTGACAATGAGCCACATTAAATTATTTGGTAACTATGAATTCAGATAATAAATATTAGAGAAGTAAAGATGACTCCAAGTTTTCTTGCCTAAAAAATATAAAAATACCTCCATTTGATATAAATTAGTTGGCTGAGAATAAAGCTGTTTGGAAGAGATATGTACTATTTCCTCAAATTTCTAAGATAGTTTGGCTCCCCAAGCCTAAAGCAAAAGGGGGAAATTATCAGGAATTTTATATAAAAACAAAATCAGAACATCAGATTCATTTTATATGACTTCGAATTAAAATAAACAGCAAAGGAAACATATCATTTAATTTTATCACCATTAATAAAACTATTAAGTTTAAAAACACTAGTGTGAAGAAAGTAGGATCCTTGTGCTATTTGTACATAGAGATCCAAATATTTACCTTCTGATCTTCGTCTTTTAACCTTCTCACCTGGTAGTAGATACATAATGCCCTGAAATTTGTTTTTGGTGTTGTTAGAGAATATTTGTTGTATAGAACTGTAAACATTGCTGCTGGCTTTGACATTTAAGGAGCAGATGGCCTGACTTGAAATGTTTCAGCATTCTAAAACCCGGCAGATCGGGTCTTACTATGAACAAAGGGGAGAAAGAACAGGTTACATTTTCTGACCTCTGAAGTTTTCCAAAGGGCACACTTAATTGACTGCATCCCCAGTTGGTGATTGGAGTATGGGAGAGAAGAAGGGGAAGTGGGACATTCTAGGGAGGACGGAGGAGGAGTTAGTGCTACTGTGACCAAAAGCAGGATGAAGAGTAATTGTCCTGGAAAGTTAGGTGGTTGCATCAATGCTGTCAGAACCTGGTTGAGAAATAACACTTCAACCCCCTTAGCATCAAGCCCTAAAATTTGCCAGCAGACTGGCCATGCATTTGATTAATACAATGCACCTCTTTTCTTATGTTTTTTTTTCCCTTAACTTAAATATTTGAGGTGCAAACCCTGAGGACATTGTTGTACTGGACAAGATTGTGTATAGAGCTAATGACCATTCTTCCCAGGACCAATACAGACATGTCATTGGTTTGTTTTGTTTTGTTTTGTTTTGTTTTGTTTTGCAACATAATAGCTAATATTCGTTAACTATGTGCCGAGCACTGTTTTGACTCATTTAAGCTTCAGAACAACCATATGAGGTGTGGGCACTGTAGTTATTATCATTTATCTGATAAGAAATGAAAGGCACACAAATGTTAGATAAGTTGCCCAAATTTACCTCTCTATTGGTTAGCAGAAATGGATTCAGACCCCATCAATCTAGTTCTGTCTTTCACACTCCTAAACCAATATAACATACTGTTTTTCTGGTAAGAACTAAATCTTGCTCAAAGCTGGTCACAAGCACACTCAGCTTTCAAAAAATGGTGCAAAGTTGTCTTTGCTCTTCCCAGCCAGTTGCCTTGCAGTCAGAGCTAAGTCACCTTGGATGAGCACCAAGAAGCCCTTGGACCTGGTCGAATTTTCTTCTTTTGCTACTCACTGTTCTCCTGCTACCACCCTCCCACTGCCCCAGGTAGTGGAGGCTCAGGATACTGCTTGTACCTCTAACAGAGCCCAGGGATACTTACTCAAGTCCCCATGCTGGGAGCATGGAGGGGAGCCTCCCCTTCCTCAGAGTGGAGCATCGACAAAACAACTAGACCTTTTTTGTGCTTCTGTTAACTGCTACTCATGACATGATTTTGAAGTATTATCATATGAAGGCATGCTTCCCATGCGATTACTGATGAAAAGGAAGGAAATGGAGATAAAGAAATAAAGAACCTGTATTAGTCAAGGTTCTCCAGAGAAAGAGAACCAATAGGATACAGGTAGATATAAAGGAAAAAGATCTATTGTGAGGAATTAGCTCACACAATTATGGAGGCTGGGTATCCCACAATCTGCCTTTTTATTCTATTCAGACCTCAGTGGATTGTATGATGCCCATCTGCATTGGAGTGATCTTTACTCAGTCTGTAGTTTCAAATGCTCATCTCTTCTGGAGATACCCTCACAGACACTTCACAGAATTTTACCAGCTCTCTGGGCATCCTTTAGCCCAGTCAAGTCCCATAAAATTATCTACACAGAACCCCAAACTACAAAACACACAAAACTGTCCACACGATTTCAACAGGCTCATAGATTCCTTGTCTGCAGCAGGGTACAAACCCTTGACTCTAGTGCAGTACTGAGTATCCAGTTGCAATACTCTAGAGCATTATTCTGAGGCAATGTCTTCATTTTTTAACAAACGAACGTATTCTTTTATTCTTAAGAATAAATCATATGTTTAGTGACAGCTGAGGGAAAAACAACACATTAACTTTCTCAACAGTATTTCAGAAGCACCTCGCATGAGAAGACATTTGGATCTAAGACCTATTAAGGAGGCATTGAGTATGTCCTCCTACATGGGCCTTAGCATATAAAGAAGTCAAACAGGTATGCATGGCCTGAATCAGCTTAGGGTGGGAGAGAGACTATTGGCCTAGCTGTCTAAATGTAGTTGCTAACTCCCCCTTTTCTTCAGTATGTAGCCCTGGTACCTTGATTAGTCAGTTCCTTTCTGTAGGTCTCAGGTTTTGCCTCTGTAAATGAAAAGTTCAGCTCAATGATCTTTATGGTCCCTTAAAGTTATATGATCATTTACGGATGGCCCTGGTATTGAGACCTAATGAGGTGAACTTAGAAACTTCCTTGGGTGGGTCCTTAGACTAGATAATCCTTAGACTAGAGCTCCCCTGATGGGGGAAAAAAAAAAAACCCGAGCCCTTAAATGCTCACTTAATTTGACCACAGTCCAAAAGCAAGCTAAGTTTTGTTTAGCCTTTAAGCCGAAAATAAACAAGCAGCCCAGAAGGCAAGAGCCTCCTTAAATCCTGTACCCCTAACTCTGGATCATGCAAGTGCAGAGTCAGCACCTGCACAACCTTGCCTCCTTCAATTTTGGGCCCAAATCCCTGGGCCTAGTCTAATCCTGATCCAGGCCCTGGTACTAAGTGATGTGAACTAGCCCATGTCCAAGGATATCAAGACTTGTTTAGTTTTGCAAATAAGGAAGTCAAGTTGAGTCTGAGGATGTCAAGGACACCATGTCCCTGGAAGCTAAGTCCCTCAGTGTTGTGCCAGGGCCTGACACCTGCTCCACTCCTGATTCTTCTTGATACTGAGGGCAAATAAAACTCACCCAGCCCCAGCTCTGTATTTTTCACTTACTCAATAAGGATTTGTGGACTTGCATTTCCTTACTTTTTTTACTTTTTGATTTCTCTCAATGATCATTTTAATCACAGATCAAACAAATTAAAAAAAAAAAAGAGTCCAACTTCAACTTCATCTTCAAACCCTAAAATGGCAATTCTTTAATTTTAGTGTGCATAGATATCACTTGCAGAACATCTTAAAAATGCATATTCCGCCTGTATTAGTCAGCTAGGCCTACCATTACCAAGTTCCACAGACCAGGTGGTTTAATCAATAGAGATTGTTTTCTCATAGTTCTGGAGGCTAAACATTCAAGATCAAGGGGTCAGCAGATTTGGTTTCTGCTGATGTCTCTCTCCTTGGCTGGTAGTTGGTCACCTTCTCACTATGTCCTCACATGGTCTTTCTGCTGTGTGCAAATACCTCGTGGTGCCTTTCTGTGTATACCAAAATTTTCTTTTCCTATAAGGACACCAGTCAGATTGGATTAGGGCCGACTCTGGCAGCGTCATTTTAACATAGTGACCCCTTTAAAGACTCATCTCCAAACAGGCCACATTCTGAGGTACTAGAGGTTAGGGCTTCAACATACAAAGAAACATAACTACTCTGCTTCACCTCTCATGTTTTTATCTAGTAAGTCTGAGATATGGCCAAAAATCTTCCATGGGTTTCTTTTTTTTTTTAATAAGCACCCCTATGATTCTGGTTCTACAAAATATAGTTTGGACTAGCCACTACCTTAGGCTCGTTCCTCCTGAATTTCCTCAGAGAACTCTCCCTGCTTCCCTTCCTACTTCTTTCCTGAGTCTCCTATGTTCAGTTTTTCCACCAATCTGTAAATTTGGAGGGGGGGGGGCTTTTTTGTCTCTCTTCTATGGTTTCAATCTATATCCAATGTCTTTAACTATTTTTTTAAAGTACCCAGGAGCTAAGGAAACCAAATTTCATCAAAAAGGAATTATGTCTTTAAGTCTACATCTCAGTGGCTGAGAAGCAGAATCAGAGTGAGAAAAACTTCAATAAGAAGTCTCCAACCCATCTTCAGAATCAGCCTCCCCACTCTCCAATAGGGGAGATGCTGTAGTTTTTTTTTTTTTTTTTAAAGAAAAGTTACCAGCAAGCTTCCTGAGTAAACAGAATCTCTGTAGAATTAAGCGCAGTCCCTGTTTGAGAGACCCCCAGACAATGCCAATGCCAGCTCCTCAGGGGTTCCCATGTGAACACCTAAACACAGAAAAAGCACATAGTACTTGGCTCTGGGCTAACCAGACACTTCCAGCGATGAAACACAATCCAGTTCCAGCCAGATGTACATGACCCCCTCTAAGCTTCAATGCATGCTGACTACTTGGAATTTAAGAGAACACCTTCCCAAGAGATTCCATGGGTCCCCTGCTTCCAATTTGGCTGAAAACCTGCTACAGCAATATTTTCTCCAGCTGGCAGTCACCCAAACTAGAAAGCAAAACATCTAATCCAAAGACACTCTTTTCCCTTGAAGTTCTTGAACAGAAGCCTACTAGTTAATCAGAATCTTAAAAGTACAGTCAGTCTGTCTTTTAAGAAAATGATGAAGTATAGAGATCTTATATTTTCCTCTCTCTCAGAAAAACTTATCTCCACATTCCAGAGCATTCGTCTACAACGCAGTTTTCTCAAACGAAAGCATTTTATACGAAATTCCAAAAATATAAAAACAACAATTATTTATGATTTTGGACTTAATTTGTTTTGATCAAATTACAAGAACGTTTACAGTGTTTGATAAGGAAAGTCAGAAGCAAAATCAAAAATCAAAAAAAAAAACATGACATATTTAGATGTGGAATATGACAAAATTTAATTAGTGTACATACTAAGACGTTTTCTCAAAGAGATTTCATTTTCCAAATTTAATCAATCTTTGTTCAAGATAAGGACAGAAACAGTATTTTGAGGATGTCATCAAGGCTACGTTAAAAAGATCTAAAACCTCCAACATATGGGAAACCATTGAAAAGTTCAGCTCAACAGAAGTCATCTACTTCAAGGAAGGCAATAGTTTATAAATCCAAGACAATGGCAGGAGGCATGAACATGGCTTCAGCAGAAGCAATGTGACCACTAATAACCCAGAGTCACCCTTCCTGCCAAGGCAAATTGTGTCCCAGGTGTGATAATTTGCAATCTCAAAATGGTCTTATTGGTCATCTCCAATTACACATGAATCCAGGAAACTAGTCTGAAAAAATATTCATGGGCTTTTCTCTTTTTCTTTGCCCCTTTTTCTACCTTTGAAGGCTATGAAGCAGCAGCTGTGTTGTAACCATGACAGGAAATGCATGGAATGAACAACATCAAGCTTGGTGGACTCAAAGGATAGGAAGAAGCTGGGTCCTTGATGTATCAGGGAGCAGATAAGCTAACGCTGAGAGCCACTTGTCTCCAGACTTTTTGTTAAATAGATAATGAGTGTCTTGTGATTTAAGCCAGTGGTTCTGAAAGTGAAGCACCTGGGCACGCATTGGCATCACCTAGAAAGTTGTTAGAAGTGCAAATCCTTGGGTACCACCTGAGACCTATGGAGTGAGAGACTCAGGGGATGGGGCTCAGCAATCTGTGCTTTAACAAGTCCTCTGATGCAAGATAAAGTTTGAAGTCTCTGTTTAAGCCATTGTTAGTTGTGGTTTTTGTTATTTTGAGCTGAAAGCATTCCTGATTAATACAAGCAATTGTGTCAAACCTCAGTAAGCAGTATTACCTCTCATTTATTACCCAGAATTTTTCTTTTAATAATACCTACCACACTGTTACAGGATCACAATTTACTCACCCTGTACATAAAATTTCAGAGAAAATACATAATCTTTATTTCTTTGTAAAAGAGCTATACTCCTTACCAGCCCCTACGCTCCTAAGTAGTGTTGTGTGTATGTGTGTATACAAATTATAACATCCTTTGTAATCTCACAGATCAAAAGCAAAGCAAAAACATATGTCTCCAAAATTCACAGAATTATTTTTTCATGAAATAGTACTTACGAAGCTGAGCAAAGTGTCCGCCCCCTTGAAAATGCCCAAACCTGTAATGCACACTATAATAAATCTGGAATCTTGATGCTGCCTCTGCCACAGAGCAGGGTGTGGGTACCCCAAACCTGTGGCAGGATCTGCCCTCAGACTTGGCTCAGAGAGAAGGCATCCCAGACCATTGGTTATAAAACCCATTGCCTAATATTCCTATGTGGTTGTATACATCCCAACTCTTATTTCTCACTTGTGGATAAGATTGTAAATGGTATTACATGCATTGGAATTTTTATGAGACATAAGGAGGCAAGGCAGGTAAGCATGATAATAACAATGATGATAGCCAGTGTTCACAGGACCCTAACAGTGTGCCAGCCTCTGTCATTCATTCTTTGCCAACAGCTCCATGAAGCACAGGATGGAAAAACTGAGGCCAGGAGAAATAATAGCATTCCGCAGGCAACACAGTTTGTAAGTAGCAGAGCTGGACTTTCAATACAGATTATCTGGATCTAGACTCATATGTCACATTCCTTCCCATGTGTAAAAGAAGATGACATAAGGTATATAAATTTGCACTGACTCAATTAATACTTTCCACAAACATATTTCAGGCAAATTAGATTATAACTTCAGATTATATCTTGGAAAAAATACCCATAAAACAGGTTCTCATTTAAAAAAAAAAGCATTAGGTTAATTGATGGAAACATGCTCTCTGCAGGTCTAAGAATGATGAGGACTTGCATTGGGCCATAGAAGAGAAACAGTGGTTACCTTCTACCGGGCTTTCAGAGCCTGCCAGGCCAGCCCCATTCTTCCTCATTTCTCATTGTCTCCTGTGTTTCTATATCTAGTCTGCTCACCACCTCCCACTCATCTACTCCTCACCTTGTGGTAGGGTCATCTTTTCCATAGGCAAATCTGATCATCATCCTCTGTAGGATATGTTTATAGCTTCCCATCACCCTTAGGACAAGTTCCCAAATTTATCAGCTCATGGTGCCTTTGTGTCTTATTTTCCAAGTAATTTTTCCAAGTGTCCTAGGCCAAAAGAATAGTATGATCACCCCCTTACCTGCAGGAGATATATTCCAAGACTCCCAGTGGATATCTGAAACTGTGCCTAGTACCGAACCCTATATGTACTATGTTATTTTTTCCTATACATACCTATACATACCTATGAGAAAGTTTAATTTATAAATTAGGCAATTTCACAGGTAAATATTTATTCTTACCATAGATCTTAGCGTTCTCAACATACTATTTTTTTTTCTTTCATTATTAAGTACTTTCACCTTTCCACTTGAAAAAGCACACTGTGGCTTCTCTTTGGCAAATTGGAATTGCCAGCATCCCTACTCTTGTGCCCTTGGGAGTCATTAGTAACGTAAATAATAAGAAGGGTGCCTTTGAACACAAGCACTGTGATACCACAAGAGTCGATCAGATCACTGAGCACTGCTAAGTGACTAACCATGTGGTAACACTGAACAAAAAGATGATTCATGTCCTGGCAAGACGAAGAAGGATGGCTTAAGACTTCATCATGTTACTCAGAATGGCATGCAATTTAAAACTTACAAACTGTTTATTTCTAGAATTTTATATTTACTATTTTCCAACCACTGACCATAGGTTACTGAACCGCAGGTAATGGGGGATTACTGTGCCAAGTTGTTCCATTTATTAAATAATTAGGGGCAAATAACTTAATGGCAGTCATTCCCATGGTGTCCAACAGTGTTGCTGTTTCTCTCCAATTTAAAGCATCTCGTGACACCCCTGGAGTTCGCTGTGGCACCCCAGGGCACCTCAGCATGCAGACTGGGAAATTCAGCCCATTAGGAGTCGCTCTACAGACGTGAAGTAAAGTGGCTGTCTATGTCTGCAAGTTCTCCCCACTCACCTGTCTGGCCTCTTCCTGTGTGGCTCCCCTTCACCTGTTTCAGCCCCGTTTCTAGGCTCTTCATTCACCCTGCTTTCCACTCAAATGACTTGCCCCATCCCACTCAGCCAATTTCTCAACCCCACAAGCAATTTCTTGGAGGACACCTGTCTGACGTCTGTGACCAGGTCAGTCACTCCCACCACAGGCTCTCCTGACTCCTTAAGTTGTGTATGTGTGTGTGTTTCTTTAATGACTCTCTGACTCATGTCTGTCTGTAAGTTCCATAAGGTCAGGAACTCCAACTCCAATTGTTATCAGTAAGTCTGACACTTAGTAGACATGTAAAACATCTTTGCTGAATGAACAAATGAATGAATGAATGAATGAATGAATTTCCACTTCCCAGCACTATCAGCCTCTTGACAATGCCTTGACAATCATTACTTCTTCTGGACTTTATTCACATGTTTTAATAATGTCTTCCCTTTTCTTTGTTCACCTATCAAAATCAAACCCAACTCTTTTTTTTTTTATGGTGATATTGGTTAAGAAAACCCAATAAGTTTCAACTGTACACTTTAACAGTAAGGCATACATATTTACACTATGTGTTCACCTCCCATACCCAACTTCTAAGGCTTGATTTAAGTCCTAATCTATTTGTGTAGCCCCCAAAACAACATGGCCCTTACTGATTATGCCCTTCTCAGAACACCTACTCTACCTATATTCTATACCCTGATCTAATCCAGCCTAATCTTATATAGTCTCTTGTCTAAATACATCTCATCATTCTTGAACAAAGCGCAATTATTTCAAAGCCCCACACCTAGAAGGGGTGCAGTTAACACCTGGGTTCATTACCAGGTCAGGTAGGAGGACAGAAGATGCATATTATGGATCCTTATTAGTTAGACCCGACGTGCATGGCCAATCCTGAGCCAGCCCAGACACAAAAGCAAATCCAGCAAAGATCAATAGAGTCACCCAGTCAAGCCCAGATTCAATCAGCCAACCTACATATGTTAGCCAAATAAATTTTTGTTATCTACCACTGGGATGTTTGTGGTTATTTGTAATGCAGCAGTAGCTAGCCAACATATACTTTTTAAATAGTGAATGATTAAATGAATGAATGCCTTCACTAAGATGAGATGGCTAGTAATTCACACATGGAAGGTTTTCTAAATCCTTGTCTTGCTGTTCTATGCCTTATGTTTCTCTCCAGCTGGAGAAGAATGAGAAGTCTTGAAAGAGAATATTAAAGAATTTAAAAGTTAGGAAACAGAGGTGATGGGCAAAAAGCATAGTAAAAGAAACAAAATTAGTTATCTAGACAAAAGAAAAAAATGAAGACTGCCAGACTCCAATACGCAAATGATGCCTGAATATCATCAGTTATTCTTCAATCCCTAAAACAAAATGGATTTAATTTGAAGAGAAAAGACTTGGTTTAAGTCTGAAATGGAACTTCCAAACTATAGGAACTCTTAAGTTTGAAAGTTATCTGGGAAATATATAACAGTGTTTTCTACAGAGTTTTCAAAATAATGTTGATATCCATCTTTTCAGAAAGTTTTAGGCTATGGCTCCCAAATGTAGACATGCAGCAAGTGGCTAGGCTAGCTCTCCCACTTATAAAAAAAAAATACAGATTTTTATATCTGATGCTCAAGATTTAATGTCAATAGATAGGGGTGAGCTCCAGGACCCATGTTTTTAAAAGCTTCCCCAGCGTTCTGCTATGAAGCCAGGTTTGGGAATCTCTGATTTACGTGGTGGGAACTTGACCTAGCAATACCTGCAGTGTAGTTTCCCATTTCTCTCAAGATAGCACGTGAATACTACTGTCTATTAAGCAGCCTGTGATGGACAGAAGGAAGATTTCATAGGAAAAAAGACAATGAAACAATTTTGTTCAAATATGTTTTACAGATCTGATATATAAACTTAGTTGTGATTTCTGCAGACACCCCATTCATTTCTGAATTGTCCTTATTTTCTCAAAAGCTGTATATGCACTGCAAGGACCAGGCTGATCAGTTTTTCTCATATTAGATTTAGTTAGCAGGATGCAGATTATCTCAGCTATGGAGCTCCAATCCTTGTGTTTTACTTTGGGGTAAATGTTCATTTTTATTGTTACCATTAGGTTACATTTCCCTCAATTAGTAAATGTGAATCATTGGCTCAAAGGAGAGTCCTTGAAGTATAAGAGTAGATATTTTTAAAGTAATATATTAGAAATAGGAATAATATAAATGTAAATGGTAGATAAGACCTTAATGTAAATATGAATTGCAAATTTCTATGTACTAAGATAACTGAATCTGTGAATGTGATTATTTTATACAAGAAAAAAGAAAAGGATGAATATAGGGTTAATAATGAATATATCTGATCACTAGATTTTGTTAGACTGGCAATCTATTACCCTGGTGAGTAGACTATTATGAAATTCTATCAAATAATAGTCTGGATAAATCAAAGCTTTAAAAAAAATACAGATTTAGCTTCTAATCTATTGTGAACTAAACGGTTACAGATTATCCATTCCCATTTTTATCATAGATGTGACACGGAAAAATTAAATGACAAGATCATTTAGTTAATCATCTTAGCTATGATTGCATAGCTAAGACTAAAACTCGAATCTGGTTGAGTGTGTGTGTTTGACATGTAGTAAAATCTTCCCAAGCTCATCTTCTCATATTACATAACATTTTCCCATATCATTTCCACTCACTGATTGGCAAGCACAGGGCCTATGGAGGACAAGAGACAGCCTCCATATGAACTCTCCAGCCACCCCAGCCTGTCTTCCATCCCTCTCCTAAAAGTCTGTCCGGATTTCTCACGGGAAAGCTTTCTGTGTGCCATTAGCCATTTGAGAACCCCCTGGCATCCTATCTTCAAATTTGCACTGGGCAATTCTGCACCTTGTATTCAGCCAAATCTACTTCAAAACTACCACCCTAGGGTTTCCAAAAGCAAGTGCAAAGTCATGCATAATAATTTGTACTTTTGTACTTCCCCTTATGAACTGCTGGATAATCACCTAGGAAGTGGAAGCTAAGCTCATAAGCTTTGGTATTCAGCAGTTAGCATTAGCGGCCATGGTTGATAATATATTACACTCCAGATAGAGCAAGTGAAGGTTTATGTGTCATGAAACAGATGTCATGGAGCCCTGGATGAAACGACTATTCAATAACAGTTAAATCGTGCAGCAGTTTATATGTCTAGGGAGCGAACTATGCCAGGTGCAACCAAACAGATCATTTCATTTCCTCAATTCCATAAATTCCAATGCTTCTCTTCTCCTAAACACTCTTGAACTCATACCAGCTCACCTAGTCAAAAAATAAAGAAAGAAATAAGACATTTCCCCTCACTCACAAATCTCAATGGACTTTTTTTGTTACCTAGAGCATACCTCAACTAAAACCCTCTCATTATTTTAGGTCTATTTTTTAATTTAATAGAGTAACAAGAATGTCATAAGAAACTTAAATTTTAGTTTAAAAAGTTATCTGATCAGGGTGAATAACTCTAATAAAACTTGAGTTCCTTTCTCCTACAAGGGACTTAGTGCTCTGTGCCTACTTCTCTTTATATGTTAAGTAAATCACACTGAGTTACCTGGTTTCCTATTTTATAGCTGATTAGAAGCATTAAAATGGAGTTAAGGTAGAGGATAAAAATTGAACAAAATAGGTACACTTGGAGCAACTAGCAATCTGACACCATGAGAGGAGAGAAAAAATTAAAACAAGAGGGCATGAGAATCATAAGCATAACTCACTGTACCTTTTAGTGTAATGCCAAGTAACCCAATATTCTTCAGTGGCCCTGAAGGCACCAGATTTTATATAACACCAAATAATTTATGTGTGTAATAATAGCCTGTGTAAAGGTGCTCATCAAAGTAGGATTCATAAAAAGAAAAAAAAGTTGAAATAACCTTATTATCCAAAATGAAAAACCATTAAGTAAATTATAAATTTCCATGTAATTGAATATTCTACAATCTTTTAAATGGAGTGAACAAAGATGTTTTTAAGAAATAATCATAGAAGCATTCTGATAAAAGGTAAAACCATGTCATATATTCTGTTCAATGAGTCTTCTTCATACATTTGGGAATTATTCTCTTTTCTCACAAATGAGTTGTAGGTAGTTTCCCAAGATTATTATACCTTTTGACTTTGTTCATGGTGGTTTTGCCAGATAATAATTTTTAATACTTATGGGACTAAATTTAATCAGTTTTTTTTAATAGCCTAAGGGATTTGTAGCATGCCTAAAAGGGGCCCTTCACACTCTAAATAATTATTAAAATATAAAGAATAGTGTGGAAAGGACTGCTTAAATGTCTATAAAAATCTGTTATGCTCTACTTCTATAGTGAAAAATTGAACTCTTAGTCTATATCACTTGTAAAATTCAAACTGAAAAGTATGTGCAGCCAACACTCCTACAGTTTTGAATTCTTATCAAGAGCCAACAAGAATAGAAAATGCCTTGTGTTTTTCCTATTCCAGTGGCCAATTATTTTCTAATTCACAGATGTGTGCCCCTCTTCAAATGTCTAACTGAAGGTAAATATGTAAATTCCAAAACAGAGATAAGACCTATCCCATTCCACCTCCCAAGTGTTAAAAGCTAAGCCCTAACATCAAGACCGACAGCCCCAGCTCCATCACCCACATTGACCACATCTCTGCTCTGGTTTTCAGCTCTGGCTTAGTTTTCAACACCTGGGGTTATATTTTCTTTCTTTTATCAGTTATGTGTTTAGAATAATGAGTATTAGATATGATGCCACACTTCTGAGTGTTGTAGCAGCAGAATTTTAAGTCATCTTCTTGGCCACATTGCCTAAACCAGAAACTCATTCTTTATTTTTTTAAAGGGTTTCACTGTCATACACTATGGGAAAATGAGCAGAGCTTATTAAAATAAGAGATGGGAAATCACAGAAGATTCTGAAAATCTTAGAAAATCAGTGTCACAAACTCTAAAAAGGTAGCTTCTGATACCATTTTTAAATGGGGCTCAAAAGCCAAATTGTAGACTGCCCTTCTTTCCTGAAAGAGGAAGTCATATAACCTTCCCAGTCACCGAATCTCCCACTGTTTACAAGCTGGGTCAGCATAGAAGGTTTCTTCCACGGGCATGAACAGTGGAAAGCCCTCTGGTTTACAATGGGTTCATTGTAGCTCCAGGAACTCTTGACAGCTAATCCCCATATTAAGTGAAAGTCAGTTTTCAGATAGAAGAAATGACTTTCTGGTGAAATTTCAGAGCAGCTTCTCCCAGGAAGAACTCTGTAGGATAAAGAATGCTGTGGAGAAATAAACCACCAATGTCTAATGGGGTTTCAGGTAATATGCGGAACCTACTAATTCCAAAAAATTATTTATCTAAAATTTACATTTAACTGGGTGTCTCAGATTTTTATTTGCTACATCTAGCAACTCTACAGGGATCCTTTTTTTGTGGCCCATGGCCCTGTGAGTTCCTGTAATAACGTCAGAGAAAACAGAGATGGTTTGGATAATGGAATTCCACTGGACTGAATTAATTCCAAGTGCCTACAACTTCGCAGGGGCTCAGGTACAACCATATTCCAATGGAAACTGTTAACAAACTTTTGAGAAAAACAATAACTTTTTTCTGGCATATCTCACAATTTCTCTCAGATTCAAGTCCCTGAGTACACATCACTGAGAGTAACAGTGATTGAGAGCAGAGAGGTTGGACTGCAGAAGTCACGTTGCTATCACAGGTTTCTCTTAATCCAAGGACTGTTTTCCTAGGAGGTCCATGCTTAGGTTTTCTTTATGAACACTCAGCATCTCCTAACTCTGCTCAAATGGACTAAAGGATTTAGATTCTTCTAAATCTTTTAGCTGTGGGTCCCTTCTCCATAACTAGCATCATCAGAGCAGTCAGATATCCAAAATTATAAAACCCTGCATAATGCCTAGGGAAATGGTGAAACGTTCTAAAACAAAACCTTTACCAAGTAACTCTAGTTATGAGAGTCTGGTTATTAAATTTACTTCAAAGAAGATAGAGAATAATAACATTGGCTTAAATTCAGGGAAAGCCAGTTCTTTTAAGATAAGCAGGCTTCACATATTGCATGAAATCCCGTGATATCATGAGCCAATCTGCCCATTCCAATATAATTTTAAGATTTTCCGTCACTAACCTTTTATCTCTCTGCTCCAATTTAATCTCAGAGTCCAAAATGGACCTCCCAGTTCCGATCAAAGGCCCCGTAATGCTCATAGCCTAAAATCTTTACAAATCAATAAGGATTAATCAGAATAATCCTCCTTAAAACAATATTAAGCCAACAAAGATCCCAAAACATGGCCAGCCTATGGGCCAAATCTTGCCACAGATGTGTTATAAGGTATGGAGTGGAGAGACAGAGTTTAATTTTCATTTCCATTGAGTACCTTGAGATAAGTTTGGCAGTTCTGAAATGAGTTTATACAGTACATCCAAGGGACATCCTATGTACTGATCTGCTGCTTCCAAATGTAATGTTTAAGGCTTCTTATCACTGAACTGTTTCTCTAGACAGAAAATGATCGAAACTTTAGAAAAATTATAAAAAGTATGCATTTGCACAAATTTCATGTACATTTTTCATTTCTTCATTCTTCCCTCTCTGTTGCCTGGACACAGCTTCGTACATGCCTAAACTCCTTTGCACAGTATTTTCACTTCTCCCACAGTAACCCCCTAGAATCCTCTCCCCACCCTGACCTCTCTGTCATGTCCTCATTTTGAAGTCACAGCTCAAACATTGCTACTCTATGGACTGCTTCTTGCTGCCCCTACGGCAGCCTTAAATGCTTCCTCCACTACAATTTATGCAGAACTCCACATTGGCTTTTCTGATGTTTGTTTGTACTTAGAGACTTATCTTTTTATATCTAGTTCTCTAGTAGATAGGATATAGTTAGACATAATAGGTCTCAAATTTGGTCATAGATCATAGCTAGACATAGTAGGTCTCAATATTTATTCAGTGAATTAATGAATAAATGACAAGATGTACTTTAGTTGAATCATGGTGTTCTTGAGACTAAAGTCACAATTTCAGCATTCATGGGGACAAATAAGTTCCATTTTCCTCAATGCATTGTCTTTGCTCTTGACCAGTCCAATGCCCTCGTAACATTTGAGGCAAGTTTTATTTCATATGGAATGACTCAGCATCATTCTTTCATCACTACTCAGAAAAGCTGCCACTCCTAGGAACTGATGGTGGTGTTATCTTTATGTTTAAATAACAACATATTTTCTTGGAATTGAAATAGCCATTATCCTTGGTTTGCTATGGCTGTCTAAACATTTACACTCAATTACTGCTGTGTGCTCACCCATTTTCTATTGCATTTTATGGCATAGAAGAAAAAGAATGTCACTTTTTAAAAATCTGTCTCCTTTTTTGAGGTGAGAAGTTTGTCTCTGTCACAGATGTATGATGGTGTGAAATCAAAATGAGACTTTTCAGATTTCCATTTTATGAGTCAAATAGCATTTCCACAGTATTTTACCTTAGAGAACTCAATCTCAAACTTTCTACAAATAATTTTCTTTTTCCAAAAGAGTAATTGGTTCAAAGTTTGGTGGCCTGACCCAAAAGCCTTTCTAGTAGAGGAAAGTCAAGTTATATTAGTTTATAGCGTCCAATGCCTGGAACTGTAGGCTGTGGACCAGCAGCAGTGGTAAGCCCTGGGGCCATATAAGAAGTACAGAATTTAGGGTCCCAGGCCAGAATTCTTCTAGCAGATCTGCACTTGAACAAGATCCCCAGACAATTAGAATATATTTTAAATTTTGAAAAATACTGCTCTGCAATCTCCATTCTAAAGCATAAGCTTCCTCCTAATGTAATGGGCACTATGCAAACTTCTGAGTAGTGCCCATCAATTTCAAATACGAGTATTTGCCATATCGCTTTTCAAGGGTCAGAACTGATTTTCTTTCTTATGGTATGCATCCATTAGGAAGTCTTTATCTGCAAGTAAACATAAACAAGGAAATGCACATGTGCACACATACACAGGTGCGCACAGCTCAAAGTGACTTAAGGGGATTTATTATCTTGAACGTTGGGTCCTAAGATGGGGTGGTTGCAGGGATTAGTCAATTAGGCAGCCCAACAAGCTCACCAAAGACCCAGGGTTTCTTCTGTCTTTCCTCTCAGCCACCATTAGCATAGTCTCCTCACTTTAACACTCTTTATTATCCCAAGATGACTTCCAGAGTTGAGAGTATCACATGCAGAAACAAAAATGTCAGCAGCAGAATAACTTGCTTCATAACCATCTCTATTGAGAATGAAGAAAACATATTTTCTTTCAGAAGCCCCTCCTTGAACTTCTCCTTATATCATGTGGTCCAGAATTCTATCACATGACCTTGCCTCAACCAATCATTAGCAAGAATACAGATCCTCTTTGATTGGCTTAAACCGAGTATTATTATTTGTGCTTAATTCCAAGGCTTGTTAACCTAAAGCACAGAAAGAGCGTAAAACTTAAGCAAAATAATGTTTGGTTAGCAAGGAAGAAGGTAGGCAGGATGTGGGGTGATTTGAGGTGGAGGTAAGAGCAGGATTTCTAAAACAAACAAAAAAAATCCCAAACATAAGTCACATAAGCAAAAGGAAAGGTATCATATTTTGACTAAAAGGATATTGCTTATAAGAGGGATACGATAGGAATCAGCATTGAATCTTAGTCCCCAAATAACTACCAGTGCTTCCCTGAGCTCTCCCAGTCCCAGTCTTCATCATCTGACCTCCTCCCACTGTGTGGCGTGGAGCAGGTAGGCTGTTACCTGGCTTTCTAGGGCCTACCATGCCAAGCAGGTCTTTTCAATCAGATGATAGTTTTTCCTCCTATTACCAGTAAGCAAAAAAGAGATGGAGATGTTATGGGCTGCACCCCCATAGCAAAATAAGTCTCTGTTGATTATTGTCATGGCAACATTGGTTGGTGTTGCCAATGGATGTAGTAGAAAACAGGGAATTAAAAGGAGAAGGGAAATATACATATTGACAAAAGAACAAGACAGTCAAGGACAGTGATATTCAAATATTAGTGTGTTTCATTATCATCTGCTTCAGAGGTCTGAGATGAGAAGGAAAAACCAAATGTTTAGTAAACATCTCCCATGATTCCAGTACAAATGGTCTCTTAAATCATTCTTAGGAACACTGATCTGGAGGAAGAAAGTATTCCATTTTTTTTATCCTTGAATGTAGTGTTACCCCAACATCTTTTTGAATTAAGAACAAAGATTATTTCTCTGTTACAACATGCCACCCTCACTAGGGCAGGTTATATATTCCAATCTAGGCATTTAAGCAGAAATGCAAAGGTGAGGGGTGTGTGTGCTGTGTGTGTGTGTGTGTGTGTCACAGTGCTAAGCCTTTGAAACAGATTTCGTCAGCTACCAACCACAATAGCACAGTGTAGTGGAAAGAGCTCTGGGTCTGGTCCTGCTTCTGTCCCTTAAGAGCCACCTTGGCCTCATCACAGCCTCTCTAAGTCTCAGTTTCCTCATCTATAAAATTAAGGTAATAATATCTACCTTGTCTCAAAGAACGATTCATATTATACATATATATATACATATATATATTTGATAACTCAGATTATATTTGTGTGTGTGTGTGTGTTGAAAGAATGAAAGAAACATAAACAGGGTAGCTGATAAAAATGTATTCATTTATAGACTTATTTTCCCATGATATTGAAGCATAATTTAATTTTGATATTTTTGCCATCTGCAATATCTCTCGAACTAGGTAATTTTAGGAGAGCTGTCATTGCATTCGATTGGCCTTCTATCTTATCTTCACTAACTCACCCGGGGGCAACATGAGAGCAAAGTTTGTGGTATTAACTGGCAATGTCTATCTAGCCTGGAGTCTTTGGTTTGCACTTTGAAAGACCTTAAAATGAAAAAGAATGCACTTTTAACCAATGTAACTATGGAAACACTGAAACAAGAGCTGTTTCCATTTCTACACACACATACACACACAGATACTGCCAGCAACACATTTTAAGAATTAAGGCTTTGAGAGACGAACAAAATTATTTCCATAAAGCATGAAGATTGAAGCATCAGAAACAAACAAAAATGAGGTGGCAACCTTTACTGAATCGAAAATCGATTCAGTAATGATCAATGAATCGATGGGAAATATATCACTTGCTTCTACTTACAAAAAATTGTTCTGTTCTCTTTGAAAATACTTAACTTTCTTTTCATATTAATACTTTTAGGGAAATTGCTTGATCTTCTTATTTGTGATTTGTACTACTGATTCCAACCGAGACAGAAATGAATGGAATATTTGTAGCAGGATCTTCCCAGCAAATCCCACACAACTTCTGTGGTTCTGTTGATTAATGCAGTTCTAATTCTGAATGAATATGCTTAATGCTCACGTACAAGAACTGAACTCAGAAAAGATTTTTTCCCTTTTGTTTAAATATACACACCAGCTGCCTCCCAAATGACTCTAATACAACTATCTCCTACCCTGTTTTCAAAAGAAATAGTAAGAATGCCAGGCAGGAGCTTTCAAATAAAAACTCTTTCTCAGGCATGAAGTGGCTTGAAGGGACAGCGGTGTCCGAGGGCCACAGGCAGGCACAATAAGCCAAAAAGAAACACCTGTCCTCCCTGGGTCGCAGCAAGATTTATTTACCAGATTACTTTAAATAATGTCCACAAACCCTTGCACTGTCTAAATTTTCACTTTTTAGGCATAGAAACCTCAAGGACTCACTTTTAGGATCTGGCTTCTAGTGGATGGAATGATTAATGGCCCCAAAGAGGTCAGGTCCTGATCCTTGGAACCTATTTATGTCACCGGATAAGGAAAAAGGATCTTGGCAGATGTGATTAAATTAAGGATCTTGGCATGGATTGTTCAGTTCGTCTCTAAATGTAATCACAAGTGTCCTCATCAGAGAGAGGCAAGGGGAGATGAGACGCATGGAGAGGAGAAGGCGTTGTGAAGACAGGCAGAGTTGAGAGTGATGCAGGTGTAAACCACAGAATCCGGGCAGCCACCAAACGCTAGAGGAAACAAGGAGCTGCTGGTCTCCTAGAGCTCCTGAGGGAGCACAGCCCTTTTGAGAGCTTGATTTCAGCCCTTCGAAACGGAGATTGAACTCCAGCCTCTAGAACTGCGAGGGAATAAACTTCCTGTTGTTCTAAAGCACCCAGTTTGTGGTAATTTGTTACAGCAGCCGCAGGAACCTAATACATGGACCCACGTCCTTTTTCTTTGTCTACTCCTCTTTAAGTTCCCTGAAACAAAGTGAATTCACTCCCAAATCTATGTCTCCATGCTTTTTTGACTAGATCGCTCCCACTCCATTTCTCTAAAATAAGCCTTATGCCATCCTCAGGAATAATTCAAACGTTGCATCCTCCACATTTTAGGTTTGAATTTCAAGATCCAAATGAAGGATTTTTTTTTAAATGTTCCTCATAATAGATTTACACAACCAAGAACAAAGGCAGATTCAGTGCTTTTTTTTATGTAATTAACTTTTAGTGTAGTGTAGTATATCTCCTACACCCCCCACCTTCCCACTCCGCATTCCTAGGGAAATTTCTACTTGCTCTGGGCATTTTGCCCATGGCCAGAATGACGCTCTCCTTTCAGACCCCCAACCTGATACTAACTGGCTAGGTCCTTCATCCTCTCTTTTCTGTGCCTGCGAGGGTTCAAGATTTTGTACAGTGATCCCCAGTGATGGGTCATTCAGAAGGCCACACTGGGGTGACTTGGTGCCAAATGCTGTTTATGCTTTTATTCTGATATTATGGTTGATGGTCCTTTCCCATCGACTTTGAAGACCCTCCACTCCATTTTGAGAAACACTCGGGTGCCCTCTCCCTCTTCTTCCAGCATTGGTCTTAATCTAAAGGTGAGGAGACAACACACCTGTCTCACAGAGACTGCTGGCATCTTTTTATTTTATGTCTTGATGTTTTTATGCTTTTAAAAAAATACACTTTCATCGTATAAGCAAACCATGTGCATTACAAGAAATAAAACAGAAGGGCATAAAACCAAAAGCAAATTCTCCTGTTTCATCTCTTCCAATCGCTCTCCCTCTCTCTCCGAGCTGACACTATCTCTTAAATCCTTCCAAATATTTTCTATATTACTAGATACATGACCATATATTTGAAAGGGCTCTTCTTTTATATTTTATTTTATAATTTGTTATTAAACATATAACATGAATAAAGGAATATAAGAAACTATGGATGAGAGTTTAAAGATACTCATACCTATAAACTCAGCCACCAGATCAAGAAAGGAAGCATTAACACACCTCAGAAGCCCTCCTATGTCCCTTCCAGCCTCTCAAAGGGATCCTGATTTTTATGTACATCATCATTAGATGTGTTCATAATAATTCTGGCTCTCTCCTGGCCACTTGATAGAACTGCACTTGCCCGCACATTTGAAGTCTGGTTTGCCATGTCACCTTTTTGGCAAATGGCATGTGCTTGTAAGTCACTGGGTAGAAAGAAGCTTTAAAAGTCAGTGTATGCCATGCCACTCTCCTTTCCCGTCTGTCTCTGGCAATGGCTGCCATCTGGAGGGTGGCTGCTCCATCAGCCTGGATCTTAAAATGAAGACAACAACAAAGTGAATGCAGAGAAATAAAACTTTGTTATTCCAAGCCACTGAAGTTCAGGATTGTTGGTGGCTGAAGCAGAACATAGGCTACCCTGACCGATGGAATCCCTGTGCTTCTCAATATTATAGCTTTATGACCAATGAGCACCACTTCAAGTAAAATATAGTGCTGTTTGCCTGTATGTTATTTTTACATAAATGCAACCATGGCGACTAGACTCTACTGTGAATTTTCAATATTATATGTTGAAAGTCAGTCTCTTTGTATGTAACGTTCATAACCACATAGCATTCCATTGTATGAATACAGCAGAATTTATCTGTTTCACTACTGATGGACATTTAAACAGTCTCTATTTGGGAACATTTATAGACACTATCTTTTCTAGAGTTTCTCCAGATATATATACTTAGTCATAGAATTTCAACTGAATTCTGAGCTAGCTCAATAGTTCACTTCACTTTGCCCACTACTTCCTATATATATAGGAACTAATTTAAGGCCAGGATATTTGACATAAATGTTGCTCTCATTTAAAATTTCCTATTCCTGGGGCAATTCCACATCAATCAAAAGAGTCAGTAATAAATTGAGCACTGCAGTTAAGAGATGGTATCGCTGCATCTTTAAATTCCACTTCACAAACTGAGTTTCAATCAAACCACTTTTTTAGTTTTTCAAAAGGAAAAGCAAGTGCCCTCAATTATTTATTTATTTGTTTTTTTTTTATTTATTTATTTATTTATTTATTTTGGACTTCAGTTAATAAGATTTGGGGCATCTACTTTTTTTAGACAACTATGTTATATTAAATCTAATTTTAATGCAGCCACTATTTTTTACTAACATTATGAATACAGATACAATACACAGAGATTTGTGAAGGATGTCGTCACACGTAGCAGAGTCTTGCTCTCATAAAGCAACCATCCCTCTCGCTGAGAAGATATTGAAGGCCTTCTATCCATTCACAGCAATACGAAATGTTATGATTCTACCTCACTCTTTAAAATCCAGATATCTAGCAACTTTATTTATTTTGGGCTTAGCCAAGAAGCAAATTCATTGTAAAACCACAAAATTCATGCACTACACACAGGGGATTCCCTTGGCCATTTCTCATAGCCTAGCAATGTTTTTTATGTGCTCACAATTTTATTAAGCTAGCCATTTGGTTTATAAACCTACCACAAGTCAGTAGGTAAAAGGAGGCAAGCAGGATAGCAAGGACAACTGACAGTAAATTTGTGACAGCAAGAGAGAAGACCGAAGAACATAAGAATCAAATAAACACATCGACACCTGAAGGGACTTACACAAGAACAAACTGGACTTTTTGAGTCAATAGGTCCTCAGGTATTACTACAATTCATCTGGGCTCAGTCTATGCTGCTTAAGGAGGAAAGTAAATTTTAAAAACTTCTATCAAGAAGGTTACATTTTTATAAAGCTCATATGTCTAATTCAACATTTTTTTCTGGGTCGAAACTCAGGTACCTCTTAACTATCGTTTCTTGAGCTATATACCATGAGCCATGAGTTGTATACCAATTCCTCTACCTCAAAGAAAAAGACCATTATCCTTATTAAAATTAAATTCAGAGAGGATGAGACATTTTCTCAAAGTCACATATCTGATTGACCCATGATACACTCTTATTTTTCTGATTCCAAAATTTGTATTGTGTTATTATACCACATGGCTTTATTTTTTTTTTTGAGTCATCTTTCGAAAGGTTACTGAAATAATGTTTTTTTTCTTTATGTATATTTTATAAAACTAACTGTAAAGGGTTTAAGTATATAACCCAGAGTTACCAGCATGCTTGATTGACATATTTGCCTCGAGAATAATTAGACTTCAAGGTTGCTACTGTGTTTAAACTGTACCTACCATATGCCTGGGTGTGGAGGGACATCTGAAAAACTTGCTCAGCTGACCACTGGGTCCCCACTCCTGAGTTTAGACCCTGCTGGGAGACAGTCACAGAACTTCCAGAGGTCAGCTTTTCAGTGAATGAGGGAGGGGATCCTGTCTCATCTCAACACGGAAATGGAGGCCACCTGGGCATATTTAATTGGCAAGTGAAAAGCATCCAAGTTTTGGTCTAGAAAAGCGGTTCATGCAAAGAGCTGAGATAGAAAGAAAGCTTTGGGTACACCCAGTGGCACCCTCTCAAGGAGTGAGCAAGGCCACGGTTCACCCAGACATACATTTATGAAGAGCAAGGCTAGAACTGAAAGAGCGCCAAAAACTCAAGAATTAATGTATGTGTGTGGGATATAAACCTAGAAGCAACAAACAAATAGGACAAACAAACAGAGACTCATGGATATTGACTATAGAGTAGTGGTTACCAGAGGATAGGGGGTAGGGGAGGAGTGGGGAAGTAGATGGTTAAAGGGGAACAAATATAAGGTAGCTAAAGAAAACTGGACTTTGGGTGGTAAACACACAATAGAATATACAGATGTCAAATTATAATATATACCTGAAAATTATCTAATTGTATTAACCAATGTTACCCCAACAAACTTAATTTAAAAAAGAAAATATTAAAATTTTAAAAACTCAAGAGTTAAAATAAATAACATTTTAATGCAATACTCAAAAAAATTAAAATTGATACAAAAGTTCATGATTTACAAGTATGAGTTTTAATAAAAATAAAATTAGTGGATTTTTTTTTCCTTTTAATATGGCTTTGCACAACACCAACAGACTTAACATAATTTTTTTTAAAGGAAGGTGATTATATTTTAGAAAGACGTTGATTTGGGATTTAGGGATAATATTTAAATTACAATTTCAGTAGATGGAGAAAACAATGATTATCTTTCCAAAGTCTTGTTAATCCCAGGAAAGAATTGCAACATGGGATCATAACTGTCATTGTAACTGCTCAAAATACCCTCTGTGAGAGGCATGGCCAAGGAAAGTAGCTTAAAAATGTTATTAGACTGTAGAGCCCATTGATGTTGGACTTAGCCATGTGACTTACTTTGGCCAGTGGAATATGGGCAGAAATAAAAGTGTAACAGTATGGCACGTAGGCCTTAAGAGACATCACAGGTTTCTACTCACTCCCTTTGCAAGTCTGCCGTTGCCATGAAGAGAACAGGTCTTAGTAGCCTGTTCATCCCAAAAGAATGAGTCACATGAACCCAAGATAAACTAAACCCATGGCCTGAAGCCAAGCTCAGCCAGCCATGTTAGGATGAGGGATGCCCAGTCATCCTCAGAACTGCATGAATATATAATACCTGCTTATCATTTTGGGACTTTTGTGTCTGTTACACAGCAGTAGCTGACTGATACATTGTCAATAAACCAAAACGTTCAGCAGCTTTTTGCATAGATCGGTGATCCTCAATCCTGAGTGCACAATAGAATTGCCCTCAACAGCTTTATAAAAATGCCAACGCATTTCTCACCTCACACAAACTGTTTCAGAATCTCTAGTGGTGGCTCCTGAGCATCAGACATTTTGAAAAGTTCCCCAAGAGATTCCAAATGGGCAGCTAGGGTCAATAACACTGGTGCCGATTAAGATGCAAAAATCTTATCACCAGCATAAAGAAGTACTTATACATCCCAATTTGCTCTGGCTGAGCCGTTCTTCTCTGCTGCTGGAGTGGTTTGATGGAAGGCAGACCTGGTGGGAGTAAAATAGTATCCATGATAGACATGAGGGGAGGTGACTAACGTGCCTGGTGAGTGATTAGAACTATAAGGTTATGCTAGAATTTATGTGTTACGAAAATATTATGGGGATAGCAAGTCTAAACAGATTCATCAATAAAACAAATAGATCAAGAATGGAAGTTAAAGTGGAGCCAAACTAAGGAGAAAATTAAATGGTTAATGAAACAAAGGTAATAAAGACATAGTAGCAGAAAGGCAAAAACTGGTTAGAACTTTGCTATGAATTCCATTGGAATCACCTAGGAAACGTAGACTCTCAAGCCCCAAACCAGGTCTCCTTAATCAGAATCTGAATTTTAATAAGACCCCCAGATGATCTGTATGTATGTGTGTATGTGTGTATGCATATAAATATATACACACACATATACACCTATGTATACATGTGTGTATATATACATACATACACACGTGTGTGTGTGTATTCAGGTTAGAGATTATCTGGTTTAGAGAATTCCACGAAATGAATTGCATGTACCTCCAGGTGATTTTTATATTCTTCTGCTGTGCGATTGTATGATCAGCCTGGTACACTTACAGGGGATGAGATGAGATATAAAATGGCAAGTGCGCATACATCCAATTAACCCAAAGCTTTTCCAATTATTTAAATTTCATATTTTAAAAAATCAGGGTTAAGACACCAGAGAGTCCAATTTAGTCTAGGGTGAGGCCCAAGCATAGATTTTTTTTTTAAAGCTACTGAGATTATTCTAACGAGTAGCCAAAGTTAAGAATCATTACTTTCTGCTCTTTAATACAGAAATTTGATCTGTATTAAAGACTGTCCATTGATCTGATAAAAGGCTGTCTATACCAATTATAATTCTAGAAGTACTATTAATATATATGCTTTTAAAACCTCTGTACTAAAGCTTTGGTTCATGTTATGATTTCTACCTGTTTAATAAAATCGAATAAGAAAGCAAAGATTGATACAAAATATTTTATTTTGGCACACTATTTACTAAGAGAAAAAACTAAGTATAATTACATCACCTAGTTTATGGGTCAAGAAAACTGAAACTTCTCTAGGTATAGCAAGTAGGAAATGATTTAATACAGGGAATTAAATGGTTACAAACCCAGTAAGAGAGGTAGAAGAGTGAAGCTCAGAAAAAGCTGTTATTAACTCTCACGTTTGGTCTCAGAAGCTTTCAGAGCGTCAAGAAATGACTCCCACCCTCTAGGCCAACTGAAAGAACTCCACTGAGGGTCACGGATGTGAGGATCCCCGGGGCGGTGATTTGCCAGGGAAAACCTAGAGGCTCCTGCAAGGGTTGGTGTCTTAGTACAGGCTGCTCCCATAAGTTACCAGAGATTCGGTGGTTCAAACAACAAACGTTTATTTCTCACCCTCTGAAGGCTGGAAGTCTACGACCAGGGTGCACACATGGTTCTGGCTGAAGACTCCCTTCCTGGTTATGTCTTCACATGGCCTTTCCCTGGTATGACACACAGAGAGGAAGCAAGCTCTCTCATGTCTCTTCTTACAAAAGCGCTTATCTCATCATGAGGTCTCCCCCTATGACCTGATCACCCCTCAAAGGCCCCATCTCCAAACATCATCACACTGGGGATTAAACGTTCCACATAGGAATTTTAGGGGGATAAAACATTCAGTCCAGGGCAGTGTGGGCCTTCCACGTCTGATAGAATAATGGCTCCGGCTTCCCTTTTGCCTTCCAGATAAAGTTCTCTCCGTTAGCAGAATCTAACCAGAACCCAGCTAGCCAGGAATCCTTAGAGCTTAAGTTCCCAAGCTTCCGGATATAGAAATAGAGAGGCGAGCGATTCATCAAAAGAGCATTGGTCCGTAACAAAACATGAGTTTGGAAGTCCAGGTGGCCCTATCTGTTCATTTCACACAGGGACCCACAAATTATATAGCCAGTCCTCATGCTAAATCAAATTCAAAGGCTCGTCAAATTGCACCCAGGTATTACATTTACAAACAGATTGCTAACAGGTGGTCTGTTTCAGAATCCTTTGGGGGAATTTATAAAGCTTGCAGATTCCTGTGTCTACATCCTGGAGATTCTGATTCAGTAGGACTGAGTCTTAGGTGTATTCTGTTGTTTTCTATTGTTGTTTTTAATGTCATGAGTCATCCCGATGTGCAGCCAGGTCGGGAAATTATTGTTTTGGGATATGCCAGGGCCTTCTTATCAAGAAGTGGAATCAAGAGGACATGATGTGAGTTAAACCTCAAAAGTTCCCTGAGATTTGAATAACTCTCGACTCTGAGCCTCTCTCAAAATTCCTTTTCCAGGAGCCTAGGAAAAGGACTTTAAACCTTGAACATGGAAGAAACGGTTTTAAAAGTCAGGGGTCTTTTAATCAGATGATGCTAAAACCGAAGATTAAAAGGTAGGAAGTTTTTGCCTTTTTTCCCCCTCCCCCTGTCACGAGGGGATTTTTAGTTCAAAACACCCCTGAAGGATTATAATTTCAGAAGAGGGAACATATGGAGGAAAAGTGAGACCAAATATACTGGTGCATGAAGGCAACTCTGGAAAGTTCTACGGATGAGAGAATGTTCCAGGTGGGCCTTGGAAGCAATAACCCAGCACAGGATCAGACCGTGAGGTGTGATATACTGTCCTTAGCTGAGGTTTCAAATGAAGACGTGACCCTCATGTATTTGTCAGTCATTCTGGATGGCTGTCAGCTCCACCAAGATGGTGGCTGTCCGTCCTCACAGGGCTCAGAGCAAGAGTTTCTGGTCTGCTGCAGCCAGGCTGAGGGACCCCTTTACTGGAGACCAGGGCTCTGTGTGGTCACCGCCCATCACCTGCGTTCCATTTTCAAGTCTCTGTTTTTGTGTTTGTTTCCTTGTTTGGTTTTTTTCGGTCATGTGTGGCAGGCTTCTGTGGGTTCTCTAGATAAATAAACTAATAGGTAAACTATCATTTTGTCCTAAAGATCAATTTGGAGAGTACCATTGGCAGTTTCTCCTCTGCAGAGGGAAAAGGCTTTCTACACAGAAAGACCTCAGAGACATAGCAGATTTGTGTCCGGACCACGGCAATAAAGCAAACATAGCAATAAAATGAGTCACACAAATTTTACAGTTTCCCAGTGCATGTAACAGTGATGTTTATACTGCACTTTAGTCTATTAATGTGCAATAGCATTATGTCTAAAAAATGTACATGTCTTCATTTAAAATATTTTAGTGCTAAAAAATGCCAACCATCATCTGAGCCTGTTGGAAAAATGGTGCCTATTGACTTGATCAATGCAGGATTGCCACAGACCTTCAATTTGTAAACAAAAAAACAAAAACAAAATCAAAGAAAACCACAATATCTGCAAAGCATAATAAAGCAAAACTAAAACTAAACTAACACTAAAAACAAGTTATGCCTATATTAGGAAACCGGAAATCTTTCTGACAAGAAATTAAATTATTTCAATCAAGTTTATTCGAGGTCAGCTGATATCAGGAGCATTGTAATAGAACTTCTATAAATCATTATAGGGGATTGTTTGAAGGTGGGGTGGATGAACAGGAACAGAAATAATCTCCCTGGCCAGTCTAAATTCCCCCTCAGGCCTAGAACCATCCACTTTAAAACAGCTGAGCTCTCCAGCTTCCTTGCCAGAGACATAGTATTTTAAGGCTCCCTGTCTATTTTTGAGAGTTAAACTGGAGAAAGGATGACCCAAGGAGCCTCCTCTTGCTGTGATTCCCCCCTCCCCACCCTGCACTTCTCCGTGCATGATGTGGGTCAGAGGAGAATGGTCCAAGGTCAGAACTGATGCACGGTGGCCTCCAAAGCTCTCACTGCACAGACTCCCCGTACAGAGCCGAGTTCCCTTCACCTGGAACCCTCTGAAGAGTCATGTTGCTATCTGAAAGGATCACTCCAGTTTTTAATTTAATGGTTGCCAACAGCAGCGGTCTCAGAAGTGTGGTTGTCAACTCTCTAAAGAGGCTTCTTCAAAGCTTAAAAGGACCCTGAGGAACTGACTCTCCAAAATGTTAAAAGGGGACATGCCGGGCTCACAAATCAAAGGGAAAAATGACATCTGGGAGGCTATCCTCTAGGCGGTTTTATATACACTTTGTTACCCATTAAAATAATGTAAATGTGAACAAATCAAATAACATATTAGTAAAAGGAAATAAAATACACAGTTCGATAGAGTTTTTAAAAGCACTAAGCCCATGAAGAGTCCGCAGATGTAGCTGGAGCAGGTGGGCTCTTCAGACTGCAGAGCTGGGTACAGCATGGACAGGAGTGAGAAACGGGGACCAACAGGGGCTTTGCTAACTATCTTTACGCAGGACAGCAGAAGCCCTTGGCGCCTGTATCCTGGTCAACCACAGTCGCTCAGGTTGAAGTCACTGGGCCTGAAGAGAAGGAAATGTGATCTGGCCCCTACACGGTTCAGAAATAACCCATCCTCGCTGCTTCGTAAGCGCCCCCTAGTGGCTTCCGCCTTTCCTCAGCGACTTCTGGACGACAGCAGCACCCTTGACGATGTTTGCAGAACCACACAAATGTTAGCGATCCTGGCAATGGTGAGAGCAGAGACGAAACGAGGAAGGAAAAGTCAGGGGCGCTAAGGTCATAAATATATGGAGAAGGGAGTTGTGATAAAATGTACGGAATAAAAAATGAAGTATTACACTATTACTTAAAGTTGCGAGGATGACCAATAGAATAATAATAATAATAATAATAATAATAATAATAATAAATAAACAGCAATGAGAGGAGGAGGGGACCACCTGGTGTGAGTGAGCTAAACCTTTATCATATATTGGGGAATCAATCAATAGTCCTCAATTTTTTTTTAAATCAAGTAATCATTTTGAGTTGTGGAGGTAAGAAACAGAACTAAAACAAAAATGACTAAAAGGGCTTTTCTCTGGGGAATGGAACCCCTTGTTGGAGAGCGGTAGGGGTAATAATATCTTTAGTATCTGATCATTGTTCCCGTGCACCTGTATGAGGTGATAATGTATGTGAGCTCTGGCAGCTGCACCATGTCCGCGATTCTAGGCAACATTATCTAACGTCATGCCTCCGTGTCCTCATTCATAGGGCAGGATTAAGGATAATGCTTACCCCGTATTGTTGGAAGAATTAAATGGGATGATGTAATTAAAGCATTTAGCAGAATGTCTGACCAAGAGTACCTTTCAATAAAGATTGTCTATAATTTTATTATTGCTACTATCATCATCGTCATCATCACTTGGCAGCTTGTCTTTATCCACTTAATAGTTCACGAACAGCTCTACAAATTAGGACACATAGATCTAACTCACTCTTTGATAGCTTCAGAAAGTCCATAGTATGGAATGCATAATTATTCAGTTTTCAACTACTAAGGTCCAAACGTGCTCCTAATGGAAACCAGGGTTTTTTAGCTTCAGCACTATTGGCATTTGGGGTCAGATCATTCTTCGCTGTGGACGACTGTCCTGGGCATTGCACGGATGCTTAGCAGCATCCCTGGACCCTGCTCACTAGTTATACCACCAACCCAAGTTCTAACAACAAAAATTCTTCAGGCTTGCCAAATGCCCCCTAGTTGTAGAGGAGAAAAGGAAAGGAATTGCCCCAATTAAGAACCACTGATCTAAACTCACATGACTAAAATCCATCACAAAGTGTTAGTGACTGTCCATGCATAGCTAAGCTTATTTTCATGGGAAATTTTCCTGAAGCTAGTTACAGGTCGTCATAAAATATTACATTCCCTTTGGGGTCACTCAACTGAAATTTAAGGGCAGAGTTGTGTTGTATGTTCAGTTTAAGATGCACTTTACAAGACTTTGGGGGAAAAAATAGGAGTATTATTCAAGGTATAATGTGAACCCCTCCAACCAAGCCAACCAATGCCAAAACTATTGGAGCAATATTATTCCTGCACCTGGCTCTTGTAAACTTTATCATAACTTTATTAAATAAGGTTAAAATGCAATTTCTATAGAATCCGTGATAGTTAATTTGACACAAATAAGCTTGTTCTACAAATTTCTTCCTAACCAAGGCCAGTCGTAGCCTTGCCGTTGTGTACCAGGTAATCTAGAGAGACCTAGCAAGACAAAGCAAGCAATTCCACAGAGGCCCAGCCCCAAAACTAGGTGAGGACAAAACTCAAAATTCACGTCTTAAAACACCAGCTCAGAGTTTACCTTAGTATACGGTGGGCGAATAGGATCCCATGATTCCATAGCACATTAATTTAGAGTTCTGTTTAGCAAAACTATGTCTGTATCTTTGGGGATGGTTTATCATAATAGTGCTATGCTGATATGGTCACAGAAAATCATATTAAATGAAAAATCCTGTAGAACAGATATGTTCACAAGTCCCTGTCCACATAGCAGTCGAGTCACTTAATGAAAACCCTGCCATGGTTTAGAATTAGTGTTTTTTGCTATCACAGCATTGTTATACTAGAGTCTCGGAGGAATAAAGAAGGTTGGGAAGGAGTGAGTGAGGAAATTGTCAGAACGAGGGGTCAGGATAGAGTAATTCCAAGGCAGCTACCTCAATATGGTACAGAAAAAAAAATGAGATTAAAAAGTTATTTAAAAAAAAGAAAGAAAGAACAGTAACAAAACTAGGACATAGAAGCAGAATGCCTGCTTTATTTAGATGAACTAAATCAAATAAATAACACCACCTCTGTGTTCTATTTAATAGGTTCCATTTAAATATAATTGGAATGAAACACAGCTACTTCCATCTCCCTCAAATTCATTAAAATGAATTTAGTCCTTACTCAAATCAGTCTCGTATCAGGGGAGCCCTATGACCGCAAGCTGATTCTCAAAAATCATGGATAAAATCCCGTTTGGTTCTTTTATATCAGTTCAATTTGTAGTGACTCTTTGGCCATCTTTGGAATAACCATTTGTGTTTTGTCTCCAAAACAAGCAGGAACAACCTCATTTGAAGATCTGCTGCAAAGAACCCGCCTCTACAGTGCAATGAGCTGATTTGTATCCTCCTAAAAATCCATATGTTGAAGCCCTAACCCCAAATGTGATGGTATTAGGAGAGGGGGGTCCTTTTGGAAGTATCATGAAGATGGCACCTCCATGATGAAATTAGTGTCCTTAAAAGAAAAAACCCAGAGCACTCTCTCTCCCTCTCCTTCTCCCCTTCTCCCTCTCCCTCCCTCCCTCCCTCCTCCCTCCCCCTCCCCCGCTCCGTGTGTGTGTGTGTGTGTGTGTGTGTGTGTGTGTGTGTGTGTCTCTCTCTCTCTCTCTCTCTCTCTCTCTCTCTCTCTCTCTCTCTCCATGTGAGGACACAATGAGGAGCCAGCTGTCTAGAAGCCAGAAGAGAGTCCTAACCAGGAATGAAATTGGCCAGCACCTTGATCTGGGACTTCACAGCCCCCAGAATTGTAAGAAATAAATGTCTACTGTTGAACCATGCAGTCTGTGGTATTTTGTTATGGCAGCCTCAGCTAAGACACACAGGTATGCAACACATTTCTCTTTCTGCTCTATGTGTGTTTACACGTAACAGAAATCACCCAGCATGATCCTTGCCCCAAAGAGCTGCACTTCCAATTAACACATAGCCCAAATCCCATGTATACCCTATTCATCTCGAAACCACAACAAAGGCAAATTTTATCTGATTAAAAATAAGATAATTTTAAAGAAAGCTAATAATTTCATTTTAGATGGTGGCAGAGTGGGCTGGTAAAAATAAAGGTTACCCTTGGAAAGAATAATATTGGAAGTTTTAAAGGACACGTAATAGAAGAATAAAACTGCATTTTATTCTTGAATGCTAACCCCAGCTAAGAACTACAAAGAGTGCAGAGATTTTTATCAAATAACATGGCTCCTCCCCAGGAGGCCACCACACACATTTTTAACTTGAGTAGTGAGTTTTCTTTTAGAAAATAAAAAGTTGAGATCAAAAACTGGGAAAATGCTTTTCATTTAAAAAAAAATGTAAAACAAATATTTTAACAAAATACATCCCCTAAGGCATTTCTGAGGTGATGCTAACACTGTATTTTCACAGATCTCTAAAACCATCTGTGATAGTAGCTATACTATTACTTGCTTTCTGGCTCTTGTTGAAAAAAATAAATAGAAAATGCATTATCTGCATTTGCCAAAGCAGGCAGTGACAGAGCTCCTTTACATTTAAACCAAAAAGTACAACTTGATTTATTTTTTTCTATTGGCTTTGTTAAAAGAGCTGAATGTACATATTGTTCTTTCATACTTTGTAATGCACATACATTATCTCACTTAATAGTTCCAACAAGCCAGTGAGTTTAGTAATATTATCATCGCCATTTTTCAGTGAAGTAAGTGGATGGCAGAGAGAGAAAGGAATTTGCCAAATGTTAGTGAACCCAAAGTGGGAACCTAGAGTTGGACAGAACCAACAAGTTCTGTTGGGTGCATCTAGTCCTCCCCACAAAAATGAAGACTTGCCTCCCCTCAACAACACTCAGACATACACATAAGACATAATTTGTTTCAGAGACTGATTATAATTGGTATATTTGAGAAAACATTCACAGATTTGGGGTCTTTAATGACTAATTTTCCCTTTATGGTCTATAGTTCTTCTTTTGATTACTTAGTGACTTGCAAGTTAAATTGAAAATTAAACACTCTTATTGGGGGCCTGTTAGTTTCTCCGAGGGTGACCATACCCACAAGGCCCCTGGTGCACTCCACCGCAACACACTTTTAATTATTAATTCAAACACACACACACACACACACACACACACACACACACACACAAAGCCTTGAAGCCTGCCCTATCTTCTGTATCAATTAAAGAAAGCTTTCTTTTTTGTTGTTTTTTGTTTGTTTGTTTTTCTTTTTGAAATGTTTTTGGAAGCCTTCTTGTGGTCATTTGCCTGCTAAAACTATATTATTCAAGAATTTTTAAAAAATATCTGTCGACTTGAAATGAAAGGGTATTTAGCATTTTTCCAACTCTCTGACTTCAGAGGCTACCTCAAAGACAGGCTCTAAATGAAAACGTCCTATTAAATTGACTAAACCTTGTAGAAATACTCAAGCGAACAAACACGTGGCAGGCTTCACTGGACACGAGCAAAGTCAGTGAGAAACTAAGGTGGTAGTTAAGTGCGTCCATGCAGGAATGGGATCGCTTGGGTTCACTTCTCAGCCCTACTATTTTCACTAATACTGAGAATGTAAGCAAATTATTCAAGCATTCCATGCCTTGTTTTCCTTGTCTGTAAAATGGGCATGGTAATAATATCTCTTTGACTTATTGTGAGAATTAAGTGAGTAAATAGAGGTAAAGTACTTCAAACATCGCCAGACATAGAAAGTGCTATAGAAGTATTAACTGCTACTATTACTATCATAACAATGTAAAAACAAATCTCCCTTTCAGAGGGGAGGAGGCTGGTGATGGGCAAAATAGGCAAAGGGGATTAAGAGGTACAAACTTCCTGTTATAAAATAAGTCACAGGGATGTAACATACAGCATAGGGAATATGGTCAATAATATTGTAATAATTTTGTACAGTGACAGATGGTAACTAGACTTATGGTGGTAATCATTTGTTGTTATATATAAAAATATAGATCGCTATGTTGTACCTCTGAAACTAATATAATATTGTATGTCAACTATAATTCAATAAAAACATTCTCTCTCTTGATCTTTCAAGGACAACAAAATTTTTTAATCACATTTTTATCTTTTTGTTCTTGTTGTAAAGTCAGAGCTCAGCAAACTCTAGCCTGTAGGCCAGATCCAGCCTACTATCTTTGTACAAACAGCAAGCTAAGAATGGCTTTTACGTTTTTAAATGATTGAAAGAAAAAACAAAAATAGAACACTATTTCATGACACATGAAAATTCTATGGAATGCAAGTTTCAGTGTCAGTTTACATAGTGTCCGCGGCTGCTTACACACCACAAAAGAGAACTAAACAGTTAGGACAGAGACTTACTGGCCCCAAAGCCTAAAGCATTTCCTGTCTGGCCCTTACAGAAAAAATGTGCCAATTCATATTACAGTTGACCAGCATGTGTCATTTAAAAGTCAGAGTAATTCAGTGAACTGAAGGAGATGCAGATACGTCCTCAAAGGAAAAATTTGTATTCAGGAAAAAAGATCACAAGATAAAAATTTAACTGTTTATTATTATTCCTGCTGAGGAGTTCAAGAAAAGGTATATAGCAAAGAAGTCCAGTGAAACTATAGGCTATATTTTAATTATAAACTAGATTTTGTGTATTCTGTGAGCTTCGATTATTTATAATAATCAAGAATTACCTGAAGTGACATCATAGATGCTGTTTTTTATTATAAAAATGTTGTATAGTAGCTAAAAGTATATAGACAACTATTCCAAACACCCTATACTACCAGTTTTAATGTTATTTTTTCGCATTTTAATGAATCATATTCTAGTCCTCCTTTTTAAATTTTGAATCTGAAAATTAAAGATTAACCATGAAATAAGTTTACCTAGCCTGCTCACTTTCTCATTCGTCTTCAGGCTTCATCTCATTCCTTTGAGGAGAATCGGTTCTTTCTTTTGTCAATAGGCATAATCCCATAGTTAGTCTTTTAAGTTATCTTTTTACATTTTATTACTAAAATATTCATATTTAGAATTTTCCCATCATGATAATGTTCTTTTGCCCACAGTCTCCCTACTACTGTCTTCGACCTTCCTCATTGATGACCCATAAAATATTTTCTTACAAGTTCGTGAGGCAAAGTTGAAGAACAAAAAATAGAAAGTTCTGTTCATGTATATATAGTTTTTACATCCTTGCTTTAAGTGTTTTTTCATGATTTTAATGGAATTACTTTTTGTCTAAAAGCAGTTTTTCTTTCAAATTCATGCAATGACAGCTTTGGGTATGTCGCGGTTAGGCAAGAGCTAGCATTCTGGAGTTCATTTAAAGGTGAAGGGAGAAAGATCTGCCCCCCTCAGTACTCCCCCACACCCCTGCCACCACCAGCTGTGGCTTCTAACTCCTCCAGGATTGAAGCAAAGGAAGGGAGAAGAGGTAAGAAGATAAGAAAGAAACCACTAGGTACCCATGTGATCTGAACTAGGCACCCATGTTATCTAAGCTAGGCGCCCATGTGATCTAGCTTTGGTTACGGCTGGAGCTTAAAGCTGATTCTGTTTGTGGAACATTTTGAGAGTTTGCTGAACAACATCTCCAAGTCGGAGATCCTTCACCTTTCGCTGCCTTGATGAGACTAAATTATCTTCTTGCTGATAGCTCAGGATTCCTCCTTCAGTCCTGGCATCTACAGGCACACCTCCAACCTCCTTCTGTTTATGTCTCCTTGCTTCTCCCAGAAGCCCTCAGGGCAAGATCTAAAATAACTCCAAGCTGGTACAACTGTCACAAGTGGACTTCATCTGGGCCCCAGCTGACAGGAACTCCTGACCCACCATTAGAGAGAGAGCACATCGTCTCCCAAATAGTGCTGTCCTCAGCTGCCACAGGCCACTGAGTCAACCTCTCACCTGTGGACTTTTTTGTAGGCATACGTTATAAATACACAGGATTCTCGGTGCGAGCTCTGCAAATGAGCCCCTCAAGCCCCCTCTCTTGCCTTGAGAAAGAAGAGTCCCTTCCATATTGGTAGAGGAGAATGTACACAAGATGGATGAAACATGAAACTCAAAGCCTAACTTTTCCCAAACAAATCCTCTTTCCAAATTCCTGATCTTTCTCTCAGACATCACGACCTCTCTTACAACCTAAACCAGGTGGCCAGCTAAGGGTCACAGAACAGGATTTTGCCTCCCTCCTTTGCAAGTCCTGATCAGAAGGCCCAGTTTCTCATTTTGGAATATGGGAGTAGTCAAGACTTATTACCTTGGATTCTCAACTAAAACTGAGACAGGAAAGAGTCCCAGGGAAAGATACACTATTCATCCCACACATTTAAATTTACCTTGGTTTTTTTTTTTATCTCAATAACAAATAGCTCAAAAAAGAGTATTTCCTCATGATCTTTAGTTTATCAGCATTTAAGACCCTCAATACAGAAAATAAATTATATGCTAAGCTACTTAAGCATGTTCTTAAAACAAGCCAACAGAACAAACACCCTTAATGCGTGGCTAAAATCTGGGACTGTGATGAAATCTTAATCTCATTTCTCTTTTCAGTCTCTGGACTCTGGCCTTTACTTTGATCCACCCTGCATAAAGCTATTGGCAAATGTATGCCTGATTTTGATCTTGTAAACTGTATATAAATTCACACACCCTCACATTTGCCCTGTAAATGATGACGCAGCAATGACTCAGCAGTTTGAAGCCCTCACAACAACTACCTCACCTCTTTATATGGGGCTTCACCCAAAATCCTCCCCTGGGAAGTTTCCTCAATGATTGAGGGGTCAGTAGGCACACGGGAATCTGCTTTCCCCAAATGCTGGCAGGCATCACCCAAGGAGAATCTCAAATATGAGGGGAAAGGAAAATTTTTAAAAAGAAGGTTTTTTTAATAAAAAAAAAAATACATGTGGGGCACAGTTCAGCAACATCGGATACCAGGATAAGCATAGAAGAGAAAGGTTGACAATTGGCATAAGGAGACAAGTCACACTGGGAACTTACTTTATCTCTCTGGGCCACATCCTGATGATCTCTAGATGCAGGGATGGGAAAAAAATGATTTCTAAAATTCTGGGATCCTAATGAGTGCTGAGATGACTATATCTCCCTTATGTTGATTTTTCTCTGAGCACCAATTTAACTAGATTCGTCAAGGTACCTATAAGAAAGAAATATTCCATGATTCCCTATAACAGGGATGGGAAAATTATGGGCCATCAGCCAAATCTGGACTGCTGTCTATTTTTGTGAACTAAGAATGATTTTGTTTTAAAATGGTTGAAAAGAATATATATATATACATATATATACACACACACACACACACACACATACATACATATATACCTTTCATGACACGTGAAAATTATATGAAATTCAAGGTTCAGTTTCTATAAATACAGTTTTGTTGGATCCTAGCCACACTCATTTGTATTGTCTCTGGCTAATTTTACGCCACAAGACAAAGTGTAGTAGTTGCAACAGAGGCCGCGTGGCGCTTAAAGCCTAGAATATTTATTCTAGCCCTTTACAGAAAACGTTTGTCAACACTGCTCTGTAATCATTAAGAAGGCATAGACAAGGCTACATCAGTAGGAAGAGGTAGTCTATGTCCCAATTTACTCCCTAAAACCATAGTAGATATCTCTAAATTAGCATTGGCACCCTGCCTTCTACACAAAATGAAAGCACCCCCAGGGGGTCTCTTTGGTACTTCGGAAAAATAAATGAATTGGGGAGAGGAGATGGAAGAGGAAAAAAAAGATCAAGGGATGTGCCTTAGTCATTTCTCACATACAAATGATCTAAAAACTGAACCTCTTTGGACTCCTGGTGAACCAAAGGAATTGAGCCAGAGAATCTGTGCTTCATTCTAACCAAACCAGTCTAAACTCGTTTTGCCTCTCTATTTTTATTCTCTTTGAGGTCTTGGATTTTTTAAACTTTACTGTTATTCTCTTTCTGGTCACTAAGAAAATAGATTAGGATTTGGCCTTAGGATGTTTAGAAACATCACAGACTTTTGTACTAGAGACGTGAAACCTTTAAAGGACGTTTTCTTTTTATCTACAAATACCTACTTCCAAAGATTTGTCTAGAACATGTAAGACAACAAGAAATTCATATTTGTGGGTTGACTAACCACCCATAATTATCATTAGAATATAAGCTTCCCAATGAAACTGCGAATTCCCTTAATTAAGTAGATAATTCTTCGAGGGCAGAATGCATACCAGTTTCGCTCTCCTCAAAGAGCCTAGGACCTAGTAAGATGCCATCATAAACCCTGGTAGAATATATATATTTTTATTTATTCAGAGTTTACTTTTTCACTTCATATTGCAAATGTGTGTTAATTCATAAGGATTCTGAATATTTTGATACATTTGAATATGGTAATACTCATTTAAATAAGTATTTGCATGCACACATTTCTATACTATACATAAAGAATTCTGCATACACAAAGGAACTACAATAGACATATCACCTCTTCCTAAAAACCAATCCACAGATTTGGGCACATGGACCAAAATAATATCCATTCACTAAGTGAGAATATGTTCTGTAAATGAGCTCTGTGAAAATAGTTCCTCAAAATGATAAATAAATCTAATCCATTTGTATATATGCATGAAGCAAACAGTCAATTCCTAGAAAAGCAATACAGACAGTTTCTGGGTGAACATTTGGATAACCTTCCACTAGAAGTCATTATTTTCCCTCTTGAATCCATGAATATTTATAGAATTTCTCTCATCACAGCATGAATTCACAGGCAATTACAGCAGGGTTGTCGAGAAGAGGCATTAGCAGAGCCTATCGCAATAAGAATTTGGAGGAAATTTGTACCATCAGCATTTTACAGAATGTGCAATTCGCCACTGAGAGCATAAAGTGTTAGACTGATAGAAACACATGGCTATAGGTCCCTGTACTTCAGAGACTTAATTTGGGACATGTCTGTTATCTGACACAAAGTCTCAGTCTCAAGTTCAAAGACAACTTTCTCTTATTGTTAAAAAAGAGGTACTAAGCCACACTGATTCTACTAAGCTTTGTCGTCAATGACCTACGCCCCAGAACAAGGGCACTATTCAGGGTTCTTGGTTCATGGAATGAAGACCAACTCTGATTACTTAAAGGGAGGTTAGAATCACTACCAAAATCATGATGATGGAAAACTACGTAGGACCCTATTGCAGCCCATTATGCTGGTATCATTTCTGGCCTCACTGACTGCTACTAGATTTAGAAGTCATTGCCACTCCTCCAAGAGGAGTTCTAGAATGCCCTACCTCTTCTTTGTACCATGGCCCCAGAGTCGAAGTCCAAGGTAGGAATAGCTTTGGTCAAATACCCACTCCCTAGGGAATGGGAGAAGAATGTCTAGAAACAAACTTTCTTAATGAGAATCGGGTCCTGCTTCCACTAACCTTAAGCTTTCTTCAAAATAGGGACGGTTTTCAGATGGGAGACTGATGTCTCTTTTGGATGTGCCTTCTCTTTCTCAAGGAATTGCAGGACGAACACAGATATCATTATTATGCAAGTGAGAAGATAAATTATAGTACATATGAAATATTATAATTCTAGGAACTATACACTATAACTGTCCCAGGGTCATTCCCATCTTATAGAGAAATAACATCGTGCTTCACTTCTGCGTGAGATTCTAGTCCTTTCAGAATTGAACCAAGGAGGAGGAAGTTGAGGTCAATATAAGCTCCTCACATCCTTTCCACTCGCCGGGAGGTAGGCCCGCCGGTTCCACTGAGCTGTGGCATTCAGGTAGTTTAGGACGACAATGGAGGACAGCAAAAGGTTAGGTCCTAGTGAAAGGAAAAAAGCCTAAATGTCCACATTCGCCCTAAAATGAAGTTTATGAAGGGAAGTGTGTGGAATTTTCAGCTTCAATTCCATGGCGAGAGGGAAGAGATGCAGAGCCAGAGTGTCCCTATCTAATAAGAAATTGTAGGCGTTTATAGCAGCATTATTTTCGGCTCAGCTCCTAACCAGTCCAGATATGGAAAGCTAATCAACACCACCGGTACGTGAGGTGAACACACTGACTTTGCCTTGGGTTTACAAAGCCCCTCACATGAGGGACCCTCACGGTCCCAAGGTTCATCAAAATCAAGAGCCATCGGTTTCTAATAGCTTCTCTTCCATAATTGAAGAGAAACTCAGACTGTATTTCTAAAATTCATTGGAAAAGGAATGTTTTATTCACTGAATTACTCACTTGGGTCATAAAGTCCTAACAACCAATGCCGATAGATAATAAGAGGAACAATTTTTGTTTTTCCGTAAAAATGGGGGAGGGGTTGGGGGGAGCTCCACTTTAAATACATTCATTGACAGAATGTACACTGCAGTATGGTAAGTGCTTCCACTATATTATTAAAAAATATTATCTAAACTACTCATACTCAATGGTTGTCAGATCCAAGAGGAGGTGGTCCTTGCTGCTGAGAAAAGTAACAAGTATCCAATCTTCTTAACAGAAGCTGGTAACCTAGTACCAAAGGGCTGAGCATTGGCCAGGATCAGGTCACATTTTACCTGCTTTGCTCTCCAGTCTCCTATGATCAGGGCTCAGACACCCAGGGTTTTGTGGTATGCTAGGCTGATGAACTGACACCAGACGAGACCACTTCCATTCAGCCCAGTGGGGGCGATGAGGATGGGCACCCCACCCCAGAAGCCAAGCACACCCAGGCAACTCTTCTAAGGCTTGGTAAAGGCATCCTGTAATTAGGCATTAACATCTAATAAGTAATAAGTGAATACCATTGTAAAGCACTTTGCAAATGGAGGAGACTCTATGAGTACCTGTCATTATTTTAATGGTGCTCTAGGTAATCACGATGTTCGAAGAGCAGTTTAGACTTAGGCAGCCTCAGCAGAGAAACCACTAGGGTCCAAAGGGCTAAGCACGAAGTGTTGCAAATGTCTGCCCTGGCTGGAAGGCTGCCCAGGAAAGACAGCAAACCTACAGAGCCCTTGAGATGATTTCTGAGAGTTCCACTCAAGATGCAAACACTGACAGGGAAAATGATTCCATTTCCCTAACGACTCTTTGGAGCGGCAATCTCATTTGTAGGTTACAAAAGTGGCCCCCTTCAGAGACCCTAGAAGAAGAAGAAACTAAGAAAATATTTAAATGATACCAGAGGCTAAGCCACCTCTGCTTGCCACCTTTGTAACCATAATTACTATGAATAAGAAGACTTCAAGAAGGTCAAATGGTAGATGCTGTTCGCTAGCACAATTTCAAAAGGATTTCCAAGTCTTTTAAAATCTGGCTTTTTGAATAAATTATTTTTCCTTGAAGTTATTATGGCATTTTGCAGAGACTTGGATTTTTATTTTATTTTGTATCCTATTTATTTCCTCTTATGTGAAAATTTTCATTGTAGCCTTTATCCAATCCAGCAGCTTCGCTCATTTCTCCATTCTGTGAAAGTCTACGGTGCTGAAAGTGGGAACTGCACAGGTTATATTTTGTGTCACTACATTCTCCAATTTTTTATGTATCTTTAAATTTTTCTTTGTCTTTTTTTTCTTCTTTATATTACAATTTTTATCTCCATGATAAACCTTTAGGGACCAAGGACAATGTTCAGGACACTGATTTGGGTCTCATCTGTAAATAACAGGGTCATACTCATTGTAGATCTGTTCCTTACATGATGAAATTTTTCTAACATAGGATCTTCTCCTTGGACATTTCTAATCGCAATGTTCAGAACATTTCAAATAATTTTATACATTTTTTAAGGCATCCGTTAAGTGAAGTTCAGCTTGCCCACTTCATAATACAGGGTCATCATTTATTTCATCAACATCTCAGGAAAGAACAGTGCTGGAAGACAAACCAAGTCTACTCAAAACATTCCTAAGTTCTTATTTGCTTCAATTTCATTGAATTTTCTATTTCCCTACAAAAGCAATATAAAGTCAATGATCCCAAACAAACAACATAGAGACATTGAAGAAAAACGGAGGGCCTCATTCCCCCTTTCCCAGATAATCGGTACTAACATTCTGAAACATTCTTGTATGCTTTTCTTTTGATGCTCGACACATCAAAAATGTTTATATACATATAGTGCTCTATGTTTTGTTTATTTGGGGGTTTGGATTTTTCATTTTGTTTGCAAAATGAGATCATAGTATACATATTACTTTGTAACTTGCTCAGCAATGTGTAAGGGACACTCCTCTAGATCACTCTGTCAGTCATTCTTCTTGCGTCATATACCCTTACTTCAGTGTACTAACTGTTTTTTTCAACTTTTTCTACTGTTAAACATTCAAGTTTTCTCACTTCATTTGTCGGACCTCAGTTTTCACTCCGAGCTTCTCTCCAACTCTAAAATTCGGAATTCCTCTAAAATAAATCCAGTTCTTTTTAAAAAAAATTAAACTATTTTCTGGATCCAATTAATAAATATTTATTTAATGGAAGGTCCTAAAACTACTTTGGATTTGAACTTTAATACGTGGCATTCTGAGAAGTTTCAGAATGTTCTCAAATCAGTCTTATAACAGGAAATGTTCATGCTTTTATAATTTCTTTAACATAATGAAAATAATAGGTCGAACATTCTGGCACATCTCTATTACTATGACACAGAAATTCAGTTGTCAATACATATAGTTACACAAACATTTTCTACCAGGTGTTGTTCTGGGGAACACCGTCCTAGGGGATGCTAATAGTGATCAAATAAGCTTTAAATTAAATACACAATCTTTTTAATTCCTTTTTTGTATGTGAAGGTGATCACTTCCTAAACTCTTCCCTCTGCTTTAAGCAACTGAAAAACCTCTTCAGTCTGGTCAGAACCTCCTAGTGCAAGCCCTGTAGTACCACGCATGCAGAGTCACAGGGCAAATAAGGCAGCACCCCAGCATTCATTCACTCCCTGCTCCCCATTATCCCATGCGCATTTTTTTCTTGATAAAACATGAAGCCATCAGCCAAGTCAGAGGTAAAAACATCATCTCCCTCACTTATTCCGCGCCCTCAATCTTTTCTAGTCTTAAAGCTGAAATGCAAGTGATCTGTATTCACTTTTTACTGTTTATTATTCATATTAAACTAACAGATAATACAGGGGAAAGTGGCTTCGTTTTAACTTAGAAATCAGAACGCACCTGAAACACAAGCATGTGGACATTCAATTCACACCTCAAGCAACAGAGAAAAATGAGGCTTGGTCTTTACACAACCACGTCTAGGAAAGTGAAGACAGACCCTGGGAATTCAAAATGGCCTGAGTCCTTTTCACAAAGCCCAGCCCAAACTCTCCCACCCACCTAGCCATTTGCACTTGCAATTCAATTCTTACTTTCACAGTGCATCAGAGGAATTCACAGAAATGATCATTCACAAGAATTATTTTTTTCTAACTGGGAAGAATCCAAGACATTTGTCTTGAATATGTCAGCAACTCTTTTGAAAAGGCTAACTCTACTAGAACAAAAGGCCACATTCTCAAAGATGAGGGCCAGAGCCAAACACAAGCGCAGCTCTTCTCTGAAACGAGAATTCCTGTGTTTTCCAGAACAAGGCTTCTCAGGCAGACCTGACGACCTGTGTCAGAATTACCTTGGCCTTGACTTTTTAAAAAAATATCTGACCCAGACCTGACCTACATCATCAGACAACAAAGGTGGGTGCCCTGGAGCCTGCCCTTTTTACCATACCACCAAGGGACTCCAATAGACACAAAAATTTAAAACCACAGGATAGCGATTCTTTAAGTGTGGTCCCCAGACCAGCAGCGTCCAAAGCATCTGGATCTTGGTAGAGAATGAAAATTTTCTGCCCCACCACAGACCTACGAAATCAGGAATTCTGGCAGGAGGTTCCATCTAATGAGCCAACCAGGTGATACAGGAGCAGGCCAGAGTTCAAGAACCACTGCCACAGCATGCTTTTGTGGAGCTCAGTCCAGAAAATCCTGGAATGGCCCATGAGAACACAAGAATTTAAAGAAGGAAGCCATCACTCAAAGCTGGGACGTGTAGATCCTTAAAGGAGGAGCTCATGTTTAGGACAGGGCGTTTAAATTACGGATTACTTAGTGAAAAAGAAGAAAGGGCACTTAAGACAGAGAGAAGAATGTGAAAATTATAATAGGCAGAAATACGCATCTGTCTGTGGTCAACAATCAGGTCAGTAACACAAAGTGTTCTTGCCATTTTTGAGTGATAGAAATTATAGTTGAACAGGTGTGCTAAGCTTGGGATCTGGGAGAACCTAAAAGAAACAGTAAGGAGTAGGGGACCATCTTGTTTAGGCGTTGAGGAAGCTCTAAAGGATAATGGATATTGAGCTGAGGAATAATGAGATTCAAGATTGTGTTTAGAAATGTGATTATGCATTGGTGCATATAGGGGAACACAGTGGAGAGCGTAATAAGTCGGCAATTAAATTAAAAGCCTTGCATTATTCCATAAATAAGTGATAAGGTCTGGATTAGGGTGACAGCTTTGAGAAGCAAAGTTACCAAATAGATACAGAAGACTTAAAGAAATTAAAATGAGCTGTATTTGGTGTTTGGATGGGGCAGGGGGAGAGTGAAAGAGAAGCAGGAAAAAGAGAGGGAGAAGGAACAAAGCAAAATAGCCAAAAGTGATAACTCAGCTTTAGGGCAAAGAAACTAGGAGCATTTAAGACATGGGAGATTCTGAAGGGTGTATGGGGGTGGGGGGGAGATAAAGATGGAACCGTCTCATTATCTCACAATCATATCCATTCTTTTGATCACTTTCAGTTCTCAGGGCAAATCCGTCTGCTGCGAAGGAGACAGATAATAATTCTACAAGATACATAGCAACTGGATACCAAGGCCCCTCTGGCTTACAAAGAGAGAAAGTCAAAAATTACAAAAAAAAAAAAAAAAGTTTTTGTTTCTTCATATTACATATGAAGAGCAACTTCCAGCCTTAAAATATTCAAGGAAGTTCCTCTAGGAAACTTGGATGCTGACTTTCATTTAGGCTAGCTGAAGCCACCCCAATTAACTTGTATGTGCACTTGACCTAAAGTACCTGAAATCCGACAACAGAAAATGATTCTTTACCTTTGTCTTTTCATGAAAACATATCAGTTAAGAAAGTCAAGTAAGCATCTGAAGCCGTTTTTTGTTTCGTTCTTCTTGTAATGTCATCAATTATATTTGCTAAAACACATAAAGAATGTTAGGGCGTTTAAAACCTACACAGTGCCAGCATCCTTGCTCAATTTTTCCTCTACTGGCAACCACTGAAAGTGATGCTTACAATCCTGGGTGTGCTGCCGGATGGCAGAATGATTAAAGAGTAAGGAGGCATTAAAGGTCCCTTTCTGGTTCAGGATTTGGAGATGGCCCGGCTCCAGGCAGAGCTGACTCAGAGACTCCCCAGGAGGGTCAGGTCCAGGACATGGGACGTGGTATTCAGGCAGAGAACCAGCAACCTACACCTGGATCGGGGGCAGAGGTGCTGCCACGAAAAAGCTCCCAATGGCCAAAGCTGGAACAATCTGAGTAACGAAATAAAAAATGGAGTACTGGATTATATAAATAAGCACATATAAAATAATGTAGTATTGGATGATATATTTTTCAAAATATCCGTAGCCTATCCTGGTTCTATCAGTCTCGCATGGCGCCATAACAATGACAAAATGGTGGCCTAAAGCAACAGATATTTATTCTCTCGTTCTAAAGTCCCAGTCGAAATCAAGCTGTCGGCAGGGTGTGCTCCACATGGGGAATCTATCAAAGAATCTAATCTTTGCCTCTTTTTGTTTTGGGGGGCTTCAGAAAGTCCTTGGCTTGTGGCTGGATCACTCCAACCTCTCCCTCCATCTTCTGAGGGCCTTATTCTCTTTGACACTTGTCATTAGATTTAGGGCTCACCCAGATAACCCGGGATGATCTCATCTCAAGACCCTTATTTCATTACATCCTCGAAGACCCTTTTTCCTAATGAGGTCACACTCACAGATTGCAGGGGCTAGGATGTGGGCATACCTTTTGTGGGGGCCACCAATCTACTACACTGCTATAAATAAATGGTTGGCTATGTAGGTAAATAAATAGGGGATAACAGAGAACTCACCCATGCAAAAAATATTCTGAATAATATATGTAAATACTCCCCACTCAAGGAGATGAAGCATACCTCCCGTCTCCCTAAGTGTGGGCTGCACAGAGCGAATTTCTTCCCGGGAGGACAGCATGCAAAGTGGCAGGGAGAGGGTCACTTTACTGTAGAGAAACCTGACAATGCTCTAGCTCAGCCAGCTGGTCAGGTCGCCATCAAAAGCGATGGTCACGTTAATAGCATGTGCTTCTGATCTCACAAGCCCAGCCTAGCCATGAGAACAGCATCAGACACACTTAAATTAAAAGACGTTCTACAAAATACTGACCAGTACTCCTCAGATTTGTCAATGCCATCAAAACTAAGAAAAACCTGTGAACCTGCTATCGTCTAAAGAACCTGAGGAGATGTGACAACTCAGTGGAATGTGGGATCCTGGAACAGAAAGAGGACAGCAGTAAACGAGAAGGCATTCTGCATAAGTAAGGACATTCGCAAATAATAACGTATCCACGTTGGTTTATGAGTTGTGACAAATGTACGATACTAATAGAAGATACGGATAATGGGTGTGGGGTGCCAGGGAACTCCCTGCACTGTATTTGCAAATTTCTGTTAATCTGACACTATTCTAAACTCAAAAGGTTAGTTTTAAATGTATATATTACTGCGTTCCTGTGACAAAGGGTTGAGGGCCCAGTCCAGGGTTCCTCAGCCTCAGCACTAATGACATTTTGTTGACAAAACTGTGCATTGTGGGATGATAAACGGTGTCTCTACCCATTATATTCTAGTAGACCCCGCCCCCACTCCATCTCATCCTGGACAACCACAATGTCTCTTGATAAGTGAAATACTAATCATTATTATAATATATCATAATATTTACTTTATTTTATCACAATTTCTTATCATTATTTTATAATTCTATCTCTGACTCTGCGAAAGATTAATAATGTGTTACATTAAATACAAGGAGCCCTTGAATTAAAACTCAGCCCCTCAAACCCTAAACAGTGGATACGACTCAAGAAAGCAATGCAGGGTGTGGACAGTTTGCCCTGAATGTCTTCATCGATGACCTCAGCTGAGTAACCAGCTTATTGAACAGCTAACTTTTGATAAGATTCAGTCGGGAATAGGCTTGATTTTCCTCCGGTCACTTACTTCCAACATGCCTTGTCTGAGCTCCGCTTCCATTTCTTGATGGCTCCTCGAACAGTTAATGGAGCTTTTTGGTCAGTGCCAGCAGTAAGAAGAGCGTTCTCACACAATGATGGCAGCAGACCTGACTCATAATCTAATGGACGCTCCCAGCTCAGGTCTATTCCGTAGGGCAAGCCTGGTCCTTACTTGAGGCTATACAGTGTCCACACTCCTCTTTCTCTCAGCTTATCTGGCTGCCTTTTCTTCCAGGGTCAGGCAGGCAGGAACAGGATCAGAGAAAAAGAGACACAAGTCCCGTATCGAGGGTGCTCGTGAGTTTCCTGTTGGGCAGAGGTCCACATGATGGCTCTTGCTTAGGGCACATAGAAAGGTTTTCAAAAGCCTGCAGGGAACTCTGCGCTGGGGGGCAATCTGCTCTCCATGCCCACAGCCCCGTATTCCTGGCCTGGTGGTGCCTCCACACAGCTCCTACTGCTGGAACCTCCGGACCGTCACAGGCCACCTTCGTAGCTCCCTCGTCCTTACTTGGCACGCAGTGGGGAACACTACTTCGCTGCCTAAGGCCCTCAACTACACCCACATCTCACTCCTTCCGTGAACCTCCTCCTCTATCAACCCTCCCCTCAAACGAAGTCTCTCGAAAATTCCCAGTCTCCTCTTTACATGGGTGTGGGGAGTAACAGAACAATCTGTTATATTTAGGTAGAATTCTAGAATGGGGATCAGCCACTTTCTAGGATCCTCTTTAAAATATCACAACATTCCAAAACTGTCTCCCGATGGTGTCCTCTCCACCACCATGACAGCCAGGAGGAGTCAGGCCAGCACTAACTTGGAGCTGTTTGTGCTCGGAGCCTCCTGCCTTCTCTCTGAGAGCCCCAGAGATCCTGCATGGCTCATCTCTACATCCTGGCATCTAGAGCCTTCAGCGCAGCATCAAGAGACCAGAATACGTTCCAAATTACATAGATCCTACATATTAAACAATAATAAAAAGGATGTTCTAAGACATAAGGAACAGTAGATTATCACAACTAAAGGATGATAGAGGACTACAACATTATCCAGCCAGGAGCAAATTTAGAAGGAAATATTACCAGGCAGCCTTGACTCCATTCCTTGGGGAGAAGGGTTAAAGGGAATCAGAACAGCTCACGAACTTCCTGACAGAGATTCTTAGATTCACTCAATTCTAAGAGACCAGTAGTTTGAGATACAACCAAAAAAAAAAAAAAGGGCAAGTAAAGAGATATCAAAACTTGAAACATTTGCATCAACAGTAAGGTGTTTCTGATTTTAGAAATATTAAAATATGAAGAGAAAAAGAGGAGAAAGATGGAATAATCGAACAGCTCTTAGACGAAGAAAAAACCTTGAAAAGTCCTTTAGCTGACCCCATGTGTTCAGGCCGGCCCCTACACTCCCATTCAAATCAGAGAAAGTCTAGGTAATTTTAAAGATTAAGCACTTTTCATTTTCAATGGCATTCCCTCAGTGGGAGTGAATTAAAATTTGCCTCTGATATAAATAAGGGAAGGAAAAAGTGCACACAATTTGCATACCAAAAATTGGAATACTAATGAAGATAAATCACTCTCCTCAGTAGAATGTCTACCATTAAAATCCTGCCTTTTCTCTGCTTTTCACTTGGCTTAGAGAAAAAAATAAAAAAAATGAGCAAAATTTTCATTTAGAAGGTATTCTGTCTTTGCAAATTTTAGGCATAAATTTCAGTAGATACATTTATCTTTTTAAATGTAATGTGCAAACACACTAGGTTTCTTATGCTTAAAACCAGCTCTTACAAGAATTAGAAATTAGGACTGCCCAATTACCAAAAAAAAGTCTGCTTTAGGATTAATAAATCATCACTGAAAATTCATTGTACCAGACAATGTGGCATAATGGCAAAGCTGGCTTTGGGGTCAGTGGGAACTAGGTTTGAAATTGTGTTTCATAACTTACTTGGGTATGCCATTTCTTCTCTGTTTCTGAGCTTCTGTTTATAAATTGTTTATAAATTCTCAAGTTATAAAATGATGCAAATAACTCTCACATATTAAATTCAGGATTAAATGAGATAATATGTGTTAAGTACTTTACAGAATATCAAGCATTTGGTAGATTTTTAATCTATCCCATCCTCTCTGTCCTTTAAAAAAATGGAGAGAGACTTTCAAAGTAAATGTTAATTTTAAAGTGAATGGCATTGGTCTGAATTAAGCTGCTTTAGACTACAACTTCCATGGGAAATGAAAGTAACAAACACATGGTGTTTACTTTATGCCAGGCACCTTACACGGTGTAAGAATGAACACAGAGACTATGGCACAGTTCTAGATCATGAAGATTTACCATCTAGTGGAAATAGAAGCACAGCAAAGCCTCGCTACACATCGTGACTCTACTAAAGGCAAATACACAGTGCAGGGAGGGGCTGAGCATGGGGTGCCCTCAAAGCAGTGGCTGACCACCGAGGAGCACAAATGCAGGCTCCACAGAGATGGAGGGACTGGTGCGTAGAGAGCTGTCAATAAGGCAGGAGTGGAGTCAATGAGAGTTGGATGCCACAATGTTCAGAGCAAAGGGGAATCCACTGTCAACAGGCCCATCAACCAAGGGACCCAGGGAGACGATCACATGTTCTACCAGCATATCCACTGGAGAATCAAAAGGTCCAGAATGGTTGGCCTCCTTCAAGTTGGTTCGCCTGGGGATCTCTTTCAAGTTTTCAAATCAACTTCCTGCCCTGCTGGCCTTCCTTTTCCTCTGTCTCCAGATTCTACTTCCTGCAGCCCCTGTGCTTTGAGCTGTGGTCTGTGGTTCTCTGTAGTATGGAGCTCTGCTTCCTGATGCCTCTTCCCAAGACCACTCTCCCAAGAGAAGCCTTGGAAACTCCTATGGGATCTAAGTTTAGAAAAGCAATTTCTTTTGGGGAAGATCCTCGGACAATTACACTGAATCAGTGGCTTACCTTTTGAGACTTGATGATGTTGCTACCAGAGCCACAATAAGCCCCAAGGCCATCACGAAAGAGAGTCTAGATTAAATTCAGGGTCAAATGCAAAAGAACATGGACATTGGGAGGAAAAGGGCCCAAGGCGTGCAGCCTCTTATTCACCATGGAAGAGAACAAACGTCTGGAGGTGAAGCCATTGACTTAAAAGAAGAGTAGGAACTCTAGAAGGTAATATGCAAAAGAGAATGCCAGAAAGAGCCTGAGATTCAGGAAGCCCGGACCTCCCTCTGAGCCGCCTTGTTCTTGCCCTGACACTTCTCTGCCTGCTTTGATTTTTTCTTATGCCACAGATTCATACTTGGCACAGTAACGAACAGACTCTGTGGCCTGGCACAATTTCCCACGTGATATTCACCTCTAATGGAGACTGATTTATGTATAAGTTGCCTTGGCATAACAGGTGACACCTTGTGACTTGGCTGTCCTTCATCATCAATAGGAGCCCTGACTAAGACCTGGAACACTTCCTTCCTGCCTGTCTGGTGGCTCTGCACCTGTGCTCTGCAGTGCCTGCTTGCTCACCCCTGGACTTGCTGGCAGAAGCTGAGGCAGCTGATAGTTAGCGCTCACCTCCCCACAGCTGCAGCTCCAAGGTCTCACCTCCACGATGCAGAGGGAGAAAGGAAAGACATGGGTACCTCCAGCGTCACATCTGACGTAAACAGGCGCAAGGTGCTAAATCAGGCAGGGCCCTTGCTGGGGGACTTCTGTTCCAGAACCATCCCCAAGCTGTCATGACCTTTAGATCTCATTTGGCCAATGTTCTAAAGCTACATGACTTTGGGATAAACTCTTGCCCAAGGTTGGGTCAGTAGTTGTGACTGGATACTCTCGAGTGAAATAATTGGGGTGGAGAGGGGAGGATTTTAAGTCTAAGACCTCCCGGGAAAATATTTTGAGACTAACTAAAAATAATTTAACTTAAATACAGGTGGGGTTCTTAGGGCAAAGCACATCTCTTCTGACTGCACAGATTAGAAAATTTCATTCAAAAAAAAAAAACTGATGCCAAAACTCCAGTTTGCAAGCATTTGGCTTTCCTCTGGGTTTTTTTTTTTTTTTTTTTTTGCAGGAAATATAAATGGTAACACATTCCAAAGAGCTTCCCTCAACAGCACAAGCCAAAGTGCTTACACAGCACACTCTGGATGTTCTGAGCCCACCCTCAATAACTGGGGCCTTCTCATGACATGAATAATTTATCTCAAGTGTAAAATTAAAAGCTTCTCCTCTTAAGAGTTTAAAAATAATACTGTGAGAGCCTCTTATAAATTGACTAAGTTGCTCTTTGGTTTTTAAAATGCAAGAAAAATAAGCATATATAAAGTGAAGAGTGTATCTCTGTAATCTTGTACTAACCTAGTTACCTTATTTCATTATCTGTAGCCTACTAATTGCAGGTGTCGGAAACAGTAAGAGCTAGTGCTTATGTAGTACTTACAATGCGCCCATTACTGTTTTAAGTGCCTTTATGAACACATCTAATCCCCAAAACTATTTCAGGATAGGCATTATGATTATCATCCCCTGTTTAAAGATGAAGCAAGGGCACAGAGAGGTTAAGTGGCTTGCCCAAGGTCGTACAGCTTGTCTAGTGAGAGACTGAACCTGGATTCCCAGCCAGACATTCTAGGCTTAGTGCTCTTACCCTCTACACTGTTACGTTTCTTCAAACGTGTCACACGGATGTAAAAGTTAAATTTGATCAACAGAGTTGGGAAAACAGTTTTGTTATTGTGCTAATTTAGGGGATGTTCGGAGAGTCTTTATGCAACATTGGATAATTATCTGATTGCTTGGGTTGAAAAGGACCTTAGAGAGCATCTAATTTAACCCCTTTCTGTTTTTTTAACAAGGAGACTGAGACTCGGAATGTCAAAAAGATTTCCTTGAAAATTAAGATTTGGGTCTTTTCCTCCTTGTCATTGTGATGAGAGTCCCAGGAAACAGGCACCTGGATTTAGGTCCCAAATACCATTAATTAACCTTGGGTTAATTCTAAGCAGCCTCTCTTAGTTCTAAAATGAAAAGTTTAAAATAGATGTATCCTTGGGTATCTCTAGGTTGTACCTTCTGGGATTTTAAATTGAGTGACTTGCCCAGGGTCAAATAGTTCTATAAACAAAGGAAAGAAGAAGAGGGGTGAAGAAGTCTAGTTTCACTTCTAAGAGGAGTCTGGAAGAGTGAGGCTACATCCCCTTGAGTGGAAACAGAATTCTCCATGTTTCTTCTGTCAGCTCTAGGGACTGGTCTGAAAGCAGCAAAAGAAGAAATTAGAACTTCGAAACCTTCTTCTGATCTTCAGCTGAGTTAAAGCAGGACCTAGGAAGGATGATCCACTATAGACTGGAGCTCAGGAACAAGCCCCAAATTATGCAAAGGAAGCTTAGGAGCCAAGCCAGACCTGGTATACTGAATTACTGTGTGCAGTAAAGTTCAGAGGAATTTGATTTCATGGGGGAACTTGAGGGTTGGGAGAAGGAAGGAAGATGGCCAACAACATGTACGCATGACTAAAGAACTTGTAACAGCCTGTCATCTGTTCTTTTGTGACTATGAAAAATAAATACCTTCTCCCCAAATATACACCTCTCCCCCCCAAAAAAAAAAAAACTTCAGCAAAGTCTATTACACTAATGCCGTATGTGAGGTTTTGGTGAATATATAAAAGCAAGGTCAAGTTCCACATCTGGTTTAGAGGTGAGCAGAAAGAGAATAACAACAGAAGGAAAACAGAGTTATTTTATAATCTGTGAGTTTAATCTCAGCCAAAGGTCACGTCTGAATGACAGTGACATTTTCAAACATCTAGGAGGACATTGGACCTCCAGAATATCGGCTCAACCCCAATATAATGTTTCCTAACTTCCAAGTACAGAGTGAGTCTTAGGTGATATCTGGGTTACAAACGGAACAGTTCAATAGCAGGACAAAAACTCGTCAATCTAGAATCATATGGAGAAAATATTATTTCTGAACCCCAGCATTATTGACGTTTGAGCAGGATCATTCCTTGTTGTGGGGAGCTGTCCTGCACACTGTATGAGGTTACAGCAGTATCCCTGGCCTCCACCCATTGGATAGCATAGCATAGCCCCAATTGTGACAACCAAAAATGTCTACAGATATTGCCAAACATCAGCTGGGGGCAAATTGTCCCCCAGTTGAGGACCACTGGAGAAGCAATTAGAGCATCATCTAAACTCAGAGGTGAGGCACTAACACACACACACACACACACAACACACACACATGTACATGCACACACATCAAAACCAACACCTCACTCACATATCACTTTAAAGTACTTCATTCACGTAAATCAAGCTGAGGAAATCCAGAGATCATTTGAGATTCAGAGCATCAGCACTGATTATTTGCGCAAGTATTTTCATAAGCACCTTTCAGGTGCCCATTGTTTTCTGAAATTTTATTTTTTAAATGCCCATCATTTCTCCCTCCTATGGCTGTCAGCTTTCCTTCTCCAGTTAAAATTTAGCAAAGAATTATTATTTCCCTTTTTCTCTTTCTACGTTTCCAAGTTTAATCAGCCTGATTACCAGATTGAAAATGAATGGCTGTAAAAATGTTAGTTTCTAAAAAAGGGAGTTCAATCAACACAATTGTGTACACCTGATGAGGGGTTCCAGCAGTGGCTTTCTCATTCTAGGAAACCTATGGCCTTCGAGACACTGTCACTGCATCATAGTTTAACTCCCACGTTACCTAAAGAGCTGTTAACTAATGTCCCGCCCTGAGTGAATCATAGTAGCTAATTAAGTGCCGTAGTACAGATTCTTAGTTCTCATAGATGAAATGTTTGAAGGCTAGGTGTCGTATGTGGGAATCTCAAGTTAAAAGAAGTGTTATAGATTGAACTATGTGCCCCCAAACGTCATATGTTGAAGTCCTAGCCCTACGATCTCAGAAAGTGACCTGATTTGGAAATAGGGTCACTGCAGATATAATTAGTTAAGCTGAGGTCATACCGAAGGAGAGCGGGCGCCTAAGCCAACATGACTTGTATCCTTATAAAAAAAGGAAACATTTGGACACAGATATGCACAAGGGAGAACGTTGTGTGAAGATGTGGTCGGAGACCAGGGCAACATGTCTACAAGCCAAGGAACCACAGGTTGCCAGCAACAACCAGAAACCAGGAAAGAGGCATGGAGCACCGGTCCCTCACAGCCCTCAGGTGGAACCAACCTGACACCTTGATCTCAGATTTCTAGCCTCCTGAACTATGAAACAATAAAATTCTGTTGTATTTTTTACAGCAAGCTACCAGACTCATTAAAGAAACATACATATACCTCTCCTCTAATTTACCCTTTTTCTGCCATATCCAGGACATGTGACAAAATGATCTTCTATCAGACTGACATGGCTACACTAATGTCTCTCACTGGACTCAAGCAAATGGCATCAGCCTATATTCCAGTACCACTCAACGAAACAGTCACGTCAGAACCCAGAAGCCTTAGGGACACAAACACCTCCCAGAGGACTTCTAGGTCTTAGCCAAGATTGGTTAAGTAGCTAAGCTCAGAACCACTGGCCTTCACAGCTCTAAAACTGGGTTTCCTTTACTACTACCTGTGTTAGGGTTCACCAGAGAAATAGAACCAACGAGAGATGTATATGTATACATACATATAACTTTATATATATAAAGAAGATGTGAGATAGACGATGAGGAGGAGGAGGAGGAGGATGACAGATGATAGATAGATAGATAGATAGATAGATAGATAGACAGTTATAAGGAATTGGCTCATGTGATTATTGAGGCTGAGAAGTCCGACAACCTGCCTGTTGTAAGCTGGAGACTCAGGAAAGCCTGTGATGTAATTCAGTTCAAGTCTAAAGACCTGAGAACCAGTGGCACCTATAGTATAAATCCCAGCCAAAAAGATGAGGAAAGATGAGAGGTTCCACCTCATGCAATAAGGCAGAAAAAGAGTCAGAAAGAGAAGGGTATTGTTCCTACACTCTTCCTTCTACTTCGACCCTCAGTGAATTGCATGATGCCCGCATCGGCAAGGGCCATCTTCTTTACTGAATCCGCTGATTCAAATACTAATCTCATCTAGAATTACCCTCACAGACACACTCGGGAATCATGTTTAATTTGCACACCCAGTGGCCAGTCAAGTTGACACATAAAATTAACCATCATACTACCAGACGTATTTTCTGGGTGTGTGTTGTGTAGGCTCCAAAAGTTTATATAAGACAGATTTTTAAAATGTACTTTTTTTATGTCGCTTATATAGCTTCAGCTATAGGATGGCGCCATGCCCTCAAAAGCCTTAGTTGAGTAGTTATAAGGAAAACGACTTTAGAAAATGCACTTTTTCTCCAAAGGGGTCCAATACCGTTTGCAAAATTTTGAATTTTCTCAATCGATATGTTTAACAACGGTAATCCATACCTTTTACGTGGTCTATGTTCTGTAAAGTATTTACAAATGACCTATATGGTGAAATATTTTTCCCATAGTAAGAATATTATGAATGAAAGTCAGAATCCTAGGTAGGTCCAAAAAAAGGCCCTATTTAATTTGTAATGTCACTGTACGGCCATTCTCAAAGAGTAGGCTGAGTTTGAGGTCCTGGGAACAAGGATTCGTGCACTTCAAAAGAGAAAATAAATTTTAAAAAAATTATTTAGTCCTCATTTTTTATTTCGGTGCCAGGCAGAAGTGAATGTTTCCACATTATGTGCAACGGGATGTTAGCATGGGACTTTTCTTACCTTAGTATAGATTTGGACACCATTAACAACGCTCGTGTGATCGTGAGACTCAAACTCCACAGGGGAAATTTACAAGGAGAGTTGAAGTCTTGTTTCAAGACTGGAATCCCCTTGACAATTTTTAAAATAGAAAAGTTTAAAGAGAGGGCAATTTAGAAGTGCTTTTTTTTTCTTTTTTTGGCATGAGCTGCTCCTATGTTTTAGTTGAGTGCCCCCCTCCTTCGAGAGGAGAGGATAATAGGGTGCTTCCTCCTCCGTATCAAGGCTGATGAGAAGGCATTTATGAACTCTCAGGGCGCTTTAAAATGTGTTGTCTGTAGTTGAGTGACTCCGAAGAGAGGTGTGCCTACTCACCTCAGAAAAAGCAAAATAAATTGTGAAATTTCAACTTCTGGCTGTAATGGCATAGCTTATATCAAACCAACTTCCCCTTGGATAAACTATAAAAGCTGATTTTTTTTTAAAGCAGTTGTTTTAAACTGTGGGGGTCAAACAAGACAGCCAAGACTTGAGGGGTCAAGATCTAAAAAGGAAATGTACTGTGATCATAGTATCCTCTGCCACACATTTCCCAACGTCTGCCAATTTTTCAGTTGCTTGGAAAAGAGGCTAAGGAGCCAAGTAGAAACTGGGAGCTAAGAGTTCACAAGCTGAACGGAGCTTTGTCAGTACTAGAAAGACAAAATTTTATAATTCAAAGCTGCAAAAACCCCTGAAAGGCTACACCTTAGGAGAAGGAATAACCAGAATTAGACCAGACCTTCCAAAGAATAACTGGATCAAGATGATCTGTTTCTAACCTATCTACAATGCAGAAGAAAGGTAAAGCCTCTCTGTGAAAGAGATCATTCAAAACCTCTACAATTTGGTGTTTATAGTATCTGACATTCAATCAGGAAATTCCAAGCAAGCCAAGAAATAGAACCAAGTGATGTGGAAAGAGAAAATGCGAAAGAAAATGGACAATAGAAATATACCCACAGCTTATTAGGTCTTTAAAACAAATATTATTAATATATTCAAAAATACAGATGGCAAGATAAAAAATTTCATCAGAAAATGAAATTTATTCAGAAAGAAATACACAAATAGAAATTTTAGAAATAAAAAATGCAGTAGCTGAAATTTATAACTAAAGAAATAGGGTAGAATAAAGTTTTAATTTCTGAAGGGTAAAAAATTTTTAACAAAAAATTTAAAGGACAATTAAAGTAACAATTTTGAACAAAATTACCCAACATTTCCTCACTGTGACATTGGACTTGTTATCTTTTGCATGGTTTTTTTTTTTCCATTTACATTTTGCTTAGGTTCCCTTGGGATTTCATTTTGATGTGTGAGTGCCGATGTGTGTTCCTTTAGCTCAGAGACAGGGATGGCGCTAATAGAGGACAGATTTGCAAATCAGATGGCTTTTATAACACATGTGCAAGAATGTGCTGAAATATTTCTGTGCTAGAAATTTCTCCATATCTTGCCAGTTGTGCCCTGTCTCGCATGTGTCCAGGCAGATCAAATATTTTGTCAGGAGGCACATGAACCAACCACATGGTATTATTGACTTTGTGTTGGACTAGAGATCTGTTTCTTTCTCCTTTCCCTGAAACAGCATGAATTTGTATTGTCAGATTACATATTTTGTTCCTAAAGATGCGGTTTTTTTTTTCTTCTAGTTCCATAGCAATCTGCCGATTTAACTCACATGCTTCTAAGCAGTGACTATTCAAAAAATGTGGCACATTCGACCCCATATCTGTGATCGGTTCTACCTTTGGCACAATGCCTGGTTCAGTAAGTCTACTCTTGTTGATAATATTTCCAAATTACTGATGATTATCGGTAATTGTATTTGTAACCAACAAATCAAATGTTTGAAAGCCTTACAGCATACCATCTACATTTGGAAATCCTCAATAAAATATAGTCATTCAGAAAGTGCTTTCTTAAGTGTTTCTAATTCTTTTTAAAGATGAACTAGAATTTTTAAGTAAAGCAAAGATGTATAGATTGTAAAACTATATTTTAAAATCATTTATACATTACTTGACATATTTTATCATGTAAACTTTGGGATTTTATTAAATCTACAGATAAAAAACACATTTTTTATGGTACCTACACCCACCTATAACTGTTGTGAATGTTCATAACATAGTTAATATGTTGTCATAATTTAAATTGCATTTCTACCTTTTTGTTTCCATGGAAGGATTTTGCATTATTAAGACTTGCCTAAAATAGCCTGTTAGCACCTTTGTTTCTTAATCTGCAAAAATTGGAGAGTTGGACTAAAAGTTTGGAGGCACTTTAATTTCTTTAACCTTTATACTGACCTTCCTTTTTATCATCTTGTGATCTAGCTGTTGCTGTCTTATTTAAAATAGTATATATCTTATTATACATCTTCAACTAAAATGTTAGTTCCCAGAGGGCATAAATCACATCATGTCTGTTTTAAATCTTCTATGGCTGTGCTCCTTAAAACACAAGTCCTCAAACTATTTGTCACTGGTCCCTAATAGGGCAAGAGCTGACATCAAAATGTAACTCAACCACATGGAAATCAACAACATAACGAAGCACACTGTTTAGTTCAATCAACCTTTTTTTCTTAGCAGGACTTTCTTGGAAGCTAGGCGGTGATTGACATTTTGGCACTAGCTCCTTTTGTCACAATAACAAATGGCTCCAAGAAGAGAGCCAGTCTGCAGGGCATACTTTAAGCAACTTTGGTCTCTGGAGACTTACAAAAGAAGCACAGTAAGTATTTGCTGTTTGACCCATTTCCCGTTTACCCCCAAGAATACGTGCCTGTGGGGCTTGCGGCTGCAGTAATTGCCCCGAGATAACCTGCGGATTCCAGTCCTAATTTTACTCCCAAATTCTGCCACGAAATATTTCACTTTTATTATTATTTTTAGCATCGTTCTAGTATATCGATAGTCTTTGGGAACAAATGACATCATCCTATTTACAGCATTCTATTTTTAGTAGTGGTATTTCCATTTACAAAATATAGTCATTCTCAATGGCTGAAAATGTCACATCCTAGAAAATGTAGCATTCTACACATGATGTTAACGTCGTTCTCAAATGGTTGTTAGCCAAAGATTCATTCGATGAATCTGATTTATGCATACATTTCTGTTACATTAGGATTAGAGATGGGTCGTGTTTAGAAATAACTCCAAAAACAGTTTTTATATTTTATTTTCACATTGAAAACCAGTCAATTTGCTTCGGCCTCAAAGAGAGAGTGTTTATGTAAAATTAACACTGGCAGTGCTGTGCTTTTTTTTTCTAAACAGGAAATGGGTTAACAAATGACTCATCTATTTAATAAACATTGATTGAGCATCTATAATGAAACAAAGCACTGATATGTACTATGGTAGAAGCATGCGAACTTATAAGGTGTTATGGCCTATTAAAAGAGATGACGTGTTTGTAAATAATCAAGTAGAAAATAGAGCCATAAATTTACAAGAAAGGCACAAATAACAGGCCAGGGGATACAGTGGCCAGGACATGGAAGCAACCAAAATGTCCTACAATAGATGATTGGATAAAGAAGCTGTGGTACGTGTACACAATAGAATATTACTCAGCCATAAGAAGAGATGAAATACTGCCATTTGTGAAAACATGGATGGACCTCATGATAATCATGCTAAGTGAAATAAGCCAGACAGAAAAAGTTGAAAATCACATGATATCACTTATATGCAGGATATAAACCTAAAAGCAACATATGAACAGGACAACCAAACAGAGACTCATGGACATGGAGTATAGACTAGTGGTTACCAGAGGGCAAGGGGCAGGGGTAGCGGGGAGGTAGATGAGATAAAAGAGATCAAATATGTGGTGACAGAAAAAAATCTAACTATGGGAGGTGAACACACAGTGTAAATATATATATATGCTTACTGTTAAAGTGCACAGGTGAAACTTATTGGATTTCATTAACCAATGTCACCATAAAAAATAAAAATAAGAGACTGGGAGAGTTCAAAGGTGGGAAAGAATTCATTTAACAAGGCACTGGGAAGAGGTATTCTGGGAACTTTTTCTTGAAGGAGGGGCAGAATGTTGAATGATGGAGCTGGGTATTGGGGCCAATGGCCAGGAGCAAAAATGTCAAGAATGTAGAAAGTTTTGGGCACATGTGGAGACTGACCTACTTTGAATATTGCCTTTTTCATTGTTTGACACTGGACAAATACTTAACCTTTTCCTTATCTGTTAAAGAAGAATAACAGAGAAAGTATTCAGCTCGCAGAATGAAGATCAAATGGCTTAATTCAAGTAAAGTGCTTAGAGCAGTGGTTGGTGCTCAATAATTGTCATGATTGCTGATATTATTAGGATCCATTGCATTATTACTATGGAATGCGAACTTCGCATTAGCCCTTTAAGGCTTTAGTGTGTTTGGTTTTATGCTGCAGAAAATAAAAAGCTACTGAAGGCTTTAAACCATTGTAGGAGAGAGAGGGAGAAAAATGGACGGAAGTCAGAAATGTGATGATTGCCTACAATTAAGTACCAAAAAAGGAAAGAAAAAAGACAGCAAAAGGACACAAAATGCACTATCTGGGAGGTCTGAGAGAACCAGGTAAAACAGAAGCATGGATCTGAGCTAGGAAAAAAAAAAAAAACGTGTCAAAATGTGTCCATTAACAGAGTCAACTACTGTAGAAAGATAAGGAAGGTGGCTACTAAAAGACGTAAAAAGATGTAGCTGAAGTTGCGAATTACAAAGTCTTCCCAGTGACCTTTAAGAGAATTTCTTTAGGGTGATCAAAGCAGAAGCTAGAATGCAACAAATTGAGGAGAATAAATGGTGAGGAAGTAGAAGCAGGACAGATAATACACCCCTGTTCTTTTGTGAGTATTTCTGTGATTGAATGTGCCTCTTTACAGACCATTTAAATGACAGCCAATATCTACTAACAACTTACCTCCCTTAAAAATGGTCAGAGACATCTATTGTTTTGTCTGTTTCGCCTCATCCCCAGTGCTTTCTGTAAACTACTTCTACCGCCACCTCAAACCTTAGAGCCGACGTGAGGAATGTATAGATTTTTAAATTCTATATCAGAGAGAAAGCATGAGTCAGTCTTCCCCTCCCCCGAGTAGAGATTTTTAATGAAATACTTTGGCCCTGTCGCAGTTATATTTCTCCCCTGCTTGAGTGAGCCAGTCAGTCTGCAAAGAAAGAAAATGATTCCAGTTTTCAGAGAGCAGTAGATTTTAAAAATGGAGAGAAAGAATCCTAAGGGCAATCAGATCCTAGTTCCAATTATTTCTGAGGCACAGTGACATTATCACCTTTCTGGCAAATTCCATGAGTCAACGCTTTTTGAAACAACGGTTGAGGATGATGGCATGGTGGTATTTGGGGAATGAAAATGGAATAAAAGGCAATAGAATACTTCTTCCTGTTAATGTGAAAGAAAGAAGATGCTTGAAGACATAGATGGGGTGGTTCTGAACTCAGTCTTTAACTCGAGTGTGCAATAAATATACATTTTCTTTTCTATAACTCAACCTAATGTTTATTGTAAGCCCTTAGCCTACTGGGTTGGTGGAAATTTTATACTAGTTGATTCTGCCTCCCTGCTTCCTTTCCCAAGGTTCTAGCAAGGTTCCTGGGTACCGAATCAGGGTTGCAGAGGCTCTGCCACAAAGGTTTCCGCTAAGACCTGCCTGTTTCTGCTTGTGGTGCCTTCAAGTCTGGTGATCCTTTCTGCTGCTTGCATAGTATGCCAGTGGTAAAGGGCTCCTGCTACATGCCAGGGGTGGAGTAATCTCTGCGACACTAAGGACCATCTGCTTAGACACCATGACTCCATCTCCTCTCTGTAATTCTGTAGGGCAAGAAGGCAGTGGGTCCCCTGTCTGTAGGAGTCACAGAGTCTCTGTTCTCAAACGCCCCAGAGGAATCTTCCCATAGTTTGGGAAAAAGATTGGAGTGAGATGAGGATTAGAATCCTTCTTTCCGGTTTCATCAAAAATTGTGTCAATTCTATGTTCTCCTCCTTCAAAGAGCACTGATTCTTTGAATCAAAGCTGATAAGACCCACTCCTCCCATTCCTCGGCTGAAACATGGAGCCAATTCACTGCATTCACAGATGGGAAGAAAAAGGAAGAAATGCTAGAAGAAAAAAGTTGACCTAAGTTGATCATATCTCAAATATCCCAATACTTAAAGAACTTTGGAAATGAAATGAGAGAGCTTCCTGATGGATGGATTTGATCATCTGAGCAAAATAAGAGTGAAATTTTTTCTGGGATAAGATTGCTGAGGGTTGTCAGCTGGTTCAGAGGATGCTGAGCAGCAGAAGGAGCAAGGGACTAAGATAACTCAATCTTATCTACAAGCATTCAGCGCTGGTTCTCAACTTCCTCCAGCAGTTCTTGGCTTCTAGGAATGGCATGAGAGAGGGTTCTGTGAGAAGTATCTAGATGTGGATGTTGCATATGGGAATATTGAAAAGCTAACAGGGGTGAGGGATAAGATGCTAATGAGGAACTTGTGCAAACTGTGACATGGGGTCCAGGTTGGGTAGAAAAGCAAAAGAGGCAGAATAGAGCAAATAACTTGGGCAATAGGGAGAAGCTGTGGGAACAGATGTTCCAATGAGGATTAGGAGCCAGATCAGCAGGAGGGAGAACATGAGGGGTGTGGGAGGGCTTGTCTAAGATCCTGGAGGGCCCATGTGCCCTGCCTATTGCAAGAGTCAGCTCCGATATTAGCCCCAGAGATGCCCACTCTATGCCAGCGTCTGCCCAGAACCTAAAACTATGAGTTTCCATGGTTCTCTAAAAATAAGTAGGGCCCAAAACCCTCAAGAAGCGCATATCTGCCCCCACCAAATATTTGTTCAATTCAGAGTTTCTAAAGTCATATGAAAACCAGGACTAAAAACATTCACAGACATGTAAGGCAAACTTTCAAAAATTAGGAAATTAGAACAGTTGTGTGATAAAGAACTCCAGCCTCCTCAGAGCTATTGTGTGGGGACGAGTGACTATTTCCAGAAGGAGGGCGTGAGGTTTTTAATCTTCATTTTGCAGATGATATTTTTTCTCCTCTATAGGCAAAGTAAATCTCATCACTGTTTTTTAAGTGTTAAGTTTTCCTATTTACCAGAAATAACACCTTCCACTGAGAGACATTGTTCCAGAGATTAAAGTTCATAATGTGTTTTTTAAAGCTCGTGAATTGGCAATCATCATTGCTTTACTATCTCCACTAAAGAGAATTATTTTGCATTTTAGAGAAATTTGAAGCTGCTAAGGGTTTCAGTGTCATTAGCAGGATGCTGCTGAGGCCTTCTTATGCAGCTAGATGGCTCATTGGACTTTTCAAATAATAAGTGGAAACAACAGGCTTATCCTCAAGAACAGGCATTTGAATGCAAGAGTTCCAGTTTCCTGCCTTTGATTTAGAAAACTCAGTTTTCTCATCCTGCTTTATTAACTCACGCATCTCTTTTTCCTTCCTGTTGATGACATATTTCAATTGTGTCTGCTTGCTGAAATCCTCAAAACAATGCAATATAACAGCTTTTCTATGCCTTGTTCATACGTGCTTTTCGAGAACTACAATAATGTTGTAGACAGCCTCACCGCTATTTCAAAATCTGAGCCACTGGGCAGCCACTAACTAGTTATGCACCAGTCAGGAAGGAAAATAAACAGTTTATAGTGGATCCTGTCGGTTAAGGGGAAGCCTTTCTAAACTGGACTGAATATATTAAGGTCATTCTAGCACTGTGTCCCAGATGAAAGGAAAACTGTCTTGTGGAAATAGTTTTGAGGAAACCTGAATGCCTAAGGGCACAAAGGGAAATGTCCCAAACAAATCAGACTTCAAAAAGATAGACAAGAACATGCAGATACCGCACTGTGATAACTCGATTAAAAATTACAACAGACTTGGCCAACATTTCAACAGTGAGTTACAGGATTGCCAAAATTCTCTGAATTACCTCAATTCAGAGCCAAAACTCTAAGATTGGAATGCCAAATGGAGCTCGTGTTTACTATGTGAGCTCTAAATCAAACTAAAAAAGAAGACTGATTTTTATTTCATTGTTGGTAGTATGTTGTTTCCATTTTAATCTATGCTTTTTTTTTGAGTTGTAGTTGTACAGTACAGTATGTTGTGATTTCAATTCCTTTTCATGTCTATTTTTAATTCATTCCAATGGATAGAACTGCTCTGGTCCATGTTTCACAGATGAAACTCAGGAGTTTAAGTAATGTGTTTAAAGCAAAGCCACACAGAATTCAGGACCCCAGCCTAGATGTGGATGGAAAATGAATCTAACCGCTGATTACATGTTCCACCAGTCCACACAGCCTCTCTCACCTGGGTCATGGGACTATCTAGAGTTTAGTCACTGAGTTGTGTGAAAATTAAGAAGTGCCCACTGGCAGAGGGACACTTGTTTATTGTAGTACAAGAGGAACCTTGTGTTTCTGATGTTTGAACATCTTAGATCCTTGCTGACTTCAGAGGGACTGACTCTAAAAGCCTAGTCAATTCCTAGAGATAGTAAAGGACTCACCTGCAAGCATGACTTTCATATGCAAACCTACCCGTCCAGAGTCCACACTTCCAGCCCCCAACTTCATTGGGCTCCTACACTTGGGGATCCTAATCACCCATGGCCAAATCCCAGACAACTCAAGGCAGCCCCTAGCCCAGATCCTCCTGAAATCATTCACACTGACCAACCCTGAGCCCACTTACCCTGCATCCCCTGAGTCTTCCGATGGAAACCGCCATAAAGGCATTTGCTCCTGTTCTCCTCCCCTCTGCCTTCTGATCAACTCAGATGCTTCCCCGTGTGCCCTGCACAACATGGCACGCTGCCTCATTAAGGAACTATGGTAACAAACAGTCTTTTCAGAGGCAATTTTCTCCTGATCTGTTGGCTTCATTATACCTGAATAATAATTTTTTAAAAACCCACATTTGAAAATTAAAAATTACAATAAGCTGAAGCCAGACAGATAAGCATGAGAGTGGCACAACAATCTCCTTTTGGGGGGACACCATTTGCTTTGAGGAAATGAAGTAATTTTCATTAACCAAGCCAGCACTCCAGGAAGCTCCCAGCGAGCCTCGAAGCCTCCCGTCTGAGCGAGCCCTCCCATATCTCCGCAAAGTCAGCACATTTGCAATCAGCGTGATTTCTGAGTTGAAAGATTCCTCAGTTTGAGTCCCTCCTAGCTGAAAGAGCACAACAGTAGAGACAAATAACCCAGGTGATGATGAACATCTAAACTGAAGAATCACAATCGTCGCCCGTAACACGCTCCCATTATAAAGTGGTTCCATCAGTTCAGAACTTACTCAGGAAAGGGATTGGTTAGAAAGTGGCTTAAATTCCAGCACAGCACATTTACATTGTAATGGACACATAGAACACCTGCCCTCATTCTGTAAGGCCTGTCTTGAAAATAGGTTTGGAACCAGAATAACCTCTTGGGATTTATTCTGAGGTTAGGAGTGGGGTATGAGGAATAGGACCAGCCTTTTTTACCCCTTACTTGTGATTTTCTCAAGGCACTTCTACACAAGACTGCCAGAGAAAAGAAAAAGTTTCTGCGTATTTGAAATGCAATCTCTCTGTTTTAAGTTATTACATTCCTCTTTTTATTTCAAAGAGCAGATAAAAATGGAAAACTAGTAGTTATTCTAAGAATCATATAATCATAATTATCAATTTGAATTCCTATTGCGAATACTTGCAACCATAGTGAAGTGATTTATCATCAAATACATCTCAGAGTTTTAATTGTGTGCACTTGAATGTATTTGCATATTCTCAGCACACTTCATCATTTTCATTCCTGATAAAGCACTTCAAAAGAATCTATTCTCTGTCAGCTCAAAAATATATTGTCCTTGTATATCTCTGAAAATTATGAGTAATTGTTATCAAATTCTGAATATGTTTAGGATTAAAGGTAACTTGGATTTTATTAAATGGTGCTGTAAAGCTCAGATTGCAAATATGCTGGTCTAGGTGTCCAAGTTCGAATATTATTCACATTCATACCTTATATAACACTATTTAATCATATCTTCTGTGGCATTGAAATGGGGGTAACAGTATTTCCCTTGAAAATGAAAATTTCTAGAAGCCCATCTCCTTCCTGCCTCCTTGAGAAGCCAAGAAACTGTAAAGGAGAAGGAAGATGCTAAGAGGACTCTCCAGACTGATAAGACATTAACCACTGAGCCCTTTTCTATGGCTTCTTCCCTCTTCCTTTTATTATTGATTCATGTCCTCCAGCATCATGTTTTTCCTCATGGGCGGCAGGGGTGGGGGGCGGGGAACAAACTCAGAGTATCATGAACAAGTTCATGAATAACATAAGATGACATTTTTGTGATATTAAGAATAAGGAAATTTTTCTTAAACAAGATGTGAAAAATGAAAATTACAAGGAGGATATAGTAAATTAGCTCAATTGAAAGTAAGAATTTTTTCGCCAAAACATATCAAGAAAATAAAAATATAAGACACAATCTGATAGAACAGGTTTGGCATGTGTATTACTGTCAAAGGAATAATACCTAGAGAACATAAAAAACTTCTATGAATCATTAACAAAAAGCAAATGACCAATAGAAAACTGAAACCAAAGATTTCTAAAGGTCTTCAGAGAAGAGTAAATCCAAATGGCCATATATAAATAAGTAAGATGCTCAGCCTTGTTAGTCACCAAGAAAATAAAAATTTAAACCACAGTGAGCTTCTATATACAATGACCAGACTGGCAATAGTTAAAAGCGTCTGGCAAAATCTAACACTGGCAAGGGTCTGGAGTTACTCTTCTGGTGGGGTTGTACTTTAAGACAAAAATCTTTGAAAACTATATCACCCAGGAAGTATGGTACTTCTAAAAGAAAAGTGCATTGTATAATAGCACTTTTTATAATAGTAGGAAAAATAGGAACAACCCAAATGGCCATCAACTGTAGAAGAGATGAACTCTACAATAGTCATACAACGAAACACTGCACTCTTGTACAAATTAACAAAATAGAAATACATGTAAAAGCATAATGGAATCTCAGGGACATCATGTTAAACTAAAAAAGCAAGTAGCATAAGACACACACTATAATTTTGTTTATATAAAGTTCAGAAACACAAGGTGGAACAATGTATTATTTAGGAAAATACCACCAGGAAGTTAAGAGAGAGAGAAAGAGCGAAATTGATAAAAATTAATTTCAGCAGAGTGGTTTCCTCGGAGTAGAGTAAGAAGGAGGTGGGACAGAGACTTCAAAGGTAGCAGTAATTCTTTTCAGTAGTGGTAACTGGGTGGAATACGTCAATATTCATTATGTTCTTAGTCTTTATGTTTTGTGCATATTTTACCAGTATTTTTTATCCCAATACTTAATACATATTAAAAAATTTTAAAAAGAATCCTTAAGAGTTAGCTCTCAAGAGTCAATAGGAAAGATGGATGAAGAAAGCCGTACCCTGAATAGTCTGGTTGACGGGTCAGAAGAATCAAGATTCAGCTGCATAACCTCAGCCTGGGAGACAGTGGAGCAGAAGCTGCAGACCAGAGGAGGGGCTCAGGTGTAGGAAAATTGGCTGAGGATCCAGTTACTAGAATGAGGTTTACAGGTAAGGGAGGAATCACTAAAAACTAAGCAAGAATCCAACCAGGGCTCAAAACTCCGAGTGTGAACCATCATCAGAACTGACTCATTTGAGTTATTGTCCTCTGTCTCTCCCTACCAACCCTACCAAGAATAAGCAGAGCTGGTGTGCAGAGTTGGACTTAAGGGAGAGATTAAAAGAATCCAGCTGTGAGAATTAGAAAGCAGTGAAGATGAAAAGCTAAGTAAATCTTTACATTATTATATTCGAGAAAACGGGAGTGTTCTCATTTTATAGGGAGAGACCCTGAAAGAAGTTAAAGTGACTTCCTGAAAGTCGATTTGTCATCAATTTGGAACCAGAAATAGAATCCATTAGTTTTAACACCTTTTGTTGAGGCCATCACTGACCTATGCTCCTTCAGGCATAAATGACTTTACATCTATGCACAAGCTGTGGAGGAGACAAGCCATGATTCACAGATCAAGGTGTTTCAGACAAGTTTTATTTTCTTGTTTTCATGATTCCTATATTTTTAATGGTCTGAAAGCAGCACCTGTGCCAGACAGTACCTAATCTCCCCCATACTTTGAATTTCTGACTTCCTCTTCTGCTACCAGTCAAGAAAACTCTCTACTTTTAAGGAATCATGTGATTAGTCACACCCACCCAAATAGCCATATGGCCAATGATGCCATATCATATAACGCCATCATGAGAGTGATATTTCATCATATACCCAGCTTCCATGGATGAGGGCAGGACGTTTTTGTGGAAGCCTTTTTAGAATTTCTGTCTACCACAAAGAAAGTCGGGGTTAAAAGTTAAGAACAAGGGTTTTGGTGAAGACTGAGTTGATTTCAAATCTCAGCTCTGTAATTTGACAAGAGCTGTATTTAAATTCAGATAAGTTGCTAACCCTCTTTAAGCTTTTCTTTCTTTAGATTGCAATCTACTTAGGAGCAGGGAGTACCAAGAACAACTTTCTATGTGCTTTCACAGTGTGTGTGACATGTCAGTATAAGAAAATATTTGAAAGGGTGAATGAATGAATGAATGAATGTTAGGTAACACTGAAAATTACCTCTAAAACATACCAGAAAACTATTTTACCCCATTTTGCCAATTTTTTTTTATTGACTTGGGTCAATGAATGAGGACATACAAAGAAGGCACATTAAGAAATAAGTGAGACAAAGCTAGACCTAATATTAGAGCACGGAGCCCAAATCAAAAAGAGCCTCAGCAAACTACAAAAACTAAGATGAAATCTTACCAAATCAAGTAAGATGAAAATTAATGAGTTTCCTTAACAACCTCAGCAAGTAGGAAGCTTGGAGATACATTTATGACTCAATCACAATAGTTTATCCTCAGCCTGGCTAACTGGTATAGTTGTTTCTCTTCATTATTCACATCCTGTCCTTTGTCTCTAATGTTCTGTAGCTTTATTGTGACTGTTCTTTATGGTATATCACCTAAAAGCTTGTTAGGAAATAGGTAGGATGCAACAGTATGTAACAAGATGGAGAAAATCTTATTAGCCATAATTCCAGGGGACCTGAGGAAAAGCAGATTTTCCTTGGGCATGAAGAGCAGGAAGGAGGTGTTCTCTGTGAGTGAGACTCACTGGAGTGGGATATAGGACTACTTTCTCAGACAGTCGCCTAGTGAGTGGCCAGCATATGGAGACAGTAAGCTTGGGCAGGGTTTGATCATATGAATGCGCTCCAAGGCAAGATGGCGGAAGCCTTTGCCAGAACTCATAAGATCATTTCTCCATCATACCCGTGCCTTCTGTTCGCCCTGAAAAACTTTAGTTAGGTCCTAATCTATCAAAATGCTACCACGTAATGGATTTTTTTGGCAGATAGTAAAGACCAGGTAGTGGAAGAAGAATGTACAGACTGAGTTGCACAGACAGAGATGGAAGTAAGGAAAAGAGACTTTGGGCTATTATAAGACCAAGAATGTTTGTATCAAAATTGCTGAGACACAGGAAGACCATGAGTGGGGTGCTGATTTAATAAATTAATTAATAATTATTGGATTGGCTTTAGTTCCTACCCTTAAGTCTCTAAAACCACTTGGCACAGTTATTGCTGAAGAAATCTAACCATTTAATGAGGGATTGGGTGTTCTTTCTCTAAGTTCCTTTTAGAAATATAACATTTTAAAAATATAAATATCTCTTTGTAGTCATAAGATAAAACAAATATAAATATTTTGTAGATTAAATATCTGTAACATATATCCACATAGAGATAGATAGATGAGGGAATGTACATATTTATTCGAGCTTTGGAATGTCAGGAAGACAACTTGTATTATTTTAAAGCGACAAGGAAGTGTGTCAGTCTAGAAAAAAATGTCTTATGTCAAATGGAAAAATTCATTCCTGATCTTCCACTTCTCTATCATATTTACATTTAGATTAAATCAACCATTTTGTTTAAAAATAGAGCAAAGGGTCCCTGAATTGTACAAAACAATCCAGTTCTGACTGAGAAGAGTAGCCGAGGCAGAGACCACCGACTGACTCCCCTTCCTGAGCACTCGGAAATATATGACTGAGTGCTCACCAATGGGAAAGAGGACAGAGTGATGTGTTACATACCATCTGAGACAGTTAAGTAAGACCAGTTATGACTTCCTCACATTCTCTCATCTTCCTTCAGCATGACTGGAACCTTGAGAAAGATGGAGGAAGCAGCTCAGATCCCTGAGCCACTGCCATAGAGCCCCAGAGAAAACGGCCCGACTTGAATGAGACCGAGACAGAGCTATATATCAGCCTTACTGGAGTAAGCCACCACAACGTGAGAGTGTGTTTGTTAATGCAGTCTCGTCTAGCTTTCCTGACTAATACACAACACTGTGCCAAGTCTAAATACAAATCTTCCTTGATCTGAAGTCAGCTGGGATTCCACTGGATTGCCACAACTTAGGCGTTATAGAAAATCTAGCAAAAGCTTGCTTCTTTACTCATAGGCATTTATCATTTGTAGTCCAATTACAATAGATTAGAAAATAACCAATAAATTGGGGCATTTACAAAATGCATAAAAATTTTAAACTATTTTTAAACACCTTCCAGATAATCATCAGTTTAACGAATAATACTAATTCTCAAGCAACACTGAAAAATTATTCCTAACAGGTAGTCTGAAACTTATTACAGCCCAGATGATTAATGCTAATTTGAGTTTTACCATGAAAGGGTGTTTAATTTTTTATTTTAATTTTTTTCAATTACAGTTGACATTCAATATTATATTAGTTTCTGGTGTACAGCATAGTGGTTAGACATTTATATAACTTTCAGTGTGATCCCCCAATAAGCCTAGTACCCACCTGGCATCATACTGTTATTTCAATATTATTGACGATACTACCTAAACTGTGCTTTGCATCTCCGTTACTATTTTGTAACTGCCAATTTATACTTCTTGATGCCTTCACCTTTTTCACCCAACCCTTCAACCTTCCTTCATCCAGCAACCATTAATTTGTTCTCTGTATCTATGAATCTATTTGTTTTGTTTATTTTGTTTTTTATATTCTGCATATAAGTGAGATCATATGCTATTTGTTTTTCTCTGTCTGATTTATTTGAATTAGCATGATACACTCTAGGTCCATTTATGTTGTTGCAAATGGTAAGATTTCATTTTTTATGGCACAGTAATATTCCATTGTATTATTTAGAATAATATATATTACATATAATATATGAATTCATAATATATATGATTTCATAATATATATTTTATAATATATATTCCACACATATGCCACATATTTATCCAATCATCTATTGATAGACACTTAGATTGCTTCTATATCTTAGCACTTGTGAATCATGTTGCAATAAACATACGGGTGCATATGTCTTTTCTAATTAGTGTTTGGATTTCTTTGGATAAATATCCAGAAGTGGAATTGCTGGGTCATAAGGTCGTTCTTTTTTTAATTTTTTGAGGAACCTCCATATCATTTTCCCTAGTGGCTGCATCAGTTTGCAATCCCATGAGGATTTTCTTTTCTCCACATCCTCGCCAACATCTCTTGCTTGTTGATTTATTGATGATGGCCATGCAGTGAAGGGCGCTTTAAAGTCTTAGTCTTAGCATCCTGGGTGGTGGCATGGAATGCCATCCCTTCTCGAGGCAACAGAATGAGCCTTGAAGCTTCCCATTCCAGTATGACAAGAGCTTGGCTTTGTATTTAGCTGGTGAGTTACAAGTGAATGTGTAGTTTTTTCCTAAGCCTTGAAAGTTGAATCCTCTTATGTGAGATAAATCTCAATGAACATTCATGGAAAGTTGAATTTAGTGAGAGACACATGTGTGGTGTATCACTTCTGTTGAGTAGAAGGTGCTAATCAGCAGTGGAATCAGAAAAGCAACTGCCTGGCCAAGATTTGTGCTGATCTCCACATTCTACACCCTCATCAGTAACTTCTGGTTACCAAGTAGTTGTTTTCCCATATTCATTATTCAGATATATTCAATGGCATGAGAAATGCTTGATATCCACATCAGTTTTGTTAAAGCTCCGATCAGCTATCCCAGATCCATCAGGCATACTATTGAAATACTGAAGGCTTTATGTGGAAACCCCTCCTACCATTGCCTAACTAAAATATCTTTTAGTAACACAAAGCACGTGAACTTTATATCTTTACTTTTTCAAATCTCTTTAGTAAATAAATTCAGGGAATGGCGAACACCATTTTCTGTAATATGTTTGGGTTTTTTCATGTCTGTATAACAATTTTTCTCACACCGTACCCTACTACATAATTTTCAAAAATCACTTTAGAAGAAATTTTCAGCATCAAAATTTCCACTGAAGTTCTATTAATGTTTAGCTAGATTTTTTTCTCTGCCAGTAATATTCATCTGCTACTTATTCCACCAGCAGAACACTGATGCCTGCCTTTATCTAGCAAATAGACTCTATGTGCATTGAGCAGAATGTACTCACTATACAAGCTCAAAAGACAAACAAAAAGGTGAGCAAGCTTCAAAATTCAGGTGCTTCACTAGATTTTCTTTGTGATTACTGTTTAGCTTTTGTCTTATTCCTTCAGGCTGGTTAATTTTGTGACCAAAGTTAAGACGCTAATAATGTGTAGATATGCTAAAGTTGGAGATTGGGTAATTGCGAAAAACTTTCAAATTCTCTTTAAGATTTCAAAGAAGGAACTCATCACCCTTCTCTTCCCTCCCTCTCCCACATATGCTTCTATTATAGATCACTATATTTCAAATGTCTTAACACTGAGAGCAATGTGTTATTCATTTGAAACTCCCTTATGTCCTAGCCTATAAGGATACATAGTAGGCACTGAAAAAAAAGTGTTTGATAAATGATTTGAATTGTCTTTTCTTAGCTGACTTTCTAAATCATGGAGCATTATCAATTGTTAATTGCTTTCAACTGGACTATAACAAACATACAGAAAAATACATGCAAAAAAATAAGTTTATGTATCAACAACTTATTAAAAGCAAGCATTTAGAAAAACCCCAAGGTCAAAAAAAAAAAAAAAAAGAAGAAAAAAGAAAATTGCCAAAACCTCACAGGCCCCTACTCAGTCTCTTCCAAATACTACTTTGCCAGAGTTAACCACAATCCTGACTTCTAACCCTGTAATCTAGTTTTCCGAGTGTAGCAACTTAAATAAATAGGCTCATACTTTTTTTGGTTATGCCTGGGTTCTGTCACCCAACACCACAGTTGTGAGATTATCCAGATTGTTGCATGTAACTCTAGTACACTACAATTTATTTTCCATTCTTTTGTCAAAAGACATATGGGTTGTCTGTGCCATGAGCACACATTTGCCAGTTACATGTGTGGAAAATATCATTTTCCATCCCATGCTTCCTTTGACAGCAAATAATTTTTGACTTTTCTTTAAACATTGCAAGGTATTCTGCCTGACTCTGTAAGAAGGTACATATAAAGTGCTACTCAACTATGGAACTGTCGAGATATTTTTCAGCTTCTGGGACAAACAGAAACTGTACCTGGGGGAGTGGGGGGAGGGAAATGGTCAACCATTGTGTGTGTGTGTGTGTGTGTGTGTGTGTGTCTGTGTGCACACAAGGGATATACAGTGAGCGGCAAGAAATCCTGATTCCAAAATTAATATGAGATTCCAGGTAATTGTTGGGCAAATTAAAAAGGGTTCCATATTATAAAACCATGAACAAGTGTCTTAATCCACAAACATTCTTTAACTTAGAGGTCCTGGGCACAGAGCGTACCATGATGAATGAGCGAGCCTAGTCCTTGTCCAGGGAGATGGGATCTAATTCTATGAAATAAATCGACAGAATTGACACTAAGTTTACTCTATTAAAATTAACTCATTGAAATATGGGAGTTGGTAACACATTAGTATATTAAACGGGAAGAGAGGGATGAACAGTCTGAAAGTAAGAACGCAGTTCATTTCACAGGGAGTGCTTCCCTTGCTGCTACCGCTGCCCCTGGTATTTGCCGCCAGAACCGAGCCTTGACTTTGAAGAGCTCACATGTCAGCCTCCCCCGGTCTATACGGTTTATCAAGAAAGCAGCTACACAGTTGACAGAGGGAGATAAAAGGACCTAAAAGCATCACGAAATCTGGATGATAGATTTCAATGGTTCGAAGCATGAGTTCGCTCTTCATTAAAAGAAAATCCATATCCTCCATAGCGTGATGGGCGGCAGCAGCCACACCCGTAGTCTCCGGAGCCACAGCCCTAGCCCAGCCCGCGGAAGCTGCCACATCCGCAGCCCTAGCCACCGCCCAGGCCACTGAAGTCTCCACAGCCATAGCCCGGGCCTCCGTAGTAGCACCGTAGCAGCTCATGGTGTCAGAAACTGTAGATTTGTTTGGACATCAAGGGCAGTTTCCCAAGTATAACGATCACTAACTTCCCTGGGACTTACATGCCCTCAGTGATGGTTGGGGCAAGCCACGCAGACTTGCACAATTCTCATCCAATGGATTAAATTGCACAACAAAAATCTCATCCATCTTCATTGTGTAAAATTTTCCTGACACTAATTAAAGATGTTTTCATTTGATTTCTACGCAGTTTGGATTCCACAGGGTAATTATGCTATCTTCAAAGCCCTCTCTCTTTGACCCTCGTACTTAAAGCTCTATAATCAGACATCACAGCATCAATCACCTCCAATTTCATTACCTGAAATTGTTCATTCATTAAAGCCCCTTCCCAGCATCTCTGGACCTTTACTTAGTAATTTATTCATTTCGCAAATATTTAATGCCCACCTAATAATGTATCCAAGGCACTAGGCTTGGATCTAAAGATAACAGTTGCAAATAAGAGCTGCCCTTCCCAATCTCTGAGTTTATCCACTTTATCTTTTTTATGCAAGGTAATGAAAGAACAAACACTTCCTGTATAAATCCAACAAAATGCAGATGACAGCATCAGAGGACCAAATTTATTTTTTTAAGAGAGAAAAACACAACCAAATGGCAAAGGTTTGTTTCCTTACGCATTATTTATAACTTTTGCTCCACATTGTTTATGAAACTTTTGAGGTCTCCTAGCTCTTACTGTAAGGTTTTTTCCATGATTAAATCCTTATATAGAAGGTGCCACTGGGCACAAATGTTGTGGGAATTTTTTATGCAAAATAATTCCATATTTTTCATCAGCATCATCTTCACCTTCTTTTTTATGAAAGGCTTTTCTAAAAAGATTAACATTCAGGCACTGGCTCCACCCACCTGACTGCATGCCACTCACAACCCTCCCTGCTCCACTAAATTCCTAACGCAACCAGCAAGAAACCCTAATTCAACTATACATTATTAATTGAAATATAAATATGAAAGTAGTAAAAGTAAAAAATGATGAGATATAGTTTCTTTTAAAAAATGAAGCCCACTAAAGTATTCATGGTATGGGGTTGGAACTGCCCCTAATTAGTCATTTATTCAAAATCAATGTTAAAAAAAACAGCAATCAAAATATTTTATATAATGTTTATAATGGCTTCAGATAGATTCTTACAATATTAGAGCTGGCTTAGCACTCTCATTTTGTAGTTGATGAAATTGAGATTTACAGATTGGCCCAGATCAAACAGTGGCAAAGCCCAGACTAGAACCTAGGTCATTTGTCTTCATCTTTCATTATCCGTTTTGCCACAGTCCCTTCATCACATTTTTATAGATGTCGTACAACATGGATGAAGCAAGAAATTTCATTATCACAGTGGAAGAAAGATACCTCTCCCTTGCTTTCTCTGTTGGTGAGCTTCCTAATTCTGACTTTTGATCTGTCTGCTGATTGGCATTTCCTTTCTTCTTGGCTAAAATTCAAGGGCTAAAATTAGCCAGTGAAAACTGGAAGCAATATCCACTTATTCTCAACAAGATTACAATCAAGATGATTGTTGCATTGATTGTTCAAGAGGTGTAAGACTGAGCAGGAAGAGCAAAAATAAGCCCAAACATTTTAGAGTAGAAAATTGGGAGGAGTCAGACCAAGATGACAACATGGGAGGCTCCCGAATGTCCTCCTCCTACGCGCACACTAAATATACAACTACAGAAGTAGCAATCCCTTGGAGAGAAATCCAGGAACTAGTTGAGTGACTCCTACACATTGGGTGAGTGAGAAAATACCCACATTGAAATGGGTAGGAAAGACAGAGACATACTCTCTCCATAACCCTGCCTTGGGCACAGTGTTGTGCAGTCAGGAGGGAACACCCAACTCCCAGCTTCCTCCAGGAGTGAAAGGTTTGGACTGCACATCTAGCACCCCACTTTTTAAGGTTCCCTCCCAGGAAATGAGCCCCCAAAACACTTGGCTTTGAACATTCACAGGGCTTGTGTTCACAAATTCCACAGGACTATATCAAACAAAAAAGCCTGAGTACTTGCTGCAACCACCTGCTCCGGACTCAGGATAGAGAGCAGACAGAATTCCCCATCTCCCAGCATGTCCCTGCAAGGGACTGCCTGCGTGCTTTACAAGCTAATGCCTGAGGATCCAGTTTCTAACGGGCACAAATCTAGGTGCAGACTGCAAGCCTCCCCCGAAGCCCAAAATAACTGGTGGTCCTTCCCCCACCTTCTCCCACCATCTCGCTCAACAAAACACCAAGCCGCCAGCATCTCCCTAGGAGGAACTTCTTCATACATCTAGAGCTTCAACTTTTATGGTTGCTACCCAAGGGTCAGGCCCACAAATCACCCAGCTCTGATAGCTAAGGGGGCTTACATCCTAAGTCCTATAGAACTATAATAAAGAAGCAAGCTTTTTAAATTGAATTTTAATTGACAAAGAACCTTATATGAGCTTCACGTGTACAATGTAACGATTTGATATGTGTGTACATTGCAAAATGATCACAACAACAAGTCTATCCATCATCACACATAGTGACAAATGTTTGTTTTTTTATTTTTTTGTCATGAGAACTTTTAGACCTACTCTCTTGGTAACTTTCAAATACACAATATAGTATCATTAACTATAGTCACCGTGCTGTGTGTTACATCCCAGGACTTATAACTGGAAGTTTGTAGCTTTTGGCCACCTTCACCCATTTTCCCCACTCTTCTACCCCCACCTCTGGCAACCACCAGTATGTTCCCTGTATCTATAAGTTAGGTTTTTTGTTTGGTTGGTGTTGGTTTTTAGATTCCACATGTAAATAAAGTCATACAATATTTATGTTTCTGTGTGTGACTCATTCCACTTTGTTTAATGCCCTCAAGTTCCAGCCATGTTGTTGCAAATAACAGGATTTCCTTCTTTTTATGGCTGAATATTATTCTATTGTGTATATGTGATATATACATGTATGTATGTGTGTATGTATGTATGTATGTGTGTGTGTATATATATTTTTTTCTCACCTATCCATCAATGGACACTGAGGTTATTCCATGTCTTGGCTACTGTAAATAATGCTATAATGAACATGGGGGTATATATATGTTTTTAAGTTAAATGTTTTTATTTTCTTTAAATACCCAGAAGTGGAATGGAATGGCTGGATCATAAGGTAGCCTTTATATTCCCATATTTATCAGTGACTGGCTGTCAGCATGAGCTTGGGCATGGCTCCTCTGCTGAGCTGGTCCTTAAGAGAATGACCGCTGAAAGCTGTCCATGCGTCATACTCCCAGTGGGCAGGGATCTGTGCTACACAGCACGGCGCTGACTCCACATGCTACCCCAGCCTTCTGTGGCAGATGCTGCCATGCACGGCCTTTACTGTGCAGACCTCCAATGTGGGCAGTCCTCACAGACAGAATCAAGATCACCTTTTTGCTGAACCACTGAAGCAAGACCAGTTGGAAGAGCTAGAGGGTGAAAGGTCACCACCATCCAAACCTCTCACAGCCTTTAATCACTGACTCTTGGGAGGGAATAAACACCCTCAGTGATATGGTTCTGATCTGTGCGTTTTACACTACTCCTTCGGTTTCATGTGAGATTAAGTTCCTGTCGCCCGCTGTAATAACTGTGTTAATAATTTACCCATAATTTGGCCACCTTCCTTTTTGTTTCTCATTTTCCTACTCTACCAGTGTTCTCGTCCCTCCCAAATAAACTACTTGTACTCTAATGTCTGTCTCAGGATCGACTTTGGGGAGAAACCAAAAGAAAGCATTCCCATAGCCAAAACCATTCTTGGTAGACTCCGATGATAGAGTTCTTTCGCTTAAAGCTGATCTGTGGAGATTAGTGCTGTGGGAAGACGGATGATACGGTAGAGGGAATTCCTTTCCAGAAGGAAAATCAAATGGAAAACCTACTTTGTTTGATGAAATGAAATATAAAAGGTAAGGGAGGAGGGAGAAGCTGGAGATAAAGCTCCTCACCTTCCCATCTCAGAGTAGAAGTCTATAGAAGGGGGACACACCCAGGCAGGCGCCATTGGGGAAATGTGATTAAAAACAAATCTCTCCCAACCCAGAAAACCTCTCCCCAAAGGGAAAAGAGAAATAAAACAATTTTATTACTGAATATGCACTAAACCAAAATTAGTGCCTATTACAGGCAAATCATGAAGATGGAAGGAAATCTCACCATTTTACAGAGCCAAGGAGATGTAGCCCATTACACGCATGTTCTCAAGATAAGCAATAACCGCTCCTCTGTAAGAGGACCTGACAGCACCGTTTGTCACACACAGATCATCCTAGATTCACCTCGCAACTGAGGTAGCCATGTGTGCTTGCTAATTCTCTTTATCCAAAGGAAAAATTAACTTCTCATATCTTTATGACAGGAGGTAATTTTGGATTGAGACGCTTGCCAAAGTTAGGATGCTACCCTCTCAAGAAATTAGGAGACGTGACATTTGAGAAAGACATTCCTGGGTCAAAAGCCGACAAAGGGCTTATTTGGATTTTTTTTTTTTTTAGTTTAAATGCATTTCACAGAGAAAGAATTTGCAGTTACAAAGTTTCTGAAGTAAATGTTCTAAGAAAAATAAGGTCACTTCTCTTATTTTCAACAGATAATTAAGAACCTTGTTTTTATGTGTATGCACCTTTATAGTACAACACTTGAGAGGCCTTCCTTCCTGGCAAGGGATAGTCACAGGTTTTTCTTGGTGATATCCTAGTGAACAGGAGAACTACAGAAAACAAGATTAGAGAGAACCAGCAATAAGATCTAACTGCCCCTTGTCACAGGTTATAGGGCTTGGCTTTTACTGTAAGATGAAAAGTCAGTAAAGGGTTTTGATCAGATGAGTGACAGGTCTGACTTACATTTTAGAGTAATTTATCATAAAATTGATAAGTAGGAGTGATTGAGCAGGACTTTATTCTCAGGAAGCCTGTGGATGTTAAAAGACATACAGAAGAAACAAAGCTTTGCCTTGAGGTTGTTTACTCTGCTGATGGAGAGATAACAGGAAAAAAAATGATCCTAAAAACGTGAGGTCACACAGGTTATCTGCCCAAAGGACAGCAGTCAGTGCACAGAAAGGCTAGAAGAACAGAAAGCAGAGGAAAGGGAGGACACTGAAGACTGAATGGTCACAGAGCACATGAGAGAGGAGAAGGGATTTGAGCTGTGCACTGAAGGATGGTACTAGTTGAGTGAGGAGCAGCAAATGTCATAAATTAAGGGCCAAGGATCACTCTGAATAGAGCCCCTTGGGGGTAGGTTGAGAAAAATTAACAAATTAAGGTTGCCGAGGCCTGGTACCATGGACACCAGCGTTTCTGATACAGTATCATGAACAGACCCTCAAAGAATTGACTAGCAGACATATACCCCCTCTCTGCTCTGACATCTTATCCTAGTGGAATAGAATAGCCGTATACTTGCATGATGGCCTCTTTGTTACTTCATACTAATCAGTTGGGTTTAACAAAAAGTAATGATAACATTATGTTTAATTACTTCTGCCATTTCTTCTTTAGCCCATTCCTTTCTCCTTATCCTTTAGATAAACATCCATCCCCATTTGTGAGTAAAATTTAAATAATTCAGGATCTTAGAGCACAATGTCATTTTCTAGCAGGAGGAGAACTAGGGCTTCAAAAGAAACAAAAATGGAAATTATAATGGTTAATTTTACGTGTCAACCTGGCTGGACCACAGGGTGCCAGATATCTGGTCGAACACCATTTTGTGTATTCCTGTTAGAGGGTTTTGGAGGAGATTAACATTTTATTCAGTAGATTGAGTAAAGTAGATTGGCCTCCTTAATGTGGGTGACCCTCGTCCAATCAGTTGAAGGCCTGAATAGAACAAAAAGGCCTTACCTCCCCAAGAAAGGAGAACTTCTGCCTGACTGCATTTGAACTGAAGCAGTGTTGTTGTTTTTTTTTTTCCCCTGCCTTCAGATTCGAACTGAAGCATTGACTCTTGCTGGCTATTGAGCCTGCTAGCTCCTGGGTCTGCAGCTCGCTCATTCACCCTGAGGAACTTGAGACTTGTCAGACTCCATAATCACATGAGCCAACTCCTTATATAAATCTAGGTAGATAGACGATAGATCGCTATATAGACAGATTGATAATATACAGAGTATATGTGTGTATATGTATGTATGTATGTGTGTGTGTGTGTGTGTGTATATATATATATATGTATGTATGTATATGTGTGTGTGTGTGTGTTATCTATATCTCTTACGGTCCATTTCTCTGAAAAACACTGACTAAAACAGAAATGCATCTAAAACGATTGTCCCTCCTGCTTCTGTGATGTTGGTCACCAAGAAGTTGAGGACAGTGAAGCATAAGAAGGCAGGAAAAGATGCTATCACACCAGGACTTATGAAAGTATCTGGGGCTTCCCTCAGGCACAAACTAGGGGATCACCTATTTGCATGATGTGATAAACATCAGGAAGTCAATAATATCTCCCAAGATCCTTGTAGGTATGTCACCTTGGAGCCTGAGGGACAGAGACTGGAGAGCTGGAGGAGGGAACTCTCTGAACCAGTAACCATTGAGTACAGCTGGAGAAGCCACCTGGCTGCCACGAGCCTTCCAGCAAGAGTGACAGACGCAACTGAATCCATCCTGGGGCAGGCCATGGGAAGCCTTGGACACTTGCCTGAACCCATTTTTCTGTAACATTGGCAATCACGTATACAACTTTCATTGAATGCTTACTGAGCGACAGACACTGTGCCTAGGCTTCCTGTCCTTTGTCTCCTGTAATCCTCGAAATGACTTTGGAAGTAAAAATTATTGCCCCATCTTTCAGATGAGGAAACAGAGATCTAATGAGGATGAGTGGGAAGTTAGAGATAAAGAGATTTAGGGTATGAGACTCTTGGTGTAAGGATTAAACGAATTCTTCCAAGGAATGTGTAGAGCTCTGTCTGGCATGTGATAAGTTCAATAAAAGGAAATTACTATTTTCACACTATCATCATCATCACCATTATTAACTATATTCTTCCATCATTACTAATAGCATATCAACCACATTTTTCTGGCTCAAATAAGGCTGAAATGCTAAAGAGATCACTCAGTAGATGGTTTTCAAATCAAAGCTACCTGAAAATGTCTTTCTTAAAGTGTTCTCTGCACAGGTGTGACAAGGGTTTGAGAGTCTTCGTTAGCTTGAGAAAGAAACAAGGATCATTCTCAGTCAGAAGTGTGATTCAGAATATCTGGCTGGTTCTCCCTGTCCTCCAAAGCTCTTTCCTGTGTCCCATTTGCACACATCTCCTGACTTCAACAGCTAAGCCCTTCCATTTGCTACCCAGATAGGGTTTTGCCTTCAGCCTCATCACAGACTCTAATCTAGAAGTTACTCAAGGCACATATTAGGCACTAAATAGTTACTCACTTAATGTGAGGCATTTTCTCTACCACCTCCTCCCTCCCTGCATTAAAGAGAGTAATTGGAGTTGACCATGTAGTTATCATAAAAGACCACCTATTTTGTTTTAATTATATTTTCTCTTTGACATCTACTCAGAAGAAATGGAGAAATGCCCATTAAATTATTTTTCTGGCCCATGGGTCATGAGAAACCTGATTACACTGGAATAACTTTCTAGTCATTGCCATTTATTATATATTTTTTTTCCTTTTTGATGGCTGTCATGGTCCTGTTGCTGTTTTTCCTCTCTAGGCAGTGGAGTTGGGCTGAAATAGATTAGTTGTTACACATATATCTTGCAAGTTGCTTATTCCTGTTCCCACTTTAGTCCTGATTAAATTCAACATGAACTTTGGCCTTGGATGAAGAGAAGCAAACTTCACAGTGCCCCTTGAACTTACAAGGCTGCGACATGTTGCAATCGGAGATCAGGGCTGCCATGTGAATGAAGAAGCTCATGTGACCTTGACCTCTGACATGGGCAGTCATAAGGGAGTCGCAGCCAGGACTCAGTCTGACTTTCTCAAAAGAGGCTGCATCATGATTCTTGAGATCTGGATCTTATATTAATGTGCCATCTGCTCTTTGAGCATTGAGAGGGGAACAGGAAATAAGTCTACATTGCTCATCATCTATTACCACTCTAGTCATAGCAGTAGACACTGAACAGAGTACCTCATTTAAACTTATAACACAAGGGACAGGTTTTATGAAAACCTGTCTTAGAGATAAGAAAGCTGACACGGAAGCGACAGAATATGGCCAAGACCACAAAGCTCCAATTAAAGAAGCAGAGTGGCATTTTGCCCCCAGGACTATGATTGCAAACCATGGATTATTTTCTCTGCATATAGCCAAGAAGTCTAGAGAAGAGAAATGTGTTAAACAATGAAGTAAAGTTTGGAAAAGGGAAAGTGGTCCAGCTGGCGAAGATGTGGTTCAGCAGCGGGGGCATCTCACCGTCAATCAGCAACGCGACGAGGTTTCCTTCAGTGAGTCTCCGAGAGCACAATCAGGACGGAGAAGGCAGAAGATCCGTCACCCATGATTTGAGGTCTGCGTCATGGGTGTGGCGGGAGTTTCCAAAGTGAGAAAGCCGAGACAGAAGTGAGGGCACGACATGTTCATGATGAGTCTGGGCTGTGTGCAGAGCTAAACAACACCAGAAGAGAGTGAGGACAGACCGGGACAATGACGAAGGGTCTGGAGTCTGAGGAAGGTGACTGGGGTGGAAGTGGGAAAACAGAGAAAAGAATGTCAGGATTACTCGAGGAAAAGAATAGATAATACACGAAAGAGGCAAGTTTCAGAGTTGGCTATATTGTAGGCAGAGCCCAGAATGTGTCTCATTCTCCAACAAGCTGCTGCCCTCCGGCGGTCAGACCGTTGATAGGTTTAATGAGATACGCTGTCAGGGTTATCTATTCCTAAACAGGAGTCTCTTCCAGACAAAGCAAAGGTTCTTGAAAAATACAGGATTCTTTGGTAATAGAAGGGCAGGCTCTACAAACAGATGTTCAGGGTTGAGAGCTAGATTTCTGGATGAGGACCACCCCCACCCCACCCCCCAGTACTTCCTTCAGGTCTTACTATGCAAACACACTAATATGCCTCAGAAAGCACCACTTCTGCCTGAAGCCCATCTCGTGAATGGGTTTTGTTCATGGGTTATGGTCCCTAATTTGGGATTCTCTTGCCTCGCCGGGCAGTTTCTGGGTGCTCCCTCCTGCTGTTCTCTCCCCCTTCACTCTGCTCTAGCCCTGGTCTCTTCTCAGTTCCTAGAATGCTCCTTTCTTGGTCAAAGCCTTTGCACGTACAAAAAGTTTCCTCTGTCTGAAAACCTTTCAACTTTCCATGAGGCAGCTCGTTCTCATTGTTGAGGTCTCTGCCTAAATGTCATCACTGCAAGAAGCCGAACCCAACCACTTGACCTCAAACACATTCTGCACCACCGACAGTACAGAGATCATTATCTCTGTCTCCCACAGGGAAGGTAAGCCCATGCAAACAGGGCAGTTCCGGTGTATCCTCAATGCCTAGCATGGTGTCTCAGCACAGAGTAGGAGACCCAATAAACAGTGTTTGAATAAACAAATGATGAGTGATCAATGAGTAAGCAGCTCAGAGAGGCAGCAGAGGGATGGAGGAAAGAAGGAAGTGGTTCCATCGGCTCCCGTTTACTCCTCTCACAACATACCTTTTGACTCTTTCATTTGTCAATTTTAATCAAATATTCCAATAGAAAAAAAAAACTTGTATAGAAAGAGACAGAGGGAATTTATTGGTTTGGGGGTAGGGGGATCCACTGTGCCCTAAGGATGGTCCTAGGTCTTATGCACCCCAATTCTAGCAGTAGGACCATGGTTATGAGTTGAACTGTATCCCCCCAAAATTTATATGTTGAAGCCCTGACCCCAAAAATCTCAGAGTGTGACTGTATTTGGAGATAGAACCTTTAAAGAGGTATTAATTTCAGTGAAGCTGTCAGGGTGGATCCCAATCCAATCTCAGTAGTATACTTATAAGAAGAACAAATTTGGACACAAAGAGACATCAGGAAACACCCAGGCAAGGAAAGACCATGTGAGGACACAGCAAGAAGGGAGACATCTGGCAGCCAAGGAGAGAGACCTCAGGAGAAACCAAATCTGCAGACACCTTGATCTTGGACTTCCACTTTCCATTTCTGGCCTTTAAACCACTCAGTCTGTGGTGTTTTGTTATGGCTGCCTGAGCAAAGTGATACAAACATTGATAAATTATAATAGTCCTATCACGTCATGGATAACTTTAATTGACTACAGCAAGTTGGACCTGGCTGACCTTCTCATCTAGAGGAACACATATCCAACTCTTCCACTTGTCACCTTGGGGTATTTACCTGATACCTACCTCCCTCTGTGTGTGTGTGTGTGTGTGTGTGTGTGTGTGTGTGGTGGTGTGTGGTGTGCGTGTGTGTGTGAATCCATACCCTATTCTACAAAATGGCAGGAATGGAAGGATTATATGAGACAAGATTTATAAAAGTACTTGTCAGAGACCTTGAAGGTCACTGCTCAACCAGTGTTAGTTCCCTCTCTTCCTCTTCCTGTCCAGCTCAGTGACACTTGAGCAAAAAGAACTCTGTTCCAAGAGAATCACAAAACATAAAACAGATCAGTAAAAATCGTTGACTGAAACAACTACATCCAGGTGCAAGTGAGTGTGTAAATGCATGAGTAAGGGTTTCTAACGGATGTTCTTCGGCTGATGATTGGCATTCAGTCTGATGACCACGTTTCCCTGTAAAAGAAGTTCCATAGTCTGAGTAACGCCCCAGGTCACAGGGATCACAGTGGCAAAAATATCTGACAGAGAAAACCAAAATTTGATGGGGGTGAGTTCACCAGTTTCCCATTTCTAAATGGAACTAAAACTGGATTACTGGCCAAGTGAGGAGTCCGCATGAGTTACTGAGGACAAGAGTCCTTCAGGACTCCCTGGAACCAATTAGGTCTCTAAGTAGCTGCCATCTACAGATAGTCAGCTTATTCTGTGCAGATATCTCCTAAATGACTATTTCTAGGGAATGAGAACTTCTGATGAAGAAGAGACGTCTTGGAGCCCCTGGTGTGTGTCAGGCTGCCAGGTGTCATGGTGGTCAGCTAAGGCAAAAAGCGAAACTAACAGTAACAACCAGGCTTTTATTTACTGACTGCAATTAGTAAAGGCTGGAGGCAAAGGAAAAAAAAAAAAAAAACGGTGCTGGCCCCTCATTGGTCCATTTTGCCCCTGAGGAGAAGGACAGGGAAAGGGAAGGAGTTGGAAGGCAGTGAGGCAGAGTGCAGAGTGGATAAAAGACTCTTAGTCAAGGCCCCAGTGAGGAAAGTCTTTGGCAGAAGTGCCTAAAAAAAATGTCTCAGTCAAGACCCCAGATGAAGGAACCTAGTTCCGACAGGGATATGCGTATGAGCCCAGCTGGTGGTGGGGTGCAGGGGAGAGGCAGGGGTGGTTAGAGGGGCCTGGCGGGGAGCCTGAGTCCTACAGACCTCAGTGTACTGACTGTGCACCCCCTCTGGTGTGGGAGGGCAGATTCCTCTGTGAGACCTGCCAGGAAAAACTTTGCAACTGCCTGTGGTCAGACCTGAAAAATCATACACAACATCATGTCCTGGAGTCAGACTCCTTAGAATCCATAAGTCTCCCCAAACATGGATCTGAAGCCTGGGGTCTTAACCTTCTGAAGGCCTGGGATGCTGGAGAATCTGCTTAAAGCCATGAACTCTCCTCTAATAATGCACATAAACATATCTTGCATAAAATTACATAGAATTTATGAATTCAAGTTCACCTCTAGGGCCAACATTAAAATTTAACAACTGAACAAGCACAGTTTGTGGGACTCAAGAAATATTTAAGTTGGTACCCAATAATTGTATTAGTCTGCTTGGGCTGCCATAAAAAAATATTGTAGATTGGGTGACTTAAAAGAAATGTATTTCTCACACTTCTGGCGGCTGTGAAGTCCAAGATAAAGGTGTCATCTTGGTAACTTTCATTCTAAGGTCTCTACTCTTGGTTTAGAGAATGCCATGTTTTTGCTATGTCCTCACATGGCACAGAGGGTGGGGGAGGGAGGAAGAAAGAAGAGGGGAGAGAGGAGAGGTGGGGGGGGCGGGGAGAGGGAGGAGGGAGAGAGGGAGAGAGGGGGAGAGGGAGAGAGAGAGAGAAGAGAGAGAGAGAGAGAGAGAGAGAGAGAGATCACTCTGACTCTCTTCTTCTTCTTATAAGGACATTAATCCTATCAGATTAGGACCTCATTCTTTTTACACACTTAATCTTAATTATCTCCGAAAGACCCTATCTCCAAATTCAGTCACATTGGAGGTTAAGGCTTCAACGCCTGAATTGGGGTGGGGGTGGGGGGACACAAGGACACAGTTCATTCCAAACAGTAGTAACATTTATATCAGCTCTTCTGTCTCAATCTCAAAGTGATCTGCATGTTCAACCACTACAACTAAAATCTCCTACACTGCTAGAGTCATGCCAACCAAGAAGCAATAACAAGCAATTTTCAGAGATCCCCCACGCCCCTGGATTGTGCTGAACTTTTAGTCCCTGCAAGATTCGGCCCTTCCTCCTCTAAGAAATGCTTCTTTCTACAACGGAAGAATAAAATCTTTCCAGAATTTCTACTGATTTTCCAGTGGAAGATGTGTGTGTGTGTGTGTGTGTGTGTGTGTGTGTGTGTGTGTGTGTGTAGGAAGTTACTACACAGCCATACCTCATGCAGAGATTTGATTAAATTCTCACCCTACTTGATGAAGGATGCAAACTTTATTGAAAGCACAGTGGCCATGCAGTGTAGGAGCAGGTGCCACATATGCCAACAGTCCCTTCCTCACTCCAAAGTACCTAAGGGGAGGCACGTAGCCACCGTTGACTTTCTTTGCTCAAGGTAAGCTCTTGGTGAGTCTGGACAGACCACTGCCAGACTACAGCCCTACTGTACACAGGCTATGTCATCATTCCAGAAAGACTTACACTAAATATCTCTGTGCTTCCACTTAGCATAAGGTTTACAAACATCAAGCTCTCCTGGTTCTTGAACCCAACTCAAAGCTAGCAAAGCTTCATCTTCCTCTGAGAGTGAGAGCAGAGTCATTGCCTAGACAGTACAGCTTGTCCACTGTCTAGAAAATTCATGTCTTACCACTGCTTAAAATGCCATGGTTCACTCACTGTATTTGGCCTGAAAAGTGACTCAAACATCCATAAGCAAGTGTCAGAAAAAAGAAGACTAATTCCATTAAAATAATAATAATAATAATGGTTTTAGTAAGAGAAATTCAGAGGGCTGAATGAATGGAACTGGGTGCAAAAAAACATGCACACAATCCAAACAGAAGACCCTACTCTGGCTTAGTAGGTAAGATCTCTCTATTTCTATGTCATTAAATAACCTGCTATGAATAATTTTAACTGCTAAACATAATTACCAAGCTAGGGCTTTACTAGAGCTACATGAAGAAATTGTTTTTCCATAAGTAAGTAAAGACTTTGGTGTTGAAAATTTATTAAAAATTACTTAATGACATTTTGCACCGCAGCAAATAACTGAAACTATCAGAGTATCAAATAAAATATGTTTGAGACCACTTTTTAAAAATCCTGTTTAAAAAATCCTATAAAGTGTTGCTAACAAAGTAATTTTTACTTTTAAGATTTGTCAGTGTTTTTTCTAGAAGTCATTCATCCTGAAATGAATGGGGAGAAAATCATCTTTCGGTCTACAATTTCAGGAATTATTTTCCATGGGTAATTTCACATTTCCAAATGTCACTGCATTTTAATTTTTGCAGTCCTATCAGTATGATGTCTGGAGTTCCTCCCTGTTCCTTCAACTGAGCCCACATTATCATTTGTAGGTGATGTAGGGTTTAGGTTCACATTTTTAGCCTTAAGCTGTTAGTTTATTCGGGAGGGCGAAGAGAGAGAAAGACTCTTTTAAAAGACCCTGAGCATGTACAGTGGACCAGTGGGGAGCAGTCGTTATCCAAGCATCACGAGTAAACCACTCAGGTGGGCAGAAACATAATTTTGCTCATTTCTCTTTAACCGAAATCAGCTTGGCTCCTGACAGCCTATTTCTCTTCAGCAGTTGAAACACCTAATCTTAACATTCAAGATAAACTCAGTACTGACATTTTAAAATGGGACAAATCAAGATTTAAACTTAGCCAATTTGAGCCTCTGTTTACCCACCCCTTTCTCCCTGAAAATGATTCATGATGGTGGGTGGATTTGCATTGTCTGGCATTAGGTGGAAGAGGCAACCAGTTGACATCCACAACTGACTTGCTCAGCTCTAGACCCAACTCCAGGTCCTTTTAGGCCACTAGCTCTGTCGCAGAATGCCTCAACCCACCTCGGATGGGGCAAGGAGCAGACAAAGAAGGTATTGAGCAACTCCCAGTGGCTTTTCCCTGCTCCACATCACACACAGAGCTCTAGACTCTATCGGGCTCTCTCAGCTCCTCACCTAGACACCATAGCAGGCTAGCCTCAGTGGACATGTTGGACATTCTTAGGGTAAGAGGAACAAAATATGATCAAGGCTAGAGAGAGAGGTATCTCCAGCATCTACCAGCATCTAATCCATACATACTTTCTCTCCAAATCTCTCCTCACAACCAACTGGGTAGACTTTTATCTATTCCTTTTATTAAGATAAAATGTACATATAAAGCAATGTACAGAGTGTACATCCCAAGCATAAAGTTCAATTAGGTTTAACAAATGTCTACACCCTCTATAACCTTTTCTCTTATCAAGATATACAATATTCCATTACCCAGAAATTTTTTTATGCCCCTTCCCAGTCAATCTCTGCCCACAAGCAAATGCTCTTCTGATTTCTATCATCAAAGATTAGTTTTATGTGTTCAAGAATTTCATATAAATGAGATCATGCAGTGTATACTCTTTGAGGTCTGGTTTCATTCACTCAGCATATATGTGTCAGTATTTTGCTCAATTCCATTGTATTGTGTAAATATTTCACCATTTGTTAATCCAGTCATCTAAAGAGCATTTGGGTTATTTCCAGTTATTTATTGGCTTTTTTTTCTGTTATTATATATAGGCTGCTATGAAATTTCACATTTTTTTCCCAAACAAGTTGATTCCAATGGTTCTATAATAGCCAGTGGTCAGTGCAGAAAAAAATGAGTTGACTATGATTAGGGACATTTCATTTGCCACTGCAGTGGTATCCCAACAATGAAACAAGAGAATTAATTCATCTTTTACTTGATAGCTACAATTATCAGTGTATTTCTATAGCCTGATTTTAGGAAAAGCTCTAAATATTGTTATATATGCTTTGCCTCTGTCCATAAATTATAAGCTGCAGAACTGTTAGGCTAAGAGCTTTAGATAAACAAAATTTTCTTCTAAAAAATCCAAAAGCATATATAACAACCAGACATAGAAGTTCCCAAAGAAGCTTGCCTCTCACTATGCATGCCCTTGTGTAGTCTTTAATCTATGCTAGGTCCAGCTGGCTTCATAAACACTAGAATACAGTGGTCATGACACTATGCCAGTTTTGGACCAAAGCCTTAAAAAATTCTGGAAGTTCTGGTTTTTTGCTCTTAGAAGCCCTAAGCGGCCATGGAAGAAATACAGCTATCCTGTTGGAAAATGGATATGGAGATGACGCAAAGAAAGAGAGGGGTCATGGAGAAGAACCAAGGAGTCCAACTCACAGTAGTAACTAAAGCCTGAGGCATCCAGCTACGGTAGAGCCAGGCAAGCTGGGTCACTAGGCCAGTGAGTGAAGAAGCCACCTGGAATGGTCTACCCCCAGCAGATATCATGTGGAGCAGAGAGAAGCTGTCTCCACTGTGTTGTTTCTAAATTCCTGACCCATAGAAAACTGAGCAAATAGTATTATTGTTCTTTGAACCTACCAAACTTAGGAGGTAGTTTGTGATATAGCAATCGATATGGTTTCATGGGGAGTCCCTCATTATCAGCTGACTAAGGAAGAAAAGTTTTAGGCCTGATTGATAGATGGTTCTGCATAATATGCTAACATCACCCAAAAATAGAAAACTGTTGCAGCACAGCCCCACTCAGGAGTGACCCTGAAGACAACAGGGGAGTGAAATCCTCCCAGTGGACAGAATTTCAAGCAAGGACAGATGCCATAGATAGAGATCTACATTGATTTATGGGTAGTAGGCTTATGCTTTGACTGGGTGGGCAGAGACTTGAAAAGAACATGATTAGAAAAAATGACAACATAGGTTTTGGGAAGAGATATACAGGCGGAGCTCTCTGAATGAGCACAGTATGAAGATGTTTGAATTTCATGTGAATGTTCATTAAATAGCAACCTGAGCAGAGGAGGAGGTTACAAGGTGACCTGTGCTGCAGATATCTATTTGATTCTTATTCAAGCCACCCCAGTCCTTGCCCAATAGCCTCATTAATGGAGTGGCCATGGTAACAGGGATGGCGATTATCCATGGGCTGAGTAAAATGGATCTGATCCAGCTACTGCTGACTGCTCAATCTGTCAGCATCAGAACCAGCACTGAGTCTCTGATATAAAATCATTTCTTGGGAGAATCATTTAGACATCTGGAGGCATCAATGAAGGGGCAGTACTTTGTTCTCACTGGAAAAGACACTCTACAGATGAATTTGCCTTTTCTACCGACAATTCTTATGCCAAAATCAATATTTGACTCACAGAATGCCTCACGAGATATCGTGGTATTCCACACAGCCTTGTTTCTAACTGGGAAAACCATATGACACCCAAAAAAGTATGACAAAAAACTCATGCAGGTGGAAGTCACTAGTTTTGTCATACTCCTGATCAGCCACTGGTCTGATGGAACAACTGAATGGCTTTTTGATAACACAGCTATGGTACCAGCTGGGGAATAAAACTTTGTGGGGATGAAATTGTAACTGGTTCCCTAACTGTTAAATAACCATATGAGACAACAGAAGTTTTGAAAGTTTGGATCACCCTGCCAGGCAAGAACCATGAGCAGCTAGAATGGGCAGAGGAAGAAGGAAATTGGAAAAGCCAGTCAGGCCCATCTGACCAGTTATGGAATCAAGGACTACAGCAATTTTGAGCGCTGCTCTTCTTACATTGGTATGAGTATTTGTGCATAGAGTAACCAATTGTTTTTCTTTTCTTCTCCCTTTTCCCCTACCCTAGTATCTATCATGGGATGTTTTTGGTCAGTAAGCCTTATATCTCAGTATTTAAGTCACCAAATATCAAAGGAAGAGCATGATGCAACCTGAAGAGAAATAACAGCACCTGGAGATGGGTTAAGTGACGAAGGAGACTTCGGATCCTTTAGGGAAGACAGGGCGGCATGTTTTAGGTTGTTTCAGGAATCGTTCCATCACGTTAGAAAGTTAAATATGGGTATGGAAGCCAAATTGATGAGTGGCATGTGCTCGTTCTATACTATGTCAACTTGTCTACGGGCACGATATACATAATCCCCTTCTGGGACCCTGAGTAAGATCTGGAAGGCAGACGTGGACAGTACCCATTATTCTTTGACGATTGTCACAGTTAGAGTAATAAGGGATAGAGGCAGAAGTGCTGCAGTTCTAGCTTTTGTCCTTGCTCTTCCCTCCTCCGTATCCAACTCTTCTTGACTGCCAGCCTTGCTGACTGCGATGGTGAATTCTATGTGTCAGCCTGGAGGGTGCTTTTTGGATATGACTAACAATTAAACCAGTGAACACTGGATAAAGTATATTGCCCTCCACAATGTGGGTGCGCCTCGTCTAATCAGTTGAAGGCTTAAATGGGGTGTGGGGGAACAGTCTCCCTATAGCAAGAAGACATCCTCCAGCAGACTGCCTTAGGATTGAAACTGCACCATCAGCTCCCTTGGGTATCAAGCCTACTGGCCCTCAGTAAATATTCCAGACTTCCCAGCCTCTATAAGCATCTGAACCAACTCCTTGTAATAAATATACATCTATCTTTCTTTATAGCTTCATAAATAAATAAATAAGCAAATAAACAAATCTATCTATCTATCTATCTATCTATCTATCTATCTCTCATCTATCTATCATCTATCTCTCATCTCCCATTGGTTCTGTTTCTTTAGAGAACCCTGACTAACGCAGTGACTAACAGCCATTCCAGGCCTACAACCAGATGCAAAGGTGACAGCCATCCTCAGACTCCTCTGCCTCCCTCAGGCAGTTGGTTCCCTGCCTTACCATATTCCTTGTGAGCTCTGCACTAGTCCCCTGGCACTCGTGCTTCAGAAGTCTGGTCAGTGACGTTTCTCCGATTCCCTTAACTCCTCCTTTCAAACTCTTATGTCTCCAGCTTCTTCCATAGTCAGCGTAAGGCCCTAATTCTGTAATAAATCCCATTCTATAAAACTCATAATGTTTCTGTTTTCCTTACTGTACCATGAATGATACAATGTATTATAATTTAACACAAAAGAAAATGTGCTACATTCTCAGCATAGACAGCATTAATACTCTAAAATGATTCTCATTTCTTGTGCCTTTCATTTATTTGCTCATTCTTTTAGGAAATATTTGATGAGTGCCCACTACAGGCCAGGTGCTGTTTATAAGAGTAGACTTGAAATACTTCAGGATCTACAACTATGGCCAATGGGAAGAAATTGCAAAGAGGAGGTTTCGGTTCAATATATCAATTAAATCTGGCCATAAATGGAATGACTATTCTTTCTAAGGTAGTGAGGGTCTAATTACTACAGAAATTAACTAGCAACTCATTTAACAAAGATGCTTCAGAGCATTGCACATCAGTTATCAGTGTTTAAACTGCATTTTCACCAGGTCCACTTTCAAATTTTATATTCTATGATTCTATTATAATATATTCTATGTCATTGCCATGACTTTGAGGTTCTGTAGTCTGTCTATATTCTGAGGTGACTACAGGTAAAATAGGACTATGATAGTCTCAAAATAATAATACCTCAGGGCAAGAGAACGGGTGTTTATTGCTAACCATATGGCAGGCAATTTCCATTGCTTACTTTATAATCAGCCTAAAAATCCAGAGGTAAATTTTATTATCCCTAATGTGTGGATAAAGGCAATGAGATTCAACAAGCTATAGTGACTTGTCCAAATGTCTCAGCTCCCAGCAAGAGACTAAAATCTGTCTGACCCTAGAGCCCATATTTTCTTTTATGCTGTATCACACAAAGTTTCAGCAACAGTATGTGAGAACTAATCAGATTATGAATTATAAATAAAAGCAGAGATTTTAGATCCTGCATATTCTAGGATTATTTCCTTCTTCTCCCTCCAAATGCTTTCCTAAAACAGTTTCTTGTTTATTTATTTACCAATTTCTACTTCCAGCCACATTTAAAAATCAGGAAGACTTAGCTCTTTGAGGCATTTCAATATGGGAAATTGGTTGAGCAAAAAGGAATATTTTAGAATACTTAAATTGCAATGGATGACACACTACTACCAAATTATTGCAGTTTAGGTGTTCTAAGACATCTCTTTTACTTTGCTCAACCAAGCACTCATAAAGATGATTTTACTTCTAGCTATGATGCAAATCCACAGAGGATTTCATTTTGCCTTTAAACTACAGCTGACCATTGCTATATGAGATGCTGAACACAACCAGATATGTAAATGAGTGCATCTACAATTAAGAGAAACATGATTATATCTTTATCATATGGACCTCAGGATAGAGACAGGCGTGTCTGTTATTCGTTCCAGTTACCAACATCAGCTCCAAAGCAGAAAAATAAACTGGAAGGGAAGTGAATTCGTTTTCAGCTCATACAGGGAAAAGAAACCCACATTGGAACATACGAATCATATAAAGAGAGAAATGTACACAAACACACACAGCGGGAGAGAAGGAAGCTAACATCTATTAAGGGCCTGATATACATCATGAGCTTCACATACTTACAACAATCTTATGAGATATTGTTATTTCCATATTATAAGGGAAAGAATGGGGGGGGGACCTTTCAAGCTTATAAACTGCTCCAACTCAAAACTCCAGACTTTGCCCACCATATTACATTGACTCTACGGACAATACTGTTGATTTCTTTGGGGCCCTTGAAACTAGTTATATGTCATTTACCTTTTATGCTTCAAAATGACAATAATGTGAATCTCAAAAGGGAGACTTCAGAGTCATTTCAGTCTCTACAGATTGTCCTTCTGCTCTAGTATTTATTACCCGGGTTACAAGCACCCAAATGTTTAAGCCTTGCCAAAATTTTTGGAAATCCTAAAGTTTGTAAGGAAAATAAATAGAAAAACTGCCCTCCCATTCCAAAAAAATAAAAATAAAAATAAATAGAGAACTTCTAGCTGTTTGGAGATAATATCTATCGTTGTTGGCAACCCAAAACCCATCAAACCTGATTTTGAAAACACTCCTTTGCCTTTCCTGTGCAGGACCACCCTCATCCTGGCTGATGGTTGTGATAGCTGTCTGTCACAACCTGACCAAGGGGAGGTAAACCAAGGCCATATTCTCCTCACCTTCACACAAGACTCAGATTTTGTACAGAGAGATTTATTAAATAGAGAAAACAATTGGAATAAATTGATTCTACAGGTACCCCACAGACACTGCCCACTCTTTCTCCAGCTCTGCCCAGATTCTCATCCCTCATGGCTTATTTATTCATCTTTTCCTTTAATTCTGTGAATGATCCATATTCTTTCAATATATTTCCTTATTTCTTCTCCCTTCATTAGCTATAGTCAGTGTGTGTTTTCACCAAGCCTAGTACCTGAAATGATGAACCACCCAAGTCTTGAAAGATTATATGGGGCTCCAGTCACACAATCTCATGTCACAGTTCTTCACAAATCTGTAACACTGGGCTACACTGGGCTCCAGAGATCCTTCTCTCCTGGATCCTGTGACTCCTTTGTGTTTGCAGAATGGGCTCTTTCATAATCAATTTGCCATTACCCGCTAATTCCATCTAAATTGGTCATGACTGATAACAGCTCAAATTGTATCATCTTCTGAAAGAGACTTTAATTCAGAAAGAAATCTAAGAAAACTAGAAAATGTCCCAGACACAGAAGAGTGAGACTCTAATAGTGGGATCATACATATGCTAAGTAAAATAAAGTAAAAGTAAAATATCTATAGTACATTGTATTATAACCATCTGTTGTATAACAATCTATAGCAATTACTGTTCTATAATCTAACAGTATCATCCAGGACCCTCTACACTGAAATATTTCCATAATTTACAGACTCTCACACTTAGGAAATATCTCTGTATAGATTTTTAGATAACCAGTTATTGAATATCATACCTAAAACTTTGACAATTTATGCTTGGTCACTTCCATACTCAGATTGATTGGAGTTTAATTTTTTTTAACCTAGTGATTTTAAAGAGATATTATCTACCCTTTCCCTACCAGAAGCAAATATCACTACAGACTTCTCAGATAGTAATTCCTGGAATCAAAGTCCATCTGCATTATCTCATGCTATTGGTTTTGTCTTTGCACACTCTGTAGTCATGTGCTGCTTAACGACAGGATATTTTCTGAGAAATGCATCTTTAGGCGTCCTCCTCATTGTATGAACATCACAGAGCACACTTACACAGATCCAGGTGGTATAGCCTACTCATACCTAAGCTAGATGGTATAGCCTATTACTCCTAGGCTACAAATCTGTACAGCACTTCACTGTACAAAATAACACAAGATTAAATCCAGCACAAGAGAAAATGCAAACGAAGAGATACAGTAAGCACAAGATGCGGTAGGCTGCTGCTGGCATAACAAGGCATACTGTTTTATGGAAAGCATTCTTTTATAAATGGAAAGCATACACTCTAAAAAATGATAAAAAGTACAGTATAGTAAATACGTAAACCAGTAACATGGTCGTTTGTTATAATTATCAAGTACTATGTATGATATCTAATTGTATGTGCTCTATTTTTACATGACTGGAGGCACAATCGGTTTGTTTACACCAGCATCACCACAAACACATGAGTCATGTGATCTTATGGAACCATGATTGTGCCCTGTTGTTGACCGAAACGCCATTAGGTGTAGCGTGATCACAGTGGACTCCTGCCATCCTCGCCATCTTGCAGATGGTTCATTGCGTCCCTCACTGAAATAGGCTTTTTAAACAAGGATAAGAGAAATTGTGATTAACATCTGTCTCATTTAATCGGCAGGTGACTAAAGGGCCAGAGACAGCTGTGTTTCCTTGGGGCTCCCAATTATAAAGGATTAAGAGCATATCCATGTCCTAAACTTCCCGAATTTCTCAGTATAATCACTTTTACTCCATGTAAAAACTTCACCTACAGCAAATACCAGCCAAATTTCGAGAATGACTGAAATCAGACGAGAACTACGTTGGCAACGTCAGGTGAAAATAGTCTAGGGTCTAGACCCTAACATGACAATCCCACTTTTTCGCCTTGTTTATTCCAGGCCAGTAGTTGGAGAACAGGCCCTTCTCTCTGCTCAGTTAAATCCGCTCATCCTTTGCGACACAGATCTTGCCCTTCCTCCAGGATAGGTTCTCTGTCCCATCCATCCCAGGGGTCCATCCCTTCCCAGAAATTCCAGGAGTCTGGAGGCACTTAGCATAGCTGGCTGTACACACTCTGACCTCCAGAGGGAGAGCTAGGCTCCTCTCCTGTTTAGACCCTGCCAAAGTCCAAAGATATTTAAAAAGTACTGAGTAAATTGGTCCACAGAGTTGCAAAGGCACAGGAGGGATATATTTAACTGGAGAAATAAAAATGAGCTAAATGATCTGCTTTTAAGAGAATTTCTGTCTCTTGTATGTGGTGGGGCTATAAGTAAAAATTATCAGGCCAAGATGAACATTTGATACGACCTTGACCTGCCTCTAATCTCAGTCTAAATTGAAAGGGGCACAGGTAGTTTTGAAGCTGGATATGGATCAGACTAGCAAGCCGCGTTGAGATCTCCAGAGAAACCAGGTCCATAGGCAGTAAGGAGCCATGGTCATGTATGGCATCCATCTAGTATGGAGGCTGGTAATAGGAGGGGTGTCAGGGAGTCCTGAGCACTGCTTCCTGGCCAAATCTCATTCTACCAAAAATCATACACCACCTTAGACTGCGGTTGTATATTCTGGACTCTCTCTAATTTTATAAATAAACTAGAATTCTCTTGAAAAGAATCCTTATCTCCATGGTAAATGTGAAATGTCTGATAGTTTAAATTATAAATGACGTAGGGGAGGAGAGGTGAGGTAGACAGGGTATAGGGGGTCAAATATATAGTACCTGAAGGAAACTGGACTCTGGGTGGTAATCACACAATAGAAAATACATAGATGTCAAATTACAAGGTACACCTGAAATTTATGTAATTGTATTAACTAATGTTACCCCAATAAACTTAATTTAAAAAATGATAAACTACTTCTTAATGAAAAAAAAAATACATCTAGAAAGAGAAACATCTTAACCAACAAATGCAACATGCAATTTGATAAAACGATGAGCAGAGTGGAACTTGCCAGCATAGTTGCTTCACTGGACTGCAGGCTCCAAGAGGATAAAGGTTATGCCTACGTTATCGACCATTTTGCCTGACACAGAGGATGAGCTCAATAATTATTTCATTAGCTATAAGTAACTCAAACGTTAATATTTTATACTGTCCTTCATTATTTTCCTATTGCCGCTATAACAAATGCCACAGACCTCATGGCTTAAAACAATCCAAATGCATCATCTTATATCTCTGTAGGTCTAAATCTCACTGAAGTAAAATAAAGGTGCCAGGAAGGCTAAGTTCATTCTGGAGGCCCAGAGGGAGAATCCATTTCCTTACCTTTCTTGCTTCCTAAAGTCGTCCTGATTCATTGGTTCATGGCCCTTCCTCCATCTTCAAAACCAGCAGTGTGGCACAGAGTCTCTCTGACTCTGACATTCCTGCCTGTCTCTTATAAGGACAGTTGTAATTACATTTAGGAAGCCCCTGAGCAATCCAAGATAACCTTTCTATCACAACATCTTTAACTTAACCACATCTGCAAAGTCCCATTGTCGTGTAAAGTAACATATAGAGTAATGGGAAGCCATTATTCTACACACACACACACACCACTATGTAGCCTCGTCGCATATTTGTGAAGGACCCCAGTGCTGACATGGGGGGTTAGAGTATTTCGCATTGCTACTAGCACTGAGGCGATGAGAGACCAAAGGAAAACCACCACTACCGCCATCTTCCATGGAAGCGTGGATATGTGTCTGCACTTCTGGGCAGTGGTCCTCAGCAATGGCCAGCCTTCTCTTCCACCCGAATCACAACTACATTTCAGGCTATAGTAAACTCTTTAAGACAACAGAAAAACTTATTTGCCACAGGGCCAAGACTCTGCATCCCTTGAGTGCTGGACCTGGCATGGCCCTTGCTTCCATGAACATAATGGTGTTCATGACAGCCACACTTCATGGTCATGGTCATGAGGGAGTTGAGCCAGGAGCAGCTGGTGCCCAGAGAGCCCTTGCCACAGAGGGGGTTATTTGTCTGAGACATATTAAAAAGAAAAAGGAAAAAAAAAAAGGTATAACAGTGGGATCTGAAGCTTAGCAAATCAAAAAAGCACATACAATTGGGCTTGATACAAACTCCAAGAACATAATGATTTTTACATACCACCAAAGTATGATATGGAGACTTAGAGCTTTGGGATTTCAGTAGAAGGAAAACTCCTCCAGGTCAAGGACATAGATGGTATCAGAAAAGAAATGGCCCTGAGACTAAGCCACAAAGGAAAAGGTAGTGTGGGTACCCCATTACACAAATAAGGAGGCTGATGCACAGTTTGAGACGGTCATTCCAAATGGCAGGAAGAGCCTGAACTTGTTAAAAAGTAAGGGGTTCATTAAGGAAACCAAAAGATATGCTAAGAGGTAGGTCACTGCCAGACCCAGGAGGGTCTTCAGAGTTAGGCCATTGTTTGGTGGCTCTGAGAGGAGCAGGAAAGGGTTATTTTCTGAAGAATGACATGTGAGGAGGAGGAGGAGGAGGAGGAGGAGGGGAGGAGGAAGAGGAGACGACGACGACGACAACAACTCGTACACATATTTTGAGAGGTTTTCAGAAGATAATCCTATCAGCGGTGTGAAGCTGGGAGGCAGAGACCTATGGAGAGATAGATTATCAGGTACTTCTGTGGTCCATAGAAACAGAGGCCCTGGAGGGTTTGATCACTTGAACATGAACAGCAAGATGGCGAGAAGAGAGAAGGATGACCCTGAGATTCTTCAGGGAGCACATCACAGATGGACCAGTGAAACTGATGGGACCCTCGTTCCTCATTCACCTTTCTGAGCTGACTGTGCACACACACAACTGTGCAAGACTCTCACTATGGGACCGCACTCACCCAAATGCTTCAGACAAGTAAGTGTTAAGCTTCCAATTCGTCATGACTAACAGGCTGATTCCCAAAGATGGAGGGTGCATATCAGGATCAGCCCTGCCTTCTTTTCTGCGTCTCCTCTCTGGTCACAGAGTAATATCACTTGGCACTTCAATACCCAAGGAGCTCCTAGGAGCTCTCCAGGTGCTCTTGCTAATTCTCACAGACTACCCAGCACTGGGAGAAGCAGTGAAAATGATTTAGCCACAATCAGAGTACAGTTGGGTCTAGCCTGAGTGGCTGAAGTAAAATAAAATGCTGGTGATGTACTCTTCAGCGATGTGCCATTACATCCCCCTTGTAAACATGGGAGCCCATGAATGATCTTTCATCCAGTGAGATTAGCAACTCTCAGGAGGAAATGGTGATCAACCTGTGATGGGAGAAAATGGATTTATTGTAAGTGAAACCGGCAACTCTATATTCAAATGCTCATAGGAACAGCAGGTTTGTGAGCTTTGCATTCTTAGAGGGACCTAAGTTCCCCTGAATCCCCTAAAGAGGCTATGACACATGGTTTCTTATTGTCAGTTGGCCTGGAAGGAATGGTGTGAGGCAGTGTCGAAAGCAATCGTCTCTCTTTTGAAAGAATGAGTGACTAGAGGGGCCACTGGAAGCCATCTTGGGACCACAGAGGGACATCAGGCTGAGATGAACCAGCACAGAGAACAGCAGAGCTGAGGGTAGAAAGAACAAGGTCAAGCCCTGAGACATCCTTAGAGCCCCCAATTCCAGCCTATCTAACCCTGAGCTTTTCAGTTAAGTGAGGTAAACATGTCTGTTTTTTTGTTATTTGTTTTTAAGTTGAACAACTTTCTTTCATTGACGACTGACAAATTCTGGACTCAAAACAACACAGACCCCAAGAACACAACAATAACTGAGATTTTCTGTAAGAACAGCCTGAAAGCCAATATTCATTTGAGTAATAACTCTTATCACTGTATGGTTTTAAAATTAGACCAAGAAAAAGTGAGAGAACAAATTGAAACACATCCATTTTACCTCATGCTACAGTTTTTTATGACTTCATCCCAGTTCTGACTGCTAAGGCATTGAGTTACCTCATCTTTTTCAGCTCAAAGTCAATGATTCAATCTTTCTTTCCATCAGCGTATCTAAACCATTCTTCTAGCCTTCAGGGAAACGCTGTACAAAATAATGGCTTGTTGACGAGAAAAAGAGAAATGGAATGTACTGACATCAAGTTAACTAGGTAAGGACAGTGCTTCGTATCCTGCTGGAAGCAATGGCCAATTCACATTCCTCTTACCTGGAGGCAGAATCTACCCTGGCTTGAGGCAAAGATATTAATGATGTTTGAGATTTATACAGCACTCTGTAATTTATAAAATGTTTTTCCATTTATTTTTCTCATTTAATACTCCCAACGGCAGGCCAGGATAGAATGATACCCTCTATCTGTTACAGATGAGGAAATTGAGGCTCAAGAATGTTGAGTGACTTATCTAGACGAAACATCAAATGACTCTAAAAACAGACCCCACTCCATTATAACACACTGGTGAATTTGAGAATTGTTCCCTTTTCCTCAATAGGAGAACAATGAAGTTTTGCACTCACTCAGCTCTCTCCCAAGTCACTAAACACAGGCTTGGGTAGACTTCTTTTCTGATGCAGTTTGCTACAGGCATAGATGAGGGGGGAATCAAGTCTATGGTGTGATTCCAGAGCCCCCACTGCCACCATTCCAGACACCAGAGCAAGAGTGCCTTTGATTTCATAATTTTAAAAACAGGAAAGAGAACATCAAGCGGTAATTCATCATTACCGTGAAAGAAACTCAGAGCCTTCTTTTCCGCCCAACTCCCTCGTCAATTCCCCAGCAGCCTCCAGAGTCACTCATCCATTGCCTCCTCCTATTCATCCCCAAATTAAAATGTTCCTAAGAGCAGATTTGGATGTGAGTGAAGAAGGGAATCAAGCTGCGGGGCACTGGGAATTTGGAGTGTCTGTGCACGTGGGGGAGAGAGTAACCTGTTGGAACAAAGGAGAGAATGAGCCAGGTCTCCGTACTGCAAGAGTTTACGTATAGTTGTCATCTCGTTTAATGCTGACCCATTCCCCTCACTTTGTAACCGAGGAAATCAAAGCTCTGGGAGGTAGAATAAATCACTCAAGGTCACATGGCCAGGTTCAAAAACAGCTCTAACTAGCTGCAAAGCCTAAGTTTGGTCTGCTAGACCATGATTCCCCAAACACACACACAGCTCCCTCACCTCTCCAGGGACCGGGGGGGAGGGGTACGGGAAGCTCCCAAATATAAATGTCAGATTTTCGCATCTGCCACCTTCAACCTAAAATTATGCCATTGATTCGTATCCACTTGCAATCACCCAGAAGCCGGAATTCCTTAATTATATTTAATAGTTCAAGAAATAAACTTCAGTCAGTCTTTTCTATTCAGTTGGCAGCACTGCTAAGTCCAACCCAATTCAAAGAAACAGGCAGACTAGATTAAATGACATACCAGAAAACAGGGTGAAAAGGGTTACCTGGGGAAGAAATTAGTGTTTACGCAAGATCATTAGCACCGCTGAATGTGCCTCATCGGAGGCACTCCCCTTTTTAACTAGAGCCCCCGTGTTCAGTCCCCTCCTCCAAAGCCCCAGGCTTTCGAGAGGAATCATCAAGCTTATCTGGGTGATGCCCCTCAGATGAAAGTCAGTTTATGGGGCTGCAGAGCCTCCTTGGTGAGGTGTCAAAAAAAGGGCATCATTTGCTTTAAGAGCAGGTCTGTGAAGGTTGGCTGAGGAGGAGAAGCTGACCCTTCGAGTTCATAAAGAGTATTGTGATCACGAATATTTTGGAGCCATGTGTAATGATGTCCCAGCTTCAAGCCCAGAGCCATCTGATAATTGGTGTCTCTGAGTGGGACAGCTGAGATAGACAGGCACACTTAGTGAAAGGGGCTCTGACCCGAAGGGCAGGTAGGTGGAAGTGAGGGTGGGAGGGAAGAATCTTTCCTGGAGGGTACTGGGGAAGAGAGTAAAAGCGAGAAAGAACTCAGCCTTGCAGCAGCCACCGGCCTGCAGACCCAGCTGATCCTCAGCTCATAATCTCTTTATGTTGATTTTTAATTTGCCTTGTAAAATATTTCCGTCATACAGAAATAGAAAGAATGATACCTAACCATCTGGGTCCCATCACTAGGTCTATCAAATTCTAAGTTTTCCATGCTTGCTCCCTACCTTTTTTAAGAAACAAGTTATCAAGTTGAAGCCTCCATCCACCCCCATCCTCCTCCCCTTCCCCAGAAATAACCCATATTCTGAACGTTGATGGTCATTCCCATGCATGCTTTCCATTATTACTACATGTAAACATAGTATTGTTTCATTTTCAAACTTGATTTAAGTAGCATCTTAGAGTACATATCATCTGTCATTGCTGTTTCCCTGCTCCTTGGATTTCTGAGATTTCTCCATTTGATACATGTGGTTCTGATTCATCTCTTTTCAGTGCTCTATATTATTTTGGTCTATTATTAGATAATAGACCAAAATGTATTTACCTATTCCCTTGTTTCTGGACAGTTAGGTTGTTTCATGTTATTACATTTTTTTTTTTACAAACGTTGTTGAAATAAAGATTCTTCTCCTTCTGCATATCTGATGTGTGACACTTCTAGAGAATAATCCTAGAAGCAGAGATGCTGATATTCAGCATGTTTTCAGCAATATGCATGTACCTGTTGTGTATAGGAAGCCGCCATTCTGATTGGAGAAGGTACAAATTCTGATTGGCAGGTGGCTTGCCCTATGAAGTGTTCAATACATGGCACATCATCTGAGCTAAAGCAAATCCTTCTCTACAGGGGTAAGCACCTGCGCAACAGGAGAGCACACAAGGGACACACCTGAAGCACCCCGCTCAAGTGAACAGGGAGACTGCACCACTGGGTGCCGCAGGACACTTACTACATTAGGCCACCCTCCTGAAACTGGGAGACATAGCAACTCTACCTAATCCATAGGGAAAAATACAAACGAGGAGGCAGACAAAACGGGGGACAAAGAAACATGTCCCAAGTGAAAGAACGGAACAAAGCTCCAGAAAAAGAACTAAACAAAACGGAGAGAAGCAATCTACCAAATGCAGAGTTCAAAATACTGATTATAAGGATGCTCAATGAACTTAGGAGAAGAGTAGATGAGTTCAGCCAGAATTTTAACAGAGATACAAAATATAAAAATGGAGATTTTTAAAAAAACACACATAAAAAAGAACAAGTCAGAAATGAAGAATACAATAACTAAAATAAAGAATCCATTAGCGAGAACAACAGTAGATTAAATGAAGCATAGAATCGAATCAGTGATTTGGAAGATAAGGGAGCAGAGAACAGCCAATCAGAACATCAACGAGAAAAAAAAATCCAACAAATGAGCATAGTTTAAGGGGCAACATCAAGTGTACCGACATCCACATCATAGGGGTGATAAAAGGAGACAAGAGGGAGAAAGGAATTGAAAACCTATTTGAAGAAATAATGCCCAAAAAACTTCCTGAACCTGGTGAAAAAAAAAATAGACGCACAAGCCCAGGAAGTGCAGAGAGTCCCAAATAAGATGAACCCAAAGAGGACCACACCAAGACACAGCATAATTAAAATACCGAAGGTTAAAGACAAAGAAAGTCTTAAAAGCAGCGAGGGAAAAAAAAAAAGCAGTTAGTTACCTACAAAGGAGCTTCCATAAGACTGTCAGCTGGTTTCTCAACAGAAACTTTGCAGGTCAGAAGAGACTGGCATAAAATATTTAAAATGATGAAAAGCAAGGACCTATAATCAAGATGACTCTACCCAGCAAAGTTATCATTTAGAATCAAAGCACAGATAAAGAGCTTCCCAGGCAAGAAAAAGCTAAAGTTCATCACCACCAAGCCAGTATTACAGAAAATGTTAGAGGGACTTCTTTAAGAAGACAAAGGCAGGGAGAAAGAATATAAACATAAATAATAAAATGGCAATAACAACGTATCTATCAACAATTACTTTAAATGTAAGTGGATTAAATGCTCCAATCAAAAGATTTAGGGTGACTGAATGGATAGAAAATAAGACCCTTACATATGCTGCCTACAAAAGACTCACTTCAGATCAAAAGACACATTCAGACTGAAAGTAAAGAAATGGAAAAAAGATATTTCATGAATATGGAATGAAAAAAAAATGCTAAGGTAGCACACTGATACCAGAGAAAACAGACTTTAAAACAAAGGCTATAACAAGAGACAAGAAGAAGGACCCAGTAGTCCCACTTCTGGGTATTTGTCTGAAGAAACCCAAACAGTACTTTAAAGGGCATGTACTCCATATGTTTACTGAAGCATTATTGACAATAGCCAAGATATGGAGGCAGCCTGGGTGTCCATCAATGGATGAATGAATAAAGAAGGGGTGCTACATACATATAGAGGACTTTTACCCAGCCATAGAAAAAAAAAGAAAGTCTTGCCATCGGCAACAACATGGAGGGACCTAGAGGGTAGTGTGCTAAGTGGAGTAAGTCAGACAGGACAGAGAAAGACAAATGCCACATGATTTCGCTTACATGTGGAATAAAATAAATGAACAAGTGAAACAGAAACAAGCTGCAGATACAGAGAACATATTGATGATTGCCAGAAAGGAGGGAGGTTAGGGGGTGGGTGAAAAGGGGGAGGTATTCAGAAGTACAAATTGGTAGTTATAAAATAGTCACAGGGATATAAAGTATAGCATAGGAAATAGAGTCAATAATATTGTAATACTATGTAGGGTATCAGATAGGTGCTAGATTTATCGAGGCGATTACTTTGTATGTTATGTAAATGTCTAATCACTGGGTTATATACCTGAAACTAATAAAATATTGTGTCATCTATAATTGAAAAATAAAAATTATTTTTAAAGAAGTTGGCAGGAATAATCATTACGGTAACAGCTTTCATTTATTAAACACAAACGTGTACACTTAAATAATTTAATGTTCTCTACAACCCATAAGGTAGGTAATATTGTTATCCCATTTTTTGAGATGAGGAAGTAGTAGCAAAAAGAATTGTAAAACCTCACCCACTTAGATCATAATTGGCAGAACTGGGACTTATACCTCGGAAGCTGGCTCCAAAGGCTGTGTTCTTCTTCATTTATTTTACAAATTCACCTTCCTTTTTCCCATTCCCGTCCAGATAAAGGCTCAGATTAGTGTCAGAAGGTTAAACAATACAAAAATTTTAATTACTGCTTATTTTCTCTACCTTTGCCATAGTGTGAGACAGTTATTTGATGTGATAGTCAATTTTTTGTGTCATCTTGACTGGGTAAGGGATGCCCAGGTACAGCTGATAAAATATTAAGTCTGGGTATGTTGGAGGCTGTTTCTAGAAAGATCAGCATTTGAATTGGAGCTGAGTAAAGCCATGGCGGGCATCATTCAGTCCTCGCAGGCACTGAATAGAACAAAAAGGCAAAGAAAGGGCAAATTCACTCTCTCTGCTGCTTGATTGGACATCCATCCAACTTCTCCTCCCTTGGACAGCAGCTGCCCTGGTGCTCAGGCCTTCAGACTCAAAACATGCTATGCCACCAGCTGTCCTGCAACTCCAGCTACAAACAGTAGGACATGAGACTTCTTGGCCTCCTTCATTGTTTGAACCAATTCCTTATAATAAATCTCTTATCCATATATATTGATATACATAATATGTGTGTGTACATATACTGCCCTCGCTTGTCACTAGTTTGAATAGCCTGCATGAGAAGGAAAAGTAGGGATAAACTCGATTCAACAGGGGAGCTGGCCTTCCTCCCAACCCCTCGAGGACATTGCAGGTCCTTAAAAACTGTGGAGCCCAAGATACAACAGCAAGTCCATCGAGGCGCTCGCTGACCAGGTTCTGTCCACCAGCAGATGACTGCTTTTTAAAACAATGTTCGATCAATTTTTTTCTAATGGATACAATTTCGTTTTCATAGTCAGCTCTCCCAGTTAAAAGCCGTGGATGCACACATCTCTTGAATAAAACATATGGAGGTCTAGAAAAGAGAAGAATATAGAAACCTGGGTGAAGACAGTAAAAAGAAATATTTTTTTCTAAAATGATCTGTTGGGGATAAGCTAAAAAGACAATAAACCCTAAATTTCCTGTCATTTGCTTAGTGAAAGAACTTCTGGGGAGCTATGTGGAAATTAGCTTTAACTACCAAATGTCAAAATCTCAGTGCTTCCCAGATTTGACCACGATTTTTCTAAACAACTTCCATGTCGCCGCCCTGGGGTCCCGACAGGTTCACTTCTGAAAATGAATAGTTGGGAAACAAAACAGTGAACCTCAGCTACGTGACCATTCAGCTGTTTGCACACGAAAATGCAATTCCATTCCCAGCCTCAAGAGCTAGTCAAGGGGAAGGTTACATATCTCTGCCATTTGGTCCATTTACTCGGGGAGTTTGTCATTAGGGAGAGTCACACCCAGCAGGCAAGCACTGGGTGAGTGCTCACTCATGAGGGGCTAGGCGGGAACCTCCCCCTCTGCTGTCACCTCTGATGGTGACGGGTTGAAACAATAAGAGTGGAGACTAGAAAAGGGAGAAGTGGAGAGGAGAGCGGAAGGAGGAAATGAGAGACAGAGAAAAACACACAGAGAATGAGAGAATAGAATAATGTTGGTCAGAGCGAGTCTTGAGTTTGCGTTACAGCCTAAAAACATTCATAGGGAAAGAGCGCCCTCTCCTGACCACAAGAAGGAAATTTAAGTACTTGTCTTTCTTACCAAAGTCAGTTAAAGTTCAAAGATGTGACCTGCTATACTACATTGAAAGAGATCCGCATTCAAAGTTTAATAAGTTTGCCCTTGTCACTAAAATGAACCCCCCACACTAGCGAACTCGACTCAGTGTCAGCGTTTTAAGGGTGATGAGTTAGTTCCGACAAATGTAATGAGACGTTAGACTTGGATATGATCTTGCTCACAACCTATCCTCCTTCAAAGCGATCTTCTCCCACTAACCTAAGTCAAGTCAGCTCAAATTTATCCTCTTCGGGTGAAGCTACTTTTCCAGAATTCAGGAGCGAAGACTGCACTTGCTGTTCCAAAGGAGAAGGTTGCGTGAGGTCGTGGTGACTCACTGGGCTCCATCTGGAACCAGATAGACTTACATTTGAAAGCCAGGTTTGTATAAATGGATAACTTTGGGGCAGGCTTAACAGTCTGTTTTCCCAACTGTATAATGAGCACTGTAACACCTGCTCTCCGGGATTTGAGGATGTCATAAGAGAGCATGTGGAGCACCAGTGTGGCCGGCCGCCTTGGGCCCCTGCCTGTGTAGGATGGCTATCCCTGAGTACAGCACAGCTTAGGGTTCATTAAATTGTGCATCCAACATTTGTGTGTTAGCTCTTCTGTTTTTACATTTACTGTTTTGAAGAAAAACTGAAGATAATCAAAATTCTATTTTTACCTTTTCCTATTGTGGTAAAATATGAGTAACATATACCATTTCAATCGTTCAGTGGCATTAATTACCTTCTCAATTTTGTACAATCATCACCGCTATTTCCAAAACTTTTTCATCACCCCAAACAGAAACACTATACCCACAAAACAGTCACTCCCCATTTCCCTAACTCCTTCCCCTCCCGGCCCCTGGTACCCTCTACTCTGCTTTCTGTCTCTATGACTTTGCTTATTCTAGATTTTTTTGTATAAGTGACACATACAATATTTACCCTGTTGTGTCTGGCTTATTTCACTTAACATACCTTTTTCAAGGTTCATCCATGTTGTAGCATGTATCAAAACTTTTCCTTTTTATAGCTGAATAATATTCCATTGCACGTTTGTACATTTTGCTTATCCATTCACCTGTTGATGGACACTTAGGTTGTTTCTGCCTGTTGGCTATTGTGAATAGCGTTGCAATGAACATTGTTGTACAAGCATTTCAGCCTCTGTTTTCAATTATTTGGGGTATATCCCCAGGAGAGGGATTTCTGTGTCACGTGGTAATTCTATGTTTAACTTTTTGAGGAACTGCCAAACTATTTTGCACAGCGTCTGCACCCTTTTACATTCCTACCTGCAAAGTACAAGTGTTACAATGTAACCATATCCTTGCCAATGCTTGTTATTTTCTGTTTTTAATTATCACCATTCCAGCAGGTGTGAAGTAGTATCTTCTTATGGTTTTCATTTGCATTTCTCTCTAAACTAAAGAGGTCGAGCATCTTTTCATGAGCTAATTGGCCTTTTATGCTTTTTTTTTTTGTTTGAAGAAATATCTATTTGATTTGTCTATTTTCTAACTGGCTTTTCGTCTTTTTGTTGTTGAGTCATCCGTAGTTTTTGTTTTACATTCTAGATATTAAATACTTAGCAAATATATAATTAGCAAATATTTTCTTCCATTCTGTAGATTTTTTTTTTTACTTTCTTGATAGTGTTCCTTGATGCATGACATTTTTTAATTTTGATGAAGTCTAACTCATCGATTTTTTTTTTGTTGCTTGTGCTCTGGTGTTAAATTTAAGAATCCATCGTTTAATTTAGCAACACCTCATTAGGGTGCAAAAAAATAATCACATTACCTACTCGGTTACCACTACCTGCATCGGCTTCATTGTTACGTATGAGGTTCTACTTCTAACCAGAACCTGTTCACACACAGGCCTTCAGCATCCACGCTCCTGAACCCCTGAGCTAGCCTAGCCAGCTTATTGGTTCTACTTGGAGGCTTGGCTCGTTCTGCAACAAAGCATCTGTTTCTATAATCCTATAAATCGGTGTGTGAAAATTTGAGGATTGTAACACCCGATGTGACACCAATTGTAACAACAGATTTACATCTGAGTAGCCCTGACTCATGACCCAAAACTTAAGCCCCACAATCATCTAACATCTCTCTCTCCTCATGTTCCTTCTGTGCCTCCTGCCTCCTCTTTCTCCCAAATCATCCATTATGCCCTCCAGGATGCTCAAACCCTGATGAACAGTGGGTGCATCCTCAGCCTACCCCCTCCCCAACCACCATGATGCTCACTTTATATAGAAGCCTCCTGGGTTTGCACTGAATTGGTTAAACCTGGGATGCATGGCCGCGTTCCGGTTGCAAGGGGGTGCGGGAAGGCTGGGGAAGGAACTGTACCAGATCCTCCCTTGAGGAGGCAGGATGAGGCTACCCAGGTGATAATGCTAAGTGCGGGAAGGGTGTTCAAAGGATGCTGGGCAGCCATTGCCCACGCGGACCGTCCTAAGGCAAGAGGAAATGCTGGCAACGAAGCAGGATTCAAGAGAAGGATTCGAGGGTGGATTGGATGTAGATGACAAAAGAGGTGACTCGTTGCCCGGCGTGACCCACCCAGTAGTAGACGGCGAATGCCATTTACAGGGATAAAACACAATAAAGGAAGATACAGCGAGGGTGGAACTGATGAGTTCGATTTGGGAAATAGCTTGAGAGGCTTGTAGATGTATAGCTCAAAAAAGTTTCCTGATTCTCAGGCTCAGTTAGTGGCACCAACAATTACCTACCTGGGGGACTCCAGCGTGGCTGTCGCCAGCGGACTCTCACTTTGGGCCTTTGCTCAGGCTGGACTCCTCCGGACATCTGAGTTGCCCTCTCCTACCCCAGAACACCACCCCGCCCGAGAAACCTCACCTGCCCCCAGTTGGCGCATATGTAAGAACCACCTGGGAAAACGCTTCACCACTCAGGGCCTCCGTTCCTCGCCTGTCAAACGAGACGGGGTTAGTTAGAGAAGATGATGACCTTCCAGGGGTCCTTTTTGTCCTTTTAGCTCTGGTTCTAATTAAGACGCGGCACTTCGTTGACCTACCACCAGGGGGAACCAGAGAGGCGTTCCTCAGCCCGGGGCTGCCATGGAAGCGCCCTGGGCCAGCAAGGGGGACTTAACGCGGGATGCTGCGAAGGAGACGAAAGGAGAGATGGGGCGTGATCCTTCCACACACACCCTCCTCACCCCGGCACATCCTTAGATCCGAAACAAACGTTCAAGGAGCAGCGCCAGTAGCCAACTTTCTACTTTATCTGTACACTCTTTATCACTGTGTTAAGGTAAAAATAAATCATTGTCCTGCTTTTCACTGCTGGAGTTTGAGTCAGCCAGATGTTTGCATTTTCAAGGTAAAGTAGATCCAATAATATTCAGTCCGATGATAGGACAAACATGGAGAAAAGGATTAAGTTACTTACCTATGAGCGATGTAGACCTGTAGTTCATGGCTCTACTGGCCCATTAAAATCACCTGGATGCTTTTAAATATACTTATCCAGCTGAGACGCCACGGCTCTCCTTTCATCTGAAAAGGGAACTTGGGACAGATTCCTGCTTCCTGCTCACCTCCCCTACCTCACTCCCGCAAACTCACAGCACTGTTGCTAAGTTCAGCGCCTCACTCAGTAAGTCAACCCTGAAAAACTTGAGACAATTCGGGACGCGTCCAGCAGGGGGCAGTAGTGTACACGTGGTCCCTTCAAAGCCTCTTTGACAAAAAGCTTTCACGTGGTGGTTAACTCAGAGTTTGTTCTATTATCACCCTTATTAACGGGATAATAGAGCATTCCGTTCTTTTTCAAAGAAGCAGGAACAGCGTCTTATCCTTGTCTATCTAGCATTATGAATTTTCTGGCTGGAAACATAGGGATTTGCCAATCTGTCTCTGTGTGGGGTCTAGGCCTGGTCATTAACCAACAGAAATGCTGCCAAGGTGCAAGTCACAAGTTCTTGGCGTTGTCTTTTCTCGCCTCTAAGGAAAGGATATCTGCCCAGTTCGTGTCACGGGATCATGTGAGGGTCAGACAGAATGATGGATAACAAGGTGCTTTGAAATGTATTAACAATACACATGCCCTGTGAGAGTATTTTCGAGGTGAGAGTCACTTCACAGTGTTTTACTTACAACTAGCCAAAAATGTCAATGATCCGAACATCCTAAATTATCGAATTTAAGTTGAGACCCTTATTTTTGAAACAAGTATTTCAGGGTTTGTGATGCGTCCATTCAAAAGAAATCTTTCTCTTATAAACTATATTAGAAGGATGCTTAATGACACAGGAACCGATCATGACATATGGAAATAAAGCAGGCTACAGTACGATGAGGCACAATGTGACTCCATTTAAATATGCATACATTACATCTGTGTATTAGATATGCACATACATATACAAATGGAAGGAAAATGGAAGCAATGGTTACGCTGGACAAACTCAATCCACTGCGTGTGGCTGCCTTCCTGCGCCTCTTTTCAGACTGAAGAATGAGAAATAGGTTAGTGAGACAGCTCAGTGAGTTTGGCTTCATTTTAATATATTATTAATTTATATCAATATAAATTAATTGCATAAAGTTGAATTTATAAAAGTTATCAAAAATAAACACAAAGAAGAGTAATTCAAGTAATTCAAGTGAACGTACTTCAATAAATCCAAGGAATTTTAGAGTTCACACCCTTGAAAATCCTCAGGTTGCACTATTTCTCTATTCCTGTTTCAGAAGGGATCGAAAGTGCGGAAGGGTGGGGGTGGGGCAGGAACCAGCCCTCAGTGAGCTTACGTGCTGTGTGACTTGTGTATATCAGGGGCATTTCCTGCACTCATTTTGCCAGATTGTAAGCTTCTTGGGGCAGAAATTATGTTTATCCGCATTACATCCCTTATCTCTTATACATAATACATGCTCAATAAACATTAGTTAGATCTATGGATTTTCGTGTTACCAAGGTAAATTAGAGCTGATCATTTTCAACCCAGTTACAAGACAGAGTCAGGAAAAGTTTACTTTCTTGCCTGTGATTGATATAGCCCGTGGTTCACAGCTTTCCTGGCATGTGAGAGTCATCCAGATGCTTCAGACACACTGCAGTCAGTGCGTGTAGCTCCATCCTATTCTTTTTAACTGTTGGTAAAATATTTAGCATGGATCATTTATTTAACTTTGCATTCCACCCCCCTTTCTCTTTCTCTTTCTCTCCTCTCTCTCTCTCTCTCTCTTCTCTCTCTCTCTCTCTCTCTCTCTCTCTCTCCCTCCCTCTCCTTATTTGTTGCTATTATAAATTCTATAATACTTGTACAGACCTCTTCGCTTAGATGAGAATATTAAACATTTCTTTTCTAAAGCAGATGTATATGTAAAGAAACAAATCAGAAATAGGTTAGATATAATTACCTGTAGAATTAGTCCCTCCTGAGGTTATAATAGTTAATATTGGTCCACTCTTATTTTTCCAAACAGATGTGCGATTTAAGCTTGAGATAGCAGTTGGTCTAGCGAGTGATACCAATTTCCTTTGCCTAAAGGCATCCTACGTGGGGTCAGCATTTTTTGGTCTGGTTTTGAGGATCTTTCAGTTCTGTGTGTCTCCTCTGCTACTTGGCTTTTAGGAAGATCTCTCTGGGGTTGCAAGTGGACCATCCATTTTTATAGCAAACACAGAAACAGAATCCCAATGGCCAGATCTTGTATGCCTTAATTTACCAACCTTTTTCAATGTGCCATGGAATCTAAGTGATGGGACTTTATGGCTTCAAACTTGTCTATCACCAGTGCGCCACCTGCTTCTGTATTTTTCCTGACTATGGACACCTCAGAATTTAAAGGATTTCCTTTGGACACCAAATAGCATTTATTATTCAATACGTTTGATTTTATAAATATTTATCTCAGATAGAGAAAGATATCAATTGTTCTGAACAGCATGAGTATACACACATGTGGTTGCACTGGGTTACTATGAGCCCAGGGCTGTCAAAGCGAGGAAATGTAATATTTGAGTTCTTCTCAGACCTTTTTGAAGGTCGATGAAACATTTCACTGTGCTCTTTGAAAGACTGAAAAAAGCTCTGGGCTTCTCTACTACTCGTATAAAGTGAACAAAAGTGGGGGCTTCACATAGTCTAGCATGAAGATTTTTTAATTTTTTAAATTAAAAAAAAATGCTGATGCACAGACTTCAACACAAGGGCTGTGATTCTCTTGGTCTGAGGTGTGTCCTGGGATCAGTATGTTTTCAAGGCTACCGTAACTGTACACAGACTTCATTTGTTAATAAAGCTTTATTCCCCTGATTCAAGCAAGCTTTGCCTAGTATAATGACACAGTGGCTCACGTGTTTCTGCCCTTATCCTTCCTCCTTTGTATACGGAACGTCTACTCCCTTAGTCATTAAACCCTTAATCAGCACCAAACAAAGCTTCAGGTCTGCGGACCAGAGAAACAGTTTTGGTCAAAAGAAGGATAACGTCTTGCCTTCAGGTGTGTTTTATCCCCTGGTCCACTGCCCACCTTCCCATGGGACCAGATGGGATGATGCCATGGTTGACATCGTAGTGATCAACTGCCTCCAACTCCATGACCCCAACTCCCTTAGCTGCCACGACCGAGTTTTCTCCTACATTACCTATCCCCTAAGAAACCATGAAAGACCTGGGAGGCCAGGTCTTTGTGCGCAGTAGCTCACCTGAGTCTCTGGGACTTGCAACTCTCTACAGTAAACCTTTGTTTTCTTTGCTGTAAAACCGGTACGTGTCTCATGGTTTTACTTAGACGCAGGCAAACAGGCCCCTTTGTCTTGGTCACCACCGGAAGCTGTCTGTGCGCGTTTTCTTGGTCACCGGAAGCTGTCTACGTGCGCATTAAGCTGTACATGCTTCCCATGGATGAAGGGCTGGCCCCTTCCAGAACTTCAGGAAACTGCAAGTGAAAATGTCCCACAGAGATCGACGGGAGGAGGCTTCCTCTTGCTGAGTCCCTGCACTGTCTGCGCCACTGCCAGCTCCTGCTTCGAAAAGGCCCCAGAATCTTCCCGCCTGTGCCCCCGCTTCTCAGCTGCCGCATCCCAAGTTTGGCTGCCCGCACGGGCAGTGCGGATGCGGGGTGAGTTTCTGTGGAACTATCTCCCACTTATTTGCAGTCCCAGAAAACGAGCACAAACAAGTATTTTTAATTTCAGTTGAAATTTCTCTGAGGAAAAAGGAAATAAAAATACCAAAAATGAAAAGTAAAAAAAAAAAAAATCATGACATCTCAATTTTAAAGCCCCGTCTATTTTGACATTTTCGTGGATCCTGACCGTTCTCTTAGCCCACCTGCGACTCCATCCAAAACAATCCTGAGCATTCTCTCCGGTTCTTGTCCTAAACTGGCTTGCACCCCAACAGGTCAAACTCTTCACACATAATCCTGCCACCAGCACAGATGGAAACTCCAGCTGGTTTTGACCCGGGTCCCTAACTTTCAGTCTGCATCTGAGAAAGGATGGAGAAGGCTCTTCAGAACGTGTTTTCTGTGTGGCTTCAAGATTGTGTCCCTTGACCTTGGGAGGTCGCTCTCGCCCTCGCAGAAGTCCCCAGGGCACAGTTCCCCCCAAAGTGCCAGCCTTCCCTGTGAGGTCCTCTCCCAAGCTCCCCACTCCAGTGGATTAACACACTGCTGGAATGTGTAGATCTTCATAAGACAGCTCTTCCTAAAGAAAACCCACACTTACTTTTCTAAGTTATTAAAGAAAAATGAGCAGAGGAAAAGTCAATTGCAATATTTAAAACTCTAATATTGCTTTAAAAAAGATTCCAGGAACCATCAACAACGTGAAGATTTTGAAAAATAAAAATAATAATGGGGAAGGGTAATTTCAATAAAACTATGGTAGAATTCTCAAATGTGTTCCTTATAAAAAGTGAGTCAACAATGTAATTTTAATTAATAGAAATTCCATGTGCCCTGGACAAGATTAGTGAAAAAGAGAGAAAAAGTAAAACTAGTTGATGGAATTCTATGAGTATTTGTGTTTTAGATTTTTTTTTTTTTGGTGTGTGTAGAACTATATGAGTAATATAAAATTTAAGCAGAAAACAATTTTAAGTAGATATTTCCCATCTAGCTAAGACATGGATTGTGCAATAGGTTTTAATTCTTTTAACTCCAAAATTGGGGTGCTTTGGACTCAGCCATCTGAACATGAATTATTGAGTGATTTGGTAAGTGACACAGGACAAATCTACAAATTGCTATTTTGATTAAACCCACTTTAAAGGTAGCTTTTCCAATTTTAAAAGTTCTACATTTAAACTTTTAATCCTAATCACTTATATCCCTGTCAAGTCTAGATTTACTTTTATATGTTTAACAAGGAAATGAATAAGTTTCCATGTGACTCTCTAATAAGAATAAAATAAGCATTTTCTAGCTGCTTCTCTGCAAAGACCAGTTTTCACCTGACAGCTCAAAACCAGAGCCAGAAGTTTCCGAAGCAAACGTGGCACAGCGTCATCAACTAAGGACGCAGGGACGTTGAGCTGCCTGTGAGGTTGAGGCCCCACTGCCCCCTGGTCCCAGGTGGGTGGTGGGAGGAGGCAGGAAGTGACCATTAATCGAGTCACACTGTAATGAATTAGGTGTCGTTAGCCTAACTTTGAGGTGAGGAAAGGTTTTGTGCCTGGCTCAGTACCACACAGCTAACAGCTAGCAGATGAAAATGTCAGGGTTCAAGCAGACGGGATCCCTGATTCTTAATAGAGTGGGGAGAGTAAGAAAGCACGGACTGTCCTCTACACTAATCCAAACTTCGCAGATGATACTTTTCGATTGTCTCAAATAATTTTTAAAAACTATGTACTGTTCTCATTGACATATAAATATTTTTCATCATAAATTTGAATCATCTCAAACAAAAACAAAAACAAAAACAAACCCTGAATTCTGGTAAACTGTTGCAGAAATGGTCCCAAATGAATAGCACCTCCCTGGATTGGCATCCTTGGGCAGTTCCTTCCTAACCTGCCTCTGGGTTTGGACATACAATATGCTTTAGCTAACAGGATATTAGCAAACTTGAGTCAGAAAGAGGATTGAAAACTGCTTCAGCATTGGAGCTCGCCCCCTCCTCTTAGGAATCCTGAGGCCACCCTGTGTTTGTCCTAACACCCCCCACCCCCTAATGTGATGGTATTAGGTAGCAGGGACTCTGAGAGATGACTAGGTTCAGATTAGTTCATGAGGGTGGTACCATCCTGAAGGGATTAGTGCCCTTATGAAAAGAGAAACAGGTCTCTCTCCATACACAGGCATTGAGGAAAGACCATGTGAGGACACAGCAAGAAGGTGGTTGTCTACAAGCCAGAAAGTAGGACCTCATCAGGAACTCAATCTAATTGTACCTTGACCTTGGACTTCCAGCCTCCATACTGTGAGAAATAAATGTCTGCTGTTTAAGTCACCCAGTCTATGGTATTGTTACGCCAGCCCAACCTGACTAAGATGCCATGAAAGGAGCCCACGTTAAGCCTGCTGGTGGGAGAGAGATCACATGGAGCAGAGACAAGATGTCACAGCGGAGCTTCCTAGATCCAAAAGCCTTCCGACTAACTAGTATGTGAGTGAGGGCATAGGATATGAGTGAGACCATCCAGCCCCAACTGAGCTGACCCACCAGCTGACCTCAGAGGTCAGCCAACCCAGCCAAGACAGAAGAAATGCCTGGCTGATCCACAAATCACGAATATCATAAATGTTTTGTGAAGACACTAAGCTGCAGGGTGGCGTGTTGCAGAGCAACTGACACATTCACCTATTGTAAAGTTTGATAAAAATAAAATGGTCACTTTTAATGTATCTGATATAATCTGAATACCATAGCAATTTGATGCCCATCATCCATTTAAAAAATATTCAAAAACTTAAAAAATTTCAAGGATTCTTTTTGTTTTGAACTCATGTTTCTAATCCACTATCACCCTGCTATACTGCTTTACGATAAAAATATCTAAATAATTTTGTTTAAAGTTTTGGCATTTTCTGTAACGATAAAACTCCAACTATTTTTAAAAATCACTTTTGAATTGAGATGATTACAATCATTGGTGTACAACTGAACCTATGAAAATGTATGTAGAAAAATTTATTAAAAAGCTAAATTTCACTAAAATTATTAAATATACAAAGTAAAATTTCCCTGAAAATGATCTCTTAATGATATGAAAGTTTTGATTTTTTTTTTTTCTCAATTAGCTCGTCTATCCATGAATGGATCTTACTTTTAGCTGGATAGAGAATTCAGCATCAATTCTATTTCGACCTTTCTTTTACAGATGCAAGCACAGAGGAACATTGTTCGAAGACTATATGGGAATGAAAGAAGTTTTATTATGACAGCATCACTCAATTCTTGATCTCCTGGATCATTACGCACAAAATCAGAGATACCATCAATCATTATTTTAAATAACCTGACACCTTGATTAAGTCCTCCTTCAAATTGATTGAAAGCCAATTTGAAAACACATAACTTGCAAAAGGATTAGCACTCTAGTAAGTAGAGTCATTCACTTTCTCAACACACTATTTCTGTGTCTCTTTGATGCCCAAAGTATGATCTAGGAGAAATGAGAACAGTCTCTTTTATGAAGTGGGAAAGAGATGATTGCAAAAGAGAAGGGAGGGGAAACAACTTACACATCCATCACAAGCACATTTTTAGGTGAATAAATTTTAGGGAAGAATGTTTAGACATTGAGCATCTGGACGTGGATTCTCCTTAGGCTCTCTGCATCCTCAAATGCCCTGGAAACTCACATTTTGGTTCAAGGATCATTGCTCTATTGAGCCTAGTTCATCTTTCCCTCACTAGTGGTGAGAAACTCCCTGAGACCGAAAGGTTTATTGAAAAACCACCAGTCGCTCACTGTCCTTTCCCTGTTCTTCCACAAAAACCTGGGTTTTAATAAGAGACACTGAGATTTGTTTCAAGTGAACAGAAACTTCACCTCAGCCACCCACCCTTACCTTGACTTTCTGTCCATTTCCAGAACTAAGTAATCCTATCCTTGGGCCCATAAACACTTTCCCACCTGCTAGATTTTATTAGTGAATTATTAGATTACATTTTGCTTGAGCCAGAACTCGGTCCTATGGCATCTCTGCTTCAACTATTGAGTCATATTTAAACTTTTTTTTTTTAAGTCTATAAACCTTTATTTTTTACAAAGGGCTCTTTTCTTCATTGGGTGTATGGGAACGTTGGGAAGAACAGATTGTCCAAACATGTCTGTGGTATAAAACTGATTTTATTACCGTCATAAAAGCTCAACCTTCATTTAAATCGGGAGGCAAAACAAGCAGCCTATATGGGGTGAGAGATATTGAAAATCCCTGAAGTTTTGAAAGAGCTAATGCACTGGTGTTCAACTCCTATCGCTATAAGCACTCCAAATCCTACAGACGAATGGCCAAGCATTCCAGTAAAACTGAGTATGGACTGGAGGAAAGGAGGAGGAACCAGGAGAGGGCGCAGTTCATAAGCATATTTGGTCAAAAATCAAAGTACAAGGTCAGATGCAAAAAGCCTGTTTCCCATGGCAGAGCCATAGGCATTTCTATGACAAAGTGAAGACACTAGACAGGAAGTAGAACACTGACTACTCACCAAAAGCCAAATAGGAGTATGGCATCCTACAATTTACAAATGTGCATCAAAATCTTTAAAATGCATAGCAAAGCACTCAAAGCTACTTCTATGATTGTGCTCTCAGGAAGCATTGGACCATGCACAAAGAATACACAACATGGATATTACAGTATTCTTTTATAATAGTAAAAACTAAAATCTTTACTGGCCATCAGCAGAGCATTGGATATATAAACTATAGCAAATTACAGTCCACTAAGATGGATCCCTATGTAGCTACAGCAGCGGTCCCCAACCTTTTGGCACCAGAGACTGGTGCTCCTATGAGAATCTAATGCCTGATGCTCTGAGGTGGAGCTGAGGCGGTGATGCTGGCGCTGGGGAGCGGCTGCAAATACAGATGAAGCTTCACTTGCTTGCCCGCCACTCACCTCCTGCTGTGCGGACTGGTTCCTAACAAGCCAAGGGCAGTACTGGTCCACAGCCCAGGGTTTGAGGACCCCTTACTCAGAGTGATGGAGACCTATTTATAATGTCATAGGAAAATGTCCACAATCAGTATGTTTAAGAGTAAAAATCAGGTTAATAAAATAGCATGTGAATAAAATAGTACAAACCCACTTTGTAAGTGTGTTTGCACACACATGCACACACATGCATTAAGAAACCAGTCCGGAAAGGCTGAAAGCCAAAATGGTAACATCTTGATTGAAAGCAAACATGTTAAAGTCAACTGACCATTAATGTTTAAAGGCAACAACACCAGGCAGAAAAATAGGCACATAGCCAAGCACGACGGAATATAGGACGGTCTGTTTCAATTGAAGACAGCTACTCAGAAACCAAGGAGTTCTTGAGAAGGGCTCAGGAAGCCCCAAGTGGCTTTCAGGAAAAGAGGCCAAGTCCCAAAGCCCAAGAGGATGGGCTCAGAAAGGTGACAGCAACTCTGTCAGGGTCCCACTGGCCAAGAAACCCAGCTTTGGTTTGACCTGGGTGTGGAACACAGTGACACATCATGGAAAATAAAAAACTTTTCTAAGGGATTCTATTCTATAGTGGCTTCTGATTTTTTAAAAAATTTAAGGATCCTGAATTGAGGTTTTGAAAAAAAGTTATCAGGCCTCTCCAACCTGAGAGTAGTTGACTGCAAAAAGCTAGGTGTGTGTGGGTAATAACCCCAAGTCACTAAACAGCACAGACCCATTGTCCCCAAGTCAGAAACCACCATGAGAGTTTGATTTAAAAGCAGCGATATGAAGACCTACCAATTCATCACTTTAAGCTGAGCACGTGGTAGAGGTAGACCGGCGGATAGACATCGCCATGCTCAATCAGGGTAATTTAGAGTCTACAAGTTATTTCATACTGTAGAAAGTTTGGAATAGACCAGAATTAACTATTCTAAATAAATGGTATTTAATATATGACACTCTATTGTCATTGCGGGGAGAGTAATGAACAGGGAGGACAATGGAAATGAAGTGATCCCAGCGACATATTTTGAGAGTTTCTACCACTGCTTCGGTCAACCAGACAGTAACTTAACAACATCTGTACTCTGTATTTGAACATCGACATCTTTTAGAGAAGCCTATGGGGAAAGTGATGCTGTAATTCTAATCCCGCACATTTTATAAATAGGTGGATGAATATTTTGAGTATTCGTTTTATTCTTCTCCTGGTATTTTCATTTCCCCCTCTTCCAGGATAGGTCTGTGGCAAGATGAAAAGCAGAAATTGCCCGTTAACACTCAGATCAATGTTGGCTATCAAGAAAAAGTCCAGAGAAAAATAAGGGCTTGTCTACACTGCTTCCCCCGGCCCAGACACAAATGGAAGGCTTTTGATCGTACCTACTGGCTGGGACACAAGCGAGAGAGGTAAGTCTGGAAGATGGAAGTGACAAGAACGTGGGCAAGCCATCCTGGTAAAGCCCAGGCAACACTGAATGACAGTGACCTGGGTGTGGAGGTGCCCCAGGGGGGAAACCTGAGCTGGGCAGAAGGAAAACACTAGGGAGTCCACTGCCAATCGAGATCGGCCTGTGGACAAGAAACGCGGTCACGGAGATAGTAACCTGTGCACAGGGAGGGACCCCACCCCTAAACGCCCGAAACCTGGATGACCATGGACGGGTGAACGGAGGTGTTTACAAACAGCCTGGTGAAGTGGGAACCTGAAAAGAAATTAAACTGGGGTAAAAAAGGGATTGTGACTTATTTCTGCGCCCTCGACTTTGAGTGGTCTGTTCTTCCACACGGACAGACTTAGCGATGGGGAAGAAAAGCCCCAACTGCCCCAATCTCACTTAGATCGAGTACAAACTGCTGAAATAATTTTATCAGGTACAAGTTGGCTTCACTCAGTCATACTCCAAATAGGATTCTTTGGATACTAAAATTTATTTGTACTTTAAAATGTATATATTGGTACAGTAGAGCCTGAATATACTTAAAAGAAACAGGTATGTGCTCTGAATCACAGTGCAGCATCAAAACATTGGAGACCCCAAACCAATGCTTCTCAAACTTGGACATGCATGTCAATCAGCTGGGATCTTGTTAAAATGTAGGTTCTGGTTCAGTAGGTCTGAGTGGGGCCCAGGGCTCTGCATTTCTAACAAGCTCTGGTGCTGATGCTGCTGGTCCATGAACCACACTGAGAGCAAATAGCTAAGAGGATTCTTCTAGTCTGGGAAAGGTAGAGAGGAGGAAGCCTGCTCACCTGGACAGCAGGTGTGGGTGGAATAACCTGACTGCATGAAGCTTGCAAGGGATTGAAAAGTAAAATCAGGACTGGAAGGGAGGGGTAAGGCACCCAGGACTGAACTTACCTTTTGTGTGTAATTCTCTGGGCGACCCGGGCAGCGAGACCCCTCGTAACCAAATGTGGAGGCGGACCCTGGGTTCAAGAGCCCACCCAGCCAGGCCAGTCTAAGCTCTGCACTTCACCCCAATACCTCGGCCTGACACCCCTCAGCCTGCTCCCACCAGGAGGGGGCAGGAGACTGGAAACTAGTGCTCGGTGTGGGTACAGATCCCTATTTGTGCCATTTTCTGTTTTCCAAATCAGTAGACCAAGATGCCAAGCAACTTGAATGCCTTTTTTTGGTGTATGTGTGGGTGAAACTTCAAGCTCAAACGGAAAGACAAAGGCCATATTATCTCACTTATATGTGGAATCTAAAAACAAAGAAAAAACACCTGAGCTCATGGATGTTGAGAACAGATTGGTGGATGCCTGAGGCAGTGGGGGGGGGGCGGCGGATAAAATGGGTGAAGGGATCTAAAGGTATGAATCGAATCTCCAGTTAAAAACTGCATTACGTCACGGGGGTGTTACGTATGGCATGGCGGCTATAGTTAATACTGTATCTGCATATTTGAAAGTGGCTACTAGGAGAGTGGATCTTAAATGTTCTCAACACAAGAAAAAAGTTTTGTGACTACGTGTGGTGATGGATGTTAACAGGGCTACTGTGATAATTTTGCAATATATAAAGTATCGAGTCTTTATGCCATACACCTGACACTAATATGTCAATTATGCCTCAATAAAAACTAAATTAAAAAAAAACAAACTGACTTCTGCTAAGTCAGTTTTCCCTTGATGATCATACTGTGGGGGCAGGCAGCATTCCCAGGAATTATCTCCCACTGAGAGCTCATCTCCATCCTCCCATTCGAGAAGGCACAGACACTTTTCAATATTTTTATTGTTTGACAGGCATTTACAACGTTCCATTCATAGACCTAAAACATAAAAATAGACCTTCTTTCAGCTTATAAAAGAAATATATAAGAACTTTTGACATAGACACGTCATGACCTTATGTACAAGAGACAATGGCACCCTCTGCTAGCACAAGACTTTCCAGCATTTTCAGACGGACCCGCGGCACTGGGACTAAGTACACGTGACAGTGAGGAGCCTCAGCTTTCTAGCCGGACGCAATCTAACTGGAGATGATGTGGAACGATGCAGTGATACAAAGGGTATAGGTAGAAACCATTCTAAAGCTTTTTAAGAAAATCAGAAGATATAGCAAAAATTTAATAGAATAAAACTTTCAAAAGATCAAGCTCAAAGCCCTGGAAACCCGAAAGGGGGCGGGAAGAGAGGGCAGGAAAGCGGGTGAAGCAAGCAGGGCACAGAGCATGATGTTCTGAACTCTCTATTGTCTGGAAATATAAAGTCATAACTGATTTTTATAAAATATAATTCCTAAAGCTACTATAAAATTCAGGTCTTTAAAGTACCTACTGATGTGTCAAACACCAAATAGATATTTTCCCCAAAAAGAAAGTTTTCATATTATTTAAACCCTTCTTAGGAGGTGGACATTGTGAAATGGGGACGGGGGGAAAAAAAAGCTATAAACCTTTTTTTAAAAAATTAAATTGAAAGTGCTTTAACTTGTTTTTGCTCTCCCTATTTGGAAATCTGTTTAGATGTTAGGTTTTTAGCATGTTTACCCTGTTTCATTGGCATGAGGAACATGTTATAAACATAAGACATGTTTTTGAAGAGGTTGTTTTGTTAGGAGGTTCGGTTAGGGACTGTCAGGGAAGGCGTGGGTAATCTATGAATGAAGATGCAACTTTGATAAGAAAACCAATGGTCACCATAGCAACCCCGCGAGAAGGAGTGTCCCTTCCCCCTCCATGCAACACACGCACACACGCACACACACGAACGCACACACACTGCCTCTTCGGGTATCGTGTTTGATTCCACCAAGCTCCCATCTCAAATAGAGATTGACACCTTAAAAAAAAATCTGTTTCTTGGGCAAAAAAAGTTTCTCCTAAGTGTGGGCATCTTGTTGGCCTTTCATGTATAAATATAAAATCACCATGCCTTTCTCTCTCTCTGTAAAAGGTAAAATCCTCATGTTTAGGCTCAGAATTACATTAACACTGTAAAATTCTCATCTGTTTGTGCCCCTGCATCTCAGGTAAAATACAAAAAAATAGCATTTGGTTTTTTTTTTTTCCAAGTGATAAATTTGGATCTCTTTTCAAAGAGTTTGGCATCTTTATAACTCTATGCAAAACTAGAACTTCCAAACACTGACATCAAGTGAGACCAGCCATAGACCAAAACAGAAGAGGAAAAAAAAGGGCTCATCGAAACATAAATCTCCACCCTCGACTCACACATCCTTAAAATACACAGATATTCTCAGACATTTACGAGGGAAAGGAGGAAGAACACAGCAAGCTATACAGTTGCTTTGTTTTGCGTGTGAAGTTGTGTTTTCCCAACTGAAAGATGGCTCTGGATTGATGTCGGACAGAGCGACCTTTACGACTATCACTTGTTGTGCTACCCTTTCAACCCATCTGTTGTACATCCTTAAATTCCTGGGGTAACCTGCTTCCCAGTGCTATAGAATCTGTTTGTTGTTGTTGTTGTTTGTTTTCAATTCTTCGGGCCCTGATTAACTGAGAATAAATAAAAGCCCTTAAGTAATGTACAGAAGAGAGGACTCGAGCTGATTTGAGGTTCTGAACCAATTCCTCCTGATGTCGTGAGAATGACGAAGTTGGGTGGCGACAATGGCTTCGGACAGAGCAACGTCAGCTGCCAAAACTGTGTGCAAGAGTGCGACCTACGGGGACGTGCTCCTCGCGGGCGCGGGACGGGGGCAGCGCGAGGGCAGGACGGGGAAAGTATCTACACACGCTCTCAAGGGCAGCGACGCAGTCAGATCTCTGTGTTCAGTTTCCGGGACGAGGCAAAGTCTTCGCGCCTAACCCAAATGACTTCCTCGCTTGCGCTCTCCAGGCCGCCACCGATGCCCGACAGGGCAGCTTGCTTCTTGAGCTGCGTCATGCGGGACGCGTGACTGTCCCGGGGTTTCCGGCCTCTCTCCGCTGACCGATGGAGGCGGCCTGAAGCCGCTCCTGCAGCTCTCTGTCCACGTCGGCGCCCTTCACGGACTCACAGAACTCATCATCGTCACTGAGGATGTCTGTCTCCTTGATGTCATCTTGCTCCTCATACTGAGCAAGATCAAACTGTTCCTCTACCCATCGGTCAGTGTCCCCGCCACCGGGGGCTGCTGGGACTCTTTCTCTGGGCTGCTGGCGGAGATGGCATCAGAATCAATGGTAAACCTGTTTCGGGCCAGTCGCCGCCTCCTTCTCCCAGAGACTTGCTTGGGGCGGACACTGCACACACACACAAAAATATAAAAATAAAACCCCCACGTGCTTTACATGAGATGAAAATCCAGAGAGCAAAGCAAAGAAACACTAAACGGTATGGCTTGATATTATTCAGGGCTTAAAGTCCAGACTTCACCCGTCTGCCTCGGAGTCTCTGCCTCACACAGATGCCTGGACTTAGAGGATGTCCCAGTAATGGACCAAAGGGCAGGGGGAGACAGAGGGACGCAGGGGAAAAGGGAGTTTGACTCCCTCCAAAATAACCCATTTCTCTACCTGTGCACCTGGGAGGCAGGTGACGCTGTTGCCTGCTGCTCTCACATCTACCCTTAACCTTGGCATCAGTCAGTGCCCTTAAACCTGACAATGCCCCGTGCATGGCACAGGGCTCCAAGTATCCCCGAGGCATCCATTTAGCCGGAATGGGTCTTTAGTAAGGGGTGGGGAATCCTTCTAGAGTCTCGCTGTCTCTGCAGAAATCACTATAATGCCTCAAGGAGGCAGAAGCCCTGGTCCAAGTTATCTTGCTTTCTGGGAAAATAAAGGTAGCATTCCTTGAGGATCAAGGAACTGATCCTGCAGTTGGAGGAAGGGCATAGCATCCCTCTTAAAGAGACTGTGGAAAAGAGGGACTCTCCGAGACAGAGTCTCCGTTAGTTCCCTGTCCTCGTCCTGACAACCCCCATATGAACTGCGAAGCTAAGCGAATGTGCTTAGTCTACCAGACTGTCCTCTGTCTCACCAGTTTCGCTTCTACAAAGCCATCAAAACATCAGTGCGTGAGTGGGCTGAAAATTAAATCATACACGACGCCCAGGCAGCTGATCAAAAAAGTGCTGTATGAAGGGACAAACAGTGAAGAAAAACCAATCGTTGAATCCATTCTTTCATCCTATCGCCCTCTAGGAAGCCAGGATTATGGAAAACAAACAAACAAACCAACAGAAGACGCCACCCAAGCCATCACACAAACAACCCCACCACACACACATACACGAAAGACAGCTGCCATGGAAACTCTGCTGCTTCACTCACGGCCGGTGAGGTAGCTGCTGCATCACAGAGAAGGTGAAACGCGACGCAGCTGCCCCAAGGAGGGCAAGAGCCTCAACACCCCCTGAGAGCTGCGTCCCTGAAACCTAAGTAAGCCCTAACCATGACATCGCTTCAGTGCCGCTAAAAGATGACTGCTCTGCCAGACGTAGCCTTGGCTTCAAATACAGAAGGTACGAGGTCGAGGAGCGGGGCAATGGGCTGACCTGGCCCCAGCACTACTATTGGGAAGAAGTGATTCTTTTTCTCAACACCTTCATAATGGAGCCAGACCCTCTCCATCACTAGATGAGAACTCCCTCAAGTCAAAATTGGGCCATTGGAAATATTGGTCGATGATCTGCACGCTGAATGAAGTATTAGAGGTGAAGTGTGCTAATGTCTGCATCTTCGAAATGCGTCAAAAACAAGATGAGTTGATGGGTGATAGATGGACAGGTATGTGATAATGAAGATAGAGAAAAATATTGACCATCGATGGTGGGCATGAATGTGTAGTTCTCTCAGCTGTTCTACATGTCTGGAAATTTTCATAAAATGTGGGAATGAAAATTTTTTCAGTTGGTTATTGGCAGATATACAGTACTTTTAGACGATATCCAGAGCTATAATTATTGAGACAAGAAGTCTGGCTTTACTGTGCTATTCAAACAGAACAGAGGGAGAAATAAACTACCTGGGTATCCATGATGATGCGTAATGAAACATGAGTATCTATCCTTTATTTAAAAGGATACGTAATAACCCAGTCAGCCTTATGGAGTTCAGAGAGACTCTGATTTGAGCATTTCCCGGGTTCACCGTTTAGACTGACCAGCTAGTGCTGTGTTGACCCACTCACACACCATTTCTCAATCAGCTAACACGCAGACCCTGATGATAGTGAAAAGCTTCAAAAGTAGAGAGACAGAGACTTTCTTCAGCCAAAAATCAGCCATCAGACAGAAAATCTTCCAATCGGCCGAAGCTCACAGCTCTGACATCACAGCTTTCCCCTAGATTCATGATGATGGTGTAGGGTGTGGGCCGGTCATGTTTTCTTTCTACAAGGGATCCCAACAGGACAACTTTTGAGTGTCCCAGAGACTCAAAGTGCTTAGTTTCAAAGGAACTGCAGCTCTGAATTTAGGTTCATTGATTAACAACTGAAAGTTGGCCAAGGAGAGATGGGGGTTCCTAAGGTTGGAACACGGTCCCAGTCCTAATTAAACATTTCCCGGCAGAGGAAAGGAGCAGGTGAGACAATTCCAAGGTGAAGTTCTCTACTATGAGCTTGCAAGGGATCAGAGAAGCTTTCTACACAAGGACTCTATGAGAAATCGGGGAGATGGAGGTTTGCATCGCTCTTAGGATATTCTGGAGAACCCAGTAGAGTGCTAGATATTCACCACCCTAGGTTTTCAATAAAATACTTGTCAATTGATTGGAGAATAGATTCAAGATAACTAACCCCCTAACATCAGGTAAACTCGAGGTGCTTACAGACTGTAATAGCCCATGTCAAGCTATTGTAGGCTGCGTCTGTGGAAACCTTCAACCATTCACAGGGCTACCTGAGCCTCTTCCACTGGGGGAAAGGCAACTGGGACAAAGTTCATAAACCTTTTTGGCAAACGCAAAGGAAGCCTCTTTCATTGGACTGTCCCCTGCAAAATTCTGGGCTGGCTCTTAAGAAAGGAATGAGTATCTCGATGTCATTAATACCTACGTGTTATAGAAATATCTTTCTTCCTGGATATGTGTTACTGTCATATAGGTATTACCATTGGTCTTCCTTCCTCAATGCTCCAAGGTGATGTTTCTAGCCCTAAAAAATATTTACTCTGGGTCATTTAAGCTCTAGATTGTTTTTTTCCAAGAGCAGCTGAAGACTTGCCCAAATTAACACTGAAGCTGAAAATAAAGTCGCAGGCACCAGGCAAGGGTAAAAATCTGATATACCATCTGGTCTACCAAACATGGAATCCTTACTGAGAACAGGTATCGCTGAGTTTCCCAACTACAAAGCCACCGCGTTCTCAGAAGGATGGGCCGCGACCTTGCTGAGACATGACACACTGCCTTTTGCTCGACAAAGCTGGCTGTCATGCAAAGCAGTGACTCTCATTCCACAAGCCGGCTGACAGCCCCTCCAGAAGGAGGAGGCGCTCGGCTCCGGCTTGGGGAACGAGAGAGGAGCTCACCAGCCAGGAGGAGGAGGGCAGCGAAGGGAAAGCTGGAGGGAGGGCAAGAGGGGTAAACCAAGCGTGGGTCCCCAGGGAGCTGGGAAAGAGGCCAGGGCCAAGGAACCTCACACCAGGGAAGACTCGTACCCTACTGTTGGCTCCAAAGGCCACATCTATACCCTGCTCAACAAGGATTTGAGCTCACTCAAGCCCTACAGCGGACTGGGGGTGACGGGGATCTTGAATGTCTGAATCCCCACAGTACCTGCCCTGCTCATGGCTGGCCTGGCCCCTTTGAGCGCACATAATCTTTTTCCTCCAAAAGGGACGTATTGCTGGGACGAGGGAAGGCTTTCGGTTTTCAGGAGCTGTCTTCGGTGCTTATCACGGAGGATGGAATGCACGGCTTTCAGCAAATCCTTTCGGTTCTCTGGGGAGCTATGAAAAGAAGATTTACACACATTAAGGAAACAGTGCTTACTTAGCACACGGGGAACTTCTGACGTTATCAGGTGCAGCCAAGCAAATATCCCCAAGGACCAAACATTAAAGACAGAAGCCAGATTCCCAGTTCTGCGCTGAGCCGTGTCTTCATTGCTGGGGACAGAACACAGGTATGCCTGTCTCTTTATACTTCAGGATTCTCTCCTGCAGTCAACTTGGGACAACAAAGCAAGCGGTCCACTAATAAACGGGTTGACTGACAGATGAATTTTGCACCAAGAAGTTGCCAAATTCTGCTCTTGGCACATAAGGCAGAGCTTTTCATTCTAAAATGTTGTTACAGACAAATGAACCATACATTCTTGCAGCTCTACAGAGTACCCAAGGACCAATGTCCCAACATCTTTAGTTTCCTCTAGAGTTGGCCTTCTGTTAAATATCAACTCCTCTTACAAGACAGTTCAACATGTAAATATTAATGCTACATTTTTAAGAACACAGAAATCTCCCCAAGCCTTAATTCCCGAAGTAAAAAATACTTCGTAGGTTAAGAGTTGTTTTTCTTACTAACGTTCTCAGTATTTCTTCCCAGGTTAAGTTACACCCGGTATTTCTTATTAACAAAGAATACGGCATCTCTAGGTGTCGTTTGGTCTCCGTGGATTTTACCAACAAAATCACAAGTGGATTCACCTAAGTAGATGGTAAAGATTCTAGTCCCAATCGCTCCCTGGGACCTACCTGTTGTTGATATGTCACCCAACAAGATTGGTGATATAGAAACACAAAACATGGGCTTTGAAGCCAAACTCGCCTGATTCTGAACTCAGTGTTCATTTGCCATAATATAAGGTCTTAGGCAAAGTAGCCTCTATGAGCCTTGGTTCTCCATTGGTAAAATGGGATCACGGCGGTACCACAGTCTGACTAAATGAAATAATGCGTTAAGGTGCTTAGCGTAGCTCATGCTTGGTAAATATGCCTTCTTACTACATTAGCAATATCATTACCAAATACTGCAATCATCATCATATTGATTCTGTTTTGTGGGCAACCCACAGCATACTACTCCCCACAGTGTGGGGTACCGGGTAAGTACTGAGGAAATTACTGAATACCTAGGATTCAATTAAAGCATAAATGAGTGTATATCATATCAGAATGCCACTCATTGGGATCATTTATCTTGCTATTTTTAGGCAAAAACAAAAGAGAGAGAAAGAGAGAGGGAAAGAACAAGAAGAAATAAGTAGAAGTCCACATTGTGAGTTTAGCTTCCACTCAAGATCCACAGGTGAAACCAAGCAACCTGCACCAACCTCCCTACACTGACGTTTCCGTACGTGATGAGGAATCCTGGTGGCACCTGCACACACTCTCACCGCCCCCCTGACTCTCCCCTGCTGCATCTCAGAGATGCACAGTTTAAACACACAACATGTCCAAACACTGAAACAAAATGTTACAAGACAACGACTTCCTTCTAATCTACCGAATGTAAACATGGGAAGAAAGCCCACCACATGTGATCATTATATTGAAAATTCCTATTTCCTTTTAGAAAGATATTGAATTAACCAGATTACCGTCTATATTCTAGTAAAATTAGTTTAAGGTATCTAAGTAATGTTATTTAATGTGTTCAATAATTTCTCAAATGTATGAGCAAAAGCATGGAGTCTGGAGATGGCCAGGTTGGTCTGCAGAACCCAGAGCGGGTTGGGAGACACCAAGCACAGGACATTCCTTCGCGAGTGGCACGGTCTTCACATCACGGCCCAGGCTCACCTGCAGCACAGGTGGAAGACTCTCTCTGGCCTCCCTTCCGACTCTGATTTTACGTGGACAATTTCACACACGGTATTTGCTTCTGCATCTAGGCAAATTAAACCAAACATAAATTAGGGTACGTTTCCAAGAGATCTATTGCATTTTTACAAAAGCATCTTCCACGCTTTGGTGCAGAGCAGCATAGGACCAAAGGAAGTTGACCATGACCCTGTGATCCGAAGAGACCAAGAGTCTGAAAGCTTAATGAGTGCCAAGGAAAGAATGCACGGAAAATTTCCAGTTGCAACCATCTCCTTCTAGATGGTCTAGAAGGATAATCATTGATCGCAGAACTGACCCTTCCAGGTACATGGCCTATTTAGCCGAATTATTTCAATGAAGCGATGAGCTGTTTTGGCTCCTGTGGGACTAGACAGAACCCAGGATTCCAGTGCGGATGTCACCGGGCTGGTGACATAGAGAGGCAGGCCCTCATCTTCTGTCGGGGGGACCCCTTCCCGGGAGTGACGGGGCCAGTGCCCTGGACAACAGCAGGTGAAAATGGGGCTTCTCTTTCTCAGCCCTGCCTTGGTGTCCACTCTGAGTGAACCAAACACGGTATGATGAGAAGGTAAGGGAGATTTATATTTCTAAGTCTTGCAGTACCTGGCCTGCAACACCATATTACTCATTATTTTATAAGCCTTGCAATGTGTATCATTTGAAGTTATGAATAAAGTGTTTGCGAGAGACAATTTATGACAAACATCATGACCGCACCCGTGTGAGGTCCCATCCTTGTCCAGTGGGTTCGGAACCCTGGTCACGAACCCTCATTGTGCCACATTATTCAACCCCAACCAGGACCCATTTGTATAGAGTGGCATGAGCTCTTCCAAACTAAGATAAAAACCTAGACGTTCCGTGTTCTGATTCTTAATACAATCCACTGAAATGTAGTTCACAGCGAGGGACATGTTGGCTGGTGTTTATCTGGATGGTTTTGAATTTAATTGAAAAATAAAGGGCGAGAATGGAATGTCACACCACAACTATGGCTTTGTTTTAAAAATGTAGTATCTTTAGGTATTTATTTAGTCCCCAGTGAAGGCAAAATTCCTGGCTGAGAACCTGCAGTTCATTCATTTAGATAAAACATAAGGTTTTCCCACTTCTAAATGATATGAACTAGATAATTTACGGCCTAAGGACGCAAAGTTAGACAACACTAGTATTTAAGTGCCCAAAACCTCAAGTTTTATCACAGCTCTTCGCAGACCTCCAACCTATAGAACCCCACAAATTCACACGTATGTCAATTTTATAGATCAAATCACTGGTTAAAAGGCACCAGGGTAAATATCTGTCCTGGAAGGTGAGAAAGAAACCTTCTAAAGGCAACTAATCATCCTAAATATGTTTATCTGACATGGTGTTTGCATTTGAGGTTCCCTACTGCACAAGGCATAACAACCGTGAAGGGAGATGCACTTAATTTAATTTGGGTGAGTCACTGAAGGTTTATAAGATATTGCAGGAGGTTTTTCCCCATCACACTGGACTAGGGAAAGTGGGTTTTATGAGGATCATGGGTGTAGAAACAAGTGGAAACAGGAAAACGATGAGCAACACCAAGAGGACACTGAGAACTTAACCCTCCCATCAGGAGCACGAAGTAGCAGTGCAGACCCTCCGTGCACCTGACACTTCCATGGTGTCTCTCTACTCCAGACACCTGCAGCTGCTGTCCAAGTGGGACAGGAAGTAGGTGTGGCCTGAGAGTTTCTACTTGGCCCCCAAATGTGCCCCTTCCAGGATATGCCCAGGAGAGCCACTGCTGGTAGTTCCTCCCTAGACCAGCCTCAGATTAAGCCCTGGGCGGGGCTCCGAGTCAGTCAATAAATACCCTGTTAATGTTCACTTCTCATGTGCTTAAAGCATCATCTAGTTTTGAGTATGGTCATTGCTACCCAAGAACTCGCTTCACTGCTATTTGGATCACAGGAAAAGAACTGACATTTCAAAGCCTTCGCACCAATACAAAGATTTATAATCTGTCAGAGAGAAAAAAAAATGTATTCAATGGCTTTTTGTGCTCTGGTGGTCTTTTCGGGTCTCTCAGTTAAAAGGCAGGTCAGTGGGCTTTTGTCTGCTCGTGGGCTTTGAGGATTCTTTCCAGGAGATTCATCACTACTCAGGTGTTAGTCAGTAATGCTATTAATTAACATAAATAACAGAGTGACTAGAATTCCTTGGAACAATATTGAAGGCATTACATCCATTCACTCTGTTTATTCATTCACTCACTTCCTCTCATACAAACATTTAATAATAAATGGTGGGGTGAATAAGAAGCAATGGACAGATGGAGGGAAAAGAGAGGTAAGGAGAGGAGAAAAAAGATGGTAGGGTGGTTAGACCAAGAGCGTGGATTCAGAAAAACAATTCACACACACGAGACGCACGTACCCAGCCGTTCAGAGTTTACCTGCACTTGCTAAAGCTCGAACCTGCAGAGCTTCGGTAGGGATCATATGCCGAAATCGGAAGGGGTCCCACTCCTCATAGATTGAAAGCCTGTGAGATCCTACCTGTAGGAAGAGAAGGAACCAGGTGTGTGAGAACCGTCTGCTCCAGCCTAGGCTAGTCAGACGCCCCACCCTTCTCTAAACCAGGGACACTGGGACCCAGTTCTTGAGCGGAGGACCTGGACCGTGTGTGCACTTTTACTCATGCAGTAGGAAGCGAGAGGCCGTGTGATAAGTTTGCTGAGGGCGTGCAAACACATTTGCTAACAAGATCCAGGTAAAAGAGAGACACAGGAAAGAGAAGAGGGATCTCGAAACAAGAAGAGAGGGACAGGAAGACCAGGAAGAGAAAACAAGCACTGCTAAGAAAGTTCTAGCCATGGCAGACCCAGCAGGGATCACTTTTATGCTCTGAGCGTGATCCTTCTGAAAGAAGGCAGGTCAGGCCATGCCCGCGAGTTCTGAGCAACCCTTAAAAAAAAGGAAAAAGAAAAAGAAAAAGAAAAAACTCATAAAAGCCTAATGACTGACAAAGGGGCAGACTTATGTTTATGCCGCTATCTCTGAGAAGCAGGTAGAAAGGGAGATTCTTTCAAACTGTGGGGTGAAGTACGAAGTCTTACAAGTTTCTTCTTCTGTTTGGAGCCGTCTTTATACACAAGGACCACGGCAGTTTTGAAGACTGGAAAATAAAGTAAAAGAAAAGCAGTTATGGCAAATAAAGCCTGGGGTTTTCCCCTAAACTTCAATACCCTGTGGTAATAAACACTAGTTATGAAGAGACAGCAGCGTCCCAGCTACCAACTCCCACTCCACCTTCCACTCACTCGTCACGTCTGCGAAACTCAAAAGCCTACTGAGACAAAATTTCCCAGATTCAGAATAAACACAGACACCTAAATAGACGGAAATAAACGCCCCCTCCCTCACGGAAACTTCTGGGTCACACATGAGACTTTGATGAGGGTGTCATTTAAAAAAATAAATTGTAAAAATAAAACGATAACCACGTTTAAAATTTCAGCTGATAACATTTAACAAACACCTTTAACGATAATAATACAATTGTTTAAGGTGATTTATAGCTATGTCGATTAAGCTAATGTTACACACACTGTGTTCATAATTCAGGAAATGTAATTTATAGCTTATTGTTCCTCATAATTGGTTTATGAAGTAGAACGTAATTCCACTTCTTCCAAACAGGGTGAATCACAGAAAACTCTTTAGAAACAGGAAGTGTGGAGCGTTATTCTTATATTCTTTTCGGAGTGGAGGGATACAATGCAGTTAAGCATCATCTTCCATAAAAGTCCTTAAATAATGCCACAAAAATGCTTAACACCGAGTGACTCTGACTCCTCCCGGGGAAGAAGGAACTGGTGCCCATAGGGATGTGAGGGTGACTCCGGCCCACCCTTGCTTGTCTGTGAGAAGGTCTCTGTTTCTCTGCACACTCTGACCCTAAGGCATAGCTGGGACCCAGTCCCGCAGCAGTTGGAGGGGACATGCCTGGTGTGCCAGACGCAGAATTACAAGGGAATAAAGGTTCCGAGAATTCTCAGAGATGGGCCCCCAGGCCCTCTGGAGCCAAACCCAAAGTACCTGGGTCATTTTCTATCCTACTTAGGATGGGGTTGTCTCCCCTTTGTGGACTGTCACCTAAATCTCCACTGTGGGAAAATAAGCCTGACGATACAAAGAAGCTGGCTCCAGCCACCGTGTCTGGACTGCCCCTAGCCCGTCACACCTCACAACCACAACTCAATGGCATGGTGGCCATGGCTCTAAGAAGGCCACTAGCTCGCCTCAGGTCACCCCAACTTCAGCCACGCTGGGTCACAGTGGTGGGGCCAGAGTGAAGTGGCTCTCCACCCGGACTACGCACACCTCTGCCACCCCATAACCCCACCCTGATCCTCGAGGGCTGTTCTTCACGCAACTGACTTCACAGGTTGCCTCTTCCCTTTAGACATGGCCTTGATCTCCACAACTCCTGACTACCTTTGCCTGCCTGAAGCACACTCTCTCCACCCCAAAAGGTGAACACCCTTCCAGGCAGAAGCCTAGATAAGTCATGTCTTTTTTTCTTTTAAAGGTGACAATCATCACCATTCTGTATGCGTAAGCCGTCCAGGTCAACTTCAGTCTCAGAAGAAAGTTGCACTATTTCCTGAGATTAGAGAGATCGATGGTTTGAGTCACTTACTTCAGAATCCCACATCCCATAAATGACCTACCAGGAAGCGTCAGAGAGCTCCTAGACTTCTCTGAGAAAAAAATGCAATATAAAAAACACAACTGGTAACAAGGAAAAGGAAACAAATAGTATTCCTCATCACCACAAACACCCACCCCTATTTAAAACTACCACCACGTTACAACACGCCTGTGCTCCTTGGTACGGCATATTTAGTCACATGTTTTTCCTGTACACGGCTATGTTCCTTTGTTATTTTTAATGAAATGCCATCACCAGCTACAGTGGCGCTTTGACAATGCAGGGAATCTCACTAAATTTATCTACAAAGGCAGAGCAATCGAAGTAGAAAGCCCCATAAATCATTGTATTCAGATTTAATATCACTAGGATGTTCCATTTGGGAATACGCTGTTCATATCATGGAGGAAAAAAATGAGTTCAGATAAAGAAGCAGTAATCAACACCCTCCCTTTCTTGCCCCCAGACAAATAAAGTAAGGTGAGAGAATGCAAATACTAGACTTCCTTTATATGATGTTCCTTTATATTGTGTCTACCAATGAACCTTCTGAGGGAAGGCTAGGAAAAAACACCACATAAAACGAAAACATGAACCGTTGATCATTTTATACTCAGGAACAACACTGCAGACCACAGAATCATCCACGTTGCAACAAGCCATTATCTCCTGAAGTACGCACAATGCCGAGTGCTAACCCATAGCTTTTGTCTCTCAAAAAGCATATTAAAGTACCAACACATGAGCTTTCCAATTCCAGCAACTGTATCCATCGGAACGGGTTGATTAAAAAAAAAAATCAATCATTCACAAACTCAGCATTAGTCAGGATGTGACTGAGAAGCGCCTCGCAGCAGATGCCAGACAGCTCCTGGCCTGCCACAACAGGTCAGCTGGGAACCGACGTCCCGAAGCCCAGCTTCACACAGAGCAGAGTCAGAAGGAAAATCAGAGATCTCAGATCTAAGGTCTCAATCAGAAAGTTCTTCTTGACTTTTCACTTTACTTTGAGTTATTATTAGTCCATGATTTTATCAAGACAGAGCAGTTGAAAACAGAACAGAATAAAATGCTTCTCCTGCTTAGGCACAGCTGTTCGCTCTCTCTCACGTAGCTGGAGGGTTTAATTTAGTATTTGTGGCATGTTGCTGGCCATAGAAGAAAAACTAATTCAGATAACTGTAATTAACTTTATTTTAATAAATGTGCCTTGGAAAAGAAATGTTATTTTGAAAAAATAAGGCAGCCTCCTAGCCCCTCCCCACCCCGACTCCCACCTCCAAATTCTCTTTGGATACATACCAAAAGCTGCCAATTCTGGCTCCTTTTTCCACTTCCCCAGTGAGGCTGGTGGGTTTGGCCATATCACGGTGGTGTGCAAAAGCAGGTCCCCCATGCTCAGATCGGCAACCTGAAAACCGGGCACAAAGCAAAACTTACTGGGTGGTGTTAAAACGCTCAGATTTTTATGACGCTTTACAATTCGGCAGGTTGATGTCAATTTTACTTCATGAAAATATTTTCTTTAAAAACGCTTGGTCATCTTTTCCTGTTTCCTCTACCCCATATGTGTCTACCAGAATTTCAATAATAAAGTGGAAAAAAAGGTACAAATCAGAGTTCTGAAGTACACATGCAGTAAATCTGTCATAACGGATCTATGAAGTTGGAGACATTTTGTGTTCAAATAGAGAGTTTCCCAAGGAGAGAGGAGGGGCCATCAGTGACAGTGACAAAGATCCCCCCCCACCCCCGGCAAACTGGATGCCTGTGAGTTTAAAGCCCCTGGGAGCCAAGGTCTTCTGGGAACCAACTGAATCAATTATTTCTTCTTCTTCCAACTCATTTTAAAGAAGATTTCACTTTAGAGGAGGAAGAGAGAAACCCGCCGAGGAGTTTGAAGGTTGCTCTTTAAGAATGTGCAGCATGAGCTCTGGGACCCTCAGAAATCACAAGGTCTGGCCCCACACCCCTGAAGGTCAAATGCTAAACTGTCTCAGACAGACAAGAGCCACCCAGACAGATGACCCAGAGACTCTGCCCACTGTCCAGGATTTACTCCTCACAACAGTCAAGTCTGCCTTTCTTACTGCATACAGTCTTTGGCCCACTTCCAAGCCCATCAAAAGCCCAACCCTCAGCCCCTGACAGCCTCAGCAGCAGTGGGAAGACCATGGGTCTTTTGATGAGACTTTGCAACAACAATAAGTTTGCCATTGGGCGCATTACAAACACCACACATTGTTAGGAGGCTCTTCCTCAGACATGCCTCCCCCCACCCCCACCCAGGGGCTTCCCAGCTCTACACCCTGTGTCCAGACACCACGCCCAGGTCGCTCTTCCTCTAGGCGGCACTCCGATCATGGAAAACTTGATGTTGAGCTTCTCAAGGACAAAGGGCTCTCGTGTATTCTGCCGCTTGTGACCTGAATGGGCATGGGCTTCTAGACACAGCGGCAGCCGAGCAGCCCTTCGCCGAGCAGAGCTCACTGCCACACGGCACTGCCCTTCCCACGCCAGCAGGCCAGGCTGCGGTGCTGGGGGCGTGTGGCTCCAGCAGCGCGAACCCGGTGGGTGGTGCTGTCACCACCATAATAAATGCGACCATTACAACAGTAATAATTACCCTAATTATTACCGAGCTATATTATTAATAGTATAGCTAAGGGTAACCAAAAATAATGAAAGCCATCATATTACTTTGTTTATACGTATACGAAGTAACTAAGTCAATCAGCCCCGGGACAGTATCAGCTAAGGAACTGGCCAGGCTCTGTCACTCGTGCCCACAAGAAGCATGATTATTATACACACAAGTCACATTCCCAGGTGTCGTCTGGGCCACAGCCTTGGGGGTATGTCTTTAAAAGTAATTAAAAGTTCCTCGGGTAGATCACTGTCCAAACTCTACTTTCTCCAGCTAATAGAATTACAGGCACACCTCCTTATATTTCAATTTGTAAAAAAACAAATTGAAAGTAAGACCTCCCACCAGCAAAAAGATTATGGCTCGCTGAAGGCTCAGATGACAGTAGCGGTTTTTAGCAATAAAGTATCATTAATGAACGGATGTACATGGTTTTACTACAGTGGAGCACAGCGTAAACATCTCTTTCATATGCACTGGAAAACCAAAACATTCATGCAACTCGCTTTACTGCAGTATTCACTTTACTGCGATATCTTCAAAGTATGCCTGCACATAGCTGCATCTTCTGCCATGTGATTTTCTAGTGCCTTCCACTAGACCAGGCAAAGGCCTGATGACTTCGGGCTTGGCCATGAGCCTGGGGCCATGGTCTTGGCGTAAGACATTTCCACCAGCCCTTAAGCTGCCGCCTCCCAGCCATAGAAAGGACAAGCCCCAGGCAGCCACTGCTGCTCCAGCCCGGATCCTAGAAGAACGAGGTGTGGCGCACACTGAGCCCTCAGCTCTGAAACTCACCGAGAGAAGCCAAAGTTCAGGTGGCCCACGTGCTAGGTGTGAAATAAATGTTTGCTGTAGTGAGCACGGAGATTTTGAGTCGTTGATCACACAGTGCAAACCGGCTGACAGTGCGAGTGCTCACAGTCTCTCTCTTTTGACAAGTTTCCACAGGACAAATGCGATAAGGGGGGCTGAGTTGCTCCCTCTGGCCAACACCTCTCTGTTGGCCTTTTATCAGTCCCCTTCTGAATCTTCCACCCAAACCCCAAGACTGAGTTCTACAGAGAGGCCTCTGCGCTAACAAGGACTGGGATGTCCTGCTGAGCCGGGTTTTGGGGGCCCTTCATCTAAGAGGGAAACGTCCCCTTGGGCTTTGTCTTCTTTTGACTTAAGCAAAACGGATGGATGCTCTGTGTGGTCCAGCCCAAGTCGCTAGAATCTAACACGGGGTAGGAAGGTGAAGGCCCCGCTGCATCATACAACGTTTCTGTGCCACCTTCATTCTCTGTGAACACATCTGCGTTACGGGACGTCCTGCGGAAGGCTGGCTGATGACAGGATCAGGTACCCGGTGTCCCTGGAATGTTACCATTTCCATACAGAACTACCATTCCCGGCAGATAATGATAAAGATTCCTATTCCTGACTGTTTACAAACTGCTTAGAAACCTATTCCAGGATTTTGCTGGATGTTGCCATTAAGAGAGAATTTACAATAATCGGGAATCACCTTTGTGAAAGCTGACGTGACTCGTGTTGACTTCAACCGTCTGCTCCTCTAAGCTTCCATGGTTGTTCCAAACTACTCTCCAAGAGGTGTTTGGCAGGCCCCCTTCTCCCTGGGGTCTTATTTTTGTGGAATCAAGACCACGCTAGTTTGAAGACCATTCTCCTCAAGTAATCATTATATCGCTGGCCCCCTTGGGAGGGGTTTATTTCTTTCTTATTCTTCTTATAATGCTAAAACATAATCAGTCTCTGTCTCTGTCTCTCTGTCTCTCTCTCTCTCTGTCTCTCTCTCTCTCTCTCTGTCTCTGTCTCTCTGTCTCTCTCTCACTTTCTTTGGCTTCCTTTCCAAGCCTGAATTTTTCTGGGCTTTATACATCCTAATACTGAATTAGGACTTCCTACCCTTTAAGACTGGCACGCAGTCCAACGTCCTGCCTTCCATCTTTTGCACATTTCTTTTTACAAAAATCTCAGCTCACAAGAGCCTACTTTGTATAGCACTCTATCTCTTTGTTCCTCGCTGGAAAGATTTTCTACTTGATTGTCAGAATTTCATTTTAGAGGGAAGGCAGTTTCATCAAAGCCGAATTTCCTTTTATAGTCGCTGACGTCTGAATCACATTTCATCGTTTTCTCTAAATTCAACCCACTATCCACATCACCTCCTAGTCTTTAGTATAATGGTCCCTGGCTCTCAAGATCATTAAAACCCAGAAATTAATTTGGCATATAATGAAAAATACAATGAAATAGAATGAAAATGTTCATTTCCACTACCCAATAAAATTCACTGCTGTCAAAACGAAATAAACTAAAATACAGAGGAGGAAAAAGTCTTTTGTTGACCAAAAAATGTTTGCAGCATTACTCATAGTACTATAATAAAAGAAGCCAAGAAAATTGCCCAACGATAGGAATTCAGTAAATCATTGTTCAGCCACACAATACCTTACACAATAATTTAAACAATCCTTTTGACTAATTTAGAATAACATGAATATTCTGTTATTTGAAGAAGATCAAGGTACAAAACTACTTCCTAAATACAATTATTGAAGCATATACATACATGTAATTTTTTAATCAAAATAAACACCTAAGCATTGAGACTGTAGATTGTTCTTCTTCTCGGCCGTTTCCCTCATTTTGCCTTTTTCTTTAATGTTTTTCCTAATATAAAAGTTTTACAGGCGAGTGAGAACTAAATCCAGAAGGAGCAGTGTGCAGCTTTTGTACACTCTGGTTGGTTAAATTATCTGCCAAGCATATCGAGGGCATTCTCTTGTTCTGCTGGTCATATTATGCAGAAAAAGTAAATTGTGTTTCATTGGAAAACTATGCATCCTCTACAGCAGGGGCCCCCGGTCCGTGCCCTGGTGGGAACTGGGCCTCAGAGCAGGAGGTGAGTGGTGGGCAGGCGAGCGAAGCTTCATCTGTATTCGCAGCTGCTCCCCAGCGCTAGCATCACTACCTCAGCTCCGCCTCAGATCGTCAGGTGTTAGATTCTCATTCGGCACGCGGTCCCTGGTGCTAGAAAGGTTGGGGACCTCTGCTCTACAGCACCCCCTTTCAGGGCATCGGATCTCAACCATGTACATTGTCCTTAGTTCCTCTGCAACTCTTTGTAAAGTGCAGGTAAAGGACAGATGTAAATTCATCCACTCTGGTAGTGACTTAGCTGACTTCCTCCCACTGTGGAAAAACCAGTATGTCTCCACGTACAAGTCATCTTGACGTATCTGCACTTCATATATACACCTGTGCTGGTTCGACTTTCCCAATAAATCGTTACACACCTGCCTGATGCCCTCACATCACAGGAGTAAAATAAATTCCTTCATTTGTGTTCGCTTTTACATCTATATGAGATGTCCTGATTTCACCTCTTTCTAAAAATTATCATTTAACAGTCCAAAACTTTGTTTCCCCGAGGACATAAAAATTAAACCTGGATAATAACCCTCTATATCTCTGAAAGTAAGCCTGTTTTCTCTCTAGACTCAACAACCAAGCTTGGCCCCACCCCCCTTGCCTTTCACCTCCTAATCACAGCGGAAGTGTTTTTCTTCATGGTTCCCTCCAGCTTTTCTCCTCTCTTTTCTTTATTGAGCCAGAAAGCAAAGCCAAGGACAATACTCCAGGTGAGTCAGAATGTGCAGAAGCACGGAGGGATGTAATTACATATCACAACTGTCTGATTCATCTCAGTGTTACCAGCACTTTAATTCACATAAGCTCTTCTCAATGACTCAGGCAAAACCTATAGTTCCTTCTACGTTTTCTTCAGGTGTGTCTGTTCTTGTCACTCTCCCTTCTAAGTAAGTTTTCAGGTAGTCATTAAAAAAATGATTCAGAATCATCGAGACTTTCATTCACTCAACAGATATTTTTATTGGGCACCTACTACATGGCAGTTATTATTCTAATCTCTGAGGGTATGGCTTTGGCCTTAAACGGTATTTACAGAAACAGCCCAGGCTACGGTGATGGAAGTCACTCTCACACTTAACAAAGAACAAAACCAGAGGTCCTGAGAGTGAGGAGTTGAGAATTAGGATCACGTGTCCTATATGGAAAAATAAGTCACCTTAAGAAAAATGCACACTAGAGCCTTGGATAGAGGGAAAAAAAAGTTCCACCAACAAAACCAGTATCTTCATAACTGTGTTACTTACAAATAACACCTTTTAAAAACAAGCAGACTGACCCAGCTTTCCCGACAGGTGTGTCCCGAGAAGAGAAGGGGCCTTACCTCTTTTTTCTCACCCGTCTGTTCAGCAATCAGCTGGTCAAACACGGCCCCAAACTCTTCGTGGATCTTCTGCATTTCATTGATGTGACTCGCGACCTTGTTCATGGTCTTGATGGCCACTGGAAGAAAAGAGGCCGTGAGATGAAAAGGCGCCGTGGAGGCTCACGGCCCGTGGGGACGCTGCGGGGGCCCCAGATTTACCGTCCAGGTGGTAGTGCTCCTCACTCTCGGCATCCGTCAGGGCAAACAGCTCCTTCAGCAGGAGAGGGTACTTCAGGATCCTCTGGATGGGCTTGATGAGGTAAGACTCGAGCGTGGACGAGTGCTGCTGCTTCGGGTTCTGGGCATCTAAGAACGCCTTGAAAGCCGGGTCTGTCCTGGCTGCGGGAGTTCAAACACAGGTTGTCTGGCGGGACGCCCAAAGGACACCCCCTTCTCCCAATGCCATTCACTTATTCCGAGGTGACTTTCACAAGACTAAGCGGACAGAGGGTTGCAGGAGGAAGGAAAAGGGGCTGAGAGAGACAACTGGAAGAGCCTGCTGGATTTATTTGTTTATTTGGGGGGGGGAGTAATAGGGCTTGAGTTAAAGGATAACAAGGAGTTAAGGGATAACAGGGTTTGTAAAGCCTACATGTTTGGATTTTCAGGGGCTGCTCCTGACCTTCCTTATATTAAGAATGTCTTATTATTCTGATATTTTGACATCTGGGACTTTACAGACCCCAGGGAGACTGCCTTGCCCAGGGGCAGCCAATTTCTAGAGACAGCAAAGGACACTTACCTGGGAGCATGCCTTCCAACCAAGCCAGCGGCCACGCCCCCACACTCTCTTCGGTTAGCTATCAATCACTCTTCAGCCACTACTCACCTGTTCCAGTCACCCCAGGACCAGGCGCCAGACAACTGGGGCGGCCCCTCTACCCCCAAGCCCACTGAAATGATTCAAACCAGCCCATAAGCTTGCTCACCCTTTACACGCCCATCCCTTCTCTCGGAAACCACGATGAAGTCTCTGCCTCGTCTTCCCCTCGCCTCTTTATCTCCTGACCGACCCTGGGGCCCCACATGTAGCCCTGCATGGCGCTGTGTGACACTCCTCTTGGGAGTTGGAACGAACTCTCTCTTCAATGGCCATCGTCCCCTGATCTGCTGACCTGGCTAAAGCTAGTAAGAAGGCACATTTTAAAATACTCCTTACCCTGCTTTTCCTAATCTTTCCAGCAACCCATGGCTTGGAGAACCACTTTTCAGAAAAGGCAGAAAAGAAAACAAATCCAACAGCAGTAGCAGCACCTCACAGCTCTGGCGAGTGCAGGCAGGAGGCGTGTCCCGGGACCTCCCGCAGTGAGCGCCTTTTTCAGGTCTGTTCTGTGTTAATTCAGTGCTGTCGGTTGTTAGCATCTGTAGGGCAGGACTGGAGGTCTCTCAGAGGGACCCATGTCTGACCTCATGTAACTCAGGCAACACTTTCCTCACCAGCCCGGCTTTTATCTGTGTCCCAGGTGGGCTCAAAAGCAGTGCTGGGGACCTGTGGGTCCCCAGACAAGCAGTGACGGGCCTGCCAGTGGACACTTCTTTGGAAGGCAGGACTAGTGCCTTCTAAGTGCAAAGACGTGGAAGAGGAGACCGAGGTGAGGGCAGAAAACAGGAAGAAGAAAGGACAATCTATCAAAGGGAGCCAACGGCAGGCATACTTTTTTTCAAAAGCTCTGATTAGAGGTGAAAACGGCATTTCCACCCTCAGCGGTCCGGAGTGTGAGCTAAGATTCGATGTCTAAAAAGGCTCTGTGAAGTAGTAAGATGGTTCTTCACACTACCTTTATTCAATTAAGAGAAACAGCAATCGTGGGGTGAAGGCCTCGTAAAGATCACATTTCAGCCGTTAAAGCCCCATTAAGAGGAACCAGACTCCATGGGTTCAAGCCATGACTCCCCTCCTTCCAAAGAATAAATCCCAGAGAGAAAGGGAACTGGAAGTCAGGTGACCAAGTGGCCTGTGTGCCTGGGAAGGGAGGCCAGGCCCATGAAGAAGCTATGGCTTCTGTGGGACACCCCAAGTCTTGGTCCACGCCCATAAGGGACCTAGGAATTCCCCCCTCCCCACCCAACAAACCCTCAAGTCCACAAAAAATGGCCATGGGCATGTAACCTATCAACTATAGTTTATGTCAAGGCAAAAGAGGGTATGGCCCTCGGCTCCGGAGCTGCTGGAGTGTCACTCCTGTCCAGCCCAGTGTGAGTCTGTTAAGAACCGCAGACAGGCACTTCTGCTTTCAGACTGTTCCCTTGACTCTCTCGGGACATTTGGCCATTAGAAAAATGTAGGTCACAGCTACTGTTTTAAGGGATAGTTTTGAAAGAAACAAACATTTTTCAGGTGCAAAAATATATTATCGAATTAGGAAAAAATCTGCACAGGGGCAGCATTTAAGCTAATTGTTCAAATATAACGCAAATTTGTCTAAGGACGGTGATGAGTATATCATTTTACTGTAGCGCAAAGAGCTCTACAAATTACTACATTAAGAATCTCATAACATTTAGCACTGGGTTAAAATGTAACAAGAAACAGATATACAGAGAATTGTATGGCCAATATAGCGCATGTGAAAACAGACAGCAGGACAAGGAGATTCGCAGGTTCCCTTTAAACTTCAGTGCCGAACCAGAACTCTGCTGCGTAGACTGTCTCCGCCATAAACGTGCCATTGCCTGGAGCAGGCTCTTTTGTTATCCAGAGACCTGCATGATACTAATATTTCCTGTAATGGGTTTTAAATTAAGTCAAGCTCATTCTCTTTGACAGAGGAGCAGACCGTAAGTCAATTATTTACATATTCAGGCACGTGATCAGCAGCTGTTCACACGGCAGCCACAGTGAAGGGTCCAGAACGGCAGGCTGCCTTCCGGAGATTCTCTGAAATCAAACTTCCTATTGGTTTTACTGTTTACCATTGAAGCGTTTCTTGAACGCTTTTATACCTGGCCCCAACGACCACATGCTGAACTATGGAAACAAAATGACTTTCTGGCAACTCTCAGAATGCTCCATCACCTTCCCAGGAAGAGAGCTTGCCAATACAGAAATTCTACTCTGTTCTGTGCAAAATAAAATGGCAACTTGAGTAATTTGGGGGGAATAACTGGAATAATTTGAGTCGTGATGATAGTGACTATCATCACATACCTAGGAATGAAAATAAGTGAGGGAAAGATAAAATTCCATGACAAGGTATATGAAATGTAGTAGGTTACAGGGAAAACTAGGAATAAAGCAGGGAATTTCTAAACCCCTGAGTGTTGGCATAAATGCAAAATGACCCATCAGTTCCAGCCCCAAATAGCTGAGAGAAAACTTCATTATAAGAAAACTGACAAACTGTTAATTCAAGATCTAATGAGTATCATTTCTCAGTACCCTTATTTTGGCCTGTTGCAATGTCCACCTGGCACATCAATTATTCTTAGATTTGGGTGCAAAAGCCCCCAACCATAGTCGGCCACAAAACTGAGAATCCACAATCAACACGCCCACCTGCCACCAAGTCCTCAAATGCCTTACCTTTCACCAGGACCTTGGGGACCTTCGTGTGGCTGGCGCAGAAGGCACTGTAGAGCTTGAAGCGGTCAGCGTAGTATAGAAAGGACCCCCCAGAGAGAACAGCACTTTCTGGATTTAACGAGAAAAAGAGCAGTTAGTTCATGCTTCTTCTCACCTGGGAATATCAGAAGGCTGTCACAGGGAGCTCACACCTGGCCCTCCCAACACTGTCAGCACCATTCACACCGGTCACAGCCTTTCTTTGCTCATCATGGCCTAAAACTGCCTAGCATAAAATATACGGGCTTACACATTTGTTTAACAGATGCTGGATTTGACCTTCTCAGCAATGACAATGGAGATGTCACTGTTTTCCAGGCCTGTGTTTATCTGGGATGTTCAAATGTTAATGAGAAAATATATGTGGCATTTTGGAAAAGACAGAAATCTGTATTCTGTCATTAGCTCCTGCTGGGAAGTAGAAGCAACATTTCAAATAAATGCAGGAAATGCAAATACTCCCCAAATCACAAAACACGTTTCCATGATCACTAACTCCATCTTCTCCAACACCACTCTCTCTTCTAGCAGGGAACAGATGAGAATGCAAGAAACACGCTTATTAGAAAGAATCACAATTGACTTTGGGAATTAGGTTCCATCTCTCACCCTAAACCCTCTGTCCCAAAAGGATGAAAACTGGGTGGAGGCCTTCTTATTAGAAATTTAATATACCTAAGGTAGAATACTTTTTATCCTACATATTTATTATAAAAATGCGAAATAAGCCTCAGAAAAGAATATTCTATAGGTTTCACAATGACCTACTCTTATTCAGACAGAGCTATTGCTTATTTGGGTTTTGAATTAAAAGTAAGGGTCCAAGCAAAAAATAAGGCACTGGATTTTGACTGATAAATTAAGTTCCCAAAAGTGTAATTTAGCTAATGAACAATGCAGAGAATTCTTATACACTGTCTACTAACAAGAACAACAAAATTGGTTTGTTATGAACCACACATAATTGTTAATTAGAGGCCTAAATTGGTTTCCTCCATGTTCTACTTTCTTCCTTCCTTTCTTTTCCAGCCCCCACCCCCACCTCAACCCCCTGACCGAAAGGCATCAGCAGGGACGGTCTGCCTCTGTTAAGGGTCCTGATCCTTCAAGCCACATTCCGTAATTAAACAAGGAAAGTTGTAGAAGAAAAGGCCCTACAGGGCACCCATCGGTTTGGCCACATCAAGTCATTCATTTAACTGAATATTTACTAAGCACTCACAGCCACAGAGAGAACATTAAAAAATGGCCTTAAAGAACGGCCTCAGACACAGAGAGTGCACAAAGATGCGTGAATCACTGTTTCTCTTCTATAGGCTTCCCAGAGCCTCCCACTGGCTGATGGACAGTCCACATTTCCAAAGGGAAATTTGACCAAAACCTATTTGACTTCAGAACTGTATTCCCCCCGCCCAATACTGCCTGAGGACTAGTGTTCTGTACAACACGGTCTGAATATCTTCACAAGTCTTTTATATTTTTTTTGGCCAAATAGTCAATCGGGAATGACATAAAACAGCAACGGCGGAAACCAACGGCAACGGGGTTGGGAGTGACCACTGTCAGCAGCTCAGATGAGGGGCACTGGAGAGGAGGCTACGTGCATCACGTGTCCTGATTACAGATAGAATGGGCGTTATCAGGCGATGCAATAAACCAGCGACATGGAGGTCAGGGAAGAGTTTACAGCAATGACTGCTTCAAGCAGACTTGCTGAAAGAATCAATGCACCAACCCCGCCCTGTGATAAACGCTCAAAATACGGTCATGTTCATACCACAGTTCTGATACCCAAACTCTCCTGAAGTGATGAACTGGGCGAAACTCAAAGACCAGGCCCCACAGCAAAAGACTGATATATGAATATAATGTTAGATTTCTTCGGTTCAAATCGAGCATTTTAAGGTATATCTGTGTCTATTTTTATTATGCTCCACATTAAGCAGCTTTTTTGATCAACTGACAAACTACTGGCCCTTATCAGGGCATCGTGCTGACCTATCAATTAATTTACTAATTTAGAAAATATATATCGTGACAAACAAAAACCAATAAACCAAACTATATTTCAAATGGACAGCGAACCACTCTGAAGAGAAGAGAAAATGAACTCATCCAAGCAATTTATGAACATGAAAAAAAAAATCAATTGTATGCAGTGCTCAGGGCTAAAGTACTTATGCCTGCGACTTACTCTTAAATGGTTCATGGGGAAAATTCTTTTTTACATATACCCACACATGTATATACAGGAGACAAGAAGTGAGAAAAAGATAATGTGAATGCAGGTAAACGCTAACACTGGGGGAATCTGGGTGAAGGGCATCCAGGAATTCTTTGGATTCTTGCAACTTTTCTGTAGGTCTGAAATTATACCCAAATAAAAGTATATAATGACATACGCTATGTATTAAGATGTTTAAAGGTAGGAACTGGAGTATATCCTTAATAGCTCCTGGAGCAGAGAGATAATGTGAAGAAAGAGATGATTTGGGGAAAGGAGATGCAAAACACTGAGACAGAACCTTGGCTCCTAAACTTCCACACGAACACACAGCCAGATCTCTGCAAGTGTGAGAGTCCAAATGTACAGGGACCCACAAATATCTGGATAACTGAACCCCAGTTCAACACAAGAGCAAAAGTAATTCAGTGGAAAAGGATCGAAGGAGTGTCATTTCAACAAATACTGCTAGAAAAATTAGACACTCATATATTAAAAAAAAAACGACCTTGATCCATACATCACACAATAACAAACATAATTCAGATCAGAGCAGAGACATAAATATAAATGCCAAAACTACAAAAATTTCTCTAGGAGAAAACATAGGAGAAAATCTTTATGATCTTGGTTTAGGCAAAGATTTCAAACATATGACACCAAAAGTATCACAATTTTTGAAAAACTTCCAAAATTTAAACATTTTAAACTTAAAACTTTTCATCAAAATTTAAAACTTCTGCACTTGGAGACACTGTGAAAAGACAGGGCTCAGACAAGGAGAAAACAGTGCTTACAAATCATATGTCTGATAAAGGACTTATATTCAAAGTATTCAAAGAACTTTAAAAACTCAGTAATAAGAAAACAAACAACCCAATAAAATAAATGCGCAAATGACTTAACAGACACTTCACCAAAAAGGATGTATTGAAGGCAAATAAGCGCCTAAAAGATGTTCATCATCGTGTTACCAGAGAAATTAAAATTAAAGCCACAATGAGATGCCACTACACACCTGTTAGAATGGCTAAAATTAACAAGACCGACCTGACCTTCTCATAAGAGTGAGGAGGAACAGCTGGTGGAGATACACACTGGTATAATCACTTTGGAAAACAGTTTGGCAGTTTCTTAAAAAGTTAAACACACACCGACCATATGATCCACCCATTTCACTCCTGAGTATTTACCCAGGAGAAATAAAAGCCTGTATCCATACTAAAATTCGTACACAAATGTTCACAGTAGCTTTATTTTTAATTGCCAAAAACTGCAACCAACCCAAGTGCCCAAGAAAGGTGGAAAGATGACAAAGTTTAGCACATCCAGATGCTGGAATAGTGCTTGGCAATAAAAAAAGTATGACCTATTGATAGATGATGCAGCAACGTGGACGAGGCCCAATATAATTACACCAAGTAAAAGAAGCCACATAAAAAGAGCACAGGCTGCATGATTTTATTTAAGTGAAATTCCAGAATGAAAGTTAATCTATGGCGACAGAAAACATGGCTGCCTACGGCCGACAGGCAGTAAGAGGAGGGAGAGAGAAATCACAGAAGAGGAGGAAAAAAATGTTTGGGCTAACGAGTACGTTCATTATTCTGATTGTGGTTATGGTTTCACAGGTGTACATGTCAAAATCCATCAGGTGATACATTTTAAATACATGCCGTGTACCGTATGTCAATTATACCTCAATTAATCTGCTTTTTACAAGTATATGAGGGTGACATGTAAGCCAGCACCATTGTGCAGGAATCGATGAGCTTTGTCGATTGCAAGTGCAACAAAGGAAGTCTCTACAAGAAGGGAAAGCCAACCGAGGAGGAAGAAATAAGCGGTGAGCACCCCTACTAAGACACTAGTCATAAATTCTCATTAAGGCAGCAAGAAGGACTCTGTGCTGGAAGACTGTCTTCCTCCTGCATAATGAGAAGCATTTCCATTAAGCAGTTTCCCAGAACAGAGTAAATTAATTTGTCTACTGGAAAACCAAGGGTGCTAGTCTAATTTGCTAATAGCAAGCATTAAAGGCCTCCACATACGCAGAACGAAAGGTCAAGGGTGGTGTATCTTCCAAAGCAGAAGCCAGCAACGTATTGGTTTAATTCCAAGTCGATGGCACTGGTTTTACCTTAGCCAGACGAGCAAGGCAGTCGGTTTTCGCCTCAGCCCCCGGTCCCTTTGGGGACCGACACTCACTGGCAGTCCAGTGAAGACCCAACCCCACCAAAGCAGCACAACGCCTCCTGCGATACGTTATCAGGAGATTCAATTTGACCTACAAGATAACCCACTTGGGACATTGGGGCAACTGTATGTTGTTATTTGAGGGTGCAACTTACCTTAAACTGATCGACTTTCTCAAGCTTTTCCAAATCAGGTACCAGTCTCACCCATCTTCTAGAGTTTTAAGGAATTCTACTTGAAACTCTACCATTTCGGTTAAATTTCCAAAGAGCACATCAAGCTGGAAAATGAAAAAATAAAAATAAAAAATCCACCTCACATTTCGTTAGTGTTCAGAAACTATTTACTTTTGATGTCAAAGTTCTTCTGTCAATACTTATCAATAAAGATAATGATCCCACCACCAAGCCAAGAGCTTAACAGGAAATAATGTGACCTGTTTATTATGATTATTATGATTAATTGAATGCAAAAATGCTTTCAGCAGTAAAGTGTGCACTCTCTTACTCCTTCTTCACCCAGAAAAACTGCAGTGTGAGCCTCACAAAGTAAAAACAATTCCCACCATACCTCATCTTGGGTGAGAAAAGTTTCTTTCTGAAGAGGTTTTAGGTATCTCTCCATGAGACAGTTTAAGTCCTAAGGGTTGAAAGAAGAAAGAATACCTCATTAGCACATCTGAGAATCTACAAGTCTATAAAGAATCTAAAGGGGGAAAAGAAAAATCAATTCTGTCCCAAATGCTAATATTACTGACTTTAGGTCAATAAGGTCCATTAAAGCAGGAGTGAGCCAACTGTCTCTGTAAATATTTCAGGCTTTAGAGGGCATATGGTCTCTGTCACAACTACTTAACTCTGCTGCTATGACAGGAAAGTGGCAGGTAATACACAAATGAAGGAGTGCGGCTGTGTTCCAATAAAACTTTATTTGTAAAAACAGGCAGCGGGCTGAACTTGGCCCGAGGGCTGTAATTTGCTGATCTCAATTTAAAGGCTAAAACAGATCATTCAAAACAGATTACACTGTTATAATGTACAACTAAATATAAATATAATATATAAGTTATATATAGGAATATATATATTAGTTATAGGAATTATTAGAAATAACAGTTATATGTATTATGAATTATATAGAAAAAACTAATATAGTTATAGAAATAGAACTAAATACCAGAACAAGCCATAATACAATGAAAAAACAGATCTGATATCCTTCTGCCTAGACTCAAATTAGATTTTGAAGATAATAAATTTTCAAAACTAAATTGAATTTCAGCGTTAGGTCAACAGCATATTTAGAAAGGTCGGGAGGATCAATTAATATTCATACCGTCGTCTCCTTTCTTGGTCAATTGATTATATTTATTTTGCTATAAGAACTGATGTGTTTCCTTGAAACACAAAAGAAAACCTTAACATTCAGAATAAAGGCCAATCCTGCAGTCTTCGTTTCTTGTTGGCCGGAAAGGTACCAAGGTGCGAAGCTCCCCTTCGGAGGGGGAGGCAGTCCCTGCGGGAGCCCCGACGTACCTTCACGTAGGTGCGCTCCGTCTCCAGGAGCTCGCAGATCACCTTGCGCAGCTTGTCGGCGTCCGTGAGCTGTCTCATGGTGGCCAGCTGAGGCCCGGCAGGGTCCTGAGGTGATGGGTTCGGGTCACTGGGGTTCATCTCATGCAGACTGCGGCAAAATGCGGCCACCTGTTCCGTACTCTTTAGAGCACAGGTGAAAAGGCGAGGCAGATGAAGTTACCGCTCATTACAGCCACCTGCTGACATCTGTCCCAGCTAACGATGTTCCTCCTCGTTAAGGCACTGCCACACATGAATACCATCTCTCCTTTCCCCGCATTACTCCACATACCTGAGAGCTCGCTGAAGGCTCAGAACCACCGTAGCAATCACTGCGGACACACAGGGTGCTCGCCGCATGCCGGCGCTGGTCTGAGGTACGGAATCATCCCGCGCGGAAAGTTACGGCTAGCATCGTTAGCATCATTCCCATGACACAGTGGGCACAACGGAGGCCCAGAGAGGTTAAGTAACTCATCCAAGATTGCACAGCTCGAAAGTGGCAGAGCTGGGGTCTGAACCGGGTTCTTTACCACTCTTCAAGAAGCTTACCAACGAGAAGGCAGACGAGGTACAGAGCAATGAAGTGCCTTTCACCCAAAATACAAAGCTTGTTCATTATCATCACACTCCCGGGTAAGTGTGCTCATATACACTGTGTCATGTTGGAAGATGATTTTATGAGCTAAGATTCTTCCCGGCTCTGCTAAAAATTGACACCAAGGCAATTTGCTAGATGACAGATAACCCCATATAAAAGAAAAAAAGTTCCCATCTCTCCGGCTTCTCCAAAGGCAGAAAGATACCATCCCCTCTAAGAATAAGGGGTGTTGGGTCCTGAACAAGACCTCGGAGGGAGAGCCCAGTCCCCACCTAATCTCTGGGATGATTCAGGAGGAAGTTTAGGAAGCTAGGATTCTAAAATCCCGACTCTTCGAGTTATGCAGAATAGTTCTCCAAAGCACCAGCTGTCACTGGGCTGCGGAAACCCTGTGGGGTCAGTAGCTCTCCATGTGGCTGCACACTTAAGTCACCCGGGGAGCCTATAGACCCCCAATACGCAGTGTGCACCCTAAATCAATTCAATCAGAATCTCCAGGTGGGTTGTGCAAGGCACAGTATTTTTTAAAACTGGCTATGGCTTCTTCTACCATCTAATTCATCCCTAGGCACAAAGTAGGTCCAATACAGACCTGTGCAGATAAAGAATTCCTTCTATTACCCACCAAGCCCAGAAGGAACATGAGAAGAACATCCTCCCCGTAACCACAGCTGGTGCCAAGAGCCGAATATCAAGCCTGGCATTTTGCAGAGGGCAAAGGAGCGAAAACTGAGTATATGCCAGAGGAAGGCAGCTAACAGTAACATGCCCTTCCCTCATTAGCATATCCAAAGGGAAGGGGGTCTGGAATAAAGGCAGTACAAGGACACAGACGATCAGAACCTAACGAGGATGCATTTGCACCAATGTCATGACCAGGAAGAGGAGAGCCAGGACTGGATCCGTGACTCTTGTCCCAGTTCCCTGATGGTCACCACAGCTTACTTATTGTCCTCATTAGTGCCCGTCTGACTGGCCAGGGAGTATTAGTCACCTGTCAGTGGCACCATTCGATGTTCTCTATGGAATCAATGTTTCTCGCAGACACTGAATATGCCCACAAAGAATTCTCCCTTCGGTGACCGACAAAAAACTCACTCAAATGGACCGAACTGTGTGGCATGTGAATGACATCTCCGTGAGACTGTCACAAAAGAAAGACTACTTGTTATTCATCAAAGCTGGTTTCAGTAGAAATAACCTAAACAGCTTTATTTAGTTAGGTTAGGGTTTTACTAACTCCACTTTATCCTTAAACATACAGTTAAACATGGCTTTGTCTTAAAAATCAAAAAGGAACAAATAGATCTATTTAAATGAAAATGTCCACACACCTTTTAGATGACCCAATGATAACTATATAGGCCACTGCATCAAAGATGGGGGGGGGGGGGGAGGGAGGGGAAACCCATGGAAATGAAAATCCTATAGACCGATGGTGGTAACAGCCGCCAACCAACTGCCCTGCCTTCCAGCTTATCCCAAACGCACCCCTGTTGCTTGGAGTTGGCACTCAGCAAAAGAACCTAACACAACAAATGTATAACTGGCATCTTCCCTTACACAATACTCTTCTAAATGTCCCAACAATAACCACAGCCGCCTGTCACTTACATGCAAATTAACATCAAAGCTACTGCTCATGATAAATAAAGCCAACCTTGCATTCCCATCAGAGAAACAGTGCATCTTTCTACAGTTTGACATTTAGACAAGTTGCCATGTGAAATCCAGTGTCCTCATAATATTATACTAAGATATCCCACACTTTAAGAAAAGGCAAAAGTTATCATCTTGGGACTCTGACACATATTAAAGGCAGAAAATTCCTAAACACACTTCGCTCCATGATCCCAATGCATACTGCACTGCCTGGTTGCCATTCTCGGCTATATCTGGGTTATCGTAACGGAAGGCACGGGATGCAGTTTCTGGGTTTTCAGTCCCTCTGTTTGCCCTTAAATACCTGGAGGCTTCCATCTTTAAGCGTGTGAGTGCGGTTCCTGACTTTGCCCGCGTGAAGTTCACCACCTCGTAGGTCTGGCATCCTTACTTTTCAACGGGCCAGTGGGGGAGGCTCCGGTTAGTGGCACGTGGGCAGGGACTTTGTGCTAAACCTGTCTTCCTCCACTCAACCTCTCCTACCCAAGCCAGGGCACTCCCTTTTCTTTCCCCTGAGCCAAGTCCGGAATTTTATCAGGAAATACCCTTAGCATCCCAAGGGGCACAGAAAATTCCCGTGAGTCCTCTTCTGAGAGTTCAGGGCCTTCAGCATCTCCCCTTCCTTCTTAGACACCACCCTCAGCTTAGGATCGACTTAGCCAGGTGGTCCCCGAAGCTGAGGAGTGGGCAACGCACTTTCCCCACTGGTAACCCTGTTCTCCTGTCCACTGTATAAATTCTCGGGTTTATCACAAGGAACGGCGTCCAAATGGATGTTACCTTTTTTTTTCTTTTTACTGTGAATTACATGTTATTTCAATAAAGAATGAAAAAAAATGCAGACTTACAACTTTTAATGTATTGTCAAAGGGTGTTATTTACAAGGCTCTTAATAAAATTTTTTGCTTGGCAACAGTTAACTTTATAGGATGTCATCAAGTTTGAGAATTTCTGTTTTAGCAAAATATGACCCCCAAAATATCCTCAGAAGGAAGCAGGAAATGCAGATGTTCTTTAGAATTCCTCTAATCTAGAGATTTTACGCGTTCCGGCCCAGCCCTTAACTCACCCCGCCCCTGTTAAGTACAGCCAAACTTCTCAACATCAAAATCCATCAGGACTTCTAAGATCCCTGCGGCAGAGCCGCGATGCGGGAGGGATGGATGCGGGAGAAGCTGAGCACTGAGTGTGACATGGCCTCCCGGTCACCCTCCCCCAGCACTGGAGCCAGACGTGCCCAGAAGGGCAGCTGCCCATGCAAATGGGCAGGGTCTCCACACACTCCCCAAAGCCAAGTGTCCTGGACCTGGGACAAGCAGCAAAGGGTTGCTGAGAAGGAGAAGACAGTCAAGTACGACCCTCTCCCCCAGCCTGAGGACTGCAACAGTCACCCTGGAAACGGAAAAGCACTTGCAGCGTTTCAGAGCTGCCGGTTTAAAACTGACAAAGGGTAGCAGAGCTGTCCCACTGTCAGGACTAAGAATTACCCAACCGACAGACAGGGGAGAACAGGACAATCACAGGAAGAAAAAGGCCACTTTACTGAGGCCAGCATGCAGCTCGATGTTTGTTTCTCTTTCTTCCTGTGGAAGATGAAAAGAAAGTACAGGGTGGGGGTGGGGAGGGTGGCTTTTAAGTACCCACTATAGACTCAAGCTACCCAGCAGTTTCAGCTCTTCCTGTTATGCAACCGCCAAAGGCAATTTCTGTCTCTAGATGAGTTCAGAGTTCTAAAACTGTCCCTTTGAATCTGAACAATCTAACACATCCCGCAGATTTAAAAGGGGCCCGACTGACCTAGAATGTTATATAGCCTTAACTTAAGTTTTTTTGGGAGACAAACAGCAAAGCAAAGTACTCCACAACTTCAGAGACCGTTATATACAACAGTGATCCCTGCAGCTAGCTCTCTATCCCCTCTTAGGTCTCCTTTTGAACAAACTTTGAAAAAGAAACCACCATGAAGGCATTATTTGGTAAATCAGACATTTTTGCTGTCGATATTCAAGTTTCGTTACATGACACCAAATCTAATAGTCGACAGACACTGATGTTAATATTAAACTATTAAAGGTTTGATTTTATTAAGTTATTCGTCACCATTAACCACAAAATTTTCTTCTTAGGAAGTCAACACACACTACAGGAACCAATGTGTGCAATGTGGTCATTTACATTAACTTGTAAACACATCCCCTAAGCCCATACTTCTATATCCATCTCCTTTCTCAAGTAAGCAGAAATAAAGTTACAAAACACTTAAGAGGCAAGTAGAACATCCTTCTTCCAGAAACGCTTGCTGAATCCCCAACTGGAGGTGGGGAGAGGAGACACTTGCCATGCAAATAACACAAACACACTCAAAATCTCAACAATGAAAATGGGGGCGAGGGGGTGGGGGAGTGTCAAATGATGGTTAAAAAAAAAACAAATACATCTTTCTGCCATTTAAGAAGGAAAATATAAAGGTAAAGATTCCTAAGCAAATTCAACTTGACACCAACTACTGACACCCCACCCCCAGGCTGAAATGTATATTCTTCATCAGTACGGGGCTTAGAGGGCGAAAGGAGAGGATGTGGAGAAATGGGACAATCAGAACCATCATCCTTTGGATCAGGAAACTAATTCGGCAGGAGAGTCATAACCGAAACAAGGCTAGCAAGACAGAATTCAAACGGGCTCACCAGATGAAGTGACCGAGACACAGAATCACCGGACTTGCCATTGTTTTCCATCCTGGGCTTGCGCTTTATTTTCCACAGGGCAGACATCGTCAGAGATATATTCTCATGGTAATTCTACCACCTGACGTGTTCAGCACAGAAACAGAAGTTTCTTAAAATACTCCGAGCACACCGAACGCCTTCCCGCTCCTCAAAGGGCATCTTCTCATAGACATAGCCCATGCCAGCTCTCCCATCAGAACCTACAGCTGCATCTCCACAGAGCACGGACGGAGACAGTGCCAGCCCAGAGCAGCACCCACATCCCGTGAGTGCCCTCTGCGAGGTGTCAAAGGCCAAACCGTGGCCAAGAATCCACTTTGATGCCACCTGGCCAGTCAACAAAAGTCCCGACAAGGGAGATCCAAAAGCAGCACGATACATAAATAAATAAATAAAACGAAGCAGAAAAAGCTTCCCGGGATGCGACCGGCTCCACTCCTCGGACCAAGATCAGCTGACTGGCCAGCATCCTGCACTGCACAGGGATATTAAACCCGCCCGGCGCAACTTCGAAGACGCCCCCCTCCTCACCGAGTGGAGAGCAGGCGCTAAAAAGCAAAATGTTACTTCTTTTTTTTTTTTTTAACAGTTTATATTTTCACATTTTCCACTAATGCTTTTGTTGCCAATGCAGATATTTCTGAGACAATCACAATTTGGATTAAAAAGGGAAAGGAAAGAGGAAAAAAAAAGGCTTTCAGAATGAAAATGATCTGAAAATTATTCTAATAGATTTGCTAAATGGCAAACAAAATCACAGCTGCCAAGCGAGGGCCTGGAGCTCATCAGCATTCAGGTCTGAAGACAAAGTTTTAGATTAAAAGCAGGGAAAGCAGTAGCCAGTGGGGAGGCGGCCCTTTGAGGTTTTCCCCCAGTCACCAGAGGAAGGAGGCGGCTTACAAAGAGAAAGGCCGGCAGACTGCCCCGGGGGTGTGCAAGCCCCACCCCCACCGTGGGGCGTGACATTCCAGTGCCACCGGCGCCTGAGAACAAGCTCACGGTTACCTCCTTGCTGTGAACCCCAAAGGGCCAAGTGTAGCAAAAACTGTTCTTAAAAAAACCCCGAAAAACATAACATTCCCACACGCACTCTCTTTATTCTGCCTACTATCTCAGAAAACAATTCATTTAGAAGAACAGCAAAAATATTAAACCAAAAAAGCAAACAAGCAAATCAAGAGCTCTCAAATACTTAGCCAGAATAAATTACTTGTTTCGTGACATTTATTCCGTTGTTTGTTTATTATTACATGTTTACACCAAGCCTGGTACATTCAAATAAAAGCTACATCATCCTTCCATGCTTAGGTAGCTTACAACTTAAAAATTAACTTTTACTTGATTTTCTAGAAAAATTACACACTGATACGAGAGGCATCAAAAAAAAATATGTAACCTTGATCGAGAAATTTAAGATCTATACTTGCTCCTACTACGTGAAATTATTTTTTAAAAAGACCCCGAAAGCTTACGTATTAAGAAAATATCTAAATAGCTAGTGAACATATATTTAATTGGCTTAATTAGTTAGCACCACTAGCTAATTAATTCCTTCCCTTTTTGAAACCTGGTCTTTAACACCAGACCTTAACAATCTGGCTGAATGTAGTTTTAGCACTGCAGTTATCAACACAAGTCCTGGTTTTGCCATCTCAGAGCTGTGTGACCTTCAGTGAGTACTTAACCTCTCTGTTGCAATACTGTCATCTATAAAATAGAGGGAATAATAGCATCTCTCCTTTAAGGGTCTTGTGAGGATGAGATGAGTTGATATAAGACAGTAAATAAGTATTAGCTCTCATTTATTATTAATAATACACAGTAGGACCTGGTCTTCAAGAACCGTTGACTCAATTTAAGGTTTCGCTGCCAAATATCCTATGTGACAAATTGAATTCATTTAGGCTATTTTAGTTAGAGAACTTAGGCTGCATGACAAAACAGTTCAAATAAAAAAGATAAAACCTGAATCAAACCAAAACTAGGGAGTATCCTAGGGTACGGATCACACAGCAAAAAGGAATAGGAACCTGTGGCTTCAATACAGTCCACTATATGATCTTTTAAAATACTCAGATCATCACCCGAACTTGCTGTCAATCATTCTGAGGAAATTCTCCATCATGGGAGCTGAGAGCCCACTGTCCACTTCTGTAGTGAAACCCAGGAACAGCGCCGCCTGTTCCTACATCTGCCCCTGTCTGTTCCAGGTGAGTTTTAGGGCCCTGTTCTCCGGAGAAGGAACCATGAAGTCAGAGAGACACCTGGGGTCAGTCAGCAAAACCTGGGGGCCTCTTCCTTCCTCTGCGCTGCCAGAACTTAATATTATAGGGGACCCTCTTTAAGGACCTCATGACTCGCTGTATTTAAAATGAAAACGACCTCGAAATCCACAGATGAGAACACGGGGCTATGAGAGTGAAGTAAAAATGATCCAACTTAAAAAATATTCTGAAATAAATGTTTTAGAAATAGGAAAAATGGTTGTATTCCTAAATTAAACTAGAAATTGAGAATTAACATATTTAGTTTCAAGAAGAAATAACTAAATGATTACCCTTCAAAATATCTTACCTCAGTATGGAAATATCTGTTTCTCTTGAGAGCGAGTGACTCTCCTTCTCTTCCAAAAGTAGGTAAAAGTAAGGTCTGGGCCTCAAAAATTAACTAAAAAAAGCAACTTAAGCAAATGTTTTGTTTTTTTGTTTTTTACTTTAAATGAAACATGTTTATGTCCACTCATCTGTGTTTTATTTAATAAGCAATAACATAAAACCTTTGAGCCTGTAAATATTACACTTATACATATTAAAATTACTTTCAAATGTGACATTTTATACTGTGCTCGACTTAAAAAGGACATTGAGAATGATGATTCTATGATGGTGAAAAAGAAACACTTATGGGTAAAACAGATGCTGAAGAGAGTCAAACATATACACTCAAAAACTCCTACAGAGATGTATAAATACAGAGACAAAAAAAGAACATAGAGAGAAATGTAGGTTTTTAAAATAATGGTTCATATTTGAATAATATGTTTCCATTATCAGTGTGTTCTCCCACAATTATTTGACCTACTCAATCATCCAATCTCTGTTGGGCTAAGGCAAGAATCATCCTGATATTAAAGATGGAAAAACAAAGGTATACTTTAAACTAAAATGATTTGCCCCGGTTAAGTGACTGGTAATTGTCAAACAAAAGAATGAGAGATAAAGAGAAGGATTGACATAAATATGTCAACACTATAAAAAGATGACTATAGAAACAATCTCACACAATTACATTTGCTGGGGAGGGGTCTTTAGGCATAGGTAACATAAAATTTTTAAACTGTACTCTGGAAACTGTGATAAGATGAGGAATTGACCTACAGAACTCTTCAGGAAGATGGATAAAGGCATGATTGACGTTTTATGGAAAACAAGTTCACTGTCTTGCACCAGAGTCAGAATGAGATCTTTCTCACAGTACTCAACCAACCAAGGAACATTCTACTTGGATTAATAAAAACAGTGTTTCATTCCCTGTACTGTAAAAGATGCTCACTTTTAATAAGAGCTGAACACAGATCACGCAAAAGGAGTTCATCAGAGAAACCATGAATAAGTAACAAGTCCGTCTAAGTGACTCAATCACACACATATTGGATGCTGTTTCATCATATACGAATAGAGATGTGAGCAGAAAATAGGATGAAATTAGACTTTAGTTCATTAAGAGTGATTTCTGCCCTATATTTCCACGCAGGGGTTTATTATCAAGGCTGCAATTTGGATTCCATATCTTATTTAGCAACATCTCAGAAGTAAAAACACTTGATCCCGTGGAGAGGACTTCTAACCACACACAGCTGCAGAGGCGCCATGCCCCCCGGGATTCTTCTGTGGCTCAGACCTGGGATGTGAAAATGAAACTCTCTCACCTTGCTGCTGTGATCGGTCTCATCTGAGGACTCCAAGTCTGGCCCTTCGGCTTCCTCCGGGGCAGTCTCAGCACTGCTGCCCTGCTCACTGCAGAGGCCGTGGCCTGCAAGAGGAAATCAGGAGAAATCAGGGGTTGTTGTGAACAGTCATTGCTAAGAGTCACACCTGTGTTAGGGGAGGTATAGGGTCCAGCTCCCAACACGTCAGTATATTGCAACGTCCTCCAGGTACAAGCTCCGTGATCTTGGCTCACTCGATGTTAGTTTTTGTTGTTTTTATTGTTGGTGTTATTATTTTATAGTATAATGTATTTTTATTATTTATAATATGTAATCACAGTTATGGTAACGCCCCCCCCCAATTCATATGTTGAAGCCCTCACCTCCCAATGTTTTGGAGATGAACCAGGTACACAAATATTCAGTCCCTAACCTTCTTGAGGTCTGTTTTTGCCAAGTCTGGCAAACCAAAAACGTAATACCACATTACCACAATTTCTACCACATTCTATGCAAAGGTGAAGGAAAGGAGGGTTAGAATCACTTTCCTCTAAAGGGCTTCTCAAATTTAAAGGGCATCTGAACCGCCCCTCCACCCCAGGGGATCATGTTATGCAGATTCAGATTCAAGGGGTTGGGGTGGGGGGTCTAAAGTTCTGCATTTCTCACAAGCTCCATGATACTAATCCGTGCTGCCAGTCTAGGGACCACGCCTGGAGCAGCAAGGCTCCAGGCCATTTAAAAACCTCCAGCCAGCCTGATAAGACAGTGGTAATCAAACCTGTCTGGCACAGGATCAGGGACTACAGCACCGTCACTATAACCAGACAAGAAAGGAGGAAGGAAGGAAGGGGGGCCAGGGAGGTAGGGGGGACATGGAGGGAGGGATGGAGGGTGGGCAGGGAGGAGAGAAATGAGAGCGGAAGGAGCCACCTTCAGACTCTTTGGATGAAAACCTCAGTCTGCAAAGAGGCTGCCTTACTCCAACGACACCGTCATAGCCATAAGCTGCTTGTCCTCACTCTCTGTCTCAGGTTTTAAGTTGGTTGAGAAACTACAGGAGGAAGCCGACCTCTGAGAAATCTTGCTCCAAAGCTGTGTCCTCTGGTTCCCTTCCTCTCCTCTGGAATGAAGCGCCAATGAAGTGAACGCACCTTGTGTGGCTGGGAAGTTTGTCTGTTGCCCATCCCCCCACCCCACCCATAATGCTCTGGCTCTAGGATTTTCCTGCATTTCTTTTAATTACTCGTTTGCTCTATAACATGATGGTAGCGGTCAAAGAAAGCAGCTCAGTCAACTTGATGGACATCAACGATGTCACACCGGCACCTCCATGGGAAAAAAAAATTCGATTGGACACTTTATACGTGGCAGTGCCCTAGATGCTGGAGCCAGAACGAAGGGGAAAAGTTGATTGCCAGTGTGGAGAGGCTGACAAGCTCATTTACACTAACAGCACTAACCTGTGAGGTCGTGGGAACCACAGCTCACTCAGCACTGACTGGGGCAGCCGTGCTCACAACACACCGGGGCACCCTTCGCTCTGTAGTCTGTGGAATGGTGACCCCCAGACTGTACAGCCAAAGGTTGTGAATCCCACGTACCCACCCCCTGCTAGGGAACATAATGCCTGGGGGAGGGGCAGCTGATGGTCGCAGAACAGTAGGAAAACAAATCATCAAAGGATTTTCATTGTTAATGATACTGTGGGCTAGGTATCCTGAAAAGCAAGAAAATAAACCCTACCTCCACAAAACACTTAGAAATGCTAAATTACATATAACAAAATCCATTTTAAGTATAAAGCTGAACTCCGAGAAATCCCGAAGCAAAAGGAAGAAGATAAAGTGATGGGCCACTCCCAGTGCATGGCAGTGCTGAGAAAATCCATTAGATACAAATCAGGCACTGGGTCAGTACCAACTGGAGAGTAAGAACTATGAAAGAGAGAGAGAGAGAGAGAGAGAGAAGAGAGAGAGAGAGAGAGAGAGAGAGAGAGGAGGAAGCTTGTAGAATTCTGCTATACCATGGGATAGGAGAGTGGGGGAGGGAAGAAGGAGGGTTTCTTCCCTGAGCTTAGAACCACGGGCTGGCCTCGTGGTGGACAGGATTCAAACTGAACCTGGGAAACTCCAATGTCTTAGCTCTGGCTGCTGTAACAAAATACCATAAACTGGGTTGCTTAAAGCCGTTCATCTTTTTCCCTCAGCTCCGGAGGCTGGAACTCAAAGATCAAGGTGCTGGCAGATTTTTTCTTGGTGAGGGCCCTTTTCCAGGCTTGGACAAGGCCACCCCCTTGCTGTGCACCCACATGACCTCTTCTTCGTGTGTGCAAGGGAAGAGGGTAAGAGTGGCAACTCTGGGTCTCTCTTCCATCTTCTTATAAGGACACGAATGTCATTATGAGAGCTCCACTCATAAACTTCATCTAAACATCACCTTCCAAAGGTCCCAATCCTATAAAAACCACATCACAGGTTACGGTTTCAACACATGAATTTTGGTGGGACACAAACATTCAGTCCCTGACACTCAAGATGAAAAATTGTTCATTAACGTTTGTTTTAAATTTGTAGTTCAAGGGCATCTGACAAAAGCACAAAAAAAAATCTACTTTGCAGGGTTCATCCTTAATTGATGGTGTCATATGAGGCCAAGAGGATAAAGCTTGGTTCAAACAAGAATCCATAATCCATTATTATAAAACACAGGAAAAAGCAAGTCCCCATGAGAGGAGAAGCAGCAGACACAAGAGGCAGCAGAAGCAGATTTCCAAGGAATGGCGCCACAATAATCAGTCAATAAGTGAATTAAAGGTATTAAAAAAAAAAAAGACCAAGAAAACTTTCCAAAAAACTAGGGAAATGAGTAGAATTTCTAGAAATAAATCTATAACCACTGACGTTAATCACTCAATGGTTAAGAACAAAGGCTGAAGAAAGACCAGAAGATCTATCTGAAGAACACCTCACTATAGCACAGAAATCTTCAAATGCTGAAATTGTCAATACAGAATTGTATTTCCACCTATAATATGAATCCAGAAGAATGCAATAAAAACACCTGAGAAACAAAGAATAAGAAAGTTTACCACAAAGACAACCTCACTAAAAAATTCTCTGAAGGATGCACGTCAGGTGGGAGATACACACACATGTGCACACACGTACACACACACACACACAATCTGATGAAATAATAAAGAGCTAATATAAACACAGGTAACTCTAAGTATACAAAATAACACCTGACATATGTCCCCAAATGGCATTTGAGAGGGACAGAGTATAAGATGCAACAAAGACAATAGTGGGAGTGATTATATTTAAAGTCCTTTATGCTTCGAGAGAGAAATAAAAAGACTAACTTGGGTCTCCGCTCTGTTAGACATCACATTAAAATTTTAAGGACAACCGCTAAATGAACAAAACTAGATTACATCAGTTATGATGGGGAAGTAGAATTTAGAAATTCAATCCGAAAGAGGACAGGAAAGGAAAAAGAAGCAAGACAAAGACGGCAAAATACGATGACAGAAACAAGTCAAAATATATGGATCTTCTACGTAAGCGTCAAATAGACTGAACTTAACACTTAACGTCATGTTTAGATTTTTTTAAAAAAGCAACATAAAATAAAGCCCACCCACCTATATGCTACATAAACAAGAAATAGACCTAAACATAAAGATGCAGAGGACGAAAAGTAAAGAGACGGAAAAATATACGAGGCAAATGTAAAGAAAGCCATAAAAATGTCATTAAAAAAGATTTGGTCAGGATATAGAAGATGCAAACATCAAGAATTATTAAGCTTGACCCATGAATGTATTTCAAACCCTATTCAAGAGAATTTGTAGATGTACATTTCCCCCAAAGATGAGCAATTTATGCAAGCAGGCCAGAAATCAGGCCACAATGTAAGTCTCAAAAAACATCAGAGAATCTGTATTCAGAGAGACCATACCAGCAGCATATTTTTGGGGGGAACTAAATTTGTTACAAGCAAGCAACAGGCCAGTAACACCAAAGATAGTTTTAGAAAAGAAAAAACAAGATTGGGGTAATTTGCCTACCAGATATCAAAATGTATTATGAAGTCACAGTAATATATAAAACAGTGCGGAATTAGCCAGGGATAGGCAGAACAGAGAGCCCAGAAAGGGCTCCACCCATATGTGGAAGTGTGATACTCAGCAGACGTTTCATTGTGTATCCGGGGGAAAGAATGGAGCGTTTGATAAATGCTGGCAGGACAGTAGATTATCCACATGGAAAAACATCAATTGGACCCTAGCTCACACCATTCACAAAAAACGGTACCAGGAGGTATCAGCCAGAATGTGATTAGCCCGATATAAATCTTTCAGAAGAAAATAAAGAAGGCAGTGTTTGCTCTCGGGGGGAGAAGAATTTCTGGAACAAACCATATGAGATAGAAAATCAGATTTTATTAAAATTAAAACCTTTTCTTTGTCATAAGGCACCAAGTCCACTGGAACTTAAATTTAAAGGAGGAAGAAAAAAGTCTTTGTCTTATGAGATGTATTAACAATGTGTTAAAAAAAAAAAAAGGCAGATTCTCCAATTTGAACATTTCCAAAGAGGAACCAATTATGACATTGATTTTTTTTTTTTAAAGATCCTTAGTAACAGCTAAGTTTAAATCTCTGCAAGGAAAAATAATGACAGAGGGGGAGGGGGCAAGAATAGTTAGACACTTCCAAAAAAGACATTCGGCTGCAATTTAATCGTTAGGCTAAATGTATTTTACTTTTCAGTCATTTTACTGTTACATGAGAATTCCATAGCAATACTGTTCTTTAAAAATATTAAGATGGGGGTTCTTGATCTCTGAAACAGTGTGTTTTTTTTTTTTTTTCCACGCAGGATTTGATGGGTGTCATCAGTCAAATCCAGCTGGAAATCAAGACGAGGCGTTCAGATCTCCCCAGAAGAGACATGTGCTGTGTGACAATAAGCATCGCACACAGTTTACAAAACGCACATGGCTCCGGGTTTTATCGACAAACAAATAGAAGATCACGTGCTCCTGGTATCTGTGAAACTTCGAAGAAGCCGAAGAACTAGAGCATATTTGTTTGTAGGGAGAGAAATCTGTGCGGTTCCTCTTTCTCGGCTCCCCCTCCCTGCTGCCTGATTGTCTCCTGCCTTCAGAATCGAGCTGCAGACTATCTGAGCGGAACGGAGGCTGAAAATAGAAGGCCGTGTTTCACGGGCACAGTCGGGAAGCAAGATCTGCCCCTGCGAATCAAACGAATCAAACGGGCTGGCTGGCTGGCTGTGCTCTGACCAAGGTGCCTTGGCCACTCCTGGCCAACGCAGAAGCCTTCCTGTTACAACAAACGCTGCTTAATCTGCTTCCTGCAGGAGGGACGTCTGCCCTCGCTTCGGGCTGCATCTTCCACTTAGCCTCAGACAGATGCGCTCCAGGTACATCAAGGCAGCGGATGCTCCAAACTCAGCGTCAGCCCTAATTGGCTTTAGCGCACGTGGGCTGGTGCAGCCTCGGTTGCTCAGCTCCCCTCGGCTCAACTCCTGGATAAGAAGCGACTCAGTTCTCTAAGCCCTGGCACTTCGACTGTAATGCTGTGAACGAGTAACTGAGCTAAATGAGGCCACCAGCTTCGCTCCCACTGGTCAGGCAGAATTCTAGGGAAGATGAAATAGAGCCACGTTCACCGAAGAAGTACAGTGAATGTAAGCCCTGAGGCCAGCACCTCAAGGGAGACAGGCAAACAGACGTTTTGAAGCCTTGGAAGACACGCTGATGCTGCTCAAAAGTATGATTCTTCCAACCTGCCATAAGATTCGGGCTTGTTGTGTAAACTACTGATTGACACACCTTCGTTTCAAAAAGGTTCGTTTTAGTGATAAATAATGTGAAGCAAGGCCATTTTCCCTCACACTTGGGGGCTGGGGAGACCAACATTCAAATAAACATCATGTTGTTTTTAGCTCTTCCTTTGTCTCAAAAAGAAAAAAAAAAGAAAAAAGAAAAAGCCAGAAAAGGGTATTTGTGTTGGAATCGGCTCAGTAAATGTTTTTTGAAATTTATTTAGATCTAGATTTGCTCTCACTACGGAAGTTCACGGTACTATTTCCCTAAGCGGGTGACGAAAGCACACCTTTTGGAGGGGACTCCGCCACGCAGGGCGTACCTGCAATGTCCGATGCCTATTCTGATTGGCGGGCCTTGGGGAAGGGGCGGTGGCGTGTAGGGATACTGCTGACCTCAGTGCGCACGACATACCTCAGCGCCAAAGAACTACCTGGCCCCAAATGTTAACAGTGCCAGTGAAACCAGGCTTCAAAACAAGTCACACAGGAATGTCAGAGAGGCTTTTTGGAGACCTCACGCACACAGTTTCACAACTTGCAACTCCGGCTTCCCCTTCGGGCTGAGGTTCGTTCTTTCTGTAATAACCGCCACTGAAGGGCTTATATCTTTTTATCTCGACATCCTCCCGCGCTCTCCCCATTTTCTTTCCAGTGCGTACCTAAATGAATGTTGGGGTGCGGGGAGATGAAAGCAGACTCAGTTTTCCACTTTTAGCCCCAGTAAGATTTCAATGGAGACTTTACCAAATTATCAAGAAGGAGAAACTGAATCTTAGGTAGACTCTCCCTATCCAGTCCCTGGTTTTTAAAGCCAACATGGCAACCCATTCATGGTGCTTCCTTCTTAAACCGAGGACAACAGAGAATCACTGTGGGTCACCTAGCAGTTCCATGTTAAAAATCAGTGCAACAGACCACAAAAAATGGTATCCACAAATAGCACTGTAGATGGTTTACACGTGACCATAAGGTTCCAATCACCTTATTCCACCAAGACAGAAAACAAGAATTAGTAACCAAGAATAACTGGTGACCTTAGGTCACGGCCCCCATCCTCCTGCAGTTAGAATCAGCAGAGGGGGATTAAGCAAATACCAAACAAAAGCTGACCCAGGCCCCACCCCAGACCGAGTGCATCATGAAATGGGGCCCCTATGTCTCAACCTTCTAGATCGCAGAATCCACTTCTTTCCACCTGGGAAAGACAAATACGTTCAGTAAGGTATAATAGTTCCTCAACTCAGTTATCAGACAATTCACTTGTTGCAGACTGAGGTGGAGCAGAGAACAGTGAGGGGCGCAAAAATGAGCAGCCTCAGTCACAAGCCAGAGATCTCCCGGTCACCGTAAGAGCCTGTGCTCTGGATCCATAACGCCTACTGAGCTCTTTCTGGGACCTACTCTAAACACTTTATTTTTACAACACAATTAAGCCTCACAACCACCTACTGAGATTGGTAGTGTGCAAAGCCCCATTTTATGTATGAGGACACGCACTGGGGCACAGAGATGAAGAAGCATGGCCCGCTCAAGTCATGAAGCTAATAAATAGCAATGGGACCCATTACTCCAAGGAACCTGGCCCCGAACCCACTCTTAGCCACTAGGCTGTGACGTCTCTACGTAGAGAAAACAAACCTCTACATGTGAGAGAGGTTCAGAGATAACCTAACCCCAAAGGCTAATCATATATTCCAATCAGGTTTGTCAGGGCAGGATGGGCTTGGGCTTGGAAGACGGGGCAAGCTGCAGGGCCAGCCTCCTGCGGACTGCCAGCAGCCAGGGCTCACGGGCACCCCGCTGCAGGCCCCCCATCAAATCGAGGGTCCAGGCATCCACTACGCCCACCTGACAATGATGGTCCCTGAATCAAATCTCAAACCTGCCACTCAGGATGTTACTTATTTTTAGTTACTTCTAAAGTGAGACAAAGGCTGTGTCCAGCTTGCCCACTGTACAAACTTCCTCCGCTGTTTTCTTCCCATTTTAACTGCAGCCATCTGTGGATCCTGCCTCATTACGGAGCAATCTTTCAGGTTACTTTCTCCTGTTGGCTTGCTCCCCTTTTATCTCTCGCCACTAAATGATGACTAGGAAGTGGCAGCAAGCAGGAAGCAGACAGGCGGAGACCCAGGTGGGGAGGCTGCTCCCCTCCACTCAGTCTAACTGGGCGGTGCCTGAGCATCTCACAACTCTTCTGGAACTTATTAATGCCAAAGCCAACTTACAAACCTTACAAGAAAACCAACACTATGACTTTACTGTCACGCTTTGTTCTTGAACCTGTGTGTTTCTCTATCTTGACCAGACTTTGTTATGAAGGGTTTTTTTTGATCATTACAAGATGAAGCAGTTACAAAACAAAGAACTGTATAGTAAAATGTAAATCTGAGGCACCAATCATGTCATAGTTATCGTTATAACTTGCAGAATCTAGCTCAATGTCTGGTATACAGTAATTACTTAACAATTGTCAGTTCCAAGTTATGATCATTTAATTGGGGGGAAAAAAGCAATAAATAAAATCTTCTAAGAACGACTCCAAAATGGAAGTTTTAATGTGTTTTAAACAATGGTAGGTTCAGTGGGCTTAGCACCTGGCCTTCAAAGGTGTGTCTGAAGGAGGTAACATGAGGTAGGATATAAAAGTCAGTTATTAATTTTAAAACTCCATCTTATAAAAGATGGGACAGCAACTTTTCTATACACACACACTCAAATATTTCTAAAACAGATACCTATATACAAATACATTTAAAAAATTTTGTTTAATTTGTAAAAGGTATACATGCATATAATTTAAGAGGAAAGAAGTACACCAGAATAGTGACAATCTTTAAAGGCACAAATTGTTAGCAATTTCAGTCACATGTTACATCAGGGGACAGCAGCTTTATCTGTAATGGACCAGATAGTAAATATTTTCAGCTTTGCAGACCGTAAGTCTCTGTCACAACTACTCCGATCTGCCATTGTACCAATGGGGAAGTGGCTGCCAAGACGTAAATAAATGGGCATGACTGTGCCCCAATAAAACTTTACAAAAACAGGCCACTGGCTGGACTCAGCCAGCGGGTCACGTTTGCCAACCTCTGCTTTATAGCCACAACCCATAGAAGGACTCGGATAGAAAAAGAAAAAATCCAAAGAAAGTGGAGCACACACTATTTTTGGAAGCACGTACATTCAGATTTCATAAAATCCTTTCAGTAACCGAATCTAACAGGATATGCCTCATTCAAAGTCATTACAGAAACCCCTGTCTGTGAACTGCCTTTTGCGGGATCAAGCCTGCCACCTTCTGGTCATACAACAGAACAGCTTCCGGTCTCCATTCCCTAAGGGTCCCTCCCAAAACTTTGATTGGGGTGTGGGCACCACCATGACATGATGAGTCAAGGAGGTCAACGGTAAAGAGTGCGATTGATTTTCGGAAGCCTCAGCTTGTCAGATTCTTCCAGAGAGCCAGTGACCAACAGAATAAGCCATCATGAGGCTTCCGCTAGTGATCTTTTCTTACAAGCCAAGCTCCAGAAGACGATGTGAAAAACAAAACAAAACAAACAAACAAAAAAAATGAAAACACCAGCAGGGAAGACTATTCAAAGTACCTGCGCCCAGATTTGAAATGGAAGACTATCTTTAACCCAAGTTTTTAAAGGAAAATAAATTCAAAACCCACACTTACTAAATGAACCCCAAGTCTAGAAGCGGTCATGGAGAAATAAGAGATAGCAGTATGCTGTTCACTGCATTGCTCGTGACTCTCTCCGGACAAGAATGGACGCTTGGCTAGCAGAGGGAGGAAGCCGTACCCAGGACACTGTAACATGATCGCAGCCACGTGAATGATGCCTTTGCAGGGTCCTGGGGGCCCAGAGGAGGGAGTCACTTCGTGGGGTCCCCCGAAGGCTTCACAGGGCGGGACCACTCCAGCCGCTGCTTTGAGACTGAGCACGGGGTTGAGGGAGGGAGAGCGAGGCGAGGCGCCAGCAGGCGGAGCAGGTGGGGCAGCGCCGGCTCTCTATGGGAAGAGCCCGATGGAGGAGGGACGCAAACGACAGCTCTGAGCACCATCTCCTCTGGGCATCTCACGTCCCCCTGTCACACGGCAGGCACAGCAGGGCCGGACACGCCAACGCGAAGGCGGGGGAGGACTCGGAGCCCCAGCACCTCCCGTGATTCCTGGACTTCTGTGTCTGTCTCCCTATCTCTATCCACGGCCAAGAGATGGCGGCCTCGGCCCTTGCACCCTTCTCCAAAATGACAAACAGCAGCAGCGTGGTGAAGCTTTTCAGGCGTGACAGGCAGATGCGTAGCAAAACAGTTATTCTCCAAGAACCAAAGCTCCCTACCCCTCTGACACTGCAGCAGGAAGCGCACGCTCAGTAATCAGCTCATCTCGCTCACTCGCACGCTTGTGAGACCTGCCAGACCCAGCCACAGAACTATGCGAGCCGCATGGTCGACGTCCCGGGCCCCCGGCCGACCTGGGCTCGGTCATGCGCCCAGCGCTGGGCACAGCCATACCTGGATTGCTGGCGAGGAAGGCGAGGGGGCTCTCGCCAAGGTCCACAGGGCCGTCCACTCGGTGGGGCGGGCTCTCCAGCAGCTCAGCTCCTCCCTCCAGCTCAGGGTAGGTCCTCACCAGGAGGCCCAAGGATGGCTGTGTCAGGAAATCTTTGAGCATCGAAGAGTTCAGGGTGCCAGCAGCACGATTATTGATCTCGAGAATCTCATCTCCCGCCTTCAGGCCTGCCAACGCGAGATGGAAAATGTTCAATTTCACAGACACACACATGAGGCAGATCATGAAACGGCATCAAATCAGATCACAGCCCCTCAGAAGCTCTGCTGTAAAGGGCACACTGAGCTCTCTTGCTATAGGCCAGTGATCATCGGGGTGATCAGGTGGGCCTCCATTCCAGAAGGTTCCCAACTCAGCTGTTACAGCATGCCTATCCTGTTCTGATACACCAACTAAACCAATTTTTTCCTTCTTTAATCTGTGTGTTCCATGCATCTGCCAATTTCACCTGACAAAAGCCAATTCTGGCTCTTGCCTTACAATTTTGAGGGGGGGGGAGAAAGCAGAAACTCTGATTACTGTGACCGGTGTGTTCTGCACACGCTCAAGCTGCAATGTGCACGTGTGGCACAGCCCACTAATGTCTTCTGATCATTTCTACAGAACCAAAATGCAATGAGCATCCTCTGGCTGCAACCACGGAAGGTCGTCTTATTCCAAACACATTTAGACACGACAGTTTACAGAACCAAACGTGATCGTTTTTTGCCCTTTTTTGTTTGTTTGTTTTTAAACTGAATCAGGACCTGGGGGTGAATATCTTTTGGACAGTCTCAAAGGTTCTGCTACTTCTGCAAAGCAGGATAGGGACGGTGCCAAAGTTTGGGGCCCGAAGGAGCAGCTGTGAACAAACCAAACCTGGGAGAACAAGACGCTGGGACCCCGGGTGGGGCAGCTCCACTTGGTATTAAAAGAACATTCCAGCAGTATGAGAAGGGGAGAGGTTAGGGAAGAACATGCAATAAAGTGTCTTTTCAGCTAAGAAGAAGAAAGGGGCCTGATTCACATTTGAGAGACTAAATGTGGAAAAACAAATTTGAAAAAGGAAGTGAGTAACAGGCAGAGACACAAATGATAAACTGCAGAAATGAGAAGCCACCTGGCCCCTCTGGCCTCCACGGATCCCACCTCTGATTCTGCAGAAAAATAGCTCTACGAAGAAGTTCTCACTGCCCCACGTCCTCGAGTCACACTCCTCGGCCATCTATCCTCAGGTTTCCAAAATACTCAAAGTCGATTTTCTATCATCAAATACTCCAGGAAACATTATGGGTGGGAAGACAATGGAAGAGAAATGAGAATGTTTTTCTCGATATCGGGGCGGAATTCTGGGACGCTAACCACGCCCTTTTTAGGTAACAGATTTTGGCATCTCCACATTTAAAGTGAAAAAACAAAGTTTCTAGTGAAAACTAGTTGTTGTTTGTTTTTTTTAAGTCTTCTCTTGGCGACAACCCTTTTGGTTAGATGTTAGAGGAGGTATTATAAGGAGAAAAAAAAAGACTTAAAAACTAAAAACCTCTATGAGTTGTTTTTTTTTTCTTAAGGAAGTTCCTTCCAGGTTTACTATGAGTGGCAGAGCAGGTGTGTGCGTAGCGTGTTAAATGGATGGCCCCCAACAAGATATGTCCACGTCTCAAAACCTGTGAATGTGACCTTATTGGGAGACGACATCTTTGCAGCTTGAGATCAGATCATGCTGGGTTATCTGATGTTGGGTCCTAAACCTTACAAGTGTCCTCGTAAGAGACACAAAGACGAGGTGAAGGCCACGTGAAGATGGAGGCAGAGACTGGGGCTGTACCACGATCTGATCATTTTTAGGAGAACACTGGCCCTGGACTATGTCCAGAGGACGATGACCAGAGTGGTAGCCTATACCCTAATAAATGATCGAAGGAGTTGGAAGTGTTGACTGTGAAAAAAGACGAAACACAGCCATTGTAAAACGATGGAGAGCAAAGGCTGGCTACGGAGGAGGCAAAACAGTGACTGAAAGCTGAGGAGGAGGATGTTTTGTGATCAGAATTGTCCATGAAGAGGCTGTGTGGTCCAGGGTGAGCTCTCCAGCATCGATGGGTCTTCATGCAGAGGCTAGATGTAACATAAAACACCCCCAGCAGCCGGGTATCAGAATAGTGTTTCTGGCCCAGGTGGACAAATGGACATCACTCTCTCAACTGTAGAAAACAGCGCCACACGGGGCAAGAGGGTTGGAGCGGACGACCGTTTGTTTTTATCTGACATCAGTGTTCTTGGATTCAAAGAACTTAAACAGGATGTGACTAACACCAGGGCAGCATGTTTCCCCACCCCCATACCATGCCAACCGGCACACTCACTGCGCTGAAAAAGATAAGAATCAACCTTTGGGTTTGAAGGGGAGTAAACCCTGTCACTTCTGGTCTGAGCTGAGATACAGCCTAGTGAGTGTGTCAAACTTGGGCTTCCAGGCTGCCTGTGGCCTAGACAGTACGCGAAGAAAATGAAGGAAAATCCTCTCCTATGACAGTTAGCAGTATATCTAAATTACTTTGACTTAATCCCCCCTTTGTAACCCCTTTGCCATTTCTGTGCATGGCCAAGTCTGTGGATTCATTTCTCCAGTGCTTACAAGTATACGGCAAACACACACACACACACACAGGCAGCTTGCAAGCCATGAACACCCAGAACTAAGCTGTACGGAACATGGGAGGAGGTGGAGAAGACCCGCCTCCCGCCATTTTCCCAGCTTCTCCATTCGGCAGCTCTCCAACGGAACAGACAAAGGTCTTATATCTAAGCACGACAAGCCCAGATGTGCAGGTCTTCTGCATTCAACGGGTATTGTTTTGACGCTGCCTGGATACAACTAAAAGAAGAATGAAATGAAGGTGGATTTTGAGCCCTACTTTCCTGCTCAATTTGCTTGTGAGTATGGTGGGTTAAGGAGTGTCCCCCCCCCCAAATCCATGTCTACCTAGTACATCAGAATGTGACCTTATCTGGAGAAAGGGTCTTTGCAGATGTCATTAAGTTAAGAGGAGGTCATAATGGATTAGGGTGGGCCCTAAATCCAATGACTGGCCCTCTTAGAAGAAGGCCATGTAAAGACACAGAGAGACATGCAGGCAAGAAGGCCATGTGATGACAGAGGCAGAAATTGAAGAGATATAGCAAAAGCCAAGGAATGCCAACGGCCACCAGAAGCCAGGAAGAGGCATTGAACAGATTCTTTGCTCACGGGCTCCAGAAGGAAACAAGCCTGCCCATACCTTGATTTTGAACTTCTGGCCTCCTGAACTGTAAGAGAATACATTTCTGTTGTTTTTAATCACTCAGTTTGTGATCATTTGTTACCAGAGCCATAGGAAACCAATACAGAAAGCAAAAAATCTAGATTGAAAAATTCTCTCAGAAGAGAGAGGATGGAGAGTTGGGGTTCCACAAGGGGCCTAAGCTGCACTATGAGCCCTGGTAGGGGTGCAGGCAGAGTGTGGCAGAGAAAAACTCTCTACGAGGGGCAAGAAGGTAGGATCCTGAACCCTCAGGTTCTCAACTTCTGCAAAGATTCCTCTAGGAATGGCAGCAACAGAGTATCTGCTTTGAAGGAGTTTTTGCAGGCCCAGGTGATGGCCAGTGTCAGCTCTGACCAGTGTGGACCAAAGCGCAGAGGGGTCTTCCCAAAAGTCCTGAAGATCCTAGGAAGGTTCCCCAGGACCTCCATTCAATCCTAGACAATGGAAGGAGAACCACTTATAATCAGTATGGGATTTCCCACCAGTCCCATGAAAATAAACTCACAATCAGATTTTTAAAACGAAGAATGTGACATTTCTTACACACCTGAGTTTGTGGAATAGTTTTCATATTCCCTGGAAGAGTTTTCAATGAGACAACATTCCAATACTCTTTACAGATGAACCTTTTGGGCATATTTTTCTCATCCACCAAACAGAGAAAGCCAAAAGGGAATTTAGGACAGACAGACAGACAGACAGAATACTCAGTGACTTACCTTTCTTGGAAGCTAAACCAGTTTCCTTCACCCTGTTTACGTAGAGCTTCCGAACACCGTCTTCTTCCACAGAGGAAAGTGAAAACCCTAGGGAACACAAAGCGGTAGGACTTACACCTGCTCAGTGTTCAGCAAACAACAGGAAGTACCTGCTGTGACCTAGGTATGTGCAGTGTTTGGGGTTGTAGTTTGGAACAACTGTTTTTCCTTGTTCACACCGTTTCACAAAGTAGAAAAATGTATTTTTAGATTCGCTCTAAAAGAAGGTACTAATTGTAAAAATAAATCTTGCCAGGCACATTAATCTCCATCCTACCTACCTGTCCACTCGAATGGAGGAAAATGATTTTGTTTTACTTTGCTTGCTAGTAAATGCCACAGATGTGCCTTTTTTCATAGTCCCCTCCACAGCACAAACCAGGGTAATTAGCTGATCTCATCTGAGTCCCCTTGACTAGTTTCAGCAGTCTTTGTCCTAGGATATAGTACAACTGAATAACTCATCCATATGTATTGCTATATGGATATGCTTAAATAAAATTGTGCAAGAAGGGTAAGTAGCAACTCACTTGACAAATCCCATTTCATAGTGAAACGAACTGATTTCTCCTTCTACTAGTGTCCGATCAGAAGATCATCTTATACTTGTCCCAGTTTCTAGAGCTCAAAGCTCATTAGTTCATTCATCCTGGGCTTTGTCACGTTCATCAGGAAAAAAAAGGGCAAGACAAGGTCCCAGAGTTTTAAGTGTGTGGGGACCTTGGGTGCTCCCAATCCTGTGGCTACAAGCTCTGATCACCTCTGTTTCTAGAAAGTCTCATGTACAACTCCTTTCTGCTCAATTAAGGAAACGTCCAAACCAAGTGCCTGCTTTTCCCGCGGAACAAAACACTTTGGCAGATCCTGCTAAAAGAGCAATAAATGCAACTGTAAAGATGTGACATAATGCCAGCTCTGGGAGAAGAACAATCCCATAATATAGATACCTGTCTTAAGGCTAAAGGCCGAGGAAAAAACAGTGGTTTAAACAACCAAACAAGTAAATAACAACAAAACAGATAATTAATTATAGGACTGGAGGCCAGGGAGTCACTGTAACTTTTCAAGCTGTGTGTTTTCTCAAATGTGCGCTTTTTTGTTTAAATCACAAGACCAGGAAATAGATACCCACACATAGGCAAACTTCCAACTGCCATCACCCACTACGGTATCATAACTCCCTCAGACGGGTAACGACACAAGGCTACCACCCCCTGAGGACTTTCCAAAGTCTTAATTTTATTTGATTTTGAATTCCATTCTTATAGCAACTTGTTGCTTTCAGATTGTTTCAAGAAGACCCCACTCACATAAAAATAATTTTATACATGAGCCGTTTAAGTGGCATTAGACTTGACACAGGTGAATTTATATTTCGGTAGAGAATTTTTTTTTAAGTCTGTTACAATAGACAGACAATCGAGAGCTATAACAAGGGAAAGGATGGGTAGAATCTATCAAAATGTAGGCATTTCCCTTCTAAAATGCTACTATTTTGTAAAGTTCTGAGACCGAAACTATTTTTTCCTATTAAAAATAAAAGGCACACACTGACAGAGTGCCAGGGGACCAGCCCGCTTGAATGGAAGATTCAGAAGAGGTGACTGTTGAGAGTCTGCTGCAAATCACTTTAAGACAAAGTCAACAGACGTGGCTGAGGTAGCACCTGCTCCATTCCCTCTGTACTTGGTCTTCTTTTTTAATAACCAAAAGGTAAAAATGGGATGGGGAGGAGCCAACCAGCATGAAGACTGCAAGCAACTGAAATTTGCACTAGGCAACTGGGTACCCATGTGTATGGATCTGAGAAACAGATCAGACTTCTCAAGTCGTTGGGGGACTCTCTGGATAGGAAAGGGGACAGAAGAAAAGAGAATGACAATAAGCTCCTTTTCGAAGATCTCTCAAATGGAAGCCAACAATTTACAAATGACGTGGGCATGGCACGTTAGCTCTGCCCCAAATCCCTACTGGAGGACACCCACGTAGGGCTTCAGCAAACAGGAGCCCCTGTCAGTTCAGAAGCACAGCCCACCCCACACCTGGCTGTGCCCCGTACACTCCTATGGAGCCTCAGGGTCCGATCCCAAGGGGAAGCCTCTATTTCAAGATGCCGGGAATCTGCATCCTGGAGGGGAGATGATGAACATCTCCTAAGGTAACAGATATAAAAAAATATATATTAAACATCCTACAGTTGCATTATTTTGAGGTATATGAAGGACACCGTGATTTTCACAGCGAATTAGCAAAGTCAGAAGTATTTTTTTCCTTTTAGGATAGCAACATTCTAATTCCTAGCAAAAATAAATAAATAAAAATAATAAATAAAAATGGAGCATGGCCCCAAATAATATACCACAGGGAATTGAGTGATTCAATATAAATCAATGTATCTACCCCATCAGAATGTTTTCAGTTACAAAGGCCAGCAGGCACTCTGAGTGGCAACTGGGATAATGATCTTGACAATGAAGGAGTGATTGAAACTAAGTGAAGAAGCTAAGAAGACAAACTCGTAAGTTGAACAACCTGAGATCGCTTGTACTAAAATTCATGACCAAAGAGAAGTGATGACAACAAAATAAACGAAGAAACACTCCAAACTAGATGCCAGGAAACACTGAAATTCAGAAAATGAGACAAGTGCAGATACCTTTCATATAAATGGAACGAATGACCAAAAAGACAACTGCGTAAGAAGTTTCTAAACAAAAGGAATGCTGGGTTGCGGAAAGGATGCATCATTCCACTTCGAGGCATGCTTAGCCTATCACGTAACCACTTGAACTAATGACACAAATAAGGTCTGAGGGTGACCTATGGGCTGAGATGGAGAAATTTAAACAAGCATTAAATCTTTCAATTTGTTCAGTCTGTTGGATTATTAAATCGCATTTTCCTCCTTTCTAAAGTGCTCAAAAAGAGAAGGCAGCATTTGGTCTGGAGTTAGATTTCTGCGTGTCAGTGTGCGCTAATATCTTTTACATATACTGAACTCAATATAGAGCGAGGAGCCACATGTAGACGTGCTAATATCAGGTACAGATGAGCTGAATTTAGAAGCCTGGGTAGTTGGGAGGTCGGAGGCAATCAGATCTCGTAGGATTACGGGGCTCTTGAACTTTTTCAATCGAAATGCTGCTGGAATACCTTATGCCAACGTGAGATGGGCACTGAGAATGAACGGTTTAGCTGAGGTCATTAGCCATGCGGTATAGCAGGCTTTTCAAAAGGAGTCCAAGCACCGGTACAGTTTGCTGCTGAACATCATGTCATCAAGGACAGAAATAGAGGCGTAAGCCTTGAGAACCTAGCCGTTCGACACTGCCACAATCTCCAAGCACGAGATTATGTAGTTCACAAACCAGTTTGGCCCACAACAAATCGGAAATTGCAAAACACACAAAAAATCTGCTTCTTTGTCAGGTAGTTTCAGAAGCACTTGTTGACGATAATTTCTAGCTTGATGACTGATGCCCTGCCGGCATCTTTAGTGGGTTCCATAAGCACTTCAGTCACTTTAATAAAATAGTATAAAAAGTGTAGTGGTTTATGCCCCGCTTCCATTTCCAAGACCAAAGGCCAGTCAGAAGTAGATTCGAGAGCTTTGAATTTCAGCCCTTTCTGGCTCCCTGCTACAATTTTTCCTTCCTCAACAGAGACTCAGTGACGAGGAAAGAGTAACCGTCACGGTGCATCTTGGAGGACCTGCCCCATATTTATAGCACTGCTGCTAATCACTGCATTAATTACCAAGGTCATGCTTCTCCTGCATAATAAGCCTTTTATTTACACAATTATCCTTTGCCATCGAAAACATCCTCTGGCTTTATGATGTCTTTAGTTTTAAGTTCAAGGGTAAACGGTGTGAAAGTATAATCCAAGGGCCTGGCTTCAAAATCAGGTTCTCTTCATTAGGCCAGGATACTCTCATGAGCATTCTGAGGTGCAGGTTGCCTTGGGGAGAAGCTGCAGTAAGAATCTAGAATCCTGCTGCTCAGTAAAGGGTTTGAAGATTTTCAAATGCTAAAAAGCTTAATAATTTAATTCAGAGAGAAACTGCAAGTGAGTGTATGCAGTAGCCTTTGTATCTTTTCTAGAAAACCAGGTTTCCTTCTAGCACTACACCTGTGACCCCAGGAGGTAAGTGTGGCCACGTGACTTGCTTTGACGAATGGTGAGCCAGTGCCTGATCCACCACCTTCTCTTCCTCTTCTGCGAAGAGACAATGTCCCAGGTGGCAGCCATGCAGGCTGGGTCATGGAGTGAGGACAACAGAAAGAAGGAGACCCAGCCCAGCCACGAAGGATGCGTGGTGAATATGACAAATGCTTCTCACTGTTCGGAGTCACTGAGCTCTGGCGACTGTCATGACAGATATGGCACGGTAAGGTTTTCCCCCATATTTTACTCAGGCACCATCTCTGTGACTATTCAAGTCAAGCTGGGCTTCTGTTTCCCTGGGTTCCACATTCGACCAACTGTAGGTCGAAAATAACCACACACACACACAAAATTCCAGAAAGCTGGTCCCTGAACAATATAGTATAACAACTACTTATGTAGCATTTATGTTGTCTTAAGTATTATACGTAACCTAGGCACGATTTAAAGTATATGAGAGGATGTGCTAAGTGATAAGTAAATACTATGCCATTTTATATACTTGAGCATCTTCAGATTTTGGTGTCCTTCAGGGTCCTGGCACCGATCCCACACGGGCACTGAGTGACAAAAGTAATGCTAAGCAAAGAAGACGAGTCTTAAACATATGGAAAGGAGTAGCTATTTAACCATGCCAGAAATGCAGACAGCTGTGTGCTAAAGAGCGTTCACACAGCGGGACTGACTGCTTGCTACTCTCTGAGAGACCTGCTCCCAAGTGTGGGCCCTGGCCGGCATCAGGGAACCTGGATTTGGGGAGAGTTCCCAATGCCCGAATGTGGCTTTCTGCGCCTAAACGGTACAGAGAGCGTGGTGTATGTTGAACACCTGCTTTCTTCCGGGCGTCTGGAATTCTGTTTGGATATACACTAGGCAGCGGGTGCCTACGTGACCCACCTCCCAATAAAAACTGTGGGACTGAGTCTCTAATGAGCTTCTTTGGAAGACGCTGTCACAGCTTGCTGCTGGGGGATTCACGAACATCCGACGTGGCTGGAGGACGATTCCTGGATGCTCACGCCTGAAATCCTCAAATTTTGCCTCCCCGCCCCCCTTTTTCTTTTATTATTGATGTTGCTTTGTACAGATTCCCTATAATAAATCATTGTCATGAAGATGACCGTATATTGAGCCCTGAGCGTCCTCTTGGTTAGTCAGTGAACATAGCGGTGGTTTTGGGGACCCCCAAAACAACACCAAAATAAATTCCTTTAACATTATTTGTGCGGTGGGGGCGGGGGGAGGGCGGGCGGGAGAATAATGCATATGTTTTGGAGAGAGAAATATAAAAGGATAATTTCTTCATTACTAGGACACATCATGATATAAAATAATCTACCCCCAATATATCCATTTCCTTTTTCTGATAGTATAATCCCATTGATTACAGTTATGAAATTTAAAGTTGAAGTCTTCATTGCACCCAGAGTGGATATCTCTTCTTTTCCTAGTTTGGCTGCTTCACGCAGCACAGAAACCAGATGTGCTATCTGTTCTAAATTGGCCCCAAAGGCATTTTTCTGAATTGTATATAAGTACATGTTTACACAGGAAATGCTTTAACTTGAAAAACACCGAAGATCAAAGAAAAATAAACGTACCATAATTATCGCTGGCTGTGTCTGACTTCTCAATCTGGATGTTCTGAGTGACTTTTGGACAAATTTCAATTTCTTTGTACAGCTGAAAATCACAAAGAAAAGTCTAATTAGGATTTCACTATAAATAACTTATTAGGAATCGTCATCGTTTTTGTAAATTTGCGTTTTCATGATTGATACTTGGAAGCACATTCTCATCACATCCCTGTGTTTTCATGGAACAGAACCCATTAAAAGCTGAAGCAGAAACATAACTCATAATCTCCCACTTAGCTACAGTTCCAGTTTCTAAATTAATTCCTCCACGTAACTCTATATAACTCCCGATGTCTTTTCTCACCCTGTATCTATCATTTGAATCCAGGTCTCGTCGGCTTCAGAACTAAAGTTCTCTCCACTACACTAGAATTCTTCCCAGGCTATACCTCCTGGTAGGACTTGGTACCACAGTAAACGGAAACAACCTTCCTAAGTAAGCAAGCTGAAAGTCATTTCCGAAATTTATGATAAAAGTTCCAAAACAAATAAATATGTCAATGATATGTCAGTGGTTCATGTGGAATTTAAAATTTTTCACTCAATTACAGAGTAAAAGACCTATTCTGAATAAAGGTCAATAACAGAAAACTGCTCTCTAGCACTAAAAAGAATTCTTGGTAGTTATTTAAACTTGCCCCCCATCTCTGACCATGCAAGTCATTCATCTATTTGGGCAAGGAGAAAAAAAATGCCAGTTTTTCTCTCTTCATTTTCTTAGGGCACTTGACAGGTGGCAGAGGTGAGCAAAGTGCTTAGGAGTCGGGAGACTGACAACAGAATAATAAAAACCCAAGGGAGGTGGGGAACTAAGAACTTGATGGTACAGCCTGATTCTCTGGAACACCCTAATTTAATACATCTTCCATCAAATGCTGTGTTAAGGGCAGAACTCAATGTGGTTTTATTTTTATACTTCAGAACATTTTTCATACAAATAAATTCTGAAAATAAATCTGTTAGAATACTGATCTTTAGTTCAGGAAAAATGCTCACCAAAATTATATAAATACTACGGAATAAATTTTATGATATATTTCATAATGCCACAGAATGCTCAATAAAATGTCATGTGTTCAAGTCAACTTATTTGAGGTTCAGATGTATTTTTTCAATTTGTTGGAGAACCAATCTCTTCCCCTAGGTGGCAGTATATCACTGTTTGTTCTAATCATCTCCAGAAAGTTCCAAATGCTTTTTCAAAGACCCAGTGAGAATATAACTCTGCGAATAATTTTTCCTGTTCTTTCATATTCTACCTCCTACTGTGTAACTAAAAGTCTTTGGGTCTTTAACCAGTCTCAGGCAATAACTTACAGTAATATAGACCGACCCTTTAGCTAAGTACGTTCTATTAGGTTTGGTTAGACTAAATCTGAGCTTAGAAAAAAGCACTGATAAAATATATAAAAAGCTCAAGAAGGGTTTGTATTTTAATATATTTTCAATGCAACCGCAGTATCTGAAACTAGAAGTTTTGAAATTGAGTAGTTTTATACATGAACATCTTTAACGAAGAAATGTCACATACATTCCTTTTATTTTTTATCAAATCAAATGATGTTGCTTGTTTTAATTCTTTTCAAAAACCAGAAGAAATGATCAGCAACCTTTGAGAAATCATTTGATTACCAACGTACTTGTGTTATCACGAACTCATGATTTTTCCTTACCATGGAATGGGTGCCCTGGTCCAAGCCACCATGACCCACTGCCTGCTCACTAACCTCCTGCCTGCTCTCCCAGCTCCTTCTCTTATGCTCTAAGGTCCACTGGCCACACATCGGCCACAGTGAGCCTAACAAAACAGAAGTGAAAGAATGTCTTTCCTCTCCCGAGATTTCCCTTCTCACTTGGGCCTTACGTGGCCTGTCCTGCTCCCTTCCTCCCTCATCTCCTGAATCCTCAGCCCCCTCCACCTACCCTGACCACTGATCATCCTCATACATCTTCCAAAATATCTCCCTGGCTCGCTCATTCTCTCTCACTTCACTCACCTCCCTGTTCAAACATCGCATCTAAAAGAGCAGAACAACTCATTTCCTGAAGTCTCATTTCTATATGCTTTCCAAACTTTTTCTTTCCAAGCTCTTACCATCCCCTGAAATACTACCCATATTTACATGCTTTTGTATCTGTCCCCACAAATTTGACTGTTGGTTCATAAAGAGTAGAAAGTGTTTTTGTTGTGTACCCCAGTGTCTAGAACAGCTACAATGGTGCCTGGCACACAATAAATGCTAACTAAGTATTTGCTGGGTGAAATGAATATATCGATCAGTCAGGCAAACCCTTTATTCCCACCTGTCACTTTAGGAAAAACACATTTAATAAGGCTTTTTGTAAAGCTAGTGCCTCCATGTTCATTATCATTCCATAGACTGGTCCCAACAACCAACTAATCATGGAAAAGTAGTCAAACATACACTACTTATATTAAAACATAAAATATTTGGGGACAGTCTTCTATTGATGGGTCATTTTTGAAGATCCAACTTCAAACATCTGCAAGCTTCCCCTAGTCCCTCAAAAAAAAATTGCGGTGGGCTATGGAAACCAACTAGCCAAGTGTGGTCTGATGCTTATTCAATAAGGGTCAATACACTGAATATCTGCAAACTCTCAAAAAACATCGAGGAACACTATGTGCTCAGAAAACCCCTGCCTTTGAATGACATCACACACAGCTTAATAGACTAAAGCAGAGATTGGAAACGAGGAACCCATGGAAGGAATTCAAAGGCTCTGTGAACTGAGATGAGGAAAAAAATAACAACAACATAACCTGTAACTGAAACTTGGCATTTTCTTCAATCATACATGAATAGAGGCAACAAAGACAGAAATATTAGCAATGCCTATGACCTTGTCACAAACAGAAATCACAGTTATTTTAACATCACAGTCTATTTGCTGCTAATATCTCAAAAATATTGCTTCTGCTCACCGCTACCTCAAAAAATGGCAGCTATTAGACATACCCCTACATCTTCACAGTTAATGAGTTAATTAATAAATAAGGGAGCACATATATTGGCCATAGGTAATCCTACGTATTTTATTTCAGGCGATTGAAAATATTACTCTGAGACAGATCTAGAAGCTTCACCAGGCTGCTAAAGGTACCCTGAAAGAACAAAAAGTTAAGAATTTTTGTAAAAATTGAGGGGTGAGTAATAATAACTTGCAACCTGAGCAATGACATTTGCTTCCTCAGGGATCTCTGAACTGGAGACCTTTTGCAATAGTTTCAAAAGAATACCATGGTCTCTCTGTATTACAGGTTCTTTTGTTAAAAATTATAATTACAATATGTATATAGCAATTGTGGATATAGACAGATTAAGCTTGGCATAACTTAGTCTTCAATGTTAGATGAGACCATACGATGAGCAAGACTTAAAAATAATAAGTATGTCACTATAATTTCAAACAAAAAGCCTTGAGCATGGACATGGAAGTGGTTAGGTGAGACCCAGTCATTTAGGATAGGAAGTTATTAACCAAAAGATGCGAAATATGATCTAATTCATTCTGGTGTTATGAGCAAAGCCCTCTCCTCTGTTAAGACTTATTAATTTAAGTGATGGTTGAAAATGGACCATCATTTGATCTTCTACTACATAGCAGGATGAGAATGGTAAAAAGCATACCCCCTCTTATATTTCCTGAAAAAATGCTTCAAGGGGCACCAGGAATCTTTTTAGGGGAACAGAAACATTCTAAATTATAATGTAGTGGTGAAAATATGATTGTAGATGCATTTGTCAAAACTCATCAATTGTGTGCCTAAAACTGTTGCGTTTTAGTGTATATAAAACAGATGTCAAAAAAGTTGATTAAAGACAAAATTCCTACTAAATTTTAAACTGCACTTCCCCTTTTCCAGAGATACTACTCAGATTTAAATTTTCGGTTCTGTTTTCCGTGGTGAAACCCCGTCTTAGCCACATGGTTATCACTCACATATCCATGGCAAGCAGCTCAGTGGCCCCAGAGGAATGACTAAGTGCAGAGAGCAAGCAAACTCCAAGATACATGGGCTTTGCTCCCAAAATGCTTCATTCCCGGAACTGAAAACGGTACCCCTTGGCTAACAAAAAGGAACTTGTCACTATTTTATTACCATAACAACCATTTATTGAGCATCTACTATGTGACCCATTATCTCTGAGCTTCACAAAATCTTAGAAATAAAGTATTATTTCTTTTCTTTTTTTGCCAATATCACATAATTTGTAAGCAGTAGAGCCCAATATAAAGAACCTGAGTTCCATAATGAAACTCAAACATACATAAATGTCACCAGGAATCTATGTAAATATAATTACAAAAGGCTGGGACATATAATTAGATAGCAGCTTTTTCACAAACAGGACATGACCCTTTGATTCCAATATATAGGTAGAAATAACACAAAACTGGAGTTAGTGGGGGTTTTTTTTCTGACAACAGCCAGCTGATCTTTGAGTCACCAATTTAAAACAAAACACTGGTGAAGTTACAAGGAAAGCTGGAAATTCTAAGAGTCAGCTTGGGATTTCAATTCTTTGTGAGAGCACAGCAAGGCTCCTTACATAAGCAAAAGTGGCATTTCCACTCCGTGGAAATACTGTGACATGGCCATCTCCACAAACTTAAAGAGCTCTGAATGAGGCTCATTTATTTTAGAATTCGTTCCACTTCACCAACCACAATTAGCACGAGCACACATATAAGTTAAAAATAATCTCCCACGGAATGTCGGCAGGACAACAGTCATAAACATTACCAGCTCGTAAATGTCCTCCTCAGGCTTTGGAACGTAGTGCTGCATTTTGTTTTCTATTAGAAATTTCAGACGCAAATAATGAGCGGAATGATCCAGTTGATGTGTCTGGGACAAAAGAAAGGAGAAAATGTTCAATAGTAAATAGGAATCAATCATTAGTTCTCCACTGACATATTATCACGTAATCCCGAGAATAACGGAGATTTGTTACCGGAGAGATGGGAGTGTAAAGTCTCTGTACTTCTTACAAGGTTTACATCTAAAACCCAAACTTCAGAATCATTTTTGTTGAACATATTGATAATATTCCATTGGTATCTTATGAATTGATGGAAACAACTGAGTCACACCTTCATTTCTGCCTGATTTATTACGCTCTTTAACTCCAGTTTTGCAACAAAACCCATCAGACTGAAGAAACCCTTAAACATAATTCCAAACATACATAGGTGATTAGAGAAGAAAAGGGACAAGAAAGGCAAGGAAGTATTGACAGTAATAGGAAAAAAATGGGCCCAGGCAAAGTTATTTGTTTAGCCACATGGGGACACTGGGACAGTCATTAACAGTTCATTTGCAAGCAAGTCAGTGTGAAGACAAGGCATTTAGATTTCTGTCTTATTTATATACACCCGGAGTGAGACTCCCTCAGGGGCGGCGCAGACAGGCATGTGTCCAACTTCAGAAACACACTGAATGACTTGCCCAAAGAAAACAATTCTAAACTAGTTAAGAATTGAAACTTCTAGGATTTCTCCTTTGACCCAGATTGGGGTCGACTGATTTTTTTCTACCTGGAAAGTAATCCTTGAATTAGTGTTACAAAAAAAGCAATAGTGGCTATATGGTTTTATAAGTAATCCTCACTATACACTCAAGATGATGCAGAGGAAAAGAACATGTTCTTCAGAAGTTACCTGGCAACATGAAAACGGATCATAGAGAGAAAATGTTTCAATCAAGTCATGTTTTTAAAGCATCCTTATCTTTTTTTTTTTTAGAGATTGATCCTAAAGTACTGGTTGACAAAGACATGATGTCTGGAATTTGCTTCCAAAATTATTTGGAGCAAGGGGTGGGAGTGAGTTTGTAAATAAATGAAACATAATTTGATAATTACAGAATGTTGGTGATGGATACACAAGAGTGCATTACATTATTTTTTACTCTTACCCATACGTTTGAAATTTTTCACAAATATAAATCTCTTCATATCAAAAGAGCTACATGTGATGACAATTATTTCAAAATAAATGAAATTAATTTTTCACTTAATACTCCTTTTACTTACCCTATTCCCACCCAAATACAATTTTAAGGCCAAACTAAGAACAGTCCAATAATTATTTCACCAAGCCATTCAATCACATCTAAAAAACTCTCTAGTATAGCAGACACTGTATGAAACACTGCAACTGTGGACACTGATAACACATAAATGCGGTCTTCAGGAGTGTGTGTGGCCATGAGGAATGGGTGTGCAAAAAATGGGAGGTGGCGCAGTGGCGGTTCCGCTTTTCAAAGAAATACGCACGCAAGACAAGCATCTGTATGTTTACAAAGAGCACATTGTGGAAAGTGGAAATGAGTTCATTCTGAACACCTAGCAGAAGCACAAAGAAGTCTTCTACAGTGATTCCTGGGAACCCCCAATGGGGATCTTCTCTGGAGTAAAGTGATAGTTTGAAGCCAACACAGTCCCGTGTACCTGGCTTTGGGGCGTTCACTTTGTGTCCTGAAGACCAAATACACCCCAGTGTGTCCGACACACCTGGACCATTGAGGTCAAAGATAATAAGGGTGGATGGGTAAGGCAGGGAAATACAAAGCACGAAAGTTTTAAAGTGCTCTATCTACTGCCTGTCAGAGAGTTGCTGAGACAAACAACAAAATAATAATATTTAGGGTGATAGGGTAAGTAAAAAAAAAAGTGTCCCGCAGAGAGACGGAAGCTGCAAAATGCTTCCCACCTACCTAGGTCCTCCCTGAAATCTCTAATTAGAAGTGAAAATTTTCGGTTCACCATCCGTTTCCGATCGAGGTGGGAGAAAAGAGAAATGAAACTGCGTGGGGTCTTGGTCAACAGAAACAAATCCACTAGGAAACCTTATCATCATCACTTAGGAACTTGATGGGGACACTCCCATTGAGGCTGTCACTTAAACAGAGCGACCTCGCCCAGAAACTTCTGGTTCCTAAAACCTCAGTGCGAGAGGGGGACGGCCCGCGGCCGGGCACTAAAGATCTTAGAATGGTCCTGATGAAGACTGGGGAGAGCCCATCACCCCTTAAAACTACCGTGCCGAAAACACTTCTACAAATGTACACAGGATGATCAATGACAGTGGATGCCGCTGTCAAGGTACCACCCTTTCGCGATGTAACAGCAACGGGAACAGAAGAGTGACGACTGTAACAATGCTGACAAGGACGAGTCCTTCCACCCTCCCCTCCACCACCACACTTTTCAAACTTAACTTTGAAAAATAAAAATGAGTACATGCAACAGACATATAAAATATAATGGCCCTCAATTGGGTCAGCAGGTACTGTAAACAGGGGACATTGGATCGATACGCCAGTGTGTTTTGTCATTTTGGTAAATGTTTCTTAATAATGAGCCCTTGTCAGTCATGGCTGGTCTGGCATAAAGGGGAAATCCTAATGAAGTAAACTAAATCAGAACCCTCGAGAAAAATTTCACGCTCTTCAAATACCTGCAAGTCAATATCAAAGCAGGTCAAGCAACTGACCATGTTTACAACACATCTATGTGCAAAAAGAATTTCAAACAGTCATGAATATTTTAATATAGAAATTCTAAATGTTTGGACTGCGTTAGACTTATAAAAGATTCAAGAGAAAATTTCCTAACCCAAGAGAAATTCAGTTAGGAAAAAGTTTTAACCATACAAATTTGTTTTCCAATGTACAGTTACTTGAGTTAGCCTTAAATTCATTTTGAGGCAATGCAGCCATAAATATACCATAAGATAAATATTATTGTAAAACAATTTTTAGTTTCGTTGGCATATTTTTTAAAAATTTTGCTTCTTACCATGACTACTTCAAAGGATGAAAGAGCAAAACACAATGTAGAACTTTTTAGTAAATAGTTTGAGCCAATTAAAATAGGTAATGTAACATGATCTTCCAATTCATCATGTTTTGCTTTTCCATTCCTCTCGATAATCTTCCATGTCAGTCAAACTTCTCAGGGAAACATAAACACATGTAGTTACTAAATACAGAAACCATGAACACATGAAGAGCTACCTTAGAATTTCCAAAGGTATTTATCCTCCCCTTCAAGGTGACCTTTTTTATTTTAGATGCCAATGGTTATTAGAATATCCAAAGCCACAAGCCAACATAGTAAAGGCATAAAATAAAACTGATTCGACAGTCACACATAAATAACAGTGCATATGAATGAATTTTTTTTTTGCAATTATTTTAGTAATTGCAACAATCAGAATATGTCCAAAACCCACAGGCCAACATGGTTACCCACTATATTCAGCAACAATCGTTTCTGTAATACCCACAATATGAACCGTACATGAAATGTAGATCTAGAAACATTTACTATACCAGAACTTGACTGATGCTCGGATGGCAGATGACAAACTGATGTAAAATGATGTGGATCAGATAGAATAGGAAAGAGAATGAGCTGAATGCAAGAGACAGAAGAAAGAGATTATTAAATGTTAGAGAGCATCTATCACCAACGTTGAGAATGACAATAAAGAAATAAAAGACAGACATTCTGGTAATCACCTTTGTTTTTAGTCCCCCCCCCAAAAAACAACAACAAACAAATAACAAAAAAACCCTCTCCATTAATTAGATCATTAATAGCGAGTGGCACAGTTTACCCCGTTACCTTTTTCCCTCTTAAGAATAAAATCTTAAGTGTTTTCCAAAGAACAAGCAGACACCTGGCTCTGAGCACACTATATAATTTATCCTACAAGGTGATTTTTCCAAAGGCCATTAACTTCTTAAAACGCACACCAAGGTTTTCCATTTTCAAACTCACGAGACATAAGCTTGTTCTACAATATGTTGTTTTTGCCTGTATTTCTGTTTTTGGAAAAAGAGCTGAGGATCCAGGGAAAATTGAGCAGAATAACCTTTTATTGTTAGAGGAAAGGGACTTATGCCCTAATGATACCATGGAAAACCTTTCAAGTGACGAAAATAAATACCTTATCCAGGAACAGGTCCAATTTACTGTATAAGTAGTAGGGACAATATTAGACCTCATTCTCTTAGTTTCTATCAAAGCAAAAGCTTGAAAAGTACCTAAAATTGGGACAATCGCTATTTCCTCCAATCACAGTTCAATTTTCCAGTATCAATGTTATTGGAAAACTCTGCCCTAACCTTCGACTCCTGATTGAGTCCAAGGCTGATGTGCACAGAAGGTTCCAAGGCAAAGCTACTGCCTGGAAGTGGAAGCTGCTAGAGTTTAGCTCATAAAAAAAGGCCAAAGTCCTACTTCTGACACCTTCAGCTGCAGTTCTGAGAATAACTCCCACAGATCCGCAGAATATTAATGGGTCTCTAAAGAATCGTGCTAAACTATAAATAAAAGAATGCAAAAATCCTCAATAGACCAATTTTATACAGTAATTTAAAATAAAAAATGTGAACAGAAATACCATTACCTTCAAAAAGCTAGAACGCACGTACAGGAAGGATGCGAAAAATGAAACAGTGTATCATTTATTTTTAACACCTACATGGGGGCTGATTTTAGCACTGTCCTTAAATAAATGGCCCTCTACTTTTCCTCCATAGAAGACTATCCAAAAGGCTTAGGGGAGCTGGACTGTTCCATTTTCCTCACTATATATGTATATATTTTACAAAGTTCTTGGTAATTTGTTTAAAAATATACAAAAATTGCTTATTACAGAATTATAGAATTGAAGTACTTGCTGAGGTAGTGAAAGTGACTTGGTATCTCTGAGCCATTGTGTTGAAGGAGATCCTAAAAATGTCACTGATCCATCCACCCAACCTCTTCCAGGACCAAATTATGACAGAAAAGGTTTCCATTTTTCCTTCAGTCGCTTCAGAGAAGACACTTTCACTCCCATGAGGATATACTTAGTGGACCTTTCTTATGGACTGTCCTTCCTGATGACTGACACGGGTTCTGACAGTTCTAGTGGCTGCCCACCTGGCGCACAGGGACACGCCCACGTTTGGAGCAACCGATGTGGGTTCCGTCCCTCCTTTGCAACTGGCTGACTGTGATTTGAGCTCCAGCAAGGAACTTGCCTAAGTCCTTGAGCCTCAGCTTCTCCATCTGTACAACGAGGAAGCATCAGCTCTTTCTCAGGCTTGAAATGACGACTCAATAAGACTAGTAATGCTATTAATTATGTAAAAGTAAAAACAGGCATGCAAGAAAAACTCCTTTCTTTCTTCTTTCCCTTCTCTCACTCAAGGCCATTCATCTGACCACCTTTTGGGGATAAAAAAATGAAACCAGGTTCACCTTGAAAAAGGTCGACAAGGTTCTACAGCTTAAGGTGAAGGCAGAGAAACTGAGCTCAATCATGGTCAGTGCCCCTCCAAAAGATGCTAATTATGTGGTCAAAGAAAGAGGAATTTCCGTAATGAAGGTCAAACTTGTACCTACCTCGGTTTTTCCCTACCCTAAAAATGGCCGTAGTGCATCAGTTACCGTTAAAGAGCAAGTTACAAACACTGCACAGAATATGACACCATTAAATACGTGCATGTGTGTGTGGTGTGTGTGTGTGTGTGTGTGTACATGCACGTGTGTGTAGAAGAGAATGGAAGGACAAACGCCACAAGGTTTAGTGTGGTTATTTCTAGATTTTATGAGAAAGAGTGGCCTCAACTGTCTGCTGTATTCTTTACCTAAATGTTCTAAAATTTTTGCAAGGAGCATATAATATGCTTATTATAAATCAAATACGCAAATACTGAAAGAAGCTACTTAAAAGAATTCCTCCCCCCAAAGATGAAGAATTCACTTCGTTATGCATCTTTTCATAAAGGAACCCAAAGCTGCTTGGAAATGAGACGGAGGTGTGCTTTAAAGCACCTTCTCTCGCATGCCTCTGAGTTGCCCCGTGTGCCTGAGAAGCTTCCTTCAATCCACCCGCACTTCTAGGGAAACAACCCCAAGGAGCCTCATACCTTGCAGATCAGCTCTAGGGTGTCCCGGGCAGTGTCTCCCGGCCGGACGACCGTCAGGGCTGGCTGATTATTCGGCAGACAGAACCAGGACGGAGTGAAATACTCATGGACCCAAATGTCACAGTCGGGATTGTGCTGGTGGACGCTAGGTAAGACCATTTCTTTCTCCCTCTGCAAAAAGCAATAAAGTTAGCAGAGCAGCAACAGTTGCTCTCTAATGATCTTAGACCCACCCCCCTCCCTGGATTGCACATAGGGATTATCGATTCCTGTGAAAAAGACCCAAAGCAGAAGTTGTGGCAGTGGTGAAGGACAAAGGAGAATCTTCAAGGCAAGGAAGAAATTACTGAGAAATGAGTTTTATTGAAAGGTGGGGGATTTCTCAGCTATGTAGTTGACCTCACACATGGTCCACGACACACATAGGTGGGTATCGCATGAATGAGTGGGTACTGAAATCTGGAAGAAAGCAAGAAAGAAGTGGGGCATCCATTCAACTCAGCTGTATTGTTATCAGTTCCTTCATAAACACATTTCAAATTTAGAGCAGAGAATTCCTACAGTGAGACCATCTGCTATGTGAGCTATGTTTCAAAGGCAATAGTGAGGCACCAAGGAAATTTTTACAGAAAAGATGAGGTTCTAGTACTACCTTTTTACAAGTAGTGTCATTTTTGTGCTCGAATTTGACCTCTGGCACAAATCTGGGAGAGAGACGGCTCCATCTCCCAGATGAGGTTCAGAGAACTTCAAGGATGAGCTTTATGACCTTCTTAGGCGGTTGCCATCACTCTATCCTCTACATCACTCTGCCTGAGAGTCAGGGAGTAGCACCAAGTAGTAAGGATGGGAGAAGATGTGTCTTATGTACATGTTCAGCAGCTGGGTTATATCTAAGCAAGTTAAACAGCTAAAACAGAAAGCACTCCATGATTGATGAAATATTAGGAGCCGAATCTCTTTAAAATAAGCAAAGAAAGAATTATGTTAGGTTTCAGCAAGGCAAAAATCATATTAGTTCTCAATATATGCTAAGTAATAAGCCTTGATTATTGATTTAAAACCAGGCCACTGATAGGTAAATAAATACATGTCTATAGACAAGGCTGGTATCAACAAACTACAAGCAGCAGCAAATTTCAAACAAAGGCTGAAGTGGTACCACAACAACTTGCATACGTGAAAGAACAGATCCCAGAATGGGGGAAATATTTTTGCAAAGGCTACTAAACTAGATTTAGTTGAGAAGACAATTTCAGCTCTGCCATTGAATGGTGGTGTTTTCGCAGATAAACTGAACCCCAGGGTAGAAATTGTCAAAATTAACCATTAACTTTAATTGAAATCGTCCCTTTCTGTTCCCACGTGCCACATTAAATAAACGCCCCTTAGCACTAGATTAGCTGAAGTTATATATATCTAAACTGCTCTTTGGGAAAAAGGCATTCTAAATGAGAAGTAGGATGAAGAATTACCCTGGAAAAACAAAACAACAACAAAAAAACCAGCACAGAAATCAATGGGAAAACTTCTGCAGTTTCCAGAATCTGTGCCTGGAGAGGATATCCCAACATGAAAAGTGCACTAATAATGATATGCAAGATGAATTAGCTAACTCCAGAAATGGCTACTACGTAAACACCAAAAATGATACCTGAAATGCAACAGGTACAGCAATTTAACGTCATCAGAAACGGATGGGTGGGCAAAGAGAATGCCCTGGATGGGTATTTACAAGGACAGCTACTTTGGTATCCATGATGACACAATCCAGGAGCAGTTTGGGTATGAAAGGGAGAACGGGCCTGCCCCAAGGCCACTCTTCTCTCCTTGCCCTTCAGTAGCCAGGACATGGCACTTGTACTCTCTGGTTTCTGAGGCTCAGCTCCATCCAGAACAGGGGTCTGAGCCACTGCTGACCACCGCTGCTCTGTTGCATGGCAACCGAGCACTGACTTCTGTCATATTGATTCTGGGTCTGGGAACCAGAGGATCATACAAGGTCACGTTATCAATGTCAGAACACCCATAACAAAGAGGCTGTTCATATCACTATGACGGACTTAAAACTCGGGATTGTCCATTTACTTAGAGGCTAGACAAAAGTGGCCCAGGGAAACAAAAAAAAAAAAAATCAATATTCTTCATGGGTCTTCAATCAGAGCCATCCGAAAGCCCCTTTTAAGTCCAAGCACAAGATTGAGCCAAGTCTGTGAATCTTTAAACGAAAACTTGTCTTGGGAGGCAAATGGATTTTTAAAAAAATAATTTATTATCAGAACAGTCTTTGGAATTAATGGGAGCAAAATTGCATGTTTTGGGCAGAGCGAGGGAAGGGCAAAAAATCACCTCTTGGGAATGGAAGTTGTATCTAAAATGAATTAGCAATGGCATAAAATGTTCAGCTCCCCAGAACCCCAATTTCCTCTTAAATTCTGGAGGGAAGTTTAACACATTCAAATGACAAATCATGAAAATTCTCTATCAGCGGGAGAATGCTTTTAGGGAAATCAAGTTTTAAACATAAAATGCTTTTCCATCTCTTGATAACCTGTTACATAACTTTAAAGAACTGATCACTTCAGTTTTTAATAACCGAGTCTACTTAATTTTAGGATTCCAAGAAACTATGGCATTGTGTAATGTTGATGTACTTGTGGTACTTTTAGAAAAGAAACACGCGGTTATTTTTACCTTGCCATCTGGAACAGTGTCATCAAATATTCCCTCTAAAGACTTCTTTACAGCGTCGGTTCCCTCCCCAAACACCTGCATATACAAAAGTATCGGGTTAGAGAAATGTGGGCAAGAGGGCAAATGAAACCTGGGACGGGGAATGGAAAATGGGCATGGCTATTAGAAAACATGAAAGAAGTTTTCAGATGCACCTACATCAAATCCTAACGCGGGTAAATTTTACAGTAACAGATCATGTTCCTCATCTAGATCACGTCCCACATCTCTGACAATTTAAAAAAACAACAGCAAAACAGTTTGCTTTCAGATCTGGATAATTCACCTAAATTAAAAAAAAAAAAGTGAACTTATAAAAGCAGTGAATTAGATTTGTTCACGATGAAGAATTTCTGCTATAGGCTCATCTACTGGATCAGATATCTAGCCAAAATAATCAGTTTGCTTTTTTAATACTCTGTTGAGTAGAAATTGAGATGGGACATTTATATATTTGTTAACTATAACACCACAGAAAATTCTTTTTTCATATATAAAACAGCAGCAATTGGTCTATTCTTTGAAATTTAATAAATCCTGCTAATTTAAAGATACAACTAAAGTCATATAAAGGGTGATGATGCCCCTAGATAGTCAAAACCTAAACATGTTTTTTTAAAAAAAATGTAGTGCTTAGCCATGTGGACATGAGAAATTTTATATATTGGCTCTCAACGAGCATGTACTGTCAGGATAATACAACCGATTAAGAAAATGCCTTTGCCACAATGCAAATGAGATTTAAAAACACACACACACACACATACAATTTTTGTCCATTTCAAAGTACTGAGTCAAGTACATTTCTATTGATATGCTTATGGCTAAGCACTATGTTTATTTGTTATTTTTAAAATAACTCTTACTTTAAGAGAGAATAACAAGAACTGCTTATAAGATATGACATCACCCTTTGATTTTTAAAAAATGTGGCAACATTCTCTTGGATTTATTTAAATTCACTTGTATATTTCAGCAGCAATGGGCTGTAACATGACTTAGAGCGGAAAGAATTAGAAGCACACGAGCTAAGGCTTTTGATGAAAGAGAAGTTCAAACCGAGTTGCAAACTGGGAAGTCCTGACTGAAATCTTGACACATGTTCCTAGTGGTGATCTGAGTCAGCTGCAATGACAGAGGATGCATTACAAGCGACATCACCACCTCTCAAAAAAAGGGTAGAAATGCTGATGGTGAAGGCCCTCCTTTTGCAGGCATAATCAAGGGCCATCACATCTCTTGTGTGATTCAGCTGATGAAATAATGGCTTTCCTTCAAATGATTTCTTCTTCGATTGATAGAGAAGAAAAACTCATGGTAGCAAACTTGATGTTCTGCTTTCCCCAAAGACCACAGAACCACGGCAGGCTCATCCGACCTCCTTCACAGCCCGTCAAGGACACAGACACCCCGGTGTAGATGAGCGTGCTGGTCAGCGAAAGACTTATTTAGTACATTAGCTTTCAGGTTTAATTTCTCTTCTCCATTTCAGTCCTTAAGTAAACTAATGGCTGGAATTATCAGAACAAATAATAAGGGATTCTCTTTATCGTGTCAGTCAATCGACTTCTCACTTAGCTGAGGGCTCAGAGTGAACGAGTCAAATCAGCAGTCGGCATCATGGCCTCAAAAACGCCCGGAGCTACACTTTCTAGCCACCGCAGCCCACCTACCTCACATTCTCCTTCTCCCCAAAGACAAATCCCCATGTTCCTTCAGTCCCTAAACGCTGAAGCAGTTATGGGGCAAACTCGTTTCTCAAAGCCAAAGAAGGATGACAATGACAATGGAGAGAATGTTTCCTAGATGTTAACTCTAGCAGTAAAGTGGCCCTGGCTAGTAAAACAGTAAAACTGATGAAGCCACAGCCTGGTTATCAGAGACCCGGCATTCATGAGGTGCTAAGATCGCCTTCCAGCCCTAGTGTCTGGGCAGTAGAGAGTCCTGGCATTGCGTGAGCACTCTCCCATTCCTGCTTCCTCATGCCAGTAGGCAGAGAAGCTGCTCACTTAACGTCAACCCCAAAAAGTCAAGGCGAAGAAACAATCAGATTTCCCTGAAGGCTGCCTTTGGTCCAGTGCCAGAGGCAGCCTGAAAAGCTTCTGTGCTCAGGTGCCCACTTGGCTTCATCATCAAGCCCTGCTTTTTTTTTTTTGAAAGACTCGGGATAAATTGTGCACTTTCAGTAGGTCTGTAATTACCAGGGTTTGGAAAGGATGCAGGTGGGAGACTGGAGCTTGGTGATAGACTAATAGCAGAGTTCAGTGTTAGGGGTGTACATTATCTATTAAAAGCATCTACCACAACCAACATCTTTGTGCCAACTAGTTGATTTTAAATAACACTCAGTGTCAATGAATACATGCACACGCACGTGCATCCCAAAGCGAGGTAGCCATGGAAGCAATCTGTGGCTTGCTTTTTCGTCCCCCCTGGGACCTACCTGATTGATGCTTGGGCGTCCCTGCTTCTTTTTGGAGGTAGTGTCCAGACCCCAAAGAGAAGAAAACCTGCTCCTTCGCTTGCTAGTGGACCTGGACATGGCCTGAGTACGTCGTCTGACTCCAGTTTCACCAGTGCGCGCTGCCACCTGAGGACAGTAAAGGGGAATATCAGCAAGACTGATGTGTCAGGACTGCGCACCTGCTCGTCAAGGACCCCCCAAGTCTCACCCCTCAAAAACCGCCCCTCCACCTGCCACCCAACCCAAGCATGTGATCCCTGACTCGTATATACTAGAACTTTGAGGGCCCTTCCTGGATTCGAATGTCCATGAAAACTTGACAAACTCAATCACTGCCTGAAATTGTCAGTTAAAAATACAAAACTAGTAAAAGAACATATGTTGTGTTTTCTAAGAATTAGAGACCCTTCTAGTCACAGGCTTGAACTCTTGAACTCAAACCAAACCATACTTTCTTGAGATTCTCTCCCAAATGCGACCGAGCTGTTTTCTTCACTCTAATGAAAAAAAAGGTGCTTGAATATGGGCAAAAATAGTGAGACAGCACACTTTGGTTCCTGTGAGTCCATATTACGTCTAAATGTACCAGTCTCTCCTAGTTAGTTTTCTCAGAATTTCATAAAATCATTTCCCTTATTAGGGAAGTAATTGTTTTCCCCAATCAGAGAAACCCCAAACCTAGCTGAGCACATGGCCGCCCAAAGTCGACTTATTTTGCATGGGCTTCTGACTAAGTTCTGCTCAATGAGAATTCAGTAAAAGGTTCATCTGCAGTTCCAGGAATCATCCTCAAAAAGAGGGGACTTTCCATCATCCTTCACTTTCCTCATGCCCGATGACAGGAAGGCCTATACATTAGCTGGACTGAGACATTCGGACAGAAATCTTTTCAAGGATGGCAGAACACGACAGAAGAATCCTGGGTCTACAAAGATGCTAAAGCCACCTTGTGTGCCCTATGTTTAGGTATTTTGCTAGGAGAAGGAGAAGGAGAAGAAGAGGAGGAGGAGGAGGAAGCAGCAGCAGCAGCAGCAGCTAAACTCCGCTGAGATAGCTGCAAGGTCCCAGCAACCTGGACTATTTGCGACACTCCAGCTCTACAACTGCCGCTGTGATAACTGCTCCCGGAGATGCTGGATCACGTGAAGACGCCACCACGTGCATCCCAGGCAAACACTCGGGCTTACACTTTACCCCACAGGTTGCAAGCCGCGTCTCAGGAATGAGGAACCTAAGGGAACGTCTGCCCGGATATCTCAATAAGCCACCCACGAGCTCTCCTTTCAAAAAAGGGAATACCAGGAGTATGTGTAGCAAGTCAGACTTGAAACGAAACTTCCCCACCCGCTCTTTGTGCCTGGAGATGAATGTCTTGGAACTCACAGATTCCCACACGGGCAACTCCCCAATATGACGGCTGCCACCTGGCAGCGATTCGGGGGTGAGATACTGGTGGGTACACTAGGGGCCTCCCGCGCAGTCAGCGTGTTGGTTGGAAGGCAGGCTTCTTTGGGGTTTTCGGTATTAACAGGATAAACACCCTGGAAAGCCGGGTGAGCAGACTGGCAAAAAATTCCACGTATAATAACAGGAATCAAAGTAGCTTCTCCACAAGGGTATTAGGGGGAAGGTCTTGGCCCCAAATGAAACAGGTGTTGCAGGGAAGGAAAACCACAACACAAAAGGCGCGTGTTTACATTACATATGCAAGCATTTCCTCTATTTTCATCATTCTCTAAGTTAAAGGTAAACGAAGGCTGTCAAAGGAATAAATTATAAAGTGCACATGTGCTCACATGACACTGTCAGTATCAGTTAAGCCAATCATCGGAAAATGAGGCTAAGAACCAATGAATAAATGGTGTTAAAGGCAAAAATCCTAGAGAAAAAATTGTGCATTTGGTCCCATAGTTATCTATCCATTTGTAAACAGATAAATCGATCCATAGATAGATACATGCAGCACACAGCACACACAGGCAAACACATACACGTATTGCTCTGTGTACATCCTTCCTAGCACATCAATCAATATCTGGACTTGTTGTTCTTATTTACTTGCTTATTCGTTCTCCATCTCTCCCGCAAGATTATATTATATATAAAAATATCAGACTATAAGACAGGAACTCTGGGCTGTTTGCTGTCATAACCCTAGATAGTAACTGACACGTGTCACACACACAAAAATATACGTGCTGGCTGAATGAATAAATTCAAAAATCAAAAAGCAAAAGCGAAATACTACATAACACGTTCTAACAATTAAACAGTCACCCTTTCGTTTACAATTTTAGAAAAGCAAAGCCTGGAAGAGAATCTCAAACAACCATAATATTCTCAGTTACCAGCTGACCCGAGTCTGTTTAACAAATGGCACTTTATTTAAGGTTCGGATAGTACTCCCCTAAACTGTTGGGGCCTTGTAAACTGCAAACGGAACTGCTATCCCCATGACAATAATGACTGAAAATGAGCAAAGGGATTTAGAAGAAAAAGAAAAAAAAGAAAGAAAGAAAAAAAAGGCTGGCAAAAGCCCGACTGGACAAGAGCTCATGAGTTTCTCAGTGATCTTTGCCCAGACAATGACTCCCTTTGTGGCCGGAACCTGATTACTCTATCATTCTGCTCATCTGTGCAAACACGAACAATGATAACCTTCTTTCAAAGAGTACAGCGGGGACCCTTCAGTTAATTACTGCAAATCACTGGGCATCATGGGAAGCTCTCCTGGTGAAGGGTGCTTAAACTACAGCTCAAATACCTTCCCCCAGCCCTGTCGCCCTCACACCTCCTTCTCCTGAGCCCCTCCCCTCCCCCCCCACTTAAAAGGAGGGGGAAAAAATGTCTGGACAAAGGCTAAATTGAAGAATGCTTACACCCCCAGAGGAAAAAAAATTCCCTGGGGTCAAATGACAACAAGAGGAGGAAAAAATAAATATCCAATAGATCAGACTGTAAAATTCCCTGCCCAAGTAATAATGAACAGGAATGGACACCGGACAGGCTTGCCTAACTTGTTCTGTCTGCAATGAAACCCCTCATGGAAAACAGGAGTTTGCAAGGATGTACTGACACAAAGATTTGCATCACTTACAAAACAAAACAAAAACAGACAAACAAACAAACGAAAAACAAAGAAACAGAGTTGAATTAAATATTTTTATTTAAAATCACTGACCAATAAATCTCAAAGAGTTACTAACCCTCCCACCCCGTCTCCAGTTGGCCAGATCATACAAAGAAAAGGACACACAAATCATAGATTCTGAGATGAAGGAATTTAGAAGGTTTGAAGACAAATGATGGAAGGATAATACAGCGGGGCTTTTATTTCCCTTTCTCAGAGGTTAGCTTCTATGGCTTTGAAAGAAATAATTAAAGTACAGAAGTTTTAGGTAGACAGCAAAATTATTTCCTTCAAAACGTATTAAACCCAGTAAGAGGAAAAGACCTTTTGGATGCTCAAGATTTAATAGTGACACTGAAATCGCCTCTCTGGTGGCATCACAAACTACCTTAATAAAAATGCCCCCTCAATTATTACATTCTCACAAGGAGGTAAATCAAATTTCTGTCTCAACTTTCTTGCACAATAGGCAAACTGAGTTTTGGCTAAGTTACAAATTAAGTGTCCGGATCTCAGAGGAACAGTCCGAGAGATACAAACTGCAAACCATTTGCAAGATTTATTCATCTCAGCACTTTGACCCATCACCACTAAAAAAAAATAAATGAAAAAATAAATAAATAAAAACAGGACTTGATAGCTACACCAAGAGGTGGTAGCCAGGGAGACCGAGAACTGAGCTGTAATTGGCAGAACGAATCAGGATGCCAGTTTTAATAACTCTAGAAATTGGTTTAAGACTTCTTTAAAAATGTAAATCTACCCTAATTATCTGAATGATGATGGTAATCTATTTATAAAGAAGACAAATGCTGACTGAATTACAGCTCCGAATTCAATTGAAGGGTACAGCTGACATGGCAAGCCAAGAGTAGCAGAGCTAAGGTTTTCCAAAGCAGTTTCTGGAACCTGAGACTTCATATTTAATTCCACAGCAAATGTGCTAAGGTGCAGTACATTTTAAGTGGGTGTTGACTTGAATACACTAAAACCGTATTACTCACATGGCAATTTTTGAGACGGAGCCAAAAGTAGATAAAGCTGTTTGCAATTTAGCGAGTACATGAAATTACAGATTGCAAACACACAACACAACCATACAATCTGCCACTCTGGAGGTCAGAGGAAAATTCTCTTCCCCAAGCAAATACATTGTTTGGGCTGGTTAAGTCATAAAAGGTCTTCGTTTTCCTCTAATGCCTTACGTGTTTATGACCATAAAAACTATGATGAAAATAAAATGAAAAGAGAGATCGCCAAAGAGATCTGGGTTTAATATACACTGTACACGTTTCCACATGTTTGTGTGTGAGAGAGAGCACACATTTATGTATGAGAGAGCTCTCCACTTACCATCTCTATAAAGTTAATATGAAAATACGTATTTGGGTTAAAACAGAACCCATCCCAAGATGCCATAAGTTATCAATAAACACGACATGCAAAGAGATCTCTTAAGACAATACCTTTCATATTTTCTTAGTACAATAACTTAGGCCCCATCGAGAGGCTAAGTCATAATTTCTGGAATAGAGTCAAAGGAAGATTTGCATCCACTGCAGAGAGAGGACACATCAGAAATCCACACACAGCAGCAAACTAGAAACATACCTTAGGCTCTTATCAAGTCCTGCTGAGGATGAACAGTCAAGGTGAATATTTTTCAAAACTACATCATCTGCTACTCACCAGGGCATGAAAAGATGATACAGAGAAGATTCCAAGACGGCCCATTGCCACTTTCGTTGGTCGGCTTGCAAAAGCAAGTAGCCTTTTGGGGTTTGGCAGCTCCCCACCTTGGAGGCTAGCTAAGTAACACCGGTAACGAAACAGGTCCATTTGGAACTGTTCAAGATTCTGCTCCCAAACGAAGATCTACAGTAATGAAAATAAGGGGGGAAAAATAGGTGAGGAAAGGGGGAAACAAGTGTTAATAGTCCAGACGAATATTACACATTTATATGTTGTTAAGGTCTTAATTTTAATTATAAGGGGGAAACAACAGGTCTTAGGTAAGAGAGGTCAAGTATTATTGCTTTCTCAGCTTCTGTGTTTTTCTGCAAAGATCTATAGCCATAAATTCTGAATGATACATAGCAAGTATATCATTAGCTGCTTTGTGTTCTCCCACAGGTAGAAGGACACAGGTCCATGATTGCAGGTAGTACAGGTCCATCAGCTCCAGGCTCTGGACCATAAACCCAAGGCAGACATTTAAAAAAATGTGGGATTTTCAGTGCTGGAGAATTATATGACTTACCAAGAGGTGGCTTTTCATAGGAAGACAAAGAGAAGAAAAGTGAGGCGAATTAAAGATCCGAGACAAAGAGACCAAGAGGTTTTGGGAAGAGGTAGATGGCAGAGAGTACAGGGTGGCAAGTGGTAGAGACGAAGTCTCTGGAATAGGTGGTCCCAACCATAGGGTGTATCTAAGGTATCGCCACATTTCTCAACATGGCAAAATAATCCTGGCCTCCTAAGGCTGATGAGATGTTTAAACTAGATAATGTAAGAGTAAGACTTGGTACAGAGTCTGGCATATCGTGAGAGCTTGGTGATGAGGATAATGATTAATGGTTCACACTTACCTCTTTACTTTGACTTAAAACACAGTGTTAATGCACACACACATTCAGAGCACTAGCAACAGCCCAAAGTGGATACAGCTCAAATGTCCATCAACAGATGAAGGGAAAAATTGTGGCGTATACAACATGCAATGGAATAGCATTCGGCCATCAAAAGGTAGGAAGTACTGACACATGCTACGATGTGGATGAATCTCCAAAACATTATACGAAGTGACACGAAAGGCCATGTGTAATGCAATTCCACTTACATGAAACATCCCAAATTGATAAATCCATAGAGATGGAATGCCAGAGGCAGAAGGGAGAGCCTGCTTACCAGGTACGGTTTCCTTTTGGGGTGGATGCCAATATTTTGGAACTAGATAGAGGCTATGGATGCTGAACACTGTGAATGGACTAAATGCCATGGATCGTATACGTTAAAGTGGTTAATTTTATGCTCTATGAATTTTGCCTCCATTAAAATATATATGCAGCGTCAAGTATAGAAGGAAAATATAGAGGGAGAGAAAAACATGCCATTGACTGTCCAATTACTTTAAAGACATCCGTTCACATAATTAATTACTTCCTAAACATCAGGACAAAGTTTCAAAGCACTACTAGGTGGCTCTCACTGACTTGAAAACAATGGAAGACGAGGCCCAAATGCCCTCTATTTCTCAATCGTTCCTTTATAGCATGAAATATGCTTACGCTGACATACAGCAATTGCATACACGCTTTTTAAATTGCACTCTACCTTCTCTAAATTTAGAATCCTAAGTCTATTGAGGGGTCAGGAATGGGCCCCCCACCGGTGAGCTCCAAGACCCCCCCAATAAGACTGGGAACGAAAGCGCAGACTTTCCAATTACACAGGTGCCGAGAACGGCACACCGGCGGGAGCGGAAGGCTCGTCTATTAGATGTTTGTCTTCCATTCAATGTGATATTGTTCCCTGTAGCTCATAACGATCAATGGTGCACAATGGGCGAGGAAAACTGACAGTCACAACAAAGACTTCGCAGCCGGGATGACAGGCTGATGCGGAGATAACTGATGATGTTTCGTGCTCCTGAGACAGCAGAAAACCTTGAAAGACCTAACGATCTCACCCGCGTCTAACCACAGAAGAATGATTACCTGATCTAATATAGTTTTCTTCTTCTTTGAATCGGTGACTGAAGACAGCTGCATCTCGCCCATTTTCTTCATCTTCTCGTCCATATCAATCTTCTGTTCCAGTTTTTTGATTTCTGACTTCAGGAGCCGGAGAGTGTCTTCTTTGTGGTGATGTCTAGCGACCGCGGCCGCAGGCGGAGTGGATGGCGGTGATCCAGTTCTCCAGCTCCGTCTGGCTGGTGGTCTGCAAGGGGGCAGGTGGGGGCCAAGAAGAAACAGCCACCTCGCAGGTTAGTGGAAATGAACCAGGGCACTTCCAGACAGGCTAGGGCTACCAGTCAAGGTGACAGGTCTGGACACCCCATGGGGGAGGCTAACCCTTCTGACCCCTCCGTCAGATCATCAATCAAGTCAAATCAGTCTTGGGTCGAACACCACCATCGCCAGTTCCCAGGGGCTGTCCAGAATAAAGCCACCGTGTCTGCTCGCCCAATGTACAACTGAACTCATCTGCTGCAATGGACTAATTATTTTGTCCCTGTCCTTCCTACCCCCCAATTCAAACACTGAAACCCTAACCTGATGTGATGGTGTTAGGAGGTGGGGCCTTGAGGGGATGATCGGGTCATGAGGATTGAGCCCTCATGCAGGGGATCTGTGCTCTTAAAAGAGGCCAGAGAACTAACTAGCCCCTACTTCTGCCATGTTAGGAAATAGCGAGAAGATGCTGTGAATCGGGGAACAGGCCTGACCAGAACCCAAACACTGGCACCCTGATCTTAGAGCTCCAGCCTCCAGAATGAGAGAAATACATTTCTGTTGTTTACGAGCCACCCAATCTATGCCAGTTTGTCACAGCAGCCCGAACTAAGATATCTGTACATGAGATACTTCTACACAAACGGCTTGGTTTCTAGTTTAAAGGGTTGCCATGAAGCAAAGGTCAATTTCCAGACAGGACTAGTCAGTTCCAAGGCGAGAGTGAGGCAGAGGACACTACCGGCCAAGAAGAACCCCACAGCTCTGCCCTGAGCGAACCGCTGTGACCCAAATCCAAAGGTCCCATCCCAGAGTCGAGCAGCAATGACAAAACTAGGGCCGGGGAAAGAGTACAAGGCAGCCAGAAGCAAAACCGTCTAAGGGACACCTGGGTATCTAGGGATAGGGGCCACCCAGCAGCATTCCAGCAGCTAAGAATGGCCGGGTCAAAGGGACGTAAAGAAAACCTTGGGTGACACCTGCTGATGGCAGGACACCTCAAACTGGGATTGCTGTGACTCAGGGTGCTCTGAAAATAAAAGTCGGAAAATGGTTTGGGGAAGACCGTTCACATGCAATAACGTGCTCTTAGTAATTCTTTAGGAACTCTGTCAGTGAGTATTTATAAGTGTGGGGGTACTAGACTTCCTCAAGCATCCCAAGCCCAGAGGAGTTTAATAAACACTCAAGTTAGCTCATCTTAAGAAAGGGTTAATTCGCCACTTCAATACTAAAGTAGCTGCAACATCATTTTTCATGCACAAAACACTAATTTTTTTTTCCTGATGCATCATCTTGTTTCCTAACTTATCTGAGCGTGATGGTTTCAAACAAAATTCTATTATCAGGACCCCACCCACACATTTTGCTGGCTACTGAAATATAAGTCAAGGTACAACCGCAGGTATCTATATATTATTTCTGAATCTTACTAGTTTTGCATGCCACAAAAAAAAAAAACTGCATCAAGTCTTAAAAATGATGTCTGCCAAAGGAGCCACTGCACACTGGACAAACCTAGACAATCCAGCTTGTTACGTTTATAACAAAATATTTGCCTATGTCTAAAACAGACTTACAACTAGACATCCTCATAAAGAAACATAAGAACCACCTGGAAAGCATATGCTATCAGTTTATGAGACTGAGAGAGAGAGAAGAGATGGAATTCAAAGGTAAACACTTATAGGTAGAGAAACTTAGGGGGGAAACATCATGTCTGCTTATGAAATTCATCTTTAAAAAATTTTTATTTTCATTACATCCCTAGGACTTATTCATCTTCTAACCGGAAGCCTGCAACCCCTGCCCACCTTCACCCATGTCGCCCATCCACACCCTCCTTTCACTGTTTAAGCATTAAAGACTCAGCTTCAAACTCTTAATATTAATCTCCTCTTAGGAAGTAATGACCTTACATTTTCTCCTCATGTATCGTTTTGAAGTTACTCAAGAAAAACGGAGTTGAAACCCTCCCACGTAGAGTAAAACCACGATGCTTGCTCCTGCGTTGTGCAACCAAACCGTCTGACCTGCAGTCTCTCGGGGTCTCAAACACCCGCAGGTATTTCGTTAGGTAGGGTTCCCCCCACTTTTTTTTTATGTATTAGAGAAGGGATCAGCTCAGATGGATAAACAATCTAGTAAGAATTCTTTTCTAAAAGAAACACTTCCAAAAAGAAAACCCAAGCGTTGGCTAAGATAGGGAGCAACCAGAATTCGTACTTGGAGCCAGCTGGAGAACAAACAGGTCCAACTGCTCTGGCAAGCTACTCGGCACTGCCTGTGACCCCAAAAAGGCACCCCTGCACACAGACCCAACAGAAAGGCATTCCTGTGCTCATGAGAATATAGGAACCGACATGTTCACAGCACCACAATTCCTAACGGGCAAAACCAGAAACTCTCCAAACCCCTGTCAACAGAAGAACGGACGAGAAAAGTGTGGTACAACAGTGAGATACTATATAGCGATGAGAATGCAAGACCAGTAACTACACAGCACCGTACGGATAACTCTCACACACAGAACACCCGAGGAAAAGCCAGGCACATGTCCGTACGGACTGTAGGGTTCTATTTATATGAAGTACAGACACAGGCAAAAACAACACGTACTGTAAGAAGTCAGAGAGCAGTTCTTCGGTGAGAGTGGGGGAGGAAGAGCAACTGGAAGGAAACAGGGGCCTCTGGGCACGGGCCATGCTCTGCTTCTGGGTACTGGTGACATGGGTGTGACGTGCGTGTGCCAAGCTGGTGAAACACCATCAAAACGTGCACTTTTCTGCATATATGTTATACGTTATAAGAAGGTTTTTTTTTTTTAAATCCCTCCGAGATACATTACCCTATGTTTTCCATACAATTTTTCTATAACTGTCCTCAAAATATTATACTTTGGATTTCATTTTTCACTCAAAGTTGTCCCTATAAGATCACAAACAAAGTTCAAAACAGCGTGGGCCTCTCAGCACCGCTCTGTCCCCACGGCGCCTGACACTATCTGATGAATAGCTGATTCCTTGTGAAAAGACATGTGTTCCTCCATGTATGTACAACTCAATGGAAACAAGGAGCTTTTAGACTTGAGGCAAGCTGGCGTTTTCACCCATGCTAAAAGGTCACTGTGGGGGAGTTTCCGATAAAATCCATGCACAGTCAGCATGTGGCACTCAGCAGGACAGGTGATATGTCCTCTACAGGCACCTGGCACTTAGTGATCGGCAGAAGGTCCGTCTCCACTCCCTTCCCCAAGGCGCTCCTCACTCATCTCTGCCTCAGTGAGGACCCTCTATCCCAAACTCTGCCACCCTAGCTGGTGCAGTGAGGAAAGGAAATACCTACAACCCTGACACAATATCTGGGGAACAGATGGAAAGATCTCAAACTCCTGATACCAGCTCTGCTAAGTACAAGAAGTAAAACTCAAAACGCAAAGGAAAAATATTCATCTAAAAGCAGCCCAAGTGAGCATTTTATAGAGAGAGAAACTAAAGCTCAGAAAAGTTTGGGAATGACAGGGTCATTTATTATAAAACCCAATCTCTGCTAATCCTGTACTTTTTAAAAAAAAATATGACCACCGACCCTACCCCTACCCCATCCCCATTCCCTGCCACAAGCCAGCTCTGATCGACTGCTCTAAAGGCCTAGCTATAGGGTCATTAATTTTTCCACTCATTATCTTGAGCTAGGAACACAGGAGGATAAAATTTTCCTGTATCCTTTTGAAGTTAAGTGTGGCCGTGTCACTTGGCTTTGGCCAATGAATTTGAGTAGAACTCATAACAGATCACCACTTAAACTTCACAGCCAATGTCCATCGGACACATGGCAGGAATGAAATGGTATGTTAAGCCACAGAAACTTGAGGGCTGCTCCTTACTGCAGCACAATCTAACCCATGCTGACTGATACACTAGCAGGATAAGAATTCCATTTCAAATTAGGTTGTTTTTTAAAAAAAATAAAATAAAAGAGTCTGTATGATACTTGCAACCTCCAGAAAAGCCACCATCCGACAAGCTCTGCAGAATAACAGCCTTTTGTCCTTCCCACTCGCTGAAAGGCGAGCTCCTTCTGCCCTCTGCCTTGAGGATCTCGGCCAAACTCAGCCAAGGGCAACATGCTCCTTTCTGACATCGGAGTTTATGTTTGCCTCACAGGAAGTGGAAATGAATGAAGTTACCCGTCGATGATCCTTTGAAAGGTGTATATTTAATTCTGGCAAAGCAGCTACGCTGGAATTTATTTACTTAAAAGAAAGGATGATGGCAGCTGCCAGGAGTCAGGGGACAGGGCAGGCGGTGGGGTGAGGTGGGGAGGGGGAAGGGGATTAAGTGTTTAACGGGTACAGAGCTTCAGGTTTGCAAGATGAACAGAGTTCTGGAGATGGATGCGGGTGACGGCTGCACAACAATGGGAATGCACTCAGGGTCAATGGACTGTGCCCTTAAAAATGGTTAAGGTGGCATGTTATGCATATTTCACCACAATTAAAAATGTTTAAAAATAAAATAAAAGGCAGATGGGTAATAGACAGATGAAAAGTTGCTCAAGGTCGCTAACTATCAGAGAAAAACAAATTAAAACCACAATGAGATATCACCTCACTCCTGTCAGAATGGCTATCATCAGTAAATCAAAAAACAGCAAGTGTTGGCGAGGATGCGGAGAAAAGGGAACCTTCATGCATTGTTGGTGCGACTGCAAATTGGTACCGCTGCTATGGGAAAACAGTATGCAGGTTTCTCAAAAAATTAAAATAGATCTACCTTTTGACCCAGCAATTGCACTTCTGGGTATTTATCTAAAGAAAACCAAAAAAAAATAATTCATAAAGATCTACGCACTCCAATAATCATGGCAGCACAATTTACAACAGCCAAGTTATGGAAGCAACCTAAGTGCCATCAACAGACGATTAGATAAAGAAATTATGGTTCATATATACGATGGAATATTACTCAGCCATTAAAAAAAAAATGAAATCCTACCATTTGCAATGACACGGATGGATGTAGAGGTTATTATGCTGAGTGAAATAAGTCAGACAGAGAAAGATAAATACCATATGATTTCACTTATATGCAGAATCTAAGGAACAAAAAGAACAAACCAATCAAAAACAGACTCACCAATATAGTGGGCAATTTGGTGACAGACAGAGGGGGATGGAGTTTGTGGGCCTGGGAGAAGGTAGTGAAGGGTTAAAGGACAATTAGTAGTTGATAGATGGTCATGGGGATGGGGAGCATGGCAGAGGGAATGCAGTCAGCATTAATATGATGGCTAGGTGGAGGGTCAGGGTAGGGAGGCAGCAATTAGAGGGATCATTTTATGAACTATATAGATATCTAACCAATGCATTGTATACTTGAAATTAATTTAAATAAATTAAAAGTTAAAATGGTAAAAATACATATATATAAAATAAAATAAAATAAAATAAAATAAAATAAAATAAATAAAATAAAATAAAATGAAATGAAAAACTATACCAAGCCCCATAAAAATGTATAGAAAAGTGTGCTTGCAGCTTTAAGGAAAATGTAGCCACCAGCCCTTAAAACCATCATGACTGCCTCAAGCTTCCAACCCTTAAAACCTATCAATGGCTGAAGGCAGTTCCATTAGAGAATTTTTGCTCCTGCTGTCCTGTCTAAATAAAACAGCAGTCTCTGCCATTCTCTGTCATTAAGCCAAATCAATTTCTAAGAAGCACAATTCACCAAATGAACTTTTCAACAGTTTGTCATTTTTCAGTGGTATACATGGAGCTATGCGTGAATGAGAGGGTAGGTGACGTCCACACTTACCTAGGTCAACAGCAAGCTAAGTAAATTCTTGAAACATTTCATGGCAGTTTATAGGCTTCAAAATTCAGAGCAAATCACAGCACACCACTAACTCGGTACAATGTTTTCCAATGTAGCCTCCCCAGGATTTAAATTTCGACATGCTACAAAAAGCTTTTTATAGGTGCTAACCTTGTATCACACTCTTGAACCAGGCAAGTTTAATTAGAGACATCGGATCTGATAAAGGGACCTTCATCAGAATCCAGGGGTCAAAAAGGCAGGAAGGAGAGAGACAACTCAACGGCACCCGCTCAACTTCTCCACACTCATCGCCTTCCATTAAACAAACAGCAGTAGACAGGTAGACGGAGCGAATTTTGTGATTCTTCCTTCACCTTCTGGGGATGCTATAAATACTGCATAAAGTTCGGTGAGGGGAATAAGCAAAGTTCTTGCCAACAGAGGAAAATAATCAGCAAAAAATGCATTTTGCATAAGGGCCCCTTTGAGCACAGAGTTGAGATGAAGCTCAGGGCTTCATTATGTATTTAAAGAGAATGGAGGATACGCGGTGGTTTAGAAAATCAGTGGTTTACGTGAGTGGCAGGAAAAGGGAAAAACAATTTAAACAAGAGAAATACTACAGATAATATAACAGATCTAGGAACCTAAAAGTTTGGATAATTGGATTTTATAGAAGCACAAGATAATTATAAGTAGGTTGAACTTCTTTTTTCCATGTGAAAAGACTCAAAAGGAAAAGAAAGAAAGTTATGTTTCTAAGAGGTTTGTTAGGAGACAAAGTTCTTGTGTGAATTCTCAAAAGGCTTTTTTCACAATGGGTCAGTGTTGAACATATTTTAGAGTTTTATTTTTACAAAGCTTCATGAAGCTATCAATTTTAATATCTGCAAAGAGAATTAGAGATACTATTCCATATCTGTAATATGGGGTTCCCCTCCTCCACTGGGCACCCCTACTGCCCTCACACCCTAGACCCTCACCCATCCAAGATGAATTCTTTGGACAAAAGAGGCTCTAGACTTCAGGAAGCCAGGCACAAAAGAAGGTGAAACTATATGCTGCAAACAGGAAAATAAATGGAAGCTTCCCTGTGTATGAAAATTGCAGGATTTATCTGTGGCAAAGCTGAGTATCCATCCCCAGAGAAGAGGCCAATGAAAATTGTCAATTGGACTCCCTCAACAAAAAGGTCTTATCATCTGCTCATGCTACAAAAGCCCCCAACAGATGACAATATGTACAGAGGATATCCAAGTCCTTTTTGGTATCTCACGCTTAAATGTGATCAGACAGTCCAGTATCAACAGGCTTTTGATGAAAGTGTCCATCAAGAAAGGCAGAGACTAATCCACACAGAAGAAAATGCATTAGAAGGAAAGACAAAGAATGACTTAAGTCAAGAAAAATTCCTGAAAATCTTTGTCATCCTCAGAGACACAAGAAAATTCCAAGCTACAAACAAACAAATGCAGAGGTCACAATGAAAAAGGAACACTGAGATAGAAAAGACAGAAGACGAGAGGAAGAGAAGGGAAAAAAGAGAGGAGAGAAGGGAGGATGAGAGGGAAGGAGAGAACGCTTTTAGGAATTAAAAAAAAAAATAACCAAAATTAAAAGTTCAATAGAAGGCAATTCACAACGAAGAATCACAACATTAGTGATAAGGAAATTATTCTAAAGCTTCAAAGAGAAAATAAAGCACAAGTAAAATATTCAGAAATAAGAATGATATCAGAAAAGAAGTGAACAAAGGGGAAATGATTTCCAAACTAAAATTCCAAATTACTCAAATATATTATTCAAGTAAAAGATGGATTGAAGACATTCTCCAATATGAACCAGTCTGTAAGAAGTTACTACAGGTTTTTTTTTTTTTTTAAATGAAGGAGTTTAATAAGAAAAAAAAGAAAGACTTGAATCCAGGAATCTAACCAGGGGCGGGGTGAAGAGAAGCCCCAGGAAGGCTGTGATGCACGGCATCCAGACGGCAGCCATACACTTTCTCTCCTTCAGGGAACTCTCTGACCCTGTATCTCCTATGTGGTGCCAATAAGATGCCCTCCGCTACTCTTAGATATAAGTCTATGGCTAGTGGGTCATTCCCAACCTTATCTGGTATTTCTTTCACTAGAAAGCATGAGCTTGAGCCACCAGCATGCTGCTGACTAGGTGATACAGGGAGAGTCAAATTCTTTACATAAAGAAATTTTGCCTAAGGCTCCACACATCCTAGAATTGACACCTCTCCACAACTAACTAACCCATAGGAAAACCCAAGGTAAATATTTCTGCAGTGGCTGGCTAGATTCAGAGCAGCTAGAGGCAGATGGAAGACTTAGCTATGGAGTAAGTCAACACTTAAACCAACAAGGAGAACAAAGACTAAACAGGCAGCTTGTCATTTCTGCAGATAACGTGAACAAGGATATAAACATCAAGGAACATTAAATTGGGATCCAAGATAATCTCAACAAGTTCATTAGAAGAGAAACACACACACACACACACACCACACACACACACACACAGATAAAATTTCAATGAAGTAAACTTAAGTTCTGCATTTGGGGTTTTTGAAAATCTACTCAAATAAAGTGGACGACACTTTATGGGGGAGAGCTGAAATACCACAAGCTCATATGACTCAAAGTTTGTTGTGGTTTCTAACGAATTAAGGAACTGAAATGGGAGGAAACGGGAGCAACACGAACCGAACTGCAGGCTGCATGCAGCAAACTGCATGGGGGATGGGGCACTGGGTTCGGGAAGAGGAGAGAAGAACTTAACAGCAGGGAGGATGGGTCGGTGGGGAAGCCTAACTATGGACGGAGGCAAACGAGGGCTGTTTACAAATCCTTAAAAGGTTATGAGAAAGAATAAGCAGAAGACTTGCTTTAGACTCTAGGGGAGAGGACAGAAACAAAGGATATGGCATAAGTCACCAGAAAGAACGGTTGTCTCAACATGATGGGGAATGCTCTAGAACTTAGAACTAGCTAACAAAGCAGACAGGTGAAAAGCTGGGAGCTCCCCAGGGATGGAAGTGGTCACGCAGTGGGCAGGCTGACCAGCTGCAGAGATGGTGCCTACCTTATGAGGGAGGCTGAACTTGAAGCTTTTCAAGTTCAAGATGCAAAATCCCCTCTAAAGTCTTCTCTGCCAAATCCATTTGATACCTCCTTGTGAAAGACGATTTCCAGATTTTCCCCTTACCTGGCTACACTTGCCGATGACCTTTGTCAGGTGTGACACACAGACCAGACGTGCCACTTTAAGATACTCTCCAGAACCTGATAAAACTCAAATCCTTAGACTTACACAGGGAGCCACACTCAACTTCTGGAAAGATATTTATTTAAGAGAAGCACAAGGAACTAGTCTTTATAATTAAAATAACTGTAAGGAACATTTATTGAGCAGTTGCTATCTATGGCACACTTCACTTCCATTAACACATTTAATCCCCAATTTAATGTAATGGTGTAAACCTTTATGACTCTTTTTCTTGGTCTCTTTTTAAATATGCACACTTTCTCTTCATATAAGTGACTTCCTAAATGATAAAAAGAAAATGCTTTATGGAAAAGCAATGACCCCTTAGAGATATTTTCTACACTTCTTTAGATATATAACTGCATGGGATTTTCTACTTAATCAGGCATCATTCTTACCCTGCCTGGTATCAATGTTCACAAGGCATGTACTATAGGAACTAAAAAGCTAATTTTAGGATATGTTACCAAATATCACTAGGATATGTCACTGAGCTTTTTGGAATTGCATGTGACAACCTCCAGTAATAGACGAACGAAGGACTGAGAGGAAACTGTACGTTGTAGGTGGCAGGCACTGACTCTGGCTTCCGGCCAGAGGGAAGAACTCCGACTAAAAGAGTTTAAATGCAGGAGCTACTGCCTCCCTTTGCAGAGAGCACGTCACTTCCTCTACATCGGCTGCTCCAGCATTCATGCCCATTTCCACTGCACTCAGTGCACAAAACCTCTTTTCTACTCTAGCTGGTAATGTGAACCTCCTTTCCACGGGCCAGTCTGAACGACAGCGTCAAGTCAGCAGCACGCAGGCTTTGGGGAACGTGTGCACAGAATGGAGCCCTGGGGTTGGAATAACCTATGAATTATTTCCACAATCATGGTTGATCTCCCCGGCTTTAACCTCACCCCCGACACACAGGTTTCTTTCAAATTCAGCCCTTCTAGAGTTATATGGATTACAAAAGGCAGAAGGTAGAAAACGCCCTCATGGATTCCAAACAGCAGTAATTTCCTCTGAAAAGGTTCATTTTGTGTTCTAGCCCATGTAAGTAGCATAAAAATTCCATCATTAACAAGAGGACACAGAGGTTTTCGTGATTAAGAGCCTATGCTGCCACAAAAGAATATTATTCAATGTGACCTATAGATTCTACTGGCAGTTTTATGGCCAATAAGATCCTTTCAAAAGGACTTCACGTCAGAGGTGTGTAAGTAAAAAGGAGAGTCCTGAAATCGGCCAGATTATCATCTAACCTGTGTAGTGAAGCCAGAATGACCAAAATCGAGTTACAATTTAGAAATACTCCCAGTGAGTGGCTTAAACCTAAGCATGAGAAAAAGGCACTTACTGTCTTCACTGATTCTTGCCCATGTTTTTCTGAGGTTACATAGTCATAGCAATATGATAAATAGTACATTTAGACAGCGGGAGGCTTTGGAGAAAGAGAGGCTTAATTTGAATTCAGCCCCAATACTCAGTAACGGTGTGACTTGGTGTCCAAGCATTAGCTTTTGTAAGCCTCAGCTTCACCAAACAGGATCCACAATCCATTTCCATAGCTTAAAATATGGACACAAAAGCCAACTCGCTGTTGCTTTAACAACTCAATGTGACCCACGTTATAAAACACTTTCAAGATGGCGGCATACATAAGGGCTCAGGAAAGACAGCTGCTGATATGACAATGACGTTGCTGCTGCTGCTGCTGTCAGTGAGGCGCTTTCTCACCTGCAAGATTCCCACTTAATTAATAAAAAGCTATGCCAGATGCACAAAAGCAATGGTTTGGAAGCTACATAGAAGAATTTTCAGGAAGAAATATTTTCATGACTTGAATCCTGTAGATTTTTTTTGTTAAATCAGGGTACACAAAGCACACTCTCCAAAACGGAAGACTTGAGAAGTGAGAGTACATCAACATGTCCACATCTCCGTATGACAAAGGACGCCTTTCAAAGAGTAAAAAGCAAGCCACAATGTGGAAAAAGTTATTTGCGGCGCTTATAATCAACAGAGACGATATATACAAAATACGGAACGAACTGCCATGAATCATGGAAAGAGAGACAGCCCAATGGAAGAAGTTCAAATAAGCACTTCACAACGATGACACTTAATGGCCATGAAACCCATGAAAATGTGCTCAACTTCACAGTAACAGCTTAAAAAAAAAAAAAAAATCTGACAACGCCGACTGTGGGCCAGCATGAGGAACACGGCAAAATCCTCATAAGCAGCTGATGGGAGGAGTAATAATTATTTCACTCATTTTGGAAACTGTTTAGCAGTATCTCGTAAACCCGAATGTGTGCACATACCCCCTGACAGAGCAATGCCTCTCCTATATACCAACAGAAATGTAGACACACATCCTCAACACAGACATAAAAGCATTCATAGCAATATTGACCATGACTGCTCCCCCAAACCGAAATCAATCAAAATGTACCCAGAAAAGGTTGCCATACATCCCAGTTAGCTTGGAGCTGTTGCAACCTGTTATTCTGGCATAAATAATAGTGCTATTATAACTCCCAAAATTATCTAGTCTCTAAAATGTTCCGGGGAGCACCATCAGTGGCACTAGAAGAATAAGAACCTCAAAAAAGCAGCTCCTTTAAGAAAATTGTCAAACATTGTCAAAATCTACTTTTTCAGAGCTCTGGAAATTAATTAGGCCTTCAGCAATCTGAAGTGTATTTACTGGCGGAAAAAAAAAAAGGCTGAATCTCAATAAAAATAGCAAGCCTGAGGGCATTTAGCTTGTCCTTTTTTCCCATCGTCATCTTTCTACCTCCACAATTGTGAAAAACAGTAGTCTAGCCACCATTAAACAGAGCAGAATGGATTTGGAGTCCCCCTAAAACTCCATTCTTAGAGAACTGTCATTATTTGACTTGTTTGGCAGTTCATGGGAACTTTCCACATACTATGTGATGTCATTCCGAACTCATTCATGCGAACAGCCTTTTTACTCCAGCGAGGATTGCGAAAAGCAATCAGCAACAACTGTTTAATGTCGCAGCTGTCTGAGACAGTGATTACAGCTGGAACAAAGAAGCTGACCAAGAAACTTTAGGGAAATCAGGAGAACAAGATTTTTATAAGCTATCCATAGTCCTGTGCACATACTCAGGAAATCCTGAGAAGGCCCTACACTCACCCCTCTGGGTGACCTTAAGACTCTGTGGCAAGCAGAGGTGAAGGCTAAGGCAGAGTTGTTAATTAGTTGCCTGAGTGTTGAAAACATACCCACAGAGGACCTCAAAAAGACGCGGAGACTAACTGCTTTCAGGTACTTAAGTAAATCTCTTCACTTATTAGCTGACCACTACTAAATTAAATGAACAGAGATTTCAGTGGCCACATATGACAAAGTATAAAGATTTTACAAATTTCAAGAAAGTCACCAAACAAACAAGCAATGATAACAACAATCAACGACAACAAACCCTAGGAGTGAGTGTTAGGGGAATCTGATTTACAGAGTCACCATGGTATATTACACATTAAGTCCTCACTAAAGGTCATTGATAGATTCTTGAACTGTGTGAAATGATGTATAACAAACCAATTTTACCACAGACTAATTGGCATAGCAAGAGTTAAGTTCCTATGGCATCCCACCAACGTTATTCAAGGACCTGCTATATTTACAATATATAGTTTTCTACCAAAAAAGTATGAGACACTGAAAGAAATAACAGAGTATAGCACACACTCAAGATAAAGAGCAGTGAGCAGAAACTGTCCCTGAGAAAGTCCTCATAGTGGATTGCTAGACAAAGAAATTAAATCAACTATTCTGAATTTTTTCAAAGAATCTTAGAAAATAATGTCTAAATATATAAAGTTAAAAATATTATCTTACCAAATAGAGAATATCAATAGATAAATTTAAACAACAACAACAACAACAACAAAATTTAAAGAACCAAATACAAAGTCTGGATTTGAAATGTAGAATAAAGGAAGTGAAAAATTCACCAAAGGAGCTGAGGGACATCATCAAGCATACCAACTTAAACATAATGGGAGTTCCAGAAGGAGAGGAGAGAAATGAGCAGAAAGATTATTTGAAGAAAAAATAGCTGAAAACTTTCCAAATGTGACTCATAAAACTTTCCAAATGTGAGTCTCACATGCGCACGCACACACACACGCACCCATACATTCAAGAAGCTCAATGAATTCTAGGTGGAATAAACTGAAAGAAAGCAATATTTATAGACATATTATAACCAAACTATTTAAAGATAAAGACGAAATCCCCAAAGCAGGAAGAGAGAAACAACTAATCTATAAAAGGGGTCTTGCTAAACTTAAGAACTGATTTCTTCTCAGAATCCATGGAGGCCAGATGGCAGTGCAATGATAATTTCAAAGCACTAAAATAAGACTGTCAATCAAGAATTTTACATCCAGCAAAACTATCCTTTAAAAAATGAGGGCGGCAATGAAGACATTCCCAGGTAAACAAAAGAGTTCTGGCTTGGATGACAAAATACAAATTCACTCTATTCAGCTAGTAGGTTGCATGTGTGTATGTGAGCAGAGGGGTGGCTTATTGGGTGCTAGAAACTCTGTTTCTTGACCTGGGTGGAGGTTACATGTTTATTTTGTGGTACTTCACTGAGCAATACATTTATGTTTTGGGCACTCTTGTTTATGTGTGTTTTACATCATAAATTTCAAGAAAGAAAAAACATGTTTTTCCTGTTCACAAATAAAGTCACTATTGTATATTTATTACTTTAATTGCCCAAATGGAAATAACTTGAGGGACCAAACTCAGAAACCTTCAGGAAACATCTATTACCTCTTCTATGCCTTTGTTCTAGTTCTCTCTTCTGCATGGAATATTCTCATTGTCCATTTCACCCGATTCATCCCTATGCCCTCTTTATTATTGACTGTCAGGCTTTACCACTATAAAGATCTGTTCCTATATCTATGTGCCAAATTATATGTGAACACTTTTAAGAATAGGATCTGTGTCAAAATTTCTGGATATTCTCAACAGCAATGTGCCCAGCACATAGAAAGCACAGAAAAGAGGTTTGAGAAAATTCTGACTATGGGAATAAATGAAGAAAGCCTTCTTAACACTACAAAAAGTTCTAGTAGAGGGTATCACACTGACCAAACTCAAAGGGTTCCATATAAAATCAAATGTTAACCCTGAAATGATTTGCACATTAGCTTTTTAAAATACGATTAACAGTCACACTTAAGAACATCGAGTACAAAGCTTTGATAAGGCGAGGAAGAGAAACAATTTGGGTATAGCTAGTCATTTCTGGAATGTCATTATTTTACTTTATGAGTAATATTAGAAGAGAACATATTATGATAGAATAAAATTTGACAGCTCAAATCATGTCTAAATTAAGGAATTCACCTCTTTTCTAAAGCATCACATAAACGATATTGAGACTATAATGAAAAATCCTTCAACCCACAGCAAACTGTATAAGGTTCTCAAATTCAATTCATGACCCTCCTCAGGATTTAATTCAGAACCCCCAGGGTGAGTTCGAGCATTCCCAGAATTCTGCACAGATGTCTGTCTTTCATCACTTTTTGTTTCTATAAGGAGCAAAAGATAAAACCCACCACTAAAAGGAAAATAGGTGGGGTATACAGGCAGGAGAGGAAGCTACCTGGTTCAGAGATCTGACATGTCCGCCAGGACACACTCTACAAACCTGAAAAGGAAGGCATCGCCCAGGGAATTGCTGAGGCAGAAGACAAAGTCCTTCTTGGGGTGCTCAGGCACAGCCTGCACAATGCTGTTCTCCACCCAGACGGCGTGCTTGGGGATGCTGTTGTGGTCTATTCCAGACCTGCCATCACTCTCGTAGAAAAAGAGCGTGCACCCTGAGGAAACAGAACAGAGGTCTGCATGAGCATTCGGTGCTAGTGTGACAAAAAAAAAATGTGTAGCTTTGTAACTTGCTACCAGGAGAGGCTGGAAACTGAAGTGTGTGAAATCTAGAGAGTAAAGAGAATGAAGCTGTGCTGATACCGAAGTCTTAGATGGGCTTAGACGAAGGCAAAGATTCTTCGCAGCGTCTCACCCCGCATGGGACTCCCTCATGCATGCCCCGAAGTTCATTAAGACTCTTAATTTCTGTTTTGGAATATTTCATTACAAGTGTCCTCACAGGCATATAAGGGTCTTACATCTCCTTTGGCCGCTGGTGACTGTAAATACATTTCCACGGGCTAGATCTGTAACGAGCCCTGTGTGAGGACTGGCAGTTGGTATTGTCTCAATAAATCTCCTTCCCTGTGTCTCACATGATATGCAACCAGAAAAGGCAATTTATTGGGTTTCTTGACTAACCCCTTGCGGAAAACCGGATATAATACTGGCTTTAGGTGCTTTGAGGGTAAGGAATGAAATGATAGATTCTTAGTCCCACATGTTTTATATCAAATGTCTTTTCTAGAAATAAACCATATCCTTGTTCCCTCTCTGAAAGAGGAAATGCGTGGCACACATGTGGAGGCCTGGTCCACAGTTAAATCATACTGCAAAACTAATGAGATGGTAGCAATAGAAACTTTTCAGATTTGTGGCAAGGTGGCTTCAATAGACACTCTCCATCGTCATCTAAATCTGAGACTCGCTTTATGAGTAATCACTAGCTGAACACGTACTCTCCACTAATCGAAACCAATTTCAGGGGAAGCCTGGGCTCAACTTTACCACTCTTTAAATGTATTGCGTTCAAGTTAGTGTAAACCACTCAGTGTGTTTTCAAACTTCCTTCCCACAAGCAAGGGTCACACTCTGTGAATTGTAAAACCCTCAAAAGCACAAGCTATCTAGCTATGACATGAGTTTCCATGCAGCAAATTTGGGATTAGTAATGGAGGATGATGTCAAACAATGGAAAAGTCACATTAGTTCAAAGGTAATTTTCCCCAGCCCATAATATTTAAAATGCATGCAACAGCTGCTGAATGCAATGTCCCCAAACATGACTGAATGCCGCATAATGGCAGTCAATTTCATTTCGAAAATTTTTCCCTTGGTGCAGACTGACCACAAGCTTCGCTTAAAGGTCCTATTGCACAGTTTCATTGAGTTTCACGATTTTATAATCGTTGCTCTTCTCTCCATAATTCTTGAGTTTCAATTCTTCCCTTCAACTTATATTCGCTTTTTAAAAAACTGTTTTTGCGGTATTCATTGTTAGAGATTAAGATAATAACTATGTGAATCTTTTTAGTAGAATGTTTTATTTTTAAGTTTTGAGTTAAAAAGCTGCAGGCATATACAGCAGGCCTGCAAATAAGATCGTTTCTTCAGCGGCATTTTGTTATGACGTTGTTGACATGCCAGAGGAACCTAACTTGTTTGTGTCCATTAGTCTATAATAAAATTGGTTTCATTGTATGTCATTCTGTGCAGTTCCACAAACCTATCGATGAGACCGAGTGAGGACTTACTGTAATATACTTACATACCTATTAAGTAGCCTGCCTCATCCTATTTTTTCCATAAGCCTTGCTGTTTTGAAGATTTCAAATTTTTTTCAGGAACACATGCATCCATAGATTCAGGGATAAATAGAAGAAAAAAGTAGAAAGAGGAGGCTATTTTCCTCCAAATGAGAGGTGCTCAAGGTGGGGCAATCGTGCCTCCAGGGAATATCTGACTTTGTCTGGAGACATTTTGGGTTGTCACATTTTGGAGGTGTGGGAACAAGGGAAGGTGCTACTGGCAGCTAGAGGGTAGAGGACAGGGAGGCTGCTGAACGTCCACATGCCCACACCTGCCGGCACTACAAAGAATTTTCTGGAAAATGTTGATAATGTCCCTGTTGAGAAACTGCTAAAAATAATCTTTAGAACTAATACTACACTAATGATTAGTGGACATGTAAAAGAAGCGACAAAACTTTACCATAGGTGGAGAACAAGGAAAGAAGCCTATGGATCGTGAATTAGGAGACACCCACAAATCCTGGTATGTGTACACACTAACTATTCTAGGGTCTTCCCAAATTGCTGTTTGGTTTCAACTCTGATTTACAATCACCCATCGCTGTAAGAGGCTAAAATCGGCATTTACTCAATTACCTACTTGTTCCCATTTTAAAACAAATATGAAACAGCAAATTTGGGGACCAAACGCTCCCCACCCGATAATAGTCTGTTTACTTTCAGCTTCACTTGACTATAATCTGTGTGCTCTTCAGTTGCCGACAGAGATATTATAGAGATAAATTCTAAATGAAATCTTTTTTTAATTAATCATTGTCTAAAGTATACGAATCTTTGGGGGAAATCTCTATCCCACAGTTCCCAGGTGCTCTGTTTCTTAATTCACAATACACAAGTGTTGCTAAGGAAAAGTCAGCAGCGATTCCTGACTTTGAGTGGCATGGACAAGCACCATGTATGTCAGTATATAATGAGAACCCGTCAGGATTAAGAAGCTGAAGGCTTGGTGGCTCTGTGTTCTGGGCCTGGATCCTGACAGATTGTGTCACTCAGATCTGGGTCACCAAGAAAGTGAAGGCTCCTGCCTCGGATGGGCTTCTAAGCCATTTTCCCGAATGCCTGCACCCTGGCTTCCTGTATCATTTGTTCTCTAAGGGAACAGCCGAAACAAAACAGCCCTCTCTACCACAACCCAAGTGAAAAAAAAGAACTAATTATTTGTCAAATTTAATATAAGAATCACCTGGGAAGCTTGTTTACACCACAAATTTAGGGCCTGATTTCCTGTGTTGAAGTCCTGACCAAGAACCTCAGAATGTGGCTATTTTAGGAGAAAGGGTCTCTGAAGAGGTAAGTATGGTAAAATGAGGCCACATGGGTGGGCTCTCATCCAATACAGCTGGTGTCCTGATAATAAGGGGGAATTTGGACATACAGAGACAGGTATAGCAATGTGAAGATACAAAAGGAAGATGGCCATTTTTAAGTCAAGGAGAGAGGCCTCGGAAGTCGAGCCTGCTAACACCTTGATCTTGGACTTCTATGCTCCAGGAGTGTGAGAAAATAAATTGCTTTTGTTTAAGCCACCCAGTCTGTTGTTACTTTGTTATAGCAGCCCGAATACCCAGCCCCACCTCCAAACTTTGAGATTTGGCAAGTATGGGTATCATCGAGAAAGTACTTCAGATGACTGTGATGCAGGTGGTCTTCTGATCAGGCTGCTAAAAACTCAGCACTAATTAATAATATGAATGATATGACAGGCTGCTAAAGGGAACAGCCACTACAGTGTCCAGGGGTGTGGACATTTGGGGGAGGAGAAGGAGGTGGAAGAAGGGGCTTTTTCTCTTTAGTTCATCTCATCCTACCTCCCTCCCCCCACAGCAGAGCAGCTGGCATAATCCAGGCCCCCTCAGACACGACCCTGTAACACCTCCAAATTAAGCCAATGCAGGTTCTCCAAAATACTCCCACAGGATGATTATCTGTGTTTCCCAAGCAGGATCCCTACATTAAATAATAGGTTTTTTCCCAATTCACAATGAAAAACAAAAATCGAAGAGTGCATGTGTGTAAACTGATAGAATTTTTCTCAAATTTAACATTCTTATTTCATATCTGTGTTAAAATTTTAGTATATACTTTACATGTATTATACTAGGGTATTCTATTCAGCATAGAAAATAAACTTTTAATTTTAATATCAATATTTCATGCAGCTTTCCACAGAAAATACCGATGGCCAGGATGCTGCTTTCTGTTCAAACTTCAAAGCACTAAGGCAGACTTTGAGAATGAAAAAAGAGTATGAGCAAGTATCTGACTCTAAGACATTCTAGGAAGTGGAGCAAAGAGCTGCAACAACCCAGCAAGTCTGATAACTACATGTGAAAAGAAAGATCTCATCCTAAAAATGCAGCAACTTTTGACACACAGGCCACCCGGCGGGAGGGGACGCTCCCCTGCACTAGCTGATGAGAGAGTCATCTGTGGGACAGTTGTTTACTCCCCAGTTTGCAACCTAGGAGTAAAGCAACCATTTCTGCCTCTCTTGCAGCTAGGCATGACCCATTCCTGGTCAATGGGATGGACCTGCAAGTGATGTAGGCAACTGAGTGCCCAGAGTGCAGAGGGATACGCCCTTCACTTCCCCATTTTCCCACTGGAATGTGGACCTGCTGGTGAGCTATCGTGACCCTTAAGACTAAGATAATGCTCTAGGAAAATAGTTGAGCAACAAGACAGAAGGAGCCCAGGCCTCTGAATGACTACGTAGGAAAGACTCACCACACCAACCTTAGATGGTCTAATTCTGACAGACGGGAAGGAAATAAAGTTCTGTCTTGCTTAACACACTGTCATTGTGGGTCTTTGTCATACGCAGCAAGACTTATAGTCTAATTAACCTGCTCACTTCCTGTTTTGTCAGGCATTGAAGCAACAGCTGGCACGAGTAAGGTGGCCCACCCAAACCCTGCTTGTCCCACAGGGGTTGTCCCATGCATCACTGCACAGAGATGCAGGCTGTTCTGTGCCTCTAGGACTGGATGTTCCCACACCAAACACGGGTTGAAAAACACAGTGTCAAATCGTCTAGTGTGCGCAACACACCAGGCAAGCCCAAGCTTCTTCCTTTGCACTACTAACCTATCTAACCTGTTTGGCCATATACTAACCCTGCTTCAAAATTTGCTTGTGACAGAAAGTCTAAATGTTACAATTTCTATACTACCAAGACATATGCAGACATCCACAAAAATGTATACACATCTGTACACACTAAAAAAAATAAATAACAACATCTAAAAGTACTATGCTTATTTATGAAAAGACAGTGATATATGCATGTTGTGTATATATCTATACATACACATACGCAAATATCCAAAGTATGACTGTAAAACAGTAATTTTTTTTCACAAACATACGATGGCTTAGACGCTCCACGAAGTATTAGGTTGGACCCTATGAAATTAGCAATATTCTTTTTTTGTTTTTACTTTAAAAATAGCAGTCTCATAGGATGTAAGCTACTAATACTCCCTTTCAAACAGTCACTTTGGGAGCACTTTACTAACCTGAACGATTCGAAAAAAAATTGTTAATGCAACCCCCGAACACAGCCGGTATATATGAAGAAAGGAGAGAGACATGAGATGCTCCTCTAGTTTACCTGAGCCAGTATGGGTGGGTTGGGGAAATGGGGGTCCCCAATCAAGGGACACAAATTTCCAGTTAAGTTAAGATGATTAAGTTTAGAGATGTGTACAACCACGTGCCTCTGCTTATCAATACTGGAATGAACACACAAACCTGTTCGAGGGTCGATCTCATGTCACGTAGTCTCAGCACAAGAAGATCGTTTTTTGAACTGAGTATAATATAGGAATTTTATATGATTAAAAACCATCACTCGCCTCCGTGCCCCGTAGAGCGGGGGGCGTGTTTGGGGGAGAGCAGTGGGATCTGGCCCTGGAGGACGGGGGCCCTTACCTTTCAGAGACACCCAGTAGTGCTTCCACTTCCTCCGGGTGGCCGACTCCACCTTCTTGTTCTTCTTGTGCACCAGGAAGTTCTTGACGGCCAGGGCGCCCGCCTTGCGCACGGTGCCCTGAGCCGCGGTGAGCAGGATGTCCGACTGGCCCGGGGAGCTCAGGGTGCCGCTGCTCTGCTCGTCGCTGTGCGCCGAGCCCGCCTCCTCCAGGCTCTCGCTGTTGGTGGTGCTCATCTCCAGCTCCCGTCGGAAGTTCTCGTACACGCCCTGGCGCGCCGCATCCCCCGTGGAGCTGCTGCCGCTGTCGCTGCCCACAAAGGCGCGGCCGGTGGGGGGCGAGTAGCTGGAGTTGGTGGCATTGGATCGCCTGGACAGGAGGTCCGTGTCGGTGGTGGTTCCTTCGATCCCACTGTCTGCAAACTCGCTGCCCTCGCCGCGTTAACATCCTTGGGGGATGAAAGGGAGGAAAACGAAGACATGCATCACGCAGAGAAGTGACCCAGGAGTTGCTGGTCCAGCCAGGGGCTGTGTAGCTGCAGGAGACTCGGCCTCTCTCCAGGACCAATCACTCCTCACAGCCGGGCCCCACACAGACCCACAGAGTGCCTGGGGAAAACCATTAAGCCACCCCAGGACAAATGTGAACGGTTTGAAATGTTCAAGAAATATAAAAGAAACAAAGAGCACTTCAAAGAGCTCATTTGTTTGACTTAGATAATTAACTAATTGGCGAATCAGCTATTGAGATTCTCCCACTATCATGCTGAGAGCCCAGCGCCTTCACCCTCATCAACCCGCCTGGAATGCTGGGAAATTCTGCAGGCTGATTAGTTAGCTGTTTGGAGGTAGGGGCTACAATGGATAACAAGGTCTTTACAGCTGATACTTTTTTTTTTTTAATTAAAGGGCATGGTTAAGAGACTATTTTATAATGTGGTGACTAAAACGATAGCTAGTGCACCGCCTCACCCACTCACCCAGCAAGGACTCACATCCTAGGAGCAGGCACGAGTCCTCATGCCCTCATCAGCTTCGCTTCTGAAAACAAGCAGCCTCTCACCCCGCATCGAGCTAAATAAGTCCGTAGGGCCCACAGCTCCAACGCAGGCTCTCCAATTACCCTGCCCTTTCAAAGCTGGGATGCTAGGAGCCCGAAGCAAGCTACTCGCTGCCCCTGGGCCAACTGACAGCTTGGGGCACCTGCCAAGAAGCTGGGAGTATCAGTGCCCAGTTTCAACCCACTTGGAACTTCCAAAGCACTGCCCCTGCTCTCAAGTCGAACATTTCCGGGCCACTGACAGGTCTGCTCTCATATCAGAATCTTAATTGCTCTGAAGTGCTGCAGGCGTCTCCATAAACAATAATTAAATAATGGTAGTAATCAAGAGAGGATAATGATAGCAGTGCTGGACAGGACAGCTCGACGGTCTTATGGACAAGAAATTAGACTGATGTTTCTCAAAAAGAGAAATGGATGTGCGTGACACAGAAGAGGTATTAAAGTAATATATGGCTTGGGGTTTAACCACTTTTGGGCCTTTGGTCTCATAACTAGTTAATTATGGTTTGAAAATGTAAAAACTAACTGCCAAATAAATGAATGCTTTGGGCTTAAATCTTTGCTGAGAGGCAATAGGGCAGAACCAAGCCACGAACTAATATTGTCCTGCATAAGGCCCGGACAGGTGTCATGCCCGTCTCTCTGCACCTCTCATTAGTCAATCCTAACTTAGGGCCCTAGAGGTTCACCTTCTTCATGAATAGACACTAAGTGAGCATCTAAAAGATGAGCATAGCCAGACATGAAAACAAGCCAGAGGAGACACCGAAAGACATACACTGTATGATCCACTTATGTGTGGAGTCTACATATGCCGAACTCATAGAAGCAGAGAATAGAATGGTGGTTGCCAGGGGGTGGGGGAAATGGGAGATGTTGGTCAAAGGGCACAAACTTCCAGCTATAATGTTAGTAAGTTCTGGGGTCTAATGTGCAGTATGGTGACTACCGTTAATGACAGTGTAAACTTGAAATCTGCTAAAAAAAAAGTAGATCCTAAATGTTCTCACCACCAAAAAAAGGTAATTAATGTGACTGTAGTAATCATTTCACAATTTATATGTATATTAATCATCACACCTGTACATCTTCCAAAAACAAACAAAAAGAACAGTACGCAAAGGGCGGAAAGAGTAAATTTACAATGAAGAACCTGGTAAATACTACCTCAGCCAGGTGCTCAAGGTTAACTGGGTGTGGGATATATAGGAACCCTTTCTACTATCTAACACTGTTATAAAAATAATAACAAAAGCAATAAGAGGAAGGCAAGAGGGGATGATAGTAACAGGAAGCAGTTACGAAAGCTTCCAAGGACCAACCACATTTCCAATGGATGTAGAGGGACCCAGGAAGACAAAGAAACAGTGGATGCAGCTCACATGCAGACCCCTGTGACTGCCGGTCCCATCACTTTGCTATCTGCTGTCCTGCCTATTACATCTACATAGACAGACGTGAAAGAGCCAGATCCAGCAGGTAAATATCCTCTATATAAACAGGAGAACACTGTTATCAAGTCACATTTCTCTTTTTGATACAAGACTACAAGTAAATGTGACCATCATTGATTATTCAAGATAACTATGAGTAGTAGGAGATGAGGAGCTTGTAATTTCCCAAACTTCTGGATTTATCTTCATCTGGCTCAGTCCTTCTCTGAAAGAAATGAAGGAATCTACCAGAAACTCTCCACTAAAATGCAAAGAGGTAAGATGCTTCTCTGTAAGGCAGGGAAAGATAAGCTACACAGGTAACCACCATAGTCCACAAGAGAAAGACTTCAGAACAAAGGAGAGGCTTGACTGCAGGCATCTTGTAATTCCCACAGCTCTAGAACAGGAAGGAACTTTGTGAAGCCATCCCCTTGGTAAATGAATGAGGATGTTGGGGCTCAGAATATCACAAGCCTGGCTGGTAGCGGACTGGAGGTTGGAACTCATGCATCCAACTACTAATTATATGGTGGACCCATCGCTTAGCCGCAGGTCACATCTGATCAGATTCTACCTCGATTGTCAACTCCATGCCTTCCCCCTTTGCTTGCCAACAATGGCCCTTCTAGGTTTTTCCAACAAAAGCTAAGTGGCTGGTCATCTATTTGCCTTGACTTGCCCAGAAAAGAGCTCAAAGCTAAAAAAGTGGTGGGAAGGTGGAGGAGATGCAAGAAGATGAAGGAAATAAAGGTAGAGACCAGATAGCCAAACCCTCAAGAACGTGTCTCTTAACAGTCTACTCCATTCCCACAAACCATTCACCCCTTTATAGAATACCCTGAGTTCTCTATGGAAACTAAGAGTTAACTCCTTGATAGACACTCACCTCTTCGTCAGAACTGAACATTTGCTCATACCAACGGATGCTGAACCTTGCATCATGACCAGACTGTGTGTGTTCAACTCGGGGACGGCCACTGAACTGAGCAAAGGAGTGATTCCTCCGGGTGAGAGGTCTGCTGGCCCCAGCCGAGCTGGGCACTTTTAGAGTACCCAACCCAGTGTAACCACTGGGGAATGCTCTCCATATGTGATCCGGGCCAGCTCCACCTTATCTCCTCAAGTGGTTAAGCAGGCTCAGAGGTACACATCTCCCCATTAATATGTGACCAAGCCTGCTGGGAGGCCCAGATCTGGGCCCCATTTGGTCATGAAGCTAGGGATGTCCCGAATACCCAGAAGCCTGTGCTCTAGCATCGTGGGAAATGATGACGAGCCATCGTGGGAAATGATGATGACTACTCGACACGTGAGTGGTCAACAAGGGCTCCGCGTCCCACCGCCAGCCACCTCCACTCCAGTGTGGGAAGGATCCTCTACAGGAGACAGCTCTACCCAGACACTTGAGGGCCACACGAGAAATGCGCATGTGTAAGTCTCAGAATCTGCAGGACACATCAAAACCAGATGCTCTGATGTCGAGGCTCTAGGGTCACAGCTCGAGAGCCACCATCTGCCCCTCTGAGGCTGTACCCTGAATACCCATCATTCTCAATGCCAGGTTGCACGCCACGCTTAGGATTTCGACAGCTCAGAGGAAAAGCAGCATCACCGTGATGCCAACATTCCTCGTGGTCATCTTCCTGAAGTGCTCCTCCTCCTTCTTCTCCCCACCCAGTCTCAGACACTGAGAAACCCGATTCTCCCTGCACTCGGAACCCCACGCCCACCCCCTTCCCTGCAGACGGAATTCAGGAGAAGAGTCCCACGGGAGCCCCAGCAGTCTCTGTAGCAAAAGCAAGGTATGTTCCTTCTTATCCAGTGAGACATCTTAGCATCTGATTGGTCCTAGCATATTGCACCAAATACTGAATCTGAATTTTAACCCCAAAATCAGAGGCGATCAAGGAAAATGGTTAAGACCCGAGCTAGCCAAAGTAACTCCCAACATGGAGCATGATCCAATCAGCAATTTTCCTGAAAAGAGCTCAAAATAAACTCTCCGTGTTAGAAACACTCCATTGAAGAGGCTTCTGATTATAAACAGCATTCACGGGGGGTAGAGGCTCTAAAGCCTCCGCTCCCAGGACGAATCCGCCCAGCCGGATTTTGAGCGCACTCATCAGCTGCCATTCCATTGGCAGGTCCCCAGCACGAGCATATAGCCGCTTTCCGACTGAGGCACAAGTGGCCAGCTGGAGCTCAGAACATTCAACAGCTGCTGGGCAAGGGTCCTCCTAGTCACTTTAGCTGGGCAACGAATGCTGAAATGAGCTCCAGTCTAAAACGGAGGAGGGAAGAGGCAAATTCAAAGCCTGTTTTCACTGCCTCAAAACCTGGACGCATCGTGGCAAAGCTCAAGTTGCTAACACAAGCGACTTACAAACACAAGTGACCCTTGAACGACAAGCGTTTGAACTGAGCAGGCCGACTTATACACAGATACTTTTTTTTCAGTAAATACTATAAATGTACTTTCTCTTCCTTATAATTTCTTAACGTTTTCTCATCTCTAGTTCTTTTTTAAAAGTGTATAATACATATAACATATAAATATGTGTTGATCGACTGTTCATGTTATTGCTAAGGCGTCCAATCAACAGTAGGCTATTAATAGTTAAGTTTCGGGAGTCAAAAGTTATACATGGATTTTCGGCTGAGCAGGAGGTTGGGCATCCCAACCCCCATGTTGTTCAAGGGTCAGCTGTACTGAGGGACAGGTTTTCTGTGTTAATGCTGGGTGAATGCAATTTTGAAAAGGCAACTAGCTACAAAATTTGAGGGCCCCGGGACAATTCAGAAACTAGCAGGACCGACTGGCCACTTGCAGTTATAATGCAAATGTAATTAGAAACTATTTTGTTGGTTACTTGGTTTCATTTCCCTGATGAATCCACCTTCACTTTAATACACCTCTACAGAGAAGTCAAATATAGCGGAGGAGAGAGTTCACGGAACCTCAGTGGGATGAGGAAATTTTGATCTGCAGAAGCTTTGAATTAGAACAACTTCTGCCTTATTAAATTCTAAAATAGTCTTTCTCTGGTTTCTCATTTTCTTATCCCCAAAATGTAAGTCCCTCCCTCCTCCCAACACACACACACACACACACACACACACACACACACACACACACACACACATTTGCACACACGTGAACAGTCTTTGATTCCCCATGTTCTCGCCTTGGCACACTCGGTATAGTCTCAGAACATTTATTTCCTTTGGTGATCTCAGTACTGCAGGTATCAATTCTAGACAAGTTACTCTGAACCAATCTGTACCATAATGGGGATGAAAACAGTATCTACTCTTTAAGGCACTTCGTAAGGTGCTGTGAGACTGAGTGAACCCAACGAAAATGACCAAAACTGTGTTGAGCACATGATATCTGTCAAAATGTTAATGTTAACTACCGTAATTTCCATCGTCAGCTTTACTTACATCCGGGCCCAGGAAGAGAAGGCACCGTCTGACCTTCATTACCACCAGCTTTCTGCACTAACACGAAAGAAAGGTTGTTCGTTTCTGAGAACCGGGAGAAAAACAAGGTCTCATGGGAAAAATAGATAGGCAGACTGAGGCTGCTGAGAGCTTATGAAGTCCCTTATAATTATTTTCATACTCACAAAACAGCACAGTAAACTAAGAAAATGGTGATTTTCTTTTACACTATAAATTAGTAACCACTGGCCACTGTTACTAATAATTGCCATTCTGATTTGCTGAATATATTACAGTATCAGTTTCCCACCATTGCTAGGCTTTTGTTTCACTCCCTACCCAAATGTCCAGTGCCTTTTTAAATTTTTAATTCTGAAGTGTGTAAATTCTACCTCCTTGGCCTCACACTATTAGCCGCTTCTACACATGTCCTATCTCCCTCAGAGGCATTTCTAGAAGCCTTCCCTCTTCTTCCTTCCCCAAAGCAAATCTTTCATTTCCAACACCCATTCCCTTTCTCTAATGACTCCCAGCGGGAGTGACTCAAAGTTTCTCTCAGTTACAGTCCCTGGAACCAAAGTTCTTAACTATTGCTAAAAAGGGACTCAGAAGTAAGTCGGCAAATGCTCGAAAGGTTGCTTCAGGTAACTCCAGGTTGGAAAGTGCTCAGTGTCTAAGTTACTGAGTCATCTTCTCTCCTTTCATCTGCACAAGCCTCAAACCTTGTCTGTGGTCACCCTTCCTGGTTACCTCTTGATACGTCACATACCCAGAACTTCTCCTTCCTTTCCTAGCATCACACCCTGGTTCAGCAACAAGCTCTCTCTTCTCTCTTTCTTCCACTAATCCGCTCTGCACACCATTCATTGCTGGGTCAGCCTCCCAGCAGCAATGCGGAGGGCTCCCCTCGCTGTCATTCAAGTCGCTCCACAAATGTCCAGCCTGAGCATTCGAGCTTTGGATGCCCTTAGTCACCAGCGAAAAGGAAGGACTCATCCAAGTGCGTGCTCCCAGCCTTTCTTGCTTCCATGAATAGTGATGCTTCAAGGCTCAGCTCATGTCCCTCCTTCCCACAGCTGGAAGCCTTCTCTCTCTCTCCTCCAGCCACCATGCCAGCATCTCTGTGGCAACCCCCTTTCCCAGCCCCATCTCTGCTCCAGCCACACCACCAGCCTTTTCATCCTCCTCAAAGGCGCAGGGCTCGCTCCCACCTTACGAATCAATGGTTGACACCCTCTCTCCTTCAAGTCCCTTCCCAAGTCTGCACTCCCAAGGGGCAGACCTGAAATTGCCACCCACAACCCCACCACCTGTTTTTCCTTGCCTTGTTCTATCTTTTTCCCACAGCATGTCATGTCATGTGCTTATTATGCTAATCGTTTTCTGCATAGACAGCCCCACCTCACCCCTAACTAGCTCCACGAGCTCAGGGACCTTTTCACCTTGATACACCCCAAGTTCTAACAATAGGTCTGGCATGGGGTAGGCACTTAAAAAAAATTGTTGAATAACTTAGCTGCTGTTAATTTTTCCACCATAATCTCAAAACAAGGAAAACAGTTCCTCATGGAACACGTTTCGGTTTGATTGAAAGGTTTAGTTATTTCCAGCTTCAGCTCACACTCAACTAGAGTGGAGGTGACAAGTCCTAAGCGTAGACCTTATAAGCTTTGCCATCTTCAAGCTATCCAGGTTTCTGTCTTTTATGCATACAATGAGAGTTCATTAAAAAAAAATTTTTTTTAAGTAGAGGAAATAAGAAAGACATATTAGCCGTTTTATGGCCCAAACTAAATATTCTGTCCATGGGTGGTCCAAAGCAAAATGGGCCCAAATGACAGCTGAAAAGCCTGTGGGTGTCTCCTAGTTCTTCCCTGGGCTGCCTGCCGAAGCTCTCAAAGGTCCATAGCGAGCTGGCTGAGGGGCTCTAAGCTCCCGATTCCAGCCCTTCCTCCTCAGTTAGCTAGGAAACCAGCAGCAATTTCAATTGTCGTGACATAGTTTGCATCAAAGGACACAAACTTTCCTCTCCTCACGTAGTAAACTAAAAATGTGCTTTTCAAAATTCCGAATTTCCCCAACCTATACTAGCATAGATGAGCAACTCTCAGAGTGTAGACCAAATATCCTCAGATAATTTCAGGGGGTCCCTAAAGGCCTCCCTTTTCTGCTTAAGTGTAAGAGGCCAGATTTTCCTCATCCAGTCCAACCAAAACAGCATATCATAAGAGAGTGAATGCAGAAGGAGATATGAGACCAGTGTCTTCTCTTATCTTAAATAACCTACATGAACATACAATGGATTTATTGCTCCTATTTTAAAATGAATCAACAAGCATTTTTTGTATGCCTGTTTCAATTTCTAATACGGCAGATATTTATAGATATGACCCAGATGAACAGAAGCTCCTTGGAGTCTGCAATACTTTTTAAGAGAATGGCTGATAAAAGTCATCCCTCAACTACCTACCCACCCTCTCACTCCCCAAAGAAGATTTTGGCAAAGAGATGGGTACTCTTGTTGAAAACGAATGGGCTCATTTTCAAAATAAACACCTCGTTGCTTAACTTACATGCCAGAAAAAGATCAAGAGGAGAGCAAAAAAAAAAAGAGAAAAGAGAAGGGAAGAGAGGTTTTTTTCTTTTTCTTTTTTCTTAATGGATTTTATATGAAAATATTTTGTTTCACGAAGAATTAACCCGAGGTTCTTAACCGAGGCTTCTACATGGACTTGATGGGACCCACGGAGCTGCTGAAACTGTATGAGGAAGGGTGGTCCGTGTGTTTGTCTCAGGAAAAGGTCCAAATTTTTCATTTGATTCTCAAAGGAGTCTGAGACCAAGGCTTAAGAATCTCTTGGATGTCGATGACAATTTTCAGCTTGGAGATACTACTTATTCCGGGGTCATTTAAGCTAAGTTGTAAAACAAAGCAAGATTTAAAAAAAAAAAAAATCAACAAAATTGTTCTAAGGAATCGAGATTCTCTTACTGATAGTGGTGGATCTTGCTGGAATCACCAATCCTATCACTTGATATTTACTCAGGGAAGGAAACCACAGGTATGGCTCCTAAAATCGCCGTGGCACCTCCCCGAGTCATCGCTGTTTTCAGCCACAGTCGTGGGCGGCCACTATTTTCTTTTCAGCCAACAACGCTTTTTTTGCTTTAGTACCAGAACTGAGGGTTCTGATCTTAATATTCGAGAACATGTAAGCTGAAACCTGTTGGAGCAGGGGAGGTAGTGTGGTGAGGGCGAGCGGGAGGCTTCTTAATAATGGACCCTGATCTGTGCGTCAGAAGGCCTGGATTTTAATCCAGTTGTGAGACCTCGTCACCTAATCCTTCTAGATCCACTTCCTCCTTCTGAGAAGTGATGGAGTTGGACAGAGAGATGATTTGTGAGTTGGCCACTCAAAGGAGGCTCAAACGCAGTCGTCAGTGGCCCACAAGGGCCGGAAGCTCTGACCGAGAGCTCTGCCTTACCACATTCCCAGTCCATACTATAGCGTGAAGAATTTCTGGAACACGGAGGTGGTCAGAAAGGGGACAAACACACAAATCTCATCGACGGCATCACAGATCCTCAGGGATCGGTGACAAGGGGCCCCTCTGCTGCTCTCCCAAGGCTGCGGCCCTTTAAGTGCTCTCGAGAGAGCGGCTCACATTCCTTCCTGAGCGGATGACTGAAGCTCTCCTCAGAAGTCACACACAGGGTTCCACGCCAGGGCTCCCCTTTGCAGCACAGAACCTGGCTAAACGACGCCCCCTCAGATGGCAGTTCTCTCTCTTCGCTTCCCCTGCTGAAAGTCTCAGAGATACAGGAGAACTAAACTCTAGACTAGTAAGCCAAATTTCCATCATGACCAATAACCACCTTTCACTGAGCTGCTATTATGTGCAAGACACTGTGCCAGGAGTTTTACCTTCATTCCCATGTGGAACTCTCACGGTAGCCTCAACAAAGAGGCCCCGAGAGCCATCTGGTGACATAACCAAGAGGTGACAGGGCACGAACTCACAGCTCAGATCTGCTGGACTTCGAACTGCTTCTCCACAAACCACCTGGCTGCCAACTCTGTCTGTTAACCATGGGGATAGCAAGAGAGCAAAGTGCAGCCAAAGACCAATGAGGTATCAACTACGTCAAGGGGCAATCACACAAATAACCCCTGCTTCAAACGCTCCCCAAAAGGGAACGCCAGACCGACTCGCAAGGCAAACTTTCATGCATGGCGTGCATACGCACGCTCCGATATGTTGAATTAAACAACTAATTCCTCAGCACTTACTATGCAGCAGACACATAACATGCATCGCTTTTTACCGCGCAAATACGAATTCCAGCGCCTTCATGTTTCAGTCATGTGCCCAACTGCTGAACAAACGCAAGAACAGGACGAATGGTCAAAAACTCTTTTTCTGATCATTTTCAAATAAAAAGAACTTCGGATAATAATTATTTGCTCCCAGTTATCGAGGCCATGCTCATGGGTCAGATGTCTGCCAGGAATGTTTTTCTTGGAGTAAAACTACTGACAGCACAATTAGAGATTCAACTACATCACCAGCGTGGACAAGGAGACTTGAATATCTACAGCCTTTGAAGCTCTCTGAAGATCAGGTCCCTGGGTCAGAAACGTTAACCCTCAAAAATTTATGAATATATATATATATATATATATATATATATATATATATATATATATATATATACAAGGAAGCTTCCCCACCCACTGCCTTTTAAAATACACCGTTTGGAACATAGTGGGTTCTCAAGAAATCGAGTTGGATGAGCACGCCAAACTTAGACTAGGAAGTGTGGGCGGGCGGGTAGTGTTGTGCATAACTCTGGGGTTTGTTTCAAGTCATTAAAAATCCTCACTCACACACAAAGTTGATAGGGAAATAGCTTCCATTCATTTTACGGACTCCGCGCAAGGCTGGCATGCATGGAATCCCATTCTCTCCTGCCAGCCATGTTGGAGGCTGGTGTTGCTCACCCTGGACAGAGAGACTCAGGAGCCTGCAGCTCCGACGAGACAGAGTGACTTGACTTGCCCAAGGTCGGTAAGGAGTGAGCCAGGATGCAAATGTCCTTCTTAGGATTCCTACTCTGTTGCACTTTGCATTACATTAAGCTGCCTAAGCAGTGACTTTATGAGATACCACATTCAGATGATCTCACTTCCATACATTAACAATTTTAGAAGACGGCAAGCCAAAGAATGAAAATTTCATGTAACAATTAATTACTTGTGAGAGCATTCGGTGCTGCTGGCTTGGAAGGGGAGCACTGCTCTGTCCCTCTTCTGGGGGTAGCTGTGACTCAAAGGCTCACAGCCCCATCAGTGGGGTTTGGGCTGAAGCAGAGGTCCAACTGTCCCCAGAGACATGGAGATAGGGAGCCAGAAAATAGCCAGGCAGCGTTCTCAAGTCTTACAGTGGATGTACACTAACTTAGCATTGTTTCACGTAAAAGTGGCCATCACAGATGACATTCTTCTTTCAACACTCTATCTAAATTCTCCTCTAAATTCTGAGGGCCAGTGGACAATTTCTCTGAAGCAAAGCCAAGCTGGAAATGTCTTGAAGACAGAGTCTCAGTACCCTTCAGGAAACCATTTAATAGGTCGCCTATCTCACCTGTCAAACTGACAGTGCAGGACTAGCCCCCACGGGGTACAGGCAGGGACACCCCAAGGGGTTATTCAGTCATCTCTATCATTTCAACCGCGCTTCAGAAGAGATGGGCAAAAATTCAGGTAGTGCATCTAGAAACAAGCTTCACACTCACCTTCTCAGGGCAGAGCCAGCCTTTTAACAACCTTATTTCTAAAACACCAAAAATTTTGATGTAAACGCCAAACTACCCTGCATCCTCAACCAATGAGTATAATGCTACTAATAAAAATGAACGTTACAACAGCTAACGAGTTTTCCTTCCTGGCTGTTCCCAAAGGACCCAGGCCCTGTGCTTTGCATGCTATTTCATTATGCTTTCTCAAAAAGCCTTATTATGATTATATTATCCCTAATTTAATGAGGAAATTAGGCTTCAAGAAACTTAACAATTTTGCCCAGGTAAAAAGAGGTGGATCCAGGATGCCTGGCTTGGACACCATCAGCAAAACTTGCCCTCCAACAAATGAATGTATGTAAAAAAAAAAAAAAAAGTGGTATGTACACACAATGGAATATTATTTAGTCTTAAAAAGGAAGGAAATTTGGATACATGTTACAACACAGATGAACCTTCAGATGCTACACTGAGAGAAATGAGCCAACCACAAAAAGACAAACACTGGATGATTCCCTCATATGTGGGACCTCAAGCAGTCAACTCCATCGAGACAGAAAGTGGATTAACGGTTGCCAGGGGCTGGGGCAGGGAGAAATGGGGAGTGAGTGTTTAGTGGGTACAGAGTTTCAGTTCTGCAAGATGAAAAGGGATCTGAAGACGGATGGTGGTGACGGCTGCACCCCTGAACAAATGGTCACAAACGGTTCAGATGGCAATGTTATGTGTATTTTTACCACAATTACAATTTAAAATTTAAAAAAAGGGGGAGAAAAAGTCAAACACAGACTCCGTTCATCTATATAATATATAAACCTGGGTGAATATATGTTTTGATTATCTAATAAACATCTAGAGTAGTAAAAAGAAAAATTCTATATCCCCAGCTGGCTTATATATGGCAATTTAAAATTCCAAAATAAAATCTGAAACCTGAGTTTTGAAAAATAAAAAATAAAAAATAAAATTAAAAAACCTGTTCATGAACAAGAACCGATAGTCTCATGCCAACATTCTTCTCCCCACCCCCACCATCCATCCACTATATTTAGACCCACTTCCCAAGAGAACTGAACCTCAAAATTCCTGTTTGACTTGCACTGGAGCAAGGCCAGAAGTTGTGGTACCATCCCCTCCTGGCCAGGTCACACACAGTACATCTGCTGCTCCCCCACTGACCCTGGTGCTGCTCAGTGGACACCCAGGTAGCAGACGCCCTTCAAGGCAAATGGGCCCAATCTGGATTTCTGATCTGAAATACCATCCTGCAAACCACCGACCCATCCTCAATACAAGCCAGGAAACCTGAAATTCCACTGCAGGGACCAGAAGAGGACCAGGGTACAAGGTGGGCTTGACAAGTTATCCTTCTCATGTTAATTACTATTATCAGTTAAGGTGATGGGTCCTTTTCATTAGTAAGGTCTTTCGAAATCTCTGAAAAAGGGTTTTACACGCACTCGCTCATGCCCTAGGCTGGTTGAACATCTTTACCCTCCGTTTCCCAAAGGAGCAACTAGAAGTCAGGGTTTGCCCAAGGTCGAACTACTAGCTGGCTGCAAAGTAGGAACTGGAACCCACCCCTGTTATTCCTTCCATTACACCTCCCTCCAGAGACAGGGCTGGCCTGCATCGCAAGGAACAGGAAATTGAAATGGCTCCTGGTAAGGCAGGGAGCCTGCCAACCCCCAACTTCTCATCTCCCCCACCCACTCCACACCATCTCGCTCGAACCCCCTGCCCCCACTTCCGAGCGAAGCTGACAGATGACCAGAGCCCTCCCTGAATCCAAAACACCTCCTCCAACGAGCTTCCGACGGACCTCTTCCCACCTGCAGTGCGGAAGAGGGAAGCTCCGAGGGTCCCGCAGCCCACCCGTGCCCATCTGTCCACTGACAGGACCACGTCAGAGAGGAAGAAAGCTTAGGATAAGAAGACACTCTTGAAAATCTGAGTTGGAGAGGCAGTTTCTCAATATGAACTTATCAGCTTTATTCCCCTCCTATCACAGCACCCCCCCCCACACACACCCACTCTTTTCTTAATCCCCACCCCTTAAGCACAAAACTGGAAGAGGGGCAAAGCAGAAGAGAGATGCATACTCGAGAAACAGCACGAGCAGCAGGAGCCACCAGGCAAACCGGGTGAAACCCAACAGAAAGATAGGAATCTTCTAAGAGCAAAGATCATGCACCTAAAGCCATGCACCGTTTCCAAAATATTGAAACAGATTTCAATCACTTTACCTGAGTTGTTTTTGCTCTTCTGCCTTGCATGCTGTTGCTATGGCTAATTTGTGGTTGGTGGCACCTTCAGAAAGACAGTGAGATTTCCTACAGGGAAGTGTTGTTATAATTACTGTAGGGAAGAGCCTCTTCAGCGGCAGCTGGTGGCATCTTGTGGTTTGCAAGATTGGGGACATCAGACACCAAATTCCGACAGTAGCCTGCAAATTTGCCCCTCGGCCCCCCGTTGGCCATCACCACAGAGGTTTTCTGAGCATACAAGTCACTCAGGGAATTGGCACGCTGACAGGCTGAGCCGCCGCGGACTCGCCCGGGTTTCCATACCCCGAGCCTCCTCGCAGTCTTTCTCTTCCGCGGAACCCAAGATTTCTTCGTTGCTTGTTAAATGTTCTTGGCTCAGATCAGAGAGTGAGAATTCCAGGCTGTCCTCCGCCAGATGTCTGCAGATTTGGAGCGTTTCTTCTTAAAGCTCGCCGTCTCCATGAACGCGGGCCCGTTGGATGGATAGGGATGCTGTCTCCTGCCTCCCTCAGCCAAGTACGTAGCGTCATCTCCGTAAAGCCTGCTCTCCTCCGAGTCTGGCATGCTCTGCACAGAGGCTGCTGTGAGGACGATGCTGCTGTCTACGCTGGGAGTGACAGAAGAATCGGTGTAAGACACGGGTCTCAAGCCCATATCCACGCGGTCCACCCATATGGGGCTCCCGAAGTCCTCCAGGGTGCCTTCCTGGGAGAAGGGTTCCAGGCCATTTTCGGCCAGGGACTGGGGGATGCGGGGTGCTGTGGACCGGGTGCTCCACTTCGGAGTTCCGTGGAATCACCTTCCCGGAGAGGCGTGCCTCGTCCCGCCGCGCCTTGTGCGACAGGCGCAGCGAGCGCGACGTGTGCTTGCGCCCCAGGCTGGCATGCTTTTCTCCGTAAAACTCATGCTCTACACTTTGACTTTCTGCGTTTCCCATGGTTTTATGGTCTGTAGCAAAAGGGGGGGGGGAAGAAAGGAGGGTATAATTGAGTCACCAATGGGTATGGGCAGTTTAACCGAAACGGCTCAGCATGCAGGGAAGGTAAACAGCTTGGCAGGTAATGGCGCAGCATCCTATATATAGGCACCTGGCGGCTACTTGGACTCTTCCGCGGTAGCAGGTGAGAATTAACATCTACTGAGATGACGCCTCCGGGGATGTGGAATAAGAGCATAAATAAGATCATTAGAGAAATGCACTTGCCTTTGCCCAGGGGGTAGCTGCCCGCCTGGCACGCCAGACAGTTTCACAGGCTGGCGACCCTTGCCTTCCTTCCTACAGTTAGATACGTAGTTATATATTTAAAGTTCTATTCCCATCCATAAGCCAAAAACTCTAAAAAGAAAACCAAGGTGTCTGCCTAATGAGTAATGTGTTTGATATTATGTATTTCGGGGGGGGGGGCGCTTAGAGGTACATTTGATAACATCCCTCCCTCCCAGTGGTTTTTCTGCTTCGTTCTGACTCCATCTACATTTAAAAATCAAATCGAAAATGGAAAAAAAAAACAATCAAATAAATAACTCAGGATGCAAGTCCGATCAACTCTTCCTAATAAATCAAAGTCGGAAAGAAAAAAACCGCTTTTACCTTTCATTCCACAGCGTTCTGAAAACCCTGAGTTTTAGTTAGGAGAGGGCGTGAAGTGAGAGATGAGCGAAACAAAATAGAAACCCCGCTCTCCGCTTAGCAGCAGGCTAATGGGTTTATTTCTGGGAGCAAATCCAACCTGAGAACATTAATCTGGTACAGAGTGCCCTGCAAACAGAGACGCGCACTGTAAAGCCACCAAATGTGACTCAGCCTTTTGGGGCTTCCCAGGTTAATGCAAGTCCCTCCTTACCGTTTTTCCAGTCTCTCTCACAGACAACTGTTACCCAGAGTGGAAAACAGAAAAATCTTCAAAACTCAACATGGTGACTCTATTTAGCCTATTCTCCTTGCCCCACAAGCAGTTGCTCTATACCATTCACATCTTGTACACTTAAGATACACATAGAAATGGCCAAAGAGGAAAGGAGAAAAATGTAGTAGCCAGGCAGATCCCTGGGCCAATTCTTTCAACCACCTACATATTCATTCAGAAAATATATCCTGAGCACCTACTATGTTCTAGAAGCTAGAGATACAGCAGTGAACAGAGCAGGCACTACTCCCATGAACATGATATCCTAGCCAGAGGAGGCATATAATAAACAAAAACTGACAGGCACCGAGGGAAACAGGGAATGAATTCACTGTGACCATTCTGGTTGGAAACACCCTGGAAGAGAATACACCTTCACATCGATCCAGAAATCACTCCATAATCCCCCCATTCCCTCTAAAATGTTGCTTGAACTCTCACAAGCACATGTTGACCAAAATGAAATTTGTGGCAACAGGAAGCGAAAAACCTCCATTTAATGTTCCATCGAGTTCAGGAATAACTCATACAAACACCAGATGTTCAGCTATTCCCATACTGGAATATTCCCTACCAGGTCACAAACATCATGTGATTCTCAGAACTTTCCGAGACAGAGACTCTCCTTTTTACTGGTAGCAAATATGTTTCAAAGCCATAAGTTCACGCCTCTCTGGCTGGCATCTTTAAAAAGCAAAAAAAAAAAAAAAAAAAAAAAAGAAAGAAAGAAAGAAAGAACAGAAAAAAGAAAAAAAGATGAAAACTCAACTCAAAAGAGGAAAAACAAAGAGATCAACCATCCATGCATGACCATGATGTTATCGACATTCCTAAGAATATCATGGGCTACATTTTTTTTTCAAGTAAAATGAATAAGCATTTTAGTAACACTAAATTGTGTTACTAATGGTCAATGATCAGTACCTCACCAACGTATTCACCACATAGTCACTAGGGTCACTGAATTGGCAAAAGCCAGGATCACAACTGGTCAATGCCATTGCCAATTTCCTAGAGTTCTTGATTTTTTTTTTAAAGTATACATTTAAGATACCTGGATGGGTCTATATGTTTTACCAATAAATAATTAAAAGTTTAGAACAAGTGTTAGCCACAGTCCCATTTTAAGAATTACATAGATTTAAATTTAGAGAAAGGAAAGAATTACGGTGAAAGAAAGAGTCAAAGAGAGGCGAAACTGTCACCTCAAATACATTAGGATGTATCCTCATCTATCACACAGATCAAAAGTTTGCAAATACAAATTGACGGACATACTCTCAACAACAAATTTCTGGTCAGGCTTGTTTCTGCCAAAAGAAAACTAATCAAGTTAAAAGCCTCAGGAGAGATTTCCTAAAGGAAATGGCCCCAACCTTCAAGAATTACAACACTCCATGTATCACTCTGATGGATCTGTTATATTAATAGTATTTTTTAGTAGCAAGACTCCTTTCAGCCAGCCAAGGTAGGAAAGAAGCCATTTTTATCTTTAGAACTAGAATTTAGAGATGAATGCCAAATCTCCTAAATCCTACCAAGAGAAATTCTCAGGGGATGACCTAAAGCAAGGTCAGCAGGAAGTTTGAAGCAACTAAAGCTAAGAAAAATAAGTTTTGGGGGACTGCTGAAACACTCCTTAATTTCCCAAAAGGTCAATAAGACCCCTGAGGGCCAATGTGTGTGTGTGTTTGGTGGCGTGGGGTGGGGTGGGGTTGGGTGGGGAAGGTTAAGGACGGAGACAGACTCTGAAACAACATAGGCATGCAAAATTAAAGCTGTTCATTGAATACAACAGACAATCTCTCCTTTTGGGGACGACTCCTGCTCTAAATTTTCAGTGGCGAACTGAAAAGTCTCATTCTTTTCTCATCACATGTAAATGCCAGCTACTTCCAGCTTCTTAATTTCTCCATGTTCTCTCCTAATTAACCCTTACCACTTATCTTTATTTCAAAAAATATATTTTTAAAAAAATGTGACTTATATTTTACCCTTGTGCAGGCCTTGTTTGTTCCTGTGAGTCAGGAAGCAACTTGCAGACAGAAAGTGGCTCTGACTTTCCGTTGTCACCATGACCGAGGCTAGTGTGTTCTGCTCACGAGAATGAGTCATTAAATGTTCATGCATCTTCGTAACAGAAAGAAACGGTCAGTGATCAGTACTCACCAACGTAATCGCCACACGGTCACTAGGTAGGAGGGCTACAGGAGTGGGGGGAGGACAAACTGAAATGCAAACACCAGCATCGCAATGGAAAAGAAGCACGTTCGAAAACGTATTTGATCTCAAACTGAAAAACGTTACTGGTTCTGAACTCATTAAACTCTCCGTTGCAGACTAGGATTTACTTATGTAGGATGTGCGTGGCTTGTCCTTTCCAGGGCAGCTAGTGGGAAGGGTATTAAGCAAGAGGCTAGTGGGTACGATTTTAGTGTCAGAACAACTCTCAGTGCTTAAACCTCAAGTCTGGCATCCCGCACTTCTTGACAGTCTAAGGCCTGGCGTCCCAGGCCTGGCCCCAGGGCCTTTGCCCATGCTCTTCTCTCTGCCCACACCCGTTCGTCTTTCGGGCATCTACCTGGCTTACTGTCTCCACTTCCTTCAGAACTTGACGCAGATCTCAGGCAGGCCTTGCCTAGTGTCTATCCAAAAGGCCACTCCCACCCGCACAGCTCAACACTTCTTATCCCGCTTCTTTGTCTTTTTTTTCCCCCTCCCCTTAGCATTTACCAGAATCGTAACAAACAATATACTTCACTTATTCATCTTTTTAGTCTCTCTCCTTCCCCACTGGCAGCTAAACCTCAGGAAGACTGTGCAAGTTTTGCTTATCTCACCCGCTGCGATATCCTTGATGCCTAGGACACCGCCTGAAAAGGTAGTAAGGTGCTCAGTAGAAAAAGTACAGAATGAATGAATGACAAAATAAACTCTAATCCAGGATGTAAAACTTCACACAACTCTAAAAGAATACATGGATGAGGATGTTCCCACAATGTGAACCACAGTAATAGGCTGGCTCTTCTACAGCACGGCACCCGGGATGCTCTCTGCTCTCTGGGCCCCTTCCACTTGCAGACCTACCTATGCAGGTCCCCCATTCCAGACCACTGGGTTCAACCTGATCCAGGAACTGAGTTGAAGCCGACATGAGTTCAGCTTACCCTGCTCCACCATGCTTTCCAATACCAGGCTGCCTGCACGAAGGATTGAGGCTTGCTCCTGACTTATTCCACTTAAGTCTCACCTTCAATTCCTATCGTCCCCCTCTTTCTGGAGCTATGCCTGCAGACGCTTAGGAAAGGGGGAGTTGAGAGGGTACCTCTCCCCGCTGTCAGGGCAGAGAGTGCAGAGCTGCTCAGCCTAAGATGGTCCAGAGAAAATGGGGGCAAAGGAGACACAGTGGCATGATCTGAAAGTAGTATAGTGTCAGAACATCAAGAGAGTCTCAGGGCAGCCAGAGATAAGGGCACTAGAAGGACCGTGACTTCTCCATTCTCCCCAATACCATGATCTTATTTATTCTTGAAGTGACGTTAAACTTTTCAAGTAATCATAGTAACTTCCTTTAAACCCCATCACATTAAATGCATAATGAAAGAGTAAAAAGTATCATAAGGCACTTTATCCTAAGTACAGAGACAGTCTAGGGTGGTTCATGCCTGCATCAGGTAGGTGGCCCTTACTCAAGAATGGCTTTTATTGACTTATTAGCCTTCTAAGCCTTACATGATAAAACAGTGTAATTGAAAAAATGTCAAACTCCTGGCTTTAGTGGTTTACTATAATTATATAAGAGGCAACCGTTATGGGGAACTGGGCAAAGGGTATACTTTCTGTGTATAATTTCCTATGAATCTGAAATTATTTCTACATAGTTAAAATAAACAAAGCCTTAATAACTGGATTCTGGGTCAATGAAATTTTGTTTAAAAGTGAGGATTCTTTGAAATGAAGTACTTCAGAATCTCCTTTTATAGGTAAAAGTCATCTAAAACCCTCTTGTATAATTTCAACAAATTAGGCAATAAAAATAAGCATGTACTGGGCATCATCTAGCACAATGGTATCAGGAAATACAAAGCAAACACAGACCAATGGTCCAAAGTGAGGTTAAGTAGAGAGGTAGAGTTGATTAACTGAGGATAAAGCTCCTGTCTTAATAAAGTAGGGAACAAAACTGAGTTGCTAACATGCAGTGCCAGCCACGATGGAGTAAGGCCAATCTTCCCTTCACTGATAAACACTAAAGACTCTGGACCGAATAAAAAAAGCAACTACCTGAGCATTCCGAGAGGAAGCAAAAGCAGGTGGATTGGGGGAGTCGAAACCGGAAGAAGACATCGTCCAAGACTGAGTTTCCTGTTTTTGTTTTTATTATTCTAATTTCGCTCCCAGCCCTGCACAGAGGGTGGACACGCAATGCCGCTTGGCACTGGCAGCCGAACTTCCTGAGACACATCCTGTCGTTCTGGCCAAAGGAACCAAAAAGAGTGGTCCCTACACGCCGGAGAGATGGGGCGATCTCAGGGAGAAAAAGTGCCGGAGAAGCAAATCTTCTAATGCCCTGCGTCCACACAATTCCCAGGCTCGCAATTCAGATGCATAGCCTGGGACTGACCCAAAGCGAGACAGCGAGGGCTTTGAGAGCCAAATTACAATATAAACCACAGCCCACACCCCAGACTAACTCCCAGGTGGCACACGTGTGGGAAAAACCCGAAGCAGCAGAGCAAAGGCTTCGAAAACTGAACTGACCCTAGAGACGCCACTCACCAGAGGTCAGAGAGAAACTGCAGTCTGCACCTAGCCAGGTTGACTGCCTGCTAAAACAGCAAAGAAGAAACATCGAAATTCTCCAGAGGACTTTAACAGAACGTAGAGTCTCCCAACATAATGTTCAAAAACATCCATGATGCATTCCAAAGAACCAAGCAAAGCTAACCGTTCTCAAGGGTAAAAACAATCAATAGATGCCACCCCCAAGGTGCCCCGGAGGATGAAATGATCAAACAAAGACTCTTAAAGAAGCTGTTATAACTGTGCTCCCTGAGTAAAGGTAAACATTCTTGAAATAAATGATAAACATAACTGCTTGCCCTGTCTATGCAAGATCATTATGAACATCAATTATTACGCGTGGGTAAGGAAACAGAACACAAGTCAAAAGGAAAGGTTAAACCTATGTGACCCACGACAGAACACAGAAGCTGCATGTTTTGAATCGTGCGGATGTTATGTTTACTGCATGAGAAAACATTCCAGTTCACAGAAAGCCACCTCATGGTCAAGGTCTCTGACCAGAGAGAACACAGGAAAAGACTACTGTACCTTCGGATTGCTCAGAGGAAAAGAGGGAGAGAAAGAAGTCACAGGGAAACTAGAACTAACTCATCACCTCAAAACCTAAGGAGGTCATAATAATATTTTATGGTTTCAGAGGTCTAACTCCTGAGATGAGACCGGAAGTGCAAGCAGTACTCCAGACATAGAGCAGTGCCCCACCCCGTAGCTGGGGCGCAGGGGAGCTCCCTGTGATCAAAGCCCAGCTTGGGACAGCCTGCCAGCGCTTGCCCTGTTCAGTAGTTAATCAAAAAGACAATTCTCCTATTAGGATCAAACATCTCTAGAGCAAAACTCTTCTTATCCTCAGGAAATAAAAGGTTAAATTTGACATGCGTGCCCCAAGATACTAGCTTTGAGCAGATTAAAATTTTCTTTAAGAATATTAATAATAATTCACTTATACACACACACACACGCACGCACTAGACCTGTGCAAAAAATTTTAAAGTAACTATTCTGGATAAAGTGATTATGAATAATTTGAACTTTCAAAATTACACTTTTAAAAATATTTCCTAAAGTTTCTACACTAAACCTGTAATTCATTTTCAGGAAAGAAAAATAAATAAAACATGTTACCATGTTTTAAGTCCCTGGGTGTTGTAGATCATTGAAGAGAGTGAGGATGTGGGCACTATGCTGACAGCTTCAACAAAACGGCACCAAACCCAAACTTAAAACAGATGGTTTGGGGAAATTACCTAAGATAAAGAAAATACTCTCTAGCTTGGATTTACTCGTTCTCTCTACGCTCCAATGGCACCTTGGATTGACCTCCTCACGCGGTGTCTGCGCATGATTATTTGTCAACTGACACACCTCTCTTTGTATAGACCCCTTTCCCATTTTATTATAATCTCCCAATGACAGGGACCATGCCTTATTCATCATTGTATTGGTGGTCGAAAGAAAATAAAATTTGAGCATAGCTCTGTCAACAGAAATGCTCATCACTCAGATCGCCTTATAACAAGGGCGCTTCAAAAATATAAAACTTTAGCGCCTATTAGTGGATCCAAGATGACCCAGTTCATACCGTATTCCAGTCAAAAGTTAACTGTGAAAGCAAGGTCTCTGTTGTTGCTGAGGCATCACGAAATCCAAGCATAAGGCATTTAATGATGTATATAAATTACGATTATTAAAAATAAAATGTTGCATTCTCTTGAGGTATTTAAACACTTATTAAAATAAACATAATGATTACCCTTCATGACTTGAAAACAGACCTCCAGAACTGCAGGAGAACGAATGAAATGTATTTATTTCAAAGTTAAATTTGAAGCAAAAATCACAAGACAACAGATTGCAAATTTAAAATTAGATTCCAGTGGGAGGTCTTGGTTTCAAGCCTGTTTTTTCCCTACTGGAGGCTTAGCTTGAAGACAAGGGGGGAACAAGAGCTAAGATTAAACTGAGACAAAGTTCTGAAAGTTTTTGCTAAATCTTTACAAACCCAAGAAAAGCATTTTGCCAAGTCACACACAAATACCCCTCACACAAGAAACTAAACAGGAAAGTTTTGCCACAAATAAAAGATGATCTTCGATTTAGAAAGATTATTATGTTGACTGTATTTATTTTGCTTTTGAAAGATTATCCAAACCAGAAACAAAATATATCATTGTTTTTGAAGTACGATTTTAAAGGCAGGCTTGCCTTTTTCAAACATAATCCCATATAAAGATGGTAAAGCTTGGGGATGAATTTAAAAGACCCTGAGGGCAATTCACAGGGGAAAAAAGATTTCATAGGTGCCTGCCTTTTCTTCTTTTCTTTTCTTTCTTTTTTTTTTTTTTTAGTTTAAAGTGCTAATGCTTTTGAATTGTTAGATGGGTGTAACCTTAATCCAAAGAAGTGATTCTAAATTCTTTTTCCCACGAGCCATGACAACACAGCAATTCCAATTACATTAAAATGTGTCCAACCCACCACCACCTTGAAGCACTGCCATTAATTCATGTACCCGCCACAACCTTACCTCACAAGGCAACAGTGATTCCCAGCCCAACGTGCCCCGAGAGCACTGTGGCATTTAGATACTGAGACTGGAATTGGTGACTGGGGCCGGGAAATGTATCAGCACCTGGCCCTGGGGACGCCCATCATGGTCTCATCTGAGTCCAGGAGAATGCGCCAAAAACCTGGACGGAACAGAAAGAGAAAAGAAATGGTCAGCCAGGACACAGGCATTTTCACCAACGCGCCAACACCCATTCTGGGTGAAATAGCACACTTCCAATCAAACAATGCCGCATTTAGCCACAGGTGTAAAATGACAGGTATAATCAGTAAGTGAATAGAAGCACGTTCATATTTATAGCAATACGTAGCCTTACAAACTTACTTTATCATTTTAACCTATTCCTATAGATTAAGGATCAGATAACAGAAATGGGTCACTTTGCAATAATTCCATGGTTCCCTCTTAATCTTCAAAAAGTCTCAACGAACAGAGATAAATGAAATGAAACAAAATCGGTTATTCTCAAAGTAGACCTCTATTTATAACAGAAGTTTAAGAAAATGCTAAAAGACAGTAAAACAGAAGACCAAATTAAATATACTTTCTCACCACATACATGTTTTCTTAAGCTATCAAACATCAAATTCAGAGGAAACTCATGAAGAAGGTGCACAGGGAAGAATGAGGTAAAATATCCAGACTGTTTGTTACTTGGCATAGAAAATAATAAACTGATAAGGAGAGCGCCATGAACAAGCAGTATTATGGTTTTGTTTTTAATTTAAAACCTGCCTTTTGAGGGGAAATTGAAAATACTAAGAAGGACAAAGACCTGAGGGTCCCTACGGGCTGCACCTGATGACTCTTCTACCGGACAGTCCTCTGTGGGGCTGCCCACAGCTGCCACCCAGCTCTGGAGGTTTCAGTAAGGTGGCAAACACTTCGAGCAAGGGACACAGAGAAAATTATCTTTGTGGAAGGTACCACACAGAGGCAGTAAATAAATATACACGTTCATAGAGAACAGAACGATACACGAAGTTACTGTTCTTTCTTATCTTAGAAAACGTGCTACTTAACGGGGAAGTTGGTGACGCAGCTTGCACAGGAAGGAGCATGAGTTCTCAGCAATACCCCGTCATTACCCCCAAAATACGTGCCCTTTCCATAATTCCCCCATTGCTATCCTGTTCACTCTCTTTTCCTGGGCATCCTCCTTATGCTACTCTCTGCAAATTTTCAAATTTTCAAAGCAGCTCCTGAATTGCTTAGAAACTGGCAGAAATTAATAAGCAACAGCCCATTTATATTGAAATGGACTCATTACGTGCCAGCTGCCAATAATTTGCAAGGCTGGATTCTTGCTGGCAAATGGGGCCTGCGGGTGGCTGTCCTTCCACCTGCACAAATGGCTGATAATGCATTTCTTTATACTTTAAAAACAGTACATAATCTACCTACCAGAACTAAAATTTTTCTCTATCTGTATTCTTCTAATTTCTGAGCAGAATAACTATATGGAGAAGGAAGTGAAAGTTACAGGACATTATTTGTAAAATATATATATAAAACTGTGTCAGTTTGGTATAAATTTTTTCTGATTTTGGTGGTAAAAACTTTTACCTGTGCCCCTGGCTGTGGCACTTGACCCTTGACACAGACTAATGAAGAACCCACATCTGTTCTTTGGCAATCAGCAGACACACTAAGGTTGCAATATGCCAACAAATAACTCATTTTGCCTGTAGTGGGTTAACGCCACCATGGCCTTGTAACTGTGTGTCATGGCAACTCGAGAAACTACCGGATTTCCATTAGCTGCAAAAAAATTCACTCTCAACAGGACACAACTATGCACCAAGCCCAGTATTAGGTGTTCGAGCCTGGAGCCCTACCGTATGTACCAAGCCAATTCTTGGCTTCACTCTTGGGGGGAAAGCCAATGTCTGTTTACCCCACTACGAATGAGGACAATAACAGTCCCCAAACCAATGGGTTGCTATGAGCATTAAATGATCATCTATGTTACGCAATGAGCTTAGTGCCTACGCCATGGTCAATTCTCAATATTAGATATTGTTCCCACTCTAACATTTGTAAAGAGCCATTATTAGGGGGCCTTCTTTAAAACAGGATATCTAACTCATTTAAAACTCAGTCTATGTTATAAGCTGGATGAAACCAGCCACCTTAAATTCGTTGTGCGACCGTAAGGGAATGAATGAACGCAGCTGGAAGACACTCAATTTGCCCAGCTCACACACACAACAAGCCAAGCTGACGGAACCCAGCCATACCAGTCGGTCTGCTTACATTACGTTACGATGACCCCTAGTGAAGTGGATGCTGGGTGAACCAAGGTTCCCTGTCTCGCTCTGATTCATGCTCAACTCATATAGTACATTCTGCGTCAGATGTCGAGTAACCAGTTTTCACAAGGAAGCATGTGTGCTGGACGTGGGGAAGGAATTACAAAAACTAATGTCAGGCTTCAAATCCCTGTGAAAATAGACAGGGCTGAGAAGTCCGTGGTCCAGTCCTATAGTCTGATGTACAACGAAAACATGACAACTGTCTGAAATATTGTGTCGTGGCAGTTCATCCATGCCCTTTCTAAAAATTCCGCCAGGCCAGAACTTTCTCTTTCACCTTTGAAAAGCACTCATAAAGGGCATCCTGTCATTTTTAAGTCCTTATAAGTTCTAAGAATCAAAGTATGTAGAGAAAAGGATACTGTTCTTGCCTCCAAATACTCAAGTTTATGTACCAGGCTCAATTACTAACTAACTTGTGTGATCTTGAGTAAGTAAATCACCCATTCTGAAACCTGATAGGAAAATATAAGGACATAATATCATCTTCCTTACTTAACACCTTCCTGAGAAGGCTGTTTTAAGACACAAACTAGAGAATCAACATAAAACACCATAAACAATAAAATGCTACATAACTATGAAAACTCTTATACTGCCCCAAAATGTTCTATAATTTGTGAATTATTGAGAATCAGGAAGCTTCCCCTCACCCTGAATCTTTGAGGGTGCAGTGATATTAGAGGTCTTGGATCAAAACCCTAAACAAGTCAGAATCCTGAATATTTATTTTATATGTAATAAGCACCAAAAGAATGTAGTTTTTAATATTTATACTTAGTCAAAAAATCAGTATTTGATAGATGAATGGCTGGATGGATCTGGAGCACCAGAAATGTTTAAATGGTTCAGTAATTAAGGTTAAAGAAAATTCATCAGTCATTCTCTTTACTTATTTTTTAACCATTACTTTATTCAACAAAGGGCTTCAGAATTGACTTTGTAATATACATAATTTAAACTAGAAGAAATTTCTACTGGAAAAAAGAAACTCGAATGTGAAGACAAAGTGGAGACGGAAGACGGGGTAACACTGCTCCCCCATCAGGCTGTGCAGCTGTCCCGCCCGGTTTAACAAGAGCCCCTAACAGCCGATCCAAATGGGGAAAACATGGCAATTGTAAAATTCACAGTTTCCTCACCAATTACTCAGGACAACTGTTCTTGGTACTAAGAGCAGACAGGAATGTCCATTGCTGGTCCTTTGAGGCCACTGTGATATGATGAGCAATGTTCTGGACCACATCCTTCCACATGGGCTCAGTGACAAATGCATCCGGATGTCTCTTATCTTGATCAGTGTTTTGTTTTGTTTTGTTTTTAATCACAATTCAGTAACGGAAGTTATACAGAGATAAGACTCTGCTGAAGAAGAGAGAGTTTGCACACCTCCAGGAAATTCTCCTCAAACACTGTTTGCTCTCCCGAGCGCTGGATCATGGATGAGGGTGCTAAGCTTGAGAAGGAGCTCTCTGGCTCATGGCCACGTGTAGCTGGGCCATGCTACCAGGTGACCACAGCCCATCTGACATAAAGGGACAGTTCCCCCAAAGAGGAGTTTGTCTGGCTCATATAAAAACGGAGGCTGTGACAAGCACCCCTGCACCAAGAGGAGATGGCTCACCCTCTCTGGCCACCAGGGGCCTAGGATGGGACCAGGATTCTCAGTGAAAAATCACTCCCTCAACACAGATGAATGAGCTGTGATAGGGGCTCCAACCCCCACGCCATATAGCACGTGTGACATGGCTTTAGCTCAACCATGTTTTTAATATAGGTAAAAACAGACACCCAAACCAGCCAAACGAATCCCTAAAAGTTCCCATCTCCAAAGACTGACCTCATTTTGGCTACAAGTTGGGGACTTTCTACTAAAATGATAACTTTAATTTTAGAACAGCGAATCTTTGGCTACACAGCCAATAGGTTCAGCTGGAACCCACATTACCATATTTCCCAGGAGTAAAGTCTGTATTGCAAAGTGAAGTAAAATGTTCTTCTACCCCACACCTCGGGCGGACGTACCATTTACGGAATGTTTACATCGGGCTGGCTTCATATAGTGGTAGCTTTGGGCCAAAACAGTCTTCTAAGTTTTTCTAGATTCTTGGTGTTTATTGTCTTGCAACTATACCTGGACACTGGCAGGTGCCAAGGCATACACAAGTCCAACACTGCATCGCTCCCTAGGAAGTTCCCTCCTGCTTCATCTGAGGGAGTTTGGAAACCACTGCTCCCAAAGGGCTCTGTCACACAGCCGGCCATTAAACCTTCCAAACACCCCACAGCCTGGCCCCTAACAAGGGCTCAGACGAGGCCCCCACTTACTGAAACGGATCTCGTAGCTTTTTCAGCACAGACCACAAGAGTCACGCAGCTCCTCAAAAATTTAAGCCGCACCATTGCCACCAAGAGGCTGCAAAGCTGCTGGACACTTGAGAATGTCACTCGGCGTTCCGAGAGCAGTGACCGTGTGAGGCGAGAGCTCAGCTCTGGGCTCGCGGCTCCTGAATGCTCATGTCAAGAATGAGTCACATCAAAACCGCACGCCCATGTCACCATAAGAAACAATGGAACATCTGATCCCCAAAGAAAATGGGAAGGAGCATCTGATGGTCGGTAACTTCTCATGCTGAAATCTGTCCTTTACTATTTCACCACACTGTGGCTTAACGCAGAGGGTGTTCCCAGTGAGAACTGGGTTGTCCAGGTGCCCAGAAGAGGACAGTAAGAGAGACTGACACTGTTAACAGTGCTTGCCTACCTCCTAGGAAACACAATAGACTGTATAATCCTTAAACTGCACACCTGGATAATCTCAAAAACAAATCAGCGCCTTGGCTTAGAAGAGATTTCAAAATAAAGTCACTTAACCCGACAATGCCTTTCCCAAAATCGAGCCACCCAGGTCTCTTCCCTTGGGCAGACTTGCCTCCCACTCCCACATCAGCTGTAGTCACCTCGTCAGGCACAGGAAGGAGCCTCGTTTCCTGAGAGACCAGGGTAAAGCGAGTGGTGGGTTAGGCAGCTACTGTAGCACAGCCTAAAACTGAGGCCTCAAGAAGGGAATATGGTTCTGATTCTCTCTGGCTTTCCAAGCCTGCCGTTCGGCCGTGAGACAGGATGGAAGCAAGGGAATCCCATGAGCACAAGGTCACAGCCTTGTGTGAGCAGCCGAAAGGAAGGGCACTCTAAGATGAGGGACACTCAGACTAGACAGCTGCTGTCTGCCTCCAAGACCTTCTCCAGGCCTGCCCAGATGACCCAAAAGGATGAGTGTCACCTGTAATTTTCATGATGCTCTCCATCCCCTACGACTTTGGCCTCTTCTTTGGCCTGCTGTCTCACCGTGAAGCCCGGAAGGAAGTCTTTTAGCCCAAAATGCAGTCGGGATGTCACAGGGTCCCCTTTCTTCATCAGGAAGCAGAGCGAGACGGAGTCATCTGGCGATGTCATTCCCAGTGCCGCCACACGAGGCGCAGTTCCCAGCGTGGAGCTGCCTTTCCCACACAGAGCAGGAGGGCCACTCCACGAATCAGGGAACAGCCCCTGGGGTGAGGCCACACACCCCAGCTACTGGTGTGGCAACTATGCCTGTCAGCAACGAGGGCGGGAACTGCCTGCGACCTAGAGGACTGAGAATATAGCACAGTCCTCTCTGGAAAGGTCATCCAGCTAGGGCGCACCAAATCCACTTTGTTGGCCCCTCATGCTCTGAGCCTCAGAAAGAATCACACTCCGGGGGACTTGCTAGTTCCTCCTTGGTTCTGTTTCTGCCACTGTGATACGTGTGTTGGCGGAAGGCGTGTGTGACATGGCAAAATTCTCTAAGAGAGAATGGTTAGAGACTTCAGTCATTCACATCGTAAGGATGGAGAGGAAGGAAGAGAAACTAGAAATAGCAAGTATGTATGTGTGTGCTTAGCAGCTTAATTTAATAACCAAAAGTCAATGAGCACATATAATAGTTGGAAAACAGCTGCCCTACATACAAATAAAACTCTGATGAGGTCTGTGTGATACCATCGCTAAGGGACTATTATGAACATCAGTCTTGATATGTGCTTAACAAATATTAAGTAAAAATTTTCAATCAGCAAAGATCTTCTTCCACTTAGAAGTCAAATGAAACCATTTTAAAAAAATTTTAAAGGAATCCCTTTCAAAGATTTTCAAAATGGGGGTAGGGGAGGAGGAGAGGAAAGATTCTCTACCTGTAAGCCCCCATCTTTTGAAAGAGAAGAGATTAAGGCTCAATCATGAGAGAGAGGATTGAACGAGATGTTTCACAGGCCCAGCGTCCTAGGTCAACTCTCTGGGAACTAAGCCACACATGCTCCTTTACTCTCCCTTCATTTCAAAATGACAAAACTTTTAAATGACCTCAATATTTTCTTTGCAAATCAAACTGTTTTACAGTTCTACAATTAAGACTCCAAGTGCTAACAGGCAAAAAACAATTCCTTATTTGAACATCTCTGAAATTGGATATCCCTTTGCAGTGGGGCTTAATCAGCACCATGTCCTTTATTCCTTAGTAGTACATAAAATAATGGAAAATAATGGTGTGTCTTCTAATTGATAGCATCTTATGAAATAGAGTATACAAAACAGATTTTCAGACAGTCATACTTATGACTATCTAAAAACTGCTTATGAATTGTTTAAGCAGAGTATCACATAAGAATTTTACTGACTGTTACCGATTCAGTCCAACTCAACCAACATTTATTGAGCACCGACAATATGTCTGGGATGAGGAAATGGACCATTTCCTTATGACGCCCATGATCTGAGAAAATAGTAGACACTTATCTACTCTGAGACAGGGCTGACAAGGCTAATCTAGTATCATTAATGGCGAATGATGAGAAGAAATAGACTAATTCTGCCAGGAGAAACTGTAAGTTGAACCTGGACCTACCTGAAGGATTATTGGGATTTGGCTTAGCTATGAGGATGAGAGGAAAGGAAAAGGGATAGAAGGGAGTTTGAAAAAAGAGGGGGAGGGGAGAACATTCCAGAAAAAGAGCAAAAGCTCTGGGGAATCAAAGTAGCATTCGCCCAATATTGTAGAGCGGTTAAGTGCATGAAACAGAGCTAGAGGACCTCGGGCTATGGACACTCCAAGAGGCGTGAGGGGTGGTAGATGGCGTGAGGAGCGAGACATGGCATGAGGAGTGGATGAGAAGTACAGCTGGGAGGTGACATCTCACCCCACATGGGGGCTTGGACATTATTGTGTGTAATGGCATATGAGATAGGATTTTATTAGGGGAGTTGCATAATCAGATATGTTCTCCGCACCCGCCCTGGGTACCATGGAGGAGAAGGTGGAGGTCTGTGCCAACCAACCAACCAGGCAGCGCCTGGGAGAGAGAAGGTGGCCTGAACTGGGTCAGTGAGAGCCCAGGATGAATAAATAAGAAAGGCAGACGAAGTCGCCAAGACTTAGTGGCCACCTATGTGAGAAATGAGAACGGGAGGAGAAAAAGAAAGAAGAGATGCCACTGAAGTTTCTAGCTTAGTAACTGACCAAATGGAAGGTGACAGTCGCGCCTCCACCGTGAAGTCAAACGGAACATCCAAAGCAAAAGTTTTATCACTGGCTGAGAGGCCGGAATTCACTTGCAGTGATCCGACTGGAAACCTGATGTCCATTCCATATAAGTAAGGTCTCAGCGCAAAGGAACCGAGGTGACAACACTCTGATGAAGCAACCAAAGGAAGACACTTTTATTGACTAAGCCAAAACCTGTAATGACAAATGGATTAAACGGCGTCTACAATTTCACACAAAAATAAAAGTATGATGTGGGGCCATGAAGTTAAAATATCATCCAGATTTTAGTTTGGCTCCCAAAACACTCTGGATCCGCAAGACGTCCACGCTGCTCCTTGCTCACACGTGGGGGGTGGGTTTATGATTTAAATCAGATCATGGGCAGCAAGGCTTCACCTTTCAAAGAAGAGTGTGTGAAACAAGAGGTAGACAGGTACGTAACAGCAGGCAGGTGCTCTCGTTATGTGAGCGACCATGACAGGAAAGGCTGGGAGTGGGGCACACGGTGATGGGGACAGACAGGTGGCAGGAAAGACATGGACCAACTACGGGGTTACAAGTAACTCAATCCAACCTTCCTGACCAGCCATTCTCTTTAAAATTAAGAGGATGGTCCGAAGTTTCAATGCTCCCTGCACTTGAAGAAAGAAGTTTTTATCTCTATAACCTGCTTAAATCAAAACTCAGGAGTATCATCATGGGACCCACACTGAAGATTCTCTCTGCTGGGCATTCTTCTTACAGTAAATACGGAATTCAACTAAGACAAAAATGCCACTAAGCTGGACCCCAGCAATGCAAGATGGAACAACCAATTCTTACTTTCAAGGCTGGTGTAACATCTTTCTGGCGAATAATGACTAACATTCATCTTAGCCAAATAACAAATCAGGAGAAACAAAAGCACATGAAGTAGTTCCAGACCTGATTTTTCTGAAGTAGAAGAAAAAAATCAAACAAAGCACATACACCCCTCCCTGAAGGCATAAGAGGAAAATCGGCCTCTTTCAACACAAAGACGGTCCTGGGAAGTCATGGGAACGTCTCAGAAAACAGTGATCCGTCAAAGTCCCTGTGCAGAAAAACCGATACATAAAATCACGAGGCAAATCTGTTGTTCCTTGTATGACAGCAACTGGCTTAAAAAGCTTGACATTCATTGCCAAGTAATATCTACCAGACCACACACAAAGCAAGTGAAACAGACACTGTGCCTGCCTTCTAAGAATTAACGAGTCCACTCCTGTCCGGGCACTAGTGCACAAATGGTTTTACGAGCCTCCCCATTCAATACAATCATTCTGAGCGTGCCCGCCCAGAACGGTGAGTGTGTCATCACTGAATTAATGTATAAACTACATACATAAGCTATTGTTCAAATAAATTATGCACATTTTAAATTTCTGTGTTATGTTTACAATATGCATAGTTTACTTGAACCAAACAGAAATACAGAGGAATTAGAATGCACAAGCCAGAAAGAACTATAAATTCTGACATTTCCTTCTCACGCCCTAACGAAATCATCTTGCACATCCATCTGACATTGACAACCACTGCTTTAGGACATAAAAGCCAATCCGGAAACAAAGAAAAAAATAAGGAAAAGACAGTCTGTGGTAAACTCGTAGGAATGCCTCCTTCCCCAGCTGGAAGGCTTAGCATGAATAAAAACACTGACAGCACCTATTCCTTCTTCCTCCCCAGGGCTATCTGCATTGTTCCACCTCGTCCCACCTAAGACAGGCTTACTGTGTCCTCCATGATGGGCATGGCTGACGGGCGGAATCTGCAAGTTGCAAGAGAACTCTCCAACAGCAGAAAAAAGGGTCATCAATGGTTTAAAAAAGACAAGAGGAAAAGAAACAATCCCCAAATCGGTTGCTATTTATTTCTTGAGCCTCTTTATTGATGACTTCCTCAGTTTCCCCCATGACAATGGAGAAAGTCTAAATTTTACCTACACCTCAGTCTTTTAATGAAGCTACAACACAGCAGTGTCAAAATCAGCCAGAATCTTCGGGAAAGTAACATATCACCATTTAGAAAACCAGGTCTGTAGAAACATGCTGGGAACTTGGGGCCGCTCTAAAATGATCTCTGCTAGCACTAGTTCTCACTAAGGGCCATTAAATTGTGTTTACGCAATCAAAATAGTAATCAATATTCCTTCCTTGGTAGTTAATGAAACTGTACCATTTGTAGTAAAAGAAAATGCCCTAAGACGGAAAACTTCATTTTTGCAACCTCCTCATCCCCACCCACCACAAGATAGTACAAAACTTGGCCAAGATACAATAAGCAAAAACACGTTTCCAACCATCACTGCATTTTTCAGTGCAGGTGATCTCAGATACAGCCAGGAAAAGTAGGCAGGGAATTTCAATTACATACTCTGGAAGAATAAAAGCTAACGACGCATAAAGAAAAGCATTAAAAGGTCTTTTCAAACAAAACTTTAGTCCTCATCAGTGGGAAGAATAAAGAAAGGTTCATCCTCCAGAAGAAATCCTTTCTCTTTGGCCTGCTTCCAATCCAGAAACCACGACACGGAAGGAGCTGTCCCTCAAGAGTTCATATGGTCGTGCCTCCCAGCAGCAGCTGACCCCTCTGGGTTGTCCCCGCCAAGAAAACAAAAAACTCTCCCCTTCCCTGAATCCCATGCTCTTGTGCTCCTCAGCCAGCTCTAACTCCAATCGTAGGTTCTGCTCACAGCCTTCTACTAACTCTCCCTATGGAGTACTTTTCTCTTTAACGAATCGATTTACTTCCTTCCACACTCCCCTCTACCTCACCTCAAGACTTCGGACAAGTCCCTCCCCTCTTCCTAACCTCCTGCGGCCACCTGCCAGCCCCCTCCATGGAGCGATTCCACTGATACTTCAAATCTGACATACCTTTTAGGGTTTAAACCTTCCATACAAATGTAATATAGACATTGGATTCAGATCGATCTAGCTTTCGTCTGCCATTTAATGTCTCTGTGACCTTGGGCCACTCGCTTAACATCCCTATGGAGCACTTTCTCTACCCGCAAAACAGGATATTTCCTTTCAGGTTCGTGCTGGGGAGTGAGGCGATGTGCGTGAAGCACTCTTCCTTTGGTGTTTAGTTTGGGCTTCAGGAATGTTAACTTCTTTCTTTCTGTCTGTCTTCTCTTTCCCTTTTCTCCCTTCAAGGTCCCTCAAGTATCTTCTGTACCTTTCCTGTCCCTTCTAATTCAGGTCTCCTTGCCTTTAATCCCCATTACTAACATTCCTCTCTTCTGCCCCAACCACGCAATGCATACATCACCGCAAAGCCAAACTAATGCACATTAAAATGCATGAAATGTCCTTCGAGAACACAGCCACTTCAGTCCCCGCTCAGCTGACTGACATACCAACGGCCTTGGCACCCAACAGAGAGGGCCAGAGGGATGAAGAAGCATCTTTCTGAAGAGTCGGTTTTACTCAGATTTACTGGGGAGGTTAGGGAGAGCTGAAGAATTGGGGCAGATTGGAAATGGAATAAAATTTCATATGTGTATGATTTTCTAAGATGATATACCCATCCCCCCTGCCCCCCAAAATCAAACGGCACATGGAATGGTTAGAAGTTAATTCTCTTTTCATGTTGGAATGTTTCTTGGAAAACCTTTCTAAAGCTCTGGTCTTCTGAGATTTTTTTGTTCATTCTTTCTTTTTCTGAATCCCTAATGTTATCAACTGTTTGAATACTTGTCTTAATCCACCTCCTTTGGTAGGATCACAGTTCCACGAGGGAGGGAACCACAGCTGATTACCTTTTACCATGCTGTTCCGCGGCCCGGGCCCTGCATTCGTCAGGGTTCTCCGGAGAAACAGAACCAAAAGGATGTGGACAGACGGAGGAGTACTTCGAGGAACTGGCTCACGTGTCTGCCGGCCTGGCAAGTTCACCATCTGCGGGGCAGACCGGCGGACTAGAGAACCAGAAAAGAACTGAGGCTGCTGTCTCGAGCCCAAATGCATCTGGGCCCTGAATTCCTTCTTCCTAGGAAACCGTCGTCTTTTAGAGCCTTCGAGTGATTGGATGAGGCCCACCCACATAATGGAGGATAATGTGCCTTATTCAATGTCTACTGATTTAAATGCTAATCACATCTAAAAAAATATCTCACTGCATCATCTAAATTGATATTTAACCAAACAACTGGGCATCACTGCCTAGTCAACATAAAATTAACCATCACATGCCCCGATAGACTTTTTCTCCAGTACCTAGTAATGGCATTAATATCACCAAAAGGAACAAAAAGAATAAAATTTATTCCCCCACAGATTTGTAACAGAATATTCAGCAGATGCTCTTGACTGATCACCTGCCCCTGAGTCCATCTGATGTGAGCTTTGAAAGGAGGTCTATTTGGGGGTATTCCCTGTAGCCTCAGGCTCCAGGAAATGAAAGGGTCACTGTGGACAGTGGTCTGACTTCCTTGATGTCACCTTTGCCATTTACTTCTAGACAATTACCTCCCTCCGAGCGTATGTCTCTTGGTAGCCAGCATCATTAAGAGTTGTGGCCCTCTTTTACTTCAATATGAAAAACAGTATCAAAACATGTTAGCGGGGTGTAAAAACAAACATACCAGCCTCCTCCCTGAATACCCCACACCCCCACAGTTACGCAAGTTATAGGAGTCCTGGGTACATAAGCTTCCCTGTGGCGACAATTCTGCTCTAGCCTTGAATCTGAAATTACCACCCTCTCTCACCCCTGAGCCAAGACTTGAAGCACACAGCGGGGTGGGGGTGGGGGGTCCCCAGCAAGTCCTCAATTCCCATGCAGCTGGGGTGGAAGTTAGGCTTGAAAGCCCAGTGATGGGGAGGAGGGGCAGAATGATTGTTCAACAACCTCCTACACTCTGCTCATGACTAATGCTTCACGCTGGGAAAGCGATTCTTCCCAGCCCGTTGGAACAGACAAGGCCACATTTAAACCAAACCAACCCTAGGGAGGCTCAGAAGTCACCACAGCCCTCCCGAGCCCTAAACGTGCCCCTTTCTGAAAGCATTCACCTTGAGAGAAAGCAAGTTGAGAGATGTGTGTTAAGAGCCCTAATTCTGCTTCTCCGACGGGCAGGGAGCTTGAATTTTCGAAGGCAAAGAACCAAAAAAACATGCACAGTGGGCATGATGGGTGTTCTCTGAGCACCAGGATTTACTTTTGAACTTGGGGCAAGTAACTTCATTTCTCTATGGCTTCGGATTCTTCCCCAAATAAAAGAAAGTGCTTCCAAAATGTTGGGTGTCACAAGAAAGGGTGCTGTCGGGTGTTGGGGAAAGGGCATTGTGTACATAACCGGTGTAGGAATTTGTCTTTCCAGTAGTGATTTTCCATTCAAAATCGGATCCAGAAGAGGAAGGAGGGGGATTAATCAAGTGTATTCACTAAATGGAGTGCAATGATCAAAATAACATCAGCCTTCTGGTTCTGCGGATGCCTCACTCGTACGAGCACAGGGAGATGGGGACTGCGTGTGGCCTGAACTAATGTTGGCAAAGGGTGCCAGCTCCAGAGCCACCTGTTTTGTTCTTTCTCTCTCACCCTGTCCCCACACACACAGGAACAGGCTGCCATCTGTGCTGTACCAGGCTCGGCTCAGTTTTCCAGAAAGGTAAATAAGATCCTGACGTTTTTCCTCTAAAAGAATTCTTTCAATTATTGTGTCCAGACCTCAGTCTCGAATTTAGCTCAGCCCACTTCGGTGTCAACATGTGCACCTTCTCGGTGGGTGCCACAGATCAAGGTTCCCTGGGCAGGCTAAGACGGCAAAGGCTTAAGGATCCTTAAAGGGTGGGGAGAGGAGGAGAAATGAGACAAGAACCCAAAAATGTAACTGTCAGGGCCCAAGAGCTAGGCACCTATGCAGCATAAAGGGTGTGATGTAATGAAGTTCTTTATGCCAAGAATATGTAGATGAGGCTAACACTCTTTACAAGGAAATATATGCTCTCAACCAGGCAATGGTAAAAACATACATTTATTTAGATTTTGAAAATATATACGATAGCCTAAGATGGTAGTTTAATTTGACTGATTTTTTTAAAGCTGAATTTTGATTATTCAGGAAAAAATGATGATCGCTATGGCATCTCATTTCAGAACGCTGATGAAATCTTTGGGAAAGGAAACATTCCTAATTGTGAGGATTAATATTTGATATTTGAAAATAATTTCACTATAAAATCATGGTATAGAGAAGAATACTAATTCTAAAAAAAAGAAAAAATTCAAAAGACCTTATTTAAATAAATAAGACAGGTCATTTCATATATTACACTATTAATTTTGAAATGGCTGGTTTTTCCCAAAAGAGCCCCATATGAAGAATCACGATTTTTAGACAGGTAACAATGATGAAATATAAAAATTTTAAAATCTTGCCTGTGCATGAATCATCCACATGATAAAGAGACAATAATACTTAGGTGTTGAAACTCAAGTCTCTTTTATTTCAAATATTGGTTTGAGAAGAAGCAAAACCTGTCTCCTTATGTGGAAGATCCAGGATCCCTTCAGTTCTGATATGAGAATGGACTAGATCCATTCTTCTTCTTCTTTTTTTTTTTTTTTAATAACATCTACGGTATCTGGTAGTCCTAGGTGGTCTCCCATCCAAATACTAACCAGGCCCAAACCTGCTTAGCTTCCGAAATCAGACAAGATTGGGCATGTTCAGGGTGGCGTGGCAATAGACAGATCCATTCTTCTTAAGGTCATGTCCTTAACAGCATCATAGGAATGGCCCACACAGGTCTATTTGAAAGGAACAGTCTAGAAATAGACGCATTCCTCTCTTACTGTGTTTTGTGTTAAAAGAATGACATGAGCAAATTAAGAAATAAAATAAAATAAAAATTGCATATCAAAAAAAAAAAAAAGGAAAGAGGGTATATTTGAAGACATTATGTTAAGTGAAATAAGCCAGACACAAATGGCCAAATATTGTATGTTTCCACAAGCAAATTACCTAGAACAGTCATCGAGACAGAAAGTAGAATGGTTGCTTAGGGGCTATGGGAAAAATGGGATAGTTTTAAAGGGCATAGAGTTTTGATTTGGGAAGATGAAAAAGTTCTGGAGATGGATGGTGGTGATGGTTGCAAAATGATGTGAATATAATGCCACTAAACGGTATACAAAAAATGGCTAAAATGGTAAATTTTAAGTTCTGTATATTACACAATAAAAAATTAAGGGGTATATTAAAAACTATTATTTATAAGATGTCAAAATTTGAAAAAAAAATTTCTATACACATTAGATCATTTAATCATCACAGTAACCTGGAACAGGGGTATGTGTGTAACTCTTACAGTTTCTGTGTAAATGACATGTCTACTGTCTAGTGCATGGAAGAATGGCTTGACCACCATCTGATATCAGGTCTACATCCTTCAAAACATGTTCTCATCGCCACACTGTCTTCCAATATTTATATGCATTTTATAGAAATACAGGAAATGTGTATGTGTGCTTGAAGAATATTCATTCTATGGTCAAAGTTGGGAACTCCACTTCTTGCAGTGAAGAAATGAATTTCACTTGATTTAACCCAGTGCCTCCCAAACTTTCTTAATCACGAAAGTTTATTTTGTGGAATACCCTTAACAACCTGTGGGAAAGTGAGTGTTTTGTAGGTTACTACTATGGGAAATCTCCTGAACAAAATGTACCCACTTCTATTACTACAGATTCAGTCTCCTTGCAAAATAAAGAGCTAAGTACTCAGGTATTCACTTAATTGGCAGGTTCAAGTATCAATACCATTACCAGCGCTATCCTCATCTGGTAATTTTCTCTCTCCAATTTTCTATCTTCCTCATCTAGATCCTTCTATTGGCCATAAAAGTACAACAAGGACCATGAGAAAAATAATAATGATCAACTTGGCATCATCACTCCGCTCTCATCCACTGGGCATGGATCACATGAGACCCATTCCAGGGTCCAAGAGTATGTGGTATAACTGGAAATACAATGCTTTATGCGCCCCCATACAAACCCTGGTGTCAATGAGTCAGGGAAAGTAACAAATATATGATTCTGCGTTAATTAAATATATCAGAGGAAGGAGGTGCAGGGTGAAAAAAGAATACAGGTTATACAGGTGATCTTATACAGCAACAATTTAGATTTGGAGTTTAATATACCTCATCGGCAGTCTCTTCCCACCAATTAAAAACACCAACAAACACAAACCGAAAATTCTCATCATGGGCTTGTTGTTTTGTTGCATTTTTAACACAGGGCAGCCAAAAACTTTTAAGACACAGCAATGAGTTGCTCAAAAATAATTTTTAATGTGGCATGCCTACTTAGTGCTCAGAGAGACGGTATCCCCTTCTGGGACTCAATCAAAAATAAATCTTCTTCCATGCCTGTTTAGGATGAAGGAAAACAGTCCCAGTTTTCAAGAAGTAAACTTGGCCGTGGATCCATGCCACCGCCCTCCCCTGCTCCCGTGACATTTCTGAGAATGCAATTAACTGCTGACATTGGCCCAGGTTTCAGTGGAGCAAACACTAAACCTGTCGACTGTTATTTCTTGCTGGGGCTTGTGCTGTTTGTTTGTTAGGTACATTTAATTTATATTGGGAGTTTGTCAGCTTCTTTTGTTTGAACTTGACACAATGGAAAAAGCCCTTAAGGGTTAATTATTCATCTCGGAATGAAATCTGAAAAGATAATGAACAGGTCTTGAGCAACTGTGAGACACCCAACAGCAGAAGTCAAAATCAGATCTGTTCCCAGACAAGACTAGTCTCAAACTCGACTGCATGTCATTAGCCACTACGTGTCTGAGACTAAGAGATTAGTGCTCATAGAATGGACTTTAGAGCCAGACAGAATTGGGTGGGAATTTTGCTTCTGCTACTTAATACTTAAGTGACTGTGGAAAGTTACTCCTTGTCACCAAGACTCAGTTTCCTCCTTGGTAAAACAAGGAAAAGAAGACTAAATGGTACAGTCCCTTGAAAACCACACAGTCCACTGTCTGAACCACATAAGTGATCAATACATGGTAGCCTGAAAAAAAAAAATGTAGCATCTTTCATTATACCTCGATACTGATTCTAATCATAATCTCCAGGCTCTTGCATTGTAATTAGAAATTTTCAAAAAATAAGCAAGTCCAAAAAAATGTTCTTGAAATTAGTGCCTGAATTTACAAAATCTCATCCTTTACTGATTACAATAAAAACACATGAAGGCTTCATACAGAATAGGAAAGCACAGCATATGATAACAGTCATGAGAGGCATCCCGTATCCATCTCGATCATAAACTATAAGGATGAAAAGTGACAACTCAACAGACCAAAACCTAACACACCAATTCTCTAGTTCTTTTATGTGTTTGCAAACTTTCCCAAAAGATTATTGTTACCCAAAATTAAAGTACCGAAAGATTTGGCTTCTAAATACAAGTAACCATGTTGACCGATTAAATATAACTAGAGACAAAAATTAAGTATTTTGGAAAGAATATGCCAATGGCAATACATTATTTATTATCCCACGGTTTGTCAGGAATACACGAAGCAAATCAGATTACTAAATATAAACATACTAAAGTATAGATTTACTAAGATGCTAATCCTATATATTTAGATTTAAAAGGTCATAGTTTAAAGGGATCAAAACCAAATACCTGAAATCTCATGGTAGGAGGTACCAATAACCAAATGTGTTTGTTGTTAAGTTGACTCAGAAAAAACCAGCACCAAAAATTTGACATGGAGTAGATAAGACCCAATACATTTGGAAGTGACAGTAAAGATGAACCTGAATCATGAATTTAGCGCAGAGTTCATCCAGAGAGCGAGGTTACATGACAGGATCACTTTCTGTTAACAAACATAAACCATAGCTAATATGTTTGACACTAAGGGCTTAGGATTGGAATGAGGTCGGGGTGTCCCATCAGCTCTTTGACACAGATGTGATTATATCCTCATAAGTCAGCCAGGAAGGGCCCAGGCCTAGAAACCAGAAGCCTATTTCTACAGGGGCTACTTTATAAGAGCTAGATTAATACACTGGAATTAAAAACTACACAATGAAAACTCTGGGTTCAATGTCTTATTCTTTTCTCTAGACTCTCTTATTACATAACCTATAACTATGGAATGCAGACAAGGGCATTAAATAAGAGCTCTGAGAAACACAAAAGGGGCTCAGACAGGAAATATGTCCAAGGTAAAATTATGAATGGATATTAGACACATGTAATTGACTCTCTCTCCTACCCAGGTGGGATATTAGGCTCAGAGAATAAAAACAGTATTATTCAACACATACTTGAGATGTCAAATGTCTCGCAAAACTGTCCTGCAACGCTATTCATAGTCAATTTTAAGTAACTTCTAGATTTAAATCTTCTGGGTTGCAGAGTAGCACAACCTTCGCCATCATTGGCATCGAAATAATTTATAATTGTTAAAACTGGAAAGACCTTTGAGAACCCACTCTTTGGGGGGAGAAAATGACTATGATAAAACCAAAGCAAATGATACATTGAATTTATATGAAATTCTACCCCGAGCTCCCAGTGACCAGAGGCAGTGATACGTGAGGCTTCTAAGAGCTATGGGTTCGATTTGACCGTGAAAGCTACAGACATGTTCTACAACTAAAACGAAACAAAACAAAGCAAAACAAGCAAAACAAACAAACAAACAAACAAACGCCCTCTTTTCAATTTCCTCAGAAACTCCAGACCTACCTGAACATTTTCCATCTGTTCGTCCCAGAGGTATGGGACATGGCAAACAGCGGTGATGGAACTAAGTATTTGGAAGGAAAACAGAGAAGAAGAAAGCAAAGAATGAATGAAAGAAAATCCTGAAAGTTTAGGGACCAAAAAGAATCGCGATACACCAATTAAATTCCAGTTTTAAGTTTTCAAATACCCTTTGTTTCGAGAATCTGTTTTTAGAAAATCTATCCCATGAGTCTCAAAATTGGGGGTGCAGTTCAATTCAATTCAGCCAAACAACTACCATGTGTCAAAGGTAAAAGCGATCTGGTGAAATGAGAACATGGTTAGAGTTTTTTAAATGTGGGTGTGGTTACTTAAAATTCAAGTGGACAAAAAGAACTTTTGTAGTCTTAGTAAATTCTGATAGCAGATTATATTATGTCCTTTACATGTTTTGAATTTATAAATTTACCTAACTCCTATCTCAGATAAGTTTCTTTTATCACACTGGTATGTGTGTATAAGAGAGAGGGAGGGACTTATATTTATTAAAAAATGGTATAAATTTTAAATATTTTGCTTTACATGGATGTGCAACTAAAAGCATTTGTTATGGTTATCGTTTCACTAAAATATTGTTTTAAGACCATCTACCTATAAACACTTTTTAAAAAATCAAATTTGGAGGCAAGAATTTTAGTTGATTATTTTTAGAGTGGCAAATGATAATACACCACGTAGGAAAAGGTAAGCGGTAATGAATGAGCATTTGGCTCCGCAGCTGAGGAGAAAGGCAGGCTCACAGAATTGAGGAGCAAGGGAGGAGCAGCACGGATGGAAAGGAAAGGAAAGGGAAAAAGAAAGAAAATTGGAGGAAGGAGAGACAAGAAGAGAAACTGGTTCTCAGCTATTCCCCTTCCTGACAGAACTACAGATAACAGCTGAAAAATAACCCCGGCAGGTCCCTCTGATAGGTCCCTCTGATAGCCACTGGCCAGTGAGGGGCAGCTCCGCCTCCCGCATCCCTCTTCTTGAGAAAGCTGCCTTTCGATCACCTTGGAGATCTTACCAACACCCAGTTGTGGGAAAAAATGTGTGACAACAATTTCAAACCTGAGTTTTAACATGACTGAACCTCTCCTAAGTCTTTTAATAATTTGTGTAAGAATGCGCCTGGAGGCCCAGAAGCTACCCTTCCGTGCCAGCATACAAATTCTAAACAGCTCACTGTTTTTCCAATTTAGAAACAACACCAATTCCCCCTAAAACTTTCATTAAAATGTCTATGGTAATATTGACCCCGAGATGACCACAGAATATACTTTTTAAAAACCTGGTGACTAGAGGGGGAGGGTGACCCCTTATAGGAGTGGCCTGCCATGGAGGTGTCAGAGCCCAAGGAGGGTGATGGGGGAGGGGCAGGCAGGCACCCACAGAGGGGAGCAGCCGGGATGCCTCAGAGTCCTAGTGAACTGAGGAGTAAGGGAACACAAGAGGACACAGGAGCTAGCTTGGAGGAAACATACACCCCCAGGCCCAATCGGGGAGGACCTGAATATCAAAATAAATCCTACTACTAACAGATTATATAACCCATTGACTCAAACAGGAAACTGTGAGTGAGTGAGCAAGTGAATAAATTCAAAGTCTGATAAGAAATAAGAAATCTACATAGTTTCAAATGATCTCTCTATAAAACGTTTACTCATTACAAGGGGGAAGAGTTAAGTTCCCAGCAGAGGCTGGCAGACACCGTTTTAATCAAGAGACCAAGGAGAATGGCCATCATCAAAAAAGGTACAGGTCAAATCAGGAGTTCCCAGGGAAGGCACAGTTGATGACACACCACCACTCACGGTGTGTCTACCAGAGATGCAGAGTGTGGAGAGTGTGGAGTGTGGATCTGCTCTCAAGAAAACGTCACGTAAAGGCAAACTGAGGGACATTAAACAAAACAACCAGCCTGGGCTCTTTGAAAGTGTTGAGGTCATGAGAATTAAGACTGATGACTTGTTCCTGACTGAAGGAGTCTAAAGTCATTTCACAACTAAACACAACACACGATTCCACCTGGACACATTTGCTTTCTGAAATGGCGGCATCATTATGGCGCTCACAACAAATAACGAACTGGATGGAGGGAGGTGTGAGGAGGAGCTGCTGGTAACGTATCTGTTTATTTCATGATTTTGAGCCCTGGAGGGTAGTTGTGTGGAAAAGTGTCTTTGTTTACAGAAAAAAAACACTCATGTCCAGGGTGATACTAACTTACTCTCAAGTAATTTAGGGGGCGGGGGGGGGATCTTTATACCATATTGCAACTTTTCTCAAAGTTTGTGACAATTTCAAAATAAAAATGAAATTTCAAGCACCACGGCATATGTATTTATTCTAAGTTCTAGACTCAGGTGCAGAACAGTTATGGATGATTTGTAGAATGAAATAATGACGTATTTCGCAGGTGATTTACGACATATGCAAATTAATGCAAATGTACAAATTTGCTGGTTTCATCTTACAAAAACAAAGCCACATGTGTTTGTGTGCTCTTGTGTCCTCACCAGAATATCGGAATCCTTGGTCACAGCAGGTCTGTGCAAATTGAGGCCTGTGTCTTTCCATGCCAAGCCACCGCTACGTCGCCAACACTCTGGGTTCACATAAGTGCGTGCAACGCTCAGAAACAACCCCGCACCTGACAGCCCTCAGTGGGCCCTCCGCACACCACCAGGAATCATGGAACAAAACCCAAATCACTGTTGAGTGTTCCACTTTCCATTCTGTGACACTCTGAAGACGTGGGTTCTAGTCCCAGATCCATCCAGACAGCTCTGTGACAGACCCACATTGGGTCTCGGCTTTGTCCTCTGGAAAACAGAGATTGGCACAAAAATCTCTAATATGCTGATCCATTCCACCAGCATTTAGTAAAGGCCCTGTCCTCTAGGAGCTCAAGTCTCAGAGAAGGAGTGGGGGGTGGCGAGCAGAAGAAATGGGTACCGGTCTCGTTTGTAAGCACACACTGGATCCTGGATGAGGGAGAAGGGAGATGAGAAAAAGTTATAGGAAGATGTAGAGTCTCAGCTGAGCTCTGAGGATACAAAGTAGGGGTCCCCCCAAGAAGAATTAAAGGATGGGGAGAACTCATCAAACAGAGTTGCTACCATAAATAGTACACAATGGCTAGCTCTGGCGCCCCCTAGCTGTGGGACCTTTGGCAAGTTATGCAACCTTTACATCCTCCTTTCCTCCTTTGTAAAGGGAGATGATAATATTACCCAGCTTGTCCCCGGAGGGGTGGGGAAGGGTGTAAGTGCTTTAATATATTCTATATGCCTATATATTTAATATTTAATCTATACTTAATTTAGATTAATATATGTAACATTAGGTACTAACATAAATTGTTGATTAAAATACTTGACAATTTAATCTATATTTAATATATTCTAAATGCCTTAGTCCTCAGGAGGGTTAAATACTTTAATATATTCTATATGAGACCCTGGCACACAGTAAATACTCAGCAAATGTTTGTTGATATTTATTACGATTAGATGGACTCTGATGATTATAACTTGGTGTAGTTCGCAAAGAAAGTGTAGTGTGTGTGTGTGTGTGTGTGTGTGTGTGTGTGTGTGTGTGTGTGTGTGATGAGGGTGAGGGTTGCTGCAACTTTGCAGCACTAAATCCAGATGAGCTGGCCACCAAACGCTGCAGGTGCCAGGACGAGGAATTTGAACTTGATTCTGTCGGCAATGGGAGACCATCTGTATCAGTCCCTATTTAGAGCCTACTGATTCTCAATTAAACAAGCTTGGTTACCTGGTTTGGCAGCCTAGAGTAAAACTAAAGGAGGAATTGGAGGGACTAGTGCCGGTGGGGAGGAGTAAGAAGGGACAGAAAACTATACTAGATGTGACAGAAGGGAATGAAGCGACCAAGAGCAATTATCTCCAAAGCCTCGCCCCTCTGGTCCAACCTCCATAACCTCTACTGCACAAATCTCAGCACAGGAAGAAACAAATCTAACTAAAGATTAATTCACGCTCAGCCTCTTCTGTTGAAGATGACCGGTAAAATGTGAGATGTCAAACGCTTCCAAAATTATTATTCAAGATGAAAAGCTTTGCAATTTATAGGGGAGGGGAAAAATCTCTTATGAAGATCACATAGCTGGAACTTTCCACTTCTGGACGTGAAAGTCTGGCCGGAGCTCTCCCGAGAAGTCAAGAGAGCTGCTTCTCAACTGAGGAAACACGGAGAGGTGGCCTTCTGCCCCGAAACGGGCGTGGATGGTGGTTAACTCAGAGCAAAGTGAGGAACAAAGATGAATGTTAAGGGATCTCCAAAGGTAGCGCAGTCCACAAAGGAACCATCTAAAAAACTTAAATTTGATTGTAACTAGAATGTATTACACACGACCAGACATTTACCCCGAATCTTTGAGCAGGTTAGAAACACGTCCTTAGACAAAGAAGAAAAGCCCCCAGTGCAGCACTTTAAAAAAAAATTTAAAGCCCCGATTCCCCTCGTCTCCACTTGAGGGAAGCTCATAAACACCTAAGATGAAAATGGATCTGGAATTCAGATCAAGTACCTAACTGCCATCAAGTAAATTCCCGTCAAGACTTCCTAGGAGAGACACTTAACCTTCAAAACAAGGAAATGTGGCTTTCTAGCCCATTTGCAGCTACATGGGGACCCCGGGCTTGCATTACGGACAATGGAATGTGGACTCCAATGATGCTGATCACTCCCAGAAGCTACACAGGACACCTCCCCTGAGATGCTCCAGAAACTCTCACCTCTCTTTCTTGTACAGAGAAGCCAACCAGACGGAGCAAGCTTGGGTCCCTGAATGACCTTGTGGAGACAGAGGTGGGGAGAAAGAGAAACTACCACCCCTCCTGAGGCGACCTGAAGTAAACCTTGGCGAGAACATTAAGTAACCCTCTGAGTGTATGATATCACTGAAATTTAAGGCTGTATATTAAAGGAGTAAGCCTATTGAGACACAAAACTGCCTTGGGTTAATGAACTTTTGTTGAGAATCTTCTGGATGGTTATAAGGCTACCAGCTCCAAAGAAGTCTTGGAAATTTACCACCATGGAAGTTAAACACTCCCAAATGGAGCCCTCTAGCACTAATACTGCATTCTCATCTACCAAATTAGTGACGTCAAAATGACAGAGCAGATACGTTAGAAAGGCGTTCTCGTTAGTGCAGCCAATGACCCTAAAAGAAGGGTTACCCAGCAATGCCAGATGTGAGAATGAGGAACGGCACTGACAGTAGTCACCGAGGAAATGGTTTAAGGCAGTATGCCAAAATGCTTATTTCTATATCAAAGTATAATTTGCATTTTTAGATATTTACATTTAGCTCAGTGACTTACGCAATGTGAGCCTCCAACAAAGGACTGCATTCTAACTTTTCTTGAGAGAAGGTAGCACTGGCTGGGCAGAAATCCCTCACGACATGTAAATAATGGATTACCAAGACATTTGTTCTGGAACCAAGCAGGAAAACCTCAATCACCTTACTCGGTGTCTTCATGGTCAGGAAATGTTTTCTGACACTTCCTTGTTGATGCGTTAAGAGACAGACACATGGTCAAAAATGGCTAACTCAGGGAAATTAATATCCTCCAAAGTGAGGAGGAGGCCTTGAATTAAGCTGCCAGTTTCCTAAAAAGAGGATGGACTCTACCTTGAGAACAGTTCCTATTACTAAGAAGTTGTTTTCTCTTTAAAACGCCACCCAAAGACTAAAGCTTTAAACGCTGACATGAAAGCACTCCAAAAACGCCCCCCAAGGCTCCCAGAGAATCGTGGTACAGATTTTGGCCCAAAGGGCAATGAGAAGTGGTGTACTATCACCCGTGACCCAACTAAGTGAATAATTTCTTAAAAGGCTCATTCTCTCATACCTGGGTCTATACAAAAATTTCACAAAGGCTCCATTTCCTCCACGTTGGAATGTATCAGTGCACGAAGAGCAGTGTGTGAATGGAGTGATGGGGAGGGGCAGGCTACCCTGACTCACCAGTCTAGTTATCTCTACTCTCCACAGACAGAGGATTGGGCAGTGCTCGAGGAGTTAGGCTCTGGGGTCAGGAAGATGACCGGTGAGCTTCTTAATTCTTAACATCACTAAACTTCAGCTTCTCATCTATAAATCATAGGAAATCAGTTCTAATGATTCTTCCTAATAATACCTCACCACCACCACCACCACTCCTCCCCCAAATAAGCTTTGAAGGTTAAACGTAATAGAATGCAAAAGCACTGAACACTAGGCTGGGAACATTAAAAGTGATCAATAAATATTAGTTACTATCATCCGTACGTGTCATTAGTATGTATAATAGAAATATTAGTATTAGTTTGTGTTGCTGGCATATAATGTCAGAACTCTTGCAAACGGTCAGAAAACTGAGAAATAATGAGAACTCTTGCAAACGGTTGGAAAACTGAGAAATAAGAAATAATGAGATGCCAGATGAATAACAATAAAAAATTCTACTACTCATTGTTTATTTTTATTTCTCTCCTTAAAACACATATACTTTCGAAGACATAAATGAGCCTTATCAGTATGAAGTGGACACTGAATCCATACATACATATCCATACATACATAATAAGAGGCCCATTTTACAGATGAGCAAACGGAAGCTCAGAGTGGTCACCTACACGGCCCAAGTTCTTAGAAGCAGCTGAGGTGGAATTCCACCTTGGTGTATCTGACCTGAGAGTCATTTCCCTTTCCTATAGAACTCTGCCAGCTACTAGTAATTACTTTCCTTCCTAAGGACAACTTGTAACAGCCAGGGAGAGTGAAACGAAGAAAAGAGAACATGAAAACATGATATAAATAGGAGGAGGAGGCATGCAGGAATGGGGCAAGGCGTGAAACGGGAGTGTCAGGAGGCCCGATGTTAAGGAAGGTCAGCAATCTTCTCAAACCCACATCACAGGCAACCTTTAATTATAGCAGCTACTCACCAGCCTGGTGCAAAAAGAATGTTTATATGCACAGAGTATGGTCTACATATTATTTTATAAGATACAACAAGCTTAAACTTAAATCTTCTTGCAATACATGAAGAGTAGAGGAGAAGCAAGGTTTTCATAAATAAATTATCTTTTCTAAAAATTTGAATACATTTATTTGGGGTAGACATTTGCTCTGAGTATGTCTGATAATCCCAGAAATTCAATAAACTGTTTTTCTTAAAGATTAATATCATACCTACAAAAAGTAAGTCTGAGAGGGGGAAAATACCAGGAAAATTCCTTACCTCTCTTTGTGCAATTTTTTTTTTTTTACCACATTAACTTTAATAACAGATCCTGGCAATCAAGTTTCAGTGATATTCTGAGTCTTCGTGGAGACTCCCATCTGGGTTCCAAACAACCAACATTTGCAAGTGAACAGAATGTTGGTTCCACAATATAGAGAAGGGAAAGGCAGACTGTTCTTTTAATGTCATTATAAAGTGTGAAGGCAAAATAATTTATACAAAAAAAAATCAGGAGTTAAATAGACTACATTAAAAAAAAAAAAAAAAAAGATTAAGCAGATGCTTTGAAACAAGGACACTCCAATGCCCAGAGTGCTCGGCTGCTCGGTTAATGCAGCCAGAATGGGCTGATTCTGGAACATACGAAAGGAAGTCTGAAATGTAACTCTTCTACAGTGTACAGACAGTTCAACCATTACTAAGAATGCCAATTACTGCTTATTGAAGATTTATGCTACGTTATTTTACATACACAGGCTTTTTTAATCTTCCCGTCAATCCTGGGAGAAGGCCATTATTATTATTATCAGGATCATTTTACAGATGAGGAAACAGAGTCTAAGAACCATTATGTCTCTTATCTAAGGTAGAAAAGTAGGAGCAAGGTGATCACACTGATCCTTCCTTAGCAGGAAGGCGGAAGAATCTGAATGTAACTGAAGAATGAGAGAGGCTTCGAGGGCGGGACTTAAGCTTATTTTCATTAGAGGTGCCCTCAGATCACCTGTGGATAAGTGATGACTTGGGGTGGGGTGCTAAGAAATAAAAATATTAGTGGGAACACTGGACTCTAGAACCTTTTTTATAAGGAAGAAACAGAGCCGACACAGTCAAAACATATCATGAAAAGAAAGAATGAATTTCTTTAAATTGTTCCCACTGCCCTAAATACTATAGAGTAAAGCAAGCAGAGCAGACATCGGCCTTCCCAAACTAGGACCCATGTTTTTCATTTCAACCTACTATGTAGACAATATAGCCTGGTTTCTTTTCTACTCTGTTCTATTACACTGTTTTGGTAATGTTGGCCCCAAATCATGAAAATTATTTTATAAATCCCAAAAGGGTCTCAACCCTTAGTTTAAAACCACAGCCCAGATGGAAATTACAAGTTTCTACATGGAGCTATTTCTTGTTTAAAAATAATGTTCATGCTTTTAAAGGGCAGGGGTCACCTAGCTTTGCTAACTTCGGCAGTTTTGCATAGGCCCTGGGAATTGACTGAATACAAAGGCGTTTAGCATAGGATCCTGGAGAACTTTCAAAGGCCTTTGAACCTTCTGGAATGGGATATAAAATTATGTGTATGGGTATATATGCATTTGTATAAAAAGAGTTCCATGGCTTTTAGCAGCTCTTCAAATGAGAGGGACCCACAAAAGTTTTATGACATAAGTGTACTTATTTTGTTAGGGTCACCAAGCCTGGTAACAAAACCACATAAAACTTCCGCTACATATAAATAAATTCAACATGTCAGGAGAGGAGATCATCGCTAACAAGATGGCCGTGAAATTATGTCACAAAACAAAGAGTAGCAATCAGCAGAACATATAGAACATTCATTCATTAATTCTACTAAGTGCTTACCAAGAGTAATGAACCATATTAAGATGCTGGGTGTCAGAATAGGAGAGGGAGTTAAACCAGAGGGTCACCAGTGTGCTTCTGGGATGCTAAGATCCTGAAACCTACAAAATTGAAAATTGTCACCTACCTACACTTCCTGTCTCCAATGGAGAACTGACAGAATGTTAAGATAATTACTTTAAAAATCATCGTTTCATCATTACCTGTTCCTAAACAGCCAAAATATTTCAAGAAAAGGTTCTCGCTGATTTAGATGGTTGTGAAATGCAGCCACCCTCGAGTGAAAGGGGGTGTCCACTTTTCCAAAAGGGGAGCCCTTTTATGGGGAGTAAACAAAGAATTGCATTTCTATCTGAATGTTTATTAAAACACAAACGTGGCATGCGTCTCCTGCCCTTCGGTTACGATGCAATTAGCCCTCTTGCTGAAAACTAATCAACACTCTGAGTGGTTCACTTTCATCAGATCAAAGGCAACAAAATACTTGTGTTTTGGAACTAAGACACCATTCAGCTTAATGGAATAGTGTGTGTGTCATGTCCCTGAGCCTGCGGTTTCCTTAGACAGGAAGGTCCATCTACCTATTTTTTTTTTTCATTATTATCATTACAGCTATTCCAGTGTGGTGTGAAGTGGTACCTCATTGTTTTGATTTGCATTTCCCTAATGACTAATAATGCTAAGCACCCTTCCTCGGCCATTTGTATATTTTCTTTGGAGAAATGTCTATTTCCCCATTTTTTTAAATTGTGTTGTTTGTTGTTGTTGAGTTGTATGACCAACGTTCATAGCAGCACTATTCACAACAGCCAAAAGGTAAAAACATGAATGTCCACTGACAGATGAATGGGCAAACAAAATGTAGTATGCATATATAATGAAATATTATTCAGTCAAAAAAGGAATGAATTGCGGATACATGCTACGGGATGAAGGAACCTTGAAAACATTATGCTAAGTGAAATAAGCCAGTCACTAAAGGACAAATATTGTATGATTCACTTAAATGAGGACTTGCCCATCAGGAATAGGCAAATACATAGAGGCAGAATGTAGACCAGAAGTTAGAGATGGGGGAATGGGCGGTTATTGCTTAATGGGTATAGCGTTTTTGTTTGGGATGTCAAAAAAGTTCTAGAAATAGGCAGTGGTAGTGCTTGCATAACATTATAAATATACTGAGTTCTGCTGAACTGTTCAGTCAAAAATGTCTAAAAATGGTCAATTTGGCATTATAGTATTTTATCCCCCAACCCCGACACACAAAATCAGCTCAATTTTGTTCACTTTATACTTTCAAACATACTTGTCAAGAAAAATCCATGACACACACATACACACAAAAAAATGATGTTTCGGGGGCAAGAATGGTTGAGTTTGGGGACCCAAAATAAAGTGTGAAGAGGAAACAGCATTCAGGTTACATGGTAACAGGCTCACATGACATTTCCAGCCTTGCAGTGAACAGATCCTTCAGCCTCTCAGAGCTTCCTGAGTTATAGGATCAAAAAAGGAGAATGACATCAGCCTGTTACTGCAGAGATACAGGAAGGTACCCACCTGAAATGCCCATGCAGACAATGTGGAAGGAAACAGTAAGCTCCTCTGGCCTGCCCCCGCTCCTAAGACTGCAAGCTTCTCCACATGATTTGAGCTCAGTGCTGACACTGTCCTCTTAGAGTGTGTTATTCTCCATGTTCTTACGTGTTTTTAAATATTTCATGATGGAATTTTAAAAGCAAGTGAAAATTGCTCCTTACATAACACCTGAGAAGCCAAACTGATGGAATTCAGTGCAGGAAACGTTAACCCTCCTTGACATCCTTCAGAAACCAACTTAGCAGCGGAGGAAAAAAGAAGTCGAGAAGGAAATAACCTAAATGTTGACAGTGGGTACCTCTGGAAGGCCAAGGGGTAGTTTTTATTGTCCCTTTTTGCTTATTTCAATATGCTAGTTTTTCAATAATGAAAGGACATGGTCATTTAAAAATATTACATATGAAAGAGAAAGAAAGAAAAGGCTAGCTCGGGACCTCAAATTCTCACAAATCCCCTATCCCAACGGAGTCCATCACTGGCTCCTCGTATCCATCAGCTTCCTCATGCTGTAGGGCGGCAGTCCGCAACCCTCTTGGCACCAGGGACCAGTGCTCCTGCGAGAATCTAACGCCTGATGACCTGAGGTGGAGCTGAGGCGGTGATGCTAGCGCTGGGGAGCAGCTGCGAATACAGACGAAGCTTCGCTCTAGCCATGTTCCTACACGGACTGGGGTTGGGGACCCCTGCTGTACAGGATGGTTGTAGCAAATTGACTGTGTATCTCGCACCATTCTCATGCCTGCCAAAGCTCGCCTTCTCCCTCAGACCCCAGCTCATCCTGAGCTCACACTGCAGAAGGGCTGTGGTTGTGTATAGATACACTGATTTCAGCAGAAGCCAGACCCTTAACTTCCCTCCCACAGGTTAACAGTTGAATCTCCACCTGTCAACAATGAACCTGTAACATTTTCTCTTTTTTTTGGGGGGGGGGGGGATGGGGGACAGTTTGGTGTTATTTTTTAAAACAATATTCTCATGTACCAAGAACGGACTCAAGCAGCTTGTCGGGAGAACGGCATGCTCTCTCCTGCCTTTCTGTTGACCCAACTCTCGTGGGAGGCTTTCTGGAGTGAGAGAGTTAAGGCGAAGTCGGAATCCAAGGCCCCTAAATGAGACTTACCCATGATCACCTTGGAAGGCTGTGGAAACGGAGAAAGAACTCTCTACCGATCTGAATATCAATCCAGAAAAATGCAGGGAAAACTAAAGAGCCTCACCAGTCAACCCTACCCTACTTCAGTCCACACCAAGAGACTCCAGATAATCCATAAGAAACCACAGGAACCCAAGAACTAGAAAGAAAGAAGGAGGTCCTCTGCAATGGCAACACTGAAGAGTGAAGGCAAGTCCCAGTATCCCAGGATATGGCCCCACTCTCTGCAGATGTCCATGATAACGCACTTGCCACCAGATAGCACTTAAGACGCCAGATGAAAGGCATTTGTGAAATGCAAAATGCCTGTTAGTGTGCAGGGCCCAGAGGCTGTCCCTCCAAGTTCTCCGCAGTGATGATTAAAGCGATCTCCCTCCATCCTGTCCCTACCTTCCAGTGATGTGAGGTTTAATTAATGTGCACTTGGGGTTTTAAAGATCCCTGGATGAAAAGGGGACCAGATGGGAAAGTTATTATTATTCTGTTCAAAAGACACTGGTAAACTAACATCTGTGGACAAGTTTCCTACATGCCACTTAAAACGGGCTAACAGGAGGCAAATGCCACAAAATTCAGGTTTAGACTTCTGAAAGGCTCAGAGACCCGCCAGCTGAGTTCAGGCTATGATTGAGGTGGCTCCAGTGAGTAGGGAACACACGTGACAAATGGTTCACGTCTTTCAATAAAACTCAGAGGAGCGGCCTACACCAAAGAAGGGAGTGTGTGGTGCAAAGGAGAGTGGACCCTGGTTACAGGCAGCAAAGGGACTTGAGCAGCAAAACAGAGCTACACATAGGGAGGCCAATTCTTCCGTTTTAAAGGTAAATGAAACATTGAGCTGCAGAGAACCCGAAATTATCTTTCAGCATTGAACTCATCATAGAATTCATCAGCTGACTAAACTGGCATGATGGAAGACCTTTTTCTCACTAACTATAATGATTTGCAACTCGAGAAGTTGAAAAATATTAATAAAGCCCCATCCGCACCAGTGGGACGGGGGCTGTGTGAGCATTAACAGTCTGACCACTGCTCAGACAGAACGATTTACTGAGCACGACGGTGAACGCGAGAAGGCTGCCTCGCCTGGTGGCCGCACTGCAGTCGGAGAGACCCCATTAAAGCTCAGATCAGACCATGTCTCCCCGCCACCACCCTCCGGGGCTGCTACCTCACCAACAGTCCCGTCGGCTCCTCCGCTGACAGTACCCTTCCGGTCCTCACCGCTAGCTCTCCCCTGGCTCTCTCCACCCACGTCCCATGGCCTGCACGCTACTTCGCCAACACGCCAGGCCTGACCTGCTGCCTAGCTAGATCGCCCCCTGCCTGTTCACAAAAGATCTGATTCCGCGACCCATAGCCATTTCCGCTCCAATGTCACCTGTGCAGTGGGGGGCCTTCCTAGACCCCCATTCGAAAGTTCGAACGCCCAGCACTTCCTAGCTCCTTCCCCCGCTGCATTGCTCTCTCCCTTGCAAGGATCGCCCGCCAACGGTGACATACCACAAAACGTAGCCTATGTTTTAGCTACTTGCTCATTTTCTATTATCTTGCGTTTCCAGAACGTCAGTCACGTGAATACGGAGATTCTCCTTGGCCTTGTTCACTAAGGAACCACCAGTCCCTGGAAGTGGGCGTAGCACAAAGCGAAGTGTCAGTAAATACTGAAGACATCCATGATGACTTCGAAAAAGCAAAAGACGACCTGCAAGGAGAAACACTAGAACTTCCAGAAAAATCTTTGTAATTGCTCAGTTCCATGCTATTGTGCCCTACAAAGCCCCCTTGGCAAGTCCCCATGGAAAAGTAGGATCAAAGTATGACCATTCTGGTCCCTAAGCCACTGTACTTTCAAAGCCCAACTTCTCCCTCACATGCCCAAGGTAGGGAATTTTCACTAACGCAGAAGCTACCAAAAGAATCAGTTCACCAAAAACTTCATCCTCGGTAGCAACAGCACTGGCACCATACAGTCAAAGGAAAACAAAACAAAACAAAACAAAACCAGGAACTCAAAACAGGAACTTTCATAGCTATAAAGCTGCCAGACAAAAACCCTTGTTCTTATCATATTCCGTTCTCTGAATATCAGAGGCTCGTGCGAGGTGGGGATTCTCCGTGCTGTCTGTCCACCAACTGCAAAGGACATTGCAAAGTAATGCTAGGTCAAGAGACATTTTGCTGGAGACCACGAAGAGAAATCACAGCTGTCTTCTTGTTGTGAAATAGACTTTATTTTATGGAGTAGATTAAGGCTCACAGCAAAACTGAGCAGAAAGTACAGACAGTTCTCACACACCCCCTGCCCCCTACACGTCGCACACCCCGTGCCCCCCACACATGTACGGCCTCCCCATTATCAACATCTCCTATTAGAGTGGGGCGTTTGTTGCAATCGATGAACCTACACTGACACATCATAAATCACCCGAAGTCTACGGTTTACATTATTGGGGAACACACTTGCTGTTGTACATGCTATAGATTTGACGAATGTATAAGGCTATATATCTGCCATTATAATTCATTATCGTACAGAATATATTCACTACCCCAAAACCCTGTGCTCTGCCTGTTCATCCCTCCCTCCTCGCTAACCACTCATCTTTTTACTGTCTCCATAGTTCTGCCTTTTCCAGCATGTCAATACCAGAATCATACAGTAAGTGTAGCTTTCTGGGTTGTTTCTTTCACTTAGTAATATGCATGTAAGGTTCCTCCTTGTCTTTTTACGGCTTGATAGCTCATTTCCTTTTTGCGCTAAATAATATTCCATTGTCTGGATGACCACAGCTTACTCACCCATTTATCTACTGAAAGACATCTTGTCCTTCTACATTTTGGCAATTATGAAAAAAGCTGCTACAAACATCGGGTGCAGGGTTTTGTACAGATGCTTATATGTGTTTAATGACACCTTACAGAGTAAAAAGATAGGGAAGTGTGAGGCGCAGATCTTAGCTGAAGACAAAATAGGCTTCAGACTCTTGAGGAAATTCTCTTCTGAAGCCATTTTCAAGAAATTAAATTTGTCAAAGAAGTGTGGTTTCAGTTTTATACACGTGCAAATCCATTTCCAACACTGAGGTTTTGTCAAGTACTTGAATAGATTTATAAACGCTGAAACTTGAAATGTTTTGAATATTTTCCTTTGTCCCCGTTAGTAAAATCTGTAAGATTTTGTTGTCAACTTCATTACACTTAGCCATTTTTTCCCAAATGGTACCACTAGCCCATGAATTCTGCAAGGGATCCACTGTTCATTATCTGTCATCCCTTGCCCGAATGCCATGAATCTCTCTCTAAATACGACTCATAGAAGGTGCTAAAAAAAATTGCTGACTGGTGAATGATGTTCGAACATTCAACCAAAATTATAACAAATTTGAAAACAAATGTTTCAGCAAAGTCCCTGGACATAGGTACAGAAATGAATTAGAAAAAGTAAGCATACATTCAACCAAATACGTCAAAATCCACAGAGTAGTCATTAAGCAAAAACCAGAGAAACGTGGGCATTCAAGTCAGAGAGATGCATCTCTTGGAAAAGAAGAGGTCTCCATATGAAAATATAGACAGAAAGCTCGGCCCAACCTTCTCAAGGACCACCAGCCACAACAAGTCCTGGGAAAACGGAAGGAAAGGTGTCCAGGAGCTCTGACGTGTTTCCACGAGATACGCACAAATAAGCTGTTTGTCAATGATTTCTAATACCAAATTCATTCTCGGCAATTTCTGAAATCAAAATTCATGCCTAGTACAAAAGACCCATGTATTACATACTATTTGGGACCAGGAATTCCCAAGGCACCACGCCGGCTTTGAAAACTCAAATCAAACCCCAAGGCACCTTAGAAGGCCTTCCCTTTTACTTATGTAAATATAAGCATTTACAACATATCTACTACCCAAGGCTGATATTTTGTAGACCAGTTTCCTACAACAAGCATTTATTTACCGCATCCAAAGTATTCCTGGGCATTCGTTCACACCCGCTCCCATTTGTGAAGAGAGGACTGGAAAAGGCCAGGTGGAGAGACGGGGTCATCTGAACTTGAAGAATTTCAATCTGATTTCAAATTACAGACAGTCCCTGACTTAGGATGGTTCGACTCGTGATTTTTCAACTTTCCACTGGTGCGAAAGAGAGATGGATAATAAATTACATGAGACAATCAACACTTTATTACACAATAATCTTTGTGTTAAGACAATTTTACCCAGTGTAGGCTAAGTTAAGTGTTCTGGGCACATTTAAAGTAGGGTAGGCTAAGCAATGACATGATATTTTGACTTATGATATTTTCACCTTACAATGGATTTATGGGGATATAAGGTCATCATAACGTGAGAAGCATCTGTATAGAAATCAGAGGCAAACAATCCGAGTTTAACTCCCAACTTGAAGTGCCATTGAGAAGAGGAAAATATTTAACATTCAGATCTGCTTTTCGCTTTCAACCAAAAGGCCCCAATGAAAATAAAACCCATCTATGACGTATCCAATTACTGAGAAAAAGCAAGCAGACACTGCCATGTTCTCTTTACCCAGCTAGCAATAAAATCTTGCGCTTCCCTATTTTGTTTAATTTCTATACTGCCGAAAATTACTTTCGGATCTTTTCTTTAGTTTCCATTTACATCCTACATGAAACCCCCTGTTCCTAAGTAAAAAAGAAAATAAAACCAGAAGATAACACAGTATTTTAAATATGACACTGAAAATAGAAAATCCAGCTACAACATCTAGGTCCAAACGATATGTTTAAATAAATAATGCAATAATATCAAGCTATCGATTAAGTCTTGATACGGAAGATCCCTATCACAGGTACCACATAAGGAGAAAATTCTGTACATCACAAGGATTTCAAGGATACAATTTGCTTCCCCACCTAATTTGCCCCTGCATCAGAGTTGGGATACTCTGGTCCAGAACTTGGGTCTTTTAACACCTCGCCCAGCGTCCTTCCTTCTTTCATATTTTATTAAACAAACAATAACTGGCAAAAACTGATAACCGTTTTGTTTAAAACACAAGTGACCGAGCTTGCTAACAATACCCTCCCTCACCTAATTAAAAAAGAAGGAAAAAAACGACCATTCACCAAAAGAGAAAAATCACTGTGCCCAGCAGTGTCAACCCTAACGCAAGAATCACCCGGAAAACACTTTTGGAAACGCCACCAAGGAACTGAGTAACCAAACTCCCACACTCATACTTACGCTGTTTATATAATAATTAAAATCACCCTCCAAGGACCTAGAAAAAAGTCAGTTTGAGCTTTTCATGACTAAACGGCCCATCCGGCATCTGCACACACTAGATTCCTCTACGGCGGAGTCAAAACAGTAAGCACCCACACTGCTCGCTTGCCCCTGACTCGTACACCAAAGCATACATGTTACACTGACTGTTCCAGCACCCTGGGAAGGACCGTAGAGGCTCAGCATAGTTGGAGTGCTGGTTTCCCGGGGGTCTAATTGGATTTGCCATGTGCTGCCTGTGTCACCTTTCTTCTCTAGTGTCCTCTGCTGTAAAGCTGGCATGGTAACAGCTCCTTGGGTTAGTGGCAAGATGAAACATGTTAAGACATGTGAGGCATTTAGAACTGTGTCAAGCCAAGAGTAAGCTTTAATGAGCAATAGAAATTGATAATAGTATTACCGTTAATAATTTTCCTGATTACTCCACCCCTGAATGGCCAATGTTCTGACCCTTCAAATCTACCAAACTTCTAGGTGATACCTCTCATTTGGCCCCCTATGGACTTTCCCGTGGCATTATCTTTTCTTCTCTTCCACACTGTCAACTTCTTGAGAGCATGGGAGCTGTGTGTCACACCTCACTGAATCCTTCAAAGGCACCTCCAAGGACTCTACCCTTAGCTATCCAACGAATGACTCCTTGAAAAAAATGAATAAATGAACTAACCATCCTACCCCTCCCCAACAATGTGAAGCCTGCTAGCTAGGTGCCACTCTGTTAACTTGAACACATTACCTTAATTTGGTTTGCTGGGCCTTCCGTAGATGCGTTAAACAAAGAAACAGCCACAGTTATCACCCAGAGGGTAGGCTAGGCAAAGCTTTCAATCAACACAGATGGCTCTCAGCTTTTCGTTTTGATCAAACTCCATGCTTGGTCTGCAAAGAGGCAACTGCAATTACCTGAAGTTTCCTCCCTAAAACAAAAACCACGAAAAACCATCCGATTGCACATACAGTCAACTTGATGTTGCTTTCAGGCGTAATTCCTCGGCCTCGTGCCCTCCCCCATCCAGGCACTATTCTTCATTAGCGAACCTCCTGCCTCCATCAAAGCCTTCAGTCCCCATTACACAGATTGATGCTGTTGACCAGCGAAGAGTCCCCACTGCTCTATCTTGATTCTCCCAGAGTTTCAAGTACTTTCACCTAAGCCGCCAACAAAGATAACCCAGCCCTCTGGAGTGAAATATTTTCTAGCTCCAATGGTGAATTATATGCGATCCTATCACTCCCTTCTTCCATCCCCTTCCTCCCCACTTTCCATTCCTGTTCCCACAATAAAACTAAACACTGCCAAGCATCAATCAGGAGCAGAGAGAAGAGGCTGTGCTTTGAGCTGACTGGCTTCTTCCCAAGCTAAACACACTTATATAAACCTGACCCCATTACTGCCCGGCCTGCATATGTACCAGGGGCACCCTGCTTTCCTGAGCTAAGCTTTGTTTACCCACTGTCAAGTGGGTATTTCCCAGTCAGCCTCTCCTCCTGTGGAGACGGGCTGCAACCACCCCTACCCCCCACACAGGCAACCAAATGCGACATCAAAGGAGCCCCCAGAGTGGCCATCTGTCCCTGCCATGCCAATGTTTATGCAATGTGGGCAGGAGAGGGATAGGACAGCAAAAGGCTACAGGGCATAGTGCTGTATGAGACCAAGGCACCAGCATCCAGGACTGTATGTGCTACACCACAGAAAGAGACAGTGACAAGGAAGTCCTGAGTCTAGCTGCAGTCGCTCCTTCTTCTTAAAAAAGGACAAAACTACTTCACTTTCCTGAAGGTGTTCGAAGAATAAGCTTGATGAGTTTCACCTGTAGACGAACATCTAAAAAAAAGTTGGATCCCTAATTTTGCAATTCTGCAATTAGACACCCCACGCCCCCCAAAAAGTCCCACCTAAACATGGTATTTCAGGCAATACTGCCTTGAACAAATTCATGAACAAGGAAGTACTAAGGGGGACTGGCTAAGGTAGATCAGAAAGGAACCTGGAAGTCTCAGAATTCTAGTTAGCATGACCAAAAGAATGACCATCTTAATTCCCCTGTTTATTTCTGGAACAGAAGGTCAGAATGCATGGGAATGGTCATGAGTTTAGAAGTCAGATTAAACACGGTTCAGATCCAGAGTTGCCGCCATCGGAGTGAGTTTAGTGAAGTCACGTGGGTTCCATTGAAGGGACTTAGAGAGAACACAGCCATCCCAGGGTGGTGGTGAGTTGTGTTGTCTGTTCAAGGGCACTTGGTGGAATACCAGGCACACAGTAGGTACTCGGCGCAGTCTCTCCTTTGCATTTTCACTTCCGGCCTTGCCCTCTTTACAGACCTACACTTGGGACACGTGCAGGAGGCGAAGCCTGTTTACATCGGCCAAAGTGGAGAGGTCACTGTGGCCTGCTTGGCCAGCCATCAGCTAAAACTCCACACACCGAATCTGCTGAGGGGACGTCTTTGTTACCTCTCAAATGAGGGTCAGGGAGGGGCATCTCTGACACGTTTCGCTGACCACTCGCGTGAACTTTGTCAAATCACCTCCCCAGTCCTGGACAGGAATCCACATTATTCATCAGATAAATCCCCTTCAATTCCCCCAGGGGAGGAGATGGCCAGCCACTGTGCTCGAGGCCAAGAGATGATATATCCACTCAGTGATTCAACCTGCACAGCTGTGGTGAGAAAACGCACACCCAGACTCACTCAAAAACGGGCTGACCATTTTTCAATTTACCTCTCGCTGACTTTTTTCCCCTCCTAATTCTGTTCTTTAACCTCATTACGTCCCTTCATTTGTAGCATCTGGAAACAACCTGGGTGCTTCTTTGGAAAGCTCTGACCAGGGTCTGGTTAGTTCCAAAGGAATCAGATCAGCAAGCGCCTACTATGTGGTTCAGGGCGCACAGCCGCAGCTCTCAAACGTCGACGAATCGGGCTGGGAGGGGAAAGATCTAAGAAGCAACATCTGACAAATAAAACTAGTTCTGCGGCGGGAAAGTGACAGTGGGCTGGGACAACCTGGACAGGCAGCAAGGAGGAGGCGGGCTCGAGCTGACACTGAAGGAGAACTGGAGGGAGGTATTCCAGGGGGAAGCCCAGTGGACACACACCAAGGACGGGGCTCAGAAAGACTGACTGGCGGACAGTGCTCAGGTAGGCCAGCCCGCCAGACACTCACTAAACAGCCTTTACAAAACACCCCGTGGCAGTCACAGTGACCCATGCTGAGGCACACACACAGCAAAGGATGAGCATCCTGCCTTGGAGAAACACATGGGAGCATCTGGTTAAAAACAGAGATCCCAGAGCCGGGTGACCGGGGTTCAAATTCTAGCTCCCCTCTTTCTAACTCTGTCGCTTCGAACAAGTTAATGGAAGCCGGAGATGACTATTCATGTTTAAGTTATTTACTAGGAAGCATTTCCAGAGAAAACTAGTTGGGGAGCAGGGAAGGGGCCACAGAGGCTCTTGGAGATAGGACAGGATAACCTCAGAGTTGCCTTAAATATATAAGCCCTCCTAATGGCTGAGGACTACCCTGGGGGTACAAGGATTCCAGCATCAAAGATGTTGGTCAACCCCAAAGGGCAGCCCTCCAACAAAGAGGAGGGGCTGCTGGCTGCATAGGAGTGAAGCAGACAGGAAGGGCAATATGCACCAAAGGTAAAGTGGATCCAAAGGGACAGGGCCAGAGCAGGGACAGTGTGAGCTACAAAGCGGTCATTGTTTTTTTATCGTTACTCTATTATGATCATTGATATTACTTTTACCCCTTAAAAAGGCAAATAACAGAATTATGACGATACAGTGTCGTAAATGCAAAAAGAGAGGTCTCCAGGCTGCTGCTACACTACTCTGCGCGGGCAGAGAACGGGTGGCTGAGCCTGTCTGTCTGGATTCAGGTCTCGGGAGCAACAGGAAAGACTGGAGGAACAAGTCACAGCAGATCTGCTAGCTGCCGGGCCTGAATGCAGAATGCGGGGTGGGAGAATGCAAACCAGGGAGAATGCGAACCAGGAAAATACAAACCAGTGATCTGAACGCAGGCTCGGGCAGCCCCTACAGAGGGGCCTCAATAAATTAAAAACAGAACTCCCATATGATCAGCCCCCCAACTTCTGAGTATTTCTCACCTGAAAGAAATGAAAGCATATCTTAAAGAGATATTAGCACTCCCACATCCACTGCAGCCCCATTCACAATAGGCGAACTAAATGTCCAGGGACAGACGAATGGGGCGGGGGTGGGGTGGGGTGCATTGTATACATACAGTGGAATATTATTCAGCCCTAAAAAAGGAAATCCTACAAAATGCCACAACATAGCTATGTTAAAATAAGGCAGTCACACAAAGACAAATGTGGCATGATTCTACTTAAATGGGGCATCTAAAATAGCTGAACTCGTGGAAGCAAAGAAGAGAATGATGGTTGCCAGAAGAGGGAAATGGGAATTGCTAATCAATGGATATACAATTCTAGTTATGCCAGATGAGTAAGTCCTAGAGAGCTGCTGCGAAATATTGTGCCCATGGTTAAGAATTCTGTATATACATTTAAAACTCTTGAGGGGAGAGCTCATGTTAAGTGTTCTTACCACAATAAAATGAAATGAAAATAAATAATTACAAACAACAACAACAACAACATTGCAAGGATCATGCCTCGGGAAGCGTCTGCGATTCCGTTTCTCCATCAAGTCGGTAGTCACATGTTTTGTTCAAATTCTGGACCAACCAGCCTATTACTAAACCTGAACAATGCTAAATAATGCGACATTACGTTACCTGCTAACAAGGCCCAGATGGGTTTGTTCACAGGAGGAAGGCAAACTTGAAAAGAACAACAGCAACTCTGAATAGTCATAAAGCCCTTGGGGTCTACATCATCTTCCCCCTGTGAAGTAGATGAGGGTTGCATGGGGCAGGTCACTGTCCCCACTGGGCAGAAGGGAGACGCAGTACACACAGCCCTTTCTGCTGGACTTCCCTAGAAGAGCCCGCGCCACACACAGGAGACAGGAAGGTGTCTGACAGCACATTTCCTGTCACGGGTGCCGGCGGCTGGGGCACGTTAACCGCTTGTTCCTTTCAGCAGGAAGCCCCCGGCCAGTCACGCAGTGAAGACCTCCCGTGTGAGCGTGTGGCGAGGCCCACGTGAAACAGTCCCCTTTAACCAAATCCACTTGCAGTTCAGATGAAGGCTCACGCTCTCTCTCAAAAGTAACATGATCTCACATCCAACGGCCTCAGTAAAAGCCCATTCTGGTACCAAGTTTCCCCCGCAGGAGTCCACATCAGTTCTTTCTTCCCTTTTCCTGGTATCGCGAGGGCAGGTGAAAGCAAAGCCGGGAAGACCCACGGCGACCTAAGGAAACACTACAAATGTATGACGGATCACGGGGCTAACCAAGCTCACGGTGTCCCTGCCACGGGTGCAGCACCCACTCCCTTGTCACCGAGTTCCAAAGACTGGCTTGTCCCTGGGAACGACCCAACACGAATGGGACCCTACGCACCGGGAGTTTCCCAGGAAATCAATCTCGAAGCTTCCAGTTGTGAGTGGGCAGAGTGAGCAACCCCTCTTCCCACTAAAACGATTGTCACGAATGATGAACTTTCTATCATCCCAGAACGGGGTGTCGGCAGGATCCTAAGACCATGAGGACTTTAAAAGTGTGAATCCTGTTGTCCCAGCCTTCTGCAGATGCCCCACTTACCCCAACCCAAACAGAAGAAGCTTCTCAAGATCTCCAAACGTGCCATCCGCAGGGCCTGCTCACCTCCTAAGTGACAGACTAGGGTCCAGAGTGTCACACCCCATGGTACCAACCCTCCTCCCCCTCCTGGCTTTCGGGTCTAGAAAGGTGGGCCTCAGTCCATAGTGGTTCTACCTATAAGAGCAGATATAGAACAATAGTGGCTTTTGTGCTCATTTTTTTAATATACCTCTAGAGGTCCCAAGATCACCCTCTGAAACATTAACACAGGAAAAGCACTTCATATGCTGTAGCCACTCAATAAATTAGAATTTAGTATTAATATTTTAATAATCAAAGAGCATTTACCAGGTCTTTATTCAACTATGGCTTCATAGAAAGCACCCTGGCCACGCTTATCCTTGCCCACCAAAATCTCACACTTTATGGAAATCGGAATTCTCAAACGCTGGAACGTCGGATTCCGGCGTATGGCATGAGGCTCTGTGACCCAGCACGATCTGGCAAATCGCCCCTAACCATGAAACAAAGACAACTTTCCCAAAGGTAAGGATCTCTCCCCCAAACAGGTTTACCAATGAACGCCATGCTCATTCTTGTTTTCAGGGAAAGGAATCAAAATGAACTGGAGAAGTACGGTTAGGACACACTCAGGGAGACTCTACACCTCCTTGTTCTCCACTCGCAAAAAGCACCCACTAGAACCAACGACAGCACCAGACCTGGTGGCCAGCGCCCTGGATCCCAGCGGACGGGCCAGACAGGGCGAGCCAATCTGCCGTCTTCAAAGATATTCCACCGCGGAGGCCAATCCACTCTGGAAACCGACGCTCGTTCCGCGGGCAGAGCGGCGGTGATGCCGGCACGGCCCCGTGAAGACAGTCCTCAGTCCAGCCCCTTGCAACACTGGATATCTACATAGTACTAATCTTGCCATATATCGCCCAGGACCTTTTCAATTGACAAATCCCAAGGAAAATGAATGGCTTAAGGTTGAGTGACTTCGAAAATGCTATGTACGGTCCTCGATAACCAACATTCCATTATAACATTAATGAGATGGCATGGGGCTTACCTCTTGTTTATATCAAGCAGCCTATGGTAAAACCGGTTTTGTTATCCTGCATTTCACTTACAGCTGCAGAACCTATTCTCGACATCAAGTGAGGACTTACTATATTCCTTTGCGGAGGAATATTCACCAGCCAACCTCCTCCGCCCTACGTTTTTCCACTGAGGTGGTCAGCCATAGCATGAATCAACCCACACTTCCCCCAAAAGGTCTCAGGAGCTCCAAGCTCTGAGAAACTATTCTCAGAAAATGCAACGGCAACATGAAATCAATATGGTGATCATCTGCACCATCTAACTCCCATTTACCTCAGAAGTAACTATAGTTAACAAAGTTGGCTTTCATAGAAGCAACCCTACTAACTTACATTTTGGTCTCGGTCAAGTTTTGAGCTTTGTACAGATTTCGTTTCCAACCTACAAAGAGCAAAAAAGGAAGGAAAGAAGAGAGGAAGGGCGGGGGTAAGAACAGAGCAATGAGACCCTCAAAGAGGTAAGATGAAGTGAGGAAAAAAAAAATCCAGGAAAGTAAGATAAAAATTGGAGGGGAAAATATAGAGCCAGTTTACCACCAATCGACTAGGATATCTTAGATGAAAATATTGAAAATATGATTAACCACGTCTGCCCATAACAAAGAACAAATGGTAGAAGTGTTTTGTTTTTTTTAATTCCATTGCAATAAACTTTCATATTTCCGGAAGGAAGGTGCTGAGAGAAGTTGTGAGGTCATAAATATGATAAGGATGGAAGGAGAAAACACTCAATGAACTAGAATTTATTAGGTGCCTACTTTGTGCCAAAGCATGATATAGGCGCTAACATGAATATTCATAGAAATCTCACGAAAGCAATCTGCCACCCCCACCCCCCGCCCAAGCAGTTTTTATTATTTCCAGAAGGGGAAATGAAAGCTCAAAAGAGGTTAGATGATTTTTCCTGAGGCCACATGGCTAAAAGTGACAGAGCGGGAATTCAAACCCAACTCTTTCTGACTCCAAAGTTCTTGTTCTTATACTGCCACACACTCAAAAATTTTCTAAGAAAACGTTAAAAATGCCAAGACTCATGAATTAAATATGAACCACAATAAAATGTTCTCCACAGGCATTACAGCACATTTGGTCTGTCCTAGTACAAAGTAAACCTGTATTGTCAAGTAGGTTGAAAGCACCTATAATTCGTGTTAAATTACTAGCAAGTCTTATGGGAATTCTAGTTAGTAGTTTCTAGAACAAAATCACAGGAGTGCCTCAGTGAATACACAAAACCCACCTCAGAACCATTTAATTCAATGCGTATGATACTCACAAATACAAAGTATGTTTTATGTCAAAGACACATAAAGATAAATACATAATGTCTTGCTCCTTACAGCTAGTAGACTCAGTTACTTAGTTTTAAAGGCCCTTAAAATCTTTTTTGACAGAGTTCCACAGGGGCAGAATGTTTTAAATGCATGTAAGCTTAAGAAAGAGAAAGTGTCTGTGGTTCATTTAAAATACAAACAAAAACCAAAGTTTGTTCTTTCAAAAGACCAATAAAAGTGATAATGTATTAGCAAGACTGATCAAGAGAAAAGAGAAAAGGTACAAATAACCAATGCCAGGAATGAAAAAAGAAACATTTTTACAGATGCTAGTCTTTAAAAACATTATCAGAGAATATTAAGTACAACTTTATACCAATAAATTTAAAAATATACATGAAATGAGAAAATTCCTTGTTTTAGTTACTAGAACAAGATCATTTTAATGGCCCAATTCCTGTTAAACAAATTGAATCTACATTTAAAAACAATTACAAACAGCCAGAGTCAACCACATTATCTATGAGAGAGCTAAGGAGACCATAAGAAAAAAAAAAAATGACACTGAAATTTAACACCTGCAAGGTCATAAAGTAGAATTAAGCCAGTTTCAAATGTCTGCATGACAAGATCCTCTAATGTCCATGTGACAATGCCTAGAGACCTTTATGAATAACATATTCCCCTTTCTCTAGATGAGGATCATTGCTCCATAAAACTCCCTGCGCAAGGCTATATTCGTCAGTTTCACCAGCAGGATCACAAGATCCAGTTTGGTTGTCTTTCCTCCTGAGTGAATTGCTAAAGGCCGCTTGGGGAGGGGGGCGGGGAGGACATAGCATCAAGCTCACATATTCCTTCTTAAGTAGACAAGGAGGCTAGAACCTGCTCCAGCAGTTGTGACAGTCCGAACAATCCTGTGCTTTCCTGGGACACGTCTGGTTTGGTTTAAAAGTCATTTCCGTTTACTTTCCTGTCATTAACGTCAGACAGAGAAGCTAGAGGATGAAGGCAGGAAACCTGGGACCACAGCAACCTCTCCTGTCCCTTGACTTTCGACGTTCGAGGGGAAGGTGCGCGGAGAAAGCCGGGCTCCTCAGTTCTGGTATCAGGAAAAGACTCAGCCAACACCCTCCTGATCTCACCCTCCCCCGAACTGGGAGAAACACTTTTTTTAAAAAATGTGGTCTTCTCTAGATATAATAAGAGCCACACATTTCTTTACATTTCTTTGTTTCTTGCCCTAAAAATAATTCTCTGAAGATTCTTATGAAGGTGCAACTTACAGCATAGACACACACTCCTAGCTCCCGCTTCTCTGTACTAACCTGTTGATCAGATATGAAACAGACGACGCAGGTGAGATTTACCCCCAACGCCTCCTCTGACCCCGCCAGGTGACTAAATACCACACCTGACAAACGAAAAAAGCTCTTTGAGGGGCTCGAAATGAAAGCTAAAGGTTTCTGAGAAACTTTACCTTTGGCAAAGTTTCTCATCTGCTGGGACATGTTAAGTGTCGTTTGCAATGATCCGAACCCCAGTGGCACCCTCCACCCAAACTTCCTCTCCCCACCCCACCCGAAAATGACTTAGGCAATCAACCTGAAGATAAACCGGCTGCCGCAGAAAGATGACATTTTCCAAAGAGGTCCAGATAGACCAAAATAACACCTCAAAAGTCAGGCAGCCTTGCCCTGAACTGTCTCAATCAGACATAAAATCACTGAGAAACCGAGACTGCCGACGCCTCACTCCCATCCAGGAGCCTGCCCGCACCACCGCTTCAGAACATGCCTCGGAAAGTCTCTCCCCCTGGAATCTCAAGTCTTAAAATGGGGTTCGTTTGCAAAGACTCTGACCTGTAATGACCGAATGCGCAGCAGGACACCCGGCGACAGGACACATCCTTGGTGGGTAATCCGATCCCACGGTCTCCCTCCGGACCCCTGTATCTCCTACAGTCCTTGGTTACCAAAGGCAACGGGGGTGGGGGGCCGTAAAGGCGAAGCGTTTTCAAAGCCCAAGCCCGTTTTCGGGGAGCCAGAACCCACGTGGGTGGTGGCCCCGGGCGGCCTGGGGGCACTGTGGAGACAGGGCTGGCTGACCCCGAGCGAGAGGCTGGGGGCGCACGGGTCCCCCGCCACAGCAGCGGCGGAGCCCCGGCTTCCGCTCCGACCCCTCCTTGTGCCGAGCCTCCTTGTCCTACCTCCCCCCTCCCCTCCACCACCCCCATCCAACACAAAGAAGTTCGCGGTGCCACGAAGGGGTTTGAAATGAAAGCTCACCTCCGCTCGGCCAGGCGCACATGCTGCTTCGGTCTTGCTTCACATCTCAAACTTCCAGTAACAGAAATGAGGAAGCGGCAGCCTCCCCCCGGCTTCTGGCAGAGGGAGTGGGTGTAACTTGTGAAGTTTCGTGCTATGATGAATCTGGTCATTTGGGTGTGTTGGAGAGGGTTTGTCGCTCCTCCCCACCCACCTCCTCCCTCCTCCTCTCCGCCTCCTTCTCCACTTTAATTCTCGCCTTTGGCATTCGCCAGGCCAAGCACTCAGGCCGGCTGTCATTCATTCGGTGCCATTCAGAGCCTTGGTGCTCTGCTCCTAGCATCCTTTGGGGAAATTGATTCCTAACAGGTCCTAACCATGTTACAGATGAACCTGGTTGCCCTGCAGGAAGCCTAACTTCCTGTTGAATTTTTTTTCAACAGTGAGAGCAAGAAAGCAGTGCCATTTACGTGATTTAAAAGCCTAGGAACCTGAAATAATTGTACGTATCCCCTCTCCACAGGCAGGAACGTGGATAGTTTAGCAAGTGGACACCTAATTCCCAGACATCTATCTTAAAAGAGTGGAGGACACAGGAACAAAAAACAAACTTTCCACTGGCTGTCTTGCCTTTAAAACTTATTAAATGTTTCAGATCTACAAAAATATTTTAGAAAATAGCATAATGAACCCCCCCCAAGTACACACACCATGCTGCATAAAAATCAAAATTACCAACACAGTTGAAGCCATCTACAAACTCCTCCCTGAAATACATCCTACTTTCTTTCCTCCTACAAAAATAACTGCTGTAAATTTGATTTCCCACGAGCAATTTTTATACGCTTCTAAAAATTCTAAAGGACACGGGCTAACTTAAAGTCTGCCCGAAAGCAACCGAATATGCATCCTTCTGCTGAGCTTGACCTTGGTTCTCAAACAACAGTTCCATGAAATAAAACTTAGAATGACCATGCCTTATATGAAGCCTCAGGTGGCTAACTAAAGAAAATGAAAGAAATCACAGTATAAGAAAATGGGGATCTGAAATGACAAGCAGAGGCCATATCTGAAATAGCTGAAGCATTCATGTATGAAATTGATGGATTAATAGAGCATTATCATTTTTCTAAGGTCCATAGCTGTGTCAAAAGCCAAGGACACTGACCCACACTGCAAGGGGCTTTCCTCTAAGATACAGGTGACAGAAACAGAAACACGACATTGATTAAAGAAGTCCTAATTACTCAAATTCCTGTCAGAGTTATAGGCTGGGAGCAATACTAAGAAAAGGAGACTTTCAAGATAATAATGACAGAAATCAAAACGGTGGAGAAACCATGATACATTCAAAATTGGCTCAAATATATATTTATATACAGGTGTCTGAACATGAATAAGTAGATGCCTACTTCATCTTTATATACCTATTACCTGGCAGGTATAGAGGTATATAAAGGCAGGTATAGTAGAGGTATATAGAGAGACAGGTATAAGTAGAAACAATAACTACTGGGTAAATAAATGAAACAAATGAACCAAAGAATGCCCAAGAAGACTTCTGCAGGAACAGCATGAAAAGAGGGAGCACTTAGATAGAGCAGTTGCCCTCCACAGGAGGTGACTCTGCTGCCTGAGAACACCTGGCACTATCTAGTGACTATTTTGGTTGTCACAACTTGGGGGTGCTACTGGCATCGAGTAGGCATAAGTCAATGATGCCACAAACCATCCCAAAATGTACAAGAAAGCCCTCCCACAACAAAGAATTATCTAGTCCGGAATGCTGATAATGCTGCTGGAGAAAATCCAGAAGTAGAGGATTCACTATCAACTCGCTTAATTGAGTTATACTATATGTGATCATCAACACTGTGAAGAGACTCTCCAGTGGCTTATAAAACTACAGAACAGCATGTCGCCTTCTTTCCCACGGTGCAGCACTCGATGGCTAGGACCATCTTTGTTGGCCCAGAAGGAATTGGTACTGAAGTCAGAAGCAATAAAGCATTCAATGGTTTGGGGCACAGCCTGAGGTTCAAGGACCCACAAAGCTAAAGACTCCCGTTGAATTTGGATGGAAATAAACAAGTGTGGGGTGGGAGGACGATGATGTAAAGTCAGAGTATCAGCTTTAGAATCAGAGAGAGAACAAGGCACAGCGTGCAGATGTAACAGATACACGGACAAAGGCGGGTTTATCACGCCACATCAGCCCTTTCTCCACTGACAACCACCAGCTGGAGACATTCCAATGAGAACAGGAAAGATGTTTAATCTCGTGACAGC